>OZ005648.1:161558034-162918784 GCA_963930645.1 Salticus scenicus | reverse complement strand
AAAATTGATGTTAAATACTATCAGAATGCAGTTTGAAAGCACATGATCACAGAAAGTAAACGGCTTTACCCTCAAGGAAACTTTGTTTTTCACCAAGATTCTTCACCAAGTCACACTGCAAAATCAGCTATAAGACGGCTGAAAGATTAAAAAACATATTTTCTTCCTCCTGAGAAATGGCTACCATCATGCCCTGACTGTGCTGCTTACGATTATGTTTTATGGGTATACTTAAAAAAACAATTAAGTAGACGTAAAGTAAGAATATTTCAAGAGCTTCAAAAGCAATCAAAGAGGAAGTTGAAAAAATGCCCCCCAAAATGGTCGAAAAAAGCTATTTTGGGCTTGATTTAAACATTTATGTAAAATGTACTATGCTAAGGAAACCACATTGAAAATTTCATGTATATAACTTAATTCAATAAATATTTCTGATGCTTTGAAATTGGTCACACTAATTTTGAATCAACCTGTACAAAATAAATAAATAAATAAAGAGTTTTTTTTTTTTTTTTTTTTTTTTTAAGATAATGCCACCCTTCTTTTTTTATAAATCTATTGTTAAACTAATGACTTTTTGTTGCTCATACTGTGTGTGGTTAACGTTCTTGACTGCCACACGGTAGGCCCGTGTTCGAATCCCGAACAAGGCACGGATATTTCGTCCCATGTTAGGTGTAGCGACAGCGGCACATTGCGTATCCCTTTGCAAACGGCCATCGATTCGGCAATCTATTCTCCGGCAAGGAAATACAAAATGTCTGCTTTTAATAAATTAATAGAAATATACATTAATTATTACTTTAAATACATTATATTGTCTGTCAATTTTTTAAACTTTTAAATGGATTTTTTCTCCAGCTCTCTCTCACTTTCTGTATATATATATATATGTATGAACGTGTCTGCGTATATATCCGCGATTGCAAAATAAATAGATTTCGACGAACGTGATGAAATAAATTATTGTTTCAATATGTTTCTGAGAAACAAAGAAGTTAAATACCTATATACTTTTGACAATATATTTTTTCATGGAAATATGTCAGTTTTAATCCTAGTTCTTTTATATTTAAAGTTATAATATCAAATTTTCTCAGTATTAGATGGGAATTCTGTATGGCTTTTATTACCATCAACAGTCTCTAAAAATACACATATTTTTCTGAATGAACAAATTATGCATTGTATATCCAAGAGCAATGCAGAAACGAAATTTCTCTTCCGTAAAATTTTATTCGTCAGAAACAAAAATTTTCAAAAGGGTTTTTATTGCATTTTTATCCATAACCGTGGATCTTCCTTTTTTCATGGATAACTTCAACTACTTTTGAAAATTTCATGAACAAAAAGCTGTTTACTCTTTTATATCACTGCTTTACCGTCTTTGATATTACAGAAAGAAAAAAAAACTTGTCTATTGTGAAGCGATAATTTATATGTATATACTATTAAAACTTTTTTGCATTTGTGTTGAACGTAAATACGATAAACTAATGTTATTTTTCTGTTTAACCATTTTCAGAAACATATAGAGGCTCAGAAGGCTATTATGAACTAAAAATTAAAATATTTGTAATTACATTTTATTAAAATATTTTAAGTAAAGTCGGAAAATGTGATATATATATATATATATATATATATATATATTTATATTTCTTTTTTTTTTGATTAAATTTTATTCTTCTTAAAAAAAAAAAAAAAAAAAAAAGTTTCTAGGAATATTCTGTGTGACTTGTTATAAAAAACATTTTGTATAAACGTTGAGACGTTAATTTGATTTTAGTAACCTGTTTGGTTTTTTGGGTTTATCATTTAAAAATAAACCGAATAATTGATGAATTTACAGGGAGATAAAGAATAATTTAAAAATAAATAAATATATAAAAAAAAAGTATCAAAGATTAAAAGTATTTTTAAAAAGCTATCGATAGTCAGATATCAAAGGTGTTACAAAGGTGATAAATATTTATTATTTTTTTTCTTTAATGGATGAATAAATTAATAATAGATGAAAGTAAATTCATTTAGAAATATATTTCTTAATATTAAAATAAAAATTATGTTACTGTATACACCTTACATATATGAAAATATATCAACATTTTACTTTTTATAATATAATAATTTATCATATTTTTAAAGTTTGAAAGAAAGCCATATAACTCATTTAATTTTGTATAAATATTGTCATAAGTTAAAAGTATTGTTTAATTGTTATTAAAATATGCCACTTAATAAAATATTTGACTTTCGAAAATCATTTTTTCTGTTTAAAGTATACACTATAGCATACGTTATTCTACTTATTTTAATGAAAATTGAACAAAATTAAACAAGTATTTTTTCAAAAGTACATTTCACAGCATTTTTGTATTTTTATTTTTGTAAACTTTATTCCAGAAAAACACTTATACGGATTTTTTAAAAATAAAATACGAGCGCTAGATATTTAAAATTTAAATTATATTATGCTAAAAATTTCTCAAACTTTATTTGAATAAGATATTAAGTTTATAATACATTCTCTTTATCTCGAAAGCTTAAATTTGTTAATTCCAAGTGTAAATGTAATATTATTTAAAGCAATGGAAGTGTGAATCAAAATTTATGAGCCATCAATATTTATTTGTAAAAAGTGAGTTTAGCGAAAGACATTGGAATACCCACTGAATGAAAGTAAATCGAAATAGTCAATTTTTAATAACTAGTGGATCTGCAGATCAGGAGCCTCAACGTCCTATATGCATCACACATATTTTTCAGCAGATCGTTCTTATTTATTCCTTATTATAATAGTAGGTGACCCGACAAACGTTGTTTTGTCATATAAATTATTTCTAGAGAATATTTTGCTAGAAAAAAAATAACTAACTTATTGTACGTGTGTAAAGATGTGGTATATAAGTGAAACAGGTATGGAGCGCTGTGAACGGTGACTGTGAATTCCTATTATAACGTAAAAGACATAATTACCGAAACTTTCGCTACTTGCTTCTTGCTACTTGGTACTTTCTACTTGCTACTTGTTATTTAAAACCTCCGCTGAATGTCGAACAGCACAAAATTTTATTTCATACGGCAAATATTTCAATTTAAGAGAGAATCTCTGATAGCAACGAATTTCACATGAAAATTCCGTCTCTTTTGAATAAGCTGTAACAATCTGGACCGATTTGATGAAAATTTTTATCAAAAAGTTATTACAATATCTAACATCATTACATGTACATTTATCACAATTCAATCAATCGATGCATGTGAGTATGTGTATAGTATGAGCGAAGTGAAAAGTAGAGTTCGTATTAAATAAAAACTTAAATTCGTTTTAATTAAAGGTGAAAAAGTTGAAACTCAATTTATTTTATAACAGGTATATTTTTTTAATCTACAAAAACTTAATTTATCGTAATGCCATTGGATGTACAATATTTTTGGTTAATCCTTGAGGAATATACACAAACAAATTCGAAGGTTTTCTAACAATGGAACACGCAACATATAATTCGCCGTGAGAAAAGCACGGATTTTCTAAATCTAAGCCACAAATTGGGACCCCTTTGGTGACTTCAAATATTTTAAGCCAATTTTGCGATGAATTGAAATGGCTATCTCAATTGTGGAACTAAAGATCTTGGCGAGAAGCGTCCTAGCCACCTCGGTGCCAAATTTTCCATACAAAAAATAAATAAATAAAATATCAGTGACATACACACGCACAAAAGTATGGTACCTCTTTGGTGACTTTAAATATTCTAAGCCATTTTTGCGATGAATTGAAATGACTATCTCAATTGTGGAAATAAAGATCTTGGCGAGAAGCGTCCGAGCTACCTCGGTGCCAAATTTTCCATACAAAAAATAAATAAATAAAATATCAGAGACATGCACACGCACAAAAGTATGGGACCCCTTTGGTGACTTTAAATATTTTAAGCCATTTTTGCGATGAATTGAAATGGCTATCTCAATTGTGGAACTAAAGTTCTTGGCGAGAAGCGTCCGAGCTACTTCGGTGCCAAATTTCAAATTTTGCCAAAGGTTTCCGATATTAAAGGTGTTCCATTCAAAAAATAAATAAATAAAATATAATAAATTAGCTACACAAAAAATTTGTAGGTTAGGGTGGTTGTTAATCAACGCGCGTGTAAATTTGATAGAAAATTATATAAAATAATAGTCCAATTCCGCACTAAATTTGCAAAATGTATAGTTTTTTATGCACACTTCAAAACTCTTCAAACACTAATTACATCTTGATGTAATATTTCAATTAGGACTCGCTCGTGAAATATACGCGCTGGCCATTTTCAAGATGGACGGCTAAATGAAGAACTGCTGGATCCCGTTCATGAATTGGGAATCCAAAGATACGCTAAACAGCTTCATTGGAGCTGACGTACCGGCCAATTTGGTAAAGTGTTATTTCATCGTTGTTATTCACCGGAGGAGCATTCAGATTGGTATTTTCAACTCGAAATACAGCCATATACACATACTTGCAAATGTATTTGATACTCTTCACTGAACTGCAGAACTCAACATTAATATGAGCATTGAATGTTTTGCTCAGCAGAGCGAATATGGGACCACCCAACGGTTATCAATGTCAATGTCTATGTTGTTGACATAGATGACCGCCATAGATGATAAGATTGTCCGCCATTATCGGGATTTCTTCGTCGACATATTGGATATCCGTCAACATTTGTGATCGTATCGTTAGTGAAATTTTTCGGAAAACTTTTAGTACATTTTCCATCTGCACAAATAATAATGGCCTAAAAATTCATTTTTCATTTTAACATAAAATAACTCCGTCGGATATTGACGAATTTTTTAAAAGAATATACCATTTTAATCCTCAGGCTAAAAATATTAACTTTGAAAAAATATTTTAAACACTTACGGTTAAAAATTCATTTTTCATTTCAACATTAAATAAATTCTGACATCGTGTTTATGGACAACTCACGCCATCTAGATGGAAAAGTTGTTGAAACTGTTGGTTAAAAATTAATTAAGAAAGAACTAATTAAGTTACAACTTTCATTTGTAAATCTAAACCATTCTCGAATCCATCTGAAGACACACAAAAAATTTCATTAAACTCGGTCCAGCCGTTTAGGAGGAGTTCAGTGACATACACACGCACAAAAGAAATATATATATAAAGATATATATATATATATATATAGATTCGACTGATTTGCTACATAAGCAGAAACGTTTCTGAGAGGGGCTGCCTCCCCCCTCAATTCCCCTCTCTACCTCTCTTTATTGTCTTATATTAATTCCCTGTAACGCATAAATACTTATACCAAAATTCATGCAAAATTATTACATAACATATAGGAAATACTTTGTGTAACACTGTAAATGAATTACCAAATCTATGCCAATACTTCTCCACTGAAAAACATTCTTTTAAAATTCTAATAAAATTTCATTATATTTAACGAGTTGTAACCATGTTAAAATACACTTTTAAGAAATACCGACTATAGACCGTAATAGTACGAAATTGTTTTACACATCCCATAAAAGGAGCCACAGTAATTATATACACTAAAAAAGAATATACCTATTTATTTAATTATAACTCATTAATATTTCAATCTAATTTGACATCCTATGAATTATTACAGTACGGCATCAGAATTCTTTTGTGCGGTCCCGTAAATAAATTATTTAGTCTATACATATCCTTTTTTAGAGCAAACATGCTTTTAAGCATCTTTATAATGTATATTAAATAAAAATTTCTTATGTATGCTTAAATAAAAATTTATCTATAGACTCTAATATCACGAAATTCTTTTGTGTGTCTCCGTAAACGAACCATAAACATTGTATACAGAAGTAAAAACTGTTCAGCTCATTCTACGTTTTTCATGAATGATTGTTCGAAATTTGACATAATTTGGCGGATTACGTTGCATTGTCAGAACACATTTGTATAGTCCTGTACATTAAATAGGAAACATTAGACCACATATTTTTGCCCAAAACATACGTTTAAGCGTCTCAGTAATGTACGCTAATTTCTGTTTGTTGATTGCAAATCAATGATGTCAAATGCGTTTAAACGAAATTCACCCCATATGCTGTAATGCTAAGAGTTTTGACGTGTCCTGTACACAATCCATATAATATATAGACATAAAATTTTTTTTACAGCTATTTTTATACACAGCCTGAACATGTGTGCGAATTTGTAAATCAATTGGAGGATTTTTGCGGCCGCTATTACGGTTTATCAAATTCTGCCCATAGGCCGTAATGATAAGAAACATTTTAGTGTGTCCCTATACACGAACTACAAATGAAATACACACTCGGAACTATACAGCTAAAATTCCGCGTGGCTCATAAATATGTGTACGGAATTGCAAGTCAATAGCGTGATTTTTACGGTCACTATTGCGGTACATAAAAATTCTTCCCATAGGCCGTAATGATAAGAAAAACTTTGACGTGTCCCTGTACACGAGCTACAAATTGAATAAACACATAAAGCGATACAGCTAATTCTGTTGGGCTCATGAAAATGTGTACCGAATTTCAAGTCAATAGCGTGTTTTTGTTGCCGCTATCGCTCGACAGACAGACATAGACACGCAAAATCTTTTTGAGTCTCAAGCGGGGGTCTCCATTGACACTTCGGCAAAAATTGCAAGTCAATAGCTTGATTTTTGCGGTGGCTATCACGGTACATACACATTTTTCCCATAGACCGTAATGATAAGAAAAACTTTGGTGTGTCCCTGTACACGAACTACAAATAGAATATACACCTAAAACTATGCAGCTAATTCCGTTGATCTGATGAATATGTGTACCAAATTGCAAGTCAATGTGTTTTTTTTGTGGCCTCTATCGCGGTACATACAAATTCTTCCCATAACCCATAATGATAAGAAAACCTTTGGTGTATCCCTGTACACCACGAACTATAAATGGAATACACACCCAAAACTATACAGCCGATTTTGTGGGGCTTTTGATGATGTGTACCAAATTTGAAGTCAATAGCTGTTTATTTGCGGCCGCTATCGCGTGACAAACTAACAAACGAACAAACAAGCACACAGACAGAACCCAAAACCGTTTTGAGTCTCAACAGAGGGCCTCCACTGATGTTTCGGCAATAAAATCTGCTGTAGTTCAACTGTAATTCAAAATAACGTATGCTTTAACTTTTTAATATTTTCTATTGCTTTTAACGATCACGACAGTAAAAATTTAGACTATATAACGAAAAACTATAATTTCTATTTACTATTATTATTATTATTTGTGAACGGTCTAATCTAGCTATTAGGATAGATTAGAGTGTAATTTATTAATTTTTTATTGAGGTGTACCCAGTGATTATACTACATAAAAGTACTTTAGTTATTTGTTTTTCAGAATCATTTTGAGAATTTTAGCACTCATTTTGTGACAAAAGTTTCTTCACGCATAACTTAAATTTTACTGTGTGGACTTGAGCTCTAGATTTGTTTAATAGAGGTATATTTTAACAATGCTTTAATACCTTAAAAAATGGTTATAAATATCTCATGCAATAGAAATTCGAAAGATGTTATTTGAAAAATAAATTTAAAAATTGTAATATTTAGTTGTAAGAAATAAAAACATAATGTGCTAAAAGTTTCTAGTTTAGAAATTGCTATTCATTAGCTATAAAATTAACTTCACATTAAAAGTATGTCAAATTATCATTGTTTTGGTTCAATTGATTAACATACCATTCTAAATATATTGACGAAATTTTAAATTTCTCTCTTCATTATTAAAGAAGTTATTAGAGTTTATTCATTATGACATAAATTTAAATGGACTACTTAGTGACTATGACTGTCAGTGTTTATGACATTAGAGACACAATAGATATCAAGTTATTTTATTTATTTACTTCACAGGACAAGCCGCGATTAAAGTAAAATAACGATTCACTGTAATCGACTCGTATTGTTTACGATATGCTTCCTGGGTTTTCTCTGCTATTTACTCAAATTGTTTTTTAAAGACAGTATTTTTCGAATTTTAGAGTATGTATATTTCTTCTTACACTGTTATACAATCATTCATTTAATCAGTTTTTTAAGAAATTAGTTCATAAGTTTGTCTATTGTACATGAGAATGATTACACATAAAAAATATTTCTATAACTGAAAACTATGAAAAAAAAATTTTTTTTCGTTTTCAATTTTTTGACTTTGCAGTTTTTAAAACGAAAAGAATTATTTATATTTGAAGTAAGATGTATGAAATATTTAAAAAATGCTTTTATTTATATGTCAGATGTGTTTATGAATTAAATTTACAACATACTTTTAAATTGTTATTTTCACAAATAAAAGCTTTAAATTGTTTTTTCTCCATTTTTTTTTCTCGACTTTGATTAACTAAAAGTGTTGTGTCTTTTTAAAAAAAATAAATGGAGTTGTTAAATTTTTGTACATGTTGTTTTTTAGGTGTTTGATAAATTAATGCACGGAATTACCATTAGGATTTATACTCAGTTTTTTAATGTTAAAACTTAGAGTTTTGCGTTTTTCACTATATGCGAAAGTAATACATGTATATATATATATATATATATATATATATATATATATATATATAATAAAAAAAAGAAGAATCTGAAAATACATGCACAGATTTATGTAATATACCTCAAGGAATATATATAAAAAAGTTGCAGCATGAATATCAAAAATTAAAGAAAATGAACGAAATATTTAAAAATAAAATGAAAATAAAAAATAAAGTTATTTTTAAAAGCAAGATTACAGATTTTCAAGATTTATTTAAATTTTGTCTGTACAATAATGTTAAATTATAATAAGTATAGTACAACCAAATGTTTCATCGTAAATCCTAAAATAATCTGGTGTGTCACTCACACGACTTTCTCTTACCCTGAAATTTAATACTATAAATACAGGTTGCAGATTAATAGGTAAGATAACGAGTACTGTTATGTAAACCTATGTTAAACAATTCGTATTAGGCTTCTGAAGAGTTTTATATGATAATTAGTTCTGTGTGAGGGGGGCTACCCCCCCCCTCAACCCCCCGCTTCATTAATGCACCTACATTTATATAAAATTTAATTCGGTTATTAAAAAATATTTCTCTTTTTAAAAAACAATTTATTAAAATTATTATTTAAAAAAATTATTTTTTACGATAAGGAAGACGATTTCCATATTAGAGAAGTAGTATAACACCATATATCCAAAAAAGTCCATTTTATTCTCAATATTAAAAAAAAAAAAAAAAAAAAAAAAGTACGATTTTTTTTCAAAGTTTTTTTTTCGTTAAAAGTAAAAAAAAAAAAAAAAAAAAAAAAAAAAAATCGATAACTTTGTTTTAAATTATCGCAGATAGATGGTTCAACCATTCGTTTTAAAGGTATTGGCGAGCTCTTTTGAAAGATACCCATCATGAAAATTTACTCCCTTCGAGGGGGACTTCCCCCCAGGGGGGAGGCGAGGCTCCTACATACACAACATTTTTTTCCCAGTTAACTGTCTCTATTACAAAAAATATATATTTGTTTTATTTGGTTTAGTGCAGTCTATAGACGTTAAGCTCTATTTTCCTGCAATTTCCCCCATAGACGTAATGCATTAGAATTCTCTTGATTGTTCCTGTACACGAACCATTTGCTTGATCTTAACGAAAAGCTTACTGTAGCATCCCTATATGATACACATTTAGAATACCAAGTTTGAACTTTCTGCCATAATTTGTTTTTGAGATATGCTGATAACAGACAGACACACAGACAGACACACAGACACAAAGACACACACACAGACACACAGACCATTTGCTAAAAACATGATTGTTGTATTCAGGGGACCTCAAAACGTGTAAATATAACAAAATCTCGCGTTCGAAAATTTGACCCAAAAACAGTACTTTCTCTACCTTATGGGTAAGAGAAAGTAATAAAGAAAAAAGTTGAAAAACCAACGTATCTCCTTAAACATTTAGAAAAATTTCAAAATAATTGAAATTTCACGTAAATTTGCTTAATTTCATATTCAAATTTAATCCGAAAAACCACGTTTGTGCTGAAAAGGTATGACTACTCTGCATATTTTCTGAATATGTTAATTAGTGTTTAAGATATTCCTTGAGATTCTTCTTTGTAAATCTAAAACTTACTTGTCATAACAACGTAAAAAAAAACAACAACAACTTAACTATTTTATTGTATTAAATTAAATTACATAAAATCCATGAAAATAACATCATTATAATGAAATATTTTATATGGAATAACAATCCTAAATAATTAAAAATTATATTATTTTAAATGTTCTTAAAGCAGTTTTACAGCATTTATAATTTTATAAACTTAAAGTAAGATGTTTCAAATGCGTAATCCCGAGAGAAGGTTAACAGAAGTATTTTTGTAAAAATTTAATACACTTATGAATTCGACCTGTTGAAGTATATTCTTTTAAAACTGTTAATAAAAAAATTATAAATTAGACAATTTTCTATAAAGAGGGGATTACTGCTAAAATGGTCATTCGTGAAATATACAGGGTGATCTGAAAATGTCTCGGTAAAATTTAAAAGGGTGTTTGCCGGTAATGAAGGAAGCTGTCCTTCCCGCAGTAATTTCAGACAGCATGCAAAGCTTTATGAATGCGGAACTGGTAGATTTTCATCTATCATTATGTATGTTACAATAAATACCCGAAATCCGTTTTTACGCGTTTTTACGCGTAATTACTAGTAAGAACGCGAAGTATCTATGAATGTCAGTAATTTCGCTTAGTTACTAGTGGCAACGGGTTATCACCACGAAAGTTCGGAGAAACACGAATTAAAACATTTAATTAACATTTTTGAAGTTGACACATAAATTTTTAATTCACATTTAAAAAAGTACTAATATTTAATCAACGTTGATATTTTTTATTTCTAGAATGTTTCAAAAATTTATTTCCTGCATTACACACAATTTTCAAAACGATCTGGATAATTTGCTTTGTTTGTATTCAACACAAATATGTAAATTTCAGCCTTTACATAACCTCGTTTCAATTATTAGTCTCTGTTGATTAAATTTTAATACTTAATTTTAACAATAGTAATTGTAGAATAACTTGACTATTATGAAATTAATATGTAGTACTTATAATAATTTTAAATTGATGAAAATAATAAAAATACTGTTAAAAAGGGATAAGTTTTCTTAAGCTATCCATGTATCTTTAACTCAAATTTTTAATCAGTCTAAATCAAGTAACATTTTTGAAGTTGCCACATAAATTTCTAATTCACATTAAAAAATGTACTAATTGAAATATGTACTGAGAATAATAAACTATTATTAGGACAAAAGTTTTAATTTTCACTAAAAAAATTTCAGTTTACCAGAATAAAGAAATTTTGTTTTGTTTTTCAATATTCTTCCTATATAATTAGCCTGATATTAAGTTTTGATGACTTAAATAATCTTAAAAAAAAAAAAAAAAAAAACCTTTTCAAATATTATTAGTATTAAGACCAATTAATTGCACAAGAGTTCTGGGCCTGGAAATAGGGCGAAGTGTGTTTGCGTGTGGGTCTTTCTAAGGAGTTCTAATCATATGTATGCTGATTTAGGAGAAAATCATGTAAAACTCCCAACGGCTGTCCCGACGATCATGACTTGGTATCAAACCCGTTACCTCACATCTACCAGCTTTGAGAGCAGAACCACACGGCCACTAGTTGGGCCCTGTAAAATAGAAGCATTGTGGATTTGAGTAAAATGTAATTAAAAAAGTTAAGAAAAACAAGATGGTAAAATTTTGTTAAAAATATTACAATTTGAATGTTTGCAATGTATATGAGAAGAGTAACGTTTAGTGTTTATTTGATAATTGAACTAATAAAGGAAATAGTTAAGTATAATATCGTTTTATACTTTAATACAATTTCTCTAAGTTAAAGCAAAATAATGCACTTTGTTTATTGTATTATAATAATTTATCACTGAAATGGATAGAAAATCATTGGTTGAATTACCCTATCCATGTTGTGCAAGTTTGAGTATTTATAATTATCTCTTTTTTAATGTTATTACACGATTATAATTAAATATAATAAAAATGTTGTTATAAAAACAATTACAAATAAATTGAATTGCTATTTTTCTTGCAAAATATTATTAACCAATTTTTGATACAGTTTCCTCATCCTGAGCCTACGGATCAGATATGGAAAGAATTTCTTTTATGATAGGAATTAAGGTAATAAATTCATTTGATTTATGGGGATTGCATATTTATTTAAATATTTCATTAGAATTAGTAAAATTTAAATTGTTTTTTTCCCTTTGATCTTGTATTTAATTTAAGAATTGAATCAGAACTTTTAATAAAAAGATATTAGTATTGCATTAAAGTTTACAAAGATTAAAGTGAGAACTAACTAAGAAAGAAAACAAAAATAATAATAACGCTTTCTTCATAATAGTTATATTTAGACAATTCGGCATAAGACATTAATGAAGTTCTTTTTCCACACATTTAACATAGTACTATTCATTTTTCAGGGTAAAAAACCTGAAAAAAAAAAAAAAAAAAGTTACATTAACTTATAACGTCCGACTAAACAATATGAGTGCATTTCTACGACAGGATTGGAGTTGCCAGATTATTTAGATTAATTTATTCAGTCTTGAGAAATCATTCTGAGAATAGATGTATCCGAATAATGCATAGATCATCATCAACCGAGTCGTTGAGAAGTTAATGTTATATGTGTAGTAAGAACAGGTTCTAACTGAAAGTTTTAGTAAATAGCCGAATTAAAGTTTTAATTCGTGTCTTTCCTAATCTCCGTAGTAATAACCCGTTTTCATTAATAAGAACGCGAAATTACGAGTGATCGTAGATACTTCACATTCTTACTAGTAAGAACGCGTAATAACGGATTTCGGGTATTTACGGTAACATTTACATAAAAAAAAAAAAAAAAAAAAAAAAATCCGCATTGCCGACTTGTTTCAACTTTCTTACATAGCGCCCTCTACCACCTTCACGCGGCGTTTCTGGCCACGCATTGTACTGCGAATACTTTTATATTCGTCCCCTTTTAAATTTTGACCTGACATTTTCGGATCATCCTGTACTTAGATCCGGCTTTCAAACTTTGACTTACAATTAATTACTAGTAATATTTTAACTTTCATAAATATCGCATTTTTAAATATTTAAATAGACTTCATATATACATAATTCATTAAATTTTTATCAGAAATGTTTCAAAAACATTGCAACGGAAACATTAATCTGTTTAGTTAAAATTAATGCTTTTATTTAAGTTAAAGGAATGTGCAAAACATTTCAAAAATTTCAACTTAAAACAAGGGAAGTATGTTTATAGAAAAGGCTGTCTAATCCATAAATTCACAAAATGACAATCAATATTTCATTGTTAAAGTCCCGAAAATCATATGAAAATCTATTAAATTCAACGCAACTGATAAATGTTTAGATTGAAAGAGACATCTGCGAACAGTGTAATTAATCTTATGCGGTGACATGAAAATAGAAGCTTAATATTGTTTAACTCGGAAGTAAATAAATGGTGTTAATAAATAGATTTTACGAATCTGGTATACAATTTTGTAACAATTTTAGAATAAAAATATTTCATTATTTCTGTTATAAAATTTTTACGAGGCTAATTTTGTAAAAATGTAGATGATAAAGGCTTACAGAAATTAATATCACTGCTACTTTTAATGATACACTGCATTTGCTTTTACTGAAATCCAGTATTTTTCCTTTTCAAAAATTTAGTGTTTATACACTAGTTTGTTATTTCTAAAAGAAATTGAATTACCCTTATTAGAATATTTATAAAACTATTTTTGAAAAAGACTTTGTTGCTTTTAATCAATTTCAATTTATTTTTAATACTCATACTCACTAATTTCTGATTTCTAGTTAAAAAAAATATATTTAAGGCCGCAATTTAACTTATATATTAAAACACAAGCCTCATTTTAAAAGATCAAAGGAAGGGGGGGGGGGCATTTGAGCAAGTAAAATAGTTTTTGTACTTATCTGAAACGATGACATTCCTGTGACAAGAAAAACTAGAAAGTTGTGAGATTTTTTTTTCTCACTTTACAAATTGTCACACTGATGTGTTTAGCAACAAATAGTTTGAAAATTACGTCACTATTTAGAGCATCTTTCGAGTATTATAACGGTGCTCTTTTCTTTTTGAAACGTCATTTATAAGCAGCCAAAAAAATATAAAAAAAAAACTGCGATTTTATTTCTAACCTCTTTCAGGGAATTCTGCTGAAGCTTCCGAAGTGGTTGATATATCCTTTTTGCGAAGGATAAAGATTGTAATACCATTTCTCCGGAACACCTGGAAAATCGCCAAATGTTTAACGTTAAATTAAATCAAGTTAAACTTATCATGCATTTAGAAATAGTTTTTTGCGAATTGTCGCATCGGGCATTAATTTCGTGAAAAAATTGTGCGAAGTATATGGAGACGTTAGGAAGTTAGAACTATTTTAAAATTTTCCAATATAGAAAAACTAAAGAACTGGCAAAATGTGGGCGTAAAGTGTCGTGAAAAGTGCAGATATGAATGTAAAGAATTAGGCTAAGCAATCACGATTTAAACTTCATTGTAATATTTTCTGTAAAATCTTGCGCGAAATAAATACAGTCGAACATCCTTAACGTGAATATGCTTAACGTGAATTACTTTTAACCTGAACTGTTTCCATAATTCCCATCAAAATGAAGATTAGTTTAATTTCATGAAGAAAACTTACGGATAGCATGAACTACTGATAACATGGACAAAATTTTTATTCCCCTTGAAATTCATGTTAACGAGGTTCGGCATCAGTATTTCCTATTACCTAACATTGTACCTCTCTATAGTGCAGCCTGCGAGTATCATTTGTACATACTTTGTAAATATCAAGTATGTCTCGTTCAGTATGTAAATAAGCACTTACTGGATGGGTGCGTGCATCACTAAATGTCATCCTGTAATCCAACGTGCACCTCACACTCATGCTTCCTGTAAACAACATTTCTTCTCTCCCCAATCAATCCCAACTTTACCCAGTTATTGTGCGGAAGCACACATACACAAAATTACTCTGAAACTTATTAATCTCAAGATTAAAATATGCATAGCTCCTCTGTCTTCCTGAGGACATTGGGTCTTCTGATCCTGACCTACCTCGGTGGTTTCGATAGTATAGACAGCTCTTCCCCCCCCCCTCCCCAGTGGCTTAAGGTTCCCATACCGAGAGCTTGGCAACGTTCGTTAGGGAGTTTCTTCTGTTCCTGTTTTTGCGACTTGCTACTGCTTCGGCTGTAAAATACTACATCCGCTCTCTCCTGCCAGTAAGGCCTGACTATACGATTTTTCTTTGACGTATTTAATATCTATTGACTCACTTTTTTGAACTCTCTCTCTCTCTCTCTCTATATATATATATATATATATATATCAGCTTACTTCAAGAAATCATAGACTCTCTGCGTTTATCTAAACGATCTATTCCATTGTTGCATTAATAAGGTATTGTTTTTAAATTTTTTATAATTACGTATCAGGAAATATTACTTTCAGTTTTGCTTGAAGAATTTTAAAATAATCGACTAATAAATGTCACATGGCCAATTTTCAAGATTTAAATAAGTATTATATATATTTGCATACATATATGCATATATTGTAAAGATGTTGCTAACAAATTAAAGTGTGTTGTATGCTTAAATTCTCTGCAGCCAGATTTCCTGTTTTTCTCGGGAGACTTACACAAAAAAGTTCTGTAATCATTTTGAATTTTTTTAATCAAAGAAAATAAGTAGGACCAATTTGTGTTGAAAAATAGTGGTGATAAATTTCATTGACAGATATGAAATATTGGCAGCTATATTTAATGAATGATATAGAAATATTTTTACAGTAAAAAACCAGCTAGAAACATGCGAATGTTTTTTTTTCCTTTTTTACTTAGAACTTATAGTGAGATACACACAATGGATTTTAAATTTTAAATTTGAATATATACATATATACATACAAATTATAAATGAAATGATTATTAAATTGTGATTATATATATAGTTATCATAAAAATATGTGAAATAAATATGGAATTTTTAAGTAAGTTTTAGATGAGAATATAAAATTAATATTTAGATAACCGTTACTCTTAAATTGTTTTATAATTTATATATACATACAATAAATAAAATGTTTGTGTGTGTGTGTTATTGTGCATGTTTGTCTGGAGCATTTTAGGAAAATGGCTGATCACAGAGCTACGCAAATTTGCATGGAAATTCGTAATGACTTCACCTGATGCACCTCGCAGCCCGATTTGCAAATTTTTGATTAGTTTTCTTTTAATTAGAAGTTTTTGTTTCATTGAAATTGGATTTTGCCATTGTGTTTCCGTATCACGCTAAAATGTAAGGTCTTTCCATTTGAAAGTAAATATGAAGCACTTCATATGTTGGTCAATGGCTCAGTCGGCTAAAGCGTTAAGTTGTTAATGCGATGGTCGTGGGTTCGATAGTCGGTGGCGGATGTATTACTTTTTTTTTGCAGATAGTAAATAGATAAGATGTCAATAATAAAAGAAAACATTTCATTGTCTACACAGTATCCTAAGAAATTCTGATTAGATTTTTTAAAAGCTTTCTTTTAGTTTAGTTACTAAAACGCACAAAATAAAAATTTAAGTGAAAAAAAAATCACTGGATCCCTAAAAATCATAAAATAAATATTTATTCTTGAAGAGATATGGTTATAAAAAAGTCACCGTGTCATCAATAAGTAAATTTTAAAGAAAAATACAGATGTTTCACTTTTGCAAGTGAGGAAATATTTTAACTAATTAATATTTTAACTAATTAAAATATTTTAAAAAGCATTTGAGAACAACATTCAAGATTTTTTTTATATTTGTTAGATTTTTTTTTAAAATTAATTAGAGTATGGAAATAATTTCCTTATAATAGCTTGAAAATTAGCCATTTAAGTATTAGTTTTAAAGTTAATTGTTGCCAAAAAAGTTTTCCAGTTCAATGTTTTCGACAAAAAAAAAAAAAAAAAAAAGGAATATATTTTTACGCGAATAATGAAATTTTGCTTCTGAATAATGAAACTAAAATATTTAATAGATATTGAGATACAGTCGTCTTTGAAATCGTAGTTCTTAAATAATAATAAATCTACCTTTCGCCGATAAGTACCCAAATTGAGGTACCCGTAATATACCATTCTACAGGCAGTGGTAACCTGGACCCGATGCAGTGCGGGCGGAAAAAGACCTGCCGTAGCCAGCAGGTACCTGAAGCAAGGTTTAGGAAATTTCAATGTAGGTAACATTTTTTTTTTTTTTTTTTTAGTTTTTATTTATAATATGATATAAAAAAGAAACAGTGATTCAATTCTTTTGAAAAATCATTTAAATATAATGACCAGCGAAGCGGCTGTAGCCTGCTAGTTGTTAAAGGGTTTTTAAAAGGTAAAAAAAAAATAAATAAATAAATAAATAAATAAATAACAATATGAACCACAAAATTGTATTCTGAAAATTTGATTTCAGTTAAAATATTTATGAATAATACCAAAAAAGAACAAATTCATTAAAAAAGTTTTAATGTGCTTATTCCTATCGTGAAAAATGAATTTCCAAACTTAAAAAATATCCATGTACAGTTTTTCTATCATAATGGAAAACGAATTTGCTTAATAATGAGTAAATATATATATATTAGAAATGTTGGAAAAATAATTTTTTAGTTATAATTTATTCTATCTAGAAACTAAAAAAGAAATCATTATGTAATCTATTTTTATTTATTAATATACGGATGGATGTAAATTTCATTATTCCTAAGCCATATAAACCATTTATATTTAGGATAATACTTGCAGGCACTATTTAAATAAAATGATATATTATATAAGCGCATATTATAGAAAGATGTTTTTGCTTATTTCCAGAATAAAAAATAATTAAATATTTCAGTATTCTATGCATTAACCTATTTGCATGAAAAAAGAATTTAAGCATGAAAGCATTTTATTTAAATTCTTCATATGTAATAATTTAAAAAGTTTAATTTTTTTTCTGTAATCTTCTTGAAATGGCAATATTTTAAATTAAAAACTCAAATGATTTTCATTAAAAAAAAAAAAAAAAGAAAGAAAGGAATAACTGAAGTGGCTCGACTTAACTTTCGTAACGTCTAGTTGTTATTTGGCGTTCAAACAATTTCCAGTTAGTTAATAATTCAATAAACAAACATAAGAGAAAAGTATTATATGTTTTTTGAATATTTTGTCTCAGGTTCGTACGTTTGAATAATGGATTGCAATGTGCCAAATTTTATTTATACGTCCAAATGAAAATATATAAACGTAAGCAGGCAGTTTTAAATAACAATTGTTCTGTAGCAAAACTCAAAACATATATTAATTTCAGTAATCTCCTGAATGCTTTAATGAACGCCTAATAATTAGCGTTAATTGAATTCCATACGTCTATACATTGTGTTGTCCGGAAGGCAATTACGTTTTTCTCAGCAGAGGAATTAATTGTATTTTTTTCACACCATCTTCACAATTAAGCTGCAGTACCATTATATATTCTGAGACTTGCTTGTGAAAAAGTTCGCTTTATTCTGCTTAATAGGTTTTGATTGGTGTCCTATCAAATAAATAAAATCGGAAGAGATATTTTTAGCATATTTTGTTTTTGCTATCAAATAGGCGATAAGCGAAAATTCTGCTCAAAGAAGCAAAAAAGTGTACGATGTGTATACAGAAAATTTATTTAAAGAACGACAGTGTCAAAACTCGTTTACCAAATTTTGTTCCGGCAATTTTGACGTTGAAGATGTATTACGTTCTGAAAAACCAGTTTATGCTAATGAAGACAAAACAAAGTATTGATTTATGAAAACTGCCAAATTACAACTCGTGAGATCGCTAAGAAACCGATTAAAGTGGAGAATATACAATTCAATAAAATATTTATACAATATAAGAAAACCTCCTTTCATTTTCAATGGAAAAAACGAAATTATTTTCAAAACAACCCAATATTTTTATAATACCCATAAAATGAATTAAAAATATTATACACAACATTCTGCACTATAATCATCTCAAAATGCTAAGCAGTGTAACTAACACACACACACACACACACACACAAACAATAATAATTCAATATTACAATACGCATTTAAGGTAATTTGTGTCCAAAATGTTTAAAAAAGAAAGAAGATAAACTATAGTATCTTTACTCAATTGCTTCTTAACTTATAGTAGAGTTTAGATGATAGCGTACTTCCAATAATTTGAATCCTTAGGCTGCAATGATAAAGAATTGTTTTTTGTGCTCCCATTAAATAACTATATCTCAAATATCTCATAACTGTAAGTATATCTCAAAGTATATCTCAAATATCTCATGAAATAGGAAAATGTTTCTGAAAAATGTTTTTACTGCACATGTGCGATATATATATATATATTTTTTTTTAATATACTAGGGGGCTCTGCCCCCTGCTTGCTCCGCTCACCAACACCCGAGAAAGGCTTCGCCTCCCCGGACTCGCTTCGCTCATTAACCCCTGCGGGATTCTACCCGACTATTCGACACTTTGCCTTTCATTGAATTGGAATATTAACAAAACATAACACAAGAGAAAAGTTGAACAATATTATAGGAATCCACCATACTTGGTATAGCATTGAAATACACAATATTTAATATTATATCGTTTATAATGCGTATAAAATCTGTTATAACGTACGACAATTCTATAACAATTTTCCATTATTTTGAGAGAAAACATGCTAGACAGCTAGACACACAAAATAAACAACCATAGCACTAATTATTTAGAACAGAGAGAAACTCTTAACAACTAAACCATTTAGCGTTACAGCTTTAGTATAGGATAGACTTGTTAAATTTTTGTCACTGTTTGACGATGAATTTTTTTGGGTATTATTGCTTGATTAAAGAAATTATGAACTTATTTTTTCTAGTGCCTATATTTTTTACTATTGAATTTTTTTAGTCAATTTAGGACAATATGTAACACTCTGCATTTATTTCCAATGTACAGCAAGGTTTAAAATGGTGCTTCCAACAGTAAAAATGCACTTTTTAAAGTGCATTTTTTCTAGAATATGATTTAGTCAGATACGTTGAAAATAAATATCTTATGTGATTATTGCAATTATTTTAAACGTTTCATTAGTAGTTGTAGTACGACAGGACAATTTCTTTCAGATAGCGATTTTGCATTGTCGCCACTTATTGTATTACACCATGAATTTGCCAAGAGGCCTCTCAATATCTGATTTTACCAGTTAATTTCTTAAATTATATTAAATACTAAGTTAAATCGGGAAAAAAATCACATTTTTCGAAACCTATTGATAAGTGAAGAATTTATCCTTGATTGTATTGTAAAAACGAATTGCGGGTTTGAAGTATATTCGAGCTAGATAATCACCATTCATAAATTGGATGGCTTTTGATTATTTCTTGATAATATTTTCTGAATAAATATTGATGATGGATCTTGAATACTTGTTGGCGATATCTTCTGAATAATTATTATTGTTGGCGGATATTATTGTTGGCTACAGGATATATATTGATCGTGACATCTTAATAGTTGTTGACGATATCTCCTGAACTTTTGTTGATGATGGTTCTGAATATTTGTTGGCTACATCTTCTGGATATGTACTGATTAAACCTTGATATTTTTTGCATATCTATTATGTAATATTAAATTTAGAAAATAAAAAATGAGCGTGGAGAATGAAATATAATGATACTGGATAATTTAATTTAATTTAATTTATAGAAACATCAATGGTACAGGAAAAACTTTTTCTGCCATTTTCTTTCTAATAATGAACAGAACAAAAAACGGATAATATTTTACCTGGAGATATTTTGTACTTTTAGACCAAATAAAAAATGTTCTTCTTTTTCCCCCTCTTGAATTAAGTTAAAAAATATTTAAAATAAAATTGAAAAAAATCGTGCTAAAGCAAGGTACAGTTTAACCTCTTGGCGAAATTTTAAAATTGGCACCGAAGTAGTTTAGACATTTTTCGCGAAAATCTTGACGTGCATAATTGCGATAAATAATTTAAGTCATCATCAAAATAAATGAAAAATTTATAACCTTTCAGTGAGGTCCTGTATTAGCTGCAACTAAAATATTTTAGCAATGCAGTTACTACATTCCTTTATATGGAAAAATAGACCCCCCCCCCAAAAAAAAAAAGAAAAAAAAATGCCCTGTTGTATTAAATTCTGTTTTCTGCAAAGTTTTATATCAGTGCTTAAAAAACAAAAATAGGTTGCGGATTTTATTATTATTATTGCACCATTTTATAATCTGTCTCTATATTTAAGGCATGGCTAGAGTTAAAATAGCTATTGTGGTTGCGTAAATGAATTTCTTGGCAAAAAACGTACGAGCGTCTTCATTTCTAAATTTTAAAAATCGCTAAATTGGTCATAGTAAAGATCTATCCTTTTAAATATGTTTTGAGTTAAAAAAACTAAATCTTTATATAAATTAATATAAATTTTTATCTCGTAAATTTCATTTTAGAAATTTCTGGGCTTAACCTCTAACCAATAGTTGTTTAACCAAATAGTTTGTTATACCAATAGTTGTTTAACATAATCATGGTATTCATTACTAAATCTTTTTCGCCTAACGTTAAAATAAAAACTAATAATAAAAACTAAACTCATAGTATAAACTTAACTAATAATATAAAATAATAATATAAACTAATAATATAAACTAATAATATAAACTAAAATAAAAATGTAAATTTATTTTCATTTCTTCTTATTAAATTTTTACTTAATACTTTAAAAATATCGAGTATTTTCAAATGTTTTGCTATTCTAAATAATTTTTTTCTTCTCTCGAGCATCTCAAAGATGCCAATTTTTAAATTTTTCTTATTTACACCATTGATCACGTTGAAATTTTCCCGAGGAAAGTGACTACAGAGACAGGGAAAAAAAAACGTAATAATAGAAACTTTATGTACGGGGGCAAATAGAGTACCTTTATAAACCCGACGTTTTTAATGAATAACTTCGTTAATTAAGATGATACAAATTTCTAACTATCTGAAATACCTTCCTTGAAGAATTCGGAAAACATTGATACTTCTCATTATGCAGAGAATCCTGCCCTCTGCGAGGAGATGCTGTCGCAGACACAAAAAATTTACGCTAGCGACAGTTACATTTTTTTAATATATAGAGATAGGTTGAAAGCTAGATATATTGGGTAATTTTTGTCAAAAGTACATTTGAATAGAGTAAAAATTAAGCAAGTTATCCGAAAAAGTACGAGCTAGATTTTAGATATTTTCCAAGAGTTGAAATTTCTTAAGTGTTTTTTTCACATACCGTGTAATTAATGTAAAGATCTAATTATTTTAACCACTTAGGAAATGTTCTTTTTTGTGAAAAACCCATTATCATCTCACAAATCTGAGTAAATAAACAAAAATATGTTAGAGTTACAAGCTTATAAGGGGTTTTTCACAAAAAAGTGCATTTGGAGCGAGTTTTAAATAAATGGATCTTCAAATTAATTACACGGCATGTGAAAAACTACTTAAGAAATTTCAAGCCTTGGAAAATATCTAAAATCTAGCTCGATCTTTTAGGATAATTTGCTTAATTTTTACTCTATTCAAATGCATTTTTGATAAAAGTTGCCCAATATATCTAGTTTTCAACTTATGCAATAAAACTCTTATCTTTCGCACATGCGCAAAGAAAACGTTTTTCATATAAATGTCCATGTTTCATGAGATATTTAAGGTATTTGTATTCCGATTGCAGTATATTGTTCTAAAATTGTTTTTCCAACTTATCTGAAAGTCGGAAAAAGTTTTGTTAAAAATTTTGTATATTATAAAAAAAAAAAAAAACATGCTGATTTTTTTTTTTTTTTTTTTTTTAGTTTTAAAATAAATGCTTATATCTCCGTTATTTAATATGCTATTGTCATATAAAATCATCCACAAATTGAACTGTGTCTATAATAACATATCATAAAGTTACAGTGTATTCCGTTCACTTAACGATACAGGATGATCACAAACGTTATTGATTTTGCTCAATTTGTTACCGGCCCCCTAAATGTTGTCTTAAACCAATCTTAATTGAAAAACATGAGGAAGGCCCAGTTCTTTGAATACTCAATGTTTAAAAACTTTTCATGGAGAGGTATGATTTTAAATTTAAAAAAAAAAAAAAAAAAAAACTGATTGTTTACAAACCTTCCTTAACTTTTGAGCAGGAGCGTATGAGGCTAGTTAAAGAAAGTTACCAGAGTAATTAAAATTAATAATTAACCATAGATAGAAAATACAAAAGAAAATAAGCAGACATATTTGCTGTACATTATGTGATCACCAAACCAATTTAGGGATGTATCTGAATGCAGTACTAAGATCCCAACTTGGTAGTAATCCCATCCTTGCGTACTAAACCGGTTCTTCTTAGCTGATTTGGTATCACTGGCTGAAGAGAACATTGCACCATAAAAATGTTTCCTTCGATTCTGCCCCCCTCATCCTAAAAAAATGTCCTAACGTTCCTATTCTGTGCAATATGGATGTGGACTATTTTTCTTAAACTTGACGAGCACAATGGGACCTTTTATTGCCATGTAAGATGATGACTTCATCACTCAACATGCAGGAACTTTCATGTCTGTAAGAAACAAATCACGGCTCACAAATCCACGCAAGACCACTTTTCTAAACTTGTTGCTGCTTCATTCACACTGACGCGTTTGTGGACTTACACTAACTACCAGCAGAACTGCTGCATAGTAACCTTACTGGAAGAAACTGGACATCGACGGAAAGTCGGCCCTCTTAGAACCAAATCGGAGCTATCCCCGTAGAACGTAATGACTTTTTCTTAGCGATTGGCATTTTACTATAAAACAAAAATGCAATAAAGTTGTATTGTATTTTTTCAGAAATTAATGCATGAATATAAACATGAAATTTGCTTCGTCTTAGAGAAAGAGAATTTGAAAAAAAAAAAAAAATGTATCTTTGATATTGTTGCTTTTCCAACTCCGATCGCAAAACAGCGGAATTTTTGTTATACATTTCTATATTAAGCAAAAAAAAAGTAATTTTACCCTATTTCTTCTGAAGCCATACATTGCTTCATTTGAAAAGGAAATAAAATTATTTTACATATTTATTTTTAAATATACTAGGAAAATACATGCTAATTTTTCCTGTTTCGTGTCAATAAAATTCTGTTTTACTTGTAAAATAATTAGTCAGATAATTTAAATAAAAATACATTATACATGTATTACAATGTAACACGCACTCTAGCAGAAGTCAAAATATTTAATACATATTACAAAATAATTAAAACGTATCATGTTTTAGAAGTATTTAAAAAAAAAAAAAAAACAATTTAACTGCTGATAATGTAATGTAGCCATTAGTAAATTCTGCTGCAATTATGATACAGATATATAAGAAATATTGCTTAGCGTGATGGTTAGCAATGAAGCAACCAGCACTTACAGAGCGGATTTCGTAGAAAAGCCGGCGCGAGAATGTCCAGCCTCTCACTATACAGGGTTCTGCTACTGCAAAGCAATTAGCGCCATCTATCTCTAACCCAGAGAAAATATTCCCTCCACAATTATAACTTTTTAAATTTTGCTACTTGTATTTATTTATTTATTTATTTATTTATTTTTTTACTTTATTTAAATTGGTAATCATTCATAAAATAAAATGATTCTAAAAACCCATGCTGTCACATAAAATTTAACATTCAATATTTCGTTTTTCTTTTTAATATATTAAAATATCAATGCAAAATAATTTTTTTTTTTCTGGAAAACTCACACAAAACTGAAATATTTATTCACGCACACACACACACACACGCACACACATATATATATGTATACATAAATTTACATTGGTTAATTTGAAAAAAAAAAAAAAAAAAACGAAAAAAGTAATATATGTATTTTTAATCATGCAAACTCAATATATTCAGTATAATAAAACAAAAGTAATATCTGTTTAACAAATTTGTAAAAAAAATTAAAATTGTGTCAGAATTTTTCCGTTTTTAAATAATAACACCCGGTCTATCATATGTCAAAAAAAAAAAAAAAAAAAAAAAAAAAGAAAGAAAGAAAGAAAAAGCGAATGCAGTGTGAAAGCAGAAGAAAAACAGTGTTTAAAAAAAAAAAAAAAAAAAAAAAAAAAAAAAAACGAAATGATAAGAAGATACAATATCAAAAGCAAGAACATCACAAAAATAGAAATAAATAATAAAAGAATAAATAAATGAATAAATGAATAATTTGAAAAGTTATGAATAAATAAATAATATATATATATATATATATATATATATATATACATATATCGTATTTTGAATTTGTACATATAAATAACTACTAATATTTACATGAGATCAATTTATATTTACTTTAGTTTTAAAATGTATCAACAACGAAATGAAATTCTTTCTCATTTTAATCGCTATTTTATTTTAAGCTATCATTCAAAGTAATAAAAGAGCATAGTTAAAAGCACGAATACATAACAAATATTTCACGATACTCAATAATTCATGAACCAATTCAGTTTCAATCCCTTGCTTTTCTGATAAAAACATTTGAAATAAAGCTTTATTTCTAGAGATGAACTATTTTCTTTTAACTAAACCCGTATTGTATTAGCTAAATCAAGACTGTATTGTATGAATATTTTTCAAATACTCAATTACTGTCGCTTTGCATAGGCTATTTATTATACAAATGTCGGATTCTTCATTTATTGTATTGAAAAACATTTTTAAAGAAGATTGAAAAATTTTCTCGCTATATGTGTATTGTTAAACCCGAACAAATGAATAATAGATTTATTTGAGCATAAAATATTTGTTGAAATATTTATGAATAAAAAGGAAACAATTTTGTTATTAATCTAGTGAACATTTTCAAATTTTGTACTTATTTTGTAGCAGTAAGTTTAACATTATCGAAAATGTTTTTTTCCCCCTTATAAAATAGATGATTTTGATTCTCAAGAAATATAAATGTTAGAAATCCCATTTTATTTAAATTTGAAGGGAAAAAAATATATTTGATCAAATTATTAGATTTTTTTTTTCGATTTTCTGAAAAAAAAAAAAAAAATACTGGACGAAATGGCCCAGACCTTCAAGTATGCATAGAACATTTAAAAACTCAGATTTCCCCTATCGATTTAGTCCCCAGTGCAAATAAGGGACCAACCACAAATTGAAGAAAAGCAAAAATACTTTGGATCGCCCTGTATCATAAAAAGCTACAAATGACTTGAAACTTTAATACATCGTTACGCATATTATGTATAACATTTATATGTTCGTTGTGGAATTGCACAATTATTTAGGCAGATGTAATTTTTCTGGCAAGGTTTTTTGCTTATAACTAGAACGTATTTCCATAAAACTTCACAAATCTTGCAGAAAACTGACAAAATATTAGTTAAATATTTTTCTGAAACATAAAATTCACACGTATAATACTTTCTGTGATATGAGTATTTATAGTAAATACTTTTTTACTGCTCATGTGCGAAAGGTAATTATTTATTATTTCAACCACGTTGCAAAAATCATTTTTCTGAAAAACCCCTTATAGGATAGTAACTCTGACATATTTTATTTATTTACTAAGATTTGTGAGTTCATAAGGGGTTTTTCACAAAAAAGAACTTTTTCAACGTGGTTGAACTAATTTGATCTTAAAATTAAATACATAGCATGTGAAAACCCCTTACGAAATACCTAAAGTTTAGCTTGCTCTTTTACCGACAATTTTCTTAATTTTTACTCTATTCAAATGAACGTGTGACAAAAGTTGGCCAATGTGTCTAACTTTCAACCTATGTAATAAACTTTTTTCAATATTTTGCGCATGCCCAGTAAAAAAAATATATTTACTATAAACCCAAGTAGCACAGGAACGTTCTGTGAACGTCTAATAACGGTTTCAATAGTTCAAACACCGTGTTTCGTGTCAAAAGAACGTTCTAAAACACGTTCAGAAATGGTATTATTTAGAACGTTCTGAAAATGTTTGATTTGTACCATCTATAAAACGTACAATTCTAGTTCTATATAGAACGTTCAAGTGTAACACCGTCATAACACGTTCTGTAACAGTGTAATTATAACGAATATGACAAAATGACTTTTTAGTACTATTGGTTGAGAAACTAGGTTAATCATGAAAATTTTTGACTTCAGTTTTTGATTTTTTTACACGTTTTCTGGCTTGAGGAATCCGGAAGTCAAAAGGTTGGTATGGTATCGGCACCTATTAGCGTGATAGCCCGTTAGTCCATGTACACGATATCTCAAGAACAAATGATTGCAGAGAGATCGGACCAGTTTTAAAATATCGCTTATGATATTGATAAGAATCCTATTGAGAGATTTGAAACATTCTAATTTAAAAACTTCGTAAGTTATTCGAAATTTATAATTTTTAGCTTGATAGAGAATAGAGCATTTTTTACATTTTCAGTTTAACGTTTTGTTAGCACGTCAGTAAAGAATGCTTTTCAAGAATCAGTAGCGGTGAGGTGAAAAAAAATTACAAAATTTTAAACTCATGGAAAAATTTTTTGAATTTTGTATTTCATGAATCAATGTATGGAATTCAACCAAACTTGTTACATAATTAGATCTTGCCCTAAATTGGAGGTTATTTAAATTTCATTTAGGATATATCGTCCGATAGATTGCGGTGCTATGTAATGAAACCCTCCATTTATGGGACGGCTATATCTCAGTTTCTATAGTGTACAAATGCATTAAACTTAATATATTGGTATATATCATTATAACCTCTGCTAATACAATTTGGATGTATACATTGTCCAACAGGTGGCGTTGTAATCTGCAATTTAATCATTTTAACGGAAAGGCAATATTTTAACTCTTGTGATTTAACACTTAAATTTTGTGATACACTGAAGTTATAAGTGAAATCGATTTTATGTAAAGCTTTACTGGTCCATTTTGGATGCACATCGGCCAACAGGTGGCGTGGCTATGTTGCAATGTAATCTCATAACGGAAACGAAAAATCTCAACTTCTGTGACTTATAAATGTTGTAAATTTGGTACGTGAAATTAATATTACGTAAAACTCTACAGATTGCCTTTGGGTGCATATTGGACGACAGGTGGCACTGCCACGTTCCAATATTTTCCATTCACAGAAAGGCTATCTATCAGCTTCTGTAATATATATATTATTGATTCAATTTGGCTGTATAACGAGTAATAGTCAAACAGTTTTTTATTATTATTATTATTATTATTATTCATAGGACATTGTTTTTTCCCCTAGGAATAAGTATACGGGGATGGGGGAGGGGTGGATAAAAATTTTCACTATGATTATCTTTCAAAAGAATTCGATATCACCTTTAAAACGAATAATTGAACCATCGTTTTCTGATGATTTAAAACAAATTTACCGTTTTTTTTTTTTTTTTTTTCTCATTTGTCATAATAATAATAAACCCTCAGAAAAATAAATTTTCTAAGATCTTCTACATAGCATAAAAATGATTGTCTTCTGTCATGAAAATCTGCTAATCAAGGATGTTATTGAATAAATAATCTACTGCTTGATCAGCAAACTGCACAAGGTTCGGTCTGCATTGCATCAACATAATTGAAGAATGTGACAAAAATTTTCGCGCTTTAACTTAACGATAAGCAAGCATCTGCTATTACAGGAAGTCAAACGGTTTAGCAGTTTTATCGCTAATTTGGCTATTTTTTTTCCTCTCTTTAATTATTGCTTATATTTTTCTTTCTTTTCTTTCTCTCATCCACAGATATGGATAAGAAAAATCCAAAATTTGACCCGAAAGTATTGTTTTTGGGTCAAATTTTGAAACTGATTTTTTGCAATATTTTTGCACATTTTGGGGTCCCCTGAATCCAAAAATCAGGTTTTTGTATTTGATCTGTGTGTGTGTGTGTGTCTTTGTGTATGCCAGTTATCAGCACATTTCAAAAACAAATAATTCCAGAATATGAAAACTTAGTATTCTACATTTGAATCATGTAAGGGGATGCTGCACTTAGCTTTTCCTTGAGATCAAGCAAATGCTTCGTGTACAGGGACGTCCAAGATAATTCAAATACATTAGGTATGTGAGCGAAATTTTTTTGCTATTTACAGTTTAATATCTGTAGCCTGTACTAAACAAAAATAAGTTAACATATATTTTTTTATATGCATAAAAGTATGTTTAGTGTAAAATATGGCATGAAAATCATTCCCCATTCATCTACAGGGCTACCTAGGAATGCTAATTAATACTTCAAACCTACAGAGTAAACAAAGAAATTTTTTAAGTGGAAATTTTAACGCTTTTTTTTCCCCTATAATTACACGTTTTGAGGTTCCCTGAATACTAAAATCAAATTTTTAATGGTTAATCTTTGTGTATGCCTGTTATCAGCTAATTTTAAAACAAATATTTGCAGATAATTCAAATTTTGTATTTTGAAGTTTATTTTGAGGTTGCTAAAAATGTTTGTTCAAGATTAATAAGCTTGAAAGAGTGGTGAGAAAGAAAGTTGACTGAAAAATTTGGAATGAACTTTTAAATTTAATAATAGCCAAGAATTTTTTATAGTAGGCATTATGCAATATATTTAAACGGGGTCCCCCCCCCCCCTCCTCATTGAGAGAGTTATTCGTCAAATAATATCTGTTCCTAAAACTAGTTTGAAATTTTTGAAACGTAGATTTATATATAGTATTTGTTATCTTACACTTTAATCTGCAATCTGCATTTATAGTATTCAAATGCTAGGTAAGAGTAAGAGACAGCCATGTGAGTGTCCCACGAAATTATTATTAATATTTAAATAAAAACAGTCTTTTTTAAATACTGATAATGCATAATTAAGTAGTAATTTTTATTTTATTTTTATCTATTTATTTATTTGGGTTGAGAAGTGATGTGTCTGTCAAATGAAAGAAGAGATTTAATTGATGGTCTACATTCATGATGACGGTCGTTATATAAAAAAAAAAATAGCGATACCTTCAAATTTCACACATTATAAAATCCAAAATTTTGCTTCAAATTATCTTGGAATGGCGAATTTTGGTTGGTGGGTATTGATTAAGTGTATGTAATAGGCACTTCGGTGGTATTTCGCGAAACTTCTAACTTACCCGCCGAAGAGGGAGAGTAAAAAGTGGGTAAGACGCTGCCGAAAGCAATGGAAACCCAGACTAATCATGTTGCGAGCGGAAGAACCATTACCAAACGCAGCTGGAACATCAACTTAAGTTTCGATTGATTTCAGCGATTTTTTTTTTTTTTTTTCTTTTGAGATTTTGTTAATAAATGACATGGAATTTTGAGAATTTATTTAAATATACTATGCAGCAAAGCGGGCAAAGCCTGCTAATGTTTATTTAAAGCATACTTAGATATGCTACACGAAACGTAATAAAATCATCAAATACTGTTCGTATGCACATAAAACATGTTTCCTATAAAATATTTTATTGTTAGCTTATGATTCATAAGGCCATATAGAAATATTTAGATATATTAGAGGATAATAAGCGAAAATTGATCGAAGTGTGTTTTAAATTTTGTTAAACGTTTTCAACTTTCCAACAAGTTAAAAATATGCTTAAAATTTAAGTTTGTCAACACCATTGTCTGTCTATTCGTTCTCTAATTTCAAAAATATATTTTATAATTCCTCAGTCACATCGTAACCGTGCTCATTTTTTATTGAAAGTATATGTGTATACCGTAAGCGGTTTGATATGGGGACTCACTAAAATTTTAAACGTACAAAAGTGTATGTTTAGGTGTAGGGTGCAGGTGTTTTATAAACTAAGTGGTCCGCATGATTTTTCTCTTTTGTTTATTACTAAATATAGTAAAAATGTAGCAATTTCTGTAATATTTCAATAAAAATATAAATATCTTGCGCATTAGTAAAACAGAAAAAAAAAAAAAAAAAAAAAAAAAAAAACTAGTTATACTGTGACGGCTTTAAAAGTTTTTGTTTTATTCCATTCTATATAATAGCGTCACCAACGATTTATTCGCACAAAATTTCAAGAAACTTAGCTTCTCACAATTAACTTTCTATACATATAATTTCGTACAATTTTCACCAATAGGTGCTGCTGTATAGGCAACTGGAAATCCCAGACACTAACAGCAACGCCACATTGTGGATAGATTACATCCGAATTGAATCAGCATACATTTTAATAATATAAATATCATATACCAATTTTGGTGGATTTAAATAACAATAAATAACATACGAAATATATATACCTTAGAAGAACTACCTACTCTGAGAAGCAAGGTTTTACCTTATCAGAAACGAAATTAAATTGTCGTCTGTTAGCTTTTTGTACCCAAATAAAATCAGTACAGATTTACATGATTTCCATCACATGTACAAGCTTAGTGTATTTATAACTATAGATGATTAGATGGAGCCTGTCCAGTAGGATTGCAATATAGAAGCAACATGTTATGAAAGCCACATATTAAAATCTAATTAGCAGTAATTTAAGTCTAGCCAAATATTAAGTTTGGTTAAATGCTGTCCACTGGCTCGTGAGAAACAGAGTCCAAAATTTTCTTTATGACACACATACAAAGACATTTTCTAACAATAGTCGAATCATATTCCAAAAATCACAAACTGTGTGAATTTATCGAAAATCGAAAGTAGGAAATTTTCACGAATCCAATACTTTCTTCTTGACAGATGTAAGTAAAATAATAATAATAATAATAAACGGTAATCATACGCTTGATCAAATCTTGAGGTTGAAATAATTAAAAACAGCTAAAAAAATGTTTTATTTATTTATTAATTTATTTATTTTCTCCTATATTAACCCTTTGCCGGCCCTAGTGCTCTAAACCGCTATACATAGTATTGCCAAATTGAGGGACTCTTTTATTTAACGAACACCAATAATTTTGAGGAGTGATATTTGATATACATAATGGACGAATAAACTTCGAAGTGATTAGACAACCGATGCAGTAGAAATTTATTGGTGGATATTGAACAAAAAAAAATCCTTAAATTTGACAACATTCAAAAAAGGAGAGGGAAATTCAATAGGACCGGCAAAGGATTAAATTAAAGGTTTAAAGGATAAAATTTCGATCCGTGCAGTCATCTAGAATAACGTTTAGTATAAAAATACACAGATTATTTTTAACTAATGGTTGTGAAATGATTATATATATACACAATACTGATAATTATTCAAAAAAACTTTTTGTACATTCGGCAGAAAAATTACTGAAGCACACATCCACGTTTCATATATACTAGCAAACCCGTGCGGTATTTTCGCACTTTATTTCTTTTCTTATTTACCTTTAAAATTTGAAACTTATAAATATTATATCAATTTCACCCCTTAATTAAAATTTTAATTTACCAGAAGCCAAATTATTATTAGATCCAAATAAATATTGTGCAATAGTGAAACCAGAATTATTCAAAGAAAAGCTTCAAAATAAAATTCATGGTTTATGACTCAGTTTTCATACTTCCGCAGGCAGTACGGTTTTAGTAAAGGACCCCTGTGACGCCTTTTAAATTTTAATCGCCAAGTATGCAATGGCATTTTATTTATTTTAGCGTAATTTTTTGTAAAAAAGAAAAAAAAAATCCTAGACTTAAATTGATAATATTTTTTTATGATTGCGTTTTGTAGCCAATTTATGATAATATATCATGTTCTGTTTATATCTTTGAAATATTGCTAGGTTTATACTGACTCTTGCAAAGATTTTGCAGAAATAACTTTCAAAAATACATTTCTCATAAAATAATGTCCTCAAACAAATATCGTCATGTTTTCTTTATTAGATCATTGAACTGAATCCGCGTTCATTGTTCATTTTTAAATACTATTTTTTATCCTCACGTATTTTATTAATTTTACCACTGTCGTATCATTTCAAAAAATATTAATTGAAATTGGTCCACGTTAGAGAAATATTATATAGATATTAGTTTGATCACTAATTTTTATCATCAATCTACTTTTTTATAAACAGCTTAAGACTAAGATTATGACTCGATAAATATTTACTCAACAAAACAGTTTAGGTGCAAATATTTTGATTTACTAGAGCTTCAATAATATTTCTGCCGACAGTATATGGAGTAGCATCATTCACAACCGCTCTTTCGTGCCGGCAAAATGTTTTTAATATTTTTTGAAATAGCTCACAATTTTTAAAATGAATAGTTGAATCAAGCCTCTGTAATAATTTGAAATAATTGAATTTATATATATATATATATATATATATATATATATATATATATATATATATAAACAAATAAATAAATAATATTTTTTTCCATTATTGGTTTTTTTCCTTTCTCTCATTTTTTTCATAAATGTAAAATGCAGAAATAACTGCTTTTAATTGAACAACGTGGATTTGTTTAAGAAAATATAAAATACAGTTTTGTAATGGCCACGACGTACTAGCTTGATTTTGTAATTATCATCCTGTTTAGTTAGATAAGCTTTCCTTGAAGTGGCATTTTATGTAATTCAATAAAACAAGCATGCAACATTTTAAATACACGACAAATTTTTATATCTTGCCTCATCATAAAAATAAACTATTTAACAAAATATTGTTAAATACAAACTCTGTAACATAATATTTAAATAACATTTTTTTAATACAATTGTTGAGTTCTGCATTTTTCATTAAAGTAACTACATAAAACAAAAATAGTTTTTTTCCCCCCTAATAATTAAATAATGACTATGCCACAAAATGAAAAGGACTACTTGTGTTGTTTTATCTCAAAATAGAAAGCTGCCAAATTTGACTAGACCGCCAAATTACCAACAAGGGTTGCCAGTTCCATAATTTTCAGGCGCGAAAACCAAATGATTTCATATCAATTTTCTCATGTTGATGACTTTCTGATTATCAAAGAGAGACGTAAGAGTGAATTTACTTTATATATCTTACATACATATATTTTGATACATTATTAATACTTTATTCATACTTATAATAAAGTTTGTATATAATTATTAATCAGATGCTAAAAAGTTTGACTTGTTATTTTTAAGTTTTTTTTTTTTTTTTTTTTTTTTTTTTATCTCGAGAAATTGAAAAATGCTGTTAATGTAAATCTAACTACTAATTGTTTTCTAACAGCATTTGAATATTAGTATTACCAATGAATAAATTTTACAAGCAAAACTTGTCACATAATAGTATTATGACATCAAATATTTTTTCTGTTATAAATAAGCGGGATTTTTGTGTAAAAAATAAACATAATTTAAATTCTCATCAAGAGAAAAAAACATATATTAATTTCTTATAAATCTAATTTTAAGTATGTGTGCTTGTGTCATTTTGTCAGTCTTAATAAGGGTATGGTGGACGTTGAAAATCTTTCTTTGAAATTATTGTCTTACAATTGTTTGTATTGCATATAATGGGTCGTTCAAATGTAAAGTGAATTATTTCCTTCTAAATAGTTTTTGAAATAACGAACTTTTGCAAATTTATATGTAGGAAAACAATTTAAGATTTGTAAGCATTACCTATTTTTAGCGTTTAAAACAAATCAGAGTAGTAAGAATTTATAAATTATAAGAAAAATAACTTAGAAGTTCATTTTTATAATTATTTAGAAGTTTTAGTTTTCTGAAAAAACAATGTCAGGCCATTTATGGGATTTTAATGCAATAATTAGAGGTTTTTCACTTTTATAATGAAAGATGTAACTAAATGTGGTAAAATTAAGCAAAAATATTCATATTTAAAAAATGTGGAGTTTACACGGTTTCACAGCGTATGTTTCACAGGTGTCTGTATATGCATTGAAATGTATGAATATTAAATATATTAAAATTTCCTGGAATACTACCAAAGTTTAAAAATTTAAAATTACAAATTTTAATCTTTTTTTTTTAAATTGTTTAAAATGCTTTAGTCTTAAGTTTTTACTTAGATCTTATATTATTATAGTTTATAAATATACTCTAAATGCATCTGTACATTTATTTTGTGGATTTATTTATAAATATATAATATATATATATATATATATAATTTTTGAATTAGAAAAAATAATAATTGCATGAAAATTCCACAGTTAAAATATTACAAAAATAAAAATTAACTCATCAATCGATCCACAAAGTAAAGCACAAATGTATTCAGATTATACTAATAAACAATATTAGTGCAAAATCAAGGAGAATTTTCAAAAATTAAATAACGTAGATAATTTTTTTTTTTTAATATTATGAATTTTATTCTTTTAATTTTTATAACCGTTTATGACCATGTACGTGTGATTCTACTGGTCAGACAGAAAATTATATTTCAGTTTCAATATCCATGTAATAAATGCTAAAAAAGAGATTATGTATTAGTTTTTTTAAATTCAATAACATCGATTTTCTCAAGAGATGTGAGTAAAAGCCTGCTTATAAAAATGCTAATTTAATTTAATGTTGTAAATGTTTACAGTCAGTTACGGTTAATATTAAGAGAACATGTTTAAAAACAGAAATTTATTAAGAAATAAAAACAGAAATTTTACAAGAAATTTTTATAACAACAGTTTCTAAAATTTCCGTTTTATGGCAGAATTTCTTGAGATTATTAATTTCTTATCCAACATTCATTTTAAATTCGTATATTTTTTAAAGTAAAAAAGTTTATTTTACATTTAGCTATTTAAAATATTGTATTAAGTTTCATGTTTTTATATTTTTGACAAAATATACATATATACGAGGGGTGATCCAAAAAAAATTTTACAAGGCAAATGAAAAAGTATTTATTAACAATAGAAACAAGATACAAATGGGAATCAAGAAACACATCTGGCCTTCACTTTTCCACATAGTCGCCAAACCTGTTTAGGCATTTGTCAGAACGTTCGACCAACTTGTTTATCCCGTCTTGGTAGTAATGAGGGCCCTGCTCATTGAGCCATTTCTCGGCAGCTGTTTTCACTACATCGTCTGAGGTGAACCGTGTTCCGGATAAGTTTCGCTTCAACGCCGGAAAAAGGAAATAGTCACTTGGAGCCAAATCGGGGCTGTATGGGGGTGATTCCAGACCTCCCACTTGAACCTTTGCAGCAATTCCTGAGTCTGGCGAGCTGTATGGGGCCTGGCATTGTCATGCAGAAGCTCACTGCTTTGTCCCCGTATACCTCAACGATCTGTCTGTGAATTTCGGATGCGGCCACATTCTTGGCCCATAAGAATCGAATTACGGCTCGCACCTCTATGCGAGACCACTTTTCTAGACGTCGTGCCATTACTGTCGCTCTTAAGTGTCTGTGTACTGACGCTATTTACTCGTAGAACCGCTGTAAGACAACTAGCGCCATCTGTCAACCACCTTGGGTGGAAATATTCGCTCCACAATTATTACGTTTCAAATGCTTCTGCTTGTAAACTTTTTTTTGGATCAACCCTCGTATATATAGAGAGAGAGTTTGAAATTAAGATAATTTGTGAGTTGCGTTTTACTATATAGCAGTTCGTAAGATATCTTTCTTGTAAAATACTAATAGATAGCAGCACTACTCCGAAATTCACTTAAAATTTACGAATGCGTAGTTGCTTTAATAATATTTCGGTGCTTTCTTTTTTCACTTGAAGAAGAGTCGGACTGATAATTTGACCTGAAACAGCTATTGCGTTTCTTTTATTTTCAATTTATAACCTATTTGTCACCTTCAAATCAAATGGTAATAAAGTAAAAGAAAAAAAAAGTGCATTAAAATTTAAATAAAATCTTATTTATAACCGTTATGTTTATGCATAATGTATAAATTTCATAGTATAACAGCCTTTTACTTTTGTTTATTTTAAATAATTTCTTTAAAAGAGAAATCTTTATTATTTATTTATTTATTTATTTGTAGTATTTATTGGAAACAATGGTAGTATATAGCTGAAAAGATTAAACTTATTAAAATTAAAAATTAATTAAAATTAATTTGTTTCTTTTTATTCATTCATTTCTTTTTAAAGGAAAACGTACTTTTTCGTTTTATTATATTCATCGAAATCAAATGGTAATATAATGGAAAGAGCAGGGGCTATAAAATACATGCTTCAAAATCTAAAGAGGTACAGTTGACTTTAACATTGTAGTTCTTAAATAATAACAGATCCACCTGTTGTTGATAAATACTCATTTTATCATGAGATATTTAGATGATTTTTTTTTTTTTTTTTTTTTTTTTTTTAGCTTACTTACTGATTTTTTACCAAGCAACATACATTATATATATAATATATATATATATATATATATATATATATATATATATATATATATATCAGTCGAACCTCGTTTACGGGAATCTCATGGGGAATAAAAAAAAATTGTTCATGTTATCAGTAGTTTATATTGTCAGTAACTGAGAAACTGACCTTTGTTTTAGCGGGGATTGTGGAAACTATTCACGATAAGCGGTTTACGTTAATTAGATTCGACTATATATATATATATATATTGTATCAGAAAAAAAAAAAGTAAAAAATGTACAAATTTAAACTCTCAAAGTACAGAGTATTGTTATAAAGTTTGGAATAAAATCACAACACAAAATATGGAATAGAGTTTCATATTTTTTTCCCTTTATTTTTCTCATATTCCATTTTCAGATTTAATGCATCTTTTTCAGACGTGAATTTTACTGTAATAATTTGCTTAAGTCAACTCTGATAGACAAGTTTAATGCATCTGAATGTTTGCATACATGTATTTCAATTTAATCTTTAAAGCGTTTTTATTATACCTCTTTAATTAATTGATTACGAAAATATGTCTGCTATATTCAATATTTAACATTCGTCAATACATAGCTAATAAAGAAATTTCTAAAAATATTTCTTCTTGTAACCAAATATATTTATGTTAAATGTGTAAAAGTTATTCTCACTTAACCCTTTGAGGGACAAGATAATTTTGATCATTTAAAATTATCTGCCACCAGTACGTACAAACAAATATAAGTGATTAAAAAGAAAAATGGAGTTTTTCTTCTATATTATTAAAGTAAAACTTTGTAAAAAAAAATTCTTGGACAAGTTTTTACAGTTGGGAATTAAAATTAGGTTTGATATAATGTATTCCAAAGCCTTTGAAAGGGTTTAAACGAATTTAAATAATTAAAAATGTATAAGTCTGCGTAGCTTTATATTTTTCTTTCATCTGAATTATATAGAGATCTACAAAAAATATAATTAAGTGAACCTGAACATTAATGTTACAAACAATACTCTGGTTAATATAATCCTTTTTTTTTTTTTTGGTATCTGGTTGCGTAAAAACATTATGTAACATTGGCATTATGTAAAATCACAATGCACAATATTGTTTTAATTTAATCTTTTAAAGTTTTATTTTCGTATGCATTTCGCATTATTAAGATATATATTTTTGAAAAATTTAAACTGTTGTTCCGAATTTATCATTTTTGGTGTATAACGTACAAAACTCATAATATTAAATATGTACATAGTAGACATACGTTGTACAGTATCTAAGAACTACAATGCCGTATATTTATTAAGAGTATATTGTACTGTATGTAATTAATGAATCTGTCAATTTATGATTAATAATCAAATAGTAATTCAGATAAAGCTAGTCTGAATACACACAAGTGTAAGCACATATGTAATCCACAGAATAATTATTGTGCATCTTTATATACGTATACAGATGATGGGGGACCAAATAAGAAAAAAAGCGATACTTTCGAATCTAAACATTTTGTCGGAAATATTGAGAAACATTTGATGGATACTTTGTGGGTGTAAATAACATGTTATATCACATATGTTTAAAAAAAAATGCCCCAAAGATAAGAAAAGAACCACTAATAAAATTATATTTTTACATATTTGGCACCATCTTGTAATTAATAATGCTTGAAATTTATTGTAGTTTTAGCATGTTTTTATGACGCTCTTTTTAATTATCATTTATAATTCACCATCACAGAAAATTTCATTAACGAAATTAAAGACTTTCAAGTGTTTTTTATTTATAATAAGCACGGTTTTTAATTTATTATAAGTCATTTTTAGAAAACTTGACATAGTACATTAGACACAACATTCTGTAATCTGAGATTAAGAACATTAAATTTATGCAAAAAAATGAGCATTTTTACTAAAAGATATTTATCTGCGCATGCACAAGATTTAACGGAAAAAAATTTTGGGTTTTATTTAGTGAAATGTATAGAACTCATGCAAACATTGTGAAAAATCAAAAAGATATCGTCAACAGAATTAGTTGAAATTTAAGCACTATGAAAGACAAGCAAAAATATAAGTATGTAATGCATATTTTTATTTTTAATACGTCCTTGGGAATACACTGTAAGTTAATTAAATTGAAATCTTTATAAAACCACTTATCGTTCGCTTCTCTTTCATACTGCTTTAAATTTAACTAATTCTATCGATGATATGTTTCTAAATTTCCCTGATATTGCTTTGGTTATTTTTTCAGAGTATTTATGTATTTGGATAATAAATTTTGTAAAAAAAAAAAAAAAACTTTGTCACCATTTGTGGATGCAAAGTTAAAACTTATTTAGAAAAAATACTCATATTTCATCTTATATTAATATTTTTATATTATATTTGTATTATGTTATGTCTAATGCACTATGTCAAATTTTCTAGAAATGGCATTAAATTGATCTGAAAACCCTTTATGTTATATAAGCAAAAAATGTTTCGCAAATTTTCAATAAAGTAAAAAAAAAAAAAAAAAAAAAAAAAAAAAAAAATATTCTCAATGAATGCGCGTGATACTGACAAAATTATGAATACACATAAATCAAAGAAGCCACATAAGAATAAATGCTACAGCTACAACGCATTTCAAGTGCAAATTTTTATAAATAAAAATTTACACCCCCCCACCCCCCCCCCCCCCCCGTTAAGATCCCTTCTTTTCTTTCTGGACAAAATCTTTACATAAATATATGTGGAATAACATGTTTTTTCTACCCATGAAGTTCTATGCACTTTATCAAGATTTCTCTATGTATTTGACAAAAAGGCTAAATCGGAAAATTACACATTATTTTGCCACTCGTCTGTATATCATGAAAATGGCTAAAAATTGACTTTTAAAGTTTGGAATTCAAGCATTCTATGGAATAAAAACTATTTATATTAATGGATACAACACGATAAAATTGTTGTGAAATATAATTATATATATATATATATATATATATATATATATATATATATATATATATACAAAAGAGCAATAGTTTTATTTATAAAGTATTTATATAAAAGCTATTTCTATATGTTTTCTTTCTTTAATTTTTCTTTCTTTCTTTTTTTTTTTTATACTAACCTTCTGAACCAGAAACTAATGGCGTCCAATAAGTAAAAATTATGTTTTTAGCATAATCATAGACAGAGATTGGGTGAGGACGGCTTTCTTTCCTTTTACTTATGTCTAACATAATATAAAAACGGAAAAGGGAAAACGTTATCAAAACAATAAATAATATATTTAATAAGTAAATAAATAATATACTAAGAAATGATATATTAATTATAAATAATATACTAAGAAATGATATATTAATTATAAATAATATACTTACTATATTTTTTATTAAAAATAATAATAATAATTACATTTGTTTATTATTTAATATGCCATGATAGCATAATTACATCAAATGAGTAAAAATTGCGTTGACTCATTTTAAAGAAATTTAAACATTTAATGATTACCAATTACATTGCCACGTGGAATAAGTTTAAATATCTGTAAACATAATTTTTGTAAACTGCTGCTGTAAACTGAAAATATGAATACACACATGCACTGAAATTTAAAAATATGAAGTATGTTAAATATTTTGATTAAAAAAATTATATTTAAGTATTTGGAAATTTTTAAAATTTCTTCCTTCTAACTAATTTTTAAATTTTCGTTTCAATTTCTTCTTATTATAAATTAACAATATATTCTAAACTCAATTGCATATAATTTTAGCGGTGTATTGGTGCATTAATTTTCGAAAATATTTTTTATGTTGGAATATTAAAACTTTCTATGAACTTCAGCATTCAAATATATTTTTAAACTATCCATGGACTTACAAAGTAGTACCCAGAAATGTTTAGAATATACAGGGTGCAAAGTCGAGAGCAGGCCTTTATTTGCGCAACAATTGGTCTCAGACGTTCTCCAATTACAAAATGTATTTTTTTAAAAAATGTAAGCATTCATTATATGACATGTTTAAATTAAAAAAATCAATTTATTCAAAATCACAAAAATTGGTAATTTTTATACGGTTTTCAGGACGCTAGTAGTAAAAGTTGACTTTCAACTTGAAAAGTTTCACTTTTGTGCGCCCAAAATTGTCTGAGATAGTTAGTTTCAAAATTTAGGATTATTTCGCATTTTCTCGGGCTTTATTAAAAAGACAATGAAAAATTCTTTAATAAAGCCCGGGAAAAAGCAAACAAATTCCAAATAGGATATTTAAACCGATCCCTTATTGAAGGCCGAAATATGTTAGAAAATCTAAACTTTAAATATCTTGTTCCATTTTGGGAGAATATAAATGAAACTTTTTGTTAGGATGAGTGTCAATTTTTTTAAATATCACTATAGGGATCTGGAACTGTATAAAAATTTAGTTTTTGTAATTTTGAAAAAATAGATATTTTAAATTTAAACTTGTCATACCGCTCATATTTTTATAAAAAAAAATTTGTAACTGAAACTATATGTTTGCGACCAATAGTTAAGGAGATAAAGACATTCTCGTGATTATCTTTGTACCCTGTATTAAAAAAAAATTAATATATATATATATATATATATATATATATATATGTATGTATAAATGAATTTTTAATCGTAGTTAAAACCAGGCAACCGATATAAGATCACTGAAACCACATAGAACAATGAGAAGAAATTACAACAAATTTAAATAACCTGTGGAGACTGATTGTGATTTATTGAAACATTTATTTTTGTTTATTTATTTTTATTTTATTTAACTTCAATCTAATCATACATTCATTCCTAGATTATTCGTTGCAATTTTAATAATTTTGCCGGTGCGTAAAAACGACATGAAACTCAAATCAAAAGATACAAACAAGCAACGAGAAGAAAAAAAAAAACAGCATTTTTTTTTTTTTTTTAAGGAAAAGCTCAGAACGGTGAAAAAGAAGAAAAAAAAAAAAAAAAAAAAAAAAACTCGTCAGGGGTGACCTTTTTCACCGTTGAGCACCAATGTACGATTTCGTTCGTTAGCAGCTATACCAGCGGACACCCAATCGTACAAGAAATTAATTGAAGTTAAAAATGAAGAATAAAGTGGAATAAAGTATAAACTATTAATTCAAGAACACAGAGAATCAAACAGAAAACAACTATAAAAAACAAACATTACTCACAGGATGATGCATCCGGAATCCCAAGGATTAAAACAAGCAAAATAATTCAAAAGTTTAGTTGTACATAGCAGATGAAGAATGATACAACACAGCAACAGGGATATGAATTACTTTTTTTTAAATTCAAATAATGTTTGAGAAATTTGAACATACTTAATTTAGACGTATATGCATGAGAAATTCCATATTCTACGACAGTAATTCCCAAAAATTGTCATAACGTGAAAGTCAACACTATATCCCTTAAAAAATTCCTTAAATTTTTGCATTTAAAAAAAAAAAAATTCTTTTTTTCCCCTAATCTGAAGATAATGGCGTTATAGTATTAATAACGAAACTTTAATAAACACCATAAAAGGCAAGAACTCGCAGCTGCTACAAAAGAAAAAAAAAAAACCGGCAACGCATTCAACACACTCAACGTGCTTGTTTGCAGCCCTCGCGCTTACATTGTTCGCCTGATGAAGGGTATGTCTTCTTTTAACCCGAAACAATTGTTTCGAGTTCTTGCATTTTATGGTGTTTATTCAAAGTTTTGTAAATTAATACTATAACTTCATTATCTTCAAATCAGGGGAAAAAAGAAATTAAAAAAAAAAAAAAGAAAAAAACAATGAAAAAATTTAAGAAATTTTTTAAGGGATAAAGAGACGTAATGGCACTTTTTTCGGAAAACTGTCATATAATATCGAATTTTTGATGCATATTACGTTAAAATTAAAGGAATAGTAAGTATGTTAAAATTTCTCAAACATTATTTGAATAAAAAAAAAAAAAAGTAGTTTATAATCCTGTTCATGTGTTGCATCATCAGCTATGTAATTTTTAATAAAAAAGCACCACAAAACTGGCGTTGTAAAAATTATTACTTACAGACTTTGAATAAACACCATAAAATGAAATAAACTCGCAACAATTGTTTCGGGTCGAAAAAACAAACGACCCTTCATCAGGCGAATAAAGTAAGCACGAGTGCTGCAGTCAAAGCGGCAACGCACCAATTGCGTTGCCGCTTTGACTGCAGCACTCGTGCTTACTTTATTCGCCTGATGAAGGGTCGTGTGTATTTTCGACCCGAAACAATTGTTGCGAGTTTATTGCATTTTATGGTGTTTATTCAAAGTTTGTAAGTAATAATATGTACTTTTTACTTTTAAACGCCCGTACTGTGGTGTTTTTTTTTTTTTATAATGACGTCACAGTTTTTTTTTTTTTTTTTTTTTTTCTACACTATTTTAGAACGTTTACAGTACGTTTTCTAGAACGTTCTGAAAATGTGTATAACGTTTTGAAAACGTTCTAAAGACGTTTAGAACGTTCTGAGACCGTATACGTAGAACGTTCTCAGAACGTTTCTATAACACCGATGGTGATAGTTACACGTTCATTGAACGTTCTCTGAACCGTACTATTGTACGGCTTCAAGATGGACAAATAGACGTCTATAACACGTTCAAAGTGAACGTTCTTAGAACGTGTTTGTAGAACAATTTTTGAACGTTCAGAGAACGTTTCGGTGCTGCTTGGGAATGCTCATATCTCAGCGAATATTATACGTGTAAATTTCATGTTTCAGAATAATGCTTAACTACTGTTTTTAAAATTTTCTGCAAGTTTTGTAAAGTTTTATGGAAATCCATTCTAGTTATAAGCAAAAGAATTGCCAAAAAAATTAAAAATATTAAAAAAAAAAAAATATATATATATATATATATATATATATCAGCCTAAATAATTGCCCATTTTCCACAACAAAACATACAATTATTGAGTGTGGGTGCAACAATTCGTTAAAGTTACAAGTCATTTGCAGTTTTTTACGATACAGGGTGATCCAAAGTACTTTTGCTCTTCTTCTGTTAGTGGTTGGCTCTCTAATTGCTTTCTGGACTAAATGGATAAAGGAAAATATGTGTTTTTAAATATTCTTTGCATGCCGGAAGTTCTAGTCCATTTTGTCTAGTATTTTTTTAGAAAATTGAAAAAAGTGTAAAAATAAGAAAAAAAAAAAAAAAAAACTAGTATTTTGATCACCCACTGTATAATGTTTCTTTAATGTAAATAGTTTTTCATTGGTTAAAGAACTATCATAATTTAAATTTTAAAAATCTATCTTTTTGTATAGAAATTCAGAGTTGCTTTATGCGCCTATTTTATACAAATTTAACTTTTCCCTGTATGTATATATAAATTTTGTAGACATATTTTCTCTCTCTCTCTCTATCTCTCTCTCTCTCTCTCTCTCTCTCTCTATATATATATATATATATATATATATATATATATATATATATATAAATTTTGTAGACAGTGAAAAGTTAAATTTGTATAAAATAGGCTCATGAAGCAACTCTGAATTTCTATACAAAAAGATAGATTTTTAAAATCTAAATTATGATAGAAGAAAATGAAAGTGAAATGCATAAACAATCATAAACGATAACAAAAACAATAGCAAAAACAATGAATTCTTTTTATTAATGAACAAGAAAAGAATAAATTCGAAGGTATTCAAGCCAAAAGTTCCAATAATAGCTGTGTTATCTTCATCAGCAGGTAGGAACACAGCAGTTCAAAAAAATTATGTAATCTTAACAGAATTCAGAAGATATGCCAAGCTAGCACACTACAAGTTATTATTCACAAAACTTAAGTAATAGGATATACAAACTTGAAATTATAATAGAAGAAAAGCATAATTTATTTCGTGTACCTGTATTTAAATTCGAAAATGAGCAGAATTGTTTTATATTTCAATAACAAAAGGAAATTACTTTATAGTAGAAATTTATCTCATAAATTGATAAAATGATATGCTACTATAGACATATCCATGTGTACTTGCTGGGAAGAAATAGTAAAAAACTCACCATCTACTCAATTCGAAATTTTAGTAGTCTTTGCAGTTCAGACTTGAAAACTTTATAAAAATGAAAACTTGCATATTTTTCATCTATGTTCATAGATGCTCAGTTCAATTCCATGTCTGGCATTACGTCATATATATGCATACATCAGTACATCTACCGTCCTAATTACTAGGCTTAAAGCTGTCAACATCAAATAGGACATCTACAAGAACTACCGAATCAAAGCAAAGTGCAAAGCTGCGGAGCTGTCACATAAAATAAACTAAAATTTTGCATTTCTTAATAACGTAAAATAAACTATAAAGAATATGAATGTTTATAAAATAAAAATGCTTGAAAATTATGAATTAGTTTACTAAAATTAAAATTTTAATTACATAATGTTTTGTTTTTTTAAAGTTGATTAATTATTATATTTATGTAAATTTTATGGTTCAAATTAGAATGCCAGTGCGTTATACAGTTAGTGCCAAAGTTAAAGCTATTTTTCTTATCATATAAATCAGTGTATAAAATAGTACTCTTCTAAACAAAAGAAATGTATAAAAAGCAGCTGCAAAATTATTTATATTAGCTTTATTTAATTTTAAATTATTTGATATGTTAAATTTAAAATAGTATTAAATTCTGTATTAAAAATAATCAAATCATCAATGTAACGTTAAGCATGCAGACTAATATTAGGAGTAACAGTAAAATTATATTAAAAAAGGAAGAAGAAAAGATTTACAGCACTGGAAGAATAATTTGTCTCCAGACTAATACCAAGTGATGGTTTAAAAAAACTATCTTGAAACACAATATAATTATTATTCAAGCAAAAATTATATAAACAGAGAAATAAATTTCTAGGTCTATTTATTTCATCTTCAATATAAAAATTATCAAAATTCTTTTTAACGATATTATAACGACTGATCTATAGGAATATTACAAATCAATGGACACACAATTTATATTTAAATGAAAAAAAAAAAAAAAAAAAAATCACAGTTTTTTTTTTTAATCAAAAGAGTTTGTAACTTGATATTTAAACATTTACCACTACTAGTACTTAGTAATATAATACACTGGTTCTCATATTTATAATGACACCCGTTTTTCTATATTAACTAAACACTGAACACTGTTATTTAAACAAATATATATTTTTTAATAATTTGAATTTCATTAATATACTATATTTAAAAAGTTTTATCGTTTTTCTATCTTAAAAAAATTTAAATACGGTCAAAAGAGCGATTTTCAGGTGTTCACAATTATAAGGACAGCTCGAATCTTAGTAATTGTTTTTCAATTATTCTTTAAATTAATATTTTATGGGGTCTCTTTTAGGGTGAAACAGTCAGACATTCTCTCTGGTATATATAGATACATTTTGTTTAATATTCAGTTTCAATACCATTTCATACAGCATAGATGATATTCTGAATACATCTAAACTATTTAAAATTGCTTTCAACTTGCATGCACTTTTCTAATATGATAAGTTAAGGTGTTTTTTCAGCTTTTAGGACACAGGTAAGACAATAACACATAAGTTTTTTCTTCAAACTATTTCCTATTGCTCTAGAAGTAGAGCAAAATTGTAAGTCTTGCTGAAAAAAATGTTATTACTCCCCAAAATCTAACAAAAATCTGAGAATTTCACGTTTAAAATTTGCGGATATTCTCTTGATGTTCATAATAAAAGAAAAAATTACTAAATTCATTCTGCCTTCAGTAGAAACAGCTCCCCAGAGCACCATAGATCCACCTTTAAAATGCCCGATTCATATCTGCCATTAAAAAATCTGTTCTGTCTTCCGCTATCTTCAGATCGTGCCAGTAACTGTTAAAACCATTTGGTTAATCAAGAATAAAATGTTTTTCATCCGAAAATGCAACATTTTACCATTTAATATTGTCTTTATTCAACTTTAACGCAGACGTTCTTTTCCCCATTAAATGTTTGTTGATTATTACAGGTTTTTTATTCATTTTAACATATTATTAATTATTTTAAACATGCGTAAATGTGGACCCTAAACTTTCGTTAAAAAATACGAGCAAATTCAGCAACAGTCATTATGAATAGAACAGTAAGAGGAATTATGAGTCTTCGATCTCTGTAAAACAACTCTGATTTTGCATCAGATCTCTCTCCTTTCGAACCAGCAGTTCAACGTTTGATCACATTTCCTTCAGCAGTTTTAGATCCTCTAATTTCATTAGAAATTCGGCGGATTGAAATTATCCTTCCACTTAAAAAATACATTTATCACACTTCACTACACGGTCGTTCTTTTTTTCGAGAATTTATCAGTAATGTCCGACCAAGAAAAATTGAAGGCATATATATATGAATTAATCTAGCCCAGTAGTTAACAAATTCGCATACCAACTGTAATTTATCCGCTAGTAATTTAAATAAAACGAAAAAATCTTGATTGTCTCTATAATTATGAACATCTAAAAACGTGGAGAAAAACACATTTAGCATTATTTTTTATTAATTTTGTTTCACATTAAAAAAAAATTATATCAGTTTTGGTTTTTAGAATACTAGATATATTAAGTGACTTAGTATAATCTTGTTCACAATTATTTTTACATTAGTTATTTCAAAACATAAAGTGTGTTTATAAATATGAGAAGGAGTGTATATAAAACAGACTTTAACTGGATTTTTATGGAATTTAGATGTCATAAATTTTAAAGAAATATTACTATCAAGCGAGAGAGGAATATTACTATAAAAAAGAGATTTCGTTTGTTTCTAATAGGTAGCAAAACATATTTTAACTAATTTAGAATTTAAGTTTAACCTTGTGTAATAAAAGTCATTGTTCAGTTCTTCAGAAGTTCTTTCACAGTATTTTTTTTTTTTTTTTTTTTTTTTTTTACATACACCATACTTATTAGCAGACTTATCTACAGGAACAAAAATAAGATTCTTATTAATTAATTCTAAAGCCATTGTCTGATTTGTTAAAATATTGATAAGTATAATTTGTACAGTATAACTTGTGCAATTTATATATATCGTACTATAAAAGTTGCTACATAAAATATTTTTGCACTACTTTAGCGGAAAGCTAATTCTAATGTAGTGGGCACTTTTCAGTTCTAGTAGAAAACGTCTTTGAATTTTAACTGGGAAAGCAAAATCAAAAACCGAAAGAAACGGTATGATTAATTAATAAAAGATATATTATGTGACTCTAGCAAGTTAAAAGAATGAAAAAAAAAAGGTAAGCTAAACTACAAAAATAAATAAATAAATAAATAAATAAATAAATAAATAAAATAAAAATAAAATAAAATAAAATAAAATAACCGGAACAAACTGCAGATATTAAGTCAGCTTTTTTTATTTAAATGGAATCTTCATTCGTAAATTTCACTTTATTTCCATATTTATATGATAATCACTTTGTACTTGTACTATGTCACTGTTTTAAATATTTTCATGATATCTTTGGAATATTAATTATTATTATTATTATTATTATTATACTTCTTGTCGATTTTTGTTCGTTGAAACCGAAAATAATCGTATAGAATTTTATTTTTTTTACAAAATTGGTATTTACCTTTGAATTTTTCGTGATTGTTTGTTTAGTTATGAGAAAGAATATGATTAGTTCAGTGTATTAGATTAGAGGTTTTTATTACAAATCCCTACTATTTTGCAAAAGTATACGCACATGATGGGTAAAATCGGAAGTCGTTTATGTATTCAGCGTACTGGAAAATATAAAGTTTACTAAAGATAATCCCATACAGTGGGTTTTTTTAAAAACCTGTGTATTCAGATAAAATTCAGAAAAAAAAATAACAAGTAAAAACCTCACATCATCATATTGAGATATTTCGATATTATTTTTAGTGAAATTAATTCCTATTCACTAATAGCAAATTTAGGAAAACATAGCTCTGCGTTTACTAATAGTAATCCCCTTCAAAATTAAATGGCCGAGTAGTGAACTGGTAATAGTAGTAATGAACGACGCAATCTATTGCTGCATTATGATGACATTTTTGTTGTGACAGGTGTTAATACGTATAATAATATTGTTATATATTATTATAAAATAGAAAAAAATAACGCAATAAAAAATCATGAATTGTTAATATTAAGATGAGTAAATATTTTTACACGTGTATAAATTGAAATGATAAAATACACACAATATAGTAATTTATATACGTTAAAATCTTAAGTCAAAAGACTTAATTTCAAAGTTTACGATATAAGAATATAAAAACATAGCAACGTTTCAAACTAGCATCATTGCTCATGGACTTCTTCAGGCCTAGTTCTAGGGATATTAGCGTCGTGTTCTTTTAATAAGTGTAGAATAGGTTGCCACAATCTCTCCAAGTCTATAGAGTGTGTGTAATTAATGACGCGCTTATGATATTTAATTATTTGTAATTTTTCTTGGATTTCAAGTTTAGTTAGACTGGGGGGGGGGTTGCTATTATTTTAGCTTGATTCCATAATGGTATTGCTTTTTATTTCCTAAAATTTAAGGGGTGTGCATTCATTAGTTTAGTGGTAACATGTTATTTGCACTAATATCCCATAATGCGTCTGAATATTTTGTGTGATCCGTTTATACAATCATTAATGTTAATTAAACCATACTTATATTCAGGCATCCATTCGTATGTCTAAAATTTGTATGTTACGTTATGTGCCTTTTGTGCACAGTATAAAAACAAGTAAAAATATGTATGATTTAAGAAAATAGATCTCATATTATGTAGTGCCTTTAAAATTTTTTGAGTCCCTATGCAGAAACTAGAGGTATTTTCAGGGGTATTGTACAGAAAACACAGTGAAATGAAAATAATATTTTCATTGTTTAAGCATTCTGTATATATTTAGGATATTACAAACTAGGACAAGCAAAAGAACAAACAAAAATATCCAATTGAGAAACAGAAACACGTACTTCTTGTAATATAATGTCGACGCAACAACTTGTAGATTTGAATTTTCACATTAGTGTACTAATTTTAAATGGAATATTAAACTAGTATATTTTGACCACCACGAAATTTTCTTCTATATTTCTCTATACAAAGTCAAGCAGTACAAATTATATATTAAAATTACACTGCTCGGCATGAAAATTGCCCCAACACAATTTTTGCAAATTCTTAAGAGTAAAATGACCTCCTGATTCCGACTATGACGTCCATTTTGCCCTATTACTCACCGTTGTTTAGGGACGGCACCCTATATTTATAGCTTTTCGGTGCCTTTATGGCTATAAATTTGACTTTTAAGAGGGGGGAGGATTATTTTAACTGTTAAATATCTTCTGAGGGCTACAGAGTTGGAAAATTCTAAAACATGAATATTTGTAGCAAGGGGAAAATTTAGGGGGGGGGGGGATTTGCCACGGAAATTATGTATTACATTTCTTATATTTTTTTAATCTTTTATAAGTGTTATTTATTAAACATTATATTTTTTGTTTTTAGGTGTTAAATTAATTATTTTTCATTTTCCAAAAAAAAAAAAAAAAAAAAAAAAAAAAAAATATTGGTCATAAAATTACCGAACAATGATACAAATTGAGGAAGGTGGTTGTGTCCTTAGAAAATGATGGGTGACTGGGCAAAATGGGCGTCATATTCGGATTCAGGAGGTCATTTTACATAAGAATCAGCAAGAATGATATCAGAGCTCGAATTTTTGTTTTTTGCAGCGCACTGTTATTATTCCATGATGAATACAGAAGAATTTTCTTTCAGATAAGCCTAATGCCATCCAAAGAAAGTCAACTTTAAGCCGATATCTAAAGAAATGCTTTACCCCCTTAATTTAAAAGAAATCGACGATTTTGTTTTAAATTATTAGAGGCGTTGTTTAACCATTTCTTTTAAATATATTGACAAGATTTTTCGAAGGTGGTGATAAAATTATTAGGCATAAGTTCGGATCTTCCTCAATTAGTTATTGTGAAATATATTTTTATAACAATAATTCTTTATTTAAGAGTCAACAGTCAAATAATTAAAAAGTTTGTCTTACCTGGGTTAGCACAGGTACTCCATCACTTGAGATTTATTGATGAAGAATCTCGTAACTTTTATCATCAGCAGAAAAACAGAATTGTTACTTGAAAAATTCGATGAATTATATATATGTTAGTTTTTAGACGAACTTCTGTTTTTAAACAAAACTACTTGTTTTTCTGTAATAAAATATAGATTAATATTTATAATCTTACACAATATGTAGAATAATTACTATTCACAATAATTCAGATATTGACTGCGTAATTGAAGAATGCCTAGATGTTTACTTTTTAAATTTATTTATCTTAGACATAAAATATGATTAAGTAGAATTAAAAAATGGAACGTCTGTTACATAAAAGAAATGTTACATGATTACAAAAGAAAAGAAAAGAAACAGTAGTAGTAGAGTGATGCGACATATCGTCACGTGATGAGGTAGGTGCAAAAAATACAATCAGTTGGCGGGAAGAAAAAGTTTCGGAACATGAAAACAAAAGTTAATAAAAATTGTTCTGAGGTTAGATCTTTGCAACACCCCCTCTTAAGCTCAGAAATTTTCAATTGTTCATTAATGCATTTCTATGTTTATTAAAATCAGTTTTTGACAGAGCTTTTGTGAGGGTGTCGGCAGTCATTTCTTTGGTAGGTTTATAGTCAAGCTTGATAAAGCCTTCCTGCACTAAATCTCTCAGAAGGTGATATCGTAACTGTAAATGCTTTGTCTTCGAAAGAAATTTATCAGTTACAGCAATCTTTATCGTAGACTGGTTGTTTTGATATAACACAATAGGATGTTCTTGCGGCAAGTTCAAATCCTCTAACAGTTTCTTTACCCATTGTATTTCAAGTGCAGCACTCGCAGCTGCGACGTACTCAGCCTCTGCTGAAGACATGGACACACAGGACTGTTTTTTCGAAGTCCAAAAAGTTGGATTCTTGCCTAACACAAATAAATTTCCAGAGATGGATTTTCGATCACTTGGATCGTTTGCCCAATCCGAATCCGAATATGCTTTTAGGACAGGTTCCCCAGAGTTACAAATTCTTAATTTAATATCTTTAGTATATTTCAAAAGGTGGGAGGGGGGTATTTTCACCTCGGAGGGGGGGGGGGAGGGAAGTAATTACCATACATATACTTATTTTTTTCCTGATTAAGTATTACTATCCACATATATTTTTTTAATTTCTGATTGAAAAGTTAACAATTCTTATTATTTATTTTTGTACGAAATATTGTCTTATACTGTTGAATTAAAAATCAGAAAAAAATTGGATGGAAACACCATCTGTTGAACATTTGATTCCCATATCTAAGCAGAAGCAATTTAAGCCAAGGTCCAACTAAATATCAAGTTTGATTAAATTTAGTTTATTGTTTCTTCAGATACAGCGCCCGCAAAATTTGTTATTTTCAAACACATACACAAACAGACATTTTCTAAAAATAATGTAATCTCGTTAAGGACATCTTAAAACATGAAAGTCGAGCAAAAATCGGAGGTAAAAAATTCACATATATCTAATACTTTATTTTTGTATATATATAAAAAAAAGTAAAAATACGAATCAATTATCAGAAAAAGAATAATGTCTTATATACTGAATTTTTAGAAAAAATATTGTACTAGAACAAATAACAAAACGAGTCAGCTCTTACCTAGATAAAACTTTTTCCAAAAATGTTATCACCAGAAGATAAAAAATAAAATAAAAAATATGCTAATTTCATTAAGTATCGCCACATTTAAAAAAAAAAAAAAAAAACAATCTAAACAAATGTTAATGATGCAGTTTATTTTTTGTCAATCAGCCGTTAACATGCATTTAATTAAAATAACTTAGTTTTTTGCTTGCAAATTTATTACTGTGACAAATAGTTAATTGTTTTTGGCGAAGTATTATATTTTTTACTCTTTTATTGTTTTTCTTTCTTTTTTTTTTTTTTTTTTTTCGAAAAATTTATTTAAGAGTTGAAACTATCTATAGTTTTACGATGTTACCGAGACAGTAAATTTTGTCTGCCACTAGTTATTGGTTTCGAATAAATATACTGTTTTTCTTTTCTTTTCTTTTTTTTTTTGAGTAATTTTAAAGAAGTATTTAAAACAGCGACGTATTTGCATATCTATATCAGACGTAAGTACATTTTTATCGTTAATTAGAAAATAAATGTCTTTTAAGACAATTGTCCTGTAGTACTGTGTCACTAAATAAAAAATATGCAAACATGTAACACAAAAATGTAGATTTTTTCATATCATTTTGAAGATTAATCATTTGGAAGAATAGCACACATTTTTATGTATGATGTTTTATCTTAAAATGTATAGAGATAGTTATTCTTTTTTAGTATTAATTGTCTATTTTCAACTCAAAAACTCGTACAGAGATTATTAAATAATAATAATAACAATAAATAAATAAATAAATAAAGTTTTAGTATGTGTTTTCATGTCATGAAACAGTAGTTGAAACCGGTTTATTATATCTATTGTTAAAGCTACAAACTACAGTGGGTGATCATAATTTTTTAAAAACATTTAAACATTTTTTCCACTACAGTAAGTTACGATATTTTAATTAAATTAATTAATTAATTAATAATTTTTTTCTCTTTTATTTAAGGAAATACTGAGCGAAATTCCCTTAAACTTCAGACACGCAAAAAATATTCTTAAACACACACATTCCAGTAACAATATAACCACGGGTGTAATCAAGGGGCTAATCGGAAACAGAAGAACAAAAATACTGCGGATTACCTTGTATCATAAAAAACTAACAGTGATTCGTAATTTGAACAACAGATTTCACTTATTTAAATATCTGTTTCCTTTTTTTTTTTTTTTTTTTTTTCTGTAGAAAACCCATGAAGATTTAGGCAGATGATTTTTTAAAAAAATTATTAATTTAATAAATCATTAAAAGTTTTACATATAGCAATAATGAAAGAAAAAAAAATCATAAAAATTGGGGGGAAAAAATCAGCAAAATAGAGATACATTATTATGAAGCATAAAATGCATACGTTAAATTTTCGAATAAATATTTGTAATTAATATTATTTATTGCGTATGCGGGAAATATATTACCATTTTTTTTCTCAGATGGAAATATTTCTAGATATAGAGGCCAACTTATGCAAAGTTTCTTTTGAATCGAATAAAAATTAAGAAATTTATCGTAATAAAAATGAGCTGAATTTTATGTTTTAGTGAGAGTTGCGAATTCGTGTTGCGAATTCCATAAAAATTATTTTTTTATGTGTAGATGAAATAATTGAATCTCTATATTAAACACTTGATATGGGGAAAACCCTTATGACTTGTAATAATATATAATTTTTTTTTTATTTACTAAAACTTTTGAGTTCATAAGAGATTTTTCCTAAAAATGATATTTCGTAATCTAGCTCAACTAATTGATTCTCCAAAATAATTACGTAGCATGTGAAAAATTCCTTTTGTGCTAGTAACTCTCAAATATATCTAAAATCTAGCTCACTCTTTTGCCTATAATTTTTCAAAATTTTTACTCCATTCAAATGAAGTTTTGACAGAAGTGGACTTATAAGTTTAGCTTTCAACCTGTATAATAAAAAAAAAATGACACATTTTGCGCATTCCCAATTAGAAATTATTTACAACAAATACTCGTATTTCATCGAAAATTAAGCATATGCATTTCATGTTTCAAAATAATGTTTCTCTGATGTTCTGTCAATAATTCAGTAAGATTTGTAAAATTTTGTTGGATTCATTCTTTCTATAAGCAAAACAATAGCCAAAAAGTTTAATAATTTTAGACAAAAATAAATTTTTTCTAAATATTCCTGGAGTTTCTACAAAATGAATTCATATATTGTTAATAGTAAGCGAAATCATGCTTCAGAGTTACAAGTCATTTGTAGCTTTTTATAATACAGGTAACACAAAGTTTTTTATTTTTATTGAATTTGTGATTGATCCTCTAATTGCACATACGACTAAATCGTTAATGAAAAATGAAGTCGAAACATACTATTTTTGTATCCGAAATTCAAGGCCAATTAAAACAGTATTTTCTTAGAAAAAAGAATGTAATATATATATATATATATACATATATATTTATATATATATAAATTTAAGTATAGGTGTGTGTTATTAAAAATCTGAAGAACAATTAGGAAAAACCTAATTCTAAAAAAGTTTAAACGAAGTATTTATAAACCAATGCGCAAAATGCAACAAAAGGAAATATAAAATTTAATATGAAAATACAATGCTACATAGACTATGATTTTACGCTTTTAACACCGTAATTTCCCATGGCATTTGGTTAATTTGATGTTCGTACGGATTTTCAACTGCACGAATCTTTTTGGTTCTCCCCAAATTCTTATATACTTACTGCCATTCACTACGGTATGTTTGTGAATCTCAAGCTAATAAAAAATGTGCCTCCAATTTAAATTTGAAGTATCAGTCGTATCGTTACAAATAAGGTACCAAATGAAAGGGAAAAATTTTGTGAATCCGATGGATTAAACAGCTTATCGGTCGGACAATTAGATTTTTTAAAATTAACTAAAGTATTAATTTTAGGTGGCAACAGCACAAGATTGTATGGAAACCGTTAGAAAAGAAAAAAAAAATCTGCTTTACAATAAGACACTTGTTTTTGAAGTGGGATTAAAAACTGCAGTTTACAAATTTTTTAATATTTTCTCTCACGAACACAAAAATATAATATACAGCCTGTACCCCACAAGAGCAACTTGCATTTCAAATGCCATCAATCTTTTTGGTTAATAAACAAAAATGTTATTTATTTATTTATTTATTTATTTATTTCAAATTAAATTTTAATCTAACTTGGAAAAGATTTATGAGATACGATACATTAAGAATTTGGGTTTTTAAAGTTTTTTTTTTAAATAGATTATTATCAATATACTTTATTAAGTAGTATAATAAAATTATATGCATTTTCTTGAATTGTGAATACTGTTTTAAAATCAAGAAAAATACGAAAAGAGAATTTCTGGGGAATCAGAGATTTTAAAGTAGTTCATCAAAAGTCCACTAAATGTGTAACACATTTGTAAAGTTACAGTGTGCAAGACATAAAATGTTGTTTAATTGGAATCATTATACTATCAATAGACGTCTTACGGAGCTCTATAAGGAATCCACCTAAAATAAAGTAAACATTTGTAAACTAGCCAGCTTTGCCCGTTTCAGCAATCACTGTATTTAAAGGAATTTTCAAAAAACATTTATCACTATATTTTAAATCACTTTATAAGCAAAAACTAAAAAAATTTCAAACCTTGCATTGATTCCCTACTACTTGAATTTGTGGCTTAACTGGACATTTCAATTTAGGTGCTAACTGACGATAAGGGGCGATGCTATATCTCAAGAATTACGTTCTTCGGACAAACATTTCTCGGACAGATTCATTTTCACTGTGTAACAACCATAGATATAGTAAAAATATATAGATTGATTATTGGGGGAAAAAAAGGTGATTCCTTTTCAGGAGAAAGACGGCGATTTTACCAAAATATGGTCGTCTTTCCCCGACTAAATACACACGAATATTTTATCAAATAAAATTTATGAATAATTTATTTACTAAAGCTGAATGAAAAACTCTAGATGCAGTTTCAAATTCATTTTTTGTTCTTTTTTTCAATACCACTTAATGGATGATTCCAAAGCTTTTTTTTCGACATCAAAAATCTTTTCACCATAACATGGGGATAATAGATCTGTATATATTACTGTATCTAAGGTGACAGCAGGAGGAAAAATCAAACAATCTTTAAAGCTGAAGAAAAAAAAAAAAAAAAAAAAAAAACTAATAAAAAATACTAAAATGGGGCTTTGAGATGCATTAGAAAATGTCAAAATGAACTTCCGAGCAAAATTTTGTAGCTTTGCGATGAGCTGTTTCCTTAAAATGCGAACAACACACCGTTATTAGAATTACGACTTAACAAACTGAGCTAATAGGCCACGGAAGTTATTTTTACTTTCACGATTTTTTATTCACAGCTGATTATTTAAAAAATTTATCTATCTTAATTATGTTTTTAAAAGAATAATGAAAATTTCAGCAAACGGGTTTCGCGGTGCATCACACTTAAAAAAAAATATCAGTGACTGACATCTAGAAATTAAAATTTCACTCTTGTAAAAATAGTTCCAGTCATCAATATGAATTCTAGTACCCTTTGCTATCGATTTCTAAAAACCCTTTTTAGATTTATAGAGCGTTTTTCTATATTATCGTGGTCAATCTCATTTACAAATCTCTGAAAATAAATACGAACAGAGGTGAGTATTAGCAACTATAAATTTGTTTATGATCCAGTTCTAGGAAAACAAGCGAGAACTTCTCGCAATACAAAGAATTCATACTATTCATACTATTCATAATATTGTTTCACCATCTAGAAAAGTGTAGACTAGAAATTATTGATCATTTCGTCTAAGTTATTTGTTTACTTTATACCTATAACACAGAAAACCATATTTCTAGTTTAAGGATTCAGAAAATGACTACATATTCGTTTTAGATGAAGGCGGTATATATCTTTCTCAGTGCAGGAGAGTAGAAAATTCGTAGGTATATATATATTAAAAAAACGAATTTAAACTTTGTCTGACAAATATGATGAAAAGATTGAAGGTAAAATCACAGGAGATGGATAGTACGACCAGGGAAATCGTTCGCTAAATATCATATCGTTACACAGAATTTTCCTTACTGATAGCGTCAATCTTAAATTGGATATAATTTGATATTTTTATTTTTATAATTAGGAATACAAATCTAAGTAGGTATTATTATTAGCTATTTTAGGTAGAATAGAAATGAAGCGATGTGTAGTTTTCTATTCTTATATTAGCATCTTTGTTAGTCATTCTATATCTTTGTTAGTCATTACCATATCTATCTATAAGTCGATTGCAACGAAAAACATATTGATTATGCACTTAAGCGATAGCCTCTCTAAATTTTTCTTAAGAAGTGACGTATGAAGTGTGAGGTAGATCAAAAATAAAAGTTTTGTGAGTTTTTATGAATTAGCAGTGATTCTAAAAGGGATAGCTAAAATATTTTACTGACATATTATATTCTACAAAAAAAAAAAATAATAATAATAATAATAATAAATCCTGAAAATGTTCAGTTTAAAGATATATTAATTGAAAAATATAAAGTTGAAGGGCAGTTGACGTAAAATAGCCATTTATTCTTTTAAATTTAAAACTAATTGCTTATTGGTATTCACTGTAAAAATTTTTATAGAAGATTCGAATTATTTATTCAAAATTGAATAAATGATAGAGAACTGTTGCATTGCAGACGGTAGATTTCTATTATTTTGAACAGCAATTTCCGTGTTTTGGCGTTCATCGGAAAAGGTATTGTACTTAACAAAATAATTTTCAATATTCTAGTTTAAATTATTTAAATTTTATCCCGAAAAATGGAAAGATTTTAATCCCAGAAAATTTACCGTGTGGTAAATGCCACTGGCACGTGTAAACACAAACAGCATTTAAGGAATTAGTAAATATGAATACGAAAATTCCTATTCTTAAAATAATATAGGGGCAGACGCCTACAGACGGTTCAAAACAAAACTTGGGCGGCTATTTGACGACATTCCTTCGCAAAGAGTTAAAATTCTTTACAAATAGAAAAGTGACTGTTGTTTAAAAAAAATAATAATGTTTTATTTCTGTCTTAGCTTTCTTAAGGTTTTGTATTTATATCAAAATAATATAAGTATATATGTATATATTTCTTCTCAATGACACTTGATGTGATTATTATAAGCATTTACACAAATTGTTATGTATCTAATAGCAATTATAATTTTGTTATTTAGAACGATGTTTTTCAATTTTCAGTGGATGTAATTGCATATTCTTATTGTCCAGATATGAAGGCTAATGTACAGGTAATATTACCTATTATGGTACTTTACTTTAGTCACATAAAAGAAAACTTATTTGTTTTCTCGAAGATATCCTCTTTTGAAGTTTTTTTATTAAAATATCCAGCGTTCTCAAATGATAACCGGCCACTTTTACCATGACCTATAGTCTTAGTTTTAACAGCTAAGACTATAGTCTTAGTTGTTAAAACTAAGTCTATAGTCTTATTAAAACTAAGTCTAAGTCTATAGTCTAGTCTTAGCAACTTAGACTTAGTTTACAACTAAGTCTATAGTCTTAGTTGTTAAAACTAAGTCTAAGTCTATAGTCTAGTCTAACTAGTCTATAGTCTAGTCTATAGTCTTAGTTTTAACAACTAAGACTATAGTTATTTGAATTTAATATTCTTACCTTAGTACTCCATAAATATTTAACAAAAGACATTTTCAGAATTAATTCGGGCATTAATATATTGCATGACAAAATTTAAATAAGTAAAAAAAAAATAAAAAAATAAATAAATAATAACAAAAAATAATAATTCATACCACCGAAAATAAGTGAAACATGAGTTTGGTACATGAATAACCCTCCATTTTTTAAAAATATCTTTCAGTTTTACAAATGAACAGTAACAATAAATAAATAAATAAATAAATAAATAAAACATCGATTGAGAATTAAACATGAAAGAAAACATGGAAATTCACATGGATTGTGAAACACTTCTTAATTTTTTATCAGATACTCTGTTTGTCTTATTCCTGATTTTTTTTTTTTTTTTAATACACATCTATAATACAAAATAAGATACAGACATTACAAAAGAAACGTCTTATTTAAAATTTAATAATATAGCAATAAATTTTCATGGAAAACAATACAGAACTTTTTACACTGAACTTGAATATAAGCAGTTTTGAGGGAACTATCTATAGCATAACTTTATCAAAAAATGCCTTTTATTTCCGACATCTGAATTTAAAATGACGAACGTAAATTCTTTCGGGATAATATGAAAATTCTTTATAGCTTTTATTACCATCAACAACTACTAAAAGAGTACGACATTATTTTGAATAGGCAATTGATGCATTATGTATCCAAGGGATATACGATACAGAAATCTTTCGTAAAACTTTATGTGTCTAAGCGAAAATATTTTAGAAGCACATTTTATAGCAATTTTATCTATAACGGAGACCATAATGTTTTTCACTTTGGATTTTGAATACACTTTAGATTGTTATTGATAACACAAGGTAATGGTTTTAAAATTTTATGACTTCTACTTATATATATATATATATATATATATATATATATATATATATATATATATAAATAACGTTCATTGTAAATAAACAAATTAAAAAAAAAAAAATACAACAAATATTACCACAAACATTAAATGGATAAACTAATATAAGTAACTAGTTATATCTTATATTTATTAATTGAAAACACACATACACACCTATACAAACACTCATATAGTAGTGTTCCAGACTAGCTGAATGTGCAAAATTTTATAAATTTTCCCAATGATTGCTTCACAGAAATTTAAATAATTACTTTCGAATAAAAATTAGAAAACTTTTAGTATCGAATGAGCTAACGTTCATCGTCAAGTGCACATGATCACATGCATGCAGAATATGTTAGAAGATGTTTTTCTAAAACGTATTATAAATGCCTTTTGTTTGCTTGAAAAATTTCCAGAACTTTGCAATGCTTTTTTATAGTGGAATAAAAGCTATTAATTTAAAAATTTTAAAATACATGCTTAAATATTTGAAAGGCTTGCAAAATCTATGTTTCAAAATGTATTTTATTTTTAACAAAACGTATTAAAAACGATATGAATTATTATATTGGATATAGATAATAATAAGATTATTCAAAATCTAATTGATTTTTGATAGATCTCCAATCAAATCACATAAGGAAATATTTATGTAATAGGATTTTCTTTCATATTTTAGAATCATATTTGTTAAAGAAGTAGGCTTGTTTGTTCACTCTCGTGAAATTTCATTATACAATTTTCACAGAGATTTTCACGTATTTTATTAGTAGTATATATTTTATAAAGTCTAAATATTGTATTAAAAATACTACATTTCTCTTAATCTTGTAGATTTTTATCTTATATATTCTTGATAATCTACTATTTATAAATTAGAATTAAATACTAGCAGAGTTTTTATTATTATTATTTTTTTTCTTTCTAGATTTTATGTTTGAAGAAAGTTTTAATTTTCTAATTTATTCTGAATATTCCTGTTTTACACTAATAACAAGGGATTATATAAATAGATAAATTTAATGCACTTTTAAAACTGTCAATTACTATTACATAAATTATAAATATTAAACTTTTGATATTTTATTTCACTGGAGAAAATTTTAATTAAAAATAATTGCACTGAGAAAATAAATATACCGCTTTCATCATGTACGAATAGGTGGTCCTTTTCTAAATCCCTAAACTAGAAATATAGATTTCCGAGCTACGAGTATAAGGTACGCCAACACATTGAGAAAAAATTCTATAACTGACATCTAGAATCTAAATTGTGGCTCTAGAAAAAATAGTTCTATGTCATCCTTATAAATTTCTAATAAAATTTTTTCTAGTCCCCTTCGAAAGCGAATTCTAGAGACCTCTATTAGATTTTTTGAGTGTTTGCCTATACTATCGAGGACAAACCTATTTGAAAATATCTCTAAATAAATGTAAATACAAGAGGCGGGTTTCAGCAGTTATAATCTTGGTTAATGACCCAATTCTAGAAAATCAAGCGAGAATTTCTCGTAATACAAAAGATCCAGAATATTCAGAATATTGTTTCACTATCTAGAAATGTGTAGATTAGAAATTCTTGACCATTTCGTCTAATCAGTTTATTGGCGTGCCTTATGCGCATAGCTCGGAAATCTATATTTCTAGAAAATGAATTTAGAAAATGACCATTTATTCATTCTAGATGAAGACGGTATATTTTTTTTTCTCCGTGTGCTCATTCTTTTAATTTAGTTTTAGATTCAATTCCGATAAAACCTTAAGATTTTACTAAAAAATGCCATAAAATAATTTAATTACATTGTAAAGATTACAAAATTAAGTTTCAGTAGATGCGTCATAAAAATGTTTTAATATTGTAGTCCCTATTCGTCTAACATTTTTGAGGCATCATTTTATATATTAATATTTCATGTTAACTATTTCAGTGTTAAAGCATAATTCATATGATTTAAAACAATTAAAATTATCATTGATATAGTGTGTCACTATCTTTTGTTTATATGTAAAATATTTCACTTTCTGATAACATGTGTAAAACACGTGCGCAGGAAATGTGTATAAAATTGTCTTGTGTCTTTTGATTAGATGAAGCGAATTTATTACTACATGTTAAAAAAAAAAAAGATTATAGACGTTAAAATAATTCAATTTAATTGATCAAAATGACAACTGAGCATATTTATAATAGGATAATGGGGGAAAATATTTATATACGATTCTTGATCAGACTCACATAATTCAGAAAGATTAAATAGAAAGTAGACTGATTGTCGAAAAATTGCATGATAAATCTGTTTATTATTATTAAAGTAATGTAAATTTGTTAGACATGAAGTTTTTTTGTCCGTTGCTTTGATTGACACCTGGCGCAGCATTTAATGCCAAGTCGATCTGATTTTAGTAACGACATTTTATATTCAAAAATTTTGTATTAAAATATTATAAAGAGAAAGAAATAGCTTGGCATTCTTTTGGCTGAATTTTAACGATGCCAACCTTTCGGTTAGCACCTTTTTCGACTCTGAGACTGGCAGATCTCATCAAGTTTTGGCTTTTTGACTCCGTTTGTAAAAGACGTGATTTTATTGGTCTCCTCCTCCCTCTCTGTCTAAATAACTGCGGTTGAACTTTGTTGTATCTTTGCATATACAGATTGATGGAGAACAAATTTTTCTTGTACTAATGGATATAATTAGTCGAACTATATATCAATAAATACTTGTTAAAGATGGATTATGTACTGTTTATTCAGACGTAAGGGCTTCTACATTATTTTCTTCATGTATACGATCCGGTCTTTTTGAAAACAGAACCTGGCTCTACTAATCTCCGTCATAGATATAATTAATATTTGGGAGAGATAACACGGCGCACTGTCTTGCTGAATTGAAATCTCTGTGCGTGGCTATCGAAAATAACATACTGGAAATGGTGGTTAATAAGAATATCCCGTTAATGTATGCACATCTGAGGAAGACGACACGTCAGAAATATCAGAAGTCCTAATTCAGTCCCTGTTAACAGTCGCCATACAAGAATATCATATCGAACAACTTCAAAAATCGCTTGCCGGCTTAAGGGTCCATCGCATAATAAGTTTTACGCAGTAAACGCACATCATACGCAACAGCAATCAAACTGAATATAGATTCATTGATCTACGAACTTTATTTTTCAAAGGATATCTCGAAAAATCATAGGTGATAACCCGGAAAAAGTACTTATCGTCTAACCTTGTGTTTTTCAGTCAAATAAAATATTGTCAAGGGACAATTGCTTCTGTCCCCTCAGGAAAGGGATGGGTTTTGACGGTATTCAGCAGCATTGTGTCAACGTTCCATCAACCTGCGATTGGTAGTATCAGTCAACACTGTGGTCCAAATATAAATTATTATATCTTGGAATAGTCAACATTTGATCTTATATGACCTTATTGAGAATAGTTGGCAGTTGACCTTAGAAGAATAATTTTAACTGAATCGGCGTATTCACTATATATCCTTGCTACAGTTGCGCTCAAAGGTGGTAGACGTGAGGTGCTGGGTTCGATCCCAGGTCGCGCTCGTCGGCCCAGCCGTTCGGAGTTTTCCGTAGTTTTCTTCAAAACGTGCGTAAATACGGGCTAGGACCCCTTAGAAAGACCTCCACGGAAGGTACTCCCCCTCAGGCCAAGGACCCAAGAGTAGTCAATCGGCCTTATTCCGCAACACCAACACCTTCATACAGCAATGCACTTACTCGCATTACTTCTAAAATGAAGTAATATGTCAGATCATGCATACTTGGTCAAGATGTAATGCAATTAAATCTGCGCTCTGATGAATATCTCCTTATATTATTCCATTTACATGAGAAGTACTTTTCTTTTCAAATAGCTGCTTGTATCAAGCCGCTTCCAGGCTTGCGCCGAGCTACGAATTCCCATAACGACATGTATAGCTATTTTAATCGCTTTTCTAGTATATGCTCAAATATAGATATAGATTAATATATAGATAGATCGATTGATTGAGTGTTGGATAAATAGATAGATTAATAGAAATCCAAAATATGCATAAGTATTAATTATATCTCTTTTAAAAGATATCTTGATGCATAATTTCTTTTACATAAAATATACATATATTGTTTTATTTCAGAGAAATATTTAAAGAATTACAACTTGGTTTCTAAAATAAAAATAATTTGAATAAATTACATTTTATTAAACCTTTGTTGGTGTTTCATGTTATCTTTTCCTCTATTAAAAATACAAAATTTAAATTGGAGTACATAATATTTCTTTGGGAAAAATACACATTTTGAAAGGAAAACATCGGTTACTTTGAGATAATTTAATTGAAGTATTCCCTTTGGTATATAAATAAAGAATCACCGAAAAAAGAATTATTTGATAATACTTCTTTAGGAAATTTGCATGTTATAATGTGCAGTATATTCTTTTTATGTATGACGGTATGCTTTGAATTTAGTGCTACTTTATAATAAAATTTATCATTTGGGAATAGCAATTCGACGAAATTTTAAGCTATTTTTACGCGGACAGAAAATGTTTTTGCTTTAAGAAAATATTTTTAAATATGCACTAGTGTTTATTTTAATTTTATGTCTTCAGTGTATATTTATATTAAATTGTTTTGCGAAAATATTTAAATAAGTGGAAATATATATCATACATTTTCAGAGACAAATGAAATAATTTAAAATTTGCACGTATATACACATATTAGGGAAAATGTATTTTTAAATTATAAGTATAGGACATTAATTATAACAATTAGGAAATAAATAAGAAAATATAAGTATAGAAAATGAATGTATAACAATTTAGAAAATATGGTAAAAAAGATTTGAAGCAAGTGCGTTTAAATAAATTTATATATATATATCATTTTTAATTTTTATATATAATTTAAATAAAATGAAATATTATATAAATAAAAAAATATATATTTTATTTCCCCCTTTTTTAAGCTAATAATACCTTAAAAATTTTACCGAGAATTTATATCCATAAAATAATATACAGAAGTGTTCAAAACTTGCTATGTTTGAATAGCAAATTTCTATATCAATTATAAAATAGAATTTTTTTTATTATTTTATAAGATAGAAGAACGATATGTTAATTATCGTTCAAGTAAAGTGCTTAGTTAACGCAAAGAATTTTCGTCCAGACATACTATTATTACTAAGGGAACAAAGCATGCCTGAATAAACAATTAAGATTAATTAATTTATTCTATGAATAAAGTCTAGGAAATATATTATAATGCACTAAAAATATTATAAGATTTTTAAAAATACATATTATAATAAGTTTCTTAAATAATAATGGAAGTACATTATGTATATTCTTTTAAAACTATTAAATCAAAATGCCCTATCCTGCTATAAATTTTAAAATGATTAAATGCTTTAATTACTCTCTAAAAATCCGAAAATATAAAGTAAAAATTCTTAAAGAAAAACCAATACCTGAAAGGTATTTAAAAAAAAAAAAAAAAAAAAAAAAAAAAAATTATAATTCACAGCATACAAGGAAATATCAAGATAAATTATTTAGATCAATATTAAATTAACAAATAAATAAATAAAAATAAATAAATAAATAAATAAAAATAAATAAAAATAAATAAACAAACAAATAAATAAATAAATAAATAAAAATAAATAAATAAAATTGAAATTACCCGAAATGATAAAAAAAAATAAAAAAAATAAAAAAAAAAAAAGAAAGATACGTATCTTCTTAGTGAAATAGTTACAGTGTTGGACAAAATAATGTGAAAACTTCAGCTTTTTTGCGTTTTGTTAAATATCTTAAAAGGTTCCTTAGAAATCATCTTGAAATTTTAATAGTTTAAAGTAAAAATTGTGTCCTGAAAAGAAAAAGGGGACCAGTAAAAAATTAAATAAAAATCAAAATGTTTTGGATCACCATGTAAAAGGTAAAGCTTCAAATGCGTTTTGACTGCAGCATGGGATTATGAGGACTTTTCTCATTTTCTGTATAAAAGTTTATGAGACTACCACATATATTTATGGAGATATAACGGTTTCTATAAAAAACTGCAAAAACAATTTCCACTTTTTTAATTATAACACGTAGGGTATTCGACCCAGTGCAAAGCTATTTTCAGGAAATATGGCATACTACATTAGACACAGCATACAACAATCACAATGAAAAAATGTTAATATCGCACGAAATACGAGCACTTTCACTAAATAATTTTTAACTACGCATGTCCAAGCTTTATAAAAATTTCATATGCATATTTTAATAGCCAAAGCTATTGAGCAACTTACATGAAAATCCCAAACAAATATCATGTAAATTCAAAACGTTACGAGAGATAGAATAAACAGAAGTTCAGTTCTTCTTCTAAAAAAAAAAAAAAAAAAAAAAAAAAAAAAACGAAAAATGTTAAAAAGTTTTATCAATATTTATTTACAATAAACGAAAACACTGTAATATCATTGGGCATTGACTGAATCAAAAAAAAAAAAAAAAAAAAAAAAAAAAAAAATGTGAGTGACCCCCTAATAGTTTAGCTTTTATTTTTAACGAATTGAAATTCTGTTCATTCTATCTCTCGTAACGTTTTGAATTTACATAATATTTATTTGTGGTTTTTATATAAGTTGCTCAATACCTTTGGCTATTAAATTTCGCAAATGAAATTTTGTAAACCTTGCGCATACGTAGTTAAAAATTATTATGTAAAAGTGCTCGTCTTTCGTAAGATATTTAACATTTTTTCCATCTGATTGCTGTATATTGTGTTTAATGTAATATGCCATATTTCCTAAAAATGGCGTTTTATAATTAAAAAAGTGGATTTTTTTTGAAAATTTTTAAAGAAATTGTTATATTTCCATGAATATATGTGGTAGCATCATAAAATTTTATAAAAATAATGAGAAAACTCCTCATAATCACATGCTACAGCTAAAACGCATTTACAGCTTTACCTATTACAGGATGATACCAAGACATTTTGATTTTTGTTTAATCTTTTATTGGTCCCCTTTTCCTTTTCATGACACAACTTTTGTGAGGTTGAGACGTTAGAACGTCACCACAGTTGTTTCAATTAAGCTGGATCCAGCAAAGTAGGAAGTGGGGACGGTTAAAATCACTCCGTCGCCAGTGGCTCGGTGACGGTTGAAGTCGAGATAGTTTTGTGTCGGCAGGGTGCTGCATTAAAAGACTTAGATTTTGAATATTAGTTAAATCAGAAGTGAATTTTAAAAGTACGGATTGAAATGAAGTGAAAGGAGGGTGTAGGAAGAAGTATAAAAATAGAGATGGTTTTAGTAGATAGTGAGGATGTTGGAGGATCGTATAGTGGTTGTTGGAGGATATTATAGCGAGTGTGCTGATTCTTATTTTGGTGAATATCGAAAGTGGAGTAGAGGAGATTTAGTTGTGTGAAGTTAAATAGTGTTGAGTGTTGGTGAGTGTCTACTAGTTTTCGGAAGTTCAAGCTGGGATAGAAGGGAATCCTCTGTCCCATAGTGAAGCCGTAGTTGGAGTACGAGTGTGACCGTCTCTACACCTTTCGACTATCTGCTGGGGTGAGATATTTAAAGTTATCTACTTAATTTGTTGATTCATATATTTTGATTAAATAAAACGCTGGCTGAGCTATATAAATTTACCAGGCCGCCCTCCCATTAATCTGCTCAAATAAACTTTAGTTATTGTTATTTAAAGTCTTGTGTTCTCTTAGTAATCTAAGTATTTAAGTTAAGATGGAGTTTGCAGGAGCGCAAACTCCACAGTGGCGCCCAAACCAATTCGACACCCCCCCCGCTCGGGTTTATTTTACTGGCTCAAACAATGTACTTAAATTTTTTGAAGATCTTGAAGAGTATTTTGATATATGTAAAATTGACGAGGATGATAAATTTAATTTATTAAAATACTCCTTAAAAGGAGATGCTAAAATCTGGTATGACACCATTGCCTCTAGAACTCTAGGCCAAAATCCTACGTATGAGGATTTGAAGCTCAAAATTAAAAATTCATTCTCTTCTATTGTGGATAAAACCAAACTCCGTCAAGAACTTTATACGACAAAAATGTCGTTTAAAGTTCGACAAAAATGTCGTAGGTGTTGACAAACCTACAACATTTTTATTACGTAAATTCGACATTATAAAGCAGCTGGATTTAGTTTTATCTTTTGCCGCTGCAATGGAAATCATAACCCCTCTTTTGACTATTCCTATTCAAGATTACCTTGATCTGAAACCTGTCACCTCTTACGACAGTCTGTTTCAAACCTTAGCTAAATATCAAGAACGACATCCTCCAAGGGCGGAAAACACCTTTAATCGCCAACGGGGTAATGGAAATATGCAAAATTCTAGGCGTGAAAATTTCACCCCCCCTCAAAATTTCAATCGCTATCAACAAGAACGCCAATCGCCGCAGCCAAGGCGTAATAACTTTCAAAATTCTCGAAACGATCGTTCTAATCAAAATCAGTCTCAAAACTTTTCTCGAGCTGATAGAAATAACAGAAATTTTCGTAACTCTCGTGATAACCAGAGTCGTCAGTTAAACGAGTAAGTGGCTCTTGTGAGGAGGGTCAACAGCTACTGAATAACTCAACCACCTCCATATGTTTAGACACAATTTGTATCAGTCCGGTGGACCTACCTAATTTGAATGCAATAATTCATGATACTTTCATACCTACTTACTGGGACACTGGTGCTGAACGCTCCTTTCTAGCATATGAAACTTATAAAAAGTATTTTGACTTTAAACCTTTAAAGCGGACAAATTTAAATATTACAACGGCTCAAGGCAAGTCCTGTGTTAATAGAGGCGAAGTCAGCCTGAATGTTAAAATTCATAATTTAAGTGTTAATTGGCCTTTTTACGTCATCGACAATCTTCAGCATCCCTGCATTATAGGGTTACATTTTATGAAAGCAAATAATGTTGAAATTAATTTTGCCAATAAATCTTTACATATTGATGATTCTAAGTCAAATTCTAAACCTGTCGAGCCGACAGAGTTAATTGTTAATTTAAAGGAAAGTGCCCTCACTCATATTGAAAAAATTGATTTTGTTAATTTTCTTAATCAGTTTAAACAGTTATTTTCTGAGACACCTGGCTTAACCCATGTTGTTTGCCATGAAATTGACACTGGAACTAATAAACCAGTCTTTAGTAAGCCTTATCGTTATGATCAAGCCAAACAAGATATTATAAATTGGCATATTGAGAAAATGTTGCAAAAGGATATTATTATGCCTGTAACCTCTCCTTATGCGTCTCCTGTTGTTTTATGTCGTAAGAAAAATGGTAAACCTATGACTGACCCTGAGGCATGGAGATTTGCAATCGATTATCGTACGCTAAATTCTATTACACAATATCCTCAGTATTCCTTGCCTATAATTGATGATTTCTTAGCACATATAACAACGACAAATTTTATGTCTACTCTCGATCTGACATCGGGTTACTTTCAAATTGCAATGAAACCCGCTGATATATCAAAAGCAGCGTTTATAACTAAAAACGGCACGTTCGGTTTTAAACGAATGCCTTTCGGATGTTCAGGGGCTGTAGCAACATTCCAAAAAGCCATGGAAACTATTCTCAAACCTGTTTTGAATAAATTTGTACATGTTTATCTCGATGATATAATAATCACGTCCTCATCTTACAATGAGCATTTAGATCATTTAAAAACTGTTTTTACTCTACTGCAAAATACAGGAATAACTTTAAATTCCTCTAAGTGCCATTTTGCACGACAGGAAATTAAGTACCTAGGCGTCAAAATAACGCCTGCTGGTATTTCTGTAGATAATGAAAAAGTTCAACCAGTTTTAAACATGCCCCCTCCTACAACTTCCAAACAAGTTTCGAGATTTCTAGGCATGTGTGCTTGGTATGGGAAATTTATACCTAATTTTGCTCACATATGCGAGCCCCTCTTTAAACTCAAAAGGAAAAGAGTTAAATTTCACTGGTCAAATGAAGCACAAGAAGCATTTGATAAGTTAAAAACGATACTTAGCGCTTCTCCTGTACTAGCTCATCCTAATTATAATATTAAATTTCAAGTAGCTACTGATGCTTCTTCGTACGGCATTGGTGCCATTTTAAGCCAAGAAGGCCGCCCAATAGCATATGCGTCCCGTACGCTTAACACTGCAGAAAGAAATTATCCAGTAACTGAACGTGAATGTTTAGCAGTGCTTTGGGGACTGCAAAAATTTCGTTTATATTTTACGCAACTTCCAGTAACAGTTGTTACAGATCATGCGGCATTAACTCGGTTAACAACTGGAAAAAGACCTCCACCCTCTTCATCAGCTAGCGGACGGCACATGGAAAAATTCCTAGCAGCTCCTGACTCGATCGACAAAGACGAGTTCTCTTCACACCACCGATTTAATACTCGGCGTCAAGCCAGACTCCGACAACAGGCTCAGCCATATGAATCACCTGCCGAGCAAGCCTTTGTACAAGCCTTTTGGGATAGCCCTAGACCCCGGTCTGAAAGCCTCCAACCCTGTGGCCTAGCTGACGAGTACATCGAGAACATTCACCAAGACCTCTGACCTTGCTGAAGTTACAGCTGCAAATTCACATCAGGTGATACCGTTCTCTAATTTTTTTTTCTCTATTACAAGTGCATTTCTGTCAGAGCTGTACAAAATGTTCGACGTACCTTGAAGCCTTTTTGGGACTTTATATTTTAAGAACTCTTACGAAAGTTATGGACTTTCCCAAACTAAAAATACAAAATTTAACTTAGCCATGAACTTTCAAATCAAAATTAATGTTCTGCTTCAATGTCAACATTTTTGTTCTCTCTTAAATATCTATTTTATGTATGTATTAAGTCTTTTACCTTGTAGCCATCTCCTGCAGAAAGCTGGTAATATAAACTGTTTTTTTGTCCCCTTTGTAAATTTCCCCCCCTTTTTCTCTTGTATTTTTATAAATGATGTATTTATAAACTGCATATTTGTATTTATAAAATTTTTTGAATATTTGTCTAAAAGTTTATCTGTATGTACTTTTAGAGGGGGTAAAATGTTTTTTTTAGCTATAAGCATAAAAGTCGTGTTTAACTATATAACATTAAAAAGACTAACTACTCAGTTTTTTCCGCTTATGCTTTAGCTAAGGAGGGAGAAATATTTCTGTATGTAACCTATCTATTATGTTAATAGAGACGAACATGTCTCAGTTTCTTCCAGAGATGAATTGTCACCTTTTTACTATGCATACTGTAAAAGTTTTTCCCATTTCAGACACTCTGATGGACTATGCTCTTAATCTGATGTTAAAACTCTTTTTATCTAAAGTGAAAGATCTTAATTTGATGTCAAAAAGTTCTTTTTCCTGCTTATGGACAGCCTGTGGATTCTGACGTCTGCTCTAGTGCGAAGAAAGTTCAGCCTATTCTTGGTTTACTCATCTACATTGCAGACGTAGAGCTCCAGATACCAGTCCAGCCAGTCAACTCATATTAATAAAGACTTTATCATTTTTTTCTCTTTTTATTTTAAAGACACTTACTCTTGTGTTATAACAAACTTTAAATGTCGCATTTTGTCACAAGCGACTTACATTGTAAAGCCAAGATCAAGTTGAATTTAATATATTGCCTTCCTGGCCTAACAGGGAGGCGTTTGTTAATCCTACTGTAAGCCTGGTTTTAGCTCAGTCAGTCCCGGAGTTTCTCGGGGTAAACGAACGCCTTTTATTTAAAATTTTAAATTAATTTTTTGCGTCCCCGTATTTTCCGCTCAGGGACTTAACAAATTTTTAAGTTTTTCTCACCCAGTTAAAATTTAAGTGACGGCTGCACTCACACTTCAGAGATTTGAAATAGTTAGAGAGGGAATGAAGCTATTTAAATTTAATCGATCAAACCCGTTGGGGATTTTCCCGACTAAATTTTTTTTCTAGGAGGGGGACTGTGAGGTTGAGACGTTAGAACGTCACCACAGTTGTTTCAATTAAGCTGGATCCAGCAAAGTAGGAAGTGGGGACGGTTAAAATCACTCCGTCGCCAGTGGCTCGGTGACGGTTGAAGTCGAGATAGTTTTGTGTCGGCAGGGTGCTGCATTAAAAGACTTAGATTTTGAATATTAGTTAAATCAGAAGTGATTTTTAAAAGTACGGATTGAAATGTAGTGAAAGGAGGGTGTAGGAAGAAGTATAAAAATAGAGATGGTTTTAGTAGATAGTGAGGATGTTGGAGGATCGTATAGTGGTTGTTGGAGGATATTATAGCGAGTGTGCTGATTCTTATTTTGGTGAATATCGAAAGTGGAGTAGAGGAGATTTAGTTGTGTGAAGTTAAGTAGTGTTGAGTGTTGGTGAGTGTCTACTAGTTTTCGGAAGTTCAAGCTGGGATAGAAGGGAATCCTCTGTCCCATAGTGAAGCCGTAGTTGGAGTACGAGTGTGACCGTCTCTACACCTTTCGACTATCTGCTGGGGTGAGATATTTAAAGTTATCTACTTAATTTGTTGATTCATATATTTTGATTAAGTAAAACGCTGGCTGAGCTATATAAATTTACCAGGCCGCCCTCCCATTAATCTGCTCAAATAAACTTTAGTTATTGTTATTTAAAGTCTTGTGTTCTCTTAGTAATCTAAGTATTTAAGTTAAGATGGAGTTTGCAGGAGCGCAAACTCCACACTTTTGCCTCAAAATATGAGGTATAAGATATTATTTACACTACCAAAAATGATTCCTACCCTTCAAGATGATTCTTAAAGAACTTTTCAAAATATTTGACAAAACGTAAAAAAGCGAAAGTGTTCACATTATTTTGTCCTATACCTGTAAGTATGCAAGAAAGTTTCCATGATTTTGACGAAATATTTTTAAAAATATAGTTCAACGACGTTGTTTTTTCTAATTAACTAGCTGGACCCCGTCGACTTCGAAGGTCACTTTATTGACCGTAATGTTTCAAAAATCGTTTATTAATTATATCATTAAATTATTTATTAAATCATTATTTAAATGTATTTCAAGTTAAAACATCTAATTTAATTTACAACATTTCACTTAAAAAAAAAGAAATTGGGAAAAATGGTTATAAATTAAAATACTATGTATGACATCACTTTCTACAAAGTACTGTCAATGTGACGTCAAACTGACTCCAAATAAAACAGTTGCTATCTTTTATTTTCTGTTTCTTTTAATACTAAGGCTACATGTTAGCTGACCAACCCGGCGTTGCCTGTACCCATGATAATAACCTTAATTGAACCTTAAATTTGTATGATTTTATATCTTTAACTCGATTTTGTTTGAATTTCTATTTTTAAATAAAGGCAACGCGAAAAAATAATCAGCTGTAACAAAAAAATTACCTCGAACCGAACGAAACTCAGTCTTGTGACACCGGTGTCTGTGGCAGCACATACGTGAGCCGCTAATAACGTAAAAAAAATTCCCAAAAATTAACCTGCAACCGAAAGAACCCACCCGGTGTTGCCCGGGCCCATGATAATAACCTTAAATGCACCTTAAATTTGTATGGTTTTATATCTTTAACTCGATTTTGTTTGAATTTCTATTTTTAAATGAAAAGATCACAAAAAAAAAAAAGAAAATAATAATAATAATAATAATAATCATTATCTGTAACAAATAAAAATTACTTCAAACAGAACGGAACTCGGGTTCGTATCCCAGTGCCTGTGGCACGTATATGCAGACAGCTATTAACATGAAAAAATTCTCAAAAATTAACCTTGAACCGAACGAACCTCTGACTCGTGTTACCGCTGCCTGTGGCTGCGGCACCGTATAGCAGGCATGCTACTTACGCACTGCAAAATCCACTTTCCTCCAACAGGGAGCACAGTATGTTCTATACGAAAATCACCAATCACCTTGAATTTCCAAGACCTTTCAAATAAGGTGTCACATGGTGGTGTCAACTGTAAAATCCTTTAGTTGCACTTTCCACCGCCAGGGGGCGCAGTTTGTTCTGTACGAACATCACCAACGGTGAGGAAATACCAAGATCACTTAGTTCCATTTCACTTAGTTCCAAAATCACTTAGTTCCATTTTTTACCACCAGGGGTCGCATTATACTGTATACAAACATCCCCAATCGACATGAAATTTCAAGACCTTTAAAATGAGGTGCTACATGTGTGGGTCTAGAACGGATTTCCCTCTCAAACTAATTTCCCCCCTTTCCCCTCTCCTCCAAATCTACTTTCCCCCTTTTTCCCCCTTTAAAATCGAAAATTCCAAATTCGCAGATATTGATTTTTTAGTATTCGACTCTAGTCCCCATATGTAGAATTTCTTCACCGTGAAGCAATTTGAAGCTTAGTTAAGCTCGTAAACGTGTTTTTAACCCGAAACGGGTGGGAAATGGTTTCCCACCCGTTTCCCCCGCGGGGAAACTGATTAAAGTTGATTCTGCACGCATAACTTTCCTCAAACTCAACGAATTTAAGCAGTTAATAGCTCAAAAGAAAGAGCTTGATCCACTGAGTGTTCTTAGACTTGTGTCAACAGCCTACATTAATTAGAAATCTAGTTATAGAGGTTTGAGTGAAGGAAAATCTTGAAAAAATTGAATGTAAAGTTGATTCTGCACGCATAACTTTCCTCAAACTCAACGAATTTAAGCAGTTAATAGCTCAAAAGAAAGAGCTTGATCCACTGAGTGTTCTTAGACTTGTGTCAACAGCCTACATTAATTAGAACTCTAGTTATAGAGGTTTGAGTAAAGGAAAATCTTGAAAAAATTGAATGTAAAGTTGATTCTGCACGCATAACTTTCCTCAGACTCAACGAATTTAAGCAGTTAATAGCTCAAAAGAAAGAGCTTGATTCACTGAGTGTTCTGAGAGTGAAACGATCAAGATCCATTCAATAGAAGAGGAGCTATGAGAATTCGAATTGTTTGAGTGAATGTGTCCCATAGGAAATGTACAGGGAAGAATCGCGTTTGAGTATAACTTGAGTAAGGTGGGAGTTGAGTAAATTTCAATGATTGATGACATATCTGTGTCTAAATACCTTTCATTTAAAAAAAAAATGAAGGAAATCGCCCGGATAGAACGGCCAGACGGACTGCCTTTAGTTTTCATAAATTCTTTTAATATATAAGATTAATTAATTTTTACGATGTTCCATACGACACTACTTTAAAAGTAACACTGACGCTTAATACGTTTAAAGAAAAAAATGTTTCATGCAAAGATGTGGTAAAAAAACATTTAAAACTTTATTATTAAAATTGCTATTGGAAATGCAAGTAAATCCTTAAAACGTTTGTAGTAACATCGTTTTGTTGTCGCAACATCGTCTTACTATATATATATATATATAATATTATTTTGAAAAAATAATATTAATAAAATTATTTGAATATTTATTTAGCTGTCTTTTATTTGCTTTTCAGCGTATTAATAATGAAAATTTTTAACGACACCTGACAAAATATTTATACAATCATTTAATACTTTTTATATTTATTTAATGTTTTTTTAAAGAAACGCTGATATATTTATCTTTTTTATTCTTAAGAAAATATCTCTCTCATTTTTCTAAAATATCGCAAGTAAATGAGAGATCTAGTAAATGAAAGATTTATCTTATAATTCACGCCTCTAAATGATAAAAAAATAATCTCTTTACACAAGAAAAAAGTGCCTTTCATTTAAAAAATCACGAATACTAAGTAAAAAAAAAAAAAAAATATATTTAAATGTTATATACAAACGTATGTTTGTGTTAATTTATTTATGTTATTATAATTTTTGTTCACTAAGATATAAGGTATAAATTATTTCAAAGTTATTTTGAAATAAATTCTGATACTAGAAACATAAACGCGACGCTATTATTATTACAATTAAAGTACAAAATTGCCATTGCTGTTTTTATATATATATATATATATATATATATTTGAAATTAATTAAATTGGAACAGTAGGTAAATAAAAACAAATGAGTGTCGATTTTAGAACGCACCTTTTCTTAAACAAATATGAAAAGTAGTTTAAATATCGTAAATTCTAAAAAAAAATTTAATCAAATTTAAGTCTTTAAACCGCTTGAAAGAAATTACAATGTCTTTTGCTAACTTATTTTGATTTTGCCTCCTCGATGTTATATTAATATTGTTTAAGAATAAATTGAAAACATATAATAATGTGTTAATTTCAGCATTCAATCGTAAAATATTCTTTATAATTTAACTCATGAAGAAAATCATAAAGTAATGCCTAAATATGTTTTATAGTGTTAAATTATACTGATGCGAATTCAACTGAAAAAAAAAAGCTTGAAATATTTTTTTTTATTAGTTCTTGAGAAATTTTATTATACTTAATATTTTTTATATTTTAATCTATAAACCTTAGAGATTGATTTACAAAAAAGATTGACAACGTCTGTAATACCCTTTACCCAGCAGTAAAATATTAGTTTATTTTAACGTTTTATTCCTCTTGCACATATTTACGTAGGTATACGTTTTTTTTTTTTTTTTTTTTTTTTTTTCTTTTCTTTTCTTTTTTTATTGTTTATTTCGACATCTTCATAACACATTACACGTATTTGTTTATTTTATCTCATTATTTATAATTACATAAATAATAGGCTAGATTTCGTTTCCTAAATGTCATTTTGCATTGCTAAGATAACTCCAAAAATAAAATTAAAAGAAAACATAACAAAACAAATTTCATGGTAATTTACAATTAAAGAAAAAAAAAATGAATTTCTCACAATTCTGTTCGATCTAATAGTAACAAAAATTTATATCGGAATGCGAACTATCTTAAAAATATATTCTCTATGATAAGAAATTTTTTATTAACTCTGCAAGTGTAATAGCAAAAAGAAACTGATATCATGTGAATTTATTTCTGACAAGTATTTATTGTCTCTTTTCATTTATCTTCCTTTATGCAAAACACTTATTTATTACTCAAGAGATAAATGTTATGTAAAATACATATGGTTTCATGTACACTGCTACAAACTAAAATATTGCAAATAAAAGTTCTTATTTATAAAAAGAATTTTTTTTTAATTATAAAGAAAGTAGAAAAAATAAATTAAGCCATATTAATTTTGATGTAGATTTTATAACAGAATTCCAAACAAATTAAATAGTATTTTATAGTAGTATTTTAGGTGGCATAGACTTTGATTGAAATTTGTAAAGTATTTTTACGTAAGTGACATATTCTTTTAATTCAATTTATTTGAGTTGTAATATTGCTTTAGAGAAGGGTTTATTTATGGGCGACTGAATTAAGAATAATTATATATAAACAAAAAGGATAAATAAATAATTTTTTTTTTTTTTTTCTGCAGAAAAATTATAATTTACCATTGTAGAAGTAGTGCATACTCATACACCCATGAATATATTGTTACTAAAAATACGTTGTTTTGAATAAGAAACTTGCTAATAATATTCAAAATACATTAATAAATACGTAATAATTACGTAAATAATTTTCAAAATACGTTTATCAATATCTTTTAGTACCGCAATTTATTAGATTAAAAATATAATGTTAATTTATTTATCGGAGAACGAGATATTTCCATATTATTCATACTTCTAAAACGAAAAAAAAAATGTATATACAATTTAAACTTTATATTAGTACTAATTTTTTTATATTTAAGGAGAATAAAAAAGATATATAAGCTTTTATTTTCATATATTAGTAATAAATATGCCATTTCAATAAATCGAATCCCTTAATCCTGGTAAAAACCCTTATCTTTAAAATAAACTATTTTAATTTTACTTTCTAGGAAAGCAGCATGGTTTTTGTTTATTTAAATTATGCTAACGTGCTCAAAAATGCATTGTATTCAATATAATATGTGGAGGTATATAAAGGTAAATATTTTATACTTTTATTATTATTATTATTTTATAATAAAATTCAAGTTCTTTAATCATTGTCTACATAAATGTATAACCAAATGAAGTAACAAAATATAAAGAAAAAACATAAATGTTTTAACACTTTAAACTGGTAAACTGTACTTAGAAATTTTAATATTATTTTAAATATTTTGGTTGATTATATTTTTCACATTTATCGCAACTTTTAACTACGAAAGAAAATAAAATCTCAAATTTAAAGTTTAGCATCATAAAACTACTAAATACTCTCGTTTAGCCACAATTATAAATAAATATATGTGTGTAACTAAAAGCTTACCTACATAAAAATATATCCATATTTAGTTTTTAAATTATTACTGTTGCCGCGTTTTTTATTTCGTCCAGTTTAACTTTTTGACTAAGGCAAAAACTTTTTTACATAAAATATGAAATTTAGTGGCTTTTTACAGGAATATATTTTAATTATTTGCGGTAAAAAAAAAAAAAAAAAAAAAAAAAAGTACTTTAAAGTCCCGTTGGAACATAAAGAATTAAAGCTTCGTGAATGCATATATTATATGAATGTAAAACGGTCAAAGTCTGTAAAATATTAAACTTTTTATCTTTAATTTTTTCTCTTTCATTCGCCATGGCTATTTTAAAAGAAAATAAACTTAGATAACAATTTAAATATATTTGCATATTTTGAAAGTGTTAGATTTAAAAAAAAAAAAAAAAAAGCGCGCGAAACATTATTCAGACATTAAATGTACAATTTATTAAATACATTGATGTAATGCTTCACGCATTCAACATTTTTAAAAATAAATTTTAACATTTACTTAGAGAATTTATTTAACTGTTAATTTTAATAGCAAAGAAATCTTTGAACTACAGTTTTTAAACTATAAAAAAAAAAAAAAAAAAAAAAAAAAAAAACTGTAGCAATGAAATACCTTACAAGATAAAGATGGTAGTTCTCAACTTTATTTCAAGCAAAATTATTTAAGTTTTAGAGTTAATGTACATAAATGTCACACCTAATAATTACAAACATACTTTAAAAAAAGTGTTTTAGGGGAAAAAACACTGCCAGAATTATACATTTATTGACAAAAGTCTTCAATATTTGGTTTGATACTATTTTCAAGATTAAAGCAAACACACAGAAGAATAGAATTGTTCAATGGAAGAAGTAAAATCACTCAAGAACTAGTTAATTTGTTCTTATCTGATACCGACTATATATAAATTATAAGTTCATGAGCAATGTCTAAACCTTGAGAAAAGGTTGATCATTTAATAAAAAGAAGCTTTATAACACTTATGAAATAATTATATTTTATTAACTACTTTAAGTAAAATTACACTACAGTAGATAATAAAATTACTGTAGCAATAAAATTACCATAGCGATTTTTCTTCAAAAATTTTCAGTAATAGTATCAATATTTGTAAAAATTATAAAAACGCATTTTGAAAACTATTATCTTTAAATGTAATTATAGAACCCTTAATTGTGTTATGAAATCTCTGTTGAAATTACATATAAATACCGGATATAAATCAAATGAATACTTAAAAATATTGATTACTTTTATTTATTGAGTCGTTACGAATATGATTTAATTTCTATCAAGAGTACATTCTATCAGCAATTATACGTAATTGCTTTTGTCGTCATGTATAATTTTCTGATGATCATTTAGATTTCATTTATATTACACATTCTATATCTAACACTTATTATTCCCGGTTGTAATCTCATTTTTTTTTAATTACGCTGAAAATTGAGAAACCAATTTCTTTAAATAGAGAGAAGTAGAAAGAGAAGAGATATTAATTTATTAATGCCCATTGTAGGGTAAGTGCACCAGTGAATGACACTTTTAGAGCAACCTCTCATGGTTTTAATGTTCTAGTCATCAGAAAATATTTTTAGAAATTTTAAGTTAATACATATGGCATGAAAGACATTCAGAGCCACATATATGTTAAAATATATACATTTGATAATAATTATTTTTTTTTATGAAATTTTATTTGACATCCACTCAATGTTCCAGTAATTGTCACTGCCAGTTTTTCATTTTATCAGTAACTGCCACCCGAAGTTCCAGTATTTGACACTGCTAGTTATTCATTTTACCAGTTATTAGCACCCTATACTCCAGTGTTTGCGATAAAATGTTAAAATTCATATATGTAAAATATGTAATTTTATTATTTTTATTATTTATTAATTATTTCGGGATAGATGTTAATTACTGGAGCATGCCAATTACTGGAGCACCTACCCTATTAAATAGAAAAATCAGAATTTTTCAGTTAGTTCCTTATGCGTCTTACCCATTATCAGTTTTCAGATAACTATAAATCAGCATGATTTCATGCTAAAAAAGAAATTGAATTGCTATTCATTCAGTAATTTCGATTACAAGGAATATAGAACAGCAAATTTTTGGAAGTAATTTCAATATATTTAAAAAAAAAGTTTTTATTCTTTTTCCTTTCACATAGAATTCATTATAAAACTAGGTAAATCTAATTAAATATCAGAATACATTATGCTTATTCTTTTATTAAAACACATTTTTTCGATCATATTCATATCATGATCTGTAACACATAAATATAATTAGAGAAAAGATACACACATATATATCATTTAAACACATAAATATCTAAGACTTAAATAGTCTGCACTCTTTTACTCATGTTGACATTAAGTGTTTCTGATTTATGTATTAGGTGATTGAAAAAATCGAGGCCCGACATCCTAGGTCTCTCTATAGGAAATTTAATTAATTGTACTCTAGGGATTATTTCTGAAAAGGTTGCTGAGAGATTAATAAATAACTATATTACCCAAGCAGGCTTTGCCTATTTCACTAGTTACTATATTTAAAGGAATAAAAATAAATAAATAATTGAAACTTTTAAATAATTATATTATGATTGGCGACAATTTTCGTCTCAGATTTAGTATGGTAGCTCTTTGGCTACTTTAAATAGTTTTTGCCGTTTTGACGATGAATTTAAATGGCTATCGCAGTTGTGTATGTAAAAACCTTGGTTAGAAATGCCAGAGTTACTTCAGTGCCAAAATTCAAATTTAGTATGGGGCTTCTAAATAAAGCTGTGCCCTGTTTTCAGAAAATACAATCCATGGCCATGTACTGTGATTCACAGCCGTTAATGAAACGTGAATAACATTTAATTATTTAATTTTTATTATGTTGATTACAAAAACGGTTAAATTAAAATATATTAAATGTCCATTCACATTAGAGGACAGGTTTAGTATAGGACACCCTTGGCAGGGGCCAATCCAGGATTTCAAACTTAATACCTACTTTTGTGAAAAATCTTAACTATATTTTATTTTTGTGAAAAATTGTAGCGTACTCTTTTCTCTCTCTGTGTGTGTGTGTGTGTGGGGGGGGGTCAATCTAAGTAAATCAATAAAAATAACGCTCAGCAGTTAGTGTGAGGATTATAGTAGAACAGGAACCAAAACTCACTTCTCTCTGAAATAAACAGTTCGGTAGAGAGAGAGATAGTAAGTAGAAGTTGTTTTTATTCGTGCTAGTACCACTGCACTGCACATGAATAGTACCAGGGAGGATAGACATATCAACATACAGTCATAAAAACACCTGACGAATCAGGAAACAATATACTATGGCCACTACTCCAGAGTTTACTGACCAAACGTCCCCATTTTCTGGGGACAAATGGGGACGCCTTTTTTTTTTTTTTGAAGGAATTTTTCTAAGTTTTAAAAAAATGTAGAAACTAAATTATTGATCAATAACGCTTTATTTTTAGTCCTTATTTATTAGGAATGAAAATATACATCCATAATTTGATAATTGTAGCAATTTTTAATGCTTCTTTATTATAAAGGTATCTTGATCTGGTCAGCCTACTCCAGAGTTTGTCTATACCAATACACGCGAGGATCATTTTCTATATTTATGCTACGGAGTTTCTCATCCCTAGCAAACGCTTGTGTGTAGATTAAAACCAGTATTCTGTATGATTCTTGTTTAGTGAATCGCAACAACAGAAATGCGCAAATAAGTTACTTTTCTTTAAAAATGAGCTCATTTAAATGTCAGATTTTGCTGGGATGACAAAGATTTTTGTGAAAGTACACATTTTAATTGTATGATTTTTTTGAAGGTATCTTTATCCCAGGTCAGTGTGAAGGTACTCATAAACGGTGGTAAAACTGACCTGTATTAGCCACTGCTTGGTGAAATTTCAATTCAGCACAGTATAAAAAAGACATTTAAACTACTTGAATTCCACTTTCAACAATTTTCGTGTATAGTCTTTATATTATCAAATTTATTTGCATGTACATATGTAGTGATTAATATATATTTTTTTCTTTTTGTTTTGTTCAGCTTAGATTTATTGTACCTACTAGAAATTTCTCCCACAGACGTAATGTAATTGAATTCTTTTGGAGGTCCCTGAACATTAACCATTTTTCTGATTTCAATGAAAAGTTTTAAATAGTCTTCCCATATGACACATATTTATAACATATTTATAATAGAAAATCTGGACTTCCTGATGATATTTTTTCTTAGTTATGATGATAACAGATACATAGACACATAGACTAACTGCTAAAAACATGATTTTACAGATCCATGAGGCATCGAAATGCGCGAATTTAGTAAAAATTGAATTCCGAAAATTTGACTCTAAAGTAATATTTTCTGTGCCTATATATGTGCAAGAGAAACTCTAATAAAGTAATTGAAAATAAAGAAATTTACATATTTTTTTATAAATTGCGTAAGTACAAATACGAACTCTGAATTTTACAAATAAGAATCTTTTAACATGTTAACAAATATTATTTAATATTTCAGATATGAGTTCAATGATAAGAGCATTAAATTGTTTAAATAAATCATGTATGTAAAAGATAATTGTAATCTAAAGTCCAATAATAAGAAAATTCTTTTATCAAATGTTTGCGCATGAAATATTGCAGGGAAAAACTTACTCAGGTGAAAAATGAAATTAATCATCGATAAAGAATACAATCGTTCCATTATTTGTTTTACTTGATTGTAGTAGGTTTAATAATATTAAACTACTCATGCGGTTTCTTCCTAAACAATTTTTATTTACAATATTAGAAAAAAAAAAAAAAAAAAACTATCGAGTTTACTCTAGAAATTGAAAACACCAATAAAATATAGTGGAAAAGCATGCATTTTTTTTTTTTTTTTTTTTTTAAGTTAATCTCTCTTTTATAACAAAAATATATGAAATTAAAATTATAGTTTTTTCGTATGATTCAAAAATTCTGAATCTATAGATATTATTTATTTATTTATTTTTATCTTACACGTATTGACTTTTGAAGTTGGCTTTTGTCAAAAGTAAATTAAAAAAATATCTATCTATCTATCTATATGTATCTATTTATATATATACATGTATACAAATTGTACTTTTTGCTGTAAAATGTAAATATATATATATATATATATATATATATATATATATATATATATTTAATAATATTTTTTAATAGTTCAAAATTCTAAGTTAAACACAAATTTGGGAGATATAATGAGAATTTAGTTTCTAATTTTAAAATTTGTTAGGTAGTATTTTTTCTAATTTTAATTTATTATAATATTTATTGAAAAATGGAAACATGTTTCTGTTTATGAGTTTTTATTATTATTTTAATTTTTAATTTTATTACTGTTTAAATGATTGCTTTTATTTTTCACCGTTTTATTTTACAATAATATTACGATTTATTCAATGGTGTCATTTTATAAAAATAATCTTTCAACTTGTTTTGTAAAAATTCTAATTTTATTTTATTTTAATATTAATTGAAAAATGAAAATTTGTTTCTGTTTATAAGTTATTATTATTATTTATTATTATTTATTTTTTTAAAATTTATTATTGTTTTGATAATTGCCTTCTCTTTCATCGTTTGATTTTACAATAATACTATTATTTATTCAATGGTGTCTTTTTATGCAAATAATCTTTCAACCAGTTTTGCAATAATTTGATATTTTTACTTTTATACTATTTTAAATATGATACTTATTATCTTGTCATACTAGTTTGTCCGAAATCTTATTAGAAAAATATTTCCCTTCATTTGGAATACATCTACTTAAACATGCAAGAAACCTCATTTTGTTTGGCAAAAATCCCGCAAAATTTTGTAGTTAATTACAGTCGGAAGAAAAAATTATTGAAGCCCACAACAACAGTTTTCATATATATATATATTAGTTTGATCGCTATTTTTTATCATCAACTTACATTTCTAAAAACGGCGTAAGATAAGATCATGACTCAATAAATATTTACTTAACTAAACAGGTGCCCACATTTTAAGTAGAAATTGTTTCTATTGCTTCAATAATTTTGCTGCCGACTGTAATCGAAAAATATGATTTCCGTTATTTTTTTTTATTTTGTTGCTTACTAAAAAATATTTATTAAATTTATACTATGTGCTAAACTAAAAATATACAAAATGAAACTATTGATGTTAAAAAATTAAAAATAAAAATAAAACAGATTGGAATAGCATCTGCATATAAATTTAACTCTTGTTGCTAATATGACTAGTACTGTATAATTAAAAAATATATTTAAATTTTAGCCTTAAATGAAAAAGCCTGCTTTAAACTTTATATAGTTACATGAATAAGTGTAAGTCCCAACATAACCAGTAAAGCTTTTAATGAATTCACCTGACGAAGGGTAGTCTATTCTTTTGACCCGAAACAACTGTTGCGAGGTCTTCATTTTATGGTGTTCATTCAAAATTTTTGCTTATTACTTATTAACGACAGTCCTTTTGTGCTTTTTTTAAAGTACCTACAAATGATATCGAAGGAAAACAGAAATCATTGCAATCGCGGTCGTTACGTTCCCAGCAACCAAACTCCACGAGATTAAATCTAATGAATAACCTATGGGTCAATTTCAGTGGATTTGTTCACGCCATGGATCCCCAACCCGGCAACCAAGCGCACTTGGCCGCAACGCTGGAGTCAGCTTGGCTGCATGTGCACATCTCTGCAAAGAACTTTCGGAACATCAATGACTCTTTTCATCCACGTCTCACAGCGGTCCACGTTACGAAAGTTTGTTATTCTGGCTTTTAACAGGTGGATACACTAATGCGTCTTGACTGTGTATAAAAATCTCAAGGAAATATCTTGAAAAAAAAAAAATGTAGATAGAATGAACTAAATTTCAGTTCATCTCTGTCTGACTATAGAGGGTTTTACGATAGCTTTTATTTTGATTGATTTAATCAATGGTAATATAGTACTCATTGACTAAATAAATATCGAAAAACTTTCTATATGTTTTAGAGGAACTGTAATTCAGTTGATTCAATTCTGAACAAAAAAAAAAAAAAAAAAAAAAAAAAAAAAAACTTTGTTGAAAAATATGAGATATAGCATGTTCAGATATAGCAAGTTTCCAGATTATTCGTCAAACACTTTTGAGATATTTGACTAACGTCTGAAATTGAAAGTATCCGGATATGGAAAGGTGGTGTATGTATAGATATATATACACTCATTTTTTAAAAATCTATTTACATTTTATGTAATCATAAAATGATATTAAAAATATTTTAAGAGGGTCACTCTGAAATTTTTGAGATACGGCTAAACAATAAATTTACACTTACCGAATCTTAAGAATATACAGAAATTCCATTCCAATATGGATGCTCTTTTTTAGGCGCATTTTCTAAAGATTAAATGCTTCAAGCCATCCATTTCTTGGAATATATAAAAAATAAACCTGAATAACATCATCAATCTCCTTTTTTGGAATGAAAACGACAACTACTAACTATTTTTTCTTCAGATTAAAAAGTAGCCAAAAGTCACATAGCAGAATCAAAGGAATAGGGTAGATGTTCTATAACGCATAAATAAATTGATGTGTTTTTGTTTAAGGAAGAAATTCGACTATCAATTTTGCCTTAAGAGTAGATACATGGTCATTGTAAAACATGACTCCTCTTACATTCATGTGTTGAAGACACTTAGGGATATATTTGTTAACTATAACTGTCTCTTGTCACTCCAGCTTAATGGCTTTGAGTAATACTGTACTTCTAAAAAGAACGGCATACATTACTTTTTGCATTTATCGTTGATTTTTCGTAATTGTTAGTTTGGGGTCATCTTCAAACGTCCATACTTTCTAGACGTGTTGGAACTAGAGTTGCAAGGCTTTCAAAATGTCCAATTTTCCCCCGGAAAAAACCGGGATTTTCCCCTGGGAATTTAAAGCAAAATTGAGAATTTTCAAAATTTCCAAAAACTGAGAGTTTTGAAGTAATGAATATTTTAATAATTAACGCTAATATATGAAATATTTTATAAATAATAATTATAAAACTAATAAATTAATACTGCATTGTTTTTGTTCTTTTCAAACGTATATTAATGACAAGTCTAATGCTTAATTTGTGGTACTAATTAAAAAATATTTGTTGTGAGTGAGGGTAGAATAAAATAGCTAATGCATAGTATTTTATCTGAAATAATTTAATAAAATAAAAGAATTTTAAACTTCTGAAATATTGCAACCGTTTTATTTTAAAAGAGGTGGTATTAAAGAATGCTTTTAGCAATTTTCTGCCAACTAGAAAACTAAAAAAGTGGTATGTTATGATTACAAAAATCATCCTTTATTTTACATATTAATATACATCATTCTTTATTACTCACTTCGAGATTATCTCATAAAAATGTCTAAGCATTTTTTAATGTATGTATATTTATTCAAATACCTTCATATTGAATTTAGTACAAAAAATGTTTTGGGTCATTTTCAAAGATTTACAATTCCGATTTTCAAAATATTCAGAAAAATATACCCTTCTTTTTCAAGAAATTTGATTTAATTTAGCTACCATGATAACAGAGTGGACATTTTCACATTTTTAATAAATAAAATAAATAAATAAATCAAGTTATTTTTAATACAATGCTAAAAGTGTACGGATTATAATGAATTTAATTTCTAATAAAAATAATTTTTTACCAAATAATAATATTTTTTTTCTTAAAAAAAAAAAAGCTTTATTTGTGAACAGGTGAAAGAACTGTAACATATCGGTAGAATAACAATTTTGCAAGAGAAGTTTTTTGAAAAATGAACTTTTGACTTTTTTTTTTTTTTTTTTGAATGAAAGATCATGATTTAGCTTTAATTCTCGTATATTAAATATAAAATGACAGTTTTACCACTGTTATAAACATATAAACATCTAAAAGCTTTTAAACTGCGATTTATATTATATAAACAACATATTGTTAGCTTAAGATTTCCCAAATTAGTTCTCTCCAGTAAAATTCTCAGAGTTCCCAAAATTTCCGATTTATTCCCCAAAATTCTCAGTTTTTTTTTTTTTTTTTTTTTTTATCTTGCTTTAACATTCCCGGGTTTTTTGAATCTCTAGTTGGAACATCAAAAAACAGTATGTACCTTTCTTCAACGGTAGTGATTTGAGTTTTAAAAACAACGATATTTGCGAGAGAATATATAACGGTTACCAACTATTAAAGCAATAATGTTTTATTTTTTAAAGTTAGATATAATATTGTTTTACTTTATGTAACTTTTGTAACTTGATTCGTAAAAATCTTAATATAGAAATTGGCACAGATAGTCAATAATATAGAGTACCATTATACCTTAAAAAATAGTTTAAGTTGAAAATAAGTATTATTCTAATATATTAAAAGAAAGTATTTTGTTGTAAATTGAGATAAATTAAATTATTAAATATAATTGTCTCTATCTATCTTTCTTTTTCTTTTCCAATATAGAAATAACATATATGTGGATATAAATGAAGAAAATACAACGTACATATGAAAATAATTATAATTACTCAATTCAATTCTTTAAATTAAATAGAAAATATAAATAAAAGAAGTAAATAATACGATATTTCTCTTTTAATTTATTACATGTATGTTAAAAAGGGATGCTACTTAGAAAGTTAAATAATCAAAAAATACTGGAGAAAAAAAAAGGCATCTTCATATACTTAATGTGAAAAAAAAAAAAAAAAAATGCGGCTAAAGAATTAAAAAGAAATCAGGTAAAAACCAGACAGAAATTGTAGTTCAAAAACATTATAACCATAAACAGCAGAGACCCTCAAGTAAGGTTAGAAATATGTTTTATAAACTGCTGATAAAAAGAAAAAAAAAACATGTTATCTCCCTACGTATTACCAATAGAGACACACTAATCTACTGCAGCTTAGAACACAAAAATAAAAAATCGAATAGTTAAAAAAAAAAAAAAAAAAAAAAAAAAAAAAACTTACATAAAGTATAACGAATAACTGGTCATAAGTCGCTTTTATGAAAATTTAGTTTTAAAAGTTTTTAAATCAATAAACAATGCAATTTCATCGTCATATATGTATATATATATATATAAGATACAAAATCAATCTGATATGAAAAATAGGTTGTCCTTTCGAACATAAAATAAATTAATTTGGATTCACCATTCCTCCATACATATAAATTCAATTGATTTTCTGCAGTAATTTTATTTATAACTTGAAAAAATGTATCAAAGTAGCAAGTAAATATTCATGAAGAAAATATTGCTGAAAATTTATATTTCAATTTCATAGCCAAATTCGGCTTAAATAAGCAGTATTATTATCAAAGAAAACAAGAATTTAGTAGAATACTTTCTAGGCGATATATTTATAAAAATTTTAGTTAGAATATATATATATATATATATATATATAACTTAATAAAAATTTATTTCACTTTATCCAATAATTCATTTTGCAGAGAATTTTGAAAGCGGTATAAATAAAAGATTGATGTTTTTATGCTGTTTTGAATGTATTATTTTATAAAACTGCTGAAATCTTTAATAAACAAGTATGCTTTTGTAAAAGTAGAGGACTTTGCCCTCTGCTCTCTTCGCTCACCAACTCCCGCGGGAGCTTCGCCCCCGACTCGTTCCAATACCCAAACTCTATGGGGGTTTCACCTCCTTACATTAGATATCCACAAAAAAAAAAAAAAAAAAAAAAAAAAAAAAAAAAAACATGTAAATATTTACACTGAAATACTATTATAATTATTATTTATCACAACTATAATTTGTATTTGTCTACAATTATTTCAGTTTTTAATGAATTAAGTATGTTCATATACGGTACCGAAAAATAATATTAAATTTGATAAATTCCATTTCAGTTTATATATTTCACACAGCAATTAGTATATCCGTGTCAAATATATCAATAAAAGCATGATCAATGAAACTTTACTATAAGCAAAAATATTTGTAGAAAAAAAAAAAAAAAATCATGTTTATGGTTCCTTTTTTCTGATAGGCATTATCCATTTCTATTTTGACAGAAGAAGCAAAAATTTCTCCTCATTTAAAATGTTATTCAGTTAGGTAGAGAAAAAGAAAACGTTTAAAATCAGCTAATTCAAATATTTTGTTGAAAATTGTCGTAAATTAAGTAAAATATCTTTGTATGTGTTCTTCGAAAGTTTCAGAGAATTATTTCAATAACTTTTCGAGATCTGTACATTTGAAAACAAAATAAATCTAAACATACCACACTTATACTTAAAAAAAAAAAAAAAAAACAACAACATACTGCACACCATAATGAATTGATGTACAAGGTGATAATAATTAAAGTTGCGGTTTCAAAACGCGATAATTTTAAAACTACGCATCAGAGCGATTTGATATTTTACCAGAGAAATCGTGAGGAAATGATATTTTGTTTGGCAAAAAAAAAAAAAAAAAAAAAAAAAAAGGTTCCACAATGTGCCGTTAATTACCTGTTTCTCCTTTTCTCTTTTACCTATGATTGTTTCCACTGTAAAAACGTATTCTTGTCTTTTTGCTAAAAATATTGTAGTAAACACTTAAAGTCTATTGTTTCCTTCTATTCCATTGTGTTGCTAAAATCATTACTGTGTTTAATGAGTCCTTCACCCTTCTCTATCACCCTGGCAGCGCCTTCTATAGGAACATGTTCGGACAACTTTTTTCATCCCCAAACAAAATTTCATTGCCTCACGATTGTTCTGGTAAAATACCAAATCGCTCTGATGGGTACTATTAAAATTATATTGTTTTGAAATCGTAACTTTAGTTATAATCACCCTGTATATATTAGCAAAATATGATAAGTTTGCCATGAATAATTTTTAAGTTTATAAAAATTTTATAAGTGAAATGTTTCGCCATATTTCAAACATTATATATCAACTAAAATAACGCTTTGACATATAAACAGTCTATTTCAGCATGTTTAGCAGACATTTCTTTATAAAACTGACAAATTCCATGTTTTTATGTGAAGTGGTTTTTACTGTATAAACCTAGAAAGCTAAAAAGTCACGATAATTTGAAACGTGGCAGCGGTAATGATAACTTTTTTTGTTTTCTTTTAGAATAGAGAGATTATTTTTAAATGTTTTTAAAAGCGAATAATGTTGAGTTATAAACTATTAGAAATCTAATAAAATAAATATTCTGTTACTTAAATAGAATAATCATGTTTTACTAAATATCGATTTCATAATACCTCTGAGAATATTTATACATGTTTTGTGTTAAAGAAGTTACTTTTTAAAATGTACTCTATCATTATATATATATATATTATTATTATTATTATTATTATTATTATTATTATTATTATATTAAGTATCAAAACTGTTGAAATTTAATTTTTAAATTATTATTAGTTCAAACAATTAATAAGATCATCCCAAAATCATCCAAAATTAAAACAAAATTGAAATAAATGCAAAAATTACCGAATAAGTAATTAAAGTAGCCAGAAATGATCATAAAATTATTGTAAAACAATGCAGGTGGATAATTAATGATAATTTAATTTAATTTTTATATTATTATTATTATTATTATTAATGCAGAATGAAATGCACAATTTGCAGCAATAAAATAAAGTATTTATTTATATATTTATTTTTTTGAAAAATAAAAATATTATTAAATATTAGCAAAAATTGTGTATAAACACATTTTGAAGTAATATATATATATATATATATATATAGAGAGAGAGAGAGAGAGAGAAAGTTAAATACAGTTTTTTTTTTTTTTTTTTTTTTAACTGCTCTTTTTCTAATTTCATAAGGTGACAGTCAGACATTTTATCTCTTTTTATATTATTTCAGAAGAATTTTTCGTCTTTATGCACAGAAATATACTTGTTCTATAAAGATAAAAAATCAACCGATAAAGAACCTATCCCAATCGTAATAAACAAGAAATTTCTCATTTTGTAGAATTTACCTTTCGAAAAAATTTTACCGTTTGGCTGTAATTATTTATACTTAACTTAAAATTTTTTCTTCTTCTCCTTTAAAAATTCTAACTCAAGTACTAAAATACTGTTTATGAAATATTTTTCTGACACAGTATTTTTGAATGAGTAATATTTCTTTTTATGTAAATAATTTAAGCTTTATATAATTTTTTCGTTGCATATTGTACTCCTAATTAACAAAACTCTAAAACGATATTTAAATGCTAAGAACATTTATTATAGAAAAAATTATTGTACTCATGGTTCTTAATGTTGAAAATAATGTGCAATTTAAGGTTGAATTTTTGAATTTATTAATTAAAGTATGAAAGTTATTCTTTATATTTACTCCTTCTTATTATGAAATTATTGACATCTTTTTAATAATTAAAGCTTAAGTTTCTGGAAACTAACGCTTAAAATTGATATTATTGCTGTTAGAACAACATATTGAAATAAAGAAAATAAAATATTATCCCCATTTTCAAAAGATATTTTTTTTAAATTTTTTAATATCATTGAACAGAAAAAATGACGTCACCACAGCAAAAGAAATTGTAATTATTACAATAAATCATGTAAATCAATGATAAACAATTTAAATTGGCATTAGATAAAATTAATAAATTTTAAGTATTTAGGTAGATACTATTAAGGCGTTCATAAATAAACTAGCGACGATTTTAATGAATTTGCGCTGAATTTTATTTTTAAAAATAATTAAATTTAAATTACATTTCATAACTCGAATTCCGTTATTTTAATAAAAAACACAGTTAAAATTTAAATAATTGTCTACATTTTATTTATTTTTGAAGTGAAAACTTCTTTAGGCGCGTTGAGCACTTTTGGGTGAAGAAAAATTCCTGATTTTCCGTCATCGTCAGCTGACGCTTTCCATCCTTGTATGATACAAATAATCTTATATATATTACTAGCAGGCTTTGCCCGCTTCGCTGGACATTAAACTTAAATGAGTTGTCATTAATCTTTATTAATAACATAAGTTCTCGCTGTGATTGGTAGAGGTTTTCTCGCTCGCAACGTGAAGAGCCTGGGTCCCCACTGTCTTCGGCACAACTTACCTACTTCTTACTTCCCCTTCCTCAGAAGGTGAGTTCGAAGTTTTGCAAAATCCCACTAATGTACATAATGCGTACACTTAACCAATATCCACACACCAAAATTCGCCATTCTAAGATAATTGAAAGCGAATTCAAACGGAAAAACGTGTTTTTACACATGCTTATTGCCCTCCGACTCCGAGAAGGTTGGGGGGGGGGATTTCGAATTTCGGAAAATCCCGTTACAATAAGTGCCGGTTGCATACAAACAATTTTTTCACCAAATTTCGTGACCACAGAAGTCTTTAATTGAAAATATTATAAATAAAAAATAAAATATACAGACACGACATTATTTCATTATTTAAAACATGAAAATCTGACATTGACAGATTTTAATTTTGTGCCAGAGGCCTACTGCTAAACTTGTTAATATCGACAAATTCTTGTTTAGTTAATTCGTGACGATCTAAATTCCATGATAAAGTTTTCACTAAATCAAACCAATGAGTTTCAGCTGCAGATACTGTAACAAATAACGTTGGAAGTCCAAACTGTCTTATAGCCGCAAAACAACAATTTTTGCTCTTCTTCCCAATGAGAGGGAGGTGTGCCTTGGGGGGGACTCATGTCAAAGGTATGCCTTGGGGGGACTCATGTCAAAGTTGTACCTTGGGGGGGGGACTCATGTCAAAGTTGGGCCTTGGGGGGGACTCATGTCAAAGTTGGACCTGGAGGTGACTCATGTCAAAGGTGTGCCTTGGGGGGGACTCATGTCAAAATTGTACCTTGGGGGGGACTCATGTCAAAGGTGTGCCTTGGGGGGGGACTCATGTCAAAGTTGTACCTTGGGGGACTCATGTCAAAGTTGGGCCTTGGGGGGGACTCATGTCAAAGTTGGGCCAGGGGGGGGGACTCATGTCAAAGTTGTGCCTTGGAGGGACTCATGTCAAAGTTGTTCCTTGGGGGGGACTCATGTCAATGTTGTGCCTGGGGGGGACTCATGTCAAAGTTGTGCCTTGGGGGGGACTCATGTCAAAGTTGTACCTTGGGGGGGACTCATGTCAAAGTTGTACCTTGGGGGGGATTCATGTCAAAGTTGGGCCTGGGGGGACTCATGTCAATGTTGGCCCTTGGTGGGGACTCATGTCAAAGTTGGGCCTGGGGGGAACTCATGTCAAAGTTGTGCCTTGGGGGGGACTCATGTCAAAGTTGTACCTTGGGGGGGACTCATGTCAAAGGTGTGCGTTGGGGGGGACACATGTCAAAGTTGGGCCTGGGGGGACTCATGTCAAAGTTGTAACTTGGGGGGGACTCATGTCAAAGGTGTGCGTTGGGGGGGACACATGTCAAAGTTGGGCCTGGGGGGACTCATGTCAAAGTTGGCCCTTGGTGGGGACTCATGTCAAAGTTGGGCCTGGGGGGGACTCATGTCAAAGTTGGGCCTTGGGGGGGACTCATGTCAAAGTTGTACCTTGGGGGGACTCATGTCAAAGTTGTACCTTGGGGGGGACTCATGTCAAAGGTGTGCGTTGGGGGGGACACATGTCAAAGTTGGGCCTGGGGGGACTCATGTCAAAGTTGTACCTTGGGGGGGACTCATGTCAAAGTTGTACCTTGGGGGGGATTCATGTCAAAGTTGGGCCTGGGGGGACTCATGTCAATGTTGGCCCTTGGTGGGGACTCATGTCAAAGTTGGGCCTGGGGGGGACTCATGTCAAAGTTGGGCCTTGGGGGGGACTCATGTCAAAGTTGTACCTTGGGGGGACTCATGTCAAACGTGTGCGTTGGGGGGGACTCATGTCAAAGTTTTGCCTTGGGGGGGACTCATGTCAAAGTTGGGCGTGGGGGGGACTCATGTCAAAGTTGTGCCTTAGGGGGACTCATGTCAAAGTTGTACCTTGGGGGGGGACTCATGTCAAAGTTGTGCCTGGGGGGGGACTCATGTCAAAGTTGTGCCTTGGGGGGGACTCATGTCAAAGTTGTAACTTGGGGGGACTCATTTCAAAGTTGGGCCTGGGGGGGACTCATGTCAAAGTTGTGCCTTGGGGGGACTTCATTCAATAAATCCCCATTCAATAAACCGACTGAAATAGGCCCTTAGCACTATTAAGAGTGTATTATAAAAATTCGACAACGCTGTACCGACTGAAATAGGGGTACCTTGGGGGGGGGGTCTCATGTCAAAGTTGGGCCTGGGGTGGACTCATGTCAAAGTTGTGCCTTGGGGGGACTTCATTCAATAAATCCCCATTCAATAAACCGACTGAAATAGGCCCTTAGCACTATTAAGAGTGTATTATAAAAATTCGACAACGCTGTACCGACTGAAATAGGGGTACCTTGGGGGGCATTCATGTCAAAGTTGCGCCTGGGAGGGGACTCATGTCAAAGTTGTGCCTTGGGGGGACTTCATTCAATAAATCCCCATTCCATAAACCGACTGAAATAGGCCCTTATCACTATTAAGAGTGTATTATAAAAATTCGACAACGCTGTACCGACTGAAATAGGGGTACCTTGGGAGGGGGGGGTCTCATGTCAAAGTTGGGCCTGGGGGGACTCATGTCAATGTTGTGCCTTGGGGGGACTTCATTCAATAAATCCCCATTCAATAAACCGACTGAAATAGGCCCTTAGCACTATTAAGAGTGTATTATAAAAATTCGACAACGCTGTACCGACTGAAATAGGGGTACCTTGGGGGGGACTCATGTCAAAGTTGGGCCTGGGGGGGACTCATGTCAAAGTTGTGCCTTGGGGGGACTTCATTCAATAAATCCCCATTCAATAAACCGACTGAAATAGGCCCTTAGCACTAATTAAGAATGACGTATAAAAATTCGACAACTGTACCGACTGAAATAGGCCTCTAGCACTAATAAATACAAAAAGCACAGCTTTAGTATGGGAACCCTTTGGTGACTTTAAATATTTTAAGCCATTTTTGCGATGAACTGAATTGGCTATCTCAATTGTGCAATTAAAGATCTTGGCGAGAAACGTCAGAACTACTTCGGAGCCAAATTTCAAATTTTGCCAAAGGGATCCAATACTAAAGCTGTTTCATACCGAATGTGGGTTGAAAACGGGAAAAGGGTAAAATAAATCAGAAATATCCGACCTATATTTATAAATTTGATACCAAATGAAAGGGGCGATTTTTCTGAATCCAGGGGTGCAAACAGGTTTTCGATGCGACAATTAGATTTTTAAAAGATAAATAATGAAATTTAAGTGGCAACGGAAAAACGGAAAAAGGGTCAAAATAAATTAGAAATATCAGACCTATCGTTACAAATTCAGTACCAAATGAAAGCGGTGATTTTTCTGAATCCTGTGGTGTAAACAGTTTTTCGATACGACAATCAGATTTTTTAAAATTAACTAAAGTATGAAACTTAGATGGCAACACATCATTTCAATCTTTTCATAATTTGTAGTGCGAATCACGCGAATAAAAAAGTCTTTAACTTAAAAATTTATTTTTATATTTTATTTTTCCACTAACAGGCTTTGCCCGCTTCGCTAGACATTAAACTTAAATGAGTTGTCAAAATCCCATATCTTTATTAATAACCCAAGTTCTCGCTGTGATTGGTAGAGGTTTTCTCGCTCGCAAAGTGAGGAGTCTAGGTCTCCACTGTCTTCGGCACAACTTACCCACTTCTTACTTCCCCTTCCTCAGCGGGTGAGTTCGAAGTTTTGCAAAATCACACTAATGTACATAATGCGTACACTTAATCAATATACAGTCTGGGTCCCCACTGCCTTAGGCACAACTTACCCACTTGTTACTTCCCCTTTCTCAGTGGGTGAGTTCGAAGTTTTGCAAAATCCCACTAACGTACATAATGCGTACACTTAATCAATATCCGCACACCAAAATTCGCCATTCTAAGATAATTCAAAGCGAATTCAAACGGTAAAACAATTTTTACACATGTTTATTGGGAACGACTTCAGTATAAACCCACAACGATATTTGGCGATTTTTTTTGTTGGCGATTATGGCTAAATCATGAATCTAAAAATCATAAATCATATATGATAAATGATAAAATCATAATCTAAATCATAAATCCAAAATAAACAAAATATTAGGCCGCCATATTATATCGCAAACAGTCCAGAACGACATCGTTATCCTTCAAAACAACGCCAAAGAAAAATCGCCAAATTCAGCTGTGGGGTTATACAGAAGTTATACCGTTTATTGCCCTCGACTCAGAGAAGGGGGGGGGGGGGAGATTTCGAATTTCGTGAAATCCAGTTACAATAAGTGCCGGATGCGAACAAACAATTTACGCACCAAATTTCGTGACCACAGAAGTCTTTAATAGAAAATATAAATAAATAAGTACAAAATGCACAGCTTTAGTATGGGAACCCTTTGGTGACTTTAAATATTTTAAGCCATTTTTGCGATGAACTGAATTGGCTATCTCAATTGTGCAATCAAAGATCTTGGCGAGAAACGTCCGAGCTACTTCGGTTCCGAATTTCAAATTTTGCCAAAGGGATCCAATACTAAAGCTGTTCCATATCGAATCTAGGTTGAAAACGGAAAAAGGGTAAAATAAATTAGAAATATCAGACCTATATTTATAAATTTGGTACCAAATGAAAGAGGCGATTTTTCTGAATCCTGGGGTGCAAACAGTTTTTCGATGCGACAATTAGATATTAAAAAAATAACTAAAGTATGAAATTTAAGTGGCAACGGAAAAACGGAAAAAGGGGAAAATAAATTAGAAGTATCAGACCTATCGTTACAAATTCAGTACCAAATTAAAGAGATGATTTTTCTGAATCCTGGGGTGTAAACAGTTTTTCGATACGACAATTAGATGTTTTAAAATTAACTAAAGTATGAAACTCAGATGGCAAAACTTCATTTAAATCTTTTCATAATTTGTAGTGCGATTCACGCGAATGAAAAAAGTCTTTATCTCAAAAATTTATTTTTGCATTTTATTTTTCCATTCAAAGCGTTTTAGTGAAAAAATATTTATGGCGCATGCGCAGGCGTTTTTTACCCACAATTTAAACACTAATCAGAATTTTGAAAATTCCTGTAGATATAATTTTAAGTTGGGTGAAGACCTAAGTTTCTGCCAAGCGCCGTTGAATTCCGTCCAGCCGTTCTCGAGTGATGCCCGGACAAACGTGTTTTAGTCTTTTACCCCCCAGGGGGGAACGGGGGAGAATTTCTGAAAAGTTGATGGATATAATTTTAAGTTGGGTGAATACCTAAATCCCTGCCAAGCGCCGTTGAATTCCGTTCAGCCGTTCTCGAGTGATGCCCGGACAAACGTGTTTTAGTCTTTTACCCCCTAGGAGGAGAACGGGGGGGAATTTCTGAAAAGTTGATAGATATAATTTTAAGTTGGGTGAAGACCTAAATTCCTGCCAAGCGCCGTTGAATTCCGTCCAGCCGTTCTCAAGTGATGCCCGGACAAAAAAGCGACATTCGGACACGATGACATACACACAGACACACACACACACACAGGCAAAATTTTCTGAAGTCATTTTCGGCTTTCATGGGGTGTAAAACGTGAAGATATCGCAAAATTTTTCGATTCCGACAAATTTACAGACAAAACTCTGATTTTATTAATATAGATAAATGTGAATGTCCGTGAATTTATTTAACTGAGTTTCACGCCAAAACTGCTCGACGGATTTCGATGAAATTTGTAATGGAGATAGCTTATACCCTAACTTACAAAGTTGGCTGCCTTTTATTCCGAAAAAATCTTTGTTTTTGTTATTTTTATGCATAAAATAGCAATTTTGTAAGCTAATAATAGCAAGAAATTAGCCATTTAAATTTTATTTGTAATTTAATTGTTGCCAAAAAAAAAAAAATAATAATACGAGTTTTATTTTTTTTTTTTCTAACAGGAAAATAAATATATTTATCTAAACGTGAACAATAAAAAATAAATAAAATAAAAATAAATTATGCATCTCACGAAAATTGACGTCATTTTTAATTAAAAATTTATTTTCACAAGTTACTCAGTTTTCACTTCTATCGGCAGTCCCCAAAGACTGCTTTGATTTTTTTTTTTTTTTTTTTTTTTTTTTTTTTTTTTAAGTATCGACTATTTATCACATCATTTGTTCCCAGCTTTTGATTTGGCGAATATGGTTTGCCAGGATAATATGCAAGCAGCAACCGCTAGAATACTTTATAAATAAAATTCCATATGTTTATACTACGATTATTAATAACTTCGTAAATGAAGAACAGTCCTACGATTAATTTTCAAAGATATGTAAGAAAATTAAAATCAATAACAAAGTACATCTTTTCCCACAGCATTTTTTTTTTTTTTTAATCGACGAAAAATCAGACTGTATGTTTGTTTTTTATAGTAATATCATAAATGTAAGATGAACAGTATTTACTTTTACCATTTTCTATTGAAATAATTGTTTGTTTCCCCTAATTTTTTGTACTGTAAATAATGATATCAATTTTTTTTAAATAGAAGATAACAGCACTGTCTGCTTTTATTTTATTTATTTTATTTATTTAAGCAATAATATTATGTTTCCAAAAGGTTTAAAAATCCTATTTATTGAATATATATATTTGGTATTAAAAAATACAGATAATCTACTTTTCTTTGTTACTTTTCTTTGACTTTTAAACAATCGAAAGATTATGGAAATTACGAACCTATATTATGGAAATATCAAAGTAGATTTTATTATAAATGTCGTGTCATTCAGGCACAAACAAAGCTATGTACCAATATCTCGATATTGTCTATGTCAATTTAACTAAACTCAGCGTAATAAACGTTGCCAAACGTAAATAAAATTTTTTTTCATGAAAAATGATTTGCAACAAATTTAAAATACATTATACATGAAAAACATATTTTGTAAAAAATAAATATGTAAATCAATAATATTTTTATGCAATAAAATTTTATACAATAAAATGCTTCAGTATACTAATACAAGAAAAGTCATTTCTTGTGTATTTTATAAATTACTTTTGTAAAATTTAAACTCTTAAAAGGAAAATAATTCAATTATCTTCAAACCATTAAAAAATTTACATTTTTAGAACATGCCCATTCGAGGTAAAAAGTACAGCTAATTTATTTAGATAAAAAAAAAAAAAAAAAAAGTAAAAATGATAAAGACTATTCTGTAAAAAAAGAAAAAAAAAAAAAGAAAAAAAAAGTAAATTTAATGCGTACTAATTAAAACACTGAAATTAGTTTTAAAATAAAAAATTAACATTTTTTTTTTTCTTGACAATAGCCATAATACTGCGCCAGAATGAAAAATAATAAATATCACCTTGCTTGATAAAAACTAAAGATACTATGTATAATTTTATAGGCATATCTAAAGTTTTATATTTCTTTGAATAAATTGAATATGAAGATATAAAATAGCATATCATTTTAAAAACAAAAATATTCGTCCTAATTATTTTTACAAGAAAATCTACCTATCATCGCAGTATATTAATAAAGTATATTCTTTTTAAAAAGCCTTGTGCTACATAGTTAATGACAGAAATATTTGGCCAGCCAGCCATATGCATTAACTTCTGTTTCTGGTGGCTCATATTTTCACCCACAAATTAGAATTGGGATTCGATTTTACGATAATTTGCCGCGCTCAATAATGGGAGAAAGAGGACAGCATAACTTTTAACCCAATAATGAAGCTATGTTCTTGTTTCAGCGTTTATGATCCAGTTTGAAAAAAGTGATTAAAATCTGCATTATGACATTTCAAATAATAAATGAGGAAAAACATTGGAAACATTAATATAGATTTTTGGATACGAAATGTGGAAGTGTTATGTATTATGTTCCATTTTTTAATGACAGATTATTCAAATGTAAAAATAAATAAATTGGCATACATATATCGAAATTTTTTATTTATTTGGAAATAAAACGTTTAATAGATTTTTATTTCGACTTAATAGCCGCTTAAAATGTGTTTGTTTACATAATGATGTTGAAAACTAGGAATATTATTCCATCACTAATTTAGTTAACTTATGAATGCTTTAATGCAACGAATATTCGTAATAAAGGAGTGAGGGATTACATACGAAATTGCAAATAAAGTTCAATGGTTAAATGGCGCTAACTTCGGCTTATTTAGCTGAAAACAATATTTTTTGAAATGATGTTATATTTCCCTATTTTAGTTGTGCTCAATATTTAAATGATGAAACACTAATCATCAAAATACTGAAAACGGGAATTCAGCACAGTGGACTAAAAGTAGCACTACATTTTAGTAAAACATTCAATTTTTGTTTAATAGTTTAAAGTACAACCATATTAATATAATTTCACATTCTTAACTGGAACTCTTAAGACTTTAACTAAAAAAGATCGCTCGATTTATTAGAAATATTCTTTCGTTAAAATCCATGAGCTACTTTTATTTTGAGTATTTTAATTTAAGAATGCAGTAAAAACAGAAAAAGTCAGAAACTGAATTGATTCAATTTAAGCATTTAAATTTCAACCTAAAGTCCGTAAAGTCTCCAGTGAAATGTTTTGTTTTTATGAAACAAGAACATTAGTCAAGAGATAAAATCTAAAGTTATTTTTTCAAAATAAGAAATTATTTGAAGACGCATTTTTTCATAATACTGAGTATCATATTTTATTTTTACAATATATTTATGTAGATAAGGCGATAATTGAATCGTAAAATATCTGTCTTATAAGACAGATACAAAGAAATTAGAATTAAATTTACTTTAAAGCTAACTTAAAATAAAATTAAACACTCACCAGTGTATTTAAAATACTATAAAATTATTCATCACATATGCATATTGCTCCTATATACATCCTCACTATTGTTGTTGAAAAGCTCCTCACATGGACTCCATTCTGTACTGGCCAGTAAGCTATTCTTTTTCTAATGGAACATTTTTTTCACTTAAATTTTTTTAATAGAATTTTCATTCTTTCTGAAATATCTTACCAATATTTTACTCCGAGTTTTGCTAATCGATAGTTTGGAGTCGTGTTATAGAACAAATATATATGCTAAAATCATAAAACTTCGACGAAAATGTATACTTTATCTTATCAAAAGGGGAGTGCTCATGGTGGAAATATACGATAACTATGAATTAGTATATAATGACAACAAAAATTTTCAGCACCAATTTGTCTGATGTAAACGTTCGTAAGACTTTCTGTACATTTTTTTTTTAAACAGATTGTTTATAATTTGATTTAAATCCATCTAGATTTTTATTTTAAAATCTAAAGTAACTAAATTTTAAAGAATAATAAATGGAATGTGCATTTGGAGGAAACTTCCAAGATTTTAACTTATAAAAATTAGTAAATAAATAAGTTTTATATGTGTCTTATCGCACAATATTTCAAATTATCATATATGAAAATATTTGAATTTTTATTAAAAAAGTAGTTTTTACAGAATTAAGTTATTTATTTCAAACTAACAACAATAATAATAATATTGAACCCTCATATAATTCAAGATACGATCTCTTATATAAACCCACACGTCGGACATTCTGCCTAAGCTTAAGACCCAAATGCAGTCAGTAAGCATTGACGACTACAGCAACACTAACTCTAGTAAAAAAATCTTTGTTATTTATGGTTATTTAAGTTTTGTTTGTTGGTTGTCCGTCTTCTGTCATTCTGAACATACGTGACTTAAAAGTTTTAGGTAAAATAAAAACGACTATTAAAATCTTCTTAAAAATGTGTACGATTATATATATATTTTCAAAATAATTATTTTATAATTATTTATGAAAGGAAAATTATATTTTCTATATGTTTCATTATGTTTTCTATATGCAAGTATTATGGACTTTTTAGCTGTCTTTAAGTTTTTATAAGGTTTATGGAAAGCATCTTGTCCTCTACTCTATTTATTATTAAATTTAAATAGAGATAATTGTTTAAAAACTGCTCAACATTGAATTAAAAAATATAATTTAACTTGAGGATTTTTTATTTTTTTTAAATGAAGCAGGTGGAATACAGAATTTGTTTAAAATTTGGATTTATTAAGTATTAAAAAATGAAACTTAACATTAAAATATGTTTTATTATGTAGTTTCATATCAGTTTTCTAAATCATAAAATTTCTTTGCATATATTTTTTTTTTTATCATGACGTATTAAATAATACAAATAAATAAATAAGTAAATGCTTTATAGGCTAAAATTTTTTTTATTAACAATTTATTATTATTAGTTCCTCATCGTACTATAGGTATGGGGAACTTAGGTAATCGTGAAAATTTTCGACCTCGGTTTTTTGACTTTTCTACACGTTTTCAGGTGTGAGGAATCCGAAAATGACAAAATTTCTATGGTGTCTGTCTGTAGGGGGTCTGTTAGTGTGTTAGTAGATCAGTCCGTTAGTGTGTTAGTCCGTTAGTTTGTTAGTCTGTTAACACGATATCTCACGAACAAATAATCGCAGAGAGGTCAGATCAGTTTTAAAATATTACTTTCGATACTGGCAAGAACCCTATTTATTTGGAACATTCGAATTAAAAAACTTCGCAAATTATTAGAAATTTACGATTTTCTTAACATGGGAGAATAGGACAAAAATTCACTTAAACGTGCATTAAATGGAAACTTTTTACTGTAAAAATGCCAGACCAGTTTTAAAATATCAGTTTCGATGCCGGAATGAACATCAGTAACTATAAATATGCTACTTTGAAAATTTCGCAAGCTATTGAAAATTTACGAATTTCTTAACATGGCAGTGTAGGGCAAAATTTCCCATAAACGTCAATTTTGAGAGATATTTTCATCGTAAAGATGTCAGACTACTTTTGAAATATTATTTAGGACACTGGCATGAATATTAATGACTATGAATTTTCCAATATAAAATCTTCGTAAGTTATTGGAAATTTACGAATTTCTTAACATGGCAGTATAGGGCAAAATTTCACATAAACGTCAATTTTGAGGGATATTTTCATCGTAAAGATGCCAAACCACTTTCGAAATATTATTTAGGATACTGGCATGAATATCATAGACTATGGTTTTTCCATTTAATAAAATTCGTAAGTTATTTGGAATTTACGATTTACTTAACATGTCAGAATAAAGCAAAATTGAGCATAAACTTCCATTTTGAGGATCATAAATACATTAGACAACTTCAAAATTACATTTATGATATTTGTTTGAACATGATTGAATACAAATATTCTAATAGGAAAATTTCATAAATTAGTCGTAATTTACGATTTTATCAACATATCGAAATTATAAATTTTTCATATAAATATGAATTTTGAGGATTATTGCATTGGAAACAGTACCATGAAAACTAAACAACGGAATTGACCCTGATAAAATAAATTAAAAGATTAGAATGAGATAAATATATCGAAGTGAACGGTGGATAGCCTATTAGGCGGGGATTTCATTCTGTCACTGTACCAAGCTTTGGTCAAATTCATTTCTTTTAACATGGTTATAATATGTCTCGCACTAGAAATTTATGAGAACATATACATGATGGGGAACTGAGCAGAGTCCACCTATGCCAACTAGTTATTAGTATGTGAAAAGCATGGTTTTAAATATTTCAAGATGATCATTTGATTTTATACATGTAGAGAAACATTAATTGATTGCAAAAAATTAAAACAATGAAACTCTGTGTATAGCTGTTTATAATAAACTAGCAGACTTAACCCGTTTCGCTGGTCACAAAGTTTAAAAAAGTCATTTAATGTCAACGTGCCTAAACGCGATAATCCATAAATGCGACAAAGCTCTTTTATTGATAGTTTTAAAGTAGTAATCGTAACCAAATGGAACATAGTGAAACTTTTATATCTTGAGAACAATTCACGAAACTTTTTACCGTGTTTTAAAAGTTTTCTCTAAGAAAATTTTCTACTTCTAAATATATCGCTCATTATCACTTTCCCCAAATTTCCCCAAACTCGACAAAAAATCATGAAATAGCGTTTGTAACTTTTTTCTTTTATGTTTTAAGGTCAAATAACCACTTTTTTGGTATTAAGTACCTTTTACGTGTGTCGGAAGCCTAGGTTCGAAAAGACCACGCAATTTTAATTAGAGGTGCGTAAAAATATGTATCGCATTTGGGCGTTCTTTTTATTCATAGATCTAATCGAGAAAAATTATTTCTTTTAAATACGGAGTGCCGTTCAATATATGTGCATAGATAAGATTGGGGATTTTTTTTTCTTCTTACGTTTAAAGGCAAAAAATGTTTAAGACAAGAAAGCGTTTCAAAGAAAAAAATTTTAAATAACTAAATTTCATTGAATTGATAGATCGCCAAGTGGAATTTAGAGATTTCCTCAAAGTGATCATCAACTCGTTACCGCCAGTAATTCCTTAAATGGTGAAATTAGCCCAATTGTATACAACGAATAGTAACAATAATTTTGCTATCACAGATCTGACTTGTCTTACTGTGGTAAAAAGGGGGGGGGGGGCATCAGAAAGTATTCAGAAAATGTAATGATGTGTATGTGGACATATCAAAATATCATAAATGTTATCTATAGCAGTGCATTATTATAACAGCACACGTAAAGTATAACAGCATTATAGTTGTATTACAATACTTGTAAATATTATTAATTATTTCTACCCACAAACTAATAAAAACTATTCACAAACTAAAAAATATAATGTATATTTATAATTATGAGCTCAGTAAATTTTAAAATTTATCTAGTAAGCCTGTCACATATCTTTATTTATCATTTGAAGTAAATAAAATATATTTTCATAAAATGTATACATTAAAAGGGATTAGTGTCAAATATATATATTTGAACCTGCTATTCTACTTTGAAAGTCTCCGCTGTCGTCTAAGAAGTAAGTCTCACATCAATCACAGTTGCCGAAAAAACAAAAGCCTCTCGGAAACAAAAACAAAACAAGAATGAATTGGCAAACGTACCCAGCCAGTGCCTTTATTTGTCAACTACAGGCAGTTGTGATAAATGACAAAAAAATGAGAGAAAAAGTCTGTTTGAAATCTGAAGTGATGTAATATGTATTTTTTTAATTTTACGATCAAAAATCAGTTTGATTCAGTTCAATTGTTTGACTCAAAATAAGTAAATCGTAATCACAATAATGAAATAGAACTAAGTATTATTAAATTTTCTGCATTCCTTATTGTTAATCACTTATAAATAAATAGATGGATAATATAATCTTTAAAAAATGTTGTTTTTTCGCTCTAAATTACAGATAGTGTCACAAATTAAGCGTATACAGTTTTACAATTTAATGTAAAGTTTATATATCTTTATATATATAAAAATTTCGTGTTACGATGTTTGTCCGCGATAAACTCCTAAACAAAGGAACCTATTTTAATGAAATTTTGCGCACAGTGTGCAATTTGGTCCAACTTGAGAGATAGGACAGTTTTTATCTCTATTACAAGATTTTTTTATTGCAAATTATTTGTTTATTACGTGACAAAGGATTACAATTATCTGTGAGTTCCATACGTTTGATTGTTGTAAAAAAAATATTTCATTTTCTTTTGAAATAAAAATAAATACATTTAATGAAGTGTGAACGTTAAAAAATTATAAAAAGTTAAATTATGCATTTCACAAAAATTGACGTTATAATCACTTTAAAAATTTTACACACATTGATAAAGTGCTAATGTAGTTCTATACACAAGCGAAGTGTGACGTCCTTGACCGTCTGTGGAGCCAAGAAAAAGATTTCCTGTGTTAATCGCCCATTGGATTTTTTGTAAAAAAATATTAAAAATCGAGGAAAATTATTTCCCGATTTTAATCCTCGTATTTGGGTATAAATATGTATTAGGTATCCTGTGCATACGTTAGATTGAGTTGATTTGCTGTCAATTTGATGAAATTTTAATTTTACATTTCAAAACTCATCCTTGGCTTTTTTTTTTTTTTTTGTATTGGACGATCAAAAGCGTAACACGAAAATATACGTGCCAGATGTATATTTTTGTAATCTGTATTGTAAGAAACTCTCTTAATATAGGCTGTTAAAATAACCATGATTTTTGAAAGGAATTAAATATGTCCGTCAGATAATTTGGCGATATTTTTTTTCTGCCAAGGATGGCAGATTATGAAATCTATTCCGCTGCAGCATATTAGTATCTTATATCAGATACTTTATTTAGACATTTGAAAACAAATTTGACTTCAAATGATGATAGAATATTTATCATTTTCCTTTTAATTAGTATATTAGTTCGATATTTATTGTGTAAATATCATCCTTTGAAATGAAATGTTTATGTTATCAATCAACTATGGAAGTTTGCCATTTTTTCCCTAGAGGTTTGAAATTTAAAATTGAAATTTTATCAATTTTACAGCAAAAACAACTTAATTTAACGCATGCACACGACAACTAATACATATCTATACCCAAATATGGGGATTAAAATCGGGAAAATTTTTTCCTTGATTTTTAATAACTTTTTACAAAAAAAAAAAAAAAAAATCCAATGGGCGATTAACATAGGAAATCTTTTTCTTGGCCCCACAGACGGTCAGTGACGTCATCACTTCAACAGAAAATTTAAAATCATGGTATATAAAAAGATTTTTTTATCTCATAATTATTCTTATTTTATTCCTATCTTGATTAACTTGAATATACTTTTAAATGTTTAACATATTCAAAAACTTCTCATCACTTCGTTAAAATATATTAATCTTTTCCAAAATCTTTTTCTATTTAAAATGATACCTGCATTTACTTTAAATGCCCAATACTTCATAAGATATCCTATTTTAAAGTTTTAAAATATTTATCAAATTTACTTATTTTTCTGGCTTAGCCATATTGTTTTCCTTTTTATAACTGCAGCTGTTGCCATCTTTAAAATACTTAAAATCATTATGAGATATTTTTATAATGAAATTATCCATAATAGCATATATTATATTTCACTTCTCCATAAAAATTGATTTTAAAATCGTCTGCTTCAATTATACTTTTATTTTAATATAATTTTAATAAAAATTAAATTACATAGTCATTTTAGCATTTTAATTCAAAATAGCTTTAGACATATTATATTTCACTCATCCATAAAAATTGATTTTTAAAATCGTCTGCTTCTTTTATACTTTTATTTTAATAGAATTTTAATAGAATTTAATTTATATAGTAGTCATTTTAGCATTTTTATCCTAAGTAGCATTAGAAATAATAAAAAAATTAAAACTCATTGCTTTTAAAAAGAAAAAAAAATAAAAATAAATAAAACATTACATGGGGAAAAATTGGATATTGCATGAACAAACTACTGTAATGTTTCAAGCTGTGATGTTTCGAACAAACAGAGTAGACTGAAAGTCTACGATTTTGACATTATTTAACAAAAGGATAGCCGCCCTGTAAACGCCTTGACATGTGTTGCACTTCCCGGAGAAACGTTGAAAGAGAGACTGCATGCGACGGATATCTCCACCCTGGCGCCACAAGTTAGCAAATGAGAGATCAACGGATCACCTCCTTCTAAAAGAGTATTGGAGATTTAAAGGACAATTTTCACCCCCTCCAAAAACCAAGTCTTCTTGAGAAAGGAGAGAAGACAGAGAGGAATTAAGTTTTGGTGTGCGAGCCGAGGCTCGAGTTGTTCTCCTTTTGAAGTCAGAACTTTGCCGGGTAACGGCAGATAACTTTTATAGTTACTTAATAGCAGATACTTAGCCTTGTGAAGGCAGACTCTCAAGATTATATTTTTACTTGCTTATCACCGGCTTTCACTGGGGAACCTACATTACCTTTAATCTATTTAATCTAGACTACGATTAATTGTATTTAAAAATAAATAATTGTATTTTTTAAGATTGTGATAGTCTCAATTTGATGCTACATCATTGGAGACGTTACAGCTTAAGTGGTGGCAGCGACGGAAAAGTAAAGAAGGTGAAGTTTTTCCAGTCTCAAGGGACATCTCCTGTGATAAAAGATTTCCGAGATGACAATTTGAACGGAGCGAGACTCTGTGAATGCCAAAATCTCCTCCCCCCCCCTGCCTTTTCAAAAGAAGAGATAAAGATCCAAATGGAGAAAGAACAAGGTAAGCTCTTTCAGTATTTATTTTGGGTCATTCTAGAGTCATTCTAAATTGCATATTTCATTTAAATTCATAGGAAATCATTATTTATCTTAAGGTTAAGATCAGATTGCAAATTGAGAGTTTTTTACTCTAGCAAATCATTTTATTTTGTTTAAAGTTTTATGTATTATTCGCAGTAATATTTTGAAAAAATATAGCAATATATTCTTAATTGTTTAGATTAAGTGAGTGAAATAACGCTTATTCGTTATCAATTTTATAGGAAATAGAAAATGATATTGAAGTTTTGAAAACTAAATTATTGATAATTGATGCAATTTAATATTTATATTTTTTGTGCTATTATGTATTGAAAAATTGTGTTAAACAACTTAAAATAGTCTATTGTCACATGTTTTATTTCCTGTATGTTCTAGAAATTTAATGTTAAAAAAATTATTTGAATTTCTGTTTAATTAGTGTGTACTATTAGTGTAATAGTTAAAGGGAGTAAAATGGCCGGGTTATGGAAATATCGGAAGGTAGATTTGAAAACAGTAGCAGAGGAGTTAGATATCGAGGTATTACCTAGTGATAAAATCACAAATATTATTGAGAAAATATCGAGCGAGCCAAATTTTAACGAAATCGCGGTATTTGCGCAACTTGAACTAGCGAAAGAAGATAGGGAAGCGGAACAATGGTGTTTAGAAGAGAACCGCAGATTTCAGGAAGAAGAAGGGAAATGATTACATGAATTAGAAATGCTTAGATTACAACAAAGTGCAGAAACGGTTAGTGTAACTTCGCAAGTTAGTGAAAGCATTACACCGACCGCGTCTTTAAAACAGGTGATGCAAAAGTTCGATGCTGAGAAAACTGATGTTTCTATATTTTTAACCTTATTTGTAAGGCAAGCAAAGAAACTGCGTATTTCTGAGGATCAGTGGGTGACTCAATTATTAGCCTTAGTGCCTCTAGAAATAGCGGAGATTGTAATAAGAGAACCGGAGGAGTCTATTGAGAGTTATGAATACGTAAAAAAATTGCTACTCAACAGATTTAAATTAAGTCCTGAAGTTTTCAGAACTAAATTCTTAACTCATAATAAGAGATCAGATTCGATTTGGAGAGATTAAGTATTTGAACTAAGAAGTTACCTGGAAGGATGGTTGAGCGGAGTCGAAGTTAATGATTTCGAATCGCTAAAAAAATTGATGATCGCAGATCAGATTAAAAAGAGGGCCCCCCATGAAGCACGGGATCATTTAATAGATCAATGGGCTATTCTAAAAGAACCCGAAGAGGTTGCGAGTAAATTAGATGAGTATGAAGTGGTAAGGAGTATAAAAAGAAAACAAAATTCTAATGATTCCGAAAAGCGAAATTTCGACAGGCAGCGAAATAACGAACGAGAGAAAGGGGTAGCAAAATAATAGGAAATAAGAAGGCTGATAAAAATTGGAGGGACAAGAATGTCGATGAGGAAAGGGAAAGGTAAAAAATATTTGAGAAAAGAAAGGAGCCAGCCTGTTATGAGTGTGGATCAAAATCTCATCTAAGACCGATGTGTCCCAATTTAAATACAGCGGAAAAATTTGCCCCTTCCATTTCACCTTACCTGAGTAAGGCACCAGTGAACGGTGAACAAATGATGATTCTTCGTGATACGGGCACGAGTGTCGATATTATTTCGGCAAAATACGTTAGAAATGAAAATTTAAATGGAGAAACTATTTGATTAAAGACCGCCCTAGAAAATGAGTCTCGATGTTTACCCTTAGCTATGGTAGAACTAGAATTCGCAGAGACTGGCCGATTTTTAACTAAGGCGGCTGTGGTAGACTTAAGTATAAATATGTCTCATTATCTCTTAGGCAATAATACGGGCGAAATTATTCAAGAAATGAAGTTGCGTCATAATCGGATAAATCAGATCGTCATTCAGAGCCCAACTGAACAAAGGGAGAAAGAGAAAATGCGAAGCGAAGTTGAAAGTGAAAGGATTAGCGCGGAGTTAGAAAGTGAGGACAAGACGAATGGGGAAGAAATTGATTTACCTCCCAGAAAGGAAAACGAAGTGTCAAACTTAGCTAAGACAAATACCGTTAGTTTTCGGACAGCACAGTCGAAAGATAAGAGTTTTAGTAAATCGTGTCCTACAGAGGAAAAAGAAAAGTACTCTAAACATTTCGTGAAGAATGAATTGTTAGTTAGGAAATCTGCAGATTGCAAAGGTACGGATAACAAACAATTAATCATGCCTAAAGAAGTTAGACTTAAAAACCTTTCTAGATTAAATATTGATGTAATAGATCCCCAACCTGTTTCGGATAAGAGAAATAAAAATACCTTTACGGCTATGAGTTTAGTTTTAAATTGTCCGGAAGTAATCCGCATCGCAGATGATAAATCAGAGCCGATCGCAGAGATTTTATTAAATAATTTTAATGCAGTTGGATTTCCGAAGGAAATAAAAAGCGATTTAGGGATATGTTTCATGAGCAATCTTATATCTACATTTTTTGAGAAATTGGGAATTAAAGTGATCGAATGTTTCCATGATTCTGTTAAAGAGCTATTAAAGTTCTTATGCATAGAGCAAGGCCAGAATTGGGAAAAACAACTGCCCGTTACTTGGATCGAACCGAAAAAAATAGAACGCGAAAATTCCGAGCCAGATCCTAGTGTTAACTTGCCGGAAAAAAGAGAAAAATCTCAGATCTTCCATACTAATCTTCTAAAACCCTATTATACGAGAGGAAAACAAAAAAATTCATTAAATGAAAGGTACAGTCACGGAATAAAGGAATCAGATTTAAATATTCCTTATCCCGTGTCTGAACTCGGTGCGTTCAATTTTAAGGAAATAGTGAAGGAAGGCGATCTAACGGGAAAATATTCTCTCGAACAATTTGAAACGCAAAGAAAAAAATTCATGAAATATTGGAAAATATTTTCGAACGAACCACGTCGTACGGATATGATAGGACAGAATATAGAATCGGTTAGTTCGAAACTTTATCGCACTTCACCTCATCAATTTGTAATTCTAATTAATGACGATAAAAGGATGCGGTACCTTAAAAGTATAGAAATCGGGAAAAGCGATTATGTATCTTCGTTTATAGTTGTGAAAGGAAAGATTCGGATGAAAAAAACACCGGATTACTCAAGGGAATTCCTTTTAAAGACAAACGCCGTAGGTAAGGGAATAGAAAAGAAGGAAGAACCTACTACTTTGTGTAGGAAAATTTTGAAAACCGGAAAGAAATTCTGTACTACAGAAAAAGGATGTGCGGGAATAATTTTCGCGATTAAAAGGCTGAAACCTCACTCAGATGGTCAGCACTTTAAAACAGGGACTGATCATAATCCTTTTGTCAGATTGCATTCGAACCCAAGGGAATACCAACGTCGCATAAGATTGTCGTTAATCCTTTAACTTTTTAAAGGAAAGGAGATAAAACATGTAGACTTTCCCAATCGGGTTTAAAGAAAAACTTAAGAGTTTATTTGTATTTTTTTTTTCTTGTTTTCCTATTTTATTTATTCATTCATTTATTTTTCTCATGTGTAAAAACAATTTTAATCATATTAAAACTTATTTAGTGTAAATTTAATTGTGAAATTTCTTTGATTTATCAGTGTAGTAATTGTATTTAGTTTATTATTGTAAATTTATTATTTTGAATGGACTGTAGAATTAAGGTTCTTAAAATTAACATTTATCAAATGGGTATTAGAGGAAGTTATTTTGTTGCTTCTGCACCCAAAGTGAATATTGTGGGAGTGACCTTGTATGAATCCATAGAAATTTCGATTCTCTGCAAAATTTGCATATAATCGTCTTAAGGGGGGGGGGCGAGCTGTAATGTTTCAAGCTGTGATGTTTCGAACAAGCAGAGTAGACTGAAAGTCTACGATTTTGACATTATTTAACAAAAGGATAGCCGCCCTGTATACGCCTTGACATGTGTTGCACTTCACGGAGAAATGTTGAAAGAGGGATTGCATGTGACGGATTAAGGCTATTGGAGATTTAAAGGACAATTTTCACGCCCCATCCAAAAACCAAGTCTTCTTGAGAAAGGAGAGGAGACAGAGAGGAATTAAGTTTTGGTGTGCGAGCCGAGGCTCGAGTTGTTCTCCTTTTGAAGTCAGAACTTTGCCGGGTAACGGCAGATAACTTTTATAGTTACTTAATAGCAGATACTTAGCCTTGTGAAGGCAGGCTCTCAAGATTATATTTTTACTTGCTTATCACCGGCTTTCACTGGGGAACCTACATTACCTTTAATCTATTTAATCTAGACTACGATTAATTGTATTTAAAAATAAATAATTGTATTTTTTAAGATTGTGATAGTCTCAATTTGACGCTACCTCATTGGAGACGTCACACGGCATGCATATTTAAGTACTATAATTAATGATTTGCTTTATATGTATAAATATGATGTTGTTTATTTAAAGGAGAGATTTAAATTTTAAATTTTGCAGGTACTTCACATTTCTTTTTCTATGGGCAAATAATAGTTTTTTTTTTTTTTTTTTGATTATGACATATCTCATAGTCGAATAATCTATATTAACAAAACAAGTCTGTAAATCGATTTTTTTTTTTTTTTTTAATTTATTAACTTTTAATTTTTTACTTTCCGAACACTATAGTGAGGAAAGTATTGTAATCATGTCAAAAATCCGAATTCGAGATTTTGATGTTTCTATACGTTTTGAGGTCCCCTGAGTCCGTTTTCACTATTTTTACGATGATGTATGTATGTGTGTGTGTATGTGTGTATGTGTGTATGTTTGTGAACACGCTAGCGTCTAAAGGCTTTGTTCGATTAACCTGAAAGTTGGTACGTATATTGTAAGTCACCATAGTACGAACCCTATAGATTTTGGTGAATCTAGCACTTATAGTTTTTTTACAGGGACACAAAGAAAAATTCTTTATCATTATGGCCTATGGGACCAAAATCTTAAAAGTGCGATAGCATCTAAACGCCTTATTCAATTGAGCAAAAATTTTATACCCATATTATAGGTCACAGATACTCAATCTGTATAGATTTTGGAGAATCTAGCACTTATAGTTTTTTTACAGGGACACAAAGAAAAATTCTTTATCATTAAGGCCAATGGGGCCAAATTTTTAAAAGTGTGATAGCGTCTAAACGCCTTATTAATCTGAGCAAAAAAATTGTACACATGTTATAGGTCGCATTTGCACCAACTGTATAGATTTTGGTGAATCTAGCACTACAGTTTTTTTACAGGGACACAAAGAAAAATTCTTTATCATTATGGCCTATGAGACCAAATTTTTAAAAGTGCGATAGCATCTAAACGCCTTATTCAATTGAGCTGAAAATTTGTATGAATATTATAAATCACTGTTGCACTAACTATAAGCATTTTGGTGAATCTAGCATCTATAGATTTTTACAGGGACAAAACGAAAAATTCTTTATCATTATGATCTAAGGGCTCAAAGTTCAGTAGCGTTAAATAAAACCTCGTGTGATATATGGAGAAAAAAACACTCTATTATGGTTTTCTCTCTTTTGTTTGCTTAGCAATTCCTCTTTCTTTATTTTATCTACAAAACTGTTAGTTACTCAATGTTCGGAAAGTCGAGTGGAGTCACTCCAGATTTTTTTACATTTCAGACATCCAGAAACACAAAAACGACTTCAGAATAATTTGTTTATAAGTGTGTATGTATCTAACGCTTTATTGTGTGCAAATTTTACATCAAAAAGCATGTATGAAATGATGCATGTCAAGGGCTTTTGGTTGTATCCAACATGAATTTATATTTATCTACCATTTGGAAAATTTTATCTTATTTACAGATACGAGTATAACAGTTTTGTGCATGCTAAATAAGGCTTTTTTCAGTAAATCGCAACGAATCAGAAAATTTTCTAATCTTTTTACTTTTCAAACAAAATATGAGAAAAATGCCTTTCTGAAAATAAAATAAATTTACCTTTTTCATTTGTTTGATTAAAAAAAAAATATATATATATCATTGTGCCTTTGAGAATTAATCTATACTAGGAAAAAGTCATTCCATAATACGTATATATTATCATGCAGATAACAAGGACTGAATTATTATTGTTACAGATACAGGATGGCCATGAAAAAATTTTCACTGTTTGGAAGCATTTACAACTAAATATAATGAATGGAATGAATAGAAGTTTCATAAACTCTGGAAAGTGAAACTCTGGAAAGTGAAAACTGAATTGATGGGGTAATGGGGAAAAAAAAAAGTAGATTCAAGTGTCGCCGATAGGGAAGATTTTGGCGCTGCTGCCACGTATGCACTACGAAATTTTCATTATGTATAATGATTTTCACATGATATTATATTACACCTGTGGATCCTGACGCTGATTAATTAAAAAAAAAAAATCATGATACATGTTGAAAAAATCATGTTGATACTATGTGCCATTTATTTTGATTGTACATTTTTATTTAATTATTAATGAAACGTATTCAGTGTTTCTTGTATTCATTGAAAGTATTAAAAATTTTCGGTTATAACAACTCCAAGACCAAGCATGCATTAGAAAATTTACATAATCCACTCTGATTTAGCAAACTCCATATTGCGTATATGAAGTCGTGACAAAACATCCCCTATCATCAATTTTCGGTATTATTTTTTATTTTTCGCGGAAATCATCTTCACATGTCTTATACAGTCTGTACATGAAATTTGGTTCCAATCCATTCATTAGTTTTGTTCAAGATGCTTCCAAACAGGGGAAGTTCTTTTATGGTCACCCTGTACATTTATTAAATTAAATTAAAAATTATCCGAATTTCACTTCTAAAAAATTATGTTTATAATTTTATTTTTGACATTTACATTGCAAAGCATAGCTATAACAGCTGGTATATAAATTATATATACATATAATTTTACTATACAACCGTAGTTTGCGAAATTTAAAGGGACTTAGTACCTTTGGCTTGGTACTACTGAAGGTTTCATATAAAAACTCACAGTCTTTAACAAAAGTCTTCGAACACTAGCAAAAATTCCTATATAAAAAAAGTACACTTAATACAGTTTTGTTAAATAAATCCTTGTCGAATCCTGTTCTTAGTCAGTCTAAAAACAGGATTCGACAAGGATTTATTAAAAAAAAACAGTATTAAGTGTACTTTTTTCATATAGGAATTTTTGCTAGTGTTCGGAGACTTTTGTTACGAACTGTATATTCACATTTAATCTATATATAAGGAAAGCGCAGGTGACGTCACGCTCAGGGCAAAACACTCTACTCAGGGCAAAACATTGGTATTTCCACCAATACAGATTGTCCTTTTGCCACTCGTGAGCGGGAAAGATTGATTAAAAGAGCGTTTGTTTGTAAACATGCCCTTTCCTTATTAATAGGCAAGCATAAAATTTGTAGTCATTTTTTAACATATTAATTATGGTAGTAGAGGGTTGAAAATGGTACCATTCGAAAGGTATGGTTAGCCGGAAGGTGCGAATACAAATATTATTTTCTTACGATGTCAAGAAGGTATTTAAAAATACATTTATTTTTTATGCATTTTCCCCCATTTTTCCCTTTTATACACGTATTCCTTTACATTAAAAAATACCTAAAAGTAGAAAGTTGTTAAATCTGGCAATTTCATAAAGCTCAAATAAAACCATAGACACAGTAATTTGTATAATGTAACATCACTATACGCAAGCGAAGTGATGAGGATGACGTCACTATCTGTCCATGGAGCCATGAAAAAGACTTTCTATGTGATTCGTCCATTGGATTTTTTGTAAAAAATTATTAAAAAATAACGAAAATTATCTGCCGATTTTAATTCCGATATTTGGGTATAGTTATACATAAGTTACTGTCTACATGTGTTTGATTGAGTTATTTTTTCTGTAAAATTGATAAAATTTTAATTTAAAATCACAAAACTCCAGAAAAAAAAGGCAAACTTCCAGTTTCGAATGTAAACATAAACATTTCATTTCAAAGGGTGATATTTAAACTATAAATATTCAACTAATATACTAAATAAAAGGAAAATGGATTTGTTACTAACTGCTGCATGTATAAGTAGACGATACGGAAAAAATTCCGATTTCCGTTTTTTGCTGAATTTACATGTTTTGAGCTTTCTTTACGTTTCAATTAACTGAAATTGGCTACTTTTTTTTAAAAAAAGGGTCTTTATTGTTAGCTTTTGGGGGTAGAAGAAGCAAGTAGAAGATACATAAAAACTTTTGATTTCTGGTTTTCGATGAATTTACACGTTTTGAGATTTCCTTGCATTTTAATTAAGTGAAATTGACTACTTATTTTTATTTTTTTAAAAGCCGATTTATTATTCTTTCCCCTGCATATATAAGTAGAAAATATAAGATTCAGAAAAGTTTTAGATTTCGGTTTTCGATAAAGTTACACGTTTTGAAATTTCCCGAACTCAATTCGACCATTTTTGAAAAATATCTTTTTCTTTTTTTTTTTTTTTTTTTGTTCAAAAAACACTGTACTTTATGAATCAATCGAATTAATTTAACAGAATTTGATACTTGGTTGGACCTTGGTTTGACATGGTACCTATTAGCTTCTGGGCTGTATCACACAACAAGGGGCGTTTTCACGTTGCGATTTTCTCTCATTTCAGGAAAGGCTAACATCTACAGAGAGAAATAGTTATATTAAGTAAAACTCTGCTGATTCAGTTAGAGTGAATATCGGCAAAAAATTGCCGCAGCTGTGTTGCAATTGCATTCCGTTTAGGACAAGGCAATAACTTTGCTTTGCCTCGCTTTGCAAAAAAAAAAAAAAAAAAAAAAAAAAAAAAAAAAAAAAAAAAAATGGTCGAGTTTCGACCACTGGGCGATACTAGTATTTATAAATTGAACAATGTTAGGTTTGATCAATAAAATATATATTCAGGCAACAACTCTTATGTTTTTTGATGTATTTTTTACATATTAGAAATTTTTAAATTGCGTCTTCTCAGATTGCAATTTTTCATGAATTTATGATTTTCAAAATGTTAAAACATGTATAGATATTTAACAGATGTGCAATTTTTATTTTTATTTTTTATTGAAAAAAAAAAAAAAAAGAAATATTTGATTGAAAAAAACTGATGTAATTTAATTGATAAAGATTACATGGTCACGTAAGCTTCATGGTAAGCTGAATAACTTGTATGAAGAGCTGAATAGCTTGTATGAAAACTGATGAAGTCAAAAGTTTCATGTCCCCGTAAAGAAAAATAACCTCATTTGTTTATTTAATTATAGATTCAATTAATTTGACGCACAAATCATTATATTAAAATATTAATAAAATAAAATAAAATAAAATAGAGACCTTTGAAACAGAATAAGATCAAGTTTTGTGGTACAAATAATATTTGGATACTAATAGTATAATATTAAACATTATGCCTCATAAATTCGTAAATTGTTTAACAAATCATAAACAATGAAGGAATTGATACGATTTAATGGAGATCTAAAACACTTTATCGATTCGAATTAAAATATATTCATCTATAAAGAAAATTATAGTTTAAATGCTTGTTGCTGGAGGATACTGTTTTTAAGTAATAATTAGAGGTATACAATTTCTATAAAATGAAAGATATATTATTAAGAAATCATTTTTATTATTTTTCTGTCATATGTGCGTATATATAAATGGTTTTACTTGGAATTTTTAGATTTGTAGATAAACCAATATTGCTGAAATTACTATTCCTCGTCCATGAATCAAAGATAAAAGCTTCACTAGGTTTCTAAAAACGAAGAAATTTAACAAATGTTCATGCGGCCGCTCGCTTTTGTAGGAGATTTTTTGAGTTTTCGGAATATAACTTAAATAATTCAAAAATTACACAAATAATTACAAAAGGGACATGTGTAAAGTGGGATATACCCTGTCTACTTAAATACTATGAAAAACAGTAGGCATCTAAAAAAAGCGTGAAGCCCACTCGTTTAAAAAGATAAAAGTTTATTGAAAAAAAAATGAATAAACAGCAGAAGACGTGCCAAGTTCATACCAATATAACGAATTAGCTATACAAAAGTGGTGGAGGAGAGAGGGCGATTCTTTTTCGTCTACGAAATTATATGCTGCTAGGTCGGTAATTTTAGTCAGAGTGATGAAGTAGGCATGATTCATTTCTCACCTGTTTATCGCCAGATATGGCAGCACTACGAATTTGTCAGCCAAGTGCGCCAATTAAAAGTTTCTTTGTTTCTAATATAAAACAAATAGGGAATTTTGAATTTTGTAAAGGCCGTAATAATAAATTAACCTAGCTCTTGGCGAGTACAATAAAAGCCAAGAGTGTAGTAGTAGAAAAGAGAGAGAGACAGGAAATGAAAAGTAATTACAGCTACATTGAGCAATTTTTGATATTCTAAAGGTAAATTGCATCAGAAATATTGAGAAGCATAATATAATTAAATGAATGATTTATTCAGAAAGCCGAGACAATTATTATTAAATTATTGAGAAATTTTTTTTATTAGATTAATTTAATGTATGAATTTTAAATTTATATTTTATTTCAAAAGATTATTTTATTAACAAAGGGTTACATTTTGACATTAAGTGAAATCTTTAATTTCTGAAAGATGTATTTAAAAAATGGATTTACATAATTAATATATCATTAAAATTAATCTTTTCTTCAAAGAATTGAAATGCAAATTACTTTAACGAACAAGTATATAATTTAAAATAAAATTAATATTTTTAAATCAATTTCTTATGAAAAAGTAAAAAATAATTATTGAGATTTTTTTTTAATTATTAAAATTAATCTTTTCTCCAAAGGATTGAAATGCAAGTTTCTTTAACGAAAAAGTATATAATTGAAAATAAAATATTATTATATTTTAAAAATCAATTATTCATTAAAAATGTAAAAGTTAATTATTCAGATTTTTTAAAGAAATAAGTCTAAAACTGAATGTATGTGTGGAACTCTTCCACAAAATGTGGAAAACCCCTTATAAAAGTGCAACTCTGAAAGATATCTACAATCTCGTTTATTCTTTTGACGATGATTTGCTTAAATTTTATTCAATTTAAATATACTTTTGACATACGTTGCCCTAATTATATATTTTTGATATATTGTGATATATTTTTGGGAAAGTGCAGTAAAAAAAAAAGAAAAAAATATTTTACTAAAAACACTATAAAAAAATTCTATCAAAAAATATGCATTTCGTTTTTCAAAATAATATTTTTTAATTTTTCAATTTTTAATTTTTAATTTATTTTTAATTTTTCTGCAAGTTTAGCAAAAGTTTGTTTGTAGAAATCCATTTATGTTATACGCATAAAAATTTAATTAAAAAAAAGAAAGAAAAAAAGAAAAAAAAAATAGATAAATAAATGAATAAATAAATAAAAATAAAATACAAATTTTGGAATTAATATGTGAAATCATGTGTTAAACCTTTTAACAATACATGATAATTTAAGGTATTTTTGTTTTTCTTTAATTTGTAGCTTCGTAATTGCACACTTGACTAAATTGTCACTGAAAAGGGTGACTCCAAGAATGTTCTTTGAGTGTTTGAAGCTGAACGCCAGTTCAACGTTTCATTAGGGAAAAAAAAAAATGAAATTCTAATAACATTATCATCCTATGTAATTAAAAAGTACATTCAAACATCAACAACCTAAAAATATGTGCATATTTTTCTTATTTATTATTCATAAATTTCCTTTACAAACCTGGAATTTAAATGAGAATAATCAATTATATCAGTAAATTTGGAGAATTACAATGTAAATACTTAAAATAATCTATTTGCTCAATTTTTCAAAATTAATTGTTTCATTTTTCACTAGAAAATCTCAAATTTAAATTTACTTATTCAGAAACGCAATATAAATATTCCGCTTCTCCGTTGAAAAGAAAACTAATGAACCTTAGAAGGATTTAAATTCAGTCTGAGATATTTCCATTCCTACTGTTTTGAATAATCTTAATAAAAAGAAGTATATTAGATATCTTTGCTTTAAAAAGGCATTTCTGTTATGGGAAAGATAAAGCTGGTAATACCATATTTGCATACTTTATCCATTAACGTGTAATCAGAATAGTAACTCAAATATTCGAACTTTATAATGTAAAAAGGTTTTGAATATTTTTGTTTTTAAATCATTTACGAAATCGTAAAAATCCGAATGCTGTAGAATTACAATTAAACACCCCCGAAAGATTAACTGAAATGATTTTTCATCTAAATATCTTCCTTATTATCTAATTTATTTCAGGTAACATTACAAATTTAACTTAGAAAAACCAAATAAATACTGAATCGTATGATCAATTTGGAAGTGAGCAAAACTGTGGTGTCTTCCGTGGTCGAGTGGTTATGTCCCCACACTGCTAAGAGACTTCGAGCGTAGGGGAGTGGGCTCGATTCCCGCTCTGGCCCTGAGTGCGCTTCCAATTCTTCGTATTGTAATTCTGTCATGTACTGTCTGTCTTTATATGACAAAAACTTACAAGCGGACTTCGATTCAAGCATACAAGTCTGACGTGTATCTATTATCAATAAATGGCAAAACTGTAAATATTGATTGCACTGTGTATTTTATAAATGCATATTAAAATAACTGTATCATCTTGGGGTTAAAAATATGTGTGATTAAATAAACCATGTGATATATATATATATTTCTATTTTACGTTCTCACTTAAATACAAAGCAAAAATTTCGAATTATACCTGTGTTAAGGTAATAATAGTCGTTCAGTGAACGAATATATCGAGTCATCCAGAAGCTGAATTGGAATGTCGAACATAAAAGTAAAACTTTTTTTTTTTTTTTTTTTTTTTTGCATAGTTAAAACTATTCATACAAACAGAGTATTTTAAATATTATTATAAATATTATTTAAGTAAATAATGTTTAATAAATTTCTTTTTTACTTCCATATACAAAGTATGAGGGATTGTTGTAATACCGATTTGCAAAGTGGAATTTGTATATCTTATAGCTCAAAAACAGATGGTCATAGAATGTTGTAAATTTACATTTTTGATTTGCATAGCCTCTAGTTGTACATCTTTAACTTTGACCTTGACAAGAGCTTCCTTTTTAGAGGTATCTTTAATTTAAGCAATTTTACATGACATCTGTATGTAGGTATTTGCTTGTATGTGTTTATATGGTTGTGCATATCTCTCATAATTAAAAAACAAATGGAAGTAAAATGTTGAACATTTGTATGTGGGTTATATATAATATCTAGTTGTGCGCCTTCTATTTTGTTTTTTCTGTAGGTTTTCATTTTTGAGATATTTACGAAATTTTTATTCATAACTATCAAAAATATAAAATTTTTGGACATAATATATGACAAAGATTTTAACAGAAGCTAATGATAGTGTAAGCAGTTCTATTGTTATGAAATTTGTCGACAATTTTGTATTTAGAGAGTAGTTTATAAAGATATGAGCAGGTTCTAGTCGTTGAATGAACTTTATTTAATGAATACTCTCTGGAAACAGTTGAATATAACTGTTCTTAATACCCCAAAAATGAATAATCAAAACGTTTTCTCGAAAAAATCCAACAAAACAGACATTCGTAACACAAAAACCAAATAAATAGTGTTAAGCACACCACTGAACAGAAATTTTGTTAATTCAGGATCAATAAGCTCGAAGTCGTCTGAATAGAACGGGAACGTTTCATTAGTGGTTTATAGAATATTCAAAGTAGTTCAGCGCTAGAAACCAATAAATCATTCCGTAAAATTCCAGAACTCTTTTATTCTTATTTAAGTTTGAGCTTCCCAACTTTGGCGACCTTAAATTATAATTTTTCGTCAAATTTGATGCTAAGTCGCCGAATCCGACGTCAAGCTTAAAATCAGCGTTGGCGATAAATTGGCGGTTCAACGAGATTAAATAAATTTGGCGGAACATAGCATCTTTCCCCCTAAAAAATATTCAAGAGAATCAACGATAAAAAAGCAATTTTTTCTTTCTTTTGATGGAGATAATATGGAATAGGGTACCATTTAATTAAGCGCATTTTAACATCAATCTGTATTTTAATACTAATAAATTCATTTTTGTAGATTTTTGGTTAATTCAAGGGACTTCGCTAGTCTCTTTCACGCTATGAATTAAATTCAATATGTGAATAAAATTTTTAATCCTTCATAATTTTCCATAAAAATTGGTTTAAAATTTCAATAGATCAACTTTAAATATATAGAATTTAAGAAAATTATACTCATAAAAATGTATTTTTTTAAAGTTAAATTTACTTATATGAATTTACATTATAGAATTGAAAAAGCTTATTTATATTTTTCATCAAACCACGTAATAAGAAGTTAATGATCGAAAAACTGTATATTTTGAATATTAATGTGTATTTTATGTTGAAAATTGAGCTTTAATATTGAATTAAAAATAATTATAATTTAAAATTTGCTTTAAACAAGTAAATCTCAACTGTTTTTCTATCAAAATACAAAAGCCAATCAGTATTTCCTCTTATGTAAATTGTTATGTTCTTTTGAATTTATTATGCAGTAAAAAAAGTATATAATAATATATTTTAAGCTGTAACACACAAATGTCAAATAAATTTGAAGTTAATTTAAGTGTTTTGAAATTAACATAGGTTGTTAATATACGATCGTTAGATTTCAATTTACACATTTATAGGTAATTATATATAAGAAAATTGTAGTTAGAAAAGTGTTTATTTGAAGAAATGTTACTTAAATTATTTACATGTGAAGAGTATATAGAAAAAGGCTTTCTATAAAGATTATATATACATATATACACAGTCGGTAACAAAAGTGTCCGAACACTAGCAAAAATTTCTATGTAAAAAAGTACACTTCATACGGTTCTGTTAAATAAATCCTTATTGAATCATGTTCTTAGACTGACTAAGAAGAGGATTCGACAAGGATTTATTTAAAAAAACCGTATGAAGTGTACTTTTTTACATAGGAATTTTCGCTAGCATTCGGACATTTTTATTACCGACGGTATATATATACTTGACTATCATTGTTCCTCCAAAGAGTGATAAACAGCCAAGAAACGTTCATTTTTGTTATTTTTTAATGACGATATGTACAGATTCCGCCGATTTTTTTTTTCTTTATAAACATATATAACCTTATGAAAAGAGTCATCTGTAATTTTTTTTCAAAATTTTCTGTTGTATGCATGTATGGAGACTTTCATTGTAAGTTGTGTACTTATAAATGAGAAATTCAATTTTAACGGAATTAATTGTTTTAATATAATGTATCATTTCTCTTCATCAATTTTCATCAAAGAGAACAAAAGTAGGCAATCTACACGCGAGTGCATTCTATTGAACTCTAAACTGTACATTTTTTAATGAGGGATTCTATAATAATCAGTGGAATACTATTCCTGAACAAGCGATATTCGTTCTCTACGGTGTATATAATCCTATTATCGGGACTTTTGTGGTTGTAGTAATAGTTTAGTTGGCTTCTTTTCGAAAATGTCCTTATCCTGGAACCAGCCTAGTTGTTTACGAACTGTTGCTACACACAAAAATCTTTTCATAACAATACGTGTATTTCAATAGGTGCATAAGAAACTCATGTGGGGGTCCACATCGGATTGTTTAATTTATAAAACTAACTTTTCCTTGCACTTTTCCTAATTTATAAAGCTAATTTTTCCTTCAAAAGTGAAATAACAAAAAATATGTGAAAAAAAAAAATCAGTTTGGTTAATTAATTAGAAATATTTAGATTTTTTTTATTTTATAATAGGTTACAATTGTTTAAACCAATAAACTCAACGCTGGAAAGAAAAAAAAAAAAGCCTTTAAGTGACGCATACAATATTAAATTAGAGGTTACAATGATTTAAAAATTTCATTTAAAATTGTAATTTTTTATTTTTAAGTCCTTTTCGTTTGTGTAAGATAAGAACATTTACTCAATTTTTGAAATTAAATTTTAAAATTTGGCTCAATAAGAATTAATTTCTTTTAATAAATATTATTAAAAATTTAATTTCTAAATGCAGATTTTAAGGTGTTTTTTTAATAACTAAATGAATTTAGCCAAATTAAATAATCAATTCAAAATGTTTAATTATTAGTTAATGTTATTAGTATTTGAATATATTCAAAAGGTATTAATATTTAACAAAAAGATTAATTTTAATTAAATATAACGACAAGTACATTGTAAAGTTCATAGAATTCCTTAGAATTTGTGAAAGATTCATGGTTGTATTCAATTATTTATGAAGAATTCTGGAATATTGGACAAAAGTGCGTTATGCAGAACTAGTTTATTGAAGATTGAGTTTAAGTGGATTTTAAATTGCAGTAATGCTATACGCAATTGGTAACAGTCTGGGATTCACCCCTAAAGGTGGTCTGGAGCATTTGGTACTGATAGGAAGTAGAGTGCGGATTTCCTATACTAGTTGTGGATTAAAATTCAGTGAACATCACTGTGGTGTTTGGACAAATGGGGGGGGGGGGGCTTCTTTTGACGATAATCGTTTTGGCGGAAGTTGAAACCATCTTTGATGGAAGTAGAAAGTCGGTTTGGCTTATGAATTGGTGGATTGGTGGAGTATAACGTTAAGGAACAAATAGGTTACTAGTCCGGGGTCTATTCTAATATGTAGTTAATGGTCTGGAGAGACGTCATCACAATTTTGATCCTCCACGAAGGGATGTTTATTGAAAAATAAACCTTCTTCGAAAAATACAATAAAAAGTTTGTTTGATTATTTCCTAGTCTGTGAGGTTAAAGAAAAATGTTGATCTCGAACATTTTGATAAACGCAACTCAAACCATGTTTTATTATTTACGTTCAAAAATGGGTGAGTCATTTGTTGGGTACACGGTACATAAAATATGTTAGCTGCAACAACTAGGGCATTAAAAAAATAGTTAATAATATTTCCCTATATATATATGTGTGTGTGTATTAAAGTGCCCCTTAAATGAGACGACTTTTTTTTTTATAAGATACACATAAATTCTATTTTTCTTTTTCTATTTGACCCTAAACACTCTTTAGCAAAATACCAGCTCTCCGGGATAATGTTAACACGCACCGAATTGGCAGAAAAGTCCTAATCTCTCTGGGATAATATTGCACGTGCCGAATTGACGGGATAATCCTAATATAAATATTAGGACATTCCCATCATTCGGCATGTGGTAACATTATCCCAGAGAACTGATATTTGGCTAAAATGTGTTTAAAAAGAGGATATGCATGTTGGATTTAAAAAAAAAATTCTAAAGCAAGGCAAAATTTCTCCCTCATTTAAGGGGCACCCTAATATATATGCACAATCAACAATTAGATTACAAAATTATGATTTAAGACATATATATATATATATATATATATATATATATATATATATATATATATATATATATATATATACAGAGAGAGAGAGAGAGAGAGAGAGGTTTTGAACACATCATAAAATATTTAAACCACTTAGTGTTTTAGCACTACTCAATGCAGGAAATGAATTTTGACTCTCCCTTGAGGGAAGGAAGTACATTACTGAGTCGGTTTCAAATAAATAAGGAAATATTCGATATTGGCAACCGTTTTATTAAGCAGCACGTAATAAAATAAGAATATTAAATTTTCTATGAAATTTTGAGGAATTTTTTATTTACTTTGAATTTCTTTCGTTCCGATGTGAGTAATAATTAGGCTATATCACATATCCATTCTAATTAGGCTACATGCGTTTTTTAATATATAAGGTACTGACATATTTTGCTAAAAAAAGAAAAAAATCTCGATTTTTGTTATAAAAAATCGACATTTATTATTAAATATTTTAAGAAGTTTATGTAAAAATGCAGTATAATTAGATACGGAAGATCAATTGAAATATTTTTAGATATAAATAGTGCAGAAGTTTCCAACGTTTCCATATATGCAATTAAAGTCGAAAAAATTATATATATATATATATATTCTCGAGCAAAAGGAACAAATATATATGTATATATACATATATAAAATAAAATAAATAAATAATAAAAAAATCCAATTTTTGGATTTAAAACAGTCATTAAAGTATTTATTTGTATCATAGACATGTATATATAGATATATTTGATTGAATGTCTTCAAATCTTTCCGGTATTTATACTAATGAAACTTTTCACGGATATAAATATACAATACCCAGTTTGTTATCAAGTTTCATCCATAACCTTGTTTACAGAAAAATGTTTAATTTAAAAAAAATAATATTAATAATTTCAAACTTTTAAAGATTCCTTTTATTATTAATATTTTTAAATTTGACACAGATATTTAAGAATATATGCTATTTTAAAATTTAACTTAAAAATGGCCGAGTTATGGAAGTTACTATATTAACTGACCAATAATAATTCATATTTCAGTATACAGCAAATAGAAAAGATGTAGTGTTGCATTTAATGTTACATCAATGTAAAAAAAAAAAAAAAAAAAAAAAGGAAAAGAAAAGAAAGGGAAAAAAATAAATAAAAGGCAACATCTTTGATTTTTTTTTGCGCGAAAGTACGCTTGCTAGTATAAAATATTAAATTTGTTTATTCTCGATGTTGAATCATTTCCTAAATTACGCGCTAACATTTGCTTTGAAGCTCAGTATTGTGATATGATATTAAAGTTTCAACAATAAGAACTGAAATTAAAAGCGGTAAATTTATTTCTCGTAAGCCATTTTCCCAAAACAACATAACCACAAAAGTAGCTCAGCACAACATTTAATTTTGTTAAGAGTGCTATTTCATATTATCACGATGTTAACAAATGGTCTACATAAATGTATTGGTTATTATTCCGTGCTGCGAATTCGAAGCTTATAGTTATAGAAAAAAAAATTATTGCAAGAACTGGAATTCCCATACTGCTATTTAATGTGCAGTGAACTAACATTGCAATACGAGAAGAAAGAGTGGAAAGAGTGTAAAGAGTGAGAACTTAGTGATACATATACACTAATTAAAAACTATCCATATCAATAAAAAAAAATTATATTTTGTCTTCTTTTAAGTCGTAGTCATGTGTATTGTCTATATATTGTCTATATATTGAATATTTAATGTGCAGTAAACTAATATTGCACTACGAGAAGAAAGAGTGGAAAGAGTTTAAAGAAGTGAGAAATTAGTGATACATATACACTAATTAAAAAGTATTCATATCAGTCAAAACTAAATTATATTTTGTCTTCTTTTAAATAGCAGTCCTGTATATTGTCTACATATTGCATATTTAATGTGCAGTGAACTAACATTGCAAATGACTGTGAACCGAAGGATAATTCCACTTCAAGAATTGTTAAATATGTTTTATGCATCATTTAAATATGCATTAAAAATAAAATAAAATAAAATAAAAATAAAAATAAATAAATAAATAAATATATATGTATATATTCAAGAATGGAAATAACTACATCTGTCACTATTTGTCTATAAATTATTACCATAAAATCCTCATACAACTATGCATATATATGTGTCTAATATGCATAAATCTCTTATTGTACCATAAACTATTTAATTAATAAACATATAAAATTACATTTGCGAAAATTTGACATGAGTTTAACCAGAAGTTTTTTTCCGAAAGTCTGATTTTTGCAAAAATTTTATTCCAATTTCATTCTTAAAGTACAATAAATGTCCTTTTATGGGTTATCATAATACTAAATTAAATTAAGCGTTAAATTATTTTAGCAAAGGATTAAATAAATTCACTCTAAACGTTATATATAAGACACTTATTTTTTTCTTACTTTAATTAGGTAATAAAATTGTAAGCATACGTATATATATATATATATATATATATATATCCCATATAGCAACGATCTCCCTACATCACTCCCTGGGATATCCCTATATATCCGAGATTCTTCCCGGAAGAAAACGGAAATGTGTGGGAAATCCGAGGGAAAACGAAATGTTTCATTCCTAAGGATAAAAGTACGCAGGTAGTTCTCGGGATAAACCTCCGTGGGACTTTTTCCCTTGGGAAGGCCTTCGGAAACACTTACAAGGGATTTTCGTCCCTAGAATTTCCATTGGAGAAACCCGATTGGAGTGCTGTGTCTTGAGCAGGTGTGCTTGCTAGGCGCATGCGCAATCACGACCACTGTCAGAAATTTGGAGACGGTAACCGCACGTGTTTCAACCAGTTTGTTTTGCTCGCGTACAGGCTACAGACTAAATACAAAAGCAGAACCTCTAGATTATTTTAATTAAAAAAAAAAAAAGAAAATAAAAGTGTTTTTAAGAAAATAAAAGATAAAAAAATAAATAAATAAAAACCTTCCTCTTATCAATTGTTTTGTGCCGAAAAACAGTATATATATCGCTCTTTCAAGTTATTATATCGACCCAAAAGAAATGCTATTAATTTTTATTTTTTACTTCTTTTTACTACACCATTTGTTTTAAAAAAAAAAAAAAAAATCTTATCAAGTTTGCATATCCATTGAAAAAAAAAATGATTTTTAAAAATAATTGGATTAATGATTTAAGAAAAAGTGCTTCTCACACGATTACTTTAAAACGTTTACAAAACTATTTTCTTTATTGTATTTGACTATATCTTGATATTTATATGTTTACATAAAAAAATAAAAATAAATAAAGGGAAAAAAAATGTTTGCAAGAAAATATCGTAAGTTGAAAAAATATTGTCTGAAATAATGCATATTGTCTGTAATAACAATTAAATATTATTATAAAATGTTGTTTTCCATTGCATTTATCAAGCTTTGAAAAAATAAATAGTTAAAAATACTTAGATTAAAAGAGCTATTCTTACACAATGACATAAAAAAAAAAAAAAAAAAAAAAAAAACACTGTTATCAGTTTAAGAAGATCGATTTATTCATACAGTGACACATGTATATGTATTATTTATGCATTAAAATGTTTTAAATAAATTTTACTTTAAAAAATTTAAATTACTGTTGAAATTCAAGTATTCAAAATTTAAACAAATTATTTAAACATCTAACACATTAATTTTATGTTTAAATGAATTGTTTTTTAGAATGTTAAAAAAAAGAAGAAAAAAAAAGACAATTTATAATTCATAAATTTAAAAAAGAAAAGAAAAATGTTTAAAATGTACTTAATTTTTAACGTGTTGTTTTGCAAATTTCACTATAAAAAGGAAAAAAAACGGTAAATTTAACAGAAGGTTGGATATGATTCAAGAAATATAATATATATATATATATTCGGATGAAATTGGCATTAATTATGTTGTTCTTATATTAAATTTTACTATGATTTAAAATTATATACATATGCATATATACAAATACATGTGCGTGTGTAGTGTTTACAATCACGCAACGAGCGGCAGTCTGAATCAGAAATAATAAGACTCAGCTATATAATTAAATTATATTTATGAAATCATTTTTGTTTTACTGCTTTTTTATTCGTTTTCAGAAATTTAAAATTAGTTTCTTTCTTGATAAGATTGAATATCGAACGAATATTTGCATATTTTAAATTGCATATTCCGTTTGTATTAGCTGCTATATGTGTATATATATATATTCAAAGCACTGCATGCAAAATATAAGACACACTTTATTTATATAAAGAATAATATATATATATATATATATATATATATATATAATATTCTTTATAACACAGCGGTTTAATTATTCTTTACACTTTAGTTAATTGTTAATTTTTGTAAATAAAAAAGAAATTTTGAAAAAAAAAAAGGAATTTATAAAATGAAGTTGCTAGAAACCCTGCATGTCTCCTATCTTAAAATAAGCAAAATAAAATGCATCGAGTTTTTATTATTATTAGACAATATAATATCTGCTTTATGACATTGCATAAATCCTATGTGAATTTGAATTCTTATAATAGCACCAGGCATTTCGTGGAAAATATATTGCACACCCTCTATGTAGTAAAACTTGACCAGACAATAATCCATTCTTCCGCTAATATGAATAGAAAAAGAAACCGCTGTGTACTTTCGACTCTTTTAATCCGTGAATGGAAGTAAAATCGCGGCCGTTTTTCTAGGATTCTGAGGTAGATAAAAATTTCATACTCATGGGACTGAAGAGTTAAACAAAGATGGGGGAAGAAAAATTCCACAGGTGCAAACACATGCCACTGCATTGATGAGAAAAGCATTAAGGTGTGTGAGGAAGTTTTTAGTTTGAATATTGATTGTACACAAGTTTTCTTATTTAATACATCTTAAAAAGATTTTGATAGATTAAAAAAATAAATAAATAAACTCAAATAGTTAAGGCAAATAAATTGAAGCAAAATGAAAACATTTAAAATCACTCTTTCATGAAAAGATAAAAATAAATAATAACTAAATCTATACATTGCATATACATAAAAATGCACTTTTCCTATTTATTTATTTATTTATTATTATTATTATTATTTTTTTTTTTTTGGGGGGGGGGGGGTAAAAGAGAATATATTAAAAATTATTTGCATGTTTAATACATAATAAACATTTTCGGAAGCGTCAAACCTGTCATAATATAGCATTGTGTAATCCATAACGAAGCTATGAAAATTATTTTTTATTTTCATTTTTATTTTCTGTTTAATTATTATTAAAAATAATATTATTTTCTGTTAAAGCTGCTTCAAATCAAGGTCGTAACTGCTTCAGGTCTAGCGCTTCAGACCGCAAAATTAACGAAACTTTTGTATTTTACCTTTTAAACGGTACTGTATAGACTAATAGTATATGGCACATACTAGGTAGTCTGAAAAAACGGTATAGGTTTAATCTTGTTTATAATAAAAGTCCGAGTTTCCCGGAACTAACGTTAAAAATGATGTAAAAGCTAAAACTATGCATTGGAATAAACAAACTACAATTTTATTCATGGTTTCCATGTGTGCATTTAAACTTAATAAAATAATGATAAAGAATAATTTAACGGAATAACTTACATCACAAAGGCAACAATGTATTGAGATAAAGAAACTGAAATTTATCCAGGATTTGCACGGTTTGAAAGATTCATTCATTGATTCAATCTGTATAATCTGCAGATTTTTAATATGTCAGGGAAAATAATAATAATAAATTAAATATATAGAATTCAACCACGTCACGAGAAATGAGTAATATAAATAATTAAATAGACACATGGTTAAAAAATTTAATTAAAGAATTACGATGTCATTTTTAATTTTTTGAAGACATTTAGAGCTCGAAACTAAAACATATAAATATCATAATTTAAGAGACAAAGTCATTTGTTTTAAATATCCCGTAGACCAGTATTTAGTAATTTGAACTCACAAGGAAAAATAAATTTGGAAATAAATGTGTAAAGATTGAGCGCTAGGCCGTCACAGATGGACTGGTAATGATATAATAATGGAAATTATCTTAATACCTAAAACTTACTAAATGTTTGAAATAATTATAATTTGTGTTCAAACATATTTGATGTAGCGAAAAAAAAAAAATAACTCAAGTTAGTGTTTCCAGATAAATTATTGCTTTTGTTTATGGATTTCCATGAAGGATTTCAAGAGCATATATTTTCTAAATAATAATAATAATAATAATAATTAGTATCTAAAAATAAACCTTATGGAAGATATTTTTGAATATTAAACTCCATGTGAACCAAAATATTAAAAAAAAAAAAAAAAAAAAAAAATCTTTTAATTTGTATTTTAATAATTTATTATAAATTCATTTATCTTTTCAAAAACTATGGGAAATATTAATTTTTTATAAATATTATTAATTTATTTTATTGATGTTTAAAAATTATATCAAATCGTCGGTATTTTGATGAGAAATAATAATAATAATAATAATTAAAAGTAAAAATTGTATTTAGCTGCATTTTTCATTTTGTTCATAATTGTGCCATTGTGTAGCTACATTATTATTATTATTATTATTATTTATTTTATTTATTTTTTATTTTTTTTTTTCAATTTAAAGCAGCACATTTATAAAATTGTCAGAAGCATGAAAATATTTTAAAACAAAGGAATGTATTATTCAACACCATTATAAATCTCAATGCGAGTAATAAAATTTAAGTTCCTACATAAATATTTGGGAAGTCATCACATATAAAGATTTTTTTTTCTTTTTTATACACTCTAGAAGTTGATATATAGCCTTACTGTACATGGATTTGAATCATAGTGCCGCCACCTGTCAGCCGATATATACCCAAATTGAAATAATATATGTATACATAATGCCGGTTTTACAAATCAGGTTTTATGCAATTATGCTTAATAGAAGCTGTGATTTAGCCTTCCTAAACAAAGGGGAAATTGCAGTACAACAAACAGCGCCACCTGTTCAGCGATTTGCACCAAAAGTTGATAAGCACTAATTTATTTCAAGATACATTTGAGTATACAAGATGGCCATAATTAAACTCACAGTACTCATAATGTTCTGTAGCCCAATCTAATTGCGGGAATGGCGGTAAATTTTATGCGAAGTCTGAAAATGCTGAAGTTATGAAAATGTCTCCACTAGGAGAATATATGATGCTGTGCAAAGACAGTTTTAAAAAATGCAAATTTTGTGACAAATTAATGCAAAGTCTCCAATTTCAAAATAAGAATTGTAGACAAAAATAATACTTTGTCAATTGCACAATTATTAATTTTAAATATTAAAAAAAAAGACGGAAGCTTAGAAAAAGAGTGTCACATATTGCCACAGCGGTAAGTTTAAAAACTTTTTTTTTTTTTTCGGAATCCTTTGTTTTTTGTCTTATTTAATCTTTCCACAAAGTTGGCGCCATTCTCCCAATGGAATTGCGGATTGATAATTGAGAATAATCAGTTTAATTATGGTCACCTTAAAAATTCATAAAAAATTCTGTGTATTAGATTTTGAGCTAGAGCTAACAGAAAACTTTTATCGCAGACTGATGAGCATTTTTTTAAAAATGTTTAATTCAAGTTCAAGCCATCTAAAAACGTGAAAAACTAAAAATTGAAAATTTTTATATTTCTATTCAAGTATCAATACTTAATATAAATGCATATAATTTAAATTATTAATTTTGCTACAAAACTATCGTAAGGAATTGAAAATGTGGCGCTGGCATTGTAAGGGTTTAGCCTCCCCCCCCTCCCAGAAATTTTGAACACTGATTCCCTATTAAACAAGAAATTCTTTCCTCTGTTTCTTATTTAGTTTTTTACTAGAATCATAGCTTTAAAGTAAGTTTGTTGTAATTGAAAATAGACAAAAATCGACTAAAAGAAAAAAGATGAATAGAAAAACAAGCAAAGGCTGAAACTCTATTTAAGGGCCCTCTTCACTCACCGCCGCCGGAAGCCGAAACTAATGTTATTCTATGGGAAATATTTCTTTACAAATAGCTTATTAACTAATACATATTTTTAAATTCTGTTTTCACATTCTGAAAATTCCCAGCTGTTAAATTGACGGACCTTTTTTAAAAAAAATATTTTTTTAATTTTTTATATTTTATTTTGAAGCTGCAAAATACGAATTTTCAATATGTGAAATTTTTTCATTTTGCAGTTTCAAAATAAAATATTAAAAATAAAAAAAAATACATTTTTAAAAAAGGTGCATCAATTTAACAGTTGGGAACTTTCTGAATGTGAAAACAGAATTTAAAAATATGTATTAGTTAATAAGTTATTTGTAAAGAAAATTTCCCCATAGAATAACATTGGCCCGGGCTTCCGGCGACGGTAAGTGAAGAGGGCCGTTAAGGAGATGTGTGTGTGTGTGGGGGGGGGGGGTAGTTCAGGGAAAGATTATTCTCTTTCCTGTGCTATGGGAATCCCAATCATTGATGGTTTGTGTATGAAGAGGAAAAGCTTTCAGAAACATCGATGTAGAGTAATATAGCTATTTTCACAAAAGTTACTGCCATATTGTTATTATTACATTTTTTATTTTTATTTTTATTTTATTTTATTAATATTTGGTACGCTTGATGCTATTCACTTCACTATATTTAAGTGAATATAATTTTTATAAAGGTTTCTGAGATATTTAATTCGACTTTTTTAAAAATTCTTTTATTTATATTCTCATTTTATTTATTTAGTTGCTTCTTTTTTCCCTTAGCATTTTTAAATAAAAATGAACTTTTTTGGGATATAAGGTCATGAACATATAAACAATAAAAATGTATATAAAAACTTAAAAAGAAAATATGGCACAAATAATGCCGAGATATTCTACTTTCCCCCCCAATTTTAACTTAACCATAATTACAATATTACTTTTAAAATTGAACTGGCCGTATTATTCCAATGACATAACTGCTACTCCTAATTCTGTTTTATAAATTCGATCTACATAATTATATATAAACTAAATAGCAAAGACTATTATTATGAATCACAGACTACAATACAGGAAAAGGAAAACAAGTTCCGTAGTGTTTTATGACCTTGAAAGTTCCCATTCGATTTTTCCTTCTGTCTTCCGACTGCGCTCCGTTCCAGATACACGAAGGCTCTCCCACGGAGGCCGCTACTGCGGACATTTGAAATACCCACGGAACACCGTAGGAGGAATGTGGGAAAAACAGGAACTCCGGCGGAGAAATTAACAAACCTCCTATGGAGTTCCTATGGAAAAAATTTTGCTATATGGGATATATATATATATAGGACTTTTTAGGACTTTTTTCTTAATTGATGTTTCTAAGGCATATAAACCAGAATATATTAAGGTTTTTTAACTCTTTATATATATATATATATATATATATATATATACATCTATATATTATTTTAAAATGTAATTTAATATTAGAAAAATAGATGTAACATAACATGCAGTGATTTAAAATTTAAATATTGAACAGGAAAATAACTGAGAAAAATATAGGAACGTAAATGTATAATGTAATTTTCATTACAGAACCATTATAAATATTATGTCCTAACGTCCTATGAAAGAGTGATTTAACTCAAATGAATTTGATCAAAATATGAATTTTTCACATAAGTGAATGTCGACAGACAGCCTAATTCCACCGCAGACTTGGTTTGATTAGATCATGCGAATATAAGTGCATAAGCATATCATTTTCCATGGAAAATTGTAGATGCTTGAGGGTTATTTTGAAATAGGAAAGTGAATGTGATTGCTTGCTAAGTTTCCACAGACATAGTTACTCAGCCTTACATTGATCACGCTGCATTTAATGTATTACATAAGATCATATAATAATTAATTCTTCGACGCATGAAAGACAGTACCAAATGTTGCATTAGTTATTTATTTATTGCTAGTACAAGACTCTGCTACATAAATGACAATTCACTGTATGCATCTGAATAAGTAATTATGTAATTACTTTAATATAAATGATTAGACTTACGAATTTAGAAAACTTTACTCATATTTTACTTACGTTTAGTTATTTGCTTGAGTTATTTAGGAAATTCAATTATTGAATGAAATGTCGGTTATGTTGCTTGAATATGAATTTTTGGATTTTTATAATACTCATTTATTTAATATTCATGCGTATTCACTGACTGTTATATATTTTCTTTAATATTACAAATTTGTATTCTACAAGGAAATTTTGTCATCAGATTTTAGCAATTATTTAGAGAAAATTATTAAATACTATATATTTATAGAGAAAAAAATTAAATATAACATATTTAGTTGCAACATAGGTTATTTATTCATTTTTTTTATGTTATAGATTATCCCATGATAATACTATGTATGTTTCTTCTTCTTATTATATTTTTTTAGAATATAATTGCTTAAAACATAATGCATTAGTTACCTTTTATTACATTTATGATAGTGTTAAAATGTTTTTAACATGAAATTTATTTTTCTTTTACTCAAATGTTATTTCAGAATTAAGGTCATATTTTAAAGATAAAATATTTAGCATTTTGTATTGATTTAAATGAATATCCAATCACTAAAATGCTCAAACGACAAATCTAAATTTTCAAGAGATATAATTCCATTATTCGAGAAATTTATAATTTTAAAATAATTTTTCTATATCACTGTGGATAGATTTATTCTACAGTGAATACTAAAACGAATTGTATGGAGTATATATAGGAAAAATAATCTATGTATTCTTTAATTAAAAAAAAAAAGAGTTTTGAAAATGATTCTTATTTAATTTCTTTAATTATATAATTTTGGAAAGAAAAAGGAGATATAAATAAGAATAATTATTATAACTAGTATCGCCCAGTGGTCGAAACTCGACCATTTTTTTTGCACAGCGAGGCAAAGCAAAGTTATTACCTTGTCCTAAACGGAATGCAATTGCAACACAGCTGCGGCAATTGTTTGCCGATATTCACTCTAACTGAATCAGCAGAGTTTTACTTAATATAACTATTTCTCTCTGTAGATGTTAGCCTTTCCTGAAATGAGAGAAAATCGCAACGTGAAAACGCCCCTTGTTGTGTGATACCGCCCAGAAGCTAATAGGTACCATGTCAAACCAAGGCCCAACCAAGTATCAAATTCTGTTAAATTAATTCGATTGGTTCATAAAGTACAGTGTTTGAACAAAAAAAAAAAAAAAAAAAAGATATTTTTCAAAAATGGTCGAATTGAGTTCGGGAAATTTCAAAACGTGAAACTTTATCGAAAACCGAAAATCTAAAACTTTTCTGAATCTTATATTTTCTACTTATATAAGCAGAGGAAAGAATAATAAATCCACTTTTTAAAAAATAAAAATAAGTAGTCAATTTCACTTAATTAAAATGCAAGGAAATCTCAAAACGTGTAAATTAATCGAAAACCGGAAATCAAAAGTTTTTATGTATCTTCTACTTGCTTCTTCTACCCACAAAAGCTAGCAATAAAGACACTTTTTTAAAAAATAAGTAGCCAATTTCAGTTATCTGAAACGTAGAGAAAGCTCAAAACATGTAAATTCAGCAAAAAACGGAAATCGGAATTTTTTCCGTATCATCTACTTATACATGCAGCAGTTAGTAACAAATCCATTTTCCCTTTATTTAGTATATTAGTTGAATATTTATTGTTTAAATATCACCCTTTGAAATGAAATGTTCATGTTTACATTCGAAACTGGATGCTTGCCATTATTTTTTTCTGGAGTTTTGTGATTTTAAATTAAAATTTTATCAATTTTACAGAAAAAATAACTCAATCAAACACATGTAGACAGTAACTTATATATAACTATACCCAAATATCGGAATTAAATTCATCGGATTCGGATTCATGGCTCCATGGACAGACAGTGACGTCATCACTTCGCTTGCGTATAGTGATGCTACATTATACAAATTACTGTGTCTATGGTTTTATTTGAGCTTTATGAAATTGCCAGATTTAACAACTTTCTACTTTTAGGTATTTTTTAATGTAAAGGAATACGTATATAAAAGGGAAAAATGGGGGAAAATGCATAAAAAATAAATGTATTTTTAAATACCTTCTTGACATCGTAAGAAAATAATATTTGTATTCGCACCTTCCGGCTAACCATACCTTTCGAATGATACCATTTTCAACCCTCTACTCCCATAATTAATATGTTAAAAAGGGACTACAAATTTTATGCTTGCCTATTAATATATAGATAATTACATAAGAAAAAAAAATGTGCTGTTACTAGTTTTAAAGAAATAGTTGCTAGTTTTAATAAGAAATAGTTACTAGTTTTAGTAAGAAATAGTTACTACTTTTAACAAAAGTTGTTTAAATTCTTCATAAGAGAGTACATAAAATTATAAGTAATATTACAATCGTCTATTAAAAGATTATTAATATTTCCTATGGTATAGATTCTAGTTAATAAATGGACCCTTTTACACGATATTACTCCATTGTTCATACAGGAAAGAACGCAGATTTCTCTCAGTACGGAAAAATATTTCGGAATGGCTGCTATCAGCAAAAAATCTTTTATACGAGTAAAATATAGTACTTAATGAAGGGTAAACATTAGCCAGCAATATTTCACTTTCTATTTTTTGGTACTAAAACAAATGTAAATTATCATCTAAAAAATAGAAACTTTAATAGTTTTCGAACACAAGCAATTATTTACAGTCACAAACAGACATTGGATTTAGAAGTTTTTGTCTCTGGAAAAACTTATTAAACTTATAGCATTTGCAAAATCGTTTCATGGATAATTTTTTTTTTAAAACGCAGTAGCAATTTTTTTTCTCGTAAAGAATTATTAAGTAACGAATCATACAATGTCTTCATTGTAATGTCAAGTAAATGTTGTAATTTCAAATAATGAATTTGTTACTAAATACTTTTTTATTTTCCCTATGTTAGTGAATATTATGGATTCTTACATAATATTTAGTTACCGAAATCAAATACGATCTTAGCTAGAAATGTTCTTGTATCTCCAGAATTTACGAGATACTTTTTTGGAACTAGGTTAGAAATGAGGAGAATGTGTTCAATTCATTTAACGCTGATTTTTATGAACATAATTGACATCTATTTTATGTCTTTAATTATTAGGTGGCTTTTACATATTTGAAAAACAGCTGACTGAGCGTAGTAACAATTTAGCATAATATATTCTATCCCAGAGATTCCCTGATGAGCCTTATATTTAATTTTATGCAGTTTCAAAATGAGTATTTATGCAAAAGTAGTAGATTTTAGACTTAGAAATGACTGGTATTTAAAAAAATATATATTTATCAAACAAATTTATGTGACATAAGCGTCAAGTATATACTACTGTAAAATAAAGAAATTTAAAATATTACGTCATAAAAACTTTTTTTTATAAATAGAACTAACTATAAAAAGCCGTTCTAATTATTATTCAAACTACTGAAAAAAAAAAAAATAGATCTGTCCCAAAAAAGCAATTATAGTTATTAAACTACTAAAAATAAACAGAAAATTGATATAAAATTGAATTGAAAATGACACCTATACAGTAATGACAAAGTACATATATATATATATATATATATATATATATATATATATATATATACACTAGTGGACAATTGTTAAGGACGGATGGCAATAGCTTACAAGGAAACATTCAAAAGGCGTAATCTTCAAAAAGTATTGGAAAAAATATATGTGCTTCTACTCTTCATAAAACACCAGAAAATGAAAAAATTATCGCTGAAATTAATTACAGCGACCACAAAAAATTATCAAAATTAAGCATATTTGGCGCTTTCACACTGCTTGGCGATTGATTTTGAGTACTTGGCGGAAAAGTAAAACATGGTTCTGTTCGTACACGGTAATCTCGGTGCTAGCAAACGTATTACTTAAGTATAACGTTAAGTATAACGTATAAACGTATAACTTAACAGCGCTAAATCGCCAAATATGCTTAATTTTGATAATTTTTGTGATTGCTGTAATTAATTTCAGCCGATAATTTTTTCACTTTCTGATGTTTTATGAAGAGTAGAATCACATATATTTTTTCAATACTTTTTGAAGATGACACCTTTTGAATCTTTCCTTGTTAGTTATTGTCATCCGTCTTTAGCAATTGTCCACCAGTGTATATATTTGTCAGAAAATATAAACAATTTAAAATAAAGTACTTTTATTACTTTTGTTTCAGTAAAAATATATTCATATTGCAGAACATGGAAAGACATATCGCATTCTGGCAAGGAAAAAAAAAAAAAAAAACAAAAAAAAAAAACATATGGTTTAAATTGAAACAACTTCCTTTATGAAGTTGGCTGATAAAATCTAGAGTTACTTGAGATATCGAGATTGAAATGAAGATGCAACACACAATTGGTATCCTCCCCGATTACAACAAAATGGAAAAAATAAGAATCTATTAACATAAAAAATCTGTCATAATGTGGTACTTCTTTCTTTATTTAATATTAATATTTTTTCTCCATTTTTTTGTTTTTTTTTTGTTTACGTTAGTTAATTTAAACTTTGGGATGAAATAACTGACTCAGTTAAAAATATATATATATATATATACATATATTTAAAGTTATTTAATTGAAATGCCGCCGCTTTCAAACGTATTTAATCTTTGCTAATACTAAAAGCAAAGAGGAAAGTGCATTTTTGCTGAAATTAAAACATATTTATAGGAAAATATGCAATTAATTCATTGAACTAAAATTATTATTTTTTAAATGTTATATAAAAACTATATAAAAATGTTACTTTCATTCCATATGTGTGAAGAATGTAATATCAAACATAAATATATAGACAAAAAGGAATTATTTCTTTTATAATTTTTTAACAAAAGTGAAATCATTTATAAATTTAATTTTTCATTTTGTTCGGATTCTAACATTAGTAAATACATACATTGAATTACCATAAATCTGATATATTTAATTGGGATTCAATACAGCATGATCACAATTTTATTAGACATTTAATTTTAATAAACAATTTTATTAAACGTAAAACAAATAATCTTTAAATTAATGTGTGATATTACGCAGAAAAAAGGAACTTTCTAAACAAATCTTCGATGATGACGTCAAATAAATGAAAGAAAAACTATACTTATAAGTTCAAACCTCGCAATTTCGGTGTCTTTCCATATGCGCGAAGTGGTGAAAAATTCCGATTTGCGCGATTGTTCTTCCCATTTGCGTGAATAAAGTAAAAATACAAGAATAGTACGAGTTACATGCGTTCTCAGATTCATACACAGCGGGGTACGGGTGTTTAGTAATTTTATTTTTTTTCAATGTGCGCGAAGCGTATATACGTGCGTGATACTGATTGTTGCGAAAACGAGTTACTAGCGTTTTCAGATTCATGCACAGCGAGGTAGGGGTGTCCAGTGATGTTTTTTGGTTTTTAAGTGCGTGGAAGTGATTGCCGCGGAACCGAGTTACGGGCATTCTGAGATTCATGCACAGCTCGGTAGGAGTGTCAAGTGATAATTTTTTTTTTTTTTTTTTTTTGGATTTTACGTGCGTGGTAGTGATTGCCGCAGAACCGAGTTACGGGCGTTCTCAGATTCATGCACAGCGAGGTAGGAATGTCCAGTGATGTTTTTTTTTGTTTTTACGTGCGTGGTAGTGATTGCAGCGGAATTGAGTAAGGGGCTTCTCAGATTCATGCACAGCGAGGTAGGGATGTCTAGTATATATTTGGTTTTTTTGTGTGTGGTAGTGATTGGCGCGGAACCGTGTTACGGGCATTCTCAGATTCATACACAGCGAGGCAGGGGTGTCCAGTGATGTTTTTTTTTTACTTTTACGTGCGTGGTAGTGATTGACGCGGACCGAGTCACGGTTCGCATATTATCAACTTAAAAAGGAAGAAATCACCTGCACGCCTGGTCCTGCAATTTCCGGTCGCGCAAATGGCAATTTTACACACCTTCGCGCAAATGGGAATCGCGCAAGAGGTACTAATTCGCAATTTCATCAAAGTTCCTTTATTCAGTGTTTTATTTGCGAAACGCAATTGTTATAAGATTTTTTTTTTTTTTTTTTTTTTTTTGAGTAACGATGATAAAAAAATTTAAAAAGCGTGCTTTAACGAAATCAATGAATTTAAAAAATTATTAGAAATCTTGAATCTAGAGGGTCACAAAGTATTGTTCTGGACTCATTTGAAGGAGAAAGTTGAATCATTTTAAGGCTGTGAAATCGATTCTGAGAAACAGAGAAAGTTAACCGTTGACAAAATCAATGTCCTCCGCTTTCAATCCAAGAAACGTAACACAAAAAGATAGTTACTGTTAAAAGATCGTACTATCAGAATGGATAATATGTCTCTGCTGCAATGTTTTTTTGGCAAAAGCATAGATGGGGTCAAACCATCTTATCAGGGTGCTCTATGTGCAAGTCAATTATATGTATTTTCTTTTTTTTTTTTAACTGAAGACTTTCTGCGAATAGAAGAAAAACTGAATAACATTGAAATTGGATGCAATGTGACTGGAGTCATGTACTGTTCACTGATGAGTCTCAAATTATGTGACTTGTGACATTTTCTAGTATGGAGCCAAACAGAAACTCGAAATAATCTACGTTCGTTTGGGAAAAGCATTACATGGTAGGTAGATTGAAGGTATGGCACTAAATCTGAAACAACATAAGTGCAGACGAGATACAGAATCCTTATCTCATATTTTGCGTTTCAGTCATTATTATTTTTTTCCTTTAATGTATCATGATGCCAGATCTTTTAGAGCTCGTGTCACGTGAAACTTGTTCGACGTGGAAACAATAGATAGTTTGGAGTAGTTAGCTCGCTTTCTTGACCTAATTACGATCTAGCTAAATTTCTCACCACAATTTTTGCTCCACTTCTTGCTGCTAATAGTTATACTGTTAAGAATTCCATAAATTTTGCAAAAAAATATTCAAAACAGCCCTCACACTAATCTCACTATGGTTTCTTTTGATGTAAAATCTCTTTTCACTAATGTTCCAATAAGTGGCGCCCTCTGCTGTCTCGAAAATAGATTAAAAGAGTTTCATTTCACCTCTTTCGAAATACAAGAGTTAATTTCTCTTACCCGCATTTGTTTATCACAAACCACTTTTTCTTTCAAAAATAAATTCTATCGTCAGTCTGAAGGTTTAGCCATGGGTTCCCCCCTCTCCCCAATTGGACACGTTACGTTGACGACACCTTCACGCTTATCGACATATCTCATCACAATATTGACCATGTCGTAGAAACCTTAAATTCAATTGACAGTAATATCCAGTTTACATATGAAATAGAAAATAATGGCTCCCTTCCATTTCTTGATACCCTCGTCTCTCGCACTGTAAATGGATTTTCAACCACTGTCTATCGTAAAAATTTTGCATTCTCCCTTCCTCCCCATGCGCGTTCATGTCACCCACCTAACCAAAAAATGGCTGCTTTCTATACTTTTGTAAACCGTGCCCTTAATATTTGTTCAAATCCTATTTTATTGAAATCTGAAATTAAATACCTGAAAGCCATCGCAATTGACAGAGGTTATGACCCTTCCATTATAGACAAAGCTATCCAAAAATTACAACTCCCTCGTATTTCGTCTACTAAATCAGTCACATCTAATATCAGTATTGTTTTACCCTATTTTTCTAAAACCAGTCAAACCATAGCTAAAATTCTCAAACAATATGATTTTAAAATAATATTTTCGCCTTCCAATAAACTCACCTTTTCTCAGTTAAAAGATCCTATTGATATGCATAATTCTTGGGGCATTTATAGTATTTTCTGTCAGTGTGGTTTATCATATATTGGCCAAACTAAACGCAGTCTTAAATTTCGTCTAAAAGAACATATGAATTACGTCCGCAAACAAGAAACCAATAAATCGGCTATTTCTAAACATTGCTGGGAGGAAAATCATAATTTTAAATTTATTCAGCTAAAATAATTTGTAGACCCAAATCCCTTCATGAACTCGATTTCTTTGAAGCTTTCCATATTTATAAAAATTTTAAAAACCTTGTAAATTGTGATTTCGCTGTTCCCTATTTGTCTGATTGTTGGAAATTTTACATTCAGTCCACATTTCCTTAATTTTTCTACTGTTTACACAGCTACACATTCCTTAATTCCTATTGACCACACTCCACACCTCTTCCGTAATCCTATTGGTTGAACTAAATCCGGCCCCTCTCCTATATATACGAGCACTTCTCCAGATTCAGAATTCTTTTTGCACTGAAGACGGTACGCTTTAGGCTACCGAAACAGCTGTATGCACCTCAATAATTTTTCTTTGGCGTTTCTGACGTAGTAGTTTATTCCTGTTTTAAAGTTCAAAAGTGTTTATAACTTCGGTTTGTCTATACTCACTTTAACTCTCATAAATAATCATGGACATTTTTGAAACGATACAAGGTATAATATATTTAAACTAATTCAATTTAGAGTATTAAGTATAGCAATTATAAACATTTTATAAAAATAATTACTTAAAAAGAACGAAATATTAAAAATAATCTTACCTGCGAAATAAAATCCTTATTTCACATAACTTGTAGGGCTTCTACAGTACATCTAATTACTAATTCTTGCTATAAAATTCTTTTTAAATTCAAAACAACCTAACTTTTAAAGTGAAATAAAATTTTTAAAAAGAACTTTGAAAAAAAAAAAAAAAAAAGGAAAAGTATCGTCTGCTTAATAAAAAGCAGAGTTTAGAGCATGGCGAGTAAATTTCAATATTGGCGAGTTTGGCTTCCTGTAGATCAACAGTCACATGACCTTTTTATAAGTTATCTTTGCCACTAAAAAAGGTTGTAATTGTCCCCATCACTCTTATAATAGGTCTATGGTTTCAATACACGTACATTTTGTATTTTCATTATGATATTGTTGTTCTGCGGTTTCGGTGGCCTGGTTGGTTGAGCGATGATCTCGGTATTGAAAAATTGCGGATTTCACACTCGAACGGCCGAAGACCGTCACGTATATTAATGGTGGCTGAATGTACAATTCATCTGAGCACAGTGTCTTCCGTGTTTTCATATAATACTATTTTGGGGTTACCGAGGAGGGGAGAGTCATTTCCTCTGCGGTGGATGAAAATTGCAATGACATGCCTCCGGACCACCTTAATGGGGAATCGCAAATTGCTGCCAATTGTCCACTGTGTAAATCTAGTTTGACGTAAATCCCACTCATCCTCAACGTATAAATTTTTTCAATACTTTACTTGCTTTCACACATTTATACTTTCCGAACACTATAGTGAGGAAAATATTGAAATCATACTATTTTTACGATGATGTATGTGTGTATGTATGTATGTGTAAGTATGTGTGTATGTATATGAGTGAACACGATAGCGTCTAAACGCTTTGTTCGAATGATCTTGAAGTAAATACGTATGTTTTAGGTCACCATAGTTCGAGCCCTATTGATTTTGGTGAATCTGGAACTTATTTTTTTTTTCCAGGAACACAAAGAAAGATACTTTATCATTATGGCCTATGGGCTCAAAAATTTTAAAGTGCGATAGTGTCAAATACCTTATTCGACTGAGCTGAAAATTTATACACGCGTTAGGAGTCACCGTCACACGAACTGTATAAATTTTGGTGAATCTAGCAATTATAGGCTTTCTTATAGGGACAGAAAGAAAAAATATTTATGAACGGCCTATATTGGCCAAAATTCTTTAAACTGCGATAGCGTATGAACGCCTTATTCAATTAAACTGAAAATTTATACACGTGCCGTAACCGTTAAACGTTGTGTATAAACTTTGGTGAATCTAGCACGTATATATATATATATTTCTTTTTTTCACAGGGGCACAACGAAAAATTCTTTATCATTTTGCTCTACAAGCTGAAATTATTCGAAGGGCGATAGCGTCTGAATGCCATATCATATTGAGCTGAAAGTTTATATACGTGTTAAAGGTCACTGTTGCTCGATGTGCATAGATCTTGATGAATCTTGTACTTATATTTTTTTACAGGAGCACAGCAAAATGTTCTTTATCATTAACACCTATGGACTGAAATCATTAGCGTCTCAATGCCTTATACGATTGAGCTGAAAATTTATATAGGTACTGTAGGTCACAGTCGCAGATGAACCATAAAGCCTTTGGTGAATATGGCACTTATGGATTTTTTACAGGGACACAAAGAAAAATTATTTATCATTATGCCTTATGGGCTCAAGTTTTTAAGTGCGATTGCATCTAAATTAATTATTTGAATGAACTGAAAATTCATACACATGTTACATGTCAGAGCCCCACAAAACGAATACATTTTGGTGAATCTAAGTCTTATAGTATTTTCTAGGGACACAAAGAAAAATACTTTATCGTTGTGGCTTATGGGATCAAATGCTTTAGCGTCTAAATACCATATCCAATTGATCTGAAAATTTATATGCATATTATAGGTATATATCGCACGAACTTCATAGATTTTGGTGAGTCTTGTACTTATAGATTTTTACAGGAACACAACGAAAATTTATCATTAAGATCTATGGGCTCAAATTATTTGAAGGGAAATAGCGTTAAATTATACAACATACTATATGAAGAAAAGTACTTATACAACCTATTATTATTATTTTCTTTTTTGATTATTTAACGATTTCTCTTACTTTAATTTATTTGTACAACGATTAATTACTTAACGTTCGGAAAGTCGAGTGGAGTCACTTCAGATTTTTTCTTTAGAGTTGTGTAATAATTCATAAAAAGGGAAATATTTAAATGTGTAGACGGGAAATATGCAGAATTTTATAGCTTCTCGCACAAAAACAAATTACTGATTACTTGTTGATGTTTTTTTTTTTTTTTTTTTTTTTTAATAACATGTATCGGTAATTAACGGTAAATATCAAACAATATTTAAATAAATTTATATCCATGTAATCTTTATTGTACGTGTCGCTTTTTAGCATAACTAATAAATGTTGCATAAATGAATATGGTATTGATTGAACTATGTAATTCAAGATAGTTTCTAGATGCGATTACAAACCGTGGAGATACAGTAGTAAGAGATTGTTATATGAAACAGTTTGTATAGCAAAGTGGTTGTAATTAACCCATATTATGTTAGAATGGCATTTGAGAACTGAATAGGATGCAAATTGAATTGGAAATAGAAACTTTGTATTCGTATAATTTAACGCATTCACTCATTCAGAGAAAATTAGCCAGATATAATACATGCAATGTAAAGTTTTGCAGTACGAAGATCTTTAAACTTTTTTCTTTTCTTTTTTTTTTTTTTTTTTTTTTGTGTGTGTGTGTGTGTATTTGTGAGTAATAACTATTTTGTTTAAGATTTTTATCTTTAATTGTTATAAAGTTTTATCGGTTACAAAATTTTTATTTATGACTTTTTTTAATAATAACCTTTTCTTTTTACTTTCCGAACATACATATGTAAGGAAAGTATTGTAATCATGTCAAAAATCCGAGTTTGAGATTTTGGTGTTTCTACACGTTTTGAGGTCCCCCGAATTCGTATTTACTATTTTTTCTATGATGTATGTATGTATGTATGTATGTATGTATGTGTGTATGTATGTGAGTGAACTCAAGAGCGTCTAAACACTTTGTTCGAATGAGCTGACAGTTGATACTCATGTTATAGGCTACCACAGCAGAAACCCTATTGATTCTGGTTAATCTAGCACTTATAGTTTTTTTTTCTTTTTACACGGAGACAAAAAATTTTTTTTTATCATTATAATTTATGAGCTCAAAACTTTTAAAACTGCGATAGTGTCTAAATGCTTTATTCAACTGAGCTGAAAATTTGTACACATGTTGAGTCATCGTTGCATGAACTGTATAAATTTTAGTGAATCTAGCGTTTGTAGTTTCCTTCCAAGGACACAAAGAAAAATTCTTTATCATTATGGTCTATATGGGACCAAATTTTTAAAACTGTCGCAGATGAACCATAAAGCCTTTGGTGAATATGGCACTTATGGATTTTTTACAGGGACACAAAGAAAAATTATTTATCATTATGCCTTATGGGCTCAAGTTTTTAAGTGCGATTGCATCTAAATTAATTATTTGAATGAACTGAAAATTCATACACATGTTACATGTCAGAGCCCCACAAAACGAATACATTTTGGTGAATCTAAGTCTTATAGTATTTTCTAGGGACACAAAGAAAAATACTTTATCGTTGTGGCTTATGGGATCAAATGCTTTAGCGTCTAAATACCATATCCAATTGATCTGAAAATTTATATGCATATTATAGGTATATATCGCACGAACTTCATAGATTTTGGTGAGTCTTGTACTTATAGATTTTTACAGGAACACAACGAAAATTTATCATTAAGATCTATGGGCTCAAATTATTTGAAGGGAAATAGCGTTAAATTATACAACATACTATATGAAGAAAAGTACTTATACAACCTATTATTATTATTTTCTTTTTTGATTATTTAACGATTTCTCTTACTTTAATTTATTTGTACAACGATTAATTACTTAACGTTCGGAAAGTCGAGTGGAGTCACTTCAGATTTTTTCTTTAGAGTTGTGTAATAATTCATAAAAAGGGAAATATTTAAATGTGTAGACGGGAAATATGCAGAATTTTATAGCTTCTCGCACAAAAACAAATTACTGATTACTTGTTGATGTTTTTTTTTTTTTTTTTTTTTTTTAATAACATGTATCGGTAATTAACGGTAAATATCAAACAATATTTAAATAAATTTATATCCATGTAATCTTTATTGTACGTGTCGCTTTTTAGCATAACTAATAAATGTTGCATAAATGAATATGGTATTGATTGAACTATGTAATTCAAGATAGTTTCTAGATGCGATTACAAACCGTGGAGATACAGTAGTAAGAGATTGTTATATGAAACAGTTTGTATAGCAAAGTGGTTGTAATTAACCCATATTATGTTAGAATGGCATTTGAGAACTGAATAGGATGCAAATTGAATTGGAAATAGAAACTTTGTATTCGTATAATTTAACGCATTCACTCATTCAGAGAAAATTAGCCAGATATAATACATGCAATGTAAAGTTTTGCAGTACGAAGATCTTTAAACTTTTTTCTTTTCTTTTTTTTTTTTTTTTTTTTTGTGTGTGTGTGTGTGTATTTGTGAGTAATAACTATTTTGTTTAAGATTTTTATCTTTAATTGTTATAAAGTTTTATCGGTTACAAAATTTTTATTTATGACTTTTTTTAATAATAACCTTTTCTTTTTACTTTCCGAACATACATATGTAAGGAAAGTATTGTAATCATGTCAAAAATCCGAGTTTGAGATTTTGGTGTTTCTACACGTTTTGAGGTCCCCCGAATTCGTATTTACTATTTTTTCTATGATGTATGTATGTATGTATGTATGTATGTATGTGTGTATGTATGTGAGTGAACTCAAGAGCGTCTAAACACTTTGTTCGAATGAGCTGACAGTTGATACTCATGTTATAGGCTACCACAGCAGAAACCCTATTGATTCTGGTTAATCTAGCACTTATAGTTTTTTTTTCTTTTTACACGGAGACAAAAAATTTTTTTTTATCATTATAATTTATGAGCTCAAAACTTTTAAAACTGCGATAGTGTCTAAATGCTTTATTCAACTGAGCTGAAAATTTGTACACATGTTGAGTCATCGTTGCATGAACTGTATAAATTTTAGTGAATCTAGCGTTTGTAGTTTCCTTCCAAGGACACAAAGAAAAATTCTTTATCATTATGGTCTATATGGGACCAAATTTTTAAAACTGCGATAGTGTCTAGACGCCTTATTCGATTGAGCTGAAAATTTATACACATGTTAGTCATACTAACTATATGAATTTTAGGCTATTTAGCACTTATAGTGTTTTTAGATGAGCAAAAAGAAAAATTCTTTATCATTGTGCCTCATGGGCTGAAATTATTTAAAATGTGATAGCGTCTAAACGCCTTATCCGATTGAGCTGAAAATGTATGTACATAATACAGGTTACCGTCGTATGATCTCTATGAATTTTGATGATTAGATAGATTTATTATTATGTATTTATTACTCTTATAGATTTTTACAGGGAGAAAACAAAATTTTCTTTATCATTATGATGTATGGACTCAAATTATTTGAAGGGTAATATCGTCAATTTAAACAACATACAGTATACAGAAAAATACTCAAATAACTTATTATTATTTTCTCTTTTTTTAATGACTTCTCTTACTTTATTTGTATAACCGTTAATTATTTAATGTTTGGAAAGTGGAGTGGAGTCACCCTATTTTTTTTTAATTATTATAACAATTTAGTATAGACCTGTGTAACACAAATTATATCTTTATATTGATCATCTTTTTTTTTCTTGTTTTTTTTTTTCCAATGTTACTTCTTTAAAATCTCGGATAAAATTTTATTTTTTAATTTCTTTGCAGTACATTGTTGCATTTGTAAAGTCATTATTTCTGTTATATATATATATAAAAAAAAAAAAAAAAAAAAAAAAAAAAGAGATATCTTGAAAAGATGGATAATATTTTATCTTCTTTATTTCAATAAATTGTTCCAGCAGCAATAACATCAATTTCGAGCATTAGTTTCCAGAGATTAGGGCTTTAACTATCGAGAAGTTTCTGAAAGTTTCAAATAGAATCGTTTTAGAGGAGCGTGGGGCTAGTTGTAACAGGAGTAGGAAGTAACACGCAAATTACGAAATATTTTATAACACTTTTGATTGTGTATTTCGATGAACATAATTCTAATGACGCGCTTTATTACGTAAGCACAATCAGTGTTCTGCAAAAATTGTTAATGAGAGGTTCTGTACATGTGCTTCATTTTAGCTAGTTAATGGAAAAAAATGTATTTCGTAATTTTTGATTAAAGTTATGTTAATTTATATATAAAAAAAAAAAGTATTTATATCTATTTATTTAGTCGGTGTGTTGAGTTATAAAATGCATGTTTAATTTTTTGTATAAATTGTTACATATTTTTTTTTATAAATAAACAAAATATCCAAAATCATACGATGGGGCAAGATGAAACAAAAATTTTGGGCAAGTTGTAACATGTTACAATCAGGGACCGATTTACTTACTTGGAGGCCCAGGGCACTCATGTTTAATGGGCCCCCCTCCTAGTACTTTAATATTTACAATCTTACGTTACATTAATTATACAGATAAAATATTTTTAAGGTAAATATTTTTTCTGCACAGTATTATACACTAAGGGACTCAAAAAAAAAAAAAAGTTTTCCTTTCCTTTTTCTGCAATCGCCAATTTTACCTTTTAAAAAGCAAATTTTCGAACAGATTTTATTATGCCGTCTTCCACGTATACTTTAGGATTGATCCAAGTGTTAAAAACAAAACTCAATTTTCAGGAAAATTGTAATTTTAGAAAGTATTTCACTTTTCAGTATTATTTTTTCAGAGCTTAGTATAAATTTTCAAGAAAATGTATATTTATGCAATAATGAAAAAGTTATAATGAAGGATTAAATGACCGTTGATTTATAAAACAGTACAGTAATATCGCTATCTATCAAAGAAAAAAATGACAAACATCAATCATCAGAGCAAAATTAAGGAAATTTTAATTTTTTTCTTTATGTATGATGCAATTTCTTGGGGGCCCCTTCAGTGTGAGGGCCCAGGGCACGTGGCCCGAATGCCCTGCCATAAATCAGGCATTGGTTACAATCTGCTCTTTGTGTTTTGATTCATGCAATTAGAAATTCGACTTTAAATGTTAACAAGCAAATGATTTATTATATGCATTTTGTTAACACGAGAAACTATAAAAAGAAATCTGAAAGAACTTCAAATAGTCAAGATATATACGATTTGGCTACAGCTGAAATCACCAAGAAAGGTACAAATATTAGACACCCATCACCTGAAAGAAAAATATTTGAAAAATAATTTGAACAGATAATTAAAAAATAACACAAACATAAAGATAAAGGAAAATATTATAGGAAGAAACAAATAAATAAATAAATAAACGAAAAGATAAAAATACAAAATGAAATGTTTTTAACTCCAGATACAGATTCTGAGTTAGAGGGGTGGCTTGTAGAGATGTCCTCAGCCAGAGCTCGATGTCTCCGCCCATTTTCAGGAAACTTTCAGAAATGAAAAATTTTTGGCTTCTTTGCCACTACTATATTTATACAGAAATATTTTCTGCGTTTTTATATTATAGTGCCCTGATTATTTAATCCCAAAGTATAAACACAATTTAACCACGAATTACAGAATATTGCATAAAAATAGTGGTAGAAAAAAAGCAGAAATTTCTCATCAATGAGAGTGTCCTGAAAAAAGGGCGGAGAATTCGAGCTCTACTAAACCCTCTATGAGGCAGAATATTAGGTATAATGCTTAATTTGCAAAATATGGGCACATGTTAAATCCATGAGAGGGTACAAAATATCATTTGTTTCAATTAATTTCAACCCTGACTAAGATTGACTTCTGTGTTGATTATATATTTAATTTCCTCTTTATTTTACTATAATACATTTGATATAAATCATTGCTACTATACCAAGAAGGTTATAATTTAATATTACTTATTAATTGCTTTTTTAAATTAAATTAATAAATGATTGATAACAAAATTTTTTTTTGAAATATTGTCTTTTTTATTGTTAGTGTTAATCTTGTATCTGTTACAATTTGCCCCACGTGTGTTACAATGTGCCCCCAAACCGGGGCAAATTGTAACAGGATAAATAATTTTGAGAAAATATTTTTTGTGTTAAAATTAGCAAAATTAACGAAAGTAATTTTTTTTTCTGAATATGATAGATGAATATGCATGGTATGGGAAACAGAAATTATAAACAAGAAACCGTAAATACATTTCAAAACATATTTAATTTTCTAAAAACTGTTATAACCAGCCCCACGCTCCCCTACTGTTCGGAAATGCTACCTTTTTTATAATTTTAAAATATTCGCAAATTAAATTAATAATTAATTTATTCATATAGAAACGTGAAAACAATTATGTTTATAGGCTTGAATTTGAAACAATTCTGGCTATGGTATTATCTTCTGTCGTTTACAATTTTAAATACATTTCTTATTTAACAAATAATTTTTAAATATCGATATACACTATTAAAAAGCTGAACAAAAAGTTCATTTAATAATTTCTGACATTCATTTTGACATTACAATCTTTTGAAAGATAGATTTTCGCTGAGGTTTTATATTTTTATAAATTTGAAAAGAATGGGTTGCTTAATAATTCACATTCTTATTCTCATGGTTCTTTTAAAAGTCAAATGTGATAAATCATTTTAAAATGTGTTTGCAACATTTACATCTAAAAGTTTCAGCACGTGTAGTTTCAAAATGAAGTGAACTTTTTGCTTTCATTTTTTAGTCTTATCAGAATATATTTTAAGAAATGACATTTCGAAGAGAACAGTCTCGTTGAAAGTCTTTTTTTAATGTTTTATATTAGTACATTGTATTTTACTGTATTATATTTTACTTAAGGAAAAAAAAAGAACTAGTTGGCGTAGGTGGACTCTGCTCAGTTCCCCATCATATATATGTTGTCATAAATTTCTAGTGCGAGACATATTATAATCATGTTAAAAGAAATGAATTTGACCAAAGCTTGATACAGTGATAGAATGAAATCAGCGCCTAATAGGCTATCCACCGTTCACTTCGATATATTTATCTTATTCTAATCTATTAATTTATTTTATCAGGGTCGATTCCGTTGTTTAGTTTTCATGCTATTGTTTCCAATGCAATAATCCTCAAAATTCATATTTATATGAAAAATTTACAATTTCGCTATGTTGATAAAATTGTAAATTACGAATAATTTACGAAATTTTCCTATTACAATATTTGTATTGAATCATGTTCAAAGAAATATCATAAATGTAATTTTGAAGTTGTCTAATGTATTTATGATCCTCAAAATGGAAGTTTATGCTCAATTTTGCCTTATTCTGACATGTTAAGTAAATCGTAAATTCCAAATAACTTACGAATTTTTTAAGTTGGAAAAATCATAGCCTATGATATTCATGCCAGTATCCTAAATAATATTTCGAAAGTGGTTTGACATCTTTACGATGAAAATATCCCGCAAAATTGACGTTTATGTGAAATTTTGCTCTATTCTGCCATGTTAAGAAATTCGTAAATTTCCAATAACTTACGAAATTTTTATATTGGAAAACTCATAGTCATTAATATTCATGCCAGTGTCCTAAAGAATATTTTAAAAGTAGTCTGACATCTTTACCATGAAAATATCTCTCAAAACTGACGTTTATGTGAAATTTTGCCCTATACTGCCATGTTAAGAAATTCGTAAATTTCCAATAACTTGCGAAAATTTTAAAGTAGCATATTTATAGTTACTGATGTTCATTCCGGCATCAAAACTGATATTTTAAAACTGGTCTGACAGATTTACAGTAAAAAGTTTCCATTTAATGCACGTTTAAGTGAATTTTTTCCTATTCTCCCATGTTAAGAAAATCTTAAATTTCTAATAACTTACGAAGTTTTTTAATTCGAATGTTCCAAATAAATAGGGTTCTTGCCAGTATCGAAAGTAATATTTTAAAGCTGATCTGACCTCTCTTCGATTATTTGTTCGTGAGATATCGTGTAAACAGACTAACGAACTAACGGACTAACGAACTAACACACTAACGGACTGACCCACTAACGGACTGACACACTAACAGACACCCTACAGACAGACACCATACAAATTTCATCATTTTCGGATTTCTCACACCTGAAAACGTATAAAAAAGTCAAAAAACCGAGGTCGAAATTTTTCACGATTACCTAAGTTCCCCATACCTATAGTATGATGGGGAACTAATAATTACTTAATTAAATATATAAACCTGATCATGATACCCCTTGGCGCCTTTTGAATTTCTATCGCCATTTTAGACAAAAATACATAATTTATGCGATTATTTGTTCCGTTTCTTCCTTTTCTATTTTTCAATAAATTATATAATATTGAAAAATAGATAAGAAAGAAAAGAGAAATTACCAACTCAAACTCAAACCTAATTTTGTTGTTTTATTTATTTCATTTTGCACGCGCGGTTTTTATTTCCTAATTCAAAATTAAAAAAAAAAAAAAAAAAAAAACTTTTTCGATACTGAACATGTCGAAATTGATTTTTATTATTTTTTTTTATTTTCTTAAAATTTAAATAAATAAATAAATTAAAATAATGATTTTGATGAAATTCTAGAAAAGCAGAATTTAGTTTAGTATGGAGGACTATTAGTATTTTTTTTATTATTATTATAACACCATTCGCTTTCAAATTATTCAATTATATTTTCGATAAATTTTCGATTTCGATAATTGTCCAACTTTTGAAAAACTGGTATCGTAAAAATCCGTAGATTGAAACTAATAGTCCTCAGTCTTGAAAAAAAAAAAAAAAAAAAAGAATTAAAAACTGTCAGTTGGCCATAAATCTTATGTAAACCTAAAAAATAATTATAAATCAAGTAGAATTTTTGAATTTTGATGCTATTCAATTTTAAGGCGAAAAAAAGCATTCGTCAAGGTGATCATATATATATATATTGGGTTGATCGATAAATAATGTCGTTTTTTAAAACCTTCGTTCTGAAAACCAAAGCTTCTTCGAACGTGGAATTTTTCAACTTACTGAAAAATGACAAAAGGTCATCCAACAAAATGGACAAGATATCATTGATTAATGTTTGTTGTTCATATAAATAAATTCACTTTGAAAAACATGAAGAAAAATACGACATTATTTATCGAACAACCCAATATATATATATATATATATATATATATATATATATATAAGACTTGCATTTGAAAACGAAATGACATACAATAATACAACCCTCAGAGTTATTGTTACAGTGTAATGTTATTTGAAAGTCAATACGTGCATATTAATATACGAGTAACATACACAGTACGTTACACGTATATTGATTTCTACGCTATCATGTAAGCTAATAACACGATAACATACACAGAAGCACAACTACAACAATAACAAAATTTCATAATTTTCTGATTGCAACACACAATTTGTTTTTATCGCATTTCAATTTTCAGCTGGGAAAAAAAAAAAAAAAAAAAAAAAAAAAACATATATTGCGCTGTTTCGATGACTATAAGTGTAAGATAGTTTAAACACTGTCATCAAAGAGCAATAAGCCCAAAAGGTGAGGACGAATAAATCATGTGAAAAAGAAAAATCAGATTATGCATTTTTCACGCCCCTTCCTTCCCAGGCGGAGAAACACTGTAGGCAATTTATTTTATGCAACAGAATATCAGAAGTCTCTATAAAATTTTGCGAAATATAGGGAAAACATTGATTGGCCAGAATAAATTTTGGACAAAAGTGAGTCAAACAACCAAATATATATATATATATGTATATCTTGTTTTAAATTACTATTTCTCTAGTCAAAATCACCAATACAGCTCTATTTATAGATTGGCATTCTAAATATTATGATGAAATTAAAAAGAACGGGTATTGCCATTCGAAAATTTTCAGATTTTTTCACGGAAACGATAAATATCAGAGTAGAAATATTGCATTTCTTCTTCATTCTGAAGCACCTATCTTAAATCCTTACGTACATGTTGTTTCATTTATGGTACTTTCGATAGGAGGGCTTATATAAGGAAAGACATTTTGTATTCAACCTATACTCATGTGAAAGCACAGATAAACAGCTAGACAGACGATACAGAAATCTACTAAATACAATTAAATATTGATTCAAGTCATAAATAAAACAGAAAATTTTAAATAAAAAATAAAAATAAAAAATTAGAGTAAAAAATGTAACATCAATTGCTTAAGAATAATCACTTAAAATATAGAACTTTTAAATTTATTAACTTATTTTTATTTAATTTTGCGCCGACTTCAAAAGTTATGATTAATTGTAGTGTTACAGGTTGTTTGGCGAAGGAAATTATTTTATACTTTTAGGCGCAATTTTCAGTTTGATTTTATACCTTTATATAAAAAAAAAAAAAAAAAAAAAAAAAGTTGTTTGAATAGTAGTTGCCTTTTGGAGTCGGTTCTATTTTTTACAAAAATATTTTATTAAAAAATAGTATCGAAACGGGCATTTTTATTGGTTTTTCACTGGAAAATAAAAGATAGACAGTCAGATCACTTCGTATATATTTTAATTTTAAACAGAAAAGTGAATAAAAAAAATTGAACCAAGTGCATAATATTCCCATGAGCTTGATTGTAATCACATATCTTATAAAAACTTAAAATAAGCTGTGTCATACCACTAAAAAATCTTTATATATATTTCATTATGAACTCCAAAGGAGACTCATCTTTTATTTGCTGAAAAGTTATATAATTTTTTACCTTAATCTTTCTTTGAGCATAAACATATTATTTAACTTTTTTTGACATACTAATTTAATTTTCTTCTAAAAAGTATAAATGTAGTTTTCCTATTGTGTGAGTGTTCACGCATATGCTCTTTAAAAGTTTATTTATTTATTCAAATTTAACATATAACAAAAAGGAGGGATTAATATAAATAATAAAAAAAATCTTTTTAAATTGATGTAATTCAATTAATTAATTATATAGAATTTCCTGTTTTATTTACAAATCAAAATCTTTCATTTAATAGCGTTTCTTTGTCCTTTTATTGTTACAAACACATTGCTCTCGGAATAAAATAAAGCAATTTTTATATCGGGGCTTTTGAAAAATAATTCCGTTTATACTTATTCCTCGAAAGGATTAAATCAATTTAGCTATAATTATTTATTTTGAGAAGGTAATTTAAAAAGTCGTTATCAGCCTATTTCTAGCATAAGCAGCTATTAATAAAATAAAAAAACAGTCATTTCAGTTCATATTTATTACCCTCATGTTTACATTAAAAGCTCTTATTATTTCAAGCCGGTCATTATAGTTCTAAAAATAGATTTATAATCGTTTTTCCCCGTCTAAGTGGCGTCGGTTATGTACGTTGAAAATTGATTGACAGTTGGCGATGCTTTTCAATGTCAAATCGATCTAACTTTAGTAACGATATTTTTATATTCAAAATTTTGTATTAAAATGTTAGGAGGACAAGGAAACGGCTTGGCACCTTTTTGGCTGAATTTTAAGGATGCCAACCTTTGGGGTTGCACTTTACATTCTCTGGGGCTGGCAGATCTAGTTAAGCTTTTCGATTTTGACTTCGTTGGTATAAGACGATATTTTTTATTGGTCTCCTCCTCCCTCTCTGTCTAGATAACTGGGGTAGAACATTTACCAGCTTTACCAATAGAGTGATGATATACAAAATTATCTGTGACTAAGAACATAAGTATTGGATTGCTACTTCAATAAATCACAGTAAAAAATGATTTGTATGCTGATTACTTAGATGTAAAGACTTCTACATTATTCACCACGATTTTACGATCCGGCCTTTGTGAGAACAGAACCTGGCTCTACTGATTCTACATCATACCTATAATAAGTTTTTAATGTGAAAGTATATAGTGAAATAAAAATATTTGCTTCCTAAATATATATATATATAATATTTGACTACATTATATTAACAGTCAGTTTCATAGATTCAAATGGATCTCTCTCTATATTATTATTATTATTATTATTATTATTATTATTAAAAAATATATATAAGTTCTTATTAACATTTGATTGAAAAATATATGAAATTAAATAATTATGTAAAATAAATGGTTCGAAGTTACTGTTTAATATATATATATATATATTAAAACTTACCTTCTCTATTGGAATTTCGTTGCTTTCTTTTTATGCAATCACTTACACTTTCTCACTCATATTTTTACTTTAAATTTCAATACAATTCTTTATCAAACAGAATTTATCAGGAAATTTTATTGCTCCTGTATGTACTCATGTGCGCGTTTTCACTCATTTTTACTTATTTTTTATGCATTAGCTTTTTGGAACAATGTATATAAATATTTCGCACTTATTAACCTTTAACGCACGGAGGTATAAATATGAAACCACCTTCAGCTGCAAAAACTCATCCCAGAACTTTTATAGCAAATATGTACGTTTATAACGTAGCAGAAAATGCCGTTTTTCTTTTAAACTTAAAACTTAAAATTTCTTTTAATTTAATTTTGTTCGTGAATTCCGGTGGTGCCGACTATCACCCTTATGCTCATGCGGCGAGGAGGGGACTGCACAACATTACTACTTTCACTGTCAGCTTACTACAATACCTTAACATTTAAGGAACCCTAACCCTAGACTGCATCTTGGCTGAACAATATAATAACAAGAAAGCTCCTACTGCTCAAATTAAAGCGCATCTATGCCTTCTTTCAAGATTTATCAAACTCAACAAATTAAATTCTTTCTCTATTTTTCCTTAATCTTTTCCTCCTCTCCTACATGGCGAATACTGGTCATGTCTGATACTAAAGCATTCCACGGAAACGGAAGAGATCTCGGGAAGCAACCATCCAGCGCATCATGTTGCTATTAATCAACATTGTTCATAGGTTGTTTGGGCTTGGCATAAAGACTGTGCAAAATTTGTACATTAACTGCATGAACTTAGTAAATAGAATACCACTCGGCTCCGGTCCTCTTCACTTTCATGCAACTTTGTCGCCTTTTGTCGTGGGAGAGCTCTGCTCTGGCGACCATTGTAATTTTTTTTTCTCTTTTTTTTTTTTTTTTTTTTGTTGTTTGCTTATGCAATAAAGAACGGGGTAGGCTTAACCTTTAGAGACGGGCTCTTTTGAATCTACACAGTGGCTTTGGAGCCCCTCTCTAAAGGTTAAAACCGCTCAAAACCGCTGCATAATGGTGAGCGGCCTTCTTCCGTCTTAGAATCTTTGAATGTTAGAATCTTAGAATTACGTTGCACCGCCAAGGGTTAAAGTACATCTTATGCATAGAATTTTTTCTTTCTGTTATTTTAGTAATACGAATAAAATATTCAATATAATATTATAAATAGGAGGTCCATTTAGTAAGTAACTTAAATTTTAGAAGTAAAATAAAGAAAATGCTTTTTTTATTATATCGTTTTAAAAGGGACAACGCTCACCTATTTTTTTTTACATAATCTTCATATAAATTAAGACATTTATTATGACGGTATATCAACTTGTTTATTCCATCGTTATAGAATGTTGCCGGACTTCAGGCATGCAAGGATGCCTGCATACAGTTCCCTGTTATTGTCTAAGCGTTGTAAGTTAGGTCATGATGAATAGAAACAAGGGATAAACGCTGAGGGTCAATTACTAGACTGTACGTTGAATGACAAGAGAACTCAAATCTTTAACCATTTGTCGTGTTCGATATTCTCTGCAAAGGCTAAAACCAAAGAACAAATTCAAGAAAATTGTGAAAATCAACTTAAAGTTTCGAAACTGAATCGGTGCATGCAGTAAGAGCTTCAGGCCGCACAGACAGTGTAGTGGTTAAGGTCCCTGACTCCTACATGGTTGGGCTGGGTTCGAATCCCGGAGTAGGCATATGTGTATTGTCCCTGTTAGGGGTAGCGATGACCGCCCATTGGCTGCTCCTTCACAAATGGTCATCAATTCGGCGAAACCTCGGCCAATGCTTGTGGACCGTGCCATTAGGAAAAAAAAGCTTCAGTTCATAAAACCTTTTTTGGAGAAAACTGAAAAAAACTATTTATCTCTATTCCTGTAAGTGTAAAAACCTAAAAAAATTACAGTAATTGTCTAGTGCATAAGAACGTTTTCTGAAGTCTTTTTTAATTTTAAAGTACAAAATTTAGGCCAAACATAAATTAAGACCGTAGACTGAAACCCTTCTGTACACATTTTGTAAATATACGGATTTCCCTCAATTTTCTATTACTGTATAAGAAATAATGTTAATTATTCATCTTTATTTTTGTATGAATGATGTATTTTAAATATTGAAACATTTATTTAACGTATTTAGACCACACAGAAAAAAAATAAAATAAAAATAAAATAAGACCATGTACTAACGTTCTTTCTACGTGTATGTAATATATATATATATATATATATATATATATATATATATATATATATATATGCATTTCTCGCAATTTTCTATTATATTATAAGAAATAATCTTAAACGTTCATCTTTATTTGTGTACGAATGCTGTTTTTTTTTTTTTTTTTTTTTTTTTTTTTTTTTTTTTTTATGAAACATTTCATTAAGGGGATACTTCACCTACATGACCGGCAGTCTAACTCCATGTTATTCTATGGCTATATTTGTTTTATAAATTACCCTTTATGTGATGTCTTTTTTTTTAAATTCCTTTTTACACCTAGAAAATTTACAAATGTAAGTAATTAAAAAATTTTTTAATATTCTTTTTGAAGCTATAAAGGGCAAAAAACGCTCTTAGATTATTTTTTGTAATTTTCAGCATTAAAATGGAATATAATAAAAAATAAAAAATATAATTTTTGAAAAACGAGAAAAATTTTAAAGATTGCAAATTTTCTAAACGTGAAAACGGCATTTAAAAAAATACATTAGGCAAAGAGTAACAAATTTCTCCATAGAATAACATGGAGTTAGACTGCTGACCGAAATGGGCGATTATATTTCTCCTAATTTGATTCAACTTTAACATATCTAAGTGCAAGTAAGGAGGAAAAAAACAGTTTTGTACATACATTTTTAAATTAATATTTGAAATATAGTGTTAATCATCAACATTTTGACTATATGTCGACTAATTTTTAACTATTTGCTTGCAAAATTGTAAAAGAGTAACATAGATATAGTCTAAAAGCTGTTCTACAGTGCTGCCATCTAGTAGACGTTAGAGTATGTTGCAAGCAGAAAGGGCTTCAGTCCAGGACTGATGGCATTTGATTCGCAACAAGACTATTTGGCCTTTTGCCACAGCCTAAATAATTATCAGATTGGCGTCTTTTCTATATAAATTGATGGATATAACATCAAAAACCACTGATATCTCCATTTTGAAAGCCTTTTCTGCGCGCACTGATTCAATTGTTAAGTGTTTTTCACAAACCTTGTCATAGAATTTGTTCACAAATTCAGCATTAACAAAGCTTGGCAAGCCACTTTGTGCTTCAACGTGAAAATTTATGCGGCCATTTAAGATAAAGACGCCAGTGTTCAACATCCCTAAAAGTTGCACCAGTGTTCACCACCTTCGCATAAGAAATGTTAAAATAAGCGTTAATTAACATGTATGAATTTGAATCCGCCCGAGCTAGATTCTCCGATTCTATAGAATCTAGCGCGGTCGGATTCAAATTCATAGATAATATTTAACATAGCTTTTGCATGGGTGGCGAACGCTGGTGCAGATTTTAGGGGTGGCGAACACTGCTGCCTTTACCTTAAAACATAATATACTTCAATCTCACTCTGATATCATTTATTAAATCATTTCCATACAACGTACAATGTTCACTATACATCTCAATTGGTCTCAGTTTTTATGCGAACAAGAACCCTGAATCACACTTCACAACTCGTGAGATCTGCTGTTGCAGCACAAATTTTAAACATTTATTTTGAAGAAAACATGTACCGAAAACAACCACAACCGAATGCGTAATTATTCAATGGACACTTACATAACAAGATGAGGACGCTATCTTTATGAATCGCCATGCAGCTGTGAGACGTAAGTTACTTTCTGGACAGCACTCGCCTATTAAAAGGAATTACAGAAATAGGGATATAAATCCAACCACTAACAAGTTGACAGAATTAAAATGCAAGTTAAATTTTAATCATTTTAAAAATCTGCATTGAACTTATGACTTAGGATAAACGAATATCAGATACAAACAAAAGCAATAAAAAACAAAAGAAAAATTATAATTTATTTAATATTGATATATTTCAAAGCATGTGTTTGAAACACTCTATAACTTGAAATCTGTAGTATGAAAAATTAATAAAAAGGATTAAAACGTTCACTATCTCCTAAAATTGATTGTTATTAAATTAATTTTAATTCAATATTTATTACTAATTTAGTTTGATGCTAGAGTTGTTTTAGTAAAAATCATCGATAAACTGAATATTTTTAACTTAAAAATAATTAAAAAAAAAAAAAAAAAAGAAAAAAGAAAAGAAAAAGAAAGAAAAGAAAAATATTAAAAATTCTATTTAAAAGAAATCTTACTAAGAATTCCATTTCTAATATAACTATAAAGTAGACAAATTTTTTTTTGACATTATTTCTTTTGACCATCTAAAATTTTATCAAAATACTTATTTATAAAGACTGTTTTTTAAACTTTCATATATTTCATAGATACTGATAATTATATATATATATATATATATATATAGCTTAAAAGTATTTTTGCTGTTTGATAATGCGATTCCATCAAATTTCATAAATCATGCTTAGGCATATTTATACTTTCATACACCTTCTTTACAACAGCATATAGAACGTTAAAGTGGTGATAAAGCAAAATATTACCAAATGCTGTGTAAAAAAAGCTCAATGTACGAGGTGTGGCTATTAAATAACGAGACTATTGCTGTAAAACATTTTATTTTAAATTTATACATATTTAGTTATTATCACTTTCAATATACACTTCTCCTCTATCCCTACAATGCTCCATGAGAATTTTCCATTGTTCGAAACAGTGCTGGAAGTCTTTTCCTGTGAGCTCCTGCATGAGGCGTGCCGCTTTTTATTTCATAGCTTTAACTGACTCAAATCTTGTTCTTTTTAATTCAGATTTAACTTTGGGGAAAGGATAAAAGTCACATGGGGCCAGTTCAGGCGAAAAAGGCGGATGGTCTAAATCTGGGATGTTGTATTTGGCTAGAAACGCCTTGACAGACAATGACGTGTGAGCCGGCGCGTTGTCTTGATGGGGAACCCATGACTTGTTCTTCCACAATTCGGGTTGTTTTTTCCGTATCCCTTTACGGAGTTGAGCAAGCACCTCAAGATAGTAATGTTGATTAATAGTTTGACATTCAGGAACCCAGTGAAGGTACACAATACCATGAATGTCGAAAAAAAAGGATCATCATCGCTTTGAATTTCGGTCATCATCTCCAAAGTCTTCTCAGCCATCTTGGAAACGGTTGAACCACTCATAAACTCGCACGCGTGATAAACATTCATCGCCATAAACTTGCTTTAATAAAAGATAAGTTTCACTAGCGATTTTACCAAGTTTCAAGTGAAATTTCACGACAATTCGTTGCTCTACTTTTACACTTTTCGGCAAAATGAAACAAACACCTCTTACACAAACGAAGGTTACGGCCAGACTTATTTCTCTAGAAACACGGGAAGAGCTGCAATCGAAAGAGAAGGCTTTACACTACACAGCTGTCGGTCGTTCGCATTTGGCGCATATGTAGTTCATGTGTAGCAGCAATAGTCTCGTTATTTAATAGCCACACCTCGTATCACCTTTTTTAAAGAAGACAGTAAATAACAGCGCACTTTATTATTTTATATTCTGTTTATTTTTTTTTTATGACGCAAAAACTTTTCTCTGCCAAGAGGTAAATTTTGAAAACATTTATTAAGTAAAAGACAGTTTTTCGCTAGGGAAAACTTTAATTGTAAAAAGCTTCGTGCCAATATATAAAGACGATATTTTTTCTGTTTTATTTTCGGCAGTCAACGCATTATTTTTAAGTTGACAAATGGTTTTCGAAGGTAAACGATTTACTTCAATTTTAAAACACAATGTAACTATCGTATAAAAACTGTTTCAATTTATGCTGCATTTTAAGCGTGCTATGCAAACCATTATTATTTTTATACATTTTATATTTCTCTATGCGATATGATTTTATTTTGTGAGCAATATACAATACTTAAATAAACTATTAAAATAAATTATTTAAGCTTTTTGCGTCGAAATAATATAAACTGATGCGATCAATTTGAAGTTAAAAAATAAAAAATAACAATAGAAACTTAATTTTTTGCATTATGAATTATAAAATTAGTTTTGAAGTGCTTAATGAAAATTTTCGTAAGAGAAGTGAACATTGTTTAAAAGAAGGAAAACTTTTAGGTTTTTTTTTTCTTTTAAAATTATTGAGATATTTGTTCCGTGTTTTTTTTTCTGTTTGTTGTTGTTGTTGTTATTGTTTTAGATATTTAAACATATTCCATGAACATAACGTGAATTTGATGCAGCATGGCAGTTTTATGGGCAAAAACAAAAATAAATCAGTTACCTCATACAAACACTTGATATTTCCATAGAAAATTTTAAGAAAAACCATTTGTGAAATGTTTTAATATCGTACAGTAAAATAGATAGAAGAATTTATATCGTGGTGAAAAATATTTTAATTCCGTGTCAACATATGGGAAAAACGCTATATTTAAAAAAAAATTGTTCAGTTTGTAGGCACAAAAAGCCTCTATTTCCATACAATCGTAAAAGAAAAATAAATAAAAAAAAAATTGTTTCCAAGCGCTTTAAAATTTATGTCAAAATTCCTTAAAATCTAAAAAAAAAAAAAAAAAAAAAAAAAAAAAAAAAAAAAATTGTTTTTTATTTGATTGTAGTTTATAATTGAAATATATACACTGCTCGACATTGAAAATGCAACACCAAGAAGGAATGATAATAACGGAATGAAATTTGTTAGATACATACATTATAGTACGAAGAACAATTGATTAAAATTACGGGAAATTTGGAGTAATATGTACTGAGAAAACTCTACATAAAGCAGCGACCTCTGTGAGCAATAACAGTACATATCTGCCTAGACATTGAATCGAACAGCGATTGGATGACATGTACGGGTAGAAGAAGTTTCATGAAGTTTTAACACGATGCCACAATTCATCGATCGAAGTTACTGGTGAGTGGTGGGGGGGGGGGGGAGAAGTCGCTTTTCAACGATTAAACAGTCATTTTCATTGATGCGAGATGAGGAAAACGCGCTGGCCAGAGCAACAGTCGAACACATTCGGCATCAATGTAGGTCCAGACAATATGGACAACTTGCGATCATGCATTGTCCTGCTTAAATGTTGCGCTTCGGAGGCCTTGAACATAGGGCAGAGCTATGGGCCTTAACTCGTCAGAAATGTAATGGCTGGTATTCAGAGTGGCGGGAATGAAAACAAGAGGTGACCGGGACGTGTATCCAATGGTACAACATACCATAAATCCAGGTGGTGACTCAGTATGCGGCTACCAAAATTCTGATTACCCTCAAAACAGCATCACTGACATGGGCGCCATTAATGTGTGATCAACGATGAACCTGGACGCAGGAATGGCGTGAAGTCAGTTTTCAGACAAATCACAATAATGTTTACAGCATCAAGATTGTCTTATCCGTAATTAACGGCATTATTAATAATGCCCATTGTCAGCTGGGATTCGACATCATCATACTGTCCATCATTTGCAACGATGTTATGGTTTCTCATTGGATACACGTCTCGATAACTTTATGTTCGTATTCTTGGCACTCAGCGGCCATTAAATTTCTGATGAGTTAAGGCTCGCCCCTCTGCCCTGTATTCGAGGTCTCCGTAGCTCAAAATTTAAGCAACATAATGCACGACCGCAAGTTGTTTGTATTGTCCGTACCTTCTCTGATACAGGATGTGTTCGACTGTTGTTCTGGCCAGCACGTTCTCCTGATCTCGCACCAATGAAAATGACTGTTTAATCATTGAAAAGCGACTGGCCCCCACTACTCACCAGTAACTTCGATCGGTGAATTGTGGCATCGTGTTGAAGCTTTATCTTCAGTTAAAATATTGTTACAGGAAACTAACATCCTGCAGCTAAATAATACTCAACTAAAGAATTTATTATGCCCCGGTGTAAATGTCCAAAACTCTCTTCCCAGTTGGCGAATTCACCCAGCACAGGACATTGCCTCTTTACTAACACTATGTACAAAAAACAGTTTTTCCCAATCAGCTCCCGTGGCGATTTTTACAGATGGTTCAAAAACAGAACATGGGGTGTCGGCAGCCTTCTGTGTCCTTAATAACCATGAATGTCCCACCGATGGTCATGCAGACTCGAGGACTTTAACTCTGTTTTTCAGGCGGAGCTTTTCGCCATAGAAAAAGCCCTGGAGCGGGCCACCACTCAAACCAACATCAATAATAAAACTCATATTTTCAGCGACAGTCTATCGGGTCTGCAGGCCATTGTCCGCCACAGGTCCCGACATCCTCAGGTTCTTAAAATGAAACACCTTTTGAAGGATGTAAATTTTCGAACGTCCCTGGCACACGTTTCTGCCCACAGGGGCGTGATCGGAAACGAATTGGCAGATTCTCTAGCCAAAAGTGCAACTGAGAATGTTAGTGTTAACATTTTCCTGCCAGCACTTCCCTCTTTTATGAAAAGATCACTTAAACAGATTTTGTTTCGGGAATGGCAGACCTGGTGGGAAGATTCCGAGAATAGTAGATACACCTTTTCAATGATTCCAAATGTGGCCGTTAATGATTGGTCGCTGCCACCAGAGACTGCAGCCTTCCTGTCGGGTCATGGGCCTTTCCCACACTATTTGTATAGATTCCATCGCCGACGTACCCCCCTATGCCCTTGTGGAGAGGAGGGTACACCAGAACATTATTATTTCAATTGCCCTATAACAAGTTCATACCACTTAAGAAATCCTGTACGAAAACTAGAGGGCTGGCTCGAAAATATTATTTCTCATCCATCCCTTTTAATTAAACTAAAAAGAATCTATAATCTTCTGATGGATATTTCCAACAGAACATATTAAATTCACGTCATATCTAACTAGCAGTTTTTAAAAATCACTTTCAGTCCTAAAAATCACTTGAAATGTAATTTAAAGTCTTTCTAAATCATTTCACTTTAAATGTAAAGTTTAATCGTAACGTTTTATTTACTTATTCTTTCTTTCTCTTTTCACTCTCTCCTTCCTTCTTTCTGTACAAATGTGTGTTTGAGCTCCTTGCCCACTATGCTGCACTTCATTGATTCGGATGAAAACCTGTCCTGTGGACTTTTCTCCAATGTGTATATTATCAACGCCCTCTGTCGGTTTGGGACTAAGTCCTGGCGTTTTTGTAATTTTTTTTATTTTTTTATTTTTTTTTCAATAAATGGAGAGATCGCCATAGAAGCGCTCAAAATCGCTCCAAGAGTGATGAGCGGCGTCCCTCTCCTTGTTCAATCTCTGTTCGATTCAATGCCTAGGCAGATATGTGCTGTTATTGCTCACAGAGGTCGCTGCTTTATGTACTGTTTTCTCAGTACATATTACTCCAAATTTCCTGAAATTTTAATCAATTGTTCTTCCTACTATAATGTATGTGTCCAACAAATTTCCTTCCGTTATTATCGTTCCTTCTTGGTGTTGCATTTTTAATGTCGAGCAGTGTATAAATATATAAATAAACTAGTAGCACATCCGTATATATATATATTTTATTGCTTCATTTAATTACATTTGTTGTTGAAATTTTAAAATTTGAGTAAAATATTGAGTGTAATAATAAATTTTAATGGGTATTTTAGAAAAAATAACGTATAATTTTTTTAATATCAAAACCTTATGCATTATCTGACGACTTTGTCATTGGTCGGGCAAATCATTCAAGATATTTATAAGATACGTTCGCTGAATCAGAGTACCTAGAATAGGTACCTAGAATCAGAGGACTTAGAATAATACCCAAATTTGGGATGATTTGGAGTATTATTTTTGAAAGTTTCGTGATGACAAACTTTTCATTACATGTATATATATATATATATATATATATATATATATATATATATATATATATATATATATAAGATAAATCCTAAAAATTAGATGAAATAAAACTTGAGTTTTTAAATATAAAACTGGAACAGAGTATTTATAGACCCATGCGCAAACGCAGCAGAAGGAAATATAAAACTATCATAAATAAGCATACTAATCAAGGATAAATTAAAAGTAATCCCAAAACACATGAGGGCCTTCTTCAGGGGATCCCCCCCCCCATGTAGGAAATGAAATATGACAAGTGTCTGACGAAACGTTGGCTATTTAGCCAAAAAACACGTTTCTAGCCTGACTTCTCACAGATGGAAGCAAGACCATACAGCAAACGATTTGCATTAATACAAAATATAAAAAGCAATTAAATTCATAAATAAAGTACAAAATAAAATAAAATATATCTATATCTATCTATCTATCTATCTATCTATCTATCTATCTATCTATCTATCTATATATATATATATATATATATATATATATATCGATAAATAGATAGATAGATAAACGAAGTGATTGCAATGCAATAGGTCTATTTCTAAAGAAATCAACCGAAAAAAGATATTTCTACATGCGTTATTATAATTTAATTCTCTTAATGCTTTATTATTATTATTATTATTATTTTTTTTTTAATTTGAAAACTCTATATTTTTATTCAATTTCTGAATTTAAGTGTAAGATTGAAAAGTTAGATAAATATTACTATATTACGTTGGTAAATACTTAAAATTTACAGACAGCGTTTTTCTTTTTTTTCTGATAATCATCTACTTTAAATTGCATGTGTAGTTCCTGTGATTATAAGCCTTAATTGTAAATAGAAAGGTTTGAGATAACGTTTTCGATAATAATAATAATAATAATAATAATAATAATAACGTACATTTCGAAATGAAGAATGTAATTGATAAGAACTTTCGGAAGAAGTACATAACGCATAAAAACTTTTTATTTAAAAACATCATGCCTTTATTTTTTTTGAATTTATATTCTACATTAAAACCAGTGTTGTGCAAGTTCACAAAAAAAACGAACTAGTTCAAACTCAAGTTCATCGTGTAAAAAACGAGCTAGTTCGCGCTCAAACTCATGTCTGAAAGAAATGAACGCGTTCAGTTCAAGTTCATTTTTAAAAACGAGCGAAGCTCACTAAAAGTTCATTTTTACGTACATTTTTTTTTTTTTTTTTTTTTTTTAATAGATCTTATCCTCTGTGAACACTTTCATAGGTAATTTCCCTTTTTTTTTCTTCTAAAATTACCAATTACCATGAAAATTATTTTTAATTTTACGCTTAATTAAACTTATTAACTTATAATTCTTAATTATAACTTATTAATTTAATTGTAGTAAAAATTTATTTAGCAAACACTTCTGAATAGTGTACCCACTGTTTTTGCATGGTTTTTTATTCTCCAATTTTCAATACGTTTGTTTATGCGAATGAGAACTTATTAATCGGAGACAAATTCTATCATTTAGAGGTTCCGTTATTTTAAACCAGTGTTGCGCAGGACCGCGTTCATGAGTTTAATTAAAACTTTTTCAGTTTTGAGCTGAATTTCGCTCGTTTTTTAAATTGTGAACTTGAGCTGAGCAAAGTTCGTTTTCTCATGAATTTGAGCGGGAAAAGTAACTCAAACTCATATGGATTTTATTCCTTTGGGAAAAATTTTTATATTCTTGGTAGCAATACTTTCTACCCTTTTAATCGCAAGAGAGGACGCATTTCTCACAAGAGAGAAACGCATCGGGTCGGGTAATCGCTTATTACCTGCTTTGCTGGTCGATTGCAGTTAAAATTTAAAAGTTGCATTAATTTTTATTCACAAAATGTTTTCTCCGAAGATTGCTTTATGCTTTACTTATGAATCGAATCTTTTAAATGAAGATGAAGAAATTGGATGACATTGTTTTCCTTCCTAGTAATTTAAAGACATGACTGATAACATGAATTTTATTACATTTACTTAAATATTAATACTTAACGTTTAAAGCTTTATATGGAAAACAATTTTTTTTTTCCAACCTATATTTTATTTCTTATTTTACTGTCAAATTACTTGGGACAATGGATCTTTTAAATATAAGTTTTAATACAACTAAATGTTTGTTTATAATTAGATAAACACATTGTTGTAATATATTTAATTTTCTGAAAGATTTCTTCAATAATATAATTGTAGTTTGTGTAAAAGAACTTCTATTCATCTTATTATCTAACACAAATTTAACAATATGGCGGGTCAGAAGCTGCAGATTCATTTCGTGTTGAAGGTCAAAAGTCATTTTGCAGGTCGGGTCGGCTGCGAGTCAAGTTTACTCGAACAACGCAGGACTCTAAGCTAATCCTTTCATAAGAAGAAATATAAATTCCACTGGTCACCTGGTACGATTGAATACTTAAATGCCATATCCAGAAGCCTACCGTTTTCCTTGCTACAGTATCTTTTTTTTTTTTTTTTGGGTGTGTGTGTGTGTGTGTGTACCCCAGTTTTCCACGATATTATACTGTTGTCAATTTTGTATTTCAGTTTTCATGCAATCAAATCCATGCTATTTCAATATCAGAAATTTATGCGAAATACCTCGTATTATGAAAAGTTATGGAAGTTCTAAGAGTGACTTAAGAAATGTTTTAAGAAAGCCTTTCATTATAAATAAAAGTATAATATTAAATCCCAATAATTAAATCCTGTTTGCTGTTATCATAAATGATATTTTAAAACTAGCTGTACATTTAAAAAAAGAAAAATAATCTTTAGCTTAGTACACGTACTATATTTGAATTTTTGTGTATGTATATATTCATTTTAGAAAAAAAAAAAAAAAAAAAAAAAAGAAACATTAAGACAATTTAAATTAGATTATAAATAGCTTGTTGTAATAAGGAGGATTAATATTCTATTTTTATTTTCTTATTTTTTATTAAAAATTATTTATTTTTAATTATTTTATTATTATTTGCATTTTCCAGAAAGTGTTAAAAATAAAATAATCATTGATATAAAATCTACATCTCTGACATGAAATTATTTCAATAATCTGAATGCATTTTTATTTTTAGTATTAAAAATATAAATAGAAATTAAAAACATTAATATTATTCTATTTACTCTATGTACAATATGTGTTAAACCAGTAATCCTTGTCTAAATGCTTTAATTTTTAAAGATGCTATCTTTCAATGCAAAAGTTATAAAATAATGATTATTTTCATGAATTAAAGAATTACTTTCGCAAATAACAGATATCTCATTATTTTTAAAGAAAAAAAGAGAATATATGGACATGTGACTCGCAAGATATCTAGTTCGGTGAAAGCAGATCCTTTCTCTAGATTAGCATCGTCTTTATCAGAAAATGAAATGTCCGGTACTTTTATGAGGGCTACACAATTTGTCCCACTGCCTCAGGGCTGTGAGGTGTAGTATATACATCTCCCGCGTCTCTGGGTGGTCTTCACCCGCACAAAGCAATTCTCACGCTTTTTTCTTTTGAATCCAATACAATGTCGCCATGTGCATGTTTTGTCGGAGACGTTGCGCTCCCTTTACTAATTATTTTTAACCCATATGTTCGAATTGTGTCGAAAACATGAAAGAAATCCCTCTCTTCAAAAATGGTCAACAGATTTCCTGAAAAGGAAACTTACCACTGAACTGTTATTTAAAGTAAAATGTATTTGTTCACAATGTTTCCAAGAAATTTTATAAACATGTCTCAGATTTATCAATATATATTACTACGTAAAATGATGAGTTTTTATTTATTTATTTATTTATTTTTTAACTGATTTAAGCTATTATTAAGATTTATTTTTAGTTCTGTAATATAGGGGAGACCGGGACACAGTGAACCATTTTTACACTCTTATTATTATTATTTTTTTTTTTTCACAAAAAACAGAAAAGCAATGTACTTAATATATATATATATATATATAGCAAACAAACTCTAAGCCTTCTTGACATGTCTTAATTTTTTTTACAATAATATTTCCAATACATCATGAATGAAAAAAAAAAAAAAAAAAAAAAAAAATGTGAGCACTCACAAAGTGGAACACTATGCCCCATGACTGAGGTACAGTGGACCAGCCTCTTTTGTTTATATTAAATTAATAGAAATTACTTTCTTTTTTCTCTAAAATTAATTTATTATGCTATTCTAGTCTAACAAGTATAATTCAAGCATTTTCCTGAAATGAAATAAATAAAATTAAAATAAACGAATAAGAAATCAAATTCCACTAAGAAAATTTATTAAGTTGAAATAGATAATTGTTTTTTATTCTTTTATTAAAATCAGATATACTTTTTTTTAATTCAGATATTAATAAATATTATACTACTATTCAAATATTTAATATTTTTTCCTATTATTTTGAGGTATAATTAATTTACATTATATTTGTAGAATAAATTTAACTAAAATGTATGAAGCTACTTTCTTTTTCTTTTCACATGTGATCTCTAAAACCAACAATAATAATAAATTTTTCTACTATTTATTAAATTAGATATTTTTCCTTTTATTAATGCTATATAATTCAAATATTTATTTTAGATATCAATAATTATTATATTACTATTCAAATATTTATTCTTTTCAGAAATTTATAATTATTTTTATTTATTTTATCATAGCATTAAGATATTTATTACTTTGAGATATTAATACTTTACATTATATTTGCATCTATAAATTTAACTAAAACTAATATAAGTATTAAACTAATTTATATTTTTAGGCACATTGGAAGGTGGTCCACTGTGTCCCGTGCCAGAGTAAAACAGATAATAATAATAAAATATACAGACTACAAATATGCTAATAATTTTTAGAAATTTAAAAACAGCAATATCTTGCCTTCCTTTAACAGCTATATAGTATTTATAGTCGCTAGTTCAATCTTTATATAATTTTAAAATTCTTCAATGTGGAAAAAGTACTTTGAGCAGTTAAAAAAAAAAAAAAAAAAAAAAAAAAAAAACTGCTCAAAATGGTTACCTTACTATTTCCTATGTGGTTTTTTTTGGTTGCATAGATACAACTAGTACCATGCTGCCATACATGAGTATCCATATGAACTAAAAGAGTTGAATATTAATAGATTTAAATAGGGGTGGTCCACTGTGCCCCGTGCTCCCCTACATTTAATAAAGCTTTATAAATCAAAGACTGAATTTTATTATGTATATTTTCTTTACATAATTAAAGGTTGTAAATGGTCAAGTTAGTGATTTTTTTTTTCTTAATTGGTTAAGTGAAAGATAAAATTTCTTAAAGGTAAAATAATTTCTGTAATAATGATACTTTTGCCATCCAAATTCTGGTATTTTATTTTATTTATTTATTTATTTTTTTTTTCCCCACATAAAGTTTCAACATATATTTATTTATTTGTTTGTTTGCTTGTCAGTCACATCCCTATATTTTAATATTTGGGTTGAAGGAAAAAAAAAAAAAAACTAAAATCTTGATTGTATTTTTTTATTGTTCAAAATTAATTGTAAAATTGCTGTTAATTTTATGTTCAAGTTACAACACTTCCAGATCATTTTCAATTGATATTTCTTGAATATACATTCTAAAATTAAAAATGGTTTGAACTAAGAAGTTTTGTTTATATAATTTTGAAACAAATTAAAATAATCATCTAAAATATTTTTGAAGCTATAGTAAAATTTTCGTGTACATGCTATTTACAATAGCAGAGATTAAGCTCATGAGTGAGACGCATGTACACACTTCAAGATAGTCCACGAAGACTTGAGAAGTTTACAAAACTACACATTTTTTCTCGCTAATATTTCTGAAGAAATTGAATAAATCTTAAAAACTATTAAAAAAGGGAGAGAGAGAGACTAATACTGTTTTTAATATGTAGTATTTTGTAGACGAAACTTTATAAGGCGATTTCTTTGAATTTTTGAAAATGCAGATAAAGGCGAACGCATCGTTTTCTATGAACGCTTGCAAACGGGAGGTAAGAGTGAACACTCACCCCTCCCCCAAGTCCTACACACACTATGTTAAAACAAACTGGCACGTTTGGTAAATTTCAAACTTAGTTGGCAAAATTCTTAAACACTTTTTAGTCAAAAACTATAATGTATTTACAGATTCTAATTTTGCATTTCTTTGGTAATTGGAAAAAAGTATTGGATTCGTAAAAATTTTCGGCTTCCGGTTTTCGATGAATTTACACGTTTTTAAAGGTCCAGAAAACGATTGGACGATTTTTAGAAAATGTCTGTCTGTGTCTGTGCGTGAAAAATGTTTGGGGACTGTATCTCAGGAACTACAGCAAAGAATTACATGTAAATTTATATGCAGATGTACCTTGACTAAAATTAGCGCCTACGGAATTTTAGTATCAATTTCTCAACAGGTGGCGCTGCTAGGCCGCGATTTCCACAGTTTCATGGAAGGTTGTATCTCAGGAACTGCTGCATGAAATTGCATATAAATTTATATGCGGACGCTCTTTGATCCAGATTAGTGCCTTATCAACTTTTGGTGATCATTACTCAACAGGTGGCGCTGCTATACCGCGATTTCTACAATTTCAGGGAAGGCTATATCTCAGGAACTACTGCATGAATTTGCATATAAATTTATATGCAGATGCATATTTAGATGCATTTTTAGCATGCATATTTAGATGCATTTTTTCATTAAATGCATGCATGCATATTTAGATGCATTTTTTCATTAAAATCAAAGAAAAGGTAATATAAAGAAAATTATTATCTTTCAATCTGCTCCTTGACTCCCCCTTCCCCCAGGTAGATACTAAGCGAAAATGGTAACAATTTCATTGATTGAAATTTCTAAAAATGTATTATGAAATAATTCTTTAAATTTATTCTTTGATGTTTATTATTTTTGCGATTTGCAAATTGCAAAAATGCCCTTTTTTCCTGGGCATTTTTTTCCGGGTGCCCTTTTTATGAGTGCCTTTTTTTCCGGTATCCATTTTGCATAATTATTCTCTTTTCTGTCCTTTTCTTCTTCTATTTTCCTTTTTATATTTCAGACAGAAATATTTAATATGAGTTTGAGTTTGAATTGCTTTTTCACGCTCAAGTTCGTGAAAAAAACGAGTTTCGTTCAACTCAAGTTCATAATTTAAAAAACGAGCGAAGTTCAACTCAAAACTCAAAATTTTTGAGCTACGCTCATGAACGCGTTCAAATGAACGCGTTCGTGCACAACACTGATTAAAACAGAACAATACATAAAGTGTTTTATCAATACATTTGTACTTGCAATCAATCTAAAAACTGGAAACTGACAGCGTATGTTATGAAGTTAATTAAATATAAATCAAATTATATTATCTCAAGTCCCATTCTTCTGAAATTTATTATAGGATATGATTATTTTTGTATATTTTTTTTCCAAGTAAAATATTACCCAAAATCATGCAAAATATTAAATATATATATATATATATATATGTATATTTTAAACAAGAAATATTTTAGTTACTTAACTAAAAAATAAAATCTTTATCTGATATAAAAATGTTTCACAAAAAAGAAAAATATTGAGTCTGTTGTGAGCGAGCAAAATTGGATTACTCTTCTCTCTCTCTCTCTTTTTTTTTTTTTTTTTTTTTTTTTTAAGTTTATATTACGAAACTTTCAAAGTAAGATTACGAAAATTTCCAAGACAGTATTTAATAAGCTTCAAGTTTTCGAATATTTATGGGTTTTTTTTCTGCAGATGAAAATATATCCAATATTTTTCTGAACTTTTCTTACATTAAAAATTTTTGAATATTGGTTTAATAATTGTTCATATATATGTAATTTGCTTTTCCTACTTAATTATGCTTCATTTTAGAGTTCAATTGAAAGTGCAAAAATATAGCGATATCTTGCTATCAGAAACAATTTTTATATTTTGCAATAATTTAATCTTAGAAAACTCATGAATATCATAAATTCAATGTATGGCGAAATATTCTTTCAATAAACGGTTTAAGCAACAATTAATAAAAAAAAAAAATAATACTAATTTATCAGAACATTTTGCTGCGTTAATTGGATTATCAGAAAAAAAGTTAGGTTGGTTTTGAAAAGGGCAATTGGCGACGGTCTGGGACTCACTCCTGGGCGTGGTCCGGAGACATGCCATCACGCAAAAAAAGTTGGAATTCACACGAATAATAAATTAACTTTGTCTAGTTCAGGGACACATGCCGTCTCACTTACAATCTGACTCTTTATTCTCTCACAAATACAGGCACACGCATAAAACTGCACGCACATATACATACACGTGTATACTCATACACACATGTAGGTTGCTAAATGAAATCTGGTAACACATAAAAAAAGTTTTAAATTAAAATATAATAAAAAATCCAGATTATACCAATAGCAAACATGATACAAGTTATTACCTAAATGTGCAGGAGTTTCTAGAATATATTAAAGGAGGTAGAGAAAAAAAATTCAATTTTAAACTTGTAAATCTTCTCTGATTTGATATAAAATATTGCTTAAAGTATTAAAAAATAAAAACAAAAAATAAAAACGGATGCTCTGAATTACAAATCTCCTGATATTTTATTTGAGTTGTAAATAAGTCTCGGTAAAATTATCCCAATGAAATTTATAATTTTTTTATGTATGGGAAAAAAATATATATATTGGAGCTGTGAAAAATTTCCACCTCCGGTATTCAGTGGATTTACACGTTCAAATACTTGAAATTCAAGTAAGTAAAATAAATAATGTTTTAAAACTAGTTTAATACTTTTATTATAAAGTAGAATGTTCATATCGATTGCATTCATACCATTATCGTGAATGGTATTTAAAAAAAAATTTCTGCAACTTTGTGAAAATAGTCATCATAATGCAGTTTTATGAGAAAATTTGCCTTATTCTGCCATATTAAGATAAATTTAAATTTTTAATAATATATAAAGTTTTCATGTTAGAATGTTGAAAATAAGGGATTTTTGCCAGTATCGTAAAACTGGTCTAACCACATTACGATTATTGGTTCTTAGAATAATGCATTGCTGCCAACATCTACATTTTTAAGGATTCTTTAGAGATCCCTGATGTAATGTTTTCTGCGATATAATATATTGAAATTCACGATTAAAAATTTTGTTTTGATGTCTTCCGGAAAACAATAATAGAAAATTTAAAAACTGTAGATAATTCTACACAGACTGACAAACTAATCAATTAACATACTAATAAACTAAATAACTAAAAAATGATTACCCTAAAGACGAATACATATAAATTTTTACTCATAATATTCCTCAATATTCAAAATTGAAAATAATAATAATAATAAAAAAATAGTAATTAGTAACAATAATAATAATAACTAGCTTTTAATAACTAGCTTCTACGTGATAATACCTATATAGCTAATATGATTTTTAGAAAAGTCTCATACATAAAATCACTTTAGTTTTTTTTTTTTTAATTAGTAAAAGAGATTTACATGTTTGACATTTGCATTATAATTTTAATTATAAAATATCTTTTTTTTTTTTCCGCTGATAAGTTAAAAAGTCTTAGAATTAAATTAAAATATTTTCATGTTAAAATTAATTATTTCCTAAAATTTGACAAATTTAAAATACCATATCATTATACATAACAGAATTTCCATAGTTAATAAATGTATCTACAAAATAAATCTATATAAATAAAGAGAAGTGTCTCTGTGTGTGTGTGTGTGTGTGTCTGTCTGCGCTCCACACTACCGATCGCAGAACTTCCAATTTTGGCATATAGGTACTTGGGATCCTGCAGGTGTGCACCTCATCGAGAGTTTTTCGAATTTCGAATTTGAATTTTTTAAATTAATGTTTTTTCGATTTTAAATATTGGCTTCTTTGTTTCATTTTTCATAGATTTATTCTTTTACTGTAATCGTCTGCGTATCTTAGCAATGGCTATTATGCAGATTATTTTTTATTTAATTTCATTCATTTAAAGGTGATTCTTTTTTTTTTATGTTATTGAAAATAAAACCGTAATGGAGTAAAAAAAATTAAGTATAATAAGTTTTAAATTTAAAAACGTATTTATAACAGTTATGTCTAATTTTTTATTGTAGAACAGCTTCTTATTTTTAATTTTTTTAAATTAATTCCTTTAAAATAAAGACCATTTATTAATTAATTTTTTCTATTTACAGTATTTATCGGGAAAAATTCTAGTATATACATAGTAAAAAGTATTAAACTGATTAAAATTTATTTGATATATATATATATATAAATCTACCTTTTATTTTATTTTATTACATTGGTCGGAATCAAATCCTAATATAGTGTAAATAGCACGGGCTGTAATATACATGGTTTAAAAACTAAAATATTTAATAGATGCTGAGATACAGTCATCTTTAAAATCGTAGATCTTAAATAACAGCAGATACCCCCTGTCGTTGATAGATGTCCAGATTGAAGTGCCCGGGAAAGATTTTTCTGCAGGCATGAGAAACCTAGACCTGATGCAGTGCGGGCGGTAAAAGAGCTGCCGTAGGCAGCGAGTATCCGAAACGAGGTTTGGAGCAATTTCAATTTTAATAGTATTGATCTATAATGTGGTGTAAAGAAATTAATATTAATTCCTTTTTTTTAATATTCATTTAAATATAGTGACCAGCGAAGCGAGCGTAGCCTGCTAGTACATAAATAAAACGTAATAACGTTCATTATATTTTTAATAAATGAAAAACCTAAAAAAAAAAAAAAAAAAAGAACGCTAAAAAATTCCAGCGGTATAGTCACTATTAAATACAAACTAACTAGCTTTAAATTCTTCAAAATATGCATATGCATGTAAATATAAGATTTTGAATCTCAACACAAAAAGTTAATATTTTTTCAACTTCTTTAAAAAATGTGTATTTCAAGTATATTAGAATAAATTTTTGTTGTCGAAATCTGTAGCCAAAGCTCTTATAATCGTTTTGTCTCTAGCAGACAAATTTATGCTTTGGGTCTGGATTCACTATTCTGATAATATGTTACGACACTATTCTATCGTTTCGGCAAAATATAATCGTAGCTGGTCCACGTTAGATAAATATTATATACACAGTCCAGTCACATTAATGTGACCACTTGTCAAAAGCCGGAATAACCACCTTTCGCAGAGCGGACTGCTGCGAGACGTGCAGGAAGAGAGTCACATAGGTCCCTGAAGGTGTTCTCTGGGATGTTGAGCCATGCCGACTCTAATGCCGTGGCCAGCTGCGCTAGATTACGCGGTTGAGGATCCATGGCGCGAACAACTCGATCGAGATGGTCCCACAGATGCTCGATTGGGTTTAAGTCAGGTGAGTTTGGTGGCCAGGGGAGGACGGTAAACTCATCCTGGTGCTCTTCGAACCATGCACGTACACTGGCAGCTGTATGGCACCTCGCATTGTCCTGCTGGAAGATGCCATCATCCTGAGGAAAAACAATGCGCATGTAGGGGTGAACATGGTCCGCAAGGACAGATGCGTACTTGTATTGATCCATTGTGCCTTCCACAATGATCAGTGAACCTAGAGAATGCCAGGAAAACATTCCCCAGACCATAATGCTCCCGCCTCCAGCTTGGACCGTTCCGGCAATGGTTGCAGGGTGGTTCCTTTCAGAGGTTTCACGCCTTATACGCCAACGTCCATCTGTCCGATGGAGCATAAAACGCGATTCATCCGAAAACGCAACCTGTCGCCACTCAGTGGACGTCCAGCTGCTGTACTGGCGTGCAAATTCTAGCCTTCGCCGTCGATGAACAGCAGTCAGCATAGGTGCACGAACCAGGCGTCTGCTTCGGAGGCCCAGACGCAGCAATGTTCGCTGAATAGTAGTTTGGGAGACACTTTTGGTAGCCCCTTGGTTCATTTTGGTGGTCAGTTGCTCAACGGTAGCCCGTCTATCTGCCCGAACGCATCTCCGCAACCGTCGTTCGCCTCTGTCATCTATGGCCCGTGGTGCACCACATTTGCCACGTCGCTGATTTTGGACAGTCCCATTTTGCCATGCACGGTACACTTTTACCACGGCGGCACGCGAACAGTTCACAAACTCAGCCGTTTCGGAAATGCTTCCACCCTTGGCCCGAAAGCCAATGATCATGCCCTTTTGGAAGTCGGATAAATCGCTTCGTTTCTGCATTACGCCAACGATTGAAATGTTTTCCGAAGCCCTCACACACCCTTTATATACGCTCAACTGCACTGTGCTGCCACCTGCCTTCTGTGATTGGTTATTTAACTCTGACATGGAAAGTAGGTGGTGGTCACATTAATGTGACTGGACTGTGTAGATAATAATAAAAGTTGAGATCGAATTTTTCTAATATATCCAATTTTCACATGCTAACTAATATATGTAGATTACTACTAATATATTTAAAAGGTTAACATTCGAAATATATTTAATCAATATCGATGCAATATGTCTTTAAATCATATTTAAATTTTGTGTGACCATGAAATTGTTTGTTATGCAAAGCAATATGAACAGAATTTAATGAGTGTCCATGGAGAATTTTGGTGAGAGAAGTAAATATCTCAACAAAGATACAGCTTGATTCATAGTTGAACAAAATTTGAATTACGAAGATAATTTCAATGTAAGATATTATTTTGAATATGAAAATCTTTTGTAATCCTTTATTAATAGCATGTATAATTTTTTTAAGAAGTACAAATAAAACATAATTGATGATGTTTTTTTGTGATTTTTTTTGCCAATACTTAAAGATTATGTGGACTCTATGTATACTGATAGATAAACTGATGCGCATTTAAAATTTATACATTTAAAATTTCATTATTTAAGTTCCTTTGTATCTAATTAAATGGATGAGCTGGTATTTTCATTTCATTTCGTTCGTTTTAAGAACAAGTTCCGAATTATAAGTAATTTCTAATAATAATCAAATCAACTATTTAAATACACTTTGGAATAATGCGCTAAGAAAAAAAATATATATATATATTCCTCATTTAACTTTTATTTCATGCATATTTTGTAGGAATTAGATACTTTATGTAAATAAGAAATAAAGCACACACACACACACTGTATATTTATATATAGGCGTTTGTATAACAATCTGAAGCTTTTGTATAGTATTACGCATTAATGTCCAAGTTTCTGAAGCAGAAGTTAATACAATCAAAATACACTGATCAAAATGTTAGTATTCACTCGAAGACACTAAAAGCGAAACATATGGATAAGGGAACAAACCAAAGATATTAATGTCATTTGTAGAGTAAAGAAGTTAAAATGATGCTGAGCTGGGCACTTTGACAGAATATACGATGATAGTTGGGCCACCAAAGTCCAATTTTAGATTCCGAAATATAATAAAAGACCGAAGAAGAGACCATAGTGCTGTTGAAGAGATATGCTTGTAAAATTTAGAGGAGCTTAATAGAGAAATATTTCTTAAAACACATTATAGAGGCAGATATATAGTCTTCTTGAAAATGAAAAATATTGCAACATAGTGTTTCATTTTGCTGCATCAGTTTTGCATTGTACAGCCAGTTGACTGACAATATTTGCAAAATCTAAAACAATTGCTTAAAACAAGTCAGAGCGGAATCACCTAGGAGAGGCCTTCAACTTACAGTAGAAGATAAAGGATAAAATTGATGATGATGACTTTGAAAATCAACTTATGTTAAATAATAATTTCTCCTCATGTATCCAATATAAAACAGCATATCTATACTAAATTTATTTTTAAGAATCATGAAAAATTATAATAATAGTTATAGAATATATTTTCTGTTTAATTATTTTTAAAATTTAAAACAGTTAAAAAACATTACTTCTACTTTATTTACTTTAAAATGTTTAAAAGACAATTGTATAAGAAACATTTATTTTAAATTCATATTAAAATATTAAAAAAAAAAAAAAAAAAATAAACGTTTCGAGAGAGAGAGAGAGAGAGAGAGAGAGAGAGAGAAAAGCTCATATTTTTGAATTATACAGCACATGCGTCATGCGTCATTCGTTGGAGCAGATTGAATTTTTGTAAGCCATCCTTCAAATAAATAAATAAATAAATAATAAATAAATAAATAAAAATAAAATAAAACTATATATATATAAAGCACGTTCTTTTCCGCATCAAAGTACACAAACGAGATTATAAAAATAATGATATTCGTTCGATAATAGTCAACCATGCAGCTGAAACTGCGGACTCTAAAGATATTAAAATTATCATCTCAGGCTTTGTAAACTATCATTCACGTATTTTCTTGGAAGGATGGCTTACAAAAATTCAACGTGCTCCAACGAATGCCGCATGCGCTGTATCATCCGAATATATGATCCCTTTTTCTTGTAAAATTGTTCATATCTTATTTAAATAAATAAAAAAAAAATATGAAATATTAATGTATTTTTGTTCGAATGACTTTTTAAAAGGAAAATATAAATGATTGTTATGAAATACATGTTTCCTTAAATAAAGCATTTGTGGAGATTTTATTCTTGAACAGATTTAAGTTAAAACGATTTCTTACATAATATGTCATTCTCAATTCTAGCAAAAGTAGAAAAACTTTTTTTTTTTTTTTTTTTTTTTTTTTTTAAGATTTCTTCTTGTTTCAAGGGAAAAATTAAATTGCTTTTTTTTATTACTTTTCCTGCTTTTTGTTTTCAGAAAGAAATTTATCTTAAGTTAGTTTTAAAATAAAAAGGTTCAACTCTAATCCTGATTCATTATCACCTATGCAGACTATTTTTGAGCTTTCGAGATTTTTTTTTTAAATAAAAAGATAGTTTCAGTTTCCCATAATACTGTAGGTAGAGGAATCTTAAAAAATCGTGAAAATATTTGGTTTCGGTTTTTTGATGTATTTACTTATTTTGAAGTATGAGGAAAACGAAAGTCACAAAATCAGTGTGGAGTCATTTTGCTGAGTGTCGGAGTGTTATATTTGCGTGTTAGTTTGTGCACAGGATATCTCAAAAACAAATGATCGAGGAAATGTCAGATCATTATAAAATCTGGTTTATGACATTGACACTTTTTTCAGTATTCGAATTTGAAAACTTCGTAAGTTATTCGAAATTTACGATTTTTTTAACATTGAAGAATAAGGAAAAAGTTCGCTCGAACGTGCATTATAAAGAATATTTTTATTGTTATGATGGTAGACCATCTTTAAAATATGAATTATAATGCTGGCATGAACATAGCTTACTATGGACATTCGTATTTGAAAACTGCGTGTGTTATTTGAAATTGACGAAGAACTTCATACGATTAGGGTGAAAAATTAATTTTGAGCGATATTTTAACCGTAAATATAGTCGACAAGTTTTGAAATATCATTTAGGCTATGAAAGGTTTCATTTGAAAGCTTTGTAAGTCATTCGAAATTTACGATATTTTTAACATGGAAGGATGGAGCATATTATGAGAATTATTTTCATCGTAAAGTTCACAGATCACTCACAAAATATTATGATACAGGCTTAAACATCATTGACTAAATATTCTAAGTTAATAATAATAATAATAATAAATGATATAAATAATTTAAGTTTTTTTAAAATTTGTAAGTTATACAAAATTTTAGATTTTCTTAACATGACAAAATAAAGCAATACTCCCTATATATTTGCAATATGGAAATAGTTGCATTGTAAATGATATAAAACTGCATGAAGAGTAAAATACAAAACTAACACATATAATATTGATCTTCAAATTAGGTAAAGGTATTTAGAATTGAACGGGTAGCCTACAAGTTGGGAAATTTTAGTCTGTGACCTTGTCGAGCTTTCTGCCAAATTCATTTCACTTATCGTGAATCAAGTACGCCCTGTAGTAAAAATTTAAGAGGACGTTCATATGATGGGAAACTGAGCAGAATCCAATTACGCCAACCAGTTTTCAAGTAGTAAATGAATATACTCATACATGAATATATATATTGAAATTCTCATAACCATAGTAACTTAACAACTTGTATCACAAACGAAATGATAAACTAACTCTACAACAAACTTAAAAGGTAATAAACGATAACTGAAACAAATTTTAAGAGAATTCAGAAAAAGTAATTCAAGAAAGGAGGCAGGCAGCAAGATTGCGATTTGCCTATAGGATTAAACTAATTTTACGATGGCAATACTCACCGAGACCTGCCAAGACCAGAAAAAATAACCTGGTATGTTACTCACACGACTTTCTCTTACCTTGAAATTTAATACTAAAAGTACAGACTGGACATTAAGGGTTAAGATAACGAGTGCTGTTATGTAAAGCTATGTTAAAACAATTGAAATTAGGATTCGGAACAGCATTATTTGGCAAATAATTCTATGTGAGGGGAGATTTCGCCCCCTCATCACCCCGTTTCATTATTGTATCTACATTTATATAGAATTCAAATCTCTTATTAGGTTCAAAAGTTTTTTTTTTAATTTTCCAGACAACTTTCATTCGTTGAAAGTTATCAATCCTGAACAAACTTTTCTAGTAACAAACGCATTAATTTCAAAATACATCATTTGGATCGCCTGAAATTATTTGTTTATAATTTACTCTAACAGACGCAGTCAAAGATCAAACTATAAAACTTGACTTCGCTATTCAGGTAGCCTCAAAACGTATAAATATACAAAAAACCATGTGGTAAATATTTATAAAAAAAATATACATATATATATTATTTATTATATGGCTATGAGGATTTAATTTCAATTCCTGAGCAGCTTTCCTGGACATGGTAAAATATCCTATGATATAGTATATTATAGTAAAGCACTCCCATTAACAAATAAAAAATAATGTTATGGCTTAAATATTGGCAGCCCTGTATATATTCTGAATGTTATGTACACATCACATTGTGCACATAAATATAATCTTACATTAATAACACATATAGCATAACCTAAAGCACACTTACATCAATTTCCAAGTATTGTCGCATTATAATCTAGTTCTTTTGTGTAGCCTTGTAAACGAACAGTGGATGATTTTTACACCACAGTGTACATGAAACATGTTTTTACGCATATAAAAATACATATATTTGTTTTATTTGGTTTAGTGCAGTCTATACATGTTAAACTCTACTCACCAGCAATTTCTCCCATAGATGTAATGTATTTGAATTCTCTTGAGTGTCCCTGTACACGAACCATTTGCTTGATCTTAACAAACATTTTAGTGTAGCACCCTTATATGATACACATTTAGAATAGTTCGAACTTTCTAAAACGTTATGAAAAAAGAAACGTTATCTGAAAAGTTGTGAATAATTTTACTGTTATACGTTGTTTGGCGAAGGAAATATACTTTTAGGCGCAATTTACAGTTTCATTTCATACCAATTTTTTTTTTTTTAATTTTTTTTTTTTAGTTGTTTGAATAGTAGTTGCTTTTTGGAGTCGGCTCTATTTTTTTACAAAAAGATTTTATTATCAAAAGTTTCAGAACTTGGTTTCAGAACTCGTCTAATTCCATTTAAAAAAATACCTTTGCAAACTGAATAATGTATATTTGAAAAAAAAAATGTAAAATCATAATTGTATCAAAATTAAAGTCATAAATAATTATCTCTTTTATCATAAATATTACAAATTAGTTTATTATCTTTGATTTCTAAATTAATATCTAAATAGTCGACATTAATTGGATTATGAGAAGAAAGTTTTAATTTTAAAGTGTCTGGATAAAAACTAAAATTTACCATTTTATCAATTCTATTACAATAAATACAATACAACTATAAATACAATAAAATATTTACAATAAATACAATAAAACTATAAACACAATAAAATAATTACAATAAATACCAAACTAACAATAACTTGTGAATATATTTAAAACATTTTATATTCTTATTTAAAAATAGATTCGTTTAATACATATATAAATAAATATCAGCAAAAACTGAACTATAGCTCCCCCCCCCCACACACACACACTACCCACCCTTCATCGGGAGTCCACAAATCCTTTTTGTATATATTATCACTATGCTATATCTGAGTCATTCCATGTCAAATCAAAACAAAAGAACAGCATTTTTAACCTGATCCCCTCAGATTTTTATGAAATTGGGCTCACTTATTTATTCTATTGAGAAAGAAGTGTATACCAATTAATAAGTCCCTACCACTTTTAGTTTTTGATATACAGAGCTGCGAAAATGGGTAAAAAATGCAAATTTCCGAAATACTTCTACTGCAAATGTACCTATATTTTCATTCCTAATTATTTTAGACATAAAAGATTGGTATCTTTAGAAAGTTTATAATACAGGCTTTCAAACGATTTATCACAAGTATATATTTTTAAATTTTGTCGCTTTAAGGTCAAACATATTGATTTTTGACCTCAAATTTTTCAATAAATAAATAAATAAATAAATAAATAAATAAATAAATAAAATAATAAAATAATAATAATAATAAATAAATAAATAAAATAATAAAATAATAATAATAATAAATAAATAAATAAAACTTACATGTTATTATTACGTTTATTATCTATAATTATTGTAAGTTTCAACATGGGACGGCAATTTTTTTTGTAAAATGTACGTTATGTTAATATAGAAATACTGGTAGAGTTACATTTTATTTTATAACCAGTATCCCATGGCCGTACCATGTTGAAACTTACAGTAATTATATATAATAAACGTAAGAATAACATATGATTAAAAAAAAAAAAATTAAATATATACTTTTTGAGGTATTAAAAGTCAAAGGTCAAAATCATTGCCCTTAAAATGAAAAATTTAAAAAATGTATACATGTGATATATCATTTAAAAGCCTATATTTTAAGATTTCTAATGATACAAATCTTATATCTCTAAGTTAATTAGGGCACAAAATATGAGAAAAACTTACGTTATGTTAGTATGAAAATACTTATTTACGGTTGCATATTAATTTATAATTCAGCATCCCATGGCTGTCACATGTTGAAATTTGCAATATAGATAATAAATGAAAAAATAACATATAATTTTTAAAAGAAAATTAAATGTGTACTTTTTGTGATATTGGAAGTCAAATGTCAAAAAGTTTGACTTTAAAGTGAAAAAATTAAAAATGTATACTTGTGATATATCATTTGAAAGCCTGTATTATAAGCTTTTTAATGATATATGAATATATTATATTATCAATATATTATACTAGCAGGCAACGCCCGCGTCGCTGGTCCCTATTTTTAAATGAATCACTATAATGAATTCTCAAAATTGCATTAATTATTATCACGTGAAAAAAAAAAAGAGAAACAAAATCTGAGTAGGAAAAATGTCGCACCGGGTTCTCACTGCCTTCGGAAAAAATTCCCAAAATGCTCTAACCCTTATTTCTATTATTTTCTCACTTCGTCCCCAACCCCCTCCTGTCTATCCTAATAATTTTACAAATTTGAAAATATCCGCAATCGATTTGTAAGTATTAAAAACTTCTATGCACCAGTTTTGAACGATATATCTCTATTTTTATTTTTTTGCCGCTCTACTCCCCCCCCTTCCCGCCCTCCCCATAATTTTAAAAATTCGAAAATATCCGCAATCGATTTGTAGGTATTGGAAACCTCTATGTACCAATTTTGAATGATCTAACTCTATTTTCTTTTTTTTGCCCCTCTGCCCCCCTTCCCGGCCCTCCTAATAACTTTACACTTTCGAAAATATCCCCATTCGACTTGCAGGCCTCTAAAACCTATCTGTACCAATTTTGAACGGCCTAACTGTATTTCTATTTGTTTTTGCCCATAGACACCCCCTTACCGCCCCACCCTCTTCCCGCCCCACCCCCTTCCCGCCCCTCCTAATAATTTTACAAATTCAAAAATATCCGCAATCGATTTGTAGGTATCGAAAACCTCTATATACCAATTTTGAACGATCTCACTCTATTTTTATTTTTTTGCCCCCCTCTCCCCTCCCCCTTTCCCGGCCCTCCTAATAACTTTACATTTTCGAAAGTATCTCCATTCGACTTGCAGGCATCTAAAACCTATCTGTACCAATTTTGAACGGCCTAACTGTATTTCTAATTGTTTTTGCCCATAGCCCCCCTTGCCGCCCAACCCCCCTTCCCGCCTCTCCTGATAATTTTACAAAATCGAAAATATCCGAAATCGATTTGTAGGTATCGAAAACCTCTATATATCAATTTTGAACGATGTAACTCTATTTTTATTTTTTGCCCCCCCCTCTCCCCTCCCCCTTCCTGCCCCTCCTAATAACTTTACACAATCGAAAATATCCTCATTTGGCTTGCAGGCCTCTAAAACCTATCTCTATCAATTTTGAACGCCCTAACTGTATTTCTATAGGTTTTTGCCCCATAGCCTCCCGCCCCCCCCCCCCTGCTGCCCCACCTGGGGGCTGAATTTCTAAAATTCCAGAAATCGGTTTTTAGATTTTTGCATTAGCTATATTTTAGAGCAAAAATTTCATGTATATCTATTTTTTTGTTTCAGATATATAGGATTATGCGAAATCACGTTTTACGCATGTGAAATCACGTTTTGCCCCCCCGCCCCCCTTGGGGACCGAATTTTGAAAATTCCAGAAATTGGTTTTTAGACATTTGTATTAGCTATATTTTAAAGCAAACTTTTTACGGATATCTGTTTTTTTGTTTGAGATATGAAGGATTTTGTGAAATCACGTTTTGCCCCCTCCCCCCCTTGGGGGGCGAATTTTGTAAAATCGCTTCTTAGTGGATGCCTACGTCATAGAAAGAACATTGTCACGAAATTTCATGCTTCTAGGTCCAGGGGTTTGGTCTGGGCGTTGATAGATCACCCCCTCACTCACTCAGGAAGTGTTCTTTTATATATATAGATTATATCAATCTTTTATATTTAAGTTAATTTGGAAATAAATTATACGTACATTTGTTGTAGAAGAATTTCGGCAATTTGCATTTTTTACTCATATGTGCAGCCCTATATATCAAAAATTAAAAGTGATAAGGACTTATTAATTGGAATACATGCATTTCTCAATAGAATAAATATATGAGCCCAATTTAATAAAAATCTGAGGGATTTGACATGGAATAACTCATATATATATATATTTGAACAAGAATATGAAATTCTTTATCAAAATTCAATGTACGATATAGTATATGTCTTAAAAAAAAAAAAAAAAAAAACGCTTAATTTTGTTGATTAGCTTTGTTAAATTAATACTTTTATACAAATCTTCAAAATCATATGCAAATAATTCAGACACATTACTAAAACTTTTTAAATTATAAATAAGTTCATAACTATTTTTAATTATAAATGAATTTTTATTTTTCAAAACTATAATAAACATATTATTTAGTTTACTCAATAATGATTTATCGGCTACGTATGAACTAAATCCCCATGTAACTGTTCTAAATGAAATTGCGGTTTTATGAAATTTAAGGACTAGAACTAAATATGGAACATCTTGACTGTTTTGTTTTAATTATAATTTCTTATAAAATGCCTTTTCTGTTTTTTTTTTTTTCTGAAGAAAATAGTTGTTATCGTTATTATAGCTCTCATATAGGTTTTGATCATAAAGTTTTTTACATATGATTGAAAAATTAGTATTAGCTTTATCAATACATGTAATTATAAATTTATCTTTAATTCTTTAATTTGATTATTAAATTTGCGTAAATATCATTTGAAATCCCGTCATTATAATTTTTTATATAAATAACTTTTAAATCTCTATCTCTTATATAAATACACACACACACACACACACACACACATATATATATATATACTAGCAGGCTATGCCCACTTCGCTGGTCATCATATTTAAACAAATAATAATAATAATAAAAAACAAATCACAATTTTTACATTGCTTTATAAATAAAAACTAAAAGGAAAATCTATTGAAGTTGCCCAAAATTTTGCGTCGAGTCCTCGTTGCTTTCGGCAGCGTCTTCTTCACCAACAAGGTTACTATTGCTTGCGACAGCCTCATACCCGTGGGTCAATTTGGGCGTTTATAAGATGACAATGCCGAAATGGGCAATATAAAAAAAGAAAAAACTGAAGTGGTACTTTTATATTTAAATAATAATTGCTCATGAAAACATTATATGTACAGTCGGGGAAAAAAAAAAAAACGCAACACTCAACGTAACTTCGTTGCTAATCAATGTAGAAAAATGTAGTAGGTATCATTCGACGGGGAATTGTGAGTAGTTTCAGAAAATGAACAGAAATTTTGAATTGGGGGTCGTCTACATATTAAAACGCGCACCAACTTTGATTTTTTCAATGGTAACCCCCTATTTTTATTTTATATTTGAATTCCTGGGGTCGCGACAACGTGAAAAAGTATATTGGTTGTATATTTTACTCATTTTTTCACAGAGTTATAAGCGTTCAAAGTTTGAAGGTGCTAATGTTAAATTCATATTTCAAACTTTTATTAATATCTTCATAAAAAATAACTTGATCGATATAATTTTTTTTTAGGAGATACAGTGAAGAAACCCAAACATAATCCATCATTACTTTTGATTCTGGAAAATATTTTTAATTTTGAAAAATATTAATAAATTCATATTCATAAAAATTATGAATTATGACCTATATTAATTTTTACATAAAATGAATCCTAATGCTGAAAAATATGGGTGTGCAAATTTGCAGCTCATTCCAGTTATTAGTTTTCGAGATATAAATAAATCTTTCTTTTGGAGTGGTTTAGGGGGCCGTCTCTTATATAGTTTTGCATGAGATAACGAATCAAATCTTAAAAAATAACAAAGAAAATTAAACAAAATACTTTTATTTTTTATTTACGGGTCAAATTATATAACAGCAGCGTCAAACGCAGAGAAATGAAACAAAAATGATGATTTTTAGACATTAGCGTTAGCATCAAGAATTCCTGTTTTCTAAGGAATACAAGCCCCGCCTTCATCGTTCTTCAAAACAAAACAATACATTAAAGAAAAGTAAATGTGACACTGAGTATTCGTGTTAAACCCCTTATTTTATGTTGACAAAAATATGCACAAGTGGTATTTACTTCATCGATTAATTGGTGATTAATTTTGAATCTTTTAAACAAACACTAGAAGAAAAAAATTAACTAAATAGGCGGGGTTTACTGTTTTAAATAGAAAAATCGGTTTAATGTGAAATTGTCAAATATAAAAAACGAATGGAATTGGAATGCAAGACAGACCTGTAAAATCGTTTCTTAACTACCGCCACAGTTAAAAAAGGCTTAATCATTTGCTTCATATATTGCTTTATTTTATTTTATTTATTTACTTATTTATTTATTTTGTAGGGGGATGATTATTATTTTAAGGACACTTTATTCTTTAAAATTTTATTAATACATTTTAACTTTATACATTTTTAAAAACATACTTTACCTTTTATAAATATATTTTAACACTTTTTGCGACTGCAGGATTACAACAGGAACTTTTTGACAGTAAGACCCGCCTACGGGCGTTATACTCTCAAAATAAAATATTTCAGAACAAATTTTCTGTATTCACAATTATATTACAAATGGATATACATTATAATTATATGCTTTCTAATCAATACATTTCTATCCATAGTATATTTTATTGCAAAAATATGAACACTAGGTACACACTTAAGAATTAAGGAATACACAAATTACGAAAGAAACGCCCACTAAGAGAGTTACAGATTTTCATATGACGTCAGTCTACGTCAGCAGTCTGGAAAGGGTTAATTAAGAAATTATATTTTCATTGAAATTATAAAACGAATCGTACAGTTCCACAGATTTCAACTGATCCAAAACTGGTAAGTGCGATTAAAATTGTTTAATATTTACTTCATGAACACTTACAATAATTTATCCGAAAAGATTTAGTTTATGCGTTGTTGTGTACACACACACACACACACACACACATATATATATATATATATATTATTTCATTTCGTATATTATGTTACACCTACGAAAGAAAATTTAAGCCTTATTGGTGATGAGTACAGCCATAATAGACACTTTTACTTGAAAAATATTGCGCGTTTTTCACAGAGTACTGTATGGAGTAATCGCAAGTGTAATGTATTTAAATAGACGTAAAATTATCTAAAAAAGTAGTGAAGTGTATATAAATCTAAAAAAATGAATTCAGGTTAATTAAGGAACTTAAAACGGGACAACGTTTTATCAATATAAATATTTTTTTTTTTCCTGAAAGATTTCTGGTGTGAAACATTAAAATTTTCTATATTTCTTATAGGATCTTAATTTTATTTTTCTACATTTATAGATAACCCCCTAACACATTTTTCATTATAACTCTATAAATACTAAAGATAAAGTATACAAACAATATACTTTTCCGCACTGCCAGACTCTCAGAAATTCGAATATGAAGTCAAAATTGGGTGTTGCTATTGGAAAAAAATCAAAGTTGGCGCTCATTTCAATGTGTTGATGACCCCTAATTCAAAATTTGACGGCATATTCAGAAAGTGCTTTGAATTTCCTGTTGAATGATGTGTATTAGATGTTTCTGCGTCAATTAATAACGAAATTACAGCGGGTGTTGCGTTTTTTTTTTCCCCGACTGTACTATACATAGTACTTACTGCCACGTTATTTACTATATTTTATTTTATTTACCCTTTCGACCATCTAATGACCACAATTTTACACCAAACGTAGTATTATAATATGCTACGAGCTCTATTTTAACCATATGAGGCAGTTAATTTTAGTTGTTATTATTTATATTTCTCTTTTAAATATTCTATTCATTTATCTATTTAAATATTAATTTTCAATTAAACAAATCTCGTCACCGCCAGCGTGCAAGTGCCCAAATACATCAGAGTTACAATAGCAGCCCATTTATTAATAAGACAGGTCGAAATATTTTTTTCAAGTTAAGAGTTTTTGTCTATCATCTTGAACGAACGTTGGATATACATTTTTGTTTTTATCTAAATGTATAAAGCTGAAAGTTTGTTATTTTATCTGTCTGGGGTTTTAGTCTGTATTATTTGATTTTGTCAAAAATTGGTACACATATTAATCAGAACAAAATCTAGCTAACGTCGTATTCTTTAGTTCAATCGGACAATTGCTTCAAAAGATATTACACAAAAACGCCATTTCAATTTTAAAATTATTTAAAAGAAAAAAAATGATGCAAAAAATGAATATATAAGTAAATAATATTTTTTCTTTTTGTGTTAAAAAAAAAAAAAAAAAAAAAAAAAAATGAATATGCAAACTGTTTTTTTAATAATTAAAATAAAATTGAGAAAATTTGTGCTAAAGAAATGGAACAGCTTCAGTATAGACCCCCGTCAAAATTTGAAATTTTGCCCTGATGTAGCTCGGACGAATGTCGCCAAGATCTTTACTTACGCAATTGCATTAGTCATTTTAATTCATTGCCAAAAAGACAAGAAATATTTAAAAGCTGCCAAGGTGGATCCTATGCTAAACCTATACCAAAGAAATTTTAAGAAATGCATATATACTAATCGATACTAAGGAATGAAACACATTTTCTGCATGTCTTTATGTGGAAGAATAGATGAAATAAGTCCTATAGTACTGAATTAAATTATGTTTTGAACAGAATTTTATTTCTATTACTTAGAAAACAGAAATAGGCTTAATTTTTTTTTTTTTTTTTAAATGTTAAAGTGGCCTAGTAGTTGCTATGGAGAAAAATAAATAAATATATAAACCTGATCATGGCACAGGTTTTTTTTTTTTTCCCGCATAGTTTCTTGTATGAAAAAGATGAGATTTTTCGAGTATTTATTTTTCTAATACTTATAACTATTGCACCTTCGCGTTAGTTTATAAGAATATTTTATATTCTGTTTATATTTTTAATGTACGGCTAGATTCAAAATAGCTACTGTAAAAATAAGTTTTCTTTTTTTAAATATGCAAATGTTCTGTAAAATGATGTAGCCAGACAAAAATAGATAATTTATATGATTGATGTTTGTGCTTCATTAATGTTTTGCAATATTTTATAATGTATTTATATTTTTGTTGCGTTACTTGGATTGAAATGTTTGCCGCCATTCCTTCCTGAAAAATATCCAGCTTACTTAATTTTTAAAAAATCAGCCACGAGGATCTAAAAGTAAAGTCGTTTCTGTTAAATGTAGACCTTTTTGGCAACTTTTAAGTATTTGTTGCCATGTTGATGATAAATTAAAATGACTATAGCAATTGTGTAAGTACAGACCTTGGTGATAAACGTCCGAACCTCTTCTGTGTCAAATTTAAAATTTTGCCAAGGGAGTCCTACACTAAATTTGTTCAGCTGGTTCTAATATAATGCTGAATTAGCTTTCATGCGAAGCATACTATTCGTGCCAAAACATACCCATTTTAAGGATCTAAAATTGAAGTATGAAAAAAAAAAAAACAAAAAAACAAAAAAATTAATTATAATTTATATTACTCAAAAAAAAAAAAAAAAAAAAAAAAATTACTTTTGAAGTTATAATGGCGTCAGTTTTACCATGAAAGTTTAAATTCTTAGAAAACCTTGTACCAATTTCTTATTCGCATCTAACACACACACACATATCAAAAATAAATAAAGAAAAAAAAGAAAGAAAAGAAAGAAAAGAAAAGGAAAAGGAAAATCGTTGTGTAATTTTTTCTGGTAACAGCTTTAATATTTCCTTATTTCATGCTTTTTATCAGAAATATAATGCAATGAATAAAGCACATTAAATTTATATTCTTTCTTCTGTATAGGCAATTCAAGAAAAATAATTACACTTTACTATTATTTCTTTTGACATGAACTTTACAAATTTTATATTTTTAAAATATTAAAAAAAATGAAAAGTCGAAGCTTTTGTATCAACAAAATTTTACTTAGTATTAAATATGTTTGCGAGGGAAACATTATTAAATTCTATCTTATTTAATTAATGCTTTATTTTATGCTTACTGTTTTGCAATAACCAAATATATTTAGAAACTATAATATATGTAAGAAAATCTTAGGGAATGAAATAAAAAACATATTATTTAAATACACACACGCACACATGTATATATATACATATCAAAACATGTTTTTAATCATGTACTGTACTGAAGATATTGAACAAAAATAACTTATAAGAATTTTAAATACATTACATATACACACTAAGCGACAAAAAAAAAAAAAAAAAAAAAAAAAAAAAGAAAGCCGCACTTGGATATTTTCCTTTTTACCTTCTACAACCGCTAATTTTATTGTTTAAAAAGTAAATTTTGGAACAGATTTTGTTATGTTCTCCTCCACATACACTTTAGCATTGAGTCCAGTGTTAAAAACAAAATGCAATTGTCAGGAAAATTGTAATTTTAGAGACTATTTAAAAAATGGTAAGAATAAGACAGATAACGATGCCACAAAAAGTATTAATTTTTGAATGAAAATCAAAAAATATTTTAATACGTTAGATGGAAAAATAATTAAATGTTAACGAAATATTGGAATGGTTTTTAGCAAGATGTAACATTTTTTGGCCGTTTAAACTAGAAATTTGGCTTTAGGCGGCGATGTTGCTTATCCAAGCGAGATGACCGTAAGTTAAAAGCCATTGCTTTAAAAATCGGTTTGTATTACATTTAGAACCTAAAAGAGATTCAGAAAAAGTGTTTAGCAGCATAATTTCTTTAACTATCGTGCAGCAACTATTAAACAAAGAAGGTTTAAATGACAGAAAATTTGAAAAAATTCCATTCTTAGTGAAAAGAATTAGGAAAGCAAGACCTCAGATGGCTAAAAAAATTAAAAAACGATTAGTTAATTATTGGGCTGAACTGGTTCTCTCTGATGAGTCAAGTTTAACTTATTTTGAGCTAAAGAAAACAAGCATATCTGATAACAAAAATATGACCGATTTAATGAAAATCGCACTTTTAAAACATTCACACATTCTCCGTACTTCATGGAACGGAAGTGCATAACTTTTCAAACAGTCGGGTAAATTTTTATGCTTAAGGGATCCATTAACTCGAAATAAAACACAGCCTTTATAAAAGTGGTGCCTGACTGACTATTTTGGAGGTATCTTGGACATTTCTGCAAACAGCATTTCAAGATTATAATGCACCTTATTACGCGGCGTCTGTGGTAAGTTTATTCACTTCAAATTGTCAAAATTTCCTGTCCATTCACATGAGAACCTATAATTCTGTAAGTAATCATATCTTTTTCCACTTGAAGTTAAATCCCACAAAAGATGCAGTAGAATTTCATCTTTACCAGACATGGAAATAGTCCTAATGGCGATCCGCTCGAAAATGTTTCGTCTATAAAAATGCGGGGGAGGGGGAAGAGGATTCGAAATTTGCAGCCTACAACTCTGCCAGAACTAGAAAAAAATATTTGTGATATTTGGCACAATGAAATTTCTGAGATCTTTATTAAATTGCGGTATAATACTATGTCATTGTGCATTAAAGCAGTAATTCCATATAAAGGTGGAATTAACCCAATATAGAATACATATTTTTAATAAAAAATTGCTTGATCTAACAAATAAATAGTTTTATTTCATATATTTAAATATAAATTTTTTATTTCATATAATAAATCATGATAGAATACAAAGTGTACGATTATTACATTATGTTTAAAACAAAAGTTTTATGCAGATTCTTATAAAGAACTTTATAGAGAAAAAGAAGCAAATTATTATATCAAAAATGTACATAGGTATCATTTCAACCCTTTGGTATTATGCAAAGAAAACAGCTTTATTTGTTTCAATCCTTAATTTTAAAGTTATTACAAATATAAAAGGTATAAGTCATTTTTTCTGAAGTGCGGCTTTTTTTTTTTTTTTTTTTTTTTTTTTTTTTTTTGTCGCTTAGTGCATATGAATATATATTACAAATTTAAATATAATTACTTTATTTTGTCTTAAACTGAGTTATGAATGGGTTAGTTATATGTTTGTGTGGTTTCCAAATATGATACACAATATAATTTGTAAAACTTCTAAGAGATTATAAACTAATTATTTTAAACTACATAGTTAAAAAAAAAAAAAAAAAAGTGCTTAAATAAGTTTACTCATCGGTGAAATGTTGGAAAATCAAAATTTATGTTGAAAAATTCGAAGTGAGTAGAAAAATCTATAACATTTTCTGAACATTTAGCTACACGCTGCAATAGTTTAAGAATTTGTTTTGAATTTAAGTTTTAAGGAATATCCATTTAAACTTTTCCTTGCGTATTTTTGACTAATTAAAAAAAAAAAAAAAAAACAATTGAAAAATATCTCAAAGGTTAAAATGATAAGATATTCAATTTAACCTAGAAAGACATTTTTTGAAAATCAGCTTAAAATTGCATTTAGCATTCAGACAATTTGAATATAACACTGTTAAACATGAAATATTACATCTCACAAGAAAAATGGTTCCAACCCATAAAGATGTTTATTTTAATTATGTTTAAAGATGTTTATTTTAATAACTAATTTATAGCGTGTTGTGACTGTTTATAATTTTGCTGATTTTATTTATATTAACTTGCGTTATAATTAACCTATGTATCATCTCAAGAATATGTAATCATTTTTAGAAAAATAAAACCATCAAGATTATAAATATATGTATAAATTTGAGAGATTTTCAAAGTCCTGATCTTTTTTTTTTTGACCTGTATATAACTATTGTAGTTAATGCAGCACCTCATTAAATGCTCATTAATCACTATAATGGTGTGAGATAAGATTAATTATTATTGCTTATATCGCTACTAAGACTTGCTTTTAACTTACTAAAAAAATATGTATATATAAGAAGAATATTTTTTTATTTATTTTGCAATGCAGTAAATAAAGGGTTAAATAACATAAAAAGACATCAATTGCTGGATCTATTTGCTATTATATTTTTAAATTTACTTTATAACAGCAATGCAATGAATTTCAAAAAAATAATACAATTTTAAGAAGAAAAAATAATTTTTATAAATGAGTAGTGTTTGTTTTCGCTGATAAGTTGTAAAATAGTTTTTTAGTTCCCCATCATACTATAGGTATGGGGAACTTAGGTAATCGTGAAAAATTTCGACCGCGGTTTTTTTACTTTTTTATACATTTTCAGGTGTGAGGAATCCGAAAATGACAAAATTTGTATGGTGTCTGTCTGTAAGGTGTCTGTTAGTGTATTAGTCCGCTAGTGTGTTAGTCCGTTAGTGGGTCAGTCCGTTAGTGTGTTAGTCCGTTAGTTTGTTAGTCTGTTTACACGATATCTTACAAACAAATGTTCGCAGAGAGGTCGGACAAGTATTAAAATATTACTTCCGATACTGGCAAGAACCCTATTTATTTGCAACATTCGAATTAAAAAACTTCATCAGTTATTCGAAATTTAAGATTTTCTTAACATGGGAGAATAGGACAATAATTCACTTAAACGTACATTAAATTGAAACTTTTTATTGTAAAAATGTCGGACCAGTTTTAAAATATCAGTTTTTATGCCGGAATGAACATCATTTACTATAAATATGCTACTTTGAAAATTTTGCAAGTTATTGGAAATTTACGAATTTCTTAACATGGCAGTATAGGGCAAAATTTCCCATAAACGTCAATTTTGAGAGATATTTTCATCGTAAAGATGTCAGACTACTTTTGAAATATTATTTAGGACACTGGCATGAATATTAATGACTATGAATTTTCCAATATAAAAATTTCGTAAGTTATTGGAAATTTACGAATTTCTTAACATGGCAGAATAGAGCAAAATTTCACATAAATGTCAATCTTGAGGGATATTTTCATCGTAAAGATGTCAAACCACTTTCGAAATATTATTTATGATACTGGCATGAATATCATAGACTATGATTTTTCCAATTTAAAAAATTCGTAAGATATTTGGAATTTACGATTTACTTAACATGTCAGAATAAAGAAAAATTGAGCATAAACTTCCATTTTGAGGATCATAAATACATTAGACAACTTCAAAATTACATTTATGATACTTGTTTGAACATGATTGTATATAAATATTTTAAGAGGAAAATTTCGTAAATTAATCGTAATTTACAATTTTATCAACATAGCAAGAAATTGTAAATTTTTCATATAAATACGAATTTTGAGGATTATTGCATTGGAAATAGTAGCATGAAAACTAAATAACGGAATTGACCCTGATAAAATAAATTAATAGATTAGATTAAGATAATTATATCGAAGTGAACGGTGGATAGCCTATTAGACGGGGATTTCATTCTGTCACTGTATCAAACTTTGGTCAAATTTATTTCTTTTAAGATGATTATATGTCTCGCACTAGAAATTTATGAGAGCATAAATATGATGGGGAACTGAGCAGAGTCCACCTATGCCAACTAGTTTAACTTAACATTGAACAGAAAAAATAAATAAGTTACTAAAACTTAAATAAAAACAAATTTAAGAACTGGTGTACAAAAATATTTAAACTAAAAAACTTTTTCACACACAATACAAATAAATGTAAGCACTACAGGTTTCGAAAGGGCGTGGAATTTTTTCTTAAGGCTTGTTTTGTCTTCAAGGTTTTTTTTTTTTTTCCATTAAGTCTCGTTTTTGCCTCCAAGGTAGTAAGTAATACGTGTATTTTCGCACCCGAGGAAGAATTAGAACGTTGTTTTCTACACTGGTAGTGCATACATTTATTTTTACGGTGTATGGTGAATTTTTAAGTTTAAGTACAATTTTTTTTTTTTTTTTTTTTATTAAGCAGTTGACTGGTGTTTTCTATTCCTAAATATACATATAAAATAAGTCATCATTGAAAAATATCAAAGAAAAGTGTAATTTACGTGAACATTAAAAAAAAAAAAAAAATCTGAAAATATATTTTGAAATTAAGCGAAAAGAAATTTTGAAAAATAAAATTGATCCAAGTACATCTATAACTAATTTTCTGTTGGAATAATAATAAAAAAAAAAAATAAAGAAGAAACTCTCGTATAATTTGCTTACAGCAAAACTTTATTTTAGACAGAAGAAGAAAAATGTGTCCTTTTACTATTTTTAAAATATCGGTTTTTAAAAAAAGCAAGAGTCCTTATTCTCTTGAAAGAGTTTTTTCGATTTTTCAATAAAGATTCTTTGAATGCAGTAATTGCGGAAGAAATCCATGCATAGTTATTGGAGCTTTAGATTTTGAAATAGATGTTACAGGCCATAGAAACATCTAAATAACTGTCTTCAGCTGGGAGAGAACATAAAAATCTGTAAGCACAGAAAAATAAAACTGTAGCATAATAATTAATGGAAATAAATATTGTTTTCTGAAAGGAATTTAAAGACTTATTTCGAAAAAAAATTTCTTATATAGATTTGATAATGACTTACTGACGAATTTTGTTCAGTAAATCTTAAAATATTTTAAGAGTTATGTATTTTTATTTATTTATTTATTTTTTATTGTAAAATTTGTTTCTTTTTTAAAACATTAAATTGTGTTTGATATTCAATGGTGTTTTTAAATTTTATGTTTTTGAAATAAATAAAATCGCAATTATTCGTTAAATTGTTTTCAGGTTACACTTTCATTAATATTTATTATACTAGGATTTTCAAATAGATTAAATACATATTTTTTCTAAATTTGATATTTCAAAAATATTTTTTTTTCCTAAACTAATTTCTAAAAATGTCCCCTCAAAAAACGCTCGGTTTTAAGATCGGTAAGAGTTATAAGTAATATTTTAAATCGGGTCCTGTTTCTCTGTATTTATTTGTTTTTGAGATATCTTTTACACAGACTAACAAACTAACACACTAACATACTAACAGACACCCTGCAGACAGATACCATATCAATTTTGTCATTTTAGTATTCCTCACACCTCAAAACGTATAAAACAGACAAAAATTCGAGATCGTAAATTTTCACGATTACCTAAATCCCACATACCTATAGTAAGATAGGGAATTAAAATGAATAAATTAAAATATATCTAAATTATAATATAAAAAGCTGAAAACGTATGAATGAAAAAATATTTTTGTATTTTCATCAATTGATAAAAATTATGAATGAATTTTTTAAATTGTAATAAAATTGTACGGAAAAAATTAAATGAATGTTTTACAGGACCTATTAATGTCATTTTAAATAGGGAGCATTCCATAGTGAACTGAAATAACATATATCATTTTTAAGAAATTCTGAAAATATTCACGGACGCTGCATGCAGGCAGACGGAAAGATAGACAGATGACCATTCGGACAGACAGATACACTAATTCGAATTATATTTATACTTACATTTGTTAGAAAGAGTTAAAAACGCTTAATGTAAAAGAAAATGCAATTATAGCAAATTTTCAATAACAGTCTTAATGTAACTAAATATTTTTGTGTGACTCTGTAAATCTTAATGCAAATAATACTACATCCTATAAAAGTTATTCTTTTGTGCAGTAAATAACAAATTTTCATTTCATTAATATTTGTGTAAAATAAGGTTATTAAAATATAGTTTACAGAAATACCTCCCATAGTACGTAATTCTTTGAAATAATTTCGAGTATCCCCAGTGTTAATATTTAGTCCATTTTCAGTGGAAAACATCTAATAGTTCACTCGAACAACATATTTCAATTTAATTAAGATTTGTGTAAAGAAAAAGTACTAAAATATAGTTTATAGAAATACCTCTCATAGAATACTGTGCTTTGGATTACTTTCGGGCATCCCTGTACTTAAACCAGTAATCATGAAAAACGGCAGTTTTTCTAGTGACGCAAGCGCAAAAACAAACGAACGCCACGACACTCAGCGGAAACGGAAAAACGAACGAAAACTGCGACACTTATATATACAGGAATTTTAAGATCAAAGTAACCGCTGAAAGCCGACACTTAATATCTCAGGAAATATGGGAGGTTATGTTCTGATATTTTCAAAATAGACTTTCACCTTCTGTCTGATCCTACCCTGAAATCCCTACATTTCTGCGTGCAATATATTTCGAGATATGAATTGGCTCATTTAAGTTGTAAATGGACGGCGTATGTAAGGAACAATTTTTTCTCGAATATGGCTCGAGCGAATTTAGTTTAATTGATATATGATATTAATCGCTTTTATCTGATGTGCCTGACATCTCCCTTTTCCCTAGGAAAACTCTTGTTTTTTTTATAACTCAGTTTAAAAATCGAACTATTTTTTACTCCGAAAATACCGTGATGCGGCAGTTTCGCGGACGAATTTCTTCTCTTCCATGTGAAATACTGAATATCAAATAATCGTTTTGGCTCCATCTATCGGGGAGCGTCAAAAATAAACACAAAAAATAAAATAAAAAATATTTTTCTTTTTTTAATATATATATTAAATGAGTTATTTATTTAGGTACTTGTATTTTATATGACATTTGTTTATCAAAAATATTCTTTGTATTTACATTGTTTTCATGCTGATACGTTGTTAACTTTCAAAATTGGTTCTATTTTAAAAGGTGATTGCAACAACAAAAAAATTTTCCTTTATTTTCATAAAAATGACAAATAATATGATAATCATATGCAAATATTTGTAATTTTTTCAAAATTAGGTGATAAATCACTTAAACTACGGATTGAAAAAATTCTTAAAACAGAATTTGAAAATAATTAATTTGCTCATTAAGTTTCTAGTATATATATAATATATAAATTACAAAATGTTAAGCTATAATAAAATTTTGAATAGATTAAGATTTTTTTTAAAATTAAATTCATAACAAACTATACTACTTAAATATTTACCGGTATAAAATTTTCACTTTTTAAAGATTTTTCTATTATTATTTATTTTTCTCTTTTAAATCAAATCTATACCTAAAACATTATAATAAGAAATAAATATAAATAAGAAATTTTTGTCATTTTTAAAATGTACTATATTATGCCTTTGTAATGTTGCATGTGTCCATCTTTTTTATCACTTTTTATAAAATTTTGAAATTTTATTTAGTTTGTTATTTTGTTCGAGTGTGACCTATAAAACAACACTTTTAATACAGTGTTATTACCATGCTCCTTTAATTTTACGTTTTGATCATTAACCCCTAAAAAGTAATGATATCAATACAAAAAACCCTTAACGGGTTAAAAGTTTGTGACGCAGCATTGTACTTTATGGCTATAAGAATTAGAAATATGGGTCTTAAAAATAATGATATCAAATTTTCAGTGACGCTTTGATATTAATTAAATTATACATAGATTTTCTTATTTGAATTTGCTTTTTCCTTTTATTTATATTTACAGTGTAAACGTTATTTTCAACATAAAATAATATATAGCATTTACTCATTGATACCTTTCCATTCACATCTCTTATACTATGAAAGCATGTGTTTTAAAAGAAATTATATGAAATTCCAGTAACGCAGTGGTGTTACATTAAGTGATTTGTTTTTAAATTTCTCTGCAATTATTTTGTTTTGCATATTAAAGTATATGTGCACATTGAAATATTGCTTTTAATTTTCAAATACGCTGTGAAATATATCACTTTCATTAAGCTTATATTATGTACTGAAATATATTTATTTCAATGAATTATTCTACCTTTTGCGTCACGCCATCCAAAACTGTAAGTAAAATATATGGAAATGTTTACTTTGTGTCATTTCATCCAAATAAATTGAAAATGCATGAAAATAGATATCGTGATGCAAAGAAAAAAACTGTGAAATTTTTTTCAGTTTTGGATGGCGTGACGCAAAAGATAGAATAATTCATTGAAATAAATATATTTCAGTACATAATATAAGCTTAATGAAAGTGATATATTTGACAGCGTATTTGAAAATTAAAAGCAATATTTCAATGTGCACATATACTTTAATATGCAAAACAAAATAATTGCAGAGAAATTTAAAAACAAATCACTTAATGTAACACCACTGCGTTACTGGAATTTCATATAATTTCTTTTAAAACACATGCTTTCATAGTATAAGAGATGTGAATGGAAAGGTATCAATGAGTAAATGCTATATATTATTTTATGTTGAAAATAACGTTTACACTGTAAATATAAATAAAAGGAAAAAGCAAATTCAAATAAGAAAATCTATGTATAATTTAATTAATATCAAAGCGTCACTGAAAATTTGATATCATTATTTTTAAGACCCATATTTCTAATTCTTATAGCCATAAAGTACAATGCTGCGTCACAAACTTTTAACCCGTTAAGGGTTTTTTGTATTGATAGTATATACTCCATTTTCAGTAACGAACATCCGAATGGGAATTAACATACATCAGTTTTAAGAAATTTTATACAAATGCACTCATTTTCAACAGATAGTCTAATTCAAATTATATTCATACTTAAATTTATTAGAAAGTGTTAAAAACGTTTAATGTAAACGAAAATGTAATTACAGCAAAAATTTCCAATAATAGCCTTAATGTAACTGAATATTTATGCATGGCCTTGTAAATCTTAATGCTATGAATACTATATTCTATAAAAGTTATTCTTTTGTGCATGTGAATAACAAGTTTTAATTTCATTAATATTTGTGCAAAGTAAAGTTATTAAAATATGGTTTATAGAAGTACCTCTCATAGAACGTGATGCTTTGGAATAATTTTGGGTGTCCTTGTACACAAACCAGTTGTGGTATTTAGTCCATTTTCAATAGAAAACATTCAATAGTGAACTTGAATAACAAAATTTCAATTTCATTATTCATTGTGTAAAGTAAAGGTATTAAAATATGGTTTATATAAATACCTCTAGTAGACTACAATGCTCTGGATTACTTTCGGGTGTCCCTGTACTGAAACCAATAGTGGTACTTACTTCATTTTCAGTAGGTAACATCCGATTGTGAACTTAAATAACATTTATCAGCGAGGATAGACATATTGACAGACGGGCAGACTGACGGTCAACCGAAGGCATTAACACTTTTCATCCTTGTTGGAAAGCCTTAAAAATTCTACCCATATACATTCGCAAGGAACTGGCACTGATTGAATTAATTATTGATAGAATAAGAGGAGAAAAATTGTGTTAAGTAGTAAGCACGATAAAGGCTAAGTGATCAGCCATTTCATTTTGAGAAGGACATGAAGACGCATGCCAAGGTGACTGAAAGCGACAATTGTGATTGCGCAAGATTTTGTTTTTCATATTTTATATATCACATAAAAATTGTTGAAAAATGGCACAGAATTATACAAAATAAGTAAATGCTAAAAAATTTATTATTATTATTATTATAATTATTTTGTTGATACAGAAGAATTTGAAAAAGATTATTCCCAAAGTTTTATGAATGAAAATATAACTTTACAATTGTCCAAATCCTTTTCAGAATGTAAACATTTGAATGATCAAATCTTATTGTGTTATTGCTAATATTGTAAAATTATTTACAGTGTATCACTATTTAAACTAATGTCAGTTTTCTTACTATCTATAGTGATTAGATGTTTCACGAAAATTACAATATTAATTTGAACCTTTTTTAGTTCCCCATCAAGCTACAGGTTTGGGAAACTTTGATGATCGTGAAATGTTTAGAACTCGGTTTTTTGACATTTTGACATGTTTTCAGGTGTGATGAATCTGAAAATGTCAAAATGAGTATGTTGTCTGTCTGTAGGGTGTCTCTTAGTTTGCTAGCGTGTTAGTTTGTTAGTCATTGCAGGTGTACACGATATCTCACGTACAAATGATCGCAGAGAGGTCGATGCAGTTATAAAATATTATTTATGACACTGTCAAGAACCCTGTTCATTTGCAACATTCTAATTAAAAAACTTCAGAAATTATTCGAAATTTACGATTTTCTTAACATGGGAGAATAGGGAAAAATTTCACCTAAACGTGCATGAAGTGAAATATTTTTATAGTAAAGATATAAAAAGCTTTTAAATGTCAGTTTTGATACCGGGATAAACCTCATTAACTATAAAAATCCCACTTTGAAAAGTTCGTAAATTATTCAAAATTTACGAATTTCTTAACATGGCAGAATACGGCAAAATTTCGCATAAACGTCGGTTCTGAGGAATATTTTCATTGTAAAAATGTCAGACTACTTTTAAAATATTATATAAAACAACTATGAATTTCCAATTTAAAAATTTCGTAAGTCATTGGAAATATACGATTTACTTAATATGGCAGAATAGGGCAAAACTTCGCATAAACATTTATTTTGCGGGATATTTTCTTTGTAAAGATGTCAGGGCACGTTTAAAATATCATTTAGGATACTGGCATGAACACCCCTGACTATGAATTATTTAATTTAAAAATTTCGTAAGTTATTTGGAATTTACGATTTACTCAACATAGTTGAATATTGCAAAACTGACCATAAACGTTCATTTTGAGGATCTTTAATTTATCAGACAACTTCAAAATAACATTTATGATATTAGTTTGAACGTGATTGGCTACAAATATTCCAATAGAAAAATTTCGTAAGTTATTCGTAATTTATCAACATAGCAAAATTGGGCGATATTCCATATAAATATATGCTTTTTGATGATATTTTCGAAATTAACCATAATAAAATAATTTAATAGGTTCGAATTAGATAAATATATCGAACTAAACAGTGGGTAGCTTATTAGGCGGGGATTTCCGTTTGTCACTGTGTCAAGAGTTTGGTCAAATTCATTTCTCTGTACATGATTATAATATGTCCTGCACTAAAATTTATGAGAACATATATGTGATGGGAAACTGAGCAGAGTCCACCTATGCCAACTAATTTTTAGTTGTAACGTTTGTCTAATTGTATGTATGCCTAATCGATATGCCAACTGGTTTAATTAACTTTTACGAGGCGATAACATAAAGTTCAAATTATTACAAAAAATAATGAAGATATAGAAATATAAGTTTTAATTGTTATTCTGACGACTTGTCTATATAGCCACAACCCAGATTTATATATTTCTCCCATTGTTTCTTGACCTATAAAAAGCCGTCATTGTTGAATTCAGTAGAGTAAATTAATGTGGTGGTGTGTGCATTAAGGCATATTGACTACTCGTGTGTCCTAAAACTGCATGAAATGCTCCTCGTGGGATTCATTTTTGAGGGTTCATAGTCCGCATGTCCACATTCATTTGAGTTTCGGGTAAAACTACAGAAAACTCTACACTGTTAGGTCTAAGAACGATCGAAACTGGTAATTACTATCTACCAGCTCCGAGAGCAGAATCTCTCGGCCACAAAGTAGATTGGACTGAAAATGAAGTTATTTAAATCCAGAGCTTTTAGAAACCGAATTAATCAACATTCATATTGAAGAAAACATATAATAGAAGATGACATGTCCAGAAAAAACTTGAAGCCAAAAGCGTAACTGTAGAAGCCATTTAGTAAAATAGCACTAGCTATTGTATTGGTAGACTCAATATGGCACTTGCGGTTGTGTTCTTAGAGGAAAGACAAAAGAGGCGATGGCATGTCCCAAAAATTATGAAGTCACGATTCTAACCACAGAAGTCATTAAGAAACGCAATTATATATAAAAGAAATCTGCATTTTTATTGTGAGTATACGTAACTTAAATCATTCAGGAAAAACATTCATTGTAACTAAAGGTCTCAAAGCTGTCAAACCAATAAAATGACACAGTACTAGCTAATGTTTTGTTAGACACAATATGCTGGTACGTTATATAGCAAATCCTTTTACATAATTCTACCAAAACAATAATAGTTGAAATTTGCAACATAGCATAAAAAAGGATAAATTAACATGTGGAATATATTTTATCCTGATATCTCGGTAATTTCATAGTAATGATTAAAAATTTGTATTATTCTACGTAATTACACCCAAGATTAATATTGCATTCCTACTGAGAAAACATGTCAATGTACTTATTTATTTTAGTTTTAATTAATCATTTACTATTTATATTCAAGTGAATAAATAAATTATTTCTGAAAACGTAAACCAAAGCTTAAAATATCTAGTTATTTATTTAATTAAATTTTTGAAAAGAGAGTTTGCTTGCATTTTTTTTTTTTTTTTCTGGCACAAAAACTTTATATTCTGCAGACATAAACTAAAACATATTCTTATGGATAATGTTATTATCAAAAGTATTTTATGTAGAGAAATAGTATTTTAACTATTAGAAGGAGTATACTATTAGCGAAGAATAAAATCCAGTTACTCTTTTTACATTTATTATTCTAAACATAATTTATATTTTTTATTTTAAAAAAGGATATTTCAGTAATAAGATTTGACATTAATCTTGAATCATTATGGTTACGATTTTTTTCTCTACACATTTCCTGTACATATATATAGATTAATTGTTTTTTGCTCGTAAAGATGAAAAAAGGGTGTTATATATAATATATAATTTAAGAAACATTTTTAATTAAGAAAATAACATGAATTTAAACATAAAGTTAAAAAAAATTATATATTTTTAAAAATTCAGAATAAAATATATTTAAATATAAATAGTTTTACTTATGTGTAAATTTTGCAAATATTTCTCACTTAATTTTGCAATCTGTATTGTTAATGTTATTCTTATATGCGACTTAGTTTTTGTATTTTAGATTGCATAGTTTTTTTCTTAGTTTCGCCTCCTGACCAAGGGTTGTACTGCCCGAGACGTGCAGTCCTTGAGAGAGGGACAGTGATACCAATTTGTAAAAAGTTTAGTTACTTTTATGTAAATTCATTCAAAGAGGCTTAATCAGGTTATAAAATGTCAATTTTCTGCATTTCTAGCTTGTTTGTGTGTTAAAATAGCTAATTTTCCCTTAAAAACGCATTAAAATGTTTCATTAAGGCAGGTAATTGATTTGACGCCAAATTTGGCGACTTTTTCGCACCTTCGAGACTTTTTTGGCGACTTTTGCTAGAAAATCCCTATTATCGATATACGAAATATGGAAGCTCTAACTTGAATATTCTACGAGTTACCAGAACATTGTAGGTTTTTTAGAAGGCTATAAAAGGAGGCCAATGCGACCAAGTAGTCAGTCTCTCGCCAACTGCCTCACGATAAAATGCTCTCCTGCCTAGTCTGTTTCATTACAGCTTTGCTGTAGGTTAATGTTCTGATGCTGTTTATACTGTGAATTTGTTTTTGACAGCTGCTATCTAAGCTGTATTTACTGGTAAAAGTGAAGTTGGTACTTTGCTTATAGACCTGTATTCTTCTAGAATTTTCTGTTAGTAAACTTCTGAGCTTCTTAAAGTTTCGCCTTTCATTCAGAAACAACCCACAAACACCAAGTACGCAACAGTATAGATATAAATATATATGTGTATATATATATCTGTCTAAATAATCGTGCGATTCCAATTAAAATATAACAATTATAAGAAGAATATATAACATAGAAAGTAAAATTATGTTTTAAAGTTACAAGACAATTGTAGCATTTTATGATGCAGGGTAATTTCAAATATTTGTGTTATTCTTCAATTTGTGGTTGATTCCCTAATTGCACACGCAACTGAATCGACAGGGGAAAATATGAGATTGTAAAAGTTCTTTGCATGTTTAAAGGTTAATGCCATTTGGTTCAGAATTGTTTTAGAAAATAAAAATAATGGCAAAATAAATAAATAAGTAAATAAATAAATAAATCCCTAAATATTTGACCAACACTGAACGAAGTGTAAGCACGTGTGACGGAAAATGCAAATTTCGAATGATTTACATCCCATTTACAACAAAACTAAATGTTTTACCACGGATTCCTTTATGGCCCATGAAATAATGGCCTACATAAAATCATTAGTTTATCTAACATAGTAAACTTATCTTTAAAAATTTCTTTAGATTAAATGATTCTTTACTATATATGTTCTTATAAAATTTTGGATCTAATTTTATATTTTTTTCTCATCGTCCTATGAATCTCAAAGGAAGCTTTTATTACCAAATTCAAAATCTTGTGTCAGCTACCGAAATAAAGTGTTTATTCTCCTACAGGTTATTTATTAGAGGAAACTTGGTAGTTTTATTTTACATAATGTTGTTTGTAAATAATTTAATCATTCGTACACCTCTTTGAAATTTATGTGAGAAAAGAATCATCACGTTACATTTTTCAATCATATATTCAGCCATAACAATCTTGTTTTTAGAAAATAAGCATAATTCTTGTTAAAAATTTAGAGAAAAATTATGTATTCTGTTATTATTCATTTATAAGTTCCGCTGTAAAATTTCGTAATTTTCCTAGAAGATGGTTGCGAATATTTAAATTTTATTCATAACATGATTTAAAATAGTAATATTTGCATTTTTAATCGCGAGAAATTATTATTAAAGTCTATTAATCAATTATAATGTATATCAAACATTATTCTTCAATATTAATGGTAAATATTTAATAAAACATCCTAAATGTTGGCAATACTGTTATATACATAAAACATTATTGGTACAAAGGTAATCAGAACGACAGATTTAGCAATTTATTTTTGCCCATCGTTTATTTCCTGTAAATTTAAATATTTTTCTGCAATATCGATTTCGTTTCTAGTATATTGTATGCATGTTCAGAATTACAATGGTTTCATCAAATATAATACATAAAAACATGCATGATTTCTTACTTTCTTTTTATTTGTAAGCATTTATTGGAATATCATGTTACAAATAATCCAATATATAAAGTAAATACATATATTTCATACATACATATATTTCATACATATACAATACATATATTTCATACCATTCAATACATATATTTTATACCATTTTGAATAAAACGGAGAATTTTATAATTCTATATTTTTCTTTTAGGCAGTACAGTCGGTAAAAAAAGTATCCGAGCACTAGCAAAAATTCCTATGTAAAAAAAGTAGAGTTAATACTGTTTTGTTAAATAAGTCCTTGTCGAAGCATGTTCTTAGACTGACTAAGAACATGATTTGACAAGGATTTATTTAACAAAACAGTATGAACTCTACTTTTTACTTTCTTCTATCTTCAATAGAAGAAAGTATTGGATTCGTAAAAATTTTCGATTTCGGGTTTTTGATGGATTTACACGTTTTGAGAGCTGTAGAACACGATTTGACCATTTTTAGAAATGTCTGTCTGTCTGTCTGTGTGTGTGTGTGACAAAATTTTGTGCCAACTGTACCTCAGGAACTATTGGACAGAATTTCATACAAATTGGTATGTAGTTGCACCTTGACATAAATTAGTGCCTATCAACTTTTGGTAAAAATCGTCTTACAGGTTGCGTTGCCATCCCGCTTTTCCTAAATTTTTAACATGGTGATATAGGGCAAAAATTTTCAAGATGGGTATCTTTCGAAAGGTCTCGTCAGTACCTTTAAAACGAATGGTTGAACTATAAATCTGTGATAATTTAAAACAAAGTTATCGATTTTTTTTTTACTTTTTACGAAAAAAAACTTAGAAATTTTTTTTTTATTTTTTTTTTATTTATTTATTTTTTTTTTGAACGAAATTATCAAAACTTGGTATTTAGTTGGCTCCTGACATAAACTGGTGCTGATTAGATTTGGGGATCAATCGCACGACAGGAGGCGCTGTGATCGTATTTCTTCTAAATTTTTAACATGGTAGTATAGGACAAAATTTCGTATAAATGTACATAATGCGAGTTATTCTTAACATGTGATTGTAAAATTAATATGAATTATTGCTAATAGTAGTAGTTAATTAGGAAAAAAAAAATTGTGCATGTGGGGGCATCGCTCCCCCCCCCTGGGGGGAAGTACCCTCTGGGGTGGGGTAAATTTTCAAGATGGCTATCTTTCGAAAGGTCTCGTCAATACCTTTAAAACGAATGGTTGAACTATAAATATGTGGTAATTTAAAACAAAGTTATTGATTTTTTTTACTTTTAATGAAAAAAAAAAAAAACTTAGATTTTTTTTTTTTTAATATTGTTACTGAGTGAATTTGTATAGGAAAATATAGAAGAAAGTCTCGTGGTGGCCACAACATACTAGTTTATATAGGAATTTTTTCTAGCGTTCAGATACTTTTGTTACTGACTGTATGTTCAGTTTAATCTACATTATATTTAAAGAAACTTTTTTTTCTCTCATTAGCATCAAAAAGGTAATCATCCTGAATCATAAATATACTAACTGTTTAAGAACATTACATAAGATTACCGAGTTAAAAACCAATAACAAATCCAAACATTGTAATCTGTATTGGATTAAATTTTTTTAATTAACATTGTTATATTAAAAAAAAAAAAAAAAAATGAGAATCGTAGATGATAGAGGAAAAGGATGTTTTAAATTTTTCCAATTCCTTTGTTGACAATCTTCTAAAAATATACATGATTTTAGATATTATGCTAACTTCCTTTTATTGTGACCTAGAAACATGTAAGATTTTATAAGACACGTTTTATCATCCATTGCACATATAATTATTAACATAAAAGTAGTTTGTACTTTAGAAACATTTCGAATAAAAAAAGAAATATATATATATATATATATATATATATATATATATATATATATATATATATTAATAATATTTCCTATCAAATTTACAATATTTTTTATTAATTTATTTACAAATACTAGTGAAAAAACATTCTGGACTATACGTATAAACTAGTTGGCATAGGTGGACTCTGCTCAGTTCCCCATCATATGTGTGTTCTCATAAATTTCTTGTACAGGACATATTATATACATGTTAAAAGAAATGAATTTGACCAAAGCTTGATACAGTGACAGAATGAAATCCCCGCCTAATAGGCTATCCGCCGTTCACTTCGATATATTTATCTTATTCTAATCTATTAATTTATTTTATCAGGGTCAATTCCGTTGTTTAGTTTTCATGCTACTATTTCCAATGCAATAATCCTCAAAATTCACATTTATATGAAAAATTTACAATTTTGCTATGTTGATAAAATCGTAAATTACGAATAATTTACGAAATTTTCCTATTAGAATATTTGTATTCAATCATGTTCAAAATATCATAAATGTAATTTTGAAGTTGTCTAATGTATTTAGGATCCTCAAAATGGAAGTTTATGCTCAATTTTGCCTTATTCTGACATGTTAATTAAATCGTAAATTCCAAATAACTTATGAATTTTTTAAATTGGAAAAATCATAGTCTATGATATTCATGCCAGTATCCTAAATAATATTTCGAATGTGGTTTGACATCTTTACGATGAAAATATCCCTCAAGATTGACGTTTATGTGAACTTTTGCTTTATTCTGCCATGTTAAGAAATTCGTAAATTTCCAATTACTTACGAAATTTTTATATTGGAAAATTCATAGTCATTAATATTCATGCCAGTGTCCTAAATAATATTTCAAAAGTAGTCTGACATCTTTACGATGAAAATATCTCTCAAAATTGACGTTTATGTGAAATTTTGCCCTATACTGCCATGTTAAGAAATTCGTAACTTTTCCAATAACTTGCGAAAATTTCAAAGTAGCATATTTATAATTACTGATGTTCATTCCGGCATGAAATCTGATATTTTAAAACTGGTCTGACATTTTTACAGTAAAAAGTTTCCATTTAATGCACGTTTAAGTGAATTTTTGTCCTATTCTCCCATGTTGAAAAAATCGTAAATTTCGAATAACTGCTGAAGTTTTTTAATTCGAATGTTGCAAATGAATAGGGTTCTTGCCAGTGTCAGAAGTAATATTTTAAAACTGATCTGACCTCTCTGTGACAATTTGTTCTTGAGATATCGTGTACACAGACTAACGGACTAACGGACTAACACGCTAACCCACTAACACACTAATAGACACCCTACAGACAGACACCATACAAATTTTGTCATTTTCGGATTCCTCACACCTGAAAACGTGTAAAAGAGTAAAAAAAAACCGAGGTCGAAAATTTTCACGATTACCTAAGTTCCCCATACCTATAGTATGATGGGGAACTAAAAAATTTTCACGATTACCTAAGTTCCCCATACCTATAGTATGATGGGGAACTAAAAATTTTCACGATTACCTAAGTTCTCCATACCTATATTATGATGGGGAACTAAAAATTGCTAAAGATTGATGTAGGAAAATTACAGAGTGCACTATAAGATAAACAAACATTGTAGTCTGTAATGGATTTTATTTACTGAGGGATATTGAAAGAATTGTATGATAATGATTGCTGATAGAACAAGATAAGTGTATTGGTATGAAATATAAAAAATGTTTTGTGGGTTAAACATTTTGTACTGTATCTAAAAAATGCTTTTAGATATTATATAAATTAGTATATATTGTCACATAAACGTATTTCAGCAGTTTTCAGATACGTTACTTCCCTAACCGCATATATAATCACTTATATAAAAGCTATTTAAGATTTTGTACAGTTTTAAGCAAATCGAGACATATTATAATCTGTTGATATTTATTTTAAAGCAGATTTACAATTCATAAAAAAGTATATTGTATGAATATTGTTTTTTCTATTTTTAAACCTCATATTCTATCTTTTTCGTTAGCAAAATCATTCTGCATTTTAAAACGAACGGATATTAAATATCATTACATGAAAAACACTGAGTTCAAAAACAATAAGTTAACATAGCACTGTAGTCTGTTTTGAATTTTATTCAATTTGTTGCATTTAAAAATCTTTAAGAATGATTGATGATGGATCAAGATAAGTGTATTGGTTGAGAAAATAGGAATGTTTATTTCTCTTGATAAAGAGAAAACTCCTCTCTCATCGTGATTTGTTTTCAAAGAAATGAATACTTTGATGTTCAATTTATTTAAAAGTAAATACAGAAACAAATTTTTAAACAAGCAAATTTTTTAAACATAATTTCTAGGATTCTCGAAATATGCAAGAGTGAAAGACAAGCTATTGTTTTGTTGTTCGACACTTAACTCTTTACAGTTACATAATTTTCAAAGAAAAATGATTTTATTACACGTAATATATTAAAATTAGATAAATTGATAATTAAATAATAGGGATTTTTTTGGTTTGCTACTCATATACATAAAATTCTTAAGCTTGATTCGATGTCTACTTGTAAATTTTCATCGAGATGAAGAAAGAATTTTAAAAGAAACATAACACAAATAATTTAAAAAACAGCCTGGTCCACAGCGGGAATCGAACCCGCTCTCCCGCATGCGTATATTGGAATAGTGGCATAACCACGTATCCAGGGAAGGTTACAATCATCTAATAACTGTATACGTGCCATAAATGCAATCGATTTAAGATTTTCTTACATCATTTACATATATATATATATATATATATATATATATATATATATATATATATATATAGGGGAGACCCGTGTACCTAGGGCCGCTTTTTTCAATGCCCAAAAACAGAGCCCTTGACATATTTAAAATTATCAAACTGATATGTGCATATCTTTAGGACTAATTACTTCCAATTGCGATTAATATAAATACCTAAAATTATAAATTCCGACAAATGGAAGGTTTTTAAAAAAACTTCAGTCGTGGCCCTAGGTACAACACCCTCATTGTACCTGGGGCCAGACCTCATTGTACCTAGTGCCATTCTCTCAAATTTATATTTCACTTTCTAATGAATAGAAAATAAGTATATAAACATATATTTTATATAAAAAAAAACAATATCAAGTAATATATTTATTTATCATAGAATAATTATCATGTTGTTGCCTTAATTTGAAACACGAATTTTTTCATTATTTTTTTCTCTTTGGGATGTTCTAACAAAACGTTTTTTTTTTTCTTCGATTTTTTTTTTTTTTTTTTTTTTTTTTTTCTGGAGTGTCACTTGGATTTCTAGATCTCTCTGTTTTTCGGTCGCATGTTTTCTTTGATGTGGGACATTTTCCTTTAGGTAAAGGTTTTGCTTAGGTTCGTACCTGTTAAAGCATGATACATGAAAAGATGTTAGATGTTGAAGATTTCGAAATTTCAACAGCACAATAAACAGAGACATCCAGTTCTATCATTGTTGGTTTACTTTCTTCCTGGAAAATCTTTTTTTTTTTTGTTTCCCTTTTTCTTTCTTTCTTTTCTTTTCTTTTTTTTTTTTTTTTGATTTAGGGAGGGATTTTGTCTTTTAGTCACATTTGAACTTAAATATTCATCCGCAGTGAATGTGTTTTGAATCATTGGCCATATGCCGGATATACGAAAGCCTGATAGAATGTTTACAGGCGGATAGGATTTGCCAACATTTTCAGCTGATTGGTTTACCAGAGTTTTCCAGCATGCAATTACTATAGGCTATACTATGTTTCTTAACACTTTTGCGACCACTGACGTAGATTCACGTCATTTGAAAATATGAAACTCCACCAGTGGGCGTTAATTTTGCAATTTGTACATTATTTGTTTCTAAAAAATATACACAATATTCATATTTGTACAATCAGTATACTATGGATGCAAATACTTTGATTAGAGAGAGTATGATTATAATGCATATCCATTTGTAACATAAATGTTAATACGGAAAATTTAGTTTTGAAAAATTGTAACTTTTGAGAAAAACGCCCAGGAGCGGACCTTACTGTCAAAAAGACAAAAACATGCGGTCGCGAAAGTGTTAAACGGTCCAAACACACTGGCCCTAGGTACAAGGCAGCTATGTGGCCCTAGGTACAAGTTTTGGTAACTTCATTCAAAATGCCTTCCACTAAAAAATCCACTTGCAGAGAGGACTAATTAAATATCTCATTTATTACTCAATATAACAAGCAACATTATACACCAAAAATGAAAGAAAAATATTTGACTTGTCTTTGTAAAATAGCAAAAGAGATGAGCTGCAAAATTTTACTTCAAACTATGTAAATTCGTTTTCTACATGTAACTTGTCAAAACTTTCTCCTCAGATGTTCCAAAGTAGTTGTAAAAGTAGCAATTGGTGTTGTTACTCACCCAATTGAGTATTAAAACTTAAAATTAAATATTATTCAAATAAAGTGGGGTGGCCCTAGGTACATGATGGCCCTAGGTACACGGGTCTCCCCTATATATATTACTAATGGAAATCATCAGTATGCTCTTCATATTAAACAGTTTGCATTACTGCTTTATTAATATAATAATTATATGTTTTTGTCTTTTTATAAACTAGCAGGTTTTACCTGTTTTTCTAGTCACTATATTAAACGAATTTTTCTAAAAACAATAATCAATATATTTAAATCACTTTATAAATAAATAAACACTAAAAAAAATCCAATGAAATCGCTTTAAACTTCACTTTGGCTCCCGCTGCTTTCGGCAGTGTTTTTCCCGCCTACTCTATATCGATCCCACATCCTAATTGCTTGTATTGGTGCCTTAGTTGGGTATTTCAGTTTAGGTGTTAACTGGGCGATAAGTGGTGCTGCTATAATTTAAGAACTACATTTTTTAGGCAGACATTTCTTGAACAGACTATCATATTCCCTCATGAGATGGCAGAACCAGACAATATATTCAAATGCAAAATTTTTAATTAATTAAAAAAAATAATAAAAAAATTGAGGATATTGTGTAGACTCTGAATAATTTTATTTTGTCAATCGACATCGGTTCTCTTAATTATATTAAAAAATTAACACATTGGTCCCTGTAGGAATGAACCTACGACTTTCGTGTTATCAGCATGACGCTGAAGGCGACTAAGCTAATGGACCAAGGAATAACTGCTTACTTTTGCGTTTCTATCACGAGAGTCATTCAATACAGATATTTATATATTTTAATTAATAATAGTAATAATAAAATAGTAAAACTGATCAATAATTCGAAAATTGATTTTTGAGGGCATCAGAAAAGGCAAAAACGGACCTTCATGCAAAATTCTGTAGCTCTACGATCAGAGTCATACATACACACACGCGTGCCTTTTTTTATTATATCTATAGATTATTTTATCAAGAAGTTTAGAATTGAAATTTTAGTACTTTTTATTATTTACGAAAAATATATTAGTTTAAAAGATTGACTTTTATTATAGAGTTACAAGAAGATAAATAAAGCAATTAAGCAATTAAGTAAACAACAAATTTGTTTATTCAAAATGGTGTTTTCCAAGTTACAGTCGGTAACAAAAGTGCCCGAACACTAGCGAAAATTCCTGTGTAAAAAAAATACACTTCATACGGTTCTGTTAAATAAATCCTTATCGAATCGTGTTCTTAGACTGACTAAGAACAGAATTTAATAAGGATTTATTTAACAAAACTGTATGAAGTGTACTTTTTTTACATAGGAATTTTTGCTAGTGTTCGGACACTTTTGTTACCGACTGTAAGGTGTTTTATCAAAGTTTTCAACTTATCATTAGAAAAATGTAGCATATAGGCCCACAAGTGCCCGAGCGGTTCTGCGCTTAAAGCTGGTAGATGTGAAATACCGGGTTCGATTCCAGGTCGCGCTCATCGACTTTGCCATTTGGAGTTTTCTGGGTTTTCTCGAAACTCACGTAAATACGGGATAGGTCTTCTTACAAACACCACCACGGAGGGCATTTTATCCGCAGACTTATGACCATAGCTTAGTCATTTGGCCTTAAATCCAACCAACCAACCAAGGGTAGTATATTCAATTAATTTCATTGCTATCTGGATTAATTGAAACTGAGTTAAATTTATATCAGGTAAGTTTGAGCATCTCGGCCCCTTCCCAATCTTAGAACCGATAAACTCATATTTAGTTTTTTACAATAAGTCTTTCATATTTACTTCATAACTTTAATCATTGTAGGATAGCGTCTAGCCAGAAAGTTAATCCTCACAAGTTATTTTAAGTAATTAAACATTATGAGATAAACATATATTTTCATGTAAGTATAATCGTCTCCTGCGTTAACCTCTCTAAAGCAAATCATTTGTGTCCAGTATAAAAGTTATCTTGCCCTTTCCAGGAGATTTTTTGACAATATCCCCCCCTCCCTCCCTCCCCCCCCCCCCAAAAAAAAAAAAAAAAAAAAAAAGCATCAAGCATAAATTTAGATAATTTAGGAAATGGAGGCCGCATGATGCTACAAAATTTATCTTCAGTGTTAATCATTTGACAGCAATTATGTATAATTTATTAGCTCAGAAATATTCAAATTTAGTTTTTATTTAAATTAATACTGACATAAAATAATCTTCAATGACACTAAAAATACTTGATAATTGAATAAAAAAGGGTTATAAATGCCGGAAGATGAAATTTTCAGTCTTTCAATGAACTACATAATTCTTAAAGTATTTGTAATTGTTGTTTTAATAAAGTAATGTGCTAAATCTACGTCAAAGAATAATGAATTTATAGAATAGACTTAAATCAAAATTTACATAGCGTTATAAAATTAAAAATGCATATATTTTTAATGATTTTGCATCAATATATATATTAAATTAAAATAAATTTCACATATAACAGTGTAAAATATTTTAAAATATTAAAATACAAATTTTTCAGTATTGAAAAAATTACAGTCATCTAGACATTAGAATATTCTGTAAGTATAATGAATTAAACAAATCTCAGAGTTTACGCATTGGAAAAACCTCTTGTTTCGCAGTTTAATGTTTGAAATTTATGTGTTCTATATCTTCTTCCCGGACAGTATAAACAGTTTTTTATAAGTTATTAATTATATTTTTTCTTTCAAATTTACTTTTTTTCTTGAAAGATAAAAATAAAATATACATGATCGATAATGTAGTATTTGTTATTTTCAGATAACATGAATCCTCTGTTACTGTTTGTTTTAGTTTCACAGTCTTTTTCGTGCTATTGAAAACACATCAAATCTGCTCTGTTATTATGAAATTAGAATTAAATGAATAGTAGATTTATGTAGAAAAAAAAAAAAAAATCAAATACGAATACTTAAAGACTTCCGAATAAAACAAGGAGCTATTATGATTGTCATATTCTATATATTACAATTTCAAATACTTTATTTATTTCACAAATAATTTTTAAGCAGTGAAAAATACTTTTAAAAAATCATAAAAATATACCCATTTAAATATTTATGACATTAATTTTAACAATGCAAACTTCTGAAATAAGAATTTAGCGTTAAGTTTTATATATTCTTAAATTTGAAAAGAATGAGTTGCTTAATAATTCACATATTCATTCTCACGGTTTTTATACAAGTCAAATACGATAAATCATTTTAAATTGTGTGTGCGACATTTACATCTGAAAGATTCTGTACACGTCGGTCTAAAATGAAGTGAATTTTTTACTTTCATTTTGCAGTCTATATGAATATATTTTAACTTATGACATTTATAAGAAAAGTTCAAACCTTTTTTTATTAGGATATATTTTATAAAAGTGCACAGTATTTTAATTATATTTTATTTAAAGGGAATTTAATTACATGTCGAATGAGTGGAAAATTCATGTTAACCTGAAAGTTAATTATAAAAGGTAAGTGAATCGTTAGGTCAAGATGCCATATTGTTGAAAGCGAAACCAACTGAAACATATTTGTATACACATATATAGTTATCTGAACATCCAATAAGACTACGGCCTATATATTATCAAAGTTTATTCCAAGTTAATAAAATAAATCAAATTTGCTTTTTTTTTTTTTTTTTTTTTTTTTTTTTACATATGAGTTCTGTTGAGATATCTACCTGTATCGTATCTTCATGTCTGTGACTTACCGTTTCATTACATTACGACTATTTTTTCTATGTGCCATTTTACCCAATTCATCCTATATATTTGGTACCTAATTAGTATAATGCGTGTTCCAAATTTTCATTTAAAACATCTAAAGAATTTAGAAGGTTAACAATACTGCAAGATATTGAGCTAGGAGTATGAACTACTCATGAACTCATGCAACAGACAATATACTTCATTGAAATTTAATACACGTGTTTTTTAGAATATAGATTGGATGTTTCCACTTTTTTCTGGACTCTGACCTCTATGTTTATATATCAATTCTAACCTTACTTGAGCGTGATTACGATATGGAAGGTTACAATATAAGCGTCAGGATAATTAGAAGCTTTTCCGTTAAAAGTATACTTAATAAAATTTTATAAAAGGTAATTTTGAAAGATTTTTTTCAGCGTATTTTTGGAATATGAACTCTAATTATCAATTTTATATTCAAAATTAGAATCCTGATAAAGTTTAATTTATAATGCCTAATTTAAAAGACAGGAAATACAAAATGTTAGTTTACATTTCAGAAATATGTTCAGTAAGTAAAAAAAAAAAAAAAAAAACTCTTTAAAAAATTGTATGATTACCAAAATTTTAAACATTTCATTTCTTAAAAATATAAAATATAAATATAAATATAAATATAAATAAAAAAAATTAATAAAATAAAATAAATAAATAAATAAACCAATAAAAACATCAAGCGTCTGATAATATGGAAATATTTTGTAGAATAATAAATTATTCGAAAATTTCATGAGATTGGAAGTGATTCTTTGATAGTATTGTTTTGTATATATGTGATATGTACAAAACTTAAGAAAATGGGATTCTATAGAGAACTTTTGTTAATTACTGTCAAAGAGATATTAAATTTTGTATACATGTAATCGAAATAAAAGAAAATTAAGAATAGAAAAAATTCTCCAAATTATTTAAATAAAATATTATTAATAATAATAAAATTTTAAATTTTAAATATTTTGAAAAGCTTTAAAATGTTTCATGCATTCTAAACTTATTTAGGTATTATATATGGATTCACTGATATTCTAAACACATTTAGATATTACGTGTGTATTTACTGATAATTTGATTAAAAAAATATTTTTTCATTTTGAGTGTTAAAAATTTGCATTAAATTCCAGCATTTATACGTAGAAACACACACACACACACACACACACATATATGTATATTGTGTTGACTTTCTAGCGTGAGAAAGTAGTTCGTAAAGAAACAGACAAGTTCAAGTCGATGACTGCAGTTTATTCTGTATAACTCCTCGAATCTCGAATCTTTACAACAAAACCAGTTACTACAACGAATATTCTCGAAAACAGTTCAATAACATAGTTAATTATTCGAATATTTTTAAACTGTCCTACAAAGCTGCTACTCGCACTGCAAAAATGACTATTCGATGAATGTCTGGAACCGTCAAAGAAAACAGTTACTTGTTCCTCAGGAGTAAAGTAAACAATATCAAATACTCTCGAGTATAAAACTTCGCCAGCTCACGAACGAATTTCAATCGCTTAGAGCATAATCTACAGAGTGCAATCGCCTAGAATAATAGGTCTCTGAACTGCTCTGAATCGCAGTGACCTCATACACTCCACGCAGAAGTCAACTTACTTTTATTTATAATTATTTTTATTTGGTGATAAGGCTTGGCGTTAGTTCTCTCCAGAAACCCATGGAAAGTTCAAGATCTAGACTCACATGCGTCTCAGAGCTTCGAAACCTCGGTAACTCTAAACTGCTACTTTTCCACAAATTTGGTCACCAAGTCGCAAAATTTGTCACCAATACGCCAGATTTGTCGGCAAGGCTGACCTCTCTGAAACTGAATAAACTCATATTTTTTCTTCACCTTGCCTGTAAAACAACTTTCATTGCAGCAGGAAAATTATGCAGGAAAAAGACTTAATCCGTAATAATAATAATAGTAATAATAATAATAATAATAATAATATATATATATATATATATATATAATAAAATTAAAAAAAATGCTTTATCAAACAATCTACAGATTTCTTGAGGAATCTAATTTTTATGTAAAAAGTAAAAACATTATAATTAATACGAATTAAAATTTTTGCTGAAATTTATATTTGAAATAAATTAATTATTTAATTAATTCCAATTTTTGATTTGGTCAGTGAGTTTATACCGCATCAAAATTAAAACATGCATTAGATTTTCACTTGAAAAAGTAATACTACCGAAACGTATTTCATATATATAGTAATAGTAATAAAATGCATATAACCAGAACTAAATAAAATAATGTCAAATTTCTATTACGGAGACTAAAATTAATTAATTAATAATAATTAATAAATAAAAGATAGCTGCAATGGTCATCAGATCAATCTAATCTGACATTGAAAAAATATATATATATATATATATATAGGGGAGAGTGGGGCTGAATGGGACGCAGGATGAATGAGACAATAGCAAAATTTTTATGTTTTGCAAGCACTGGAAACTTGACAATTTTTCTTATATATGGCAGCACTGAGATCATTCATCAGGTGTAGTTTCAGAATTGTGCTATCCATAGAAGGGCAGAAAAAAAAATAAAGTGTATTTTTCAGCTGCCAAAGCAAGTTTTTAGTTATTCAATTAGGTAGTAGTTAAGACATTAACTATTTGCTTAAAGTTAATATAACTCTCATATGGTGAAAAGGCATTATCTTTTATTGTGTTTATGATATTCAAGTAGAATATTGACAACTGTTGATTAAGCCTATTTCCTGTTTTATATGATCATGTGGTGGTTGGGATGAATGGGACAGTTTGAATGGGGATGAATGGGACATTCCCCACTGTGTGAAATTTAAAATTGTACACAATGATTATATTAAAACAAATCTTAAATAGATTTTCAATATTTTTATAACCTGTAGTTAAGTAGTTATTACATGGAATTATAAAAGTAGCATGGATTTAATAAAAAAATAGATTGAAATAAATTGATCTGATTTTTGTTTATAATAATTATGATTAAAAAAAACATTATAAGTTAGAATATTCAATGCAACTTATATCAATAATTAAAAAATAAATTAATAAACTAATAATAATTTGATTAAAATCACAATTTCAATCAAGCTAATTAAATAAATCCTGGTGATTATTAATGCAATATAGAATAGAATGTTGATTTTTCCCGATCAGTCGGAAACAAAAATGTATCTGGATAATTTGTACTCTATTATACTGATTTATCTCTTTCTAGTGTCTTATTTATTCTTAGATTAGATCTTATTAGATTAAATTACCAAAGCCTAGAGAACTAAGAACTGTGCGAACCAAAGAACTTTTGTCTTTTGACCTTAATTTGAGTCAACCCATCAGTTTATGTTAATTTCAGTAAATTCATAGTGTGTAATAAAATCACATAAATCAAGTAAACTTCAAAAATTTATTTACTTTCCATTTTGTTTTGTTTTCTTTGTTAGCTCCAGTCCTGTCCCATTCATTCCTAATCATGTACCATTCATACCCATAGGTGGGGATGAATGGGACAATGCACATGCATGTAAATATATATATATATTATTAATTGAAAATTATAATTTTTTATTAAAGTTAGTATGTTTATATATAACTGATTACTGAAGTGTACTTATGAACAAAGTTACAAAATTCTGAATTACATATGGTGAATGTTGTCAGTAAAAACATGAAAACGTCCTATTCATCCCCACGCTCCCCTATATATATATATATATATATATATATATATATATATATATAAGATAATCTCATTTGACAATATATAAGATAATCACATGTCGTCATTTTTTCTTATTATATCATTGAACTGAGTCCACGATCTTAAATATTGTCCATTTATAAGTCTTATTTTATTTTTTATTTCATTTTGCACGCGCTTTTTATTTCCTATCTCAAAATTATTATAAAAAAAACTTTTTCGATACTCTCTGCTTGGAAACTGATTATTTATTAATTTTCTTTTCTTTTTCTTGAAAAAAAAAAAAAAAAAAAAAAAAAAAAAAAAAAGATTTTCATAAAATTCTGGCAAAATTAGCATTTAGTTTTTTAGTACGGAGGACTATTAGGAGGACTATTTTTTTTTCAAATTATAACATTGCTTTCAAATTATTCAGTTATATTTTCGATAAATGTCCAATTACCGTAAAACTGGTATCGTAAAAATCCGTAGATTGAGACTAATAGAGTTCTCCGTCCTAAAAAAAGGAGATGAATTTTTAGCTTAAAAAGATATTTTATTTAATATACGGGTATGAGGAATTAATTTCAATTCCTGAACAATTTTCTTGTACATGATAAATTATAATAGAAAAGCACTTCTACTAATTACTTTCAATTCAAAAGAATATTTTCGCTTAATTATTGGCAGCACTATATATTTTCTAAAAACACTGCTCTGCAAAAAGAAAAAAAATCGAGGTCTGATACCATTCTTGCTTATTCTTATGTAAAATTATTTTCTGAATCCAAATATGACTCCCACTTTTCCAGTCACCCATCGTCTTCTAGAAACACAACCCTTTCCCTCAATGTCTTTCTCTGTTCGACAATTTTACGACCATGAATTTGATTTCAAGAATGAAAAATAATTAATTTAACACCTAAAACAAACACACACATAATATATATATATATATATCTATAAAGTTTAAAAAATAACATTAATAACAGATTAAAAATATCTAACATATGTAATGCATAATTTCAGTGGAAAATCCCTCCTTCCCTTCAAAGTTTTTCCCGTGTCGCAAATGTCCATGTTTTAACATTTTCCAATGCTGTAGCCCCTCAGAAGATATTTAACGGTTAAAATAATCCTCTTCCCTCCTAAAAATCAAATTTATAGCCATAACCGAAAAATGATAAAAATAGGGGGGCGTTCTTATAACACGGTAGGTGATAGGGTAAAATGGGCGTCATATTCGTATTCAGAAGGACATTTTACATAAGAATATGCTGAAATGTTGTCAGAGGCAATTTTCATGCCGAGCAGTGAAATTATATTCACACTACATGATGCACATTAATAACACTTCTACATTAATAACACACAGTATAACCATAGCCTCCTTAACTAGATGCCTGTCGCGTAGCTCGGAAACTTGGCAACAGTTGAAACGATAGACAGTGCCACCTGGAACAGATTGCGTTGACTTTTTATTCAACAGCCACCAAAAATTTTAAACAGTGGGATATAATATACATAACAGGTGAATCGAATTAAAGAAACATCGATTATATATATCATTTATCACTTCTTTAAATTATTGGTGACAGATGAATAAAAAAGTCCTATAATCTGTACTAGGTGGCACTGTCTACCGCTTCAGCTGTTGCCCAGTTTCCCAGCTACGCGACAGGCATATAGTTAAGGAGGCTATGGTACAACCTAACATATACTTCTATCTATTTTCAAGTATTGTCCTACTACGTTTTATTTCTTTTGTGTAGCAATGTAAACGAAAGATTATAGTACCATTGATTATAGTACCATTTATACATGAAACATGCTTTTACGCATATAAAAAATATATATTAATTTCATTTGGTTTAGCGCAGCCTATAGATGTTAAAATCAACTTACCTACAATTTTACCCGTACACGTAATTTATTTGAATTCTCTTGAGTGTCCCTGTACACTTACCATTTGTTTGATATCAACGAAAATTTTAACATGGCATCTCTGTATGATACAGATTTAGGACACCGAGTTTCAACTTACTGTTCTCATTCGTTCTTGAGATTTGGTAACAGACACACACATGTACACAACGAGAGAGAGAGAGAGAGAGAGAGAGAGAGAGAGAGAGAGAGAATCCCTAAAAACATGTTTTTCGGTTTCAGGGGAGCTTTAAACGTGTAAATATAACGAAATATCAATTTCGAAAATTTAATAAAAAAAAAATACTTTTTTTTTACCTCATATATGGGTAAAAGGAAGTAATAAAATTGAAATGAGAAGATTGAAACGTTTGCCATTTCTTTAAATTATTTGTGTGAAAACGAATATTAATTTGATATTCAACACTGTTTATTTTGATGCTACAATTTTATAGATGATTATTGATAGCTGAATAATTTGATTTTTTTTTTTTTTAAACTGAAAATTAAAAATATTTAAAAACCTACATATATATGTGTGTGTGTGTGTGTGTTTCAGAGAAATAACTGTATAATTGAGAGCTGGCAATAACATCTTTATTTGTAAAAATATTATGCATTATTGGCTAGCAAGTTATTCTAATGGTCGGAAAATTTAGGGATGCCCTGAGTATAATACGATTCGTGCTTTAACACGACAGATTCGTCTATCCAATTTCCTTCTTCGTCCACTGTCCGGAAGTGTGCAGGAGAGGAGATACTCTTATCGACAGAAACAAATGATAGTTCGAAGGGACTGTGAAGGTGTTCACATATATTTGGTTAAATTTTAATTGAATTTTTAAATAAAATAAAATCTAATGATAAATTAATGCATTATCGCAATATAAAAATAATTAAATTTCATGTGTGATATTTTATTCACATAATTTGTTTTCAGACATTTGAAGAAAGAATTGTTTTTTTTAGGTGTCATTAAAAATTGCACAATTTTAATTATACATACGACTTACACTATTTATTAACATAAAACATTAACACACATCATTCAGCAATCTAATTTGTATATGTTTTATATCTAAATTATAAATAAAATGTTTATCTTTTAAATAGAAAAGTAATTTATTTGATGGGATAAAAAGAAAATAAAATAATAATAATATCTAACGGAAATTCTGACATTAAACGTAATTATAAAATAAAAAGTGTTCTCAAATAGTCATAAAACAAGGAAACTCATTGTCAGAATTTATATTATTTCAACACAGGATGTAATTTATTTTGGATTGCGCAATATTGATGACTGCATTTCTTAAACGTCTCTTTCTCTCGTCTAACGGTCGCTTGGCATAAAAATTGGCGATTAAAGGGTTACTACAATTATAAACCGTCATTACAAATTCAAAAATTAACATTGTTTTATCCGATAAACAATGAAAATATTTAGCCCTATAATTTGGCTGTTTTTCTAAAATTTGGCTCTTTTTCTTCAGACATCTCAGATCTGTTCTAGTGTAAAGAGCTCAGAACTGCTCGAGATCATAGTATAGTTACGATGTAATTACGTTCGCTCTCTCCCCCATCTTACGCGACAATCTCAACATTTAACCATGGGTTTATATACTTCATTGGTAAACTTTTTACAACGCTCTGTACAAAAATTGTTTGAAATATTCCTAGATTTTATTTGGATGAATTATTCAATAAAAGGATCTTGATGACTGCAATTGGACTGATTATTGAAGTATTGCTAACCTCACTTTCTTTACAGAAATCTACATTAGTCAACGATCACGACTATGTGAAGAAATTCATCTTCACACAAATTGGTGCTAAAGCACCAGGAGTTGAGATTGGTCGACATGGGGGAGAGGGGCTGCATTTATTCGTACGTATATTTTGTTCGGATTTTTCCATATTTGCCTGATGCTTAATTTTTCGCATGGATAATTATATGTCTATCGGAGATGAACAAGAAAAACTTTAAAGCAATGATACTGGACGACGCAATACCCGTTTTCTGTTACTTATCGTTTCATCAGTGTTGACGGATGGTGTCTCAAAGTGTGCTCCTAGCTTTTTTTTAAATTAGCCTCTAAAAACTGTCAACCGTTTAAGCATGCATTTTTTATGCATAAAAGTTCAAAGACAGAATTCTGTGCAAATTTTTGCGTGTAGTTGGCTTCATCTAATATGTGTTATAATAGTTGTATAACTGATAATACTCATTTTTAAAAAAAAAAAAAAAAGTAAGAGACATTCATAACTTTTTTTGTGAACATAATATTTTTCAAGATTATGAATATTCATCTCTAGTTTTTCGTGTGAGTAGAAATATAAAATCGATGTATGCCCTGTTTGTGTATATTAAACGAGTGAAGCACCAGTCAGATTACTGAACAATGATCACTTATTAAAAGATTCGTCAACTCCTGTCTTCCAGTTCGAGCAACAGTACTTTGGAGGGTTTGCCGTTCTCTCGATTTGGTAGCAGCTGTTTCGGACCAAATATAACCTTCATCGTATTCGGATATTTTTCATTCAAGCAATCCCGATCAAAATTCACGCCAAACAATACAGTGATATTCTACATTTTTTTTGCCACTTGTGTTTTCTTCTGTTCAACTTAAGAAAATAATTTCCGCATCATATTTTACACCTCTTCTTGTGAGCAAAAATTCTACGGTAATATTAAAACAGAATTACTGCGGCTTTTGTCTTTTTCCAGTGGTTGTGCATTTCCATCCCATGGCAGAGGCTGCGGTATTTGCATTCTTGTACCGATTCTCCCCGTGTGTGCTGTTTTACAGACAAGTATACAAACCAACTTTAGTTAACTCAGCGTTATAAAATTGTATGTTAAAAATCGTCATTTTCGTACAATCACAAAAAAAGAAAAGAAAAAAAAATGTGACATTACGTTGGTGTCTACACATTCATACAGGAGGAAAACCTTAAACATATTTGAAATATTTTTTTTTTTTTTTTTTTTTCCCTCCTTCGGTCAAAAAGACTACTATGTACTTTTGTATTTGAAACTGTTTCTTCAAAATTTCGCTAGTTAGTGTTATTTTTAGGAATACAAATTATTTTGTCATCAAGGAGCAAGTTACTGTAATGAAGATAAGTTTTCGTTTCGCCAAATATACGATTCGAATGCTTCAAAAAAAATTTTTTGATTTTTCAAGATATTGGTAAGTACTTTTTCTTTTGTCTTGAGGAAAATAAATATAGAAAATTACTTTTCAAAGTAAAGAGTTATATTTCTTTTGTATTTATTTGTATAGTTTATAATGCTTGATTAATTTTTGAGTAAAGTTTTAAATAATTATAATTTAAATAATTAGGTTGGTAATAATTTGACTTATTATATATATGTTTCTCAGATATTTGTAAATATACACAGTTTGTCGAGTATGTTTACATATTCATATTTTAATTTAAAAAAAAAAGTTTATATGTTATTGAATTTTATTTACACAATACGTGCAGAGTGCTTCTGTACAAATAATTATACTTGTTTAAGGTAGTTTAATTTTGCATTATAAATACAAAATATTTGCAATAAAGCAAATTAAATTTACATATTTTTACTTCTATTATTGTTTTTAGAGAAAGTGTTCACATTCATTGTTTTTTCTTCAGTAAATACAATGATTAAGATAAAGAATTCTGAGAACATAATTATTTTTTTTCATATGAACGTTTTCTTATATGAAAATATTGATTTTGTTTTTTTAATTATATGACTGTGATTTGTGTTTTATATATTTCAAAATATTCACATGTTTAATCATGTATTTGTTAGATTTCTCAGTTCTTTCTATATTATATATTGAAATAAACGATTTAATTTTTCCAGTTTAAATGTACTTGAAACTTCATTTTAAATAAAAATATATTACTTTTTGTTCTAAAAATAATGATAATAATAATTATGTAGTTAAAAATAATTTAAATTATAATATCTTTCTCTGCAGTCGTTTGAAATTAAAAGTTTGGTGGCAGGTGAGCATTTCCCACATTTCCCACACTTACAAACACATTTTTTACAGATATTTTATATTTACACATTTCACATTTTTATAAACATTGATCTTTCAATTCTTGTGGGGAAATTTTGTAATTAATCATTAATAGATTGATTGATTTGGTTTATCCTGAAACTGTAAAAAAAAAAAAAAAAAAAAAAAAAAAAAAAAATACTTGTTTTCGGACGTTTGCATGAAATTTTTATCTTTCATTAACACATTTGCACACACGCTTTTATGCATGCACTAATCCCAAGTTTTAATAAATTATATAATGTTGTAAAGTTTTTAATGATAATTTAATTTGTACACATTATAATTATCCTTTCTACATTTCAAAATTTTGACACATTTCCTATTTTAAGATTTATTTTGTTTTTTTTTGTAATTTTGTGCCCCACTGTTGCATTTAATGACGTCTTGAATGTAGTAGTGTTTGTTTGGTACTCGGGGTATATTTCTTTCTTTGGAAATCCTGGCCAGATTTCTTTATGGGGAGAGATCTGCCTTAATTACCTTGCATTGCACAATTTTACTTTTGCTAGAATTTTATTTTTATTTATACAAAATATTTACTTTCCTAAGTTTACAGTTCTGCATTTGTTTTTCATATACATATGTAAATAAAAAAAAAAAAAAATAATTAAATGAAGGCAATAAGGTAATTAAATTGATAAACATTGATTCTTTCTTTACTAAATATTTTTCTCATTTTTTTTTTACATTTGTTCACTGCATGTAGATGTGACGGGATTACGTCATTACAGTAAAACAGCTGTTGTTCATAAAAGACTTTCCCGCCCATAATATTTTACATGCATGATGTTCTTATTTTCACACATTGCTATAAATTTACACATTTCATCTTTCACGTACATTCAAAAATTCACTTTCGTATTAATTTGCTGTGCCTATATATATATTTTTAACACTGTGCAATGGCAGATTTTTATATTTTTTGTTTACACTTTTTACACACATCAAGTTTATTTATTTTTTCATATATTACAAGAACTGGATTATACTGATTAAACAAAAATTTATAAACAAGGAAACTGAGAGGCTAACAAATGCATGAATAAAAAAAAAAAAAAAATGAAATGGATACACTCTTTTTATTCATACAATGGTGAAAATATTTTGTTGAAGCATGTTTATTTTTATATTTTTTTTATTCTTTCTGAAAGATTGAGATGCATATCTGTCTCTCGCCGTGCATAAAATAATATTAAAAGAAATAGTAATGAGAATAATAATAATTTTTTTTTGATGTAAATATAATTTAACTGTGTTAAAGCATCATATATACTTATTTACTCACATTTTATCATAAATATTTATTTGTTGGTTTATATTCTTATTCGTATGTGTATCTTTTTATTTTTATTAATATGTATACATTAATATGTATTTACATCTAATTGCTAGCAAATTTTATAACATCAAATATCAGGCCTTGTGTATTAGATGCATCATTTTTTAGAAAACAGCGTTGCGCAACTTTTGAGCAAATATTTTTTTTTGCTTTTTTATACATGTCAGCTGATTATGATTATGATTATGATTATGATTAATTTTTAGTCGACTTGATGAACAATTTGAGTTCATCTTTTATTGAGAAGTTATTTATACTTCCTTTACTCGAGTTTTTATGGAATTTGATATGAGCATTTATGATAGCCCTTGTAGCTAGTCTTTATATTGATTTTAAGCTCATTTTAAGAGGCCTCGTTGAACTCATTAGAAATTTATATTGTCATGACCTTTTTTTGTAAACAATTTCATGTGCACATTTTTTTATTTCATTATTAATTAAAGAGCTGTCATCAGAGATCATGAATAATAATATTGTGGCTATATTTTTTTCATCAGTAATACCATTCTAGAATGTTTACGGACATGATTGAAAGTTATCGAGAATTTTAATCTCGCATTTGTATTTAAAAAAAAAAAAATCAAATTAATTTAACTATGTTGTCACAGCTACTTGTTAAAATAAATAAATAAATAAATATACATAAACACACACTCCCTGTTAACACAATTGTGTTGCTTTGGTCTATCTATTATGCAGGTTGTTTTTATATAATGTGCTGACATTTGACTATAAGTTTAAATTTTCAACACCGAAAATTGTGTTTGGGAAACCACATTTCACATTAATATTATTATGCGAAAGCTATTTTTCAAACATTCACTAATTATTTTTAATAAATATATACAATAAATAAATAAATAAACACATATTGTATTGATTATTTTACTGCATGTACTTGAATATAAAATATGTACACTTTCAACTCTTTCAACATATACACACACATGCAATCTTCATACTTAAAAAATAAATAAATAAATAAATAAATAAATAAATAAAATCAAATATTTTTTATAATCATAAGCCAATAAAGGAGTATATATATATATATGTAATATTTATAATTCTGCTCAATTTTAAATGACAGTATTTCATAACACAATAATACACTAATTATACTATTGTTTACATTTTATTCTCTCCATTTTGAAGTATTTTATGATTAATATACGAATACAATTAAACATACACTTTGTTTTAAAGTTATTAGTAATATATATAGAGAGAATGTAATTTTTTTTTTAATTTTTATTTTTTTCTACTTGCTTGCAGGGTAATTTTACCGATAAAAAAAAAAAAAAAAAAAAAAAATCATCACAAATAAGTAACAAATTTATGTGTTTCTTTCTGTATACATTTTTGCTGCATTATGTACATGAGTTCTTATGCGTGCTGTCTTTTAGGTCAGAACTTCATTGTCATTTGATTAATTTGGGGTACGGTTAAATGGCAATGTTTTCAATAGTTATTTTACACATTTTTACACGTTTTGACACATTTCACACATTATGGCATGTTTTAATTGGCCTCACAACCCAATTATTCAGCCATGTTCTCTTCTGAGTTTATACACTTTTCTCTGACTTAAATATTTGGCATGTCATGGGTTCACATGTCAGGTGGTCAGCAATATTTTAATTTTAAAATTGTTATTCTTTTTTTTGTAAAATATAGTTAGAAATTTATTAAAAGATAAATTATTTATAATTATAATAATAATAATGATAATTTTATCCATCTTACACATAGCACACAAAAGGAAGAATGGACACATAAAACGAAATTACCTCTCCTGTGGTATTTTTAACACATCAATGCAGTGATATGCATTTGTATCTCATTTTTATCATATACATATTTTTTTTTATATTTTTTTTCACAAACTTGCTAGGGGTCTTCTCATAATTCTAGTTATTGAATATTTTTTTTTTCATTATTCTTATAAATTCTTAAATTTTTAATGCAAAGATTTCATTTTGTTAGTCAAAATTTAAGGTAATTTTTGTGTGGGGTTATTGTGTTTTGCAGAAAGATGGCTCATGCATTTTTTAGGCCTTTATGTGTATGGGACGTTGTCTGTTTTGCTATTCATTGTCCACACAATATTATTCGGCTGGACCGATTTTTTTTATTATTGGACGGTGAGTGATGAGACATTTTTGTGAAACATTGCAGTTTCTTTCAAGAGACTTTTTCAATTGATTTTTTTTTAGCCTTAAGTTTAAAAATTTTCGCTTGTATTGAATATATTTTTTTAAAGTTCTTTACACACACACACACAAAAAAAAAAAAAAAAAAAAAAAGAGGATAAATAAATAAATAAATAGCGTTAAAGAGTCTATCACACAATTTTTCTCTTTAATCATGCAGAATGTTAATTATAAATTTCTTACTGTTTCATGTTATGGGTATGGAAAAATTATTTTTACACTTGAACATTTTTATTTCTTTCTGTGGTATTTTTCCAATTTGCAAACACTGTGAATCAATTTTTAATGATTCACATGAATGTGTAATTTTTCGAGATACAGATGTTTTCTAACTGTACACATATACACTTATATTTTATTTATTTTATACATACATAATACCACATACACAATTACAAAAATTTTCACAAATACTCAATTTTTATTTAATATTATTGTCCATTTTGAAGGTAAATTCCTTATTAAAAAAAAAAAAAAAAAAAAAGGAACTATTCAATTTTTATACACTATATACATACACTTTTAAGATAACCTGCATGTAAATCTAGTCATTCTAGTCTTGCAATAGGGTTACTTTTGTTAAATGCACATAATTTTATCCATCGTACACATTATTTCACATGGCTTACCTTGCAGTATTGTATAAAAATAAATAAATAAATATAAAATATATAGGTTCTAATATTTACACATCTTCGTCCAAGACGTAAGTGATCTAAACACACACACACACACACAAAAAAAAAGTATCGTATCATGCATACTTAACAAGTTTAACATTTTGTATTTCTCAATTATTCAATCATTATTCAATACAAACATCACGAATAATACATATTATTAATAGAATAAAATATAAATATTATTAAAATATTATTAGAATTTGTTCATGTTGACAATTTACACTTTTCAGTTGTGATTCATGTTTTATAAATTATTATATTTGTTAAGGAAAAGGGAATTAGTAGTATATTGATATCTTTCTTCATTTTTTTTTTTTTAAACCACATAATGTTTGAAAATGAACTTACTTCATTTTTTTTTAGAAATAATTAATTATAATTGAACAAAAAACTAATTACATTTTTTATTAAAAATTTTCCAGACTTCATACTTGTGTCCTATTACTTTATTGATTGGGCTATTTTTTTTTTCTTTTTCGCAATTCACTTTACACAAACAAAAGACATTTAATTATGTCGTGTTGCAGAATGCTTGCTGTAATCTTATTTACACACAATATATGCCTCTTCTGTTTCACACCTTAACTCAGTAAGTTATTTTTGGCTGTGGCCTCACAACCCATAATGTCAATTATGATTTGTATACTGATTCACACACACTGGCTCAATTTGTATAAATTTTAGGTCTTCACATATTGGCGTTCTGGTACTTTCTTTATATTCTAAAAAAAAAAAAATTTCTCATACCAAAATTTCTCATCAAAATATTCTTTTATTGAAATTAGTAAATAATAAATAATTTCAGGCAAATTAATAGATTGCATAAACTTGTGAATACTTAAAATATTTTAATTTTGTAATTATTGATTTCCTTTTTCCTTGCCTTCAATTTGTCATACATTTTCAAGAAAAATTTGTTGAGAATGCATTGTCATACAGCTGTGAATTATTATAAATACTACATTGCATTGCTTATTTTATAATTATAATGTCATGATTTCAATATACATTGTTGCTTCTTATGAAAGATAACTATGTCCAGTACAAACAAGTTCTAATTAATTATTGGTATTATATATATTTGATGTTTAATTTTACATTATTAGCCACTTTGTAATATGAAAATTATTTTTAAAGTAATATTGATTTTATATAGAAAGTTATTTTGAAATTTGTAGTATGTATTTGTCTTGATGTGAGAGAGAGCGATTTTTTTGATTACCTTTCAATTTTTTTTTCTTTTTAGGCGAAGGGGAGAAATATGTGAAGGTGTTCACATATATTTGGTTAAATTTTAATTGAATTTTTAAATAAAATAAAATCTAATGATAAATTAATGCATTATCGCAATATAAAAATAATTAAATTTCATGTGTGATATTTTATTCACATAATTTGTTTTCAGACATTTGAAGAAAGAATTGTTTTTTTTAGGTGTCATTAAAAATTGCACAATTTTAATTATACATACGACTTACACTATTTATTAACATAAAACATTAACACACATCATTCAGCAATCTAATTTGTATATGTTTTATATCTAAATTATAAATAAAATGTTTATCTTTTAAATAGAAAAGTAATTTATTTGATGGGATAAAAAGAAAATAAAATAATAATAATATCTAACGGAAATTCTGACATTAAACGTAATTATAAAATAAAAAGTGTTCTCAAATAGTCATAAAACAAGGAAACTCATTGTCAGAATTTATATTATTTCAACACAGGATGTAATTTATTTTGGATTGCGCAATATTGATGACTGCATTTCTTAAACGTCTCTTTCTCTCGTCTAACGGTCGCTTGGCATAAAAATTGGCGATTAAAGGGTTACTACAATTATAAACCGTCATTACAAATTCAAAAATTAACATTGTTTTATCCGATAAACAATGAAAATATTTAGCCCTATAATTTGGCTGTTTTTCTAAAATTTGGCTCTTTTTCTTCAGACATCTCAGATCTGTTCTAGTGTAAAGAGCTCAGAACTGCTCGAGATCATAGTATAGTTACGATGTAATTACGTTCGCTCTCTCCCCCATCTTACGCGACAATCTCAACATTTAACCATGGGTTTATATACTTCATTAGTAAACTTTTTACAACGCTCTGTACAAAAATTGTTTGAAATATTCCTAGATTTTATTTGAATGAATTATTCAATAAAAGGATCTTGATGACTGCAATTGGACTGATTATTGAAGTATTGCTAACCTCACTTTCTTTACAGAAATCTACATTAGTCAACGATCACGACTATGTGAAGAAATTCATCTTCACAGGGACTGTGTCAGGGTTATTCGCCACGAAAACGAACTAACTGAGTCAACGAATTAGCGTCCAAACGAACCTAGCTAAGGTTTGCTAAAGTGTCCTTGATAAGGTTTGTAACAGAAGGCTTTGCGTTATCAAGGAGAATTTTTACGAGCTTAAATGTTTACACGTAAATACACGTTTTCGTCGGATATTCTGGTTTAATCACAGGAATTGTTGCTTTTAGTGTTCAGCAGTCACACTTACAACAGGTATCGGCAGTTCGTAACGAAGCACACCCATCCTATACAGTGCATCCCAAAAGTTTATAGACAGTATGTTTTATCTTATTTTATAATTGAAAAAGATGAATAAAAAATTCAAAATCATTTTTAATTATATATAATTTCAGGAAAATAAAAGTTCTATTCAAAAAATAATATATTACAGTCACAGACATTGTGATAGAAACTAAAATTGGAAATTTACTGTCCCAAAAGTTTATAAACAACTTTTTTTTTTTTCTTTAACATTCAAATTTTTGAGCCATTTTACCTAATCACTTCCAAATCTCGATCAGGCATGCTCAAAACAAGAGTTTGCAGAAATTCTGACTTTAAAGAAAACCAACTTCTTTCAACCAATTGACGCCCATTAGCATATACGTCTCTAGATAATATTCCCCAAAATTTTTCCACTGTGTTCAGGTGAGGATTTAGGACTGGTCAGTCTATAACATTTACTTGTTTTTATCTAAACTATTGCATTGTGGAATTTGACACGTGAATGGAGCAATTGTCTGGCAAATATATGCATTCGTTCCCTCCCCCCCCCCCCAGCAACTTTCCAGATGGAAGTAACTATAATTCTAGCATTTTCTGGTATTCTTCCGAATATTGATAATCTTTTAAAAAAGCAATATCTGTAGTTCCATTAATGGAAAATACTCCCCACACCATGAATGAGTGAGCCTTCTCCTTGTCGTCTGCTAAAAACAGTTTTCGGTTACTTGCGAATATCATGCCATATAATCAACCATCAGCCATGCCATATAATCAACCATCAACCATGCCATATAATCAACCATAATATAATCAACCATCAGGGCCATCTAAATTGAATTTCTTTCTATCACTAAACAGAACATTTAACCGTTCATCTCTTCAATTCATAGGATTTCGACATCACTGATTACGAGAGTCTTTATGTCGTTTTGTCAACTTTGGTGAACGACGCATTTTGCGATAAACAAGCAATTAACTTACCTGCAGCGTTGATGCACCATGGATTTTGATACTGGAACGGCCACTTCTCAAGAAGGTGACCGTACAGACATGTTATGGGTTGAAACTAATCTGAAAATCTCTCTGTCTTGCTGTTTAGTTGTTTTCTTTGGTCGCCCTGAACGTGACTTTGTTTCAAAACTGTCACCTTTTGACAAAATTTAGTAAATACCAGCCGTGCTGCGTCCAATTTTTCTTGCAATGTCCACAATTTTCCTTCCACGAGTTTTGAAACGATAAATTCGTAAAATTTCATTTTTCGAAAACTGCACGTTGCGAGGCATCTTTACAGTCAGTCGAAAAAAGAAATATATCTTCGCTTTTATCTCAGAAAATTACTGTGTCACAAGCACATGACCTTGGAAAATGCAAATTTGGAGATCAGTACTTCAATCAAATTTTAATACTGGTTGTCTATATATTTTTGGGACAGCATTATTTTGTTTTTATTTTTTTACATTCAATTCATGACTGTTAAAAAATCTTTAAGTATTTTATTACGTCAATACATATTTGCATAATTTATCTCGTCTTTCTTACTTGTTTAATTCGTTCTTAAATGAAAAAAAAAAGGTTGTCTATAAACTTTTGGGACGCACTTTAAGATTGGATATATATGAAACTTTCTACCATGAAAGGCTCGTTTCGGCATTAATATCGTTGCTTCACCTGGATTCATTTAATGCTTTCTGCATTTAGTACAGCCACAATACTTTCTTATGGAAAATCTGATCAATTAAAGCCTTATTTCACTCATTCATCGTAACGAAAGGCAACTTCTGATGTTGAGAGAAAGCTCGTCAAATCATCGAGCCGCTATGAGTGGCTCAGATGTAAGCCAATTTAGAAGTTGGACGACATTTGTGTGAATTTGTTTGATGCTGAAAAATAATATCACATTCCCTCCGCCGAAATCGAACTCGAGTCCCATTCCGTGGCAGACGAACGCTCTAACCCTATGTTACGGTTTCCTGCTTAAAGTGGTTGTATAGTCAATAGCCACAAATAAATTTCTACATTATATAAATACCTTGTTCTTTTCCTATATATTTCACATATTTCTTAAAAAAATAGTTTTTAAAAAAGACATTCACTGCTTATTATTTTTTCTTTTCTTTTTGTTTCTTTCTTTTCTTTCTTTTTTGTTTCTTTCTTTTCTTTCTTTTTTTTTTCTTTTTAATGTCTAACGTTTGTAATTTGAGAACTCTGCTATTTGTTTGCCAGTTGTACATGAAACATTTATTATATTTATATTAAAAAAAATAATAATCTAAAAAATAATAACTTTGATATTTTACTTTTCTAATCATCTAAAGCCCTCAACATATTTTTTAAACAATATATAAATTAATGAATTATATACATCTAAAAAATATATTTTCATGTTTCTTTCAAAATGTGATAGATAATTGGCGCCAAAATTACGTCTTTTTGTTGCATGAAATAAAAAATAATCGAAATTCGATTTGATCCGAACTGATACTTGAACATTCATTTGATTGAAAAAAATTTTTATCGTAAAAAAACTGATTATACTGAAATTTGATTTTTTTCCTAGAAATTACTGTCGAATTATGGCTAAAAATATTGCGTCCATTGTTGAGTAAGAAAATCCGATCACACATTTTAAGATAGTATATCCCTTTACCCCCTGTCCTTACGAATTATAACAAGGAAGATATTCCGTGTTAACTGTTTAGCAGATTCCTGTAATTAGAAAACACACAGCATTTTTTTTTTTTTTTTTTTTTTTGGGGGGGGGGCTTAAATCATGTTGCACGCATCTTCCGGCTTTCTAAAGCTTTCCTGCTGCATATAAATGATTAAAAATCGTTGTTTGAGAGACTTCTAATTGTTTGACAACTTCTTTTTGTGTTTGAGATGTAATTTCATCGAAAAGTACTTGGAAATCTTCACGTTTAGCGTTCAGTCTAATGCCGCTATGTTCTCTATTGTTAATATCAAAATTACCACAACTAAAACGTCAAAACCGAAATTCGCGTGTGTTTTTCAATTCAATATCTTTGTCGAGACCAGACTAGATTGATTAACATGCTTTTTATGCATTTTTTCTTTGGCGAAATTCATAATGAACGCAGCGACGAATAAATAGCTTATGCTATTGTATCTTTCACTTTCGAAACGTTAACTTTACGTTCTCTCTTCTTGGAATTTCTGCGTTTGTTTTATAACTATGAACTAATTCCTACCTTATGACATAAACGCTGTGTACCGATTGGAGTTCTATTTTGTAGTATATGTCATACAAAATACTCTCTAAAATTCTTACTTTACCCAATATAAAGTGGAGAAATATCATTTTGATAATAATACTTTTAGAAATCTCAAAATTAATAATATAAATTCAGTTTTTTAATTTTTTATATTTTTCATAGATATTGGCAACTGTATGTATACACAATCATTTTAAAAGTATTTTTAATTTTTAACAATGTATTGTAGGACATTTCATAAATCATGTCTGAGAGTATATTCCATAAAGCTTCTTTGTAATATCATGAAGGAAGTTCAATTGGCGGTTACACAAAATATTACGAAATATCGGAAGAAAACTCAATGCTATCATTTATTTTCAAATAATCCAGTAAATAATGAAGCAACTGGGTATTTTATGCTTTGTTTACTTCTTTCATATCGCAAAAACTTTCTACTATCAAAAGGTAAATTTTGAAAACCTTTATTAAGTAAAAGACATTTTTTTTTCTCAAGGGAAAATCTTGATTGCAAAAAGCTTCTTGCTAGAGCAAAAAAACGGGCGTAATTTTTTTGTCTCATTATTTGCAGTCAAAGCATTATTTTTTAAGTTGACAAATAGTTTTCGACGGTAAACAAATTAGATTATTTTCAAAACAGAATGTAACTATAGTGTAAAAACTATTTCCTGTTATGTTATGTTTTATAAACGATCTGCAAATTTTTATCATTTTAAAGCCGCATGATATTTAAACACCTTGAACATTATACACTATTTTTAAAATAAAATAAAACATTGAACTAATTTTTGTGTTAAAATAATAATAAACGTTTGCGGCCAAAGCAAACATCCTGTTATTTTTAAGAATATGTGTTAAAAAATAAAATAAAATAAAACATAATATAAAATAAATAAAGAATGAAAATAAATAAAAGGTTTTATTTATTCACATTATGGTTTTTAAAAATATTTATGGATGGAGATGATGTTTCACAACCCCCCTTTTTTTTAATTATTAAATTATTCGTCTTGTAATTGTTTTCCGATATTTAATCATAATCAACTAATAAAATTTCTTATGACATTATGTCAGCCCAAAATTATTCTCAAATATATTTCTTATATATATATATTTCTTTTTATTATCATTAATAAATTAAGTATACTTTGAGTATATCTGCATTATCTTCTGTAACTTATTCCATGTTCTTACAGTTCTGATCCTATTACAAAATTGAAGCATTAAAAAATAATCAAAGATTATTTTTCTAGAGAGATATTTTCGCTTCCAGACAGAAGAATCTAAACCTTTGTAAATTAAATTTTGTTTCTCCTAAGTTTATTATAAAATGTTTATTATCAATAAACATTTTCTTATATTTATGATGATTAAATGAATGAGAAAGTGAACATTTTTTTTTTCAAATAGACAGCTCTAAAAAATATTTTAATGTCGTTTGCAATAAAACATACAAATAAATAAATAATAAATGTAAATCTGAATGTAATCTCAAGACAGTATTCAAGATAATGATTTTTCATTCTCAATTTCATGCAGTTTAATCTCCACATACAATAAAATAAGACGTGTGTGCGTGTGGATATGTCCGTCGTTTTGTAGGAAAGTGGATGATCGCAGTCGCAGAGCTACAGAATTTTGCATAGATGTACATTTTAGCCTCTTTCAATGCACCTCAAAGACTAATTTTGAAATTTTGATTAGATTTTTTAATTAACTAATTAAAATATATAAATTTCTGAAATGACCATCTCTAGAGATATAAAGATAAAAGTAGAAACACTCTCATTTACAATCTCTGCATATAATGAAATAAGATGTGTGTGTGTGTATGTGTGTATGTGTAAACTGAGCTAATTGCTTACTAACTCAGCAAAACGCCCATTAGCTCAACTGCTAAGTGCGTTAGGCTAATAACCTAATTCCTGGGTTCATTTCTTCAAGGGCCAATGTGTTAATTTTTGCTGATAATGAATAGGAAATATGCCAGCTGATAAAAGAAAATCTTTCAGTGTTATCACCTCGGTTCGGTAAGATTCGGCGTCTATCCTAAACTGTAAATAGAATGAGAAAGTAACAAAAAAAAAAAAAAAAAAAAAAAAAAAAAAAAAAGAAAAGAAAAAAAGAAAAAAAAAGAGTTAAACTTAGAGGTGTGTCGGTCACTTTTTAACAAACGGCTGATCGCATGACAACGGTTGAGTGTTGCATGAAGGTCCTCATTGGTGTCTCCGGATGAACTTTAAAAGCCGATTTTCGATTATTATTATTATTATTATTATTATTTTGTTTGTTTAATTAATAAGATTTTTTTTTTCAGTTGGAAGATTGTTTGACGTTGCCACCTGTTGTCACGAAATGAATTTGCTTATTCAAAGAATTCTTGAATAATAGCGTATAAAAAAAAAAAAAAAAACTTAAAGCTGATAGATAAGAGTTCGATCCCAGGTCATTCTCTTCAGCCAAGCCATTCAGTGTTTCTCATGGTTTTCTTCGAAACTCGCGTAAATACATCTAGAACCCCTTAGAAGACCCCCCCACGAAGGTCCTTCCACATATAAGCCTAGGACAGTGTAGTCAATCGGCTTTAAGCCACAAAGCCACGTCCAACAATCTTAAATAATAGCAGCGCCTCTAATCGTCCAGTTTGCACCTAAATTGAAATGTCCGGTTAAGGGGCAAATGCAAGCAGTAATGACCTGGTGCGAGGTTTCAAGCGATTTCAATGAAATTTTTATCGGTTTCTATTTATAAAATGATTTAACATATAATGATTAATGTTTTTTTGAAAATTCGTTTAATTATAAAGAGGCGATGTAGCAAGCAAATGTAGTAGGCGAAGCCTGCTAGTTTAAAATGTAGTGGGTGATTATTTTTGGATACTATGATAATGCTTAAACACAGGTTATGGTAAAATTCAGAATAATTTACTTCACAGCTACTTTAGAACCGCAATTACTTTGAAAAATTCATTCATTGCCAATTAACAAAGGCAATATACATTAATAACAGAATAAATGAAAATCTTAAAGAAATTCTTTGTTGACCTAGAATGATATTTTTTGTCTGCAACTAAAGAGAAAAAGTTTTTACCTAGAAAAAAATTTCTATTACTTTTTACTTTTTCTTATCCATAAATATAGTAATGGAAGTATTGTTTTTAAGTCAATTTTTCGAAATCAAGATTTAGTTATATTTATACGTTTCAAGGTTCCTTGCATCCAAAAAACAGGTTTTTAGTGGTTGACCTGTATGCGTGAATGTTATTTGCATATTTCAAAAACAAATTGCAGCAGGAAGACCTAACTCGGTATTCTAAATCTGTATCATATAGGGTTGTTTGGTTGGTTGTTTGGTTGTGTTTTAAGTCGCACTAGTGCTGCGCAGATGGGCAATTGGCGCCGGTCTGGGACTCACCTCTAGAGGTGGTCCGGAGTCATGCCATTGCAATTTTGATCTTCCACGGAAGGGATGGCTCTCCCGCTTCGGTGACCCCCAGAGGTATAATTTTTTTTATGGGAACATGGAGGACATTGCGGCCACGACAGATTTTACGTGCACCAGCCACCATTAGCGTACACAACTGTCTTTTACCAGCTCGAGTACCGAACCCGCAATCTTCCAATTACTAGGCCGGTGCTCTACCGACTGGGTTACCGCGGTATCATATAGGGATACTACACTGAACATTTCATTGATATTAAGCAAGTGGTTCAAATACATAAAGTGAATAGGGGAAGTTGCAGGTAAGTAAAGTTTAACATCTATAGTCTGCACTAAACCAAATGAAACGAATATATATTTTTACAAAATAACTAGACGATAGCGGGCTACACAAAATAACTAGACTATAATGGGATAGTACTTGGAAATTGATGTAAGTGCATTTCAGGTGGTAATGTGTGTTATAATCATCGGATTATTTTTTTTTTAAGTACACAGTGTTGTGTGTATATAATTTTTAAAAGATATACAGGGCAGGCAACAGTTACGTGAAAACATTCTTTTTTGTTAAATGTAATCAAGGGAAGTGGTCACTGTAATATTTTGTCATGACTAATAAATTGCTCAGGAATTAAAATTAATTCCTCAGACCATTACGATTGTGATGTTGAAAAACATCACATATCCTTTTTTAAAAATAAAATAATAATATAAATTACATTTTATTTATTTATTTATAATACAAGCAAACATTATATTTCTTATCCTAAAAGAATTTAATACAATTTTGTTTATTTCGCTTATGCTATTTTATTTTTATTTCTATTTCATTAATCTGTAATTTCATATAATTTATTGTTCTTTTCCTGCTCTAAATCTCATCAAGTAATAATTAAATAAAATATCAAAGAAAGAGAAACCCATTCATTTTATGCTTTAAAACCGCAGACTATTTTTTTTATATGCAGCTTCCTGTCTCCAAACAAACGTTTGAAGATTCCGTTGAATCATTATAGCTGAAAATAATTTCTAATATTTTTTTTATCAATTGATTTCGCACTTTTAGCCAAATTCTGGATGCCTGACAAAATTTAATCACATCATATGACGTAATTTAATTTTTAGCCAATCCTTTAACTATTATTTAGGTTTACCAGATATAAAATTTAAAATGTGTTCAGCCAACTTGATTTTGGATGCCAATGAGATTTGGCGAAATAAATTAATTAGCTTGCTGTCTGTCTTTCTGTAAAGATGTTATTTTTTTTATCTTTGAGTCAAAAATGTCGAAATGCTTTCGGTTTAGAAAAGTATATAAAAATGGCTTCCATTCTTCATTCGATGTCTCTCTGATTAATAAACTGAAATTCTTCATCATGAATGTTTGCGAATCTACTCATTCGTTTGTGTTCAAAAATACATTATATATATCTTATAAGAGTAATAAAGAAATGTAATTTTTCTAAATGGAAAATGACTTCATGCTACATTTTACGGAGCTGAGTGAACCTGCTACGCTGTACGTCATGGCCGCTTCATACTTTAGATATCTCCATCCCAGCTCTTTATTAAATATATGTGGTGCCAGACTCAGGCCGGATAATATATCCGGATATCCAAAAAATTTTTTTCGTCTTGAAAAATTATTCATTACTATTATTAACGAATATAAGCTCGAATTTCTGTTTAACGGATCTCTGCTTAGTCACCTAATATCGACGTGATATCGACTACTGATTAATTCATGAATGCGAAGTTTTACGTTGTTAAAGACTGTTATGTTTTAAAAACAGCTGCCCCAGTGATGATCCAAAAAGAAATTAACTACGTTACGGTGAACAGCACCGAATGTACCGATTTGTTGATTGTTGTTCATCTTTACTAAAGGCTAGTGTGCTGCGGGATGTCATCTGTGATTTTTTTTTTAAAGAGATTACTTGGTGTCTACGGTACCGATTCTTATCGCCGATATTGTGTGATGCCATACCGGTGGACTTTCTACGGTTTCATTGAATAACATCCTCTCTACAGTCTGCAATGTTCGCAATTTGTGACCGTCTTATGCATTTACCGTTCGGTATTAAATGATCGTTGATTCATCGGTGCAAGGAGAATTGCCAAATATGGGTCGTCTTTCTAGAATGTATGCAATTAAATTTCTACGTTGATTTTTTTTTCTCGCGCACTCATACAGGAGAAGAGCCTTACAATTTTAAATAAAAGAATAAATAAAATACCGTAAATAAATAAATATATCTATATATATTTTTGTTTTAGCTAAAAGAAGATTCGAAAAAGGGGTAAGTTTCCTTTGCAATCAATTTTTGTGCCAATAAAAAGAAACATTTCGTACATTTTTCTTAAATATTGACATTTATTTAAACTTTATATATAAATTTTTACTTATGGGTAAAGTCTTTTATTCTTCATATGAGTATTATATTCTACTTTAACTTTTCATTTCAATTTTTAAGAACAGTTAAAAAGTTATATAAATGATCAAGATTTGCTTATATTATTTTTGAAATATCTAGGTTTTGGATATTCAAGTAAAGATTTATTTCATTTGTGAAATTAAATACCAGATCATAGTGATATTTTTTTTTCTTTTCATCATACTGCATAAATTTTTTTTTTAATTTTTTTCATATTTTGATTTTTGTGTTTACAATTTAATATATCTTGACAATTATTTTAATTTGCATATATATCCATTTTTAGTATTATTCATTATATATTTTTAAATATATCTATAATATATATATACAACAAGACGTATATAAACCAATTTCATGGTTGCAAGGCATAATGTTATACAGGAAAATATTACAAATAATTTCTACATATTTTTATTAATCTTGAAACTTTATCATCCAACTTTTGCAGGCTTAATTAAAAAAAGAAAGTATTTAACAATTTTATTCATTTTTAAGTGTCTTGGTAATTTATTTGTTTATATGATATTCAATTGAATTCTTATGCATATTATTTTTTATTTAACTTAGTTAACACTTTTATTTTGGAAAGAAATGGCACAGAATCGAAACGCGTTTTGCTCCGTTCCTAATTTCGATGGGGACGCGAGATTTGTCAAATTTTTCTTTGATCAATTAAGATCCTTTGCCATGTTAAATAAACTAACAAATGACGCGACGTTACATGTAATGAAAGAAAAACTTCGTGATGCCGCGTTGGCATACTTTATTGAAAATGAAACTTTATACAAGTCGACAGATCTTGAATATATCGAGGAAAATTTCTGTAAGTTTTTCAAGGAATCGTCATATAACACTGGAATATCAGAATTTCATAATTTAAAAATTTTGCCGGGAGAGTCTATTAAAAATTTCGCCCATCGTGTAAATGTTGCTGTACCTAAGGCTTTCCCTGACCTTAAAGACAAACAATCCCTTGATAACATTAAACTTCCGAAATTTTTAGAGTGTGTACCATCAAATATTAAAATTAAGTTAATGGAGGAAAACATAAGAGACTATAATAAGGCAGTTGAACGTGCTCAGACATTATCCGAAATATATGATTCTTTCAACAACACTACTAATACTAAGACTATTCTTTCTTGTGATAATAAAAATGACTCTGTAATATTAAACACATTGAAAGATTTATCTGAGAAAATTAATAGCATTTCACTTACAAACAACAATCCACCCTCCCATAATGAATCCTTGAACGTAGTTCAGTCAAGCAGACCCAAATTTGATCAAAGAAATTATAGAAATAATTACAAAACTAGACAGACCAATTTTCGTTCTTCACCCAGAAGAAACTTTTCTAGAAATAATATGATTTGTCAACTTTGTTCCAAACATGGCCACGTTGCTTTAAATTGTTACAAATGGAGAAATAGAGATAATTTAACTTATAAATCACATAATTATGAAAACCGTAATTTAAACTAGAAAAGAGGTATGGAGATGCTGATGCTGCCATATCTCGAAAACTAAGGGTCTCATCAGCAAATGAACATAAATTCCCGAATGTGTCATCTTCAAATTCTCTTCCGAAAATTTCACATACTAGACTTGTAAATTCAGTTGGATCTCAAACTGTTGCTAATATTACTGTAGCAGATAATAAAGCTACCCAAACATTTCAAAACTTTAGTCATATTTCTAATACAGGGTATATTCCAAGTGACAGCAATGGGAGTTGCACAGATAATATTGAAGATCATATTTTATTTAATGTAAACAAAAATTCACATACACTTCCTATAATAAAAGCTAAATTAGCCAATAATGATATAAAGTTTCTTATTGATACCGGAAGTAGTTGTTCACTTTTAGCCCAATCAACATTTGATAATTTAAAAGCAAATTTAAAATATAAAAGACTAGGTTCGTCTATTACTCTTAAAACGGTCAATTCTTATGTTGAATTTTCTTCATGTATTCGTGCAACTTTCAAAATTGAAAAAAAGTTTTTCCAACACAATTTCTATATTATTGACATACCACATAGCTCTAATTTTCATGGAATACTTGGCATGGATTTCATTAAAGAAAATCATGTCACTATTGACTTTTCGAAAAATTCCATGAGAATTGGAAAATTAGATATTACTTGTTCCTTATTTGATTCGGAAAATGAAAAATTAGATGTATATAATGTTAACTCTGACGATAATAATATGAATGTTTACCTTCTAAAGAAAGTTATAATACAAACTGGTGAAAATATCTACATTACTGCAAAAACAAATAATAAGTTACAAGAAACGAATTACATATTTTGTACTGACTTAAAGGATCCTGATATAGAAATTTTGGATTCTATTATATCACCGAATTACAAAAATGAAATTAATTCTGAAAATAATAATTCTCTTTTTACGTTACTTATCTCAAATAAGGGTAAAAATTCAATCCATCTCAATAAAAGTATGCATATTGGTAAATTATTTTTAATTGATGAAATTAAAGAACCACATTTAGATAAAATTGAAGACTCTTGCTCTAGTAATAATAATATACAAAATATTGAGGACCATATCCACTTAATTCAAGCTTCAGAGGATATATTACTAAAACGTAAAAATGATTTATCAAGTAAAGATTTTTGTTTGAATCATTTAACCCTTGATCAACGTAACACACTAGAAAATTTATTTTTAAGCAAATTTGCTGTATTTTCCAAATCTCTTAGTACTCTAGGACATACTGATAAAATAATTCCTAATCTTAAGTTAATTAATGATTTCCCTATTAAAACACTTCCATTTCCGATTCCACAAGCTTTACAAAAAGAAGCCCAAGAGCAGATCAATGAATTAGTAAACGCCGGCATAATTGAGCGTAATTGCTCCGAGTGGGCTTGTCCCATATTGCTGGTAAAGAAAAAATCTGACGGTTCAAAGAAACAACGTTATAGACTTGCTTTAGACCTTAGAATGGTCAATACAGTCATACAAGGTTCCTCATATCCACTTCCTAAGATTCAAAATATTATTTCAAATCTTTCGTCATTCAAATACTTTACTTCGTTAGATTTCATGCAAGCGTACCACCAAATTGACCTTCCTAAAAAATATCAAGATATGTTAACATTTACATCTATTTTTGGCAGTTATCGATACAAACGTGTTTGTTTTGGTTTAAAGAACGCCAGTTCTATATTTCAGTCTCTAATGGACACAATACTCGACGAGATGAACATTAATGGCATATATGCTTATCAGGATGATCTGATTATTGGATCAAATTCATTTGAAGAGACTTGTGAAAAAGTAAATAAAGTTTTAGAAATTCTTATCAAATATAATTTAACATTATCCCCATCTAAGTGTGAATTCCATAAATCAGCAGTTAATTATTTAGGTTTCCATATTGAAAACCATACTATTTCACCCATCACCGCTAACATCGTAAAGATCAATTCTTTTCCACCACCGACGACAAAACGACAATTAAAAAAAATTCTTGGACTTGCTAATTTTTACAAATGGATTTTACCATCTTTCTCAGAACTTGCGCAACCCCTTGTGGAACTCACAAAACCCAAAACAACATTCAAATGGACAGAAAAACATCAGAGTATTTTTCAAAAAATTCAAAAATTATTCTTTCTTCCCCCAATGGTTCGACTTCCAGATTGGGAGAAAACATTCTATGTCAACACGGATGCATCAAAAACAGCCATTTCAGGAGCACTTATGCAAAAATTTAATGGTAAATTACTTCCTATAGCATACTTTTCCAAATCTTTAAAACCTTCTGAAAAAAAATATCCTGCGTTAAAATTGGAACTTATGGCAATTCATAAAACTGTCACCGCCTTCAAATACTATTTATATAATCGTGAGTTCGTAATTTTGTCAGATAGTGCTCCCCTTGAAAAATATAAGAAAACTACCAATCCCGCTGACGTTACCACCCGATGGTTAATGGACTTATCTGAATATACTTACGTTTTCAAACACATTCCTGGAAATTTGAACATCTTAGCGGATTATTTATCACGTTGCAATTTTGAAAATAATCAAGAGGATCTCAAAGATAATCTAAACTTAATTCATGACATACAACCACTACCAATTGTTGATGTTGATGAAAATGAAAACAGACTCAAAATTAACAGTAATGATAAAATTAGTAATGATAATCAAAACAAATGCTCAGAATATGTTAATTATATGATTTCAGGAAATTCGAACTCTAAAGACCCCTTGCTAGAAATTTCAGACCAAACATTTGTGTCCGAACAAATTAAGGATTCTGAATTAAAAACAATTTACGAAGAAATCTTAAAAAACGGAAAGTCAGAAAAATTTCCCAATTACTTTATAAATCCTGATTCTAAAGTATTAATGCTCAAGAAAGAGAATATCCATAACAATTCATTCAGTTATTTAATTATTGTCCCAAATTCTTTAAAAGCGAAAGCATTGTCCATCGCGCATTTATCTCACTTCGGTTTGGCTAAAACCTATGAATTTCTTTCTAGAAGATACTTTTGGAAGGGCATTTATACTGATACCCTTAATTTCGTCTCTTCATGCATTAAATGCTTACAAGCGAAACATCACAAAACACCTCCTGCTCCATTACAAAAAACATATACACCCACTCATCCAAATCATACAATCTCCACAGACTTGGTGGGTCCTTTTAGTAATGGTCAATACGTCTTGACAATAATTGATCATTTCAGTAGACACTTAGAACTTTACCCGTTATCTAATATTACTTCTCCAAAAATAGTTCAATGTTTGTTTTCATACATTACAACCTTTGGTCGCCCTGCATGTATTCTATCAGATTTAGGTCGACAATATACATCTCAAGTTTACAATACATTTAATGACACTCTAGGCATAAAAATAATACATTCGTCTGCTTTTCATCCTCAATCGAACTCTATTAGCGAACGTGTAAACACATCAATTAAGTATTCAATTAATATCCTATTAGAAGAAGGTCATTCATTTCAAAATGCACTATATATACACAAATCTCTCTACAATGGATCTACGCATTCTTCCACTCAATTCTCGCCAAATCTTCTACATTTTGGTAGAGAACTGGCACTAATTTTTGACACTTATAATTCAAATTATAATTACACTTACCTGGACTCTAATGTAAACATCTATAAATTAATGCAAGACCTTCAGGAAATTTATAAAAAGGCGTACAATAACATTCAAGATTCCCAATCAAAAAGAAATAAATATTTTCAAAGAAAAGCTAAACTAAGAAGCATCTGCACAAAAGATATTGTGTATCTGAAGTCTATGGATAAATTTAAACCTAAATATACAGGTCCTTTCATTGTCACAGTTAAACATTCCCCTGTTTCATTTTCAATTAAACGGTTACATGCTAGTGATGATAAGGCATTTCGTGTGCATATAGATAGAATTTTATTGGCACCTCCACGTAATAATCACTTATTTGACATTTATAATAATTCTAATTTTAATAAGAATCTCATCATTTCCAATGATACACATCAATATAATTTACGAAACAGAAAGTAATTTTTCATCAATATTTTTCCTTAGGTTAAAAGTTACGCAGTATAAATTTTTAAATATTTATAATGCTTAAAGATAAATTAAATAAATTTGATGTATACTTTCATCGCAACAGACCTGATGAACCTGTTGTGATTTTTTATTTGTTGTGAAATTTCGCAGCTTGGATAATCAATGGCTGGTCCAGGAAATTATATTCTAAGCTGCATTGTCTTACAACAGCAGTGTATATCACTTTTAATATTTTTCTTTAACTTACGGGTTATTTATAATTGAATTTTAATAATAGTTAACATACTAGAATAATATTGTTTATTTTAAAAAAAAGTGCTAATGGAATTAAAAAAAAAAAAAAAGGAAATTGTTTACGTAGACTTTTGGTGCAGGTAATATTTTTATCATACATACATGCATGTCTCACATATTGCAATTCCAATTACCTATTTAAAAAAAAAGTGAATATATAAAAACATATGTTATTATTACTTTCTTTCAACATGTATTATTTGTTTAAACCTTTTAATGAATATAAAAGGCTCAATATATATTTGATAACATATAAATATACTTGGTTTTTATTTTGTCGAAGTTTCATATTAAAATTGCTTATACATTTGAACTATGTATTTATTACAACGAATTCTTGTCCTCTCTGAACTGAAATGGACTCGTCAAAGTTTCTCGCCATGCATGGTAACATAAAAATTTACTGATTTCAGCATCTTACCACGAACTGATAAAATATATGATGACTGAATTATTATGATTTTAAATCAAAGGACTTGAGCTCATTTTGTTTGTGGATATATTCTAAAGACTTTTGTGTACACAGATTTATGGCCATACAACATTATATCACATCACCTTATAATATCCTTTTTTCCTGTATTTGCATTTTATTATTGTATAAGAATATTATTTTTTTTAAAGTATGCATACTAGATTTTCTATTGATAATATGACAATGTACGTATTTTATTTGTATTGGAAGCCATTCGTTTTTTGTTTTTGTTTTGTAATCAATCTATTTTACAAGATTGGAAATAATTTGATTTAATATTAATTTTTGCTGAGCTGTCATATAGACGATGTAATGGCTGAACCCATTTTTTTTTTCGGTCGACGGGGAGAAATATGTGATGTTGAAAAACATCACATATCCTTTTTTTAAAATAAAATAATAATATAAATTACATTTTATTTATTTATTTATAATACAAGCAAACATTATATTTCTTATCCTAAAAGAATTTAATACAATTTTGTTTATTTCGCTTATGCTATTTTATTTTTATTTCTATTTCATTAATCTGTAATTTCATATAATTTATTGTTCTTTTCCTGCTCTAAATCTCATCAAGTAATAATTAAATAAAATATCAAAGAAAGAGAAACCCATTCATTTTATGCTTTAAAACCGCAGACTATTTTTTTATATGCAGCTTCCTGTCTCCAAACAAACGTTTGAAGATTCCGTTGAATCATTATAGCTGAAAATAATTTCTAATATTTTTTTTATCAATTGATTTCGCACTTTTAGCCAAATTCTGGATGCCTGACAAAATTTAATCACATCATATGACGTAATTTAATTTTTAGCCAATCCTTTAACTATTATTTAGGTTTACCAGATATAAAATTTAAAATGTGTTCAGCCAACTTGATTTTGGATGCCAATGAGATTTGGCGAAATAAATTAATTAGCTTGCTGTCTGTCTTTCTGTAAAGATGTTATTTTTTTTATCTTTGAGTCAAAAATATCGAAATGCTTTCGGTTTAGAAAAGTATATAAAAATGGCTTCCATTCTTCATTCGATGTCTCTCTGATTAATAAACTGAAATTCTTCATCATGAATGTTTGCGAATCTACTCATTCGTTTGTGTTCAAAAATACATTATATATATCTAAAACGATAAATAAGGTATTTTTAAGATAAATATTGAGAACTTTTTGTTTTTTATATTTTTACATGTTTTGACGTTCCATGAACACTGAAATTAAGTTTTTTGCGTTTGATCTTTTTCATAGCCTCTTATTAGAATAACTTAAAAACAAATAACTTCAGGCAATTCTAATTTTATACTTTGAAGTTAGAATAAGGTTGTTTCTTGAAAAGTTCGATTAAGATTGATGAGTTTCAAGAAATAGTACGCTAGAAAGTTGTATGAATAATTTGGAGTGAACTTTAAATTTAGTTAAAAGCTTTGAACTCTATATAAATGTAGGTACAATATTGAAACGGAGAGTTTTGTTTTTAATCTAGATTTATATAGTATTACTCTTTATCTTCAACCATAATCTCCAATCTGTCTTTATAGTATTGAATTTCAGGGTAAGAGAAAGTCGTATGAGTGCCATACCAGATTATTTTTTTTCCTATTACAATTCAAAATTACCAAGTCCATTCTTATAATGAATAAAAGTTAAAGCAATATAAATATGAATTTAAATATTTTAACCGAAATTGACAGACTGTGTTTTTTTTAAAGTTACAATTTTACATTTTTTTTTTTTTTTTTTTTTTTTTTACAAACTATGCATTTTACGTACGGGTAATAATAGGGATTTAACAAGTTTCGATGCGTACTACAAATTCCCAGTCCTATTAATAGTATTGAAGATATTTTTCCGATAAATATTTAATAGTTTTTCTGAAAACTATCTCTACTTCAACGTTTATCTATAGAAGCAAGTCAAAAGATAGACGAATATAAATACCAAAAATATGAAAAAGAAATGTTTGACATATTTTCGGAATTTCTTTTCCCATAATTATCTTTCACATTTACCTGTCTCCTTTTATACATTACGCCTATTTAAATTATGTTAACGAAAGAGCAATAAATCTAAAAACTGGAAGTTGGCAAAATATGTTATGAAATTATTTATAAAGTTATAACAAAATTACGATGGCTGAAATCTCAGCGTGTGGCGCGGGAGGTTTTTATTCTTACAAATATTACTTTCTATTTTATTTTGGCAAGTAAAATATTACCTAATCTCAAGTAATACATCCGCTTTGTAATACAAGAAATATTTTACTAACATAATTTTTAGTTAAATAAGTAAAATAAGTTGAAATCTTTATCCGAAATAAAAAATAATTCTCAAAAAATGAAAAATATTGAACGTGTCATGAGCGAACCAAATTGGATTACTTCTCGGCCTTTTTATTTCAAATTTATAACACGAAACTTCATAAGTAAGATTACGAAAATTTCCCAAAAAGGACTAAATAAACTTTAAGTTTTGAATTTTTATAGATTTCCTTTTACAGATGAAATTATATCCAATATTTTCTAAACTTTTCAAACATAAAAAATTCTGTATATTTAATAAATATTTGTCCATATATATTATACAAATCAATTTTTCATTCATAATTATTCTTCACTTTAATGTTGAACTGAAAATATGCAAATATAGCCACCTTCTGCTACTTAAAATAATGCTTATAATTTGAAATAATTTATGCTTGGAAAATTCATGAATATCAGAGATTTATTATAAAATGAAACTCAGTTAATATCGGAGAAATATTCCCTCGATAATCAATTTATGCAATGATCTAAAAATGTAGAGACATGTGAAGTTTTCAAATAATATTGTTCTTTTAATTGAATTATCAGTAAACATAAAATAAATAAATAATAAATAAACGTTAAGAATAAATTCGTAATTATAAATTAGTTTTGTTTAGATTTGTATCACACATGTTCTCTAATTTATTATTTCCCCTTCCCTATCTCTGACATGTCATGTAAGCATATATGTACTCTCAAGCCCACCAAGCACACGCACATATACTTACACATATGCACATAGGTATGTTGCTAACTGAAGTCCGTTAACACTTAAAAATGTTTTAATTTAAAATTATATTCGAAAAACAAAATACCACTACCAAATGAGTTACATGCTTACTTAAAAATATCGGAATTTATACAATTAAATTAGAGTGATAGTAAAAAAAAAAAAAAAAAATCAACTACAAAAATGTAATTCTGCTATGATTTCATATAAAATGGTGATCAAAGTATGAAAATTAAAATTAAGAGAAGCCATAAATTATAAAACTTTCGATATTTTATTTTAAATGTAAATATCCCACTATAAATTTATCACGTCGAAATTTATTAATTTATTCTATAAATATAAAATTAAAATAATAAATTAATGAAAATTTTCAACCTTCGATTTTCAATGAATTGACACGTTTTGATAAGTTTCAATGTGTGGTACGTTATTCTCGGTAATAATCTGGTGGTCAGTATTTGTTGACTGAACGGCTCATTGGTGCAATTTACCTCAGTTTCCTGTGGATTATCTTGCCAGGTTTTCCATCTGCTTTACCTGCTGGAATGCATCTATGCATTTAGTATATGTCCTTTGGTGTTTTTCCCCATTTTAATCTCAATGTGCGCAACCATCTCTGTTATGTAAATCTGGTAGTGGCCTTATTCCTTGGTCTCCCTGTTCAACTAACCTTAAATCTTTCGATTTCGTTTTTTGAGGGCAATTTAAAGAATTCGTTTATGAGACACCAATAAAGACACTAGAATAATTCATATCAAGCATTGTAGCCACTGAAGCAGAAATACGGAAAACTCCCAAAATCTTCGACCGAATCTGTCAGTTGTTCTTCCGTCGCTGTACTCGAAGCAATAATATCTGTGGTCGGCACTTTTACCAATAGTCATAAAATTGTTGTTTACTCTTGCCATCGTAAGCGGTTTTTCAGTTATTCTGTAAAAAAAAAAGTTTTCTATGTTATTTTACAGGTTTATTTCTTTCTCCTATCGCTTTGTATATTTCCAGACGCATTTTAGTTATTTTTACTCATTAAACGCCATACACGATCTTATTCCCCATTGCAAATTTTGTTTGTCTTGATTAGTAGTGTCTTATTTCTATACTTGTTATAAAACTTCGGATACAACCTGTATGTCAAAAACTAAAAATCAACGTAAGTTAAGTAATAATTTCTCAATATGTATCTAATATAAGATTACAGGGCTATATTCAATATGAGCTTGTTAGTTTTAAGAATTATGCTAAAAAAGCGAATTATTATATATTATGTTTTCTGTCAGACTTACATATAAAATCCTTTTTATTTTATCTAAATTAAATACATATTTAAATTCCAAAGTTATTTTTGTTAAAATGCTTTTTTAGATTAAATTATTATGAGATATATGTTTCTTTAAACAAAACAACTTTTGAGATTTTATTTTGGAACAGATTTAAATTAAAATTATTTCTCACATATTATGTGATTCTCAATTCCATCAAAAGTAAAAAAAAAAAAAAAAAGTCTCGCATTTTTGGGTATTCTTCTAGTTTCAAGGGAAACGTTATTATTTTTTTGTATTACTTATCTTGCTTTTTGTTTTCAGAAAGAAGTTTATCTTAACTTACTTTTAAAATAACAAGATTCAACTTTAATCCTGATTCATCATCATCTATGTAGGTCGTATTTGATATTTTTGAGCTCTTGAGATTTATTTTTAAAGTAAAATAAATTAATAGTTTTTATTTTATGAAGTAAATGTGCCTTTTTATATATGGATTTATACAGATATATAAGTCTTTAAAGAGTGCAAAATTAAATTTAAAAAGAGAAAAGGAGATAAAAAAGATAATAATAATAATAAATTGAAATAGAGAAAACTTGAAAATTAAATAAAAGCAGAATCAGAGATAAATTAAAAAAAAAAAAAAAAAATGTATTTGTTGGACATATCTCAATACATTATCAGGGGCAAAATTAAATGACTTGTAAGAAAAATTTCAACAGTTAAAAAATAAGGTTTTCCGAAATCTCTATTTAGAAAGTAAAAACGTGAAATTTGTCTGTTTCAGATTAATTTCAGATTGATAGCATCCAATGGAAGCGGTTTATGACTAATGTTTTGAGGAAAAACAAAAATTACAGAAAAATCTTTATGGCGAATACGTAAAAAGTTTCGGTTTATTTAATTGTATCTGTTTTCCTGATAGTTTGTTTGATGTTATACTCTTTATAAATAATATGTTATGCAGATATTTTAAAATTAAATTTTTCGTCATATCTTGAGAGTTTTGTGGCAACTCATGAAAATTTAAATGTGTTACAACTTTTTTTTTTTTTAATTTCCACTTAATTTTCAACAATTAATTCTTCCAATTAGTTCCAAATTCTTAATTTTCAAAAAAAAAAAAATTTTTTTTCTTTTTTCCCAGAAATGTTTATTAGTTACTAGTTATTTCGTTGTAAATAAAAAAAAAAATCAGCTTTATTATTCTTTTTGAAATAATGAGCAAGTACCACTTGCGATACCTGAAGGTTAGTCTCCCATGGAAAAAAAAATTGAGAAATGAGGGATTATTTGCAAATTACATTTCAATTTTACAATGTATACAAATCTTTATGCATAAAACAATTATTTTTATTTCATGGAAACATTTGAAGTAGTTGCTTCAGCTATTAAAGCTCGCAGAAATAAATTACATCTGGAACAGCACACTGTAGTTAGATTATTAAATTTTGGAATTCTACATTTACTCTCCTGGATACTATCGAGATCCATTTTAAGTATACATTACACATTTTCTTTCTTGTGTAATCCTGTAGCATACAACCAGGCCGCTTTCATTTAGCTGGAGGTTCGCATTCTCAACTGATTCAACAAAAGTAGTTATAGAGGGAATTCGTCGTTTATATTTTTTCACCCCATAGAAGAAAGTTAAGGCAGAATTCAGTTTGAAGGAAAAGTAGTTAGAAATATCCCTCTTTTTGTTCTCTGGTAGATTTATAATTGTGACGATGCATTGTCCAAGCACTATTCATTGAAAAAATTATGATATGTAAAGTTACTGACTCTGTTGTTGTACGGTATTTTAGTTGGCAGTTATTTATTCAGCAATCTAAATAAACTACAACTATCATGAACTCATCATAATTTTTACAGTGGCAGGTAAATTTACATATGCATTTATATATAGAGATATGTTAAAACAAAAATTGGCCCATCAATATGATCCAAAGAATCACACGTGGAAGTAAAATATTAGGATCTACTATTTATCACAAATTAAGCTCTTGAAATTCATACAATATGTTAATACAAACTCCAATAAAAATATAGTTTTAATATGAGCTGCAATTTTCAAGCAAATAATTATAAACCTTTTACTTATTGGTGAGAATAGTTGATGTTGACTGCTGGAAAATGTCATGACAAAATTTAAACCAGGACTTGCATTGCCACCAATCTATGAAAAAAAGAAAAAGATTATATGTTATAAATAAAAATTTACGGTGTAAAACACATGAATCATAACTATACGCTAGAATATAAGGTGAAATATTTAGAAATTTCTATTTGAAAAACCTATATTGCGAATCACTGACAAATTCACATAAAATATTTGGATTATCGGAAAATATTACACTAGTATAGACTAGCTACATGCACAGAACATGTGAGTATAGATTGGAGGAAAAATGTATAGATGTATAGACAACATGTAAAAAAAAATTATAAATAAATAAAAAAATAAAATAAAAAATAAACCAAATCATAACCACAGAAACTACTAACAAGGAAACATTCAAAAGGTGTCGTCTTCAAATAATATTGAATATATATATATATATATATATATATATATATGTGGTTCTACTCTTCCTAAAACACCAGAAAGTAAAAAAATTATCAGCTGAAACTAATTACAGCGACCACAAAAAATTATCAAAATTAAGCATATTTAGCGATTTCACATTGTTAGGCGATTGATTTTGAGTACTTGTCGGAGAAACAAAACACGGTTCTGTTCATACACGGCAATCTCGGTGCTGGCAAACTGAACGCCTAACAGCGCTAAATGGACAAATATGCTTAATTTTGATAATTTTTTGTGGTCGCTGTAATTCATTTCAGCCGATAATGTTTTTACTTCCTGGTGTTTTATGAAGAGTAGAATCCCACATTTTTTTTTCAATATTTTTTGAAGACGACACCTTTTGAATGTTTCCTTGTAAGTAACACAATTATATAAAAAACTCTGGCATTGTTATTAGGAAGTTATATGATATGGATCATTCGAAATGAAAGTCACTGTAACTAAAAATCATAATCTGTCAAATAAATAAAATAACATAGTATTCTTCAACATTTTGGTAGAAGCAATATGGCTCCTGCGATAGCATCGGCTGCTATTATGGCAGTCATTTTGAATAGACAACAGTTAGTTTCATCTGCCCTGCATGCTGGCATGCCCTATGCCGATGCCTCTTATATGATTCCTCCAAGGAATAGAAATAGAAACTACTCCAGTCTACAGTTGATAGTTAAAGTGAAATATACAAATAAATATCAACATGGAGTGAAGATTAAATATATATATATATATATATATATATATATATATATATATATATATATAAATATACGAGATAGTATTAACAGAGAAATAAGTGAAAAAAAAAGTACTGTTTCAAATCTAGATATAATAATATAATTTTAAAATAATGGACTATGCTTTGGATATTAATTAACAAAATAGAACTATTTTCCTTTAATAAATATACACGAATGGTTTTAAGCAAATAAATAACCGTGATAAGTACATATATAAAATAATATTGAAAAATACCAAAGAAAAATTTTAAACTACTTAAAGATGAGCAAATACGTAATTTTTTTTTTAAATATGTTTTCTATTTATTCCACAACAAATTTTGAAAATAAAAACTTTTCCAAGTCTATCTGTACCTAATTCTTTCTTGGAATAATTAAAAAAAGAATACTTTCTGCCATAATTTTACCTAAAGCTAAATTTATTTATTTTAAAAAGAAGTAGAAAAATATTTCCTATTATTTTAAAATATCTGTTTCTGAACAATGTTCTTATTCCGCGAAAAATCTTTGTCAATTTTTCAGTAAAGGTTTTTTGAATGTAGTAATTGCGGAGGAATTTCAAGCATAGTTGTTGGCGTTTTAGTTTTCGAAATAAATGTTTATAGTTCAGAAAAACATCTCAATAGCTCAGTTTAGCTGAAAAAGAACATATAAAATTCCAAAAATGGAAAAATAAAAATTTAGTGTAATTTTGCTCTTGTGAATGGAAATAAAGATTGTTTTCTCAAACAAACTTAATGACTGATTTTTAAAATATATTATTTTCTTAAATTTTCGTTGCATCGATTTTACAACAGTACACTTAAAATTTTTGTTTAGTTTATCTAAGAATATATTAAGAGTTAAGTGCTGTTATTTATATTGTTATTTAAGCTAAAGTTTTTCTAAAAAAAAAAAAATATATATATCTATTTAAAATTTTACTGAATATTAGATGAAAAATTTATATTTTGTCACTGAAATATAACTAAAATCAAAATTATTCATAAATAAGTATTTAAGATACAGTTTCAGTACTTTTGTTAGAGTGAATTAATTTCTGATAAGATTTAATTTTAATTTTTTCTAAATTCAATTTTTCTACGCAAGGAATGTTTTGACATTTTCAAATACAAAAATTCTAAATTCATTTATTTGACATGATAATTATTGAGAAATAATATATAAAAGCTAAAAGAAAAAAAAATGCGGTGTAAGTGTTTAATTATTATGCGCGGTTTATTTAAAAATTTTCTTCATTAAGTAATAATATCAAAATTATGTTATATTTTTTATGTTAAATTCATCTATTTGATGTGATAATTATTAAGGAATAAGACATGAATGTTAAAATCTAAATAATAAAATGAAATAAATTGCAGTAAAAGAGTTTAATTAATGTGTGTGGTTAATTTAAAATTTATCTTCATTATACGTAATAATATCAAAATTATGTCATATTTATTAAAATTATATTTATTTTATACTTCTATTAACGGTTCCCTATTTAATGTAATGTTTTATTCAATTTTTTTGTATTGAGAGAATTGACACCTTTAATCGTACTTTTATAAATATTTTAGCATAGTTTGAAATTTAGTATCCCAAAAAATATTAAAATTTAAAAAAAAGGATTGCTGGTTGGTTGGTTTAATTTTACGTAGCACTTGTGCTGCGCAGTTGGGCTATTGGCGACTTTTTAAGAAGGGAAAAAAAAAAGTGCTTTACACTGAATCATCAGCAGGCTAAGAAATAAATTATAAATACACGATATTTTTACTGGAAATGCACACCTTTTTCGTTATTACTAACTACACCATCATCAAGCAATAATCTATAAAAAAAGTCTGTTAAAATACACGGTGTAGAAATTGTTTAGATACACAGTTTTACAGGCTAATGTTATTGTAAGACTGTGGCAGAATTAGATAGTTGAATAACAGGAAGAAAATGCATCAGTTGAATTAAATCTTTAAGCATTATTCGACCGTGTTTATAGCATAATTTTTATCATAACTGTGCTGGCTAATTTTGCCAATCGCACTTTCCATTATATATTATTTCTATATTCCTATTGGCATATATTGTACCCTCTTCAAAAGTCTTTTAGTTTATACAATTATTGCTCTATTCCAGTTTTACTATACATATTTTCTCTTGTTTCTGATAATGATATATTCTTAATGTGGCACAAACATCTTTGCATTTCGAGTAAAAACGATTTTTTTTTTTATTATGATGTTTTTCTGAGATTAATTTTATTTTTTTTGTTTTAACTGTCCAAGTTTTACTTTAAAAAATGTGTTTTCCTTTTTCCTTTCAAATCAGAAATGATTGCATGAATTTGTGCATGCTAGCAGTATAACCGTCATATGTCTAAACAATTTCTATATGGTTTCTTTGTTAGGAGAGTGTCTAATCATAATAAACAGCTATTAGAAAAAAAAAAAGAACCTTTTATTGTTAAGAGCTAATTGAAAAGGATATTATGAAAAATAAATTAAATATTTTTAAATAATACAGTGTGTTTAAAAAAAGTTTCAACAAACTTTAAGGGTAGCTTAGGCATACAGAAAAAAATCAGTTTTACAACATATAGGCGGGAATGTCATGTATGCGCATATCGAGACAAGAATATAAAACAAATTAAAGGAGATATGAGTTTTAGAAAAACAGGCTTATCAAACACTGTGCGTATAAAGTTACACAATGTGCTCAACAATTACTACCATTTGCAACAATACAAGTTTCACAACGGCGAATCATGGATTGCTGATCACGTTCAGTCTGTAGACATTTTAAAAATTCATAAATATTGAATGAAATGATAGAATTGAACGCGGTTTGCGAAAAAAATAATTCTCGTGAAGAGGGATTTTTTTGGTAAAGAAAAAAATATAGTTAAATTTTTGGTCGACGATAGTTAGACAAATAGTTGAAGTTTTCGCACGGATTTGAAAAAAAAAAAAAAAAATACAAATGAAAGTTCTATAAATTGCAAAATTTCGCGATTAGAACACTTAATTTCTTATTTTGCCTCCTACTTGTGCATACATGAAGTTTTAATTGTGATGCTGACTTGGTGATAAAGCGTTATTGGTGAAGATGTTTTTCCTCAGGTGTGAACCGCCGTCAGTGTTTATAACTCGCAGTGTTATAATTCGTTTGCAAACTGTAATCTGTGGTGACGACGGAAACATAAAATAGTATTTATATGCCTGTAAACATTTGCATGCGAATAAGTACAGTTTTTCATGAAAATGTATGATCTGATCACGCACAGTTCCCTCTATCGACAAGTAGCTTGATTATTATTTTTCCTTTACCAAAGGAAAAAAAAAATCCGCCTTCACAAGAAAGATTTTTTTGTAAACCGCATTCAATTCTATCAATTCATTTAATATTTATGAATTTTTAAATGCCTACAGGCTTATGGGACACCCTGTATATATATATACCTGGTATCTCACAAGTCTGCACACATTTTACAAATTCATAAAAAAATAATGAAACTGGTAGAATTGAACGCTGTTTGCGTAAAATTTAGTCTTGTAAAAAGTTTATTTATTTATTTATTTATTTTGTGTGTGGGGGGGGGGGGGGTGCAAAAATAAATAAATAAAATAAAATAAATAAAATTATCGTCGATAGAGGGTGTTGTAGGTGAAGAAATTCCACATTTCCATGGAAAACTATATTTATTTGCATGCAAATGTTTAAAGGCATTACTTTTATCCTATATGTCTTTCCTCACCACAAATTATAGTTTGAAATCGAATTACAACAATGCTAATTGCAGTTTCGGTAGGCGAGTCTTAGCTGATGTAAAAAGTCTTCCTTAACAATATTATATATATAGATATATATACCAAATCAGCTTTGTAAATAAAACTTCCTGTATGCACTAGTAGGATGAAAAACAAAAAATGAACTGTTAAGCATAAAACTGTGCAGTTTACGAGACTCTGATTTGTATATTTCTCGTTACGCGTTCAAGCAGCACCCTTCAACGATGAAGATTTTTAGCTACTTTTTTCTTAAAAAAAAAAAAAAAAAAAAAAAAAAAAAAGAGAGAGAGAGAGAGAGAGAGAAATAACTTTTTTCGCAAACCAAGTTCAATTCTACCAATTGCTTGAATCATTATAAATTTTTAAAATATCTACATACTTGTGAGACATCTCGTATGCACATACATACAAATACATGTATATATAGTTTTTTTTAAGACCTGTGTAACAAGCAGATCTGCCTTATAAATTACAAAATATAGATAGATTGTGCTTTTTTTTAAATATATTATAGCCATTTATGTCGCCGTACCTTTCTCTTTATCATACACTTAACAAAGTAATAAAATATACTTATGACACCGACATTAAAAAATACATATATATATTGTCTCATTCTTAAAAATATTTTTCCCATTAAATTATATAAAATTAAAGAAATTTTGAGTTCTGCTGTGTTGGTTTGCATACAAATAGCAATATTTAATAGGAATATAAGTTTACCATTGAAGATAAAAAGTTAAATTTCATTTAATTATGTAATTGATAATTGATCATAAAATAATCATAAAACATTTTAAAGTATCTCCCACTCTTCAGAAATGCTAATTTGTTCGTGTTACTTCAGTTAGAAGAGTTATCGTCATCGTACAGATTAATTTTTCTGTGGAATGAAAGAATGGTATACTAGAAAGCATATATATCTTCCCTATGACATTATGGGGAATATTTCATTGCTCTTTGTGTTAAGAAAGCGGATTACATGACGTAAGTTATGTAGAAGACAAATAACATGACGTTAGTGGTGCGAAAGAAGCATTACGGAATGAAAATGACGATGCGGTACAGTTTTATGAACAGTGTCATCTTTTATTATGTGGATTATGTGTATTTGAGCATTAAGCTGCTGTATTAAGCTAAGTGCTAAGTATCTGGACACTTTCGAATTTAGACATTATGTAAAATATCTAGAAATGTTCTTTCGAATTAATTTTCTTGAAACTTTGGTAGTGTAAAGAACATGTTATATCTCATATTTTGCAGCAAAAGTTGTGTCCTGAAAAGGGAAAGGGGACTAGTAAAAAATTAAACAAAAATCAAAATATTTTGCAACACCCTGTAAAAAATGAAGCTTTAAATGCGTTTTGGCTGTATAATGTGATTAAAAGGATTCTTCTCATTATCTGTATAACATTTTATGAGACTACCACATATATTAAGGGAGATACAATGGTTTCTTTAAAAAATTGCAAAAAAAATTTCCACTTTTTTAATTATAACACATAGGGTATTAGACCCAGTGCAAAGCCATTTTTAAGAAATATGGCATACTAAATTAGACACAGCATACAGCAATCAAAAATGTTAAATATCTTACAAGCACTTTTACTAAATGATATTTAACTACGCATGCGCAAGCTTTATAAAAATTTCATTTACCTAATTTAATAGCCCAAGGTATTGAGCAACTTATATGAAAACCCCAAACAAATATCATGTAAATACAAAACGTTACGAGAGATTGAATAAACAGAATTTAAGTTCTCGAAAAAGAAAGATGTTAGGGGTTTTATCAATATTTATTTACAATCAGCGAAAATACTGTATTACCATTGGGCAACGATTGAATCAAAATAAAAATGAGAGTATCGTTGAAGTGTTTTTACAGTTTGTGATAAAATATTCAATTAACAGAGACTAAAAAGATTAATAATTATATATTTAAAACTAAGCACTTCGATAACAATCCATATTAATTTTTCTTTCAATGAAAATGAATTGATAATAATATTTATAATATATTATGAAACAGAAAGTGTTCTGTAAAAGAGTTATTTTTTTAAACTTCTTTTTCTGTTATAAAATTGTCAATTCAACAGAAGAAAAAAAATCGAAACGCACATGGTTTTTTTTTCGTACCACTTATCTTTTAAAAGTATTTTTTTCTTATTTTATCGAAGTTATATATTGAAGAAAATTATTCTATAAATAAAGTGGTGCGAAATAAAGGCGGGGTTAAAAGTACTCTGGAATAAATTAAAATATTGGCAGCTATGTATATATACAGTACCAGTCAAAAGTTTAGACTCATTTGCAAATGATAAGTTTTTTTTTTTTTTTTTTTTTTTTTTTTTTTAATTTAAAAACTTATCTCTCGATTAAATATTTTCAAAGATTGTGTATTTAAAGAATTGAGTCTCCCTCATGTTACTCAGTGAAGGTTGGTTTAATACATCATTTTGGGGGAAGGTAACAAATTGATCTAAATGAATAATGTTTGTGATCACCTTGTACCGTTAAGTGAACAAAATGAATTGTAACTTTAGGATATGTTCATATAAACCCAGTTCAATTTATGGACGAATTTGTGTGATGATAGCATATTAAATAACAGAGATATAAGCATTTATTTTAAATAATATAAAATAAAAAATCATGTTTTTTATTTACAATATACAGAATTTACAACGAAAATTATTCCTACCTTCAGATAAACTGAAAAAAACATTTTAAACAATATACTGCAATCGGAGTACGAATATCTTAACTATCTTATGAATTATGAGCATTTTTTATGAAAAACGTTTCACTGCGTATGTGCGAAAATAAAATATTTTTTTATTGCATAGGTTGAAAGCTAGGTGTATTGGGCAACTTTTGTCAAAAATGTATTTGAATAGAGTAAAATATAAGCAAATTGTCAGCAAGAGAACGAGTTAGATTTTAGATATTTTCCAAGAGTTGAAATTTCCTAAGGGGTTTTCCCATGCCAAGTATATAATTTGAAGATCCAATTACTTCAACAATGTTCCAAAAGAACATTTTTGTGAAAACCCCTTATAAGTTTGTAACTTTAACTTATTTTTGTTTATTTACTAAGATTGGTGAGATGACAAGGGGTTTTTCACAAAAAAGAAGTTTTTGCTAAGTAGTTAAAATAATTGGATCTTTAAATTAATTACGCGGCATGTGAAAAACCCCTTATGAAATTTCAACTCTTGGAAAATAACTAAAATCTAGCTCGTTCTTTTTTCGATAATTTGCTTAATTTTTACTCTATTCAAATGCAGTTTTGACAAAAGTTGCCCAATATATCTAGTTTCAACCTCCGTAATAATTTGTTTTCAGTCTTTTGTACACGCGCAGTGAAAACATTTTTCATAAAAATGTTCATATTTCATGAGATATTTTAAATATTCGTATTCCGATTGAAGTACATTGTTTTAAAAGTGTTTTTTCAACTTATCTGAAAGTAGGAATAATTTTCATTATTAAAAAATATATATATATTGATTTCTTTTTTCAGTTTTAAAATAAATGCTCATATCTCCGTTATTTAATACTCCATCGTCACACAAACTCATTTAAAAATTGAACTGAGCTAATATTAACATATCCTAAAGTTACAGTTAATTTCGTTCACTTAACGATACAGTCTGATCACAAACATTATTGATTTTGTTCAATTCGTTACCGGTTCCCTAAATGTTGTCTTAAACCAATCTTTACTGAATAACATGATTAAGACCTAGTTCTTTAAATACCATATGTTTGAAAACATTTCATCGAGAGATAACTTTTTAAACTAGTGGATCTGCAGATCAGGAGCCTCAACGTCCTATTTGCATCAGACATTTTTCAATAGGTCATTTTTATTTATTCCTTATTATATAATCGTATATATTGATTCGATCGACTTGTTACCATAATCAGATACATTCCTGAAGGGGGCTGCCGCCCCCCTCAACCCCCTGCTCTGTCTCTATTTGTTTATCTTATAAAGTGTTACGGAATTGTAAATAATTGCATTTATTTTTGTACCAATTCTTTCAAACAGGTTTAGTAAAGTTAATAAAATGCTAACTTTGTGCATTTCTAGTCGTTTTAGCGTTAAAATTGCCTAATTTTCCCTTAAAAACACTTAAAAAAGCTCCAATAAGGAAGAAATGGATTTGGCGCCAAATTTGGCGACTGTTTCCCATCTTGGCGATTTTTTGGCAACCTTGGCGTTAAAATCCTTATTAAGGATATACCAAATATAGAAGCTCTAATCTCATTATGAGATACGAGAATTTTCCAGAACAGTCTGTGTTCGATAGAAAAGTATAAAAGGAGCATTTTTTCGCCAAGGCGGTCAGTCTCAGATCTGTGTCAGTTTCATCAAATGCTTGCTTTGCTTTGAGCCTCTTTAGATAAGACTTTCTTTATGTGTTATTGCTATACAGTTTGTACTGTTGTTTTGCTGTTAACGGCTGTTGTTTAAGCTGTGTTTACTGGTTGAATTGAAGCTGATACTTGGTTTATAGACCTGTATTTTTCTGGAACTTACTGTGAATATATCACTGAATTTTTGCAAGTTTTGCCTTTCATTCTCGAACAACTTACGAACCCCCAAGTACGCAACAATATGTATTCTTTATAAACGACGGTCTTGTATTATTTCCCTGAAATTCATAAATACCAAATTTCATAACTACCAAATTTCGTACAAAAAAAATTACATAGCATATCGGAAATATTTTGCGTAACCTTTAAACTGATTTCCAATTCTATGCCCACAATTATCAACAGGAAAACATGCTTTTAAAATTCTAATAAAATTTCATTATATTTGATGGGGGTGTAACCATGTTAAAATAAACTTTTAATAAATATCGACTATAGACCGTAATAGTACGATATTATTTTATGTATCCCGGAAAAGTAGCCACAGTCATTATAAACGCCAATAATATGAATAAACCTAATTAATTATAACTCATTAATTTTTCAAACTAATTTGACATCATTTGGATGATTACAGTACACACTCGGAATTATTTTGTGTGGTCCCATAAATTATTTAGTCTATACATAACCTTTTTTAAAAGTAAACATAATTTTAAGCATCTTTATAATGTATGTTAATTTTATTAAGTTCAATTCAGCATAAACGCATAAAAGTGTTCGCTTAAATAAAAGTTTGTCCATAGGCTCTAATGCTACGAAATTCTTTTGCGTGTCTCTGTTAACAAACCATAAACATTGTATACACCAGTAAAAAATATTCAGCTTACTTTGCGTTCAAAATTAATAATTGTTCCAAATTTAACATCGTTTGGATGACTACGTGACATTGTCAGAACACTTTTGTAAGGTCCTGTACATTAATTAGAAAGCTTAAGAGCACATTTTCTTCAAACAACATAAGTTTAAATATCTTACTCACGTATGCTAGTTTAATTTTCTTGATTGCAAAGTAAAGATGTTAAAATGCGTTTAAACGCAATTCGCCTCATACGCCGTAATGTGAAGTATTTTGGCGTGTCCCTGTATACAATCCATAAAAAGTATAGACCTAAAAAAATAAATAGCTATTTCTATACCGAGCCTGAATATATGTGTCAATTTACAAGTCAATCGGAGAATTTTTGCGGCCGCTATTGCGGTACATACAAATTCTTCCCATAGGCCGTAATGATAAAAAAAACTTTGGCGTGTCCCTGTACACGAACTACAAACGGAATGCACACCCAAAACTATACAGCTAATTTCGTGGGGATCATGAACATGCGTACCAAATTTCAAGTCAATAGCGTGATATTTGCGGCCGCTATCGCACGACAGACAGACAGACAGACGGACAGACGGAACACAAAATCCTTTTGAGTCTCACCAGAGGGCGTCCACTGACGTTTCGGAAAAAAATTGGAAGTGAATAGCTTGATTTTTGCTGTGGCTATCGCGATACATACAGGTTCTTCCCATAGAGCGTAATGATAGAAAAAATTTGGCGTGTCCCTGTACACGAACTACAAATGGAATACACACCTAAAACTATACAGCTAATTCCGTTGAGCTCATGAATATGTGTACCAAATTGCAAGTCAATAGCGCGATTTTTGCGGCCGCTATCGCGATACATACAAATTCCTCCCTTAGGCCGTAATGATAAGAAAAACTTTGGCGTGTCCCTGTATACGAACTACAAATGGAATACATACCAAAAAGTATACAGCTGATTTCGTGGGGATCATGAACATGTGTACCAAATTTCAAGTCAATAGCGCTATTTTTGCGGCCGCTATCGCGATACATACAAATTCCTCCCATAGGCCGTAATGATAAGAAAAACTTTGGCGTGTCCCTGTATACGAACTACAAATGGAATACATACCAAAAAGTATACAGCTGATTTCGTGGGGATCATGAACATGTGTACCAAATTTCAAGTCAATAGCGCTATTTTTGCGGCCGCTATCGCGATACATACAAATTCCTCCCATAGGCCGTAATGATAAGAAAAACTTTGGCGTGTCCCTGTATACGAACTATAAATGGAATACATACCAAAAACTATACAGCTGATTTCGTGGGGCTCATGAACATGTGTACCAAATTTCAAGTCAATAGCGCTATTTTTGCGGCCGCTATCGCGCGACGGACAGACACAGCCCAAAACCGTTTTGAGTCTCAATGTAGGGCCTCCACTGACGTTTCGGCAATAAAAAAAAAAAAAAAAAAATGTCATAACGGCAACTGAAGATTATACTTACGTTGTTGCATGTTTCCAAACAATTAATTTCAGTTAATCCTATTAAATTTTACTTTATGTTACATCTGTCACAACAAACAAAATGCCTTTTTTATGTTATTGATTTTATTAACCAACATTTATGTTTAATCCGCATTATTCAATAATAATATATTAATTAGAAAATATTATATTTAATAATGCATATTTATTATAGAGCAGGGAACATAAAATTTAAATTTTCTTATATATGAGGTAATAATACCTCCTTAACCTGCACGATATCAAAATATTGGGTATGTTTTCTGTTATTAAATTTTACCTATCTACTTTAACGTTTATTTATTTCTCTTAGTAAATACAATTTTACAAATATTTTTATCAAGTAATACGCTCTGTGAAATTCGGTAAAAATAAGTTAAAGATTACATCGTTTTCATTAATTAAACAAAGTTGTTGAATAATTCGTTTGTCTTAAGTAATAATATCGACATTCAGTTTCATTTGGAATATTTTTGTTTTTAAATGATGGAGAATTATCGAGTTTTTATTTTCTCGGCGAATCCAGATTAAAATATAAATAATTAATTGCCAGTAATTAGCACAGTTTAGAGACTCACAGATGAATTTTTCATTTTTCGTTCGTATTATTTTTTTTAAGGTAATTTTGAACTTTTTGTTTATATAACACCGTTTTGGCCCCTAAACGTAAGCATTCCACAATTCGGCAGTTGAGAGGCGAGGTTAAGCACATAGTGTCTTCTAACATATATGTTAGAAAAAGCAGAAAATTAACAGTAGTGTAGAGAAGAGGTCTGCTCGAACCTGGGCCTGACCAGACGCCCGTACCCGGTGCGGGTCAGCAATCGAAGAGAAAATATTTAGACGGATTGGCAGACAAAATATAAATTTTAAAATGTCGGGGCCGGCGAACAAAAAATTTGCACTTTTTTGTCAAAAGTAGGAATTTTTCAATGCATTCTTTTTACTTAAATATCATTTTTACTTAAACTAAATAATGTCTTTAAAGTTAAGTAAAGATTTAAATACCATTTTAAAACTTGAATTTTACTAATAAATTTTGTATAAATGCGCTAAAGTTATTTAGAGCGCATTACAAAAAATGCGATTAGATTTCTTATAATGAAAGCATTTTATTTTTAATTTGTACAAATATGCTGCGAAAAAATTTCTTTTTAACACAAAGACAACAAATAATTTTACTTCGCTTTGATTGCGTTACTTTGATAAAAAATGGCTAAGGAAATAATTTAAAAATGCCCTTATTATAAAAGATAAAAAAAAAAAAAAAGACTTTTTCGATGCTGTCTATTTTGAAACTTATTATTATTAATCTTCTTTTCTTTTTCATGAGAAAAAAAAAGATTTCATGAAATTCAGAATTTAGTTTAGTACAGAGAACTATTAGTTTTTTTTTTTTTTTTTTTTTTTTTTTTTTTTTAATTAAAACATCGCTTTCAAATTATTCAATTATATTTTCCATAAATTTTCGATTTCTATAAATGTCCATTTATCGTAAAACTGGTATCGTAAAAATCCGTAGATTGAGACTAATAGTCCTAACTCCTTAAAAAACAAAACAAAACAACCAACCAACCAAAAAAAAAAAATGCTAAGAAATTAAAATAGAAAGAATAATGAAAATGTCAATTCAAATTTTAAAATTATATATTTGTGCAAAATGTATTAAAATGAATTAAAATACCAACATTAAAATAAAATATTATTACTTATTGTCCAATATTGAGTTTTTGGCATTCCACCAAACTATAAAATATCAATAGAAATTAGAAAATGTTATATAAAATAAAAATATTTAATTTCATATCTTTTTCGCATTTTGCATTTTGCATTGATTATAAACTTAAGCTGAGTAAACTTTTGTTTTAATAAACATTCAAACTGAGCCTATTTGGAAAACACAGAAATTAATATTATTACAAAAATTAACCACAGATTATGATTTACGTATATTTAAGTAATTATTACTTTTGATAGTAAAGATGTGTAATAGATTATTTAAACTATAACAAAGATTTAGTTAAGTATCATATTTTATCGTTTAAAATTGTACTGGCATTTAAAAGTCGTTATTTAAAATATGTTTTTTTAATAAGCCTTCGATTTATCTACTTTCGAACAAATGACGGATGAAAAGATAACTGATTTATATACTATATTTTCTTTGTTATAGAAGCCATAATGTTTTAATTATATTCTCATCTCATAAATCTTAGCTAAATCTCATTACTCGTAAAAAAAAAAAAAAAAAAAAAACATTATTTTTTATTTTCAGTATTTTACCATACGAATATATGAGTATGTTAAAACTTACAAAGTTAACTAAGCTTTTCTGAAAAAGTAGAAAACATTAGTTAAGTCTGCCAATAAATTACTTATCTAATGTGAGTAGAAAGTTATTTATCTTAAGATTAATCACCATTGGTCGTTAAGCTTTATATACTTTTTCAAACCAGCTAACTTTCTGAATACTTAATGAATAAGTTTTGAATAATATGTCACTTTAACACAATAGTTATATTGATGTAACTTTGCGTTTAAGAAAACTACTAAAATTCTCCAAACTTGGTATATCTATACAAGTATAGTCGGTAACAAAAGTATCCAAACACTAGCAAAAATTCCCATATAAAAAAAGTAGAGTTAATACTGTTTTGTTAAATAAATCCTTGTCGAATGATGCTCTTAGTCATGATTCGACAAGGATTTATTTAACAAAACAGTATTAACTCTACCTTTTTTATATAGGAATTTTTGCTGGTGTTCGGATAATTTTGTTACCGACTGTACATATCTATAGAAGCACATGCATATTAGTACCGATACAAAAAAAAAAAAAAAAAAAAAAAAGGTGCTATCTAATTTTTAGAAAACAAGAAAAATAATCTGGTGTGTCACTCACACGACTTTCTCTTACCCTGAAATATAATACTATAAATACAGGAGGTAAGAGGTAAGATAAGAGGTAAGATAACGATGTTATGTAAACCTCGGTTAAACAATTCAAATTAGGCTTCGGGAGAGTCTTACATGATAATTAGTTGTGTGTGAGGGGGGCTACGGCCCCCCTCAACCCGTTTCATTAATGCACCTACATTTATATACAATTTAATTCGGTTATTAAAAAATAATTCTGTTTTAAAAAATGATTTATTAAAATTATTATTTAAAAAAATTATCTTTTATGATAATGCAGACGATTTCCATATTAGAGAATTAGTATAACACCAAATATCCAAAAAAATTCCATTTTATTTTCAATATATATAAAAAAAAAAAAAAGATTTTTTTTCTAAGTTTTTTTCGTTAAAAGTAAAAAAAAAAAAAAAAAAAATGATAACTTTGTTTTAAGTTACCGCAGATCGATGGTTCAACCATTCGTTTTAAAGGTATTGGCGAGATCTTTTGAAAGATACCCATCATGAAAATTTACTCCCCTCGAGGGAGGACTTCCCCCCCAGGAGGGGGGGATGCAAGGCTCCTACATACACAATTTTTATTCCCCTGCTAACTATCTTTATTACAAAAAATATATATTCGTTTCATTTGGTTTAGTGCAATCTATAAATGTTAAACTCTACTTACCTGCAATTTCCCCCATAGACGTAATGCATTTGAATACTTTTGAGTGTTCCTGTACACGAACCATTTGCTTGATCTTAACGAAAAGTTTAGTGTAACATCCCTATATGATACACATTTAGAATACCAAGTATAACTTTCTGCCATCGTTTGTTTTCGAGATATGCTGATAACAGACAGACACACACACACAGACGCATAGACGTACACGCAGATCATTTGGTAAAAACATGCTTTTCGTATTCAGGGGACCTCAGAACATGTAAATATAACAAAAACTCGCGTTCGAAAATTTGACCCAAAAGCAATACTTTCTCTATCTTATGGTTAAGATAAAGTAAAAATAGAGACATTAAACAGTAAAAAAGAGCAATAATATAACGGAATGAAACGAAAAGCCGAGATGAAAGGGATTGTATGAACACGAAATGAATAAGAAAAAGTAAAGAAAAAGAAGACGAAATTATAAAATAAAATAAACTAAAAACGTGTAAGAAGATGTAATTAATTCTTTTAACGATCGATTAAAATATTAATTGATGAAAAAACTTCTATTAAGTAAAATATATTAAAATAGTGTAACAAAAACAAAATGTATGCTCTTCTCTCGAGCAATAATAATAATAATAACAAAATAAAGTAAAATAAATAAATAAAGATAAGCAAATACATAAAAATGGTTTTAAAAAAATTTAAAGCTATAATTTTAATAGAAAAAGCAGGGAAATTATTAGCAAGTATTGTGAATTGTGAAAGATAAATTAAACTATATCTCTAATAAGACGCGTAATAAAAAAGAAAAAATAAATTACTGATTCTCGAAAAATTTAGAAATAGTAATAATAATAATAATAAATTCATGTATAGGAAATAAAGCAGATAAAAGTTTCTAAAACTTTGATGCTTGACTTTCACATAATAACAAAAATAAAGAGTAAAAATGAAAAAATAAGTATAGAAACAGGTTATTATCTAAATTGAAGAAATTTTTAGAAAGAAAAAAATTTCTAAAAGATTCAAATAAGAGGGAAAAAAGGAAAAGACAAATTTTTTGTCTTGGTAAGATTAAAATAATGATATGAAGTCAAGAAGCTTTCGGAAAAAGAACATTTGGAAGAATGTAGGTATAAAATCTATTTTAGTACTGTTTAAATATCGATTTTAAGGCTTTCCTTGCTTTGATGATATAAGAAAGATCATAAAAACTAAAGCTGAAAGAAACATTTTATAGCTTCTACCAGAGGTAATATCTTAAATATAAAAAATATGATTTTATTTATTGTTTTAGAAAAAAAATTGTAATAAGAAAAAGAAAATATTCTCAGGTTTGCAATAGAAAGAGCGTATAAGATATCTACAGAAAGAACATTAAAAGGAAATTAGAAAAATATTTTTAAACATGTAAGGGAAATTTCACTCATGTGCATCCCCCAGAAACTCGCATTGATTGAACTAATTGTTGAAAGAAATATAGCAGAATAATTGTGTAAATTCGAAACAGATAAAAGTTAATGAACAGCTATTTTATTTTGAAAAGAACAAGACGACGGAAGCCGAGAAGAATGAAAGCAATTACTCACGTGATTGTGATTGAGCAATTTTTTCGCTATATTTTATGCATCACATGGGAGTTGCAATTAAAATTTGTATAGGATAACACGAAAAAAGTGAATGGTGAAAAAGGCATATATATTTTTCTAGAGACTAATAAATTTACAATGAATTTTTCAGTAAATAAATGCCTTTTTACAAATATTCAAATTACTTTCTGATTGTAATGATGTTATTATACTATTTTATTGTTAATATTTTGTAATTAGTTATTGAGGTTTATCACATATTATGAGCCCCTTTGCTGTCAAGTGGTGTAAGTCCAAAATCTACGAAACTGAGTTAGGGGTATAATGTTGTTTCTCGAGGGGTTCTCTAATCATTTGCCAAGTGCTGTAAGTCTTAGTTTATATTATTGACTCTCATAGTTAGTTATATTATAGTTTATATACTTGGAAAATGAATAGAGTAACAATATTATACCTCTAACTCAATTTCGTAAATTTTGGACTTACACCACTTGGCGTTTAAGGGACTCTTATATTAATACCAGATTTCTTGTAACTTATAGCGATTATTTGTATCATGAAATTTATAGTAATAATTCGAATCCTTTACTTAATTTGATTAACGTTTATGAGGGTATGTAATAAAATTCAAATCATAAAGCAAAACAGAAATTCAAATTTAACTACTATTCTTATTGAGTTTTATTATCTACATAGTTATCACCTAGATATATGCATTTTTTCCAGCGCTTCTTGAACTTTCGAAAAACATCGTTGTAAAATACAGTAGTTTGTGTTCAAATTAGGATTATTTCAATCTATGATATTCTAAAAACCAATCAAATCCTTATTAGTAGTTGTAATTTTCTAAATTATATACCCGAAAAGCAATTAATATGGAGAATAAATTTTATTCTAATGTCTCATTTATTAAAAATAATTAAAGCTTTGTGCTACCCTACGTACAGTCCTGGCCAGAATGGATGACTCATTTTTTTTTCCTCATCCATAGCAACAGTTGGCGCCAGATTATCGCTATGCCATCTGCTAAAGCGCCAGGTATTCTTTTTTGGCAATTTGTTAGTTCATTAGTTGCGTTCTCCGTGTGTGGACATAAATTTTTGCGGAAGGGTTGAATTAATAAAAATGCCTGGTAAAAGAACTTCACGTGAAATGCACGCACAAATAAAAATTCTGAGTGAAGAAGGTTATAGTACTCGGAAAATTGCTGTCAGATTGAAGTTGGCACAAAAGACAGATTCTAGGTCTATGAGCAATTTCAAAACCACCGGGAATGATAGCTATTTAAAGCCATATGGTCGTCATAAGAGCACAAGCAAGAACATGGATGAATCCTTACTTTTGTGAGCGAAAAAGTTACCCAGAAAATCAGTGAAAGTAATCCAAGCTAGTTTACCAAAAGATGCTTAGTTCCCTAGTGAAAGGATAATAAACAGGTGGATATTCAATGCAAATTTAAAGTCCTCAAAGCTTGCCAAGAAACCTAAATTGTCTCCCAAAAATATTGCTGATCGACTGACATTTTGTAAAATGTATCAGGGTTGGACTGCGGAGAAGTTGAAACATGTGATGTTTTCAGACAAAGCTCAAGTATCGCCTTTTTATGCATTTTGTAGAAACATACGACGGCCTCCCAATAAAAGGTTATTTCAACGCTACATTATTCCCACCATGAAGAATACTGAAAAAATCATGGTCTGGGGAGCCATTTGTGCCAAAAGAAGATGTAGGTTGTGGTTCATGCCTGAAGGCACAACAATTAATGAAACTGCTTATCTCGACGTACTAAAAGAGAAAGTACCACTGTTTATGAATATTAACCAGTGCACCTACTTCTAACATGATGGAGCACCATGCCACCAGATTAATTATGTTAAGACATGGATTGTAAAGAGGGGGTTTCAGACACTTAGGCTGTGGCCCGAAAATATCCCGGATTTAAACCCAGTCGAGAACTGCTGGGTAATTTTAAAGCACAAAGTTGCTGAGCATAATCCCACTTCAATTTCTGACTCAAGAGAAACTATCAAATATGTGTGGATTACAGAAATTACACCAGGTTATTGCAAAAAATTATGTGTTTCCATTCCTGATCATATCCAAGCTGTATTGAAAAACAAAGGTTTCCACACCAAATATTGAACTCAGTCTCAATATGTATGTATACTGTGCTTATATAAATAAAATTAATCATTTCCGTAAAATAAATACTTATTTAAATTTAACCATTCTAGTGTATTCATAAACATCATAGTTTTTTCTGATGAGTCATCCATTCTGGCCAGTACTGTAGTTAGACCCAAGATTAATAAATCATTTTTTTTCCTAGAAAACATATCAGTGTGCGTATTTATTTAAGTTTTAACTTGATCATTTATTATTTACATATAAGAGCATAAATAAATTATCTTACCAGAGCTTAAAAAATATATATCCTTTTATTTATCCTCTTATGTAATTTAAAAAAAAAAAAAAAAAAAAAGAGAGAGAGACTTAGCTTTCTAATTTTCTGGAACAAAATCTTCATATTCTTCAGAGTTAAGTTAAAACAAATTCTTATGGATAGTTTTTTTTTTTCAAATCGGTTTTATGTAATATATATATATATATATATATATATATATATGTATATATATATATATATATATAAAGTATTTTAGCTATTAGAAGGAATACATCATTAGCGCAGAATAAGCAATAGTTACTCCGTTTTTTATTCCTTTTTAAAACATTGTTTATATATGTATATTTTATTTTTCAAAGAATAATTCAAAATAAGATTTCACGGTAATCTCAAATCATTATCTCATAAGCATGCTACAGATTTTCTTCGTATATTTTAAGTTTTCTTTTTCTTTAAACAGTTGTTGTATACATCACTTAGATTAATGACATTTTGCTCAGATACATGAAAAATGTTTTAGATTCATTTATCTACATATAATGTAATTAAATCTACATGATTACTTAGGAAAAAAAATGATTTTAAACATAAATTTAAAAAATCCGATTTTTAGATTTAGAATAAAATTATACATTGTTTTTATTTTGAAAATTCCTTATCATTTGTGAAATTTTATTTAGATATTTGTAAAGCTAAACACATAAAAAGAAAGTTTTAAGATGAGGTTTTTTTTAATAATATTTCTTGATATTTTACGTTAGGATATTTTTTGTGTTTTCAATTTCTGAAGGTCAAGAGATTGTAAAAAGCATTTAAAAACATCAACGCTCCATAAAAGTTAGTTAAATTTAGTACAGTTAGAGGCAAATGGCTTTATGATCAGTATTGAACCTTTTACTGTCATATTTATGGAAAAAAAAATAAAAAGACATTTACTTTGACTTTTACCTTTCTGTAATAAAGTCCATGTCTTTCGCGAAGTAAAAGAATTCGAGTAACGCATTGTGAGATACAGCCATTATTAATTTTTTAATTAATTATTTTTTCTTCTATATTTAAAAGAAGAAATGCTAGATTAATGAAAGTATTCGACCTCCGTTTTTTGACGAAATTACACGTTTTGAGATGTGCTGAACACGAATTCATCATTTTTAGAAAATGTTTGTCTATATCCCTAACAGCCCACGTTCTCCAAATGACATCCTCAGGATGTCCTATGGATGAAAATGACCTCTTTGGACATCATATGGACATATTTAGGATGTTTTATGGTCGAGTATGCTGTTAGGGATGTCAATCTGTCTCTGTGTTAGTGTGTGTGTAGCTTTAATTTTGTGGATGCTATATCTCACGAACTAATGATCGATAATTAACTAAACTTAGTGTCTTGTTGAACCCTAATCTAACCTGTTGCTAATTACATTTTAAGATCAATGGCTCAACAGTTTGCGCTGTTATCCCTTTTTTTAAGAATTTTTAACATTATAGTTCAGTATAAAATTTTGTATGTAGTACATAATGAGAGTTATCTTTAACGAATGTTTGTGAAATTAGTATGAATTATTGATAATAGCAGTAATAAACTAGGAAAAATATGTGCATGTAAGAGCACCGCAACCTCCTGGAGGGTGAAGTAACCAGCCGAGGACTGAAAAATTGCAATATAGGTACCTTCCGAAAAAACTTGTCAATATCTTTAATACAAATGATTGAATCATAGCTCTCTGGTAATTTAAAACAAAGTTAGCGATTTTTACTTTCCGAACATACATATGTAAGGAAAATATTGTAATCATGTACAAAATCTGACTTTGTGATTTTAGTGTTTCTATATGTTTTGAGGTCCCCTGAGTTCATTTTTACTATTTTTACGATGGTACATGTGTGTGTGTGTGTGTGAACACAAAAGCCCCTAAAAGCTTTGTTGGAGTGAGTTGAAATTTGGTACATATGTTATAGGTCACAATAGCACGAAATGTATTGATTTTGGTGATTCTAAGACTTATAGTTTTTTTTTTAAATGAACACAAAGAAAAATTCTTTATCATTATGGCCTATGAGCCCAAACATTTAAAGTGCGATAGCGTTTAAACGCCTTACTTATCTGAGCTGAAAATTTATTTACATATTATAAGCCACCGTCACACAAGCTGTATAGATTTTGGTAAATCTAGAACTTATAGTTTGATTACAGGGACACAAAGAAAAATTAACATAATGGCCTGTGGGTAATTTGTTAAAAGTGCGATAGCGCCTTAACACCTTATTCGATTGAGCTGAAAAGTTATACACATTTTATAAGCCACCATCGCACAAGCTGTATAAATTTTGGTGAATATACCACTTACATTTCTTTTCACAGGAACACAAAGAAAAAGCCTTTATCATTATGGTTTATGAGCCCAAAGTCTTTAAAGTGCGATAGCGTGTAAATGCCTTATTTGATTGAGCTGAAAATTTACACACATATTATACCCTACAGTCTCACAAACTGTATAGATTTTGGTGAATCTAATATTTATATATTTCTACAAGGATACAATGAAAACTTTTTTATCATTATGTTTTATGCGTTCAAAATATTTGAAGTGCAATAGCGTGAAATTAAACAGTGGCGAAAAATACTCAAACACCCTATTATAATTTTCATATTTGTTTATTTAACGACTTGTTTTGCTTTAATTAATTTATACAACCGTTGATTACGGTTGGAAGTGGAAATGCTGTGTCTGAACCAGAGGTGATATCTACGATCATAGAGACGGACGAAAGATCTGGGCAGGCAAAGGAAACTCAGGATAATCCCGTAAGTTTTAGTGATAGTGTAAATGAACTTAGTTGGAATAAAGTTAAGGAAAGAAAAAAGAAAAAAAAACGAGGCTGAAAAAATTATAAATAAATCTGTAGATATCAAGGAAATAATTGCTAAGGGTAAATGTAGCAGGATTCCTACATTCCATATCGTTCCGCTTCCCCATTCGCAAACTTTACTTTCAGGAATGAAGAAACTAGTTCCAAATCTCCAAGGCTACTCCAGGAGAGGATTTTTAAAATCAAATCTTGATAACGTGGAGGAATTTAGAAAAAAATAAGCTTTGTTTATTAAGGAAAATGTGCAGTGTAAATGTTTTCTGCTTGAAGCAGACAAATGTGTCAAAGTGACCAGAAGAGGCCTGCCCATCGAATTCAAAAGAAATCGATATATTATTAGAAATAGTGGGTTAAACCGGTGTCATTGTGACGGAAATGTTCAGGGGCGTATTTTCGAAAATGACACTAATGACATCGTTTCACTTTGCAATTTAGAAAAGTCATTTTTATACATCAGAAATTGGTGTTTCGAAACACGGCTCTACCGGTTTTCTTAAATTTCGATATGTAAATTCTATTTTACATATATTTAGTCTGTATTGGTTTTATTTTACAGAAAAATTGTTAGCTATCAGATTTGTTAAGTTAATATCATGTCTTCAGATCACATTATTTCCAAAAAGAATATAAGATAAGGACTGTGACGAATGATATTGGTCAATTTTGAAAATGTATAATTAGTTTATTTCTACATCCATGCATCTAAAACAAATTTCTTTTTGATGTAGCAACCTTGAAGAATTCAAGTTCATGATATTTATACAATAAGTTACAGTAGTTTGAGAAAAAGAAATGAATGAAGATGAACATAGAGTAAGAACTGTTGCCGAATTCTTATAGAATCCACAGAAACCATGACATAACATTGCTATAAACTTAAAAATTCCCAGAAGTACTGTAAATAGAGTATTAAATAGATTTCATGAAACATTGCCAACGAAAAGGAAATCTCATTGTAAAGAAAAATTTGAAGCTCATGATATTCAACTTGACAAAATTATAGAAATAACAGTATGTCGAAATCGAGGAATGTCAGTCAGAGATGTGGCAAAAAAAATGTGGAACAAATATATCAATTGTTCAGAGGGCTAAAAAATGATTGAACTTAAGAACGAATAAAAAATAATAAATGCCTGAAGTGACAGAAAAACAAAAAATATCTAGAAAACTAAAACCTAGATAACTGTATGAATATACAAGCAAGAATAAGTTTCATTGGATTTTAGACGATGAGACCTACGTCAAAGCTCACTTTTCTACTCTTCCTGGCTCTCAGTATTATACAAAAAAGAACTTTGAACATCTGCATGAATCAGAGACATCCATTAGTTTGGAAAAATTTTGGAAAAAAATATGCTGTTTGGATCGCTATTTCTCAGTGTGGAGATAACAGTAAGCCATTTGTAACGGAAAGTACAATTGATCATAAATTTATGTAAATGAATGTAAACATGATAATGAAGATATTGGAAACATCGACATTCTGCAAAATGTATCTTCAATTTCATGGATTTCCCAAAGATCAGGTGTACTTGATGTACTTGATGTACTTGATCAGATGTACTTGATCAGGTGTACTCAGGTTCGAAATATTCAAAACTAAATTTTGAATGATATCATTAGTGACCTAAGAAAACAATACTCAATGCTTTTAAAAATACAACCAATTCAAGAAATAAAGTATGTAAATGTTATAAATGATATTTTCGGTCATACAATAAATTAGGTAATTCGTAAAATAATTCTAATTCTTTTTTTTAAGAAAATAAGCAAATCTGAAGCAAAGATAAATAAATTTAGTGTGTAAGAGAAAGAAAAAATCATTAAGACTCATTTCTTTCTTTTATAAAATTGAAAATAAATCCTATTTATGATAATTTATAGTATTTTAAATGTTAACTTTTTTTTCAAGATTGGACAATCATTGGATACCCACAACTTCTTATTTGTTTCATCCCAATAGCATTCGCAATTCTATTATCAATTATGCAGTGTTTTTTTTTTTTTTTTTTTTTTTTTTTAATTTTATTTATTTTATGAAATATATATATATATATATGTATATAATACATATGTTACATAATGTAATCTTAAAAATATTTATTGTCTTTTATTTTTTAAACAAGAGAACATGTATCTTATTAATTTTGTTTTCGTTTTGCAGTCAGTGTTCTGCTATTGCGCAAGCATTATGTCTGTTGAGACTTTGTCAAAATATGGATGAGAGATGAATATAGGCCCTTACTTCCCATATTTACGATTTTTTTCTAATTAGCTGAATATTTACTTCGTGGATATTTAATTCTTATAAGCTGAATTGTTTACGGAATCCAAGATCAATATTTATATTACCCTTCTAAGTTTGTACGTTTTATACGCAACGAGAATATTTTTAAAATGCAAGTTTAAATTGTTGAATAAATCTTTATAGGCAACATTAAAAATTAGAAAAATGCGCAGTAGTTGTTTCAGGTCAAAATAACTAAGAACAACCAGTAATCAGGTGAATAATTAAAAGTGAAGTGTTGCATGAACACTTTAGCATACCGACATTTTTTGCCAGGTAAAGTGACAATTTTAATTATTTTAAACTGAAATATCTGTTGCGTAATTTTTAAATATATGTGTTCGCTTATACCTTTTTTTATTAATGAAACTAAATATATTTTTAGATTGAATTTTGGCGGACTATAATATCTAAAATGGAATTCACAGATAGTAAGATTAATTTACAGTTTTTTATTTTTTATTTTTTTCAAATAAAAACAATGCAATAAAAATAATGTAACCATGAAAAAAAAAAAAAAAAAAAAAAAAGACTATTAGATACTATATACCGAACGTTTTAAGGCTTCCTGAGTATATTTTTGCTACATTTTCGGTGATGTATGAACGTGTGCGTGTGCGCGCGTGTATATTTGCGTTTAATTATACAGGGTGGTTATAATTAAAGTTACAATTTCAAAACGCTATAATTTTAAAACTACCCATTAGAGCGACTTGATATTTTACCAGCGCAATCGTGAGGCAATGATATTTTGTTTGACAAAAGGAAAAAATAGTTCCAAAATGTACCGTTAATTATCCATAGAGTATTTGTTTCATGAAGCTCCTCTTTTTGATTTTTCACTATGATTGTTTTCACTGTAAATACGTATTATTGTCTTTTTTCTAAAATAATTGTAGTAAACCCTTGAAGTCTATTGTTTCTTGCAGTTCCGTTGTGTTGCTAACAACATTCCTGTGTTTGAGTCCATTTAGATGTTTCCACTGACATTACCCTGACAGCGCAATCTACAGGAACATGCTGGAACTACTTTTTTCCTCCCTTAAACAAAATTTAATTGCCTCACGAATGTCTGGTAAAATATCAAATCGCTCTGGTAAAATATTAAATCGTTTTAAATTATAGTGCTTTAAAATCGTAACTTCAATTATAATTACCTTGCGAATGTGGGAATGAGCAATGTAACGTTCTAAAAGATTTGTTCGATGGAGTTGGAAGTTGATAAATATGTTATAAGGCATCGTCTTACGAACTGAAATTTTGTGTAGGATTTATATGTATATCGATAAAAGGATAGGTTATAATTTTAGAATGGATAAATTATTTTATTTACTCTTCACGATCGATAAAAATTTTAATATTTATTAATAAAGTTGTTTTATTAGTGGGAATTTATTTTACTAATATTATAGCATTTTTATATAAATAATTTCTTTTTTGTCAATCTATATAAATAAAAATTGTTTATTAAAGAATTTTTCAATGATTTCTTTTTAAGAATATCTATTGAAAAAAATGTCTTAATACTTTTTTAATACTAGTTACTTGACAGCATAATTAATAAACAGGTGTTTAACTATGGCGAGATTCAAACATTTAATTTCAAATTTTTCTTTTTTAAATTCCCTCTTCCCCTCCACCTCGGGGAAAAAAACATATTTTATTTTGTAAAGGAATCGTTTTCATTTTTCTTTTTACAAACTTTTTTATCTGCTTATAGATGTGCAATCGAAAGAAAATTTCACATATATTCTGTATGTTTTTTTTTTTTTAAATATATTTTAAAGATTTTAATCATGTTTTATATTGACTAGTATCGATATTTATTGAATCATCTGCTATATTGATTATAGATTACGTATTTTTAAAATATCGGTTGTGATTGAACCTACAAGTATTTGCGAATGCATTTGATAAGAAGTTGCGTGCAATGAAGCATTAATATCTGTTTTAACAGTAAAGGAAGTTTATTTGAAAATATTGTCTTTGCTCAAACAGAAATACCTGTCGTGAGACAAAATATTTTTCATACCTTAGATGAGGAACATTTATTGAATTTTCGAAAGTTTTAATCTTTTAGAGCTAACAGAATATTTAGGCATTATTGGGTTTATTTGCAAAGATACAAATATATATATATATATATATATATATATAGTTATCCAGTTTTGTTCAATTATGACAAACTCAGTTAGTCTTCTCTTTCGAGAAACTCCTTTTTTATCGAATAAACGATTTTAGTTTTATTTAAAAAAACTGAAAATATATTGTGGATTCGTTAAAAATTATTTTCGAAACATATTTGGGTTAAACAATATTTTGTTTTCTAATATAGTGGAAGTTTCATAAGAAGAATTATTTAACGAACATAAAAAAAATAAATAAATAAATAAATAAATAAATAAAATATGGTGTGAAAATCATCATTGCACACCCAATTATTTATACACATTGTTATGAAAACATTTACATTTTCGTACGTGGCAAATAGATCGTAAATATTACAAGTAGTTTGTAATCTATGAATAAATTTATTCGACAAATATTACCAATACAATACAACAAAACTATTACTTCACTACATAAAAGTCGAAAAAATAAACTGTTATGCATTGCAGAGAACGAATATTGCTTGATCATATATAGTAATTAATAATTTATTTAAAAAATATAACTCAGAGTTCAATATAAGCACTCGGGTTTTAATGACCTTCTTATACACTGTAAATACAAGTGTCTAAAACTCAGACACAAATGTGTCTAAAATGGGGAGGGGGGGGGGTTCAATTTTAGATGCTAAAAATTATTTTATTTATTTCAGACACTTATATCTCAAAAGTATCTTAAAAGGCACACCGTTTCACACACTTGAAGTGTCTGAAATTCCGCCATCTTTGATCCTGTCTAAAATGAATATTTTTCATAAATAAATAAGTAAATAAAAAGTTGCGTATTATACTACTTATCAATGAAAAATAGATTTTAGAATCTCCTAGAACATAAAAAAAGCATTAATAATTTTTACAAGAAAATTGTCCTGGAATCGAACCGACAACCAACGGATTCAAAGGTCTTCCCAATCATGCCACCAGGACACAAGTGCAATTTGCTTGTATAACAAAATATATTCTTTTATCCGTGAAGCATATCGCAGTTTTATGTCTGCAATAAAAGTATTCATAATAACTAAAGCTTAATACATATTATTATCTTAAATTTTATGTATAAAAATTTAGAGTTTCTTTTTTTTTTTTTTTTTTTAGGACTGAGGGCCTATTTGTCTCAATCTGGGATTTTTGCGTTGTCGATTTCTATAGTTGGACATTTGTCGAAATCTAAAATTTATCGAAAATATAATTGAATAATTTGAAAGCGATGTTATAATTTGAAAAAAGAAAAAAAAAATCTAATAGTCCTCCGTCCTAAACTAAATTCTGCTTTTGCCAGAATTTTCTCAAAATCTTTTTTATTATTATTATTATAGAAAATTAATAATAATCAGTATCGTTACAAGCGATATCGAAAAAGGGTTTTTTAATAATTTTGAATTAGGAAATAAAAAGTGCACGTGGAATAATATGAAATAAAAATAAGTAAAAAAATGAATTTAATGATTTAATGTTTTTGTTTTTAGGGGGCTGCTCATGCATATAAAAAATGCGTATTAAAACGAGTCGAAGAAGGAAGCGAAATAAGTATTGAGTTATATTACGATAAATACGATACAAAATATGATACGATATATTAGACCTATCGTCCAGGATTAGTAGGCATTTTCGTTGAAAGAAATAGTTTTTTTTTTCTTTTTTTACTCAGTACACTAAAAAAATGTAAAAAATGTACGAATTAGAAATTTCGCCTATAAACGTAATATATTTGAATAATTTTGAAAGTCCCTGTATACTATATTTTTCCGATTTTAATAAAAAGTTTCAAGTAACATTCTTATATTATACACATTTTGAATCTATACTAATATTATAAATGCGAAAGTTTGGATGGATGTTTGTTACACAGTCACGCCACAACGGCTAAACGGATCTGGATGAAATTGGGTACGGAGATAGATAATAGTCTGGAATAGAACATAGGCTATTATTTATACCGGAAATTTGATTAGATGTTTTTAATTAATTAAAATATGAAAATAATAAACTGGTAATTGCCTTAATATAAGCCATTTAAATTTTTAATTGTTGCCAAAAATGTTTACGAGGTATTTTTATTTTTATTTTCTTTTGAAATTCTAATGTAAATTTCTCCAAAAAAAAAAAAAAAAAAAAATATATATATATATATATATATATATATATATGATCTATATGCATGGAGACCAACCTGATGAAGCCTATTTCGAACTGTTTGGTTTGAAACCTTTCATCCTCTTGCCAAAGTCAACTTTCTTTGCAGTTTCGTAGCTTTGCCTGCTCTATCTCGACGAGTTATTAACATAATAAATCGGTCATCAGCTGATGTAGTAGTTCATGGCCAACCTTGCCCTGGCTCGCGCTTAACATTCCTTAATTCTCGGAATCAATTTCACAGTTTTGCAATAGAGCTTATTGCCACTCCAACAGCGTCAGCAATACTTCATTGTGTTTGCCAGGAGTCTGCCAATAATGCACCAAAGACTTCGGTAAATCACGTTGTTGTAGGAATTTTTCAAGTCACCTTTTTTAAAAACAAAAGCTAAACAACTGCATTTTACAATTAAGGCAATAAAAAAAAAAAGTTTCTGCGAAATCACGATTTTTGCACTAAACTATATTTTCTGGTTTTGACGTCATAAACGTTGATTTGCATATAATGTTTTCTTCTCTCTTTTTTTTTTTTTTTTTTCTTGTAAAATGCATTATAAATATGATAAAATAGTAGACTATGGATTTTAAACATTTTTTTCAAAACTGGTAGTTACAAAAAAACAAACTATCTTCATGAAAATAAAAAAAAAAAATTTCTTTTACACTTTGATGAGTAGGCAAATATTGCGGAAGAAAAGAGTTTTTAAAACGGTAAAAGAAAAAAAAAAATATGTACAAATTGTTCAAGATTGTTTAGTAACAAATTCGCTTTCTTAGCTGCAAGTTACATACTTCGTTTATCTTAATATTTTTTGTTTTATTATATGTGAAAAATTTAAATAAAAATTAACTTCTTTTTTTTTTTTTTTTTTTTTTTTTTTTAACCGAATAAAATTCGCGTCTAAGTATTTTAAATAAGTTAATTACTTATATTATGTAAAATAATATTAAATTTATTTAATGTTAAAAAAAAAAAAAAAAAAAAAAAGTTTAAACATGATATGCATAGATTCCATATGGAAAATTTGTTAAGTAATACAAATGTCTGAATTTCTAAGTGTCTGAACTTTGAAATTTCTCAATATCGAAGTGCCTAAATTGTAAAATGTCTGAATTTTTATGTGTCTAAACTGTAATATGTCTTAGTTTCACACATATCAACCTCATTCAGACACTTATTTCAGAACATTTATAAAGAGACACTTATGTGTCTTAATTTCAGACAGCACATGCGTCTGAAATTTCGCATATTTAAGTGTTTCAGACATTTATGTGTCTGAATTGGTATTTCAGACACATTTCTGTCTGAATTTAAGACGCTTCTATTTACAGTGTATAATTTTTGACGATGATGAGTGGTAAGAAATCGGTACTAACTGCCAGAAGATTAGTTAGCTTCGTTTCAAATTGAGAAAAAGTATTCAGATCAGGGCATACTAAACTGTTATTTTTGTCAAATGTGGTCACCAATCTTAAATTGGTTTCAAGAATATCGCAAAGTTCGTCGCATAGCTCAACCTTCGCAAAAGACAATGATCTGGTATTATGTTCCTCATTCCTTTACACATATTTTTTGTTAATTTAAGAGACAATATTACTCCCACAGAATTGTGTATATGCTTACGGGGTTCTTTCTGTATTGTGCGAGTCGTGTATTTTCAAATTCACTGCGGCCGACCATTAACAATCATTTTCATACACATGAAATTGCTATCAAAACTAATTAAAAAATTGTAAATTCATGTGGTATAAAAATAATCAGAGATTAAATTATTTTTTTAACAATTCAACGTGTTTATTTTTCGTTTATTTAAGTTGAAAGAGACTAAAGAATTGTTTCAGTTACTATGAAATTCATAAGAGCAAAAATATTCATATTTATGACAATAGGAAAAATATATTTAATTACCATACGAAAATATAAATCCAATACGAAAACACTATGTATTAATTGACTATTATTCAACGGAAAATTTCATATAGTTTACCGAATCATTATTTGCGGTTTTCTATAAACAAACATTTAATATGATTTTTTTCGCCTTAAAATTTGTTATTTGTATAAAAACTGCAAAAAAGGATTCAGCATAGTACGATAACTAGACAGTGTGTTTTGATTAATTTATATATTAAAAATATAAATAAATGCATTATTTTAAACAAAATAAAACGCATGTACAATATCGCAGAAAAAATGATGAAAATACATAGAAACATGGAAAAAAAGAGTCAAAATTCCATAGAAAAAAGCATGGGACGAAAAAAAAAAAAAAAAAAAAAAAAAAACACAATGTCAAGTGTGAAAAAAAATGGCTAACACCGGAAGGAATAAAAGGACAAAACTGACTAGAAAAAGACATGAAGGAGCGGGAGGGTAGGGTTGGGATATTCAATATATCGTCGGGGGTTAATACGACTCGCCTAGTATTGGATTTCCCCGAACCATATTCCTTATGATATATGAAAGACAAATATCCCCTATACAGTATAATATTATCAAATTCTAATACATAACTGTGTATGAATCGTAAAAAAAAAAAAAAAAAAAAAAAGCATTATTTTGTGTTGTAATATTTCGCTTATCTAACTTTTTAAATGTACCAAATAATGGACACGTGTATAAAGAACATAATCGATACATAAGTGATTAAAAAAAAAAAAATCATCTGAACTATTAACTTTTGTAAATACTTTATGAATAAATTACATACAAATTTATATTTCAATGCAATGAAGCAAAAATCAATGAAGATTTATTATTTTCTATGGAGGGTAACAGTGTTTTTATTTCTAAAAAACATTTTTTTAGGAGCTATATATAAAGATACAAAATATTATGTATAAATGATTTATACAATGAGCAAAACTATGCAGAATAATTCAAATACAGTGACTATGTGCGGACGTTTGCTTGTAAAAGTACGTTATTTAATTAAAAGACATTTTTAAAAGTTATGTTCGGCAAATTTGTTAACTGGTTCCGATGCATAGTCTACCGAATTAGTTCGAGACTTCTTCAACTATAATCGGTATTAATTGTAGATTATTTAAGGAAATGCAATCTCGTTTCTAAATTAAAGAATATTATTTTTTAAATGCTAAGGGTGTAAGTTTTTGTAAAAAGTTTTGTGACACGGAGATTTTTAGGGAAAAAAAAAAACAGAGAGTTTTATAGATACAACGCAACATAAATTTAATAAAAGGTTTAATGGAATTTTTTGATACATACATTAAACGAAAATACTCGACACTAGATATTTATAAAGACATTTTCAGAATTATATAAGATAATTAAGAGAAAATGCTAGATTGTCTATTTTATTTATTTATTTATTTTTTGGTAATATTAAGAATAATGATAATATTACTTATCATTGAATGTCTGAGTTAAGAAAAAAATTGTTGTTAGAGACTTTGAAAATTTTAGTGAGTTAGTTATAATAAAATTATGATTTTTTGCTGGCAATCATCTTCCATGCTTAAACACAGAGCTTTCTATACAAGTTGCAATTTTACTTTTATGCTTCTCCAGTAAACCTAATAAAACCAGTCAGTTTGAATTTCTCAAAGTTTGACAAATAAAGTTTATTTATACATCTGATTGCATGTATTCCTTATCAAATCTTATTTAAATTTCTATGAATATGAAAACTCAAACGAAAATGTTGTTAGGTTAGAAAGAGTTGCACGATCTACGCAGATACATAAAGTGTGTTTATTTCTTTTTAAAATTTGTGTTCTAAAGCATTTTTGCTATAAATAAAACTTTTGATTGTTAAAAACCAATAATGGTTTATATTGAGTCGATCATATAAATATTTTTTTCAAATAACTCAAATATTTACATTTATGAAAGGAAAAATTTACAAGCATTATATTAAGGAATAATTTGGAAATTATGAAATGTGGAAAATTGAGAGTAAATCCTGATAGCTTCAGCTTAAATGTTAATTATTGGCATAAATGTATATTTAAACTCTTTTTAACTCCTTTATGTGATGGTTAGAAATTTAGCAAATAAAAAATCAATAAATAAAATTTATTGTTTATTTTGTGCCTAATTTTACGTCTTGCTAATTAATTAGTTAGTTTAAAATAATGCGATACTTTTAAAAAGTTAATATTTAAATTACATTTGAGCATATTTTCCTCATTCCTTTACAAATTTCAAAAATGTTGAAACCGTACTTATTCTTCTTGCTTTTAGAACCTACTGGCAATAATGTGAAAAAACGGATTAGCAGGTTATATGCGGTTTTAATCTTTATAATACTTAAAAGCCACTTTTTCTACATAGCTCATAAATCAGTCCTATTTCTGGGGAATGTATCATGACAGAATTTTATTAAAATAAATCTCAATATTGTAAATCTCAATATTGCAGGAATTAATATAAGAGATTTTAGAAAAAGACATCGGAATAAAACGTATTTTAAAATTGTAAATGTTGGCATCTATGCTTCCCGGCATTTTTCATTGATAAATGTTTTTTATGAGGTGCAGTCCTTTAAAATACGTTATTAACTTATTTTATTTACAGTTATTTTAATGATTCGAAAAAGTATAAATGCAGCAAGGAGAATAATTAGCCTAATTATTTCGTACACGCTAATTTAATAATTTATTTACGAGAATCTTTACTCTATGTATAAGACCCCAAACTGAAATATTTTTAATACGTTTACCGGTTTTATGTATTTCAGAGTTACTTTAAACTTTTCTTAAAGAGAAATTTGAGGCAGATTTATATTGAGCTCAATATGTTTGACTCTTTAAACATAAATACTAATGAATCAATTTGAAAGACTTTCGCATTTTAAATGTACAATAACTTTTTAAACATAAATATCTCTGTATATTTCTTTCTTTTTTTTTATATATATATATATATATATATATGACTTGTTTCTTTACAAGGTATAATTTTCTTCAAGCAAGAAACTTTCAAGCATTAAATACTTTAAAATTACTCAAATTAAAATTTATATTTGTGTATATTTTAAATTAAAATTTTAAACATTATAACTCTTTATGTTTTATCATCGTGTTTCAATTATGTTTTAAATAATCTTTATTTTCATTTACTGATAATAATATAAAAACATGTTGGTAATTCTAAATTATTGTTATTGGCTTTATGTATCATTTTTCAAAAACTTAACTTTTCTTTATAAATGCAGCTATTTAATTTTTAATTTTAAATTCTCAAAACACACGTGTTTTGGAATGAGAATAACAAAGTATAGAACAAAAAATATTAAGACTGTAAATTATCTATGCTTTCCAACTAAGAGGTTGCTGAAGATATATAAGCATGAAGAAGACGTATATAATGTGCTTTCTTGAAGTAAATGTCTTCATGTTTCAAACGATTTTAATATGTTTCTTTTGTAATAAACATATTTTCTTTGCATAGGATACTGATTCTGTATTTTCCCTGCATTCAGGATATATAGTTTGTTGCTGAAAATTGTATTTACTACGACAAAATTACTCTCTAAACTTATACCTCTTTTATTTAAGCTAAATCACATGCACAAAAATTGTAGAAAACTATTGTTATTTCAAGTATAAAGCCATTCTTACTCGAAACGCATAGCTTTCAAAATCTTAAAAACCACGAAAATGTAAATAAAATGTAAATTATACAAACTGCAGTCTGTATTTGAGCTTCGATAACGATTTTAATAACTTTTAAAGCTTTTCTGAATAATAATAATAATGTTTCAGTAATATTTATTTGATACTAAAATATATTACAAAGAGTATTGTTTTTCATTTTCTTTGGCGCTTTAAATATGTTTTCGTAATTTGCTGAGAGAAGACATTTACGTGTAAAGAATACATTTATTGCATTTTAATGAATATTGTTGTATTTGTAAAACAAGGTATGGGTAGTCCACATTGAAATCGATCAATTCTATCTATTATGATGTCAAGAAATAAAACTGCGGAAAAACGCTTTAAAGCGAGGGAAATTAAACAAACAAGCAATATTATTGTTATCTTCAATAAGAGTTCTTTAAGTATCTAAATGTTTGAAGAATTATGATGACAAAATCTTAAAAAAAAAAAATATGTTTCTTGATAAAATAAAAGTGAAATGATTGTATAATGTAAAGCTAAGAGAGTTTGCGCACAATTCAACAAAACGTTATAAAAATCTAAATCATTATTATTTTGCTGTTATACTATGATTTAAATCAACAGCTGTAATACAACCCAGAGAGTTATTTTGCTCCTTATAGGGTAGGAAAGATTGTGTAAATGGGTAGGAAAGATTACCACTTAATTTTAACTACAATTAAATTGTTAACAATGATAATTGAACTTAAATGACATTGGTATAAGGTTTTTGTAAACAAATAGTTTTGTATTTCATGTAGTTATTTCAATTAAATAATAAGAATTATGATAATAATAATAATAATAATAAAATAAAAAAACAGAAAAAAAAATTAAAAAGGATTAAAACGTTTTATTTGAAGAAAATAAATTAAAGAAGCAGATAAAAAACAAGACAAGATAATAAAAAGTAACATTTAGCTACTAAGTAATACGGAAAATAAAATTAATAAAGTTCCCTTTCAGTTTGCATGGTTTCTTGTTTGTTGACCTAATCTGCCGTTGTCTATAATCGGTGCACTCGTGGTTATAAATGATGTGAATTTCATGCAACCACCTGCCCCAAGAAAAATTTTTAAGCGAGTCCATGGGAAATCGTTTAACTTAAAAATATTTTGTGATACTACTATTCTATAAAAAATCCTAGAAAGGGTTTTAAAAATTTAAGAAAACAGTTTTGGAAACGAGGCAAAATAACCACGATTAATCTTAGCTTGTTCAAGCAATGAACATGCACATTTAAGTGGGCACTCCGCTATCGGTATTGTAGAACTACCTGGAGTTTCAGAGCGCCCATTGAACACCTTCTTGCCGATCCCCTAAATGCTCAATCTCTCCTAGCTTTACCTTAAACAAATCATTAAATCACTGTTTTTTTTTTTTTTCTTTTTCTTGCGAGTTTCACCTTAGAAAACATTGGAAATTTCTACATTTTTAAATAAAAATATAAAGGAAAAACTTAAGTAAAGTATATTCGTATAGTCAAAGTGATGTTTTAGTTGAGATAAAAATATGAGTCATTAAATTATTTTAAGAGATTCCTAAGATAAAAAATCATCTTAAAAAATAGTTTTTAGACATTTTCAAGCAAAATATATTTTATTCAAACGTAATAAATTTTTATTATTTGGAAAAAAAACTTTATTTAATTTAATGTCTTCTGTTCCGACACATTCGGTACAGATTTTAATCGTCTCGTATGTTCGAATTCAATTACCATTTATTGCATTTTTGCCATAATTAATTACAGGAGGACACCGTATCGTTAATCGAATCCATTCTTCAACGATTATCGGACCAGTGGGTGGGCCCTCAAGACACATCAGTGACCGAGCGGTTCTGCGCTTAAGCTGGTAGATGGAAAGTGCGGAGTTCTATCCAAGATCACTCTAACCGACCTAGCCGTTCGGAATTTTCCGTGGTTTTCTATAAAACTCGCGTAAATACGGGCTAGGAACCATTAGAAGGCAAGGAAGGCATTCCACGTTTATGTTTAGGACACCAATGTAAGTCAATCGGCTTGAAACTCTACAAGCAACAACTTAAGAGTGTGACCCATACCGTCGCCAGTTTCTCATATCTTTGCATTAAAGGTCCTCAGTAGCGAGATACCTTCCTTTCTCCTTCACCATGCAGTTCAATGGGATTTTTGTTGCTTTGTATTATCCACATATTTCTTCAAAAAATAAAGTTTTCGAAATCTGTTTTTTTTTTTTTTTTTTTTTTTTTTTTAATTCCACTCTTTGAACATGTCACCTTTAATCTTTGTAAGATTTCATATATATAAATTAGATATTTTTTTTAGATTGAAATTTGGACCCTTAAGTTTGCTTAATGATATAAAATAACTAAATTTATCAAAAAAAAAAAAAAAAAAATAAATAAATAAATAAATAAATAAATAAATAAAATAAATAAATAAATAAAATAAAATAAAAATAATAATGCTCGTGCGCATCTTCACACTCAGATGCACGCACACAAAAAAGATTATATGTTACATTAAACGCATGGCTGTTAGCGTAACCCGAGAAACACCACGAGGAGGTCGCCATGCATCGTTTCTCATGGGGAGTTTTGATAAGGCAGGCCCCCTTGCCTACTGCCAGAGGAGTTTTGATATTCCAGTCCCCATGCGTACTGCAATCAAACATCCCATATGATTTTAAACCTTTACACTGGGAATGCAACAACAGCAACACCATGTTTTAAAAAATTTCCTTAATTTTCGGAATTTCTTTTTCTTTTTTTACCTAGTCGTTCTGCAATATTCGCTTGTTCATTTTCATTTAGTGTTCCCATTGCCTGAGAAAGAACTGAGTCCCCTTCGATTTGAAACAAAGGTTCGTCAGTATCAGTCCCAGGCAATGAAACAGAAACATGGTTATTTTTACTGGTTGCGTCCACTGTCTGAGAAAGAACTGATTTCCCTTTGCTTTCAAATGGTTCGTTATTATCAGTCTCAGACAGTGATTCAAAAATAGTTGGCAGACTTCTAACTTTTGGCATTCTTTTTATTTTGGGATGCTTGAAAGGACGGCCCCTATTTAAAGCTGAACTATACATTTTTTTCTTTCTTTCTAAAACCCAATTTTTATTAGTATATTTTTTATTAACTATTTCGGAAATGTAATTTGGCTCTTTAATTATTGGATTGAGTTGATTTTCATTTTGATCAAGGGTATCAATACTTTTAAAACAAACATTGGCCGAAAAATTTGATTTAGAAACAGATGGATGAATAGTTTTGTCGTCTGGAATATCATCAAACTCCAACAAACCAGCATAGAAGACTGGACATATGTAAATTTTCCGAGCATCAATATCAGTATACTCGAAAAATTGAAAAAAAAAGCCATGTGAGAAACTTTTCAAAAAAGTAAATCACAAAAAGAACACCTAAGAATGGATACGCCATCTCAGATAAGGTCTATAATTAGACTGAAGGGTAATGCTAAAAAGTTAAGCATTTGATTGTTGAAAGAAATAAAATTTCGTGCATTGTTCACATTATTTATACGAAATTGTTGCAGGCGTTCGTACAATTGTTGAATTGCAATAATGAGTGCATTGTTCAAAAATGCTATTTATAATAATAATAATAATAATAATAATAATAAAAAAAGTAGAAATTCTAACTTCTAAACTTTCATTAAATTATTTATTTTAATTTATAATTGTTGCCAAAAAAATTAAACTTTAAATTTAACATCTACTTTTTAAGATAGCACGCGATCTTGATTTATATAAAAATTAAACCATTAAACTCATTTTACCATGTTTTTATTAACTTCGATTCTTGTGTGTTTGTCAGGGACAAATCTTGCAATCGATTTTTAACTAACTTCCCGACTAGCTAGACATTTGAAACTTTCACAGAAGCTCAGAACCCGGTGACAACACAATACTTCGAAGTCAGATTTTCGAATTTTCGAATAGTTTTCTTTTAATTAATTAAAATGTGAAAATGATAAGCTCCTAATAGCAATAAAAATAGTCATTAAAATATTAGCTATAATTTAATTGTTGCCAAAAAAATTTACGAGTTCATTTTCTTTCGACCTAAAAATAAATACATTTAATTAAACGTGAGCGTTAAAGAATTGTTAAAAGTTAAATTATGCATTTGGCAAAAATTGACATCGTTATCATTTTAAAGATTTTCTACACAATGATAAAGTGCTAATTTAGTTCATGATGCAAATATATGTTGTTCGGAAAGGATTAATATTTTATTTTTAAAACCACCTTTTTTTTTTTAAATTCAAATTTCCGGTAACTCTTTAACCAATCACATTAGAACGTCCATCTTTGGAATATAGATAATAAGAATTTTCTCGCCAAAAGTCGCCAAAAAAGTCGCCAAGGGCAAAAAGTTGTCAAATTTGGCGCTAAATCCATTACCTGCCTATTGGAGCTTTTTAATGCGTTTTAAAGAGAATTTTAAGCTATTTTAAAGCGAAAAAAAGCTGGAAATGCAGAAAACTGACATTTTATCAACTTACTAAGCCTCTTTGAAAGAATTTATACAAAAATAAATACAATTATACAAGATTACATTTTAACAAATTTTTGAAGATAGCACGCGATCATATTTTACATAAAAATTAAAGCATTAAATTCATTTAACTCTTTTTTTTTTCTTTGACATATTGTTCAGCACGATTAGACTTGCCATAAAAATAATTTTTGAAACACGGCACTGATTTAAACCACAATTGGACAGTGAATCTATTGCTTCAAATATCTTGGATATGTTTGCTGGGCAACTTGTTCCGCTGTATTGTTTCCAACTGCGGCCACTTGAAAATTTGTTATCACGGTAACTTTAGAAATACTTTATCTATACAAATCAAAGTTGAAAAATGGATTTATCATTCAAACAACAAAAATCTAGAAATATCACGTAACTCGTGAACCAATCACGTTATTGCGTCCAACTTTGGTATATCGATAATAAGTATTTTCTCGCCAAAAGTTGCCAAAAAATTCGCCATAGGGGAAAAGTCGCCAAATTTGGCGCCAAATCCATTACCTGCGTTACTGGAACTTTTTAATGCGTTTTTAAGGAAATTTGCAACGATATCTTAGATGAGCAACTTTCTCTGCCATTTTGATCGAAGTGCCAGCCACTTAATTTTTCAACACGATGACTTTTGAGATTTTGAATTAATTCGAACTATATGTGTACAGTAGACGATTAGACTTATCTCACAAATACATTTCATATATTTGTCAACTTAACTCACCATTTTGTTTCCAAGCGCCGGTCACTTGAAAATTTTAAATTCACATAAAAAGGTATTTATGAACCGATTTGCTTAAAACTCCATATGGGCATAGCCTACATCAATATTTCTATCAAGTGCATTAATAATTTGTAGCCGCCATTTTGAAACAAAATGACGGCTACTTGATAAGGAAAAAGAAATCAACCTACCCTTCCGAATAAGCCTGAAGGACTTGTTTGTAATTCAATTAATAAATGTTTGAAAGTTTTTCATAATTGCTCTTTTTGTCAAATTTATATATTTCAACAGAAAATTTAAAAACATGGTATATAAATTTTTTTTTATCTTATAATTATTTTTACTTATTTTTATTTCATATTGTTCGCGCACTTCTTATTTCCGCGCACTTCTTAATTTTTTAACATGAAACTCAGAAATTTCACTTTGCCAAGTATCATAAATATTTTTTTCTAGTTTTTGCACAATTGTAGGCTACAAATTTTGAGTCCCCACCCTCTTTCACAGACTAAACTTTTTCGAGCGAATTGAGATTAGGACTATTTTCAGGTTTAGTAAAAAAGAAATTCTACGATATTCTTTGTAGGATTTAACTTTAAGTAAAAAAATCTGGTGGGAAACAACCACATCTCTACCATTATCCACATAACACACATTATATGCACGTTTTGAAAATAATATGATCAGAAAACATAAAATAGACCAAATAAATTAATATCATGGCACCTAAAAATTTTCCGGTAAGAGCAAGATGATACATGAATAAAGAGATATAAAACATATTTACATAGCAAGTAAAAAAAAAAAAAAAAAAGTTCAGCCATATTTTGTAAGACGAATTTCCAAGATCAAAGACTAATCAGGATGACTGTCGGTCTTCCCTTAATCAGAATGACTGTTATTTTTCCTATAATAACTACGTAATACAAGAGAGAGGATATCTAAAATAGCTTTATCTAACAAATTAAAAAAAATCGTTAGAGCCGTTTTTAATATAACGTTGGGCCCTCTTTTCTTTTTGAGAAGGCACAACCTTTTTAAGGCGAAGAATTAAAATTCAATCATACAATACCTTCATTAAAATTTCCCAATTTTAAATAACTAAACTCCTACAGATGTGATCTATTTCTACACTCTCCCCTTCTTATAACATAAAGTTACTTTAAATAATTTCATTAACTAATATCATAGTATTACTTTTTTCTAATCATTTATTAATACCTTCAATTAACCACAGTATGCAAAATAATTATCATCATTACTTTGAGAGTCTAAATATTTTATTGGAACTTAAAGCATGGCTGAAGCAAACATCTACATTTATTTCGGGTTACACACTAGAATTCTTTTCCTTATAGATTAAAGAATGCATTAATTATGAAACATTTCGAAGTAATGATAAAAATAGAAAGACCTATTATTAAAATTCTTATTATTAAACCTGAGTTTATCTGAAAATTAATAATTAAATAGAAAAACCAATATAAAAAATTCATACATACAACAATATTTAGTTTATCTTATACAAATATATTAGGGTTTCACTTAATTAGAACAATTTTACAAATTTTCATAAGCTTACCGAGGATCCGGCTTAAAGGGGGTTGTTTACTAATAATTAGTCTCTTAAGTTAGTCCAAAACTATAACACAGTTCTTTTTTCTACTATAGTCCTCACATAGGAACAACAGTCATGGAAGAGTTAATGTGACCTAAAGACATTCACATCGAATGATTCTCACTTTCAACAGGAAAAATGGACTCATAGAAAGGTCAAGACATCACAAAATTTCACATGCCCAAGAGAGCAATATTGCTGGGACTATGGAAGCCATAACCAAACTGCACGTTGACAAATTAATTCAAAATCTGGATGTCACACCATTCATTTCATGTAAACAACACGGGTGACATCTTCGGTTCTAATTTGTGTCGAAGCTTATACTTTACATCTCGCTCTATCAAGAGCTAGGCGTCAAATCATACACCCTCTAAGATTTAATCAAAAATTCCAGAGGACAATACTATTCATTTCATATAAAGAACACGCGTGACCCTTCGGTTGTCATTTGCAGCGAAGCTCATTCTTCACATATCGTTCCCTCATGAGCCGGGCGACATCTCGGGGACCTTTTCTCGCTTTCAGTACAAATATCATGCAGCAGCGTCAAATATGACATATCCTCTTGTTTTGATAAGAAATACAATCTTTAATAAATTATTAGTCGTTATTCGAGACATCACGGGTGGTACTTTTCAGGCTCCACTCTTCTTTATCGCCAGGCGAGCCCATCCGGTAAGCGAGTTGTTTCCTCCTTAGAGAGAATTTCTCTGAAGTCTTGATTTTCTTCTCACAAAAGCGAAATAAAAAAAAAGCATCTATTTCTCGTACCTGCAGACCCACCGGCCACCAATGGGTCCCCCATCATTCCGCCCCACAACTATTTGAGTCTAAATCCATTTTCCACCCATAAAACTTAAATTCTCCCGAAATGAGATAACCTTTAAATACAACCTCCTGCACTCCCCGAAAAAACCCACACACAGTGCATTTTCTCCAACACAGTCATAAACGAAAATGGCAAGACATATTCACTCCTTTAATTATCATTATTATTTTCATCATCCAATTTATAATACAAAATAAAATCCAACATTCCAACAATAACGACTTTTATCAAAACTTGGCATACTCAATGGTTAAACGAAAAACAACAATTACATACAAAAGGATATCTAAAAGAGGGTTAATATGGAAAATTTGAAAAAATCCATTCAGCCATTTTTAAAGGAACGCACTTGGTAGACCTGAAATTGAGCCATTTATGCAGGACGCCTATCAATTTCCCCGAACTAACCAACTGTTACATACAAAAGGACATCTAATAGAGTGTTTATATAGCAAATTTGAAGAAAATCTTTAGAGACGTTTTTGAGATACGGACTTATGGCCCCACTTCCGGTTTCCGAAATCCCACTTCCGTTTTTCCAGTTTTTACCAAAAGTTGGAAAAATCATCTGTACACCATTTCTGTCTTATTTCTAATGTTTCGTAGTTCTATCTTTATTAGTTTCAGAGATATGATAGTCAGAAGATTCTCCACATACATACATTCACACACATACACACACTGACCAATTGCCAAAAACTACTTTTTTGACTCCAGGGACCTTAAAACATGTAAATCAGGAGAAAAATCGATATCGAATTTTCGGACCGAATACAATACTTTCATTGCCTACGGTAGTCGGGTAATGGAAACAAAGATTTATGATAACTTACAAAATCATAGATTCTTAAGAGAATGATATGTATTTTAACAACTTGAATCAAATAAACGTACCACAGGCGCCATATAACAAGGTGCATTATCAACATGAAATGATGATTGTGGAAATGTCTGAAATATCTCCAAAATAGTCGGTGGTCAGACATCAATTTTTTAATGGCAAGTTTTATTTCGGGTTAATTGATCTCTTAAACATGAAAATTTACCCGACATTGAAAGATTATGCCCTTTTGTATCACGATGTACAGAGAATATGTCACTGTTTTAAAAATGCGATTTTTATTAAGTCGGTCACATTGTTGTCATCAGTCCTGCTTGTTTCCGCCAGCTCGAAATAAAATAAACTTGACTCAGAAGAAAGAACCACTGCAGCCCAATAATTAACTGATCTTTATTTATTTTTTATTGTTTAACTCTCTGAAGTCTTGCTTTCCTATTTCTTTTCGTTAAGAATGGATTCCTTTTTTCAGATTCTATGGAACTTAAACTTGCTTCGTTTAATCGTTGTTGCAATGTATTTAAAGAAATTATGTTACTAAAAATTTTTTCTGAATCCCTTCTATTCTCTAATTGTAATACAAACTTATTTTTAAGCACTGGCTTTTTAACTTGCAGTCATCTCGATTGGATGAGCAACGTGGCCACCTAGAGACAAATTTCCAGCTTAAATAGCCAAAGATTTTATATCTTGCTAAAATCTAGCTCACCAATTTTTCGTTAACATTTAATGATTTTGATATCCCGCGGATTAAAATATTTTTTTGATTTTTCACTCTAAAATTAATATTTTTTTGTGGTGCTGTTAATTCAATTGTGGTATCGTTAATCATTTTTGAAATACTTTCTAAAATTACAATTTTTCGAACAATTGCATCTTGTTTTTCATACTTCACTCAATCCTAAATTATACTTGGAATACAACGTAATAAAATCTGTTCGAAAATTTACTTTTAAAACAATAAAATTGGCGATTGCAGAAAGAGAAATGGAAAATATCCAAGTGCGGCTTTTTATTTGTTCCTTAGTCTATAGTAGTATTTCTACTTTGATTTTTCAAAACATCTTTTCAAGATAAGAATTTATTTCATTTATACTTAAACAAAAAATCTTTTGTAATATTATGTTCTGAAAAACATGACATGCTATTTATTAACTCTATTCAAGGAGTACAAACTATATTATCTTTCTTTCTGAGATGGGCTAATGTAACGTGACGTCATAAAATAGGTATTACGAATATTTATTCTTTAGGTAAATATTTCAAAAATAACGATAAGAGACTATCTTATTTTTCACCATGTAAATATGTACAATGCATTATCATCATAAAAATGGACGATAAATAGTAAATCAGCGCATTTATTACATAATATTTGACAGTTTCAAGCTAAAAGCATTTTCAGAAAAATGTATTCTTCTCGAAGTAAAGATGATAACAAAAATTTAAAATACAAAGCATATTTTCTCCGGGGGAACATTTCAAAGCGTGAAAGATTTCTGGGCAATGCATTTAGAATAGGAACATATTTATTTGATAAAACGTTCTTATTTTATATGAAAGTTTTTTTAAAAATAGGTAATAAATTTTTAGGATTAAAAATTTCTTTTTTGTAACAAATTTAAATGATGTAATAAGAAAAATATATATGTTAAAAAACTTTTAGAATAAATGATGTTTAAAGTATAAATTTATAATAAATTATTTAAAACAAACTTTCTTCGATAGTTTCTGAAGTATGTCAAAGTAATAGGAATTGTTGAAAAAAATACAGAATATTCCATTACTCAAAATATTCCTTAAATCGTAACAAATATTGCTCTTAGAAAACATTATATTAATTAAGCTATATTAAATAGTAACATATTACAGACAATGAAAGTTATATTTTCCTAATTGAAATTTAAATGTATTGAACGATGTCAAAATTTATAGTTCACGATCCTAACATCGACTGGGCATCGGCGTATGCCCAAACAGAATATTTTTTGCTGTTGCTGTTGGTTGATATCTGTAATATAATTTAGCTTCTTTCTGTTGGTTCGTGTAATTTAAATGTTACATAAAGAGAATAGATTACTACATTCGTAACTGCGCGGCGTCTAGAAACTTGTCAGCGCAAATAGAAAGAAAATGTAAGTATGCATTTTATTATTAATTCTAATTCTATTCAACAAAAAAGAAAAAAAACTTATTTAATTTTTTTGATGCGCTTATTGCTGTAGACTACAGAATACGAGTACCATAGCATCTTTGATCAACAATGGTTTTCAATTTCGCGAGTAATTAGTAGCAGATTAGTATGTAAAGTATTTCCTTTATTTCACTTTCTATTATTTTTTAATTCACAAAACCATATTCAAAACATTCAAAGCTGTTCTTTTAAAAAATAAAATCAATTTTTATAATGTTTAAAAATATACTTTGCACACATTCACCTTCAAGTACAAACTGTAAGTCTGAAATCGCAGTATGAAATAGTTAAATATTTAATATTGCTCGGTTTAAGTAATTCAAAATGCTTTAAAAGGAAAAACAAATATTTTTGGTTCACGTATATTTTCAAAACTCATTTACTTAATATTTAGTATGTGATTTTTAAAATAAATCGCTTTTGACGATCAAGTTTATAAACAATAAAAATTTGCTAAAAGAAGTCATTGATATAGTAAAAATAAATCAAGCGATTGCGTAATTTGAAGAGCTCGAGAAACTTACAGCCGTTGACATAGGTTCGTTTTTGTTACCACTAAGTATATTAGTGCGTGGTATCTGTATAATAATCTGTGCTGTAGACTTAAATTTCATAATATCAATTAGCAGAAGAATTACTATACCCATTTCATATATAAACCGTACGTTGCAAGCGTTATATGCCATTGCTTTTCTATGTTTATTCTAGGAATAAAAAATAAATAAAAAAATAAATAAACTGCATAAAAGAAACACTGATTAACATTTTCTTTATAAATTTGTAAATACACAAATTATTTATATATAAATGTGAGGAATTGTCTCATATAAATATTTGATAACTTTCTGTATCTGAATACTGTACAAACAGGGACAAGGAAATTTCGCTTACTTAAAATAAACTACTTCCAGAATATGCAAACAAGTCTAAAATAAAAGAAATGAATGAAGTTTTTCCTCTATATAATTAAAGTGAAACTTTGTAAAAAAAATTCCGGGATGCATTTTTGCGGTTGGTAGATAAAATTAGGTGGGGTATAACATATCCCTCTTCCCATGAAAGAGTTAAATGAAACATAAAATTTAAAGATTACAAAGTGCACCTTTAAAACCATATGCCTTAAAAAACTATTTAGTGAAAAATTATGGTTACTCTGTTCTTTGTTCTGTCTCATGCCATAGTTTATATGATATAATAGAAGTTGAACTACATTGGTTTGAAAGCTCCATGTTGATGATTGTGCAAAATATGAACTAGACAGTACAAATTTGTTAAACATATTCTGCATGAATTGGAAGAATTTTTTTTTCGTTTGCTGTTTATCGAAACATCGTTTGTTTTGCTTGAGAAAGAATTTGACTATTATTTTTATTTCATTTTCTTAGAAAGAAATTCTATCGAGATTCTCTGTTATGATATAATCAGAATTTTTTTTAATATTGTCTTGATTATATGTTGAAATGTAAAGATAGTTAAATAGAGGTTTCATTTAAAATTAAACTTTCAAAAATAAAGTGTCTTAAGTATATACTTTTTGAAAAAAAAAAAAAAAAATGCTTTTCTTACATTAAGGACAGTTAATTATCTATGTTAATAAGTCAACTTCTCTTAAACTGCTCTAATAAGTTTCAAAACATATATATAATATTTATTTTAAATTAAAATATCATAAATGGTGCAATTTTGTATCTGAAATAATAATTGTACAAAAAAATATTTTCCAAGAAAATGTTTTTGTGTACATACGGAGTAGGATCCCTGAGAAAGACTCTCCACGGAGAGCATTCCATCTATAGGATAGGACCCTAGTGTAATCAATCTGACTTAAGCCACAAAACAACCAAGAAAAGGTAGTTGCATTCTTTCATAAAATTGCAAAATAATAATAATAATAATAACAACAATATCAATAATAAAAGAAAAGAAAGAAAATGTAAATAAAGAAAAAAAAAAAAAAAAAAACATTAGAAAAAAACATAAATAAATAGAAAACTGCAAATACATGGCATACATTTAAAAAATAAATTTAAAAAAAAAATGCGAACGCAAAATAAAGTAAAATTCACTACAATGTTGATTAACACGTTGATTGCCATGTCAGTCATTCCAGATTCTAGACATTTTGTCAGATATCTCTAAGTACTGAAGGAATCATCTTGAAACTTTAGGAGTGTGCAGAACACGTTATACTTCAAACAGTTCAGTGAAAGTTTTACCCCGAAAGTAAAAGCAGTACCAATAAAAAAATTAAAAAGTTGAGCACCACGTCTGTCATCAGTGGCCGACAGTGTCAAATATGATATAAAGCCGCGTCAATCATCGGTGGCGGATACAAAATAGGATATAAAACTAAAAATATTACATTTAATTATTGAAAATTTATTAAAAAGTTTCTTAATTTTTATTTATTACAGGATGAATCATTATGGAATTTTAATGGATTTTAAGAATTTGCGTGGCGTCCGACGTGTTAAAGCGTAAATTGTATATTAATAGTTATACCACATTTTACAAATAAATATAAATAACAAACAATACGAAAGCCAATAAAATAAAGCTTATAAATAAAAAAAAAGTACACAAAATAAACAGATGCATTATTTGTTTTGATTAAAAAAAAGTCACAGATTTTCATTAGGGGGAAAAATACACACACACACACATATATGTATATATAAAGTGAAGATTTTAAGACCATTATAAAATTTAGTAATTAATTTTATATACGAATCCAAAACGAATGCAGTAATTTTATTTATATATTTATTTATCATTTATATTTATTTTTTGTTTTCTCGAACACTTGCTGTAATATTAATATATTTATTTATTTATATTAATAATATATGGGTGTACAAATTTTCTAAACTATATATGAAAATCAAATTAAATTGAAAAAATAATGACACTAAGTATGGATTCCTTCCCTTCGGAAAGAAAAAAGAAACACCTTACATACTAGAGAAATAACTAAAATAAATTACTGTATACGATGTTATTTTTAGTTCTGCCTAATATATAAAAATTGCTTTTTAACTGTATGAAGAAGGATAATTTTCCCGCTATCGTGAGGTGAAAAATCCATTTACTTATTTTATAAATTTGCTGTATATTTATCTTCTCCCTCTAGAATATTTATTCTAATTTATTTCGGAAATGGGATTTGAAGTCGGTATAAGTGCATACTTGCATTGATGCACTTTCTTTCACTTTCTCTCCCATTTATAAAAAAACTCATGAGATTTTACTGTAAAAAAACTAGTTTCAATAAGATTTTTAAGTGTTATACAGGAATATATATATATATATATATATATATATATATATATATATATATATATATATATATATATATATATATATATATGTGTGTGTGTGTGTGTGTGTGTGTGTATTTAATTAAATGTGTCGGAACTTTCTTCTATTATATTATTATTTAATAAAAGATCTTACTAATACATTTTGCTTATATATATATATATATTTTTTTTTGAAAGAAAAACATGTCGAACATGATAAAATAAAATATATTGAATAGACATGAAAATTAGTATATATTTATTGAATGAAATTGAATTTTATTTTAATTAAATATTAGTAAAATACATTTTCTATAAAAAGGTAATAAGCTGCTCAAAAGATTTCAAGCAGATATCTCACACTTTTAAAAATTTAAATTTGAATAAAAGTTACATTTTTATTTGTTACAAAATAATAAGATGTATTGTATGTTTAGCTATATATGTATATATATAATTCGGTTTTAATTGATTACATTCTCAAAATAACCAAAAACAAAGAGGAAAAGTTATATAATTAATGTAGGTTAAGTAACACTTTTCAGTTGTACTTTCCTATAATATGGCTTATTTTCAATGGCATTGGAAAATGTAAAAGGATGCACAGAGTAAAATTTAAAACACACTTCCCACAATGACCCTTAATGTTTAATGAATTAAAATAGTTAAAAGATTTATTAAAATTATTAAAAGGAGGGCTGTTTAAAAGAATTAATGTAAATCATACACTTTCTTTTGGAAATATTATTTATTGCATTTGAAAAAATATATGTAAATAACGTTATGTTTTGAACTGGTAAGTCCATCTTCAGCCAAAATTTGAGCGCATCTATAATTACCATAGTGATAAAATTTTCTTATACTTTCGATAAATTTTAACGTACTCAAAATATTATTAGTTCTCTATTATACTATGTTTGAGGGAAACTTAAGTTTTCGTGAAAATTTTCTACCTCAGATTACTTTAATTTTTAAATGTTTTGAGGTGTGAGTAATCGAAAATAACAAAATGTGGTGTCCGTCCTTATGTTAGTCAGTTTGTTACTAAGTTTGTACTTTAGTTAGTTAGTTAATATGCTAGACTATGTCCACGTTACCACAAGAACAAATGAACGTAAAGTCTTACAAAATTTGAAATTACATCTATACATATAAAAGAGTACTTCCACTTACTCACTCACTGACTCATCAACGCACAGCAAAATCTACTGAAGCCACTGACTCGAAATTGGGTCAGATTATAGAACACATAGTGTAAGCACCCCCTAAGAAGCGATTTTGCGCAATTCGGCCCCAAGGATGAGTAGGGAGCAAAGTGGGATTTCACAAAAACCTTCATATCTCAAAGAAGAAAACAGATATTCGTAAAATTTTTGCTTTAAAATATAGTTAACACAAATATCTAAAAACTGTTTTCTAGAAATTTAGAAATTCGGTCCCCAAGGGGGAAAAATGGGCAAAACCTGATTTCACATGTGCAAAACGTGATTTCACATACTCCTGTATATCTCAAACAAAAAAACAGACATACGGGAAATTTTTGCTCTAATATATAGCTAAGACAAATACCTAAAAACCAATTTCTGGAATTTTAGAAATTCAGCCCCTAAGATGGGAGGAGAAGGGGCAAAAAGATTTGAAATGTTCCTTTATATCGCAAACAGAAAAAAAGATATACGTGGGATTTTGGCTCTAAAATATATCTCCCACACATACATAAAAACTAATTCCTTTAATTTTAGAAATTCGTCCCAGGTGGGTCGGGAAAGGGGGGGGGGCTATGGGGCAAAAAAATAAAAATAGAGTTAGGCCGTTCAAAATTGGTATATAGATGTTTTTGATATTTGCAAATCGATTGCGGATATTTTCGAATTTTTAAAGTTATTAGGAGGGGTGGGAAGGGGGGCGTAAGGGCAACAAAATAAATAAATAAATAAATAAAAATAAAAATAGAGTTGGGTCGCTCAAAATTGGTACATGGAGGATTTTGATATCTACAAATCAATTGCGAATATTTTTGAGTTTGTAAAATTATTGAACAGGGAACAGTCCCCGCTCATCACTGTTGGAGAGCTTTTGAACGCTTCTAGGGGACTACTCGCAGTTTATTTGAAAACTCATAAAAAAAAAAAAAAAAAAAAAAAAAAAAGTGCTTTATTCGCCAGGCTTTAGCCTAGATCCGACAGTGGGCGATGATTGAACCCACTGTCGGCTCTAGGCTAATGATGTATTTTTTTTTTTTTTTTTTTTTTTTAGAGTTTATTAACTGTAGTGATTCATTTAAAAATAGTGACCAGCGAAGCGGGCGTAGCCTGCTAGTTTATGATAAATGACAAAAAGCCTATTAATTTGCAACTTTCTAATTTGAAAACTTCTTTAAACTTCGTAGTTTATACAAAATTTATGGTTTGCTTAACTTGGGAGACTAAGGCAATTTTTTTATGAAATATGCATTAAAAGAAATATTTTATTGCAATGATGATAAAGTATCAATCGTGATTCCGTCATGAATATGATTAATGATCAAGATTTTACTTTGTAAATTTTGAAAGTTATTCGAAATTGTTTAACATTTTGTTTTTATTCGAAATTGCTTTTTGTTGTTTTAATATGGCAAAATACAGAATTATTTTGCATAAGTGTTAAATTTGGAGAATTATGTCATTGGAAAGGTATCATAATGCTTTTTCAAAGTCATTTAAGACACTGGCTTAAGCATCATTAACTATGAAAATTTTATTTTGAAATTTTCTTAAGTTAATAGATACTTAAAATTTTCTTAACATGGCAGAATAAATAAATGGATTAGTATTCACTCATGGGCAAACAATTTAGCTTCGATCTATTTAAAGTAATTTATGCTTATGAGCCAAATATTTTTTATATTATGTAGTAGAAATAGAATTTTGGCTGCGGCGTATGCACGTTTGTTGCTTTTTTTTTCTTTTTGTAAATAATTCTAAATGGCATCAGTACATTCGAAAAAGTAGCTCTATTAATTTATTACCTTTGATTGCATTTCGTTAGGGTTTTCAATGAAAGGCACACTAATTTCGAAAAAAAAAATAGGAAATAAAGATCGAAGTAAAAATAGAACTAAAGTTATATTTATTCATTAAAAAAAAAAAAAAAGTCACTTAATTTTAAATTTTTTTTTTAAAATAACCCCCCCCCAAAAAAAAAAAAAAAAAAAAAAAAAAAAATGGTGCTGTGCGTTGCTATGAAATTACGAAGTCGATAAATAGCGATTAGATGTCAGAACAATCACTTCCGGCATTTTAACGTCAACGTAGGTTTGCAAGCCGGAAAATATTTTGAAAGCATGCACACCATTAATGATGCGTTTTTTTTTTTTTTTTTTTAATGTAAATATTGCATGTTAGAACTCTTCACAATATACAGCGCTATCTTTTGTCAATTTTTGGAACTAATGTTGAAATTTCTTTTTACACTTTTACAGATTTCGCAGCAAACACACCATTTGTTCCACACTTTTACTGACTTTATTTATTTATTTATTTATTTAATTTTTTATATTAGGATTTCATTAGTTGGATACACTTTACTAAAATAGCGGACTAATTTAAATATCTATTTTAATATTTTAACAATAATTGTCTTTATCCACAACATGAATTTGAAACATATCTCAAGGCCTCTAGGTTCATAAACATGAAGAGTGAGAATATTAAATCGGTCTTTTATTTCCGTTACACTAATAAATAGCTATGAGCATGTATTGTTTATTCATTATTTATATATTTCATTCTATAAAGCTCATTTTACAAAGAAAAAACAGTATTAGTTTTATTTCGAAACATAAATATCAAAACTGTTTAATTAGAAATTTATAGAAACTTTTTTTGGTACTTAAATTTAAATTTAAAATGTATTTTTAATTTTCAGGATTTTTTAAAATTCCTTTTTTTTTTAATATAAATTAAAAAGAAAATCAATCGATCAACAATTTTTTATTTATTATCATGTGGTATACATTTAAAGTGATTTATGTGCTTGAAGAATTTGTTAAATTCCACTAAAGTAATACATCTTTAAGAATATATATACAAGGTTTATTTAGAAGGTAAAGAGGTTGATTCTGTAAAATTTATTTACTTGAAGATAATTTTACAGCCGCTTAATATATTTCAGAATATCACCCCTTCTGCATTGACACACCGTTGTTAACGACTCTGCCACCCACTGATGCCCATTTGGCAGTCTCCAACAGGAATGCTGTTAAGAACGCCGTTACGTTTCTCTGAAAGTTCTTCAGATAGTCAAAAGGATTAAAAACCACTTCAAAACAACTCCTTAAGCTGGATTTTAACGGAGGAAATAGAAAAATGTTCGGCAGTAACAGATCAGGGCCGTACGGTGGTTGGGCTGCGTTGCGATGTTGTGTTTTGTTACGAACTGAATAAGGAGCTTGGCTCAAATTTTTCGCATTTGAAGTTTCTTCGTGACGATTTGATGCACAACCTATTTTGTAAAGTCCCAAAGTATTCACAATCTTTTGGTCACTCATCAAACGATCATAGTGCAAAAACGTTCTTTTTTAGCCACATTTTCCGAAGTTCCAGAATTTGATGGGTGTCCAGCACATTGTTCATTATCGAGGTTCTCTCTTCTCTAAGGCTTTGTGCCACTTAAACATTTAAACCGTGGACAAAGAATACTTCACAATTTGTCTACTTTTACATAAAACTTTATGTCGTAACGCAGCTTGGTACTCTACTCCATTCTAAAAATCATTACCTAACTCCAGTTTCACACATGTGTCTGCCTGCTTCATGAGCGATTTGCGTGTTACAAAGACTCAATGCAATCTGACTTCTACCAGTTTCTGTAGCTGAGAGTCCTCATCATCTGTAGCTACGCGAACTTCACCCATTTGGCATTCTGCGGGGCAAAACAATTTCAGTTTCATTACTTTCTGGTCAGACCTTGTACTTTCTGATCAGACCTTGTCAAACCTTGTAGGTTTAAGTGAAACGTTCATTTAAAAATTATATTGTGCACTAAACTGTTAGTAAAAATAGTTTATTATTTTCCGGTTCTTTATGTTCCCATAACTTTTATTGATAAATTCATATTACTGTTTAGTATAATTGTATCATTAAAACAGTGTTTGTTGCAACAAATAAATATTTTTCTAACTTTTCCTTTTAAAAACGAATTCTCAATTATTTCTAATAGTGTTAAAAAACTTTTTCATCAACAATAGATACACTTTGTATAAAATCAGATATGAAAAAAAAAGAAAATGAGAAATAAAATATCTAAAGAAAAATCAATTCAAAAAACTACTCTCTCTCTATATTCTTTTACCAGATAAGTACGAAGAACAAATACTGGGGTCTGTATTAGAATTTATTCACTCTTTTAAACTGAAAAAGATTCTAAGTATGATAAATGATACATCAAGTTACTTGTATTGGTTTAGAATGTAAGAGTGTTGATCCGAAAACGAATAAAATCCTTTATCAAGATTGTTTCGATGATAGAAATTTTCAATACTTATAAACGAAAATGCACAGAAAAGTAAGTAAAAAGAAGGGAAAGAATGTCCATGATAATTCTGGGTTTTTTTAAGTGTTCTCCATACTTGCATGATCTATAAAAGCATGTGATTTTAGAATTTTAGAAATTCTTACAATATTTTGAATTTGTGTGCTTACACAGCTTCCTAAATTATAATTTTTTAAAAAAGCACATATTCTTTGAATGAAGTTATTGTGATGTTTAAATTAAATAATTTTAATGTTGTCCCACTCTGGCTCATTCAAGATATTTTTTCAATGACAGCTTCATGAAAATTTATAAATGTTGCTATAGTTTATAAAATTTAAAATACTATGTGAATACTTTATAATTTATTTTTACTATAAAATTTTAACGTGCATGAATCTAGTTAAATGATTGAACTTCGATGCAACTGCTTCTGGAACAAAAAATAAAAAGATCAAAGTATGAAAAAATAATATCAGTCGAACGGAGTAATTTCAAGTGAGTAATGTGTAGTAGAACTTTTTCAGAAACATTTTTAATCCAATTTGGGACGTTCTATTAATAAATTTTGCAATTATTCTGTGGAAAAGCCATTACAATGAAAACCTTTTGGACGAAAACTTTTTGAAATTTCTTGAGCGCATCTTTTGAGACATCTACATACGAAAACTGGAGGTAGCCTTTTCGCTTTAACCAAAGTATGTGTCTTATAACGGGAATTTAATTATAACTGGTTAATTATACACAATGAAAATGGATTAAAATATTAAATTTCAGGTATCACACACACACACACACACACACACACACACACACACGCATATATATTCAGTATTTTCCTGAAACTGTAAAATATTGTTAAATACGTTTGACTAAAATCATTTGATTTCATATTAACAAAAAAAGTATTTGTAATAATATCCCAATTAAAAAAAAAAAAAAAAAAAAAAAAAGCAAATAAATATATGCATGATACATCTTTGTAAAAGTAAAAAAATAAATGAAGTAAAAAAAAAAAAAAAAATATATATATATATATATATATATATATATAGTAAAAAAATAAAAGTAAAAAATCACTATATATGTAATTTAATACGATTATTTTGCTCTGACACATATTTAATAATAGATATATAAGTATCCAAAACAAATCTGTATCAAGAGAGAAATAACATTTCAGACTCTAAAGCAGGTGCGTAAAATTGAAAAGCAAATCCTTTAAGTTAAGTGTATCGGAAGTAACGTATGAAATCCAAAACGTATCGCCTTTCGATGCCAAAGCGGTGTCAATATTTCTTTCGCTTTTGTAATAGAATATTTTGCTATGACATGCATGAACTCGCTTTTCGTTACTATTGAAACAAAAATATATATTGCTTATAAAGATAATTTTAAAGTTTAGATTCTTTTCAAAGGTGTCACATGATATTTATAAAATATTTTTGTAAATTTTGATTATTAACTTTTTGTTTTTATACATACAAATTAATGATTAGGTTTTTATTTTTCTCTATTGGTTTTATTTAAAAAATATTGTAAATTAGTTTTTTTTTTTTTTTTTTTTTTTAAATTATTAGTTGATATTAGTTGTACGAAATATTAATATGTGCGCTAGGAAAGCGCCCTGCGGGAATGCGATGCACATTGAAAAAACATATATCTCCTTTTTTAAATAGAAAATTCTGGCAGTGAAATTGCAAGAAAAAGGGGAAAATATTTAATAAAGTATATGACATTTTGATAGTATATATTTATAATGCTATAGGTCTTTCTATTTTTCTGAAGGTTGTTTAATTCTTATAAAGAATAATTTTTATATAAAATCATATCCAATTTATAACTGCTTAAGAAAAGAATTAAATAACAAAACAAGTCAAAGTATTCTCTTCATACGAAAATCTGCATTTTCTCAATTTTCTATATAATTGAATGAATTTTAAGTGCATAACATGCGGAAATACAATAAATCAAATACAATTTAAAGAGTTCTATGCAATATAAAGAGTTCGTTGCCATTTAATGTAAACATGAACATCCTGATTACAAGGTATTGTTTGTAATATATGGAAACTTCAAAGATTATCGTACGCAAATTTTTATACGCCTTTTTCATAAGAAAAACATAACGTCGAGTGAATAAAATATTTTTATGGTAGTTTAATGAAGCTTCCGAGATAAATAAATCAAAATAACTCTTAGCTGAGAATCGTATACCCGATATGAAGAAAAATGTTTAGAGATGATTTATTTTAAGATTATTTTTCAATTATTACATGTATATATTATAAAAATTGTTAAAAAAAAAAAAAAAGTGCATAAGTGATTAATGAAAACTGAGCCATTAACATATTAAATATAAAATGTATTTGTCAATTTTTCAAAGATAAGTAGATTAGAAAATATTATACTCTAAATCTTGCTATGCTATAAATCTGTTTAGACACATATGCTTTGTGTACACTAAATTAGTCTTGACAAAAAATTAACTTACAGTTTGAAAAACTAGATTTACACACACGGATTCATATTTTCTTTCATAAGTTTTATAAGTCATAACAGATGAATTAAAATAAATTTTTTTAATAAATAATCATAAATCTTATCTGTTAAGCCTTATCTGATGAATTAAATAAAGGAAATTTAATTATAAAATAACTGTATTAATTTTTTTGCACGATTTGATGAAAGATTAAATTGAAATCATAATACTTACAATATGGATTAAGTAACGTTACATTACTAGACATATTGTAAAATTAAGTTCTGCGCATGCGCTGACTCAATGATTCCAGTGTTAAAATAAGGGTGATATCCCTTGTTTTCGTCAGAAAATAAGCGTCAAGGAAACGCGAAACGACCAGACGTTTAGAAAATACTAACCTTTCTGTAATTTTGACATACCTCCAAACGTCGTCTTCTATGCTATGTGCATCAAACGTAGTATAGCTATACTATTCTTTGCATACCCACGTGTGACAGAAAATTTGTCATAGTACATAGCATAGAGAAGACATTTTGCTGTTGGAATCGATAAAATATGGCTTGATAAATTACTTTTCTGTTAGATCTCTGCAATGCATTCGAAGAAACACCTAGATACTCTACCTGGGTCTAGGCTATTTTGGCGATGTGGTTGAAAGTGTCAAGTGGAGGTGCATTTGGGTTAGCATGGAGTGACTCTAGCTATTGAATAGTTTCTTGGACAATTTGAAAGCAGGATTTACGTAGATTGCGAAAGTTGTGTAGAAAATGATTATGGACAGACTTTAGAAAAGTATTCTGGTAAAATGAGGTGAATAGTATTTTCTTATTATGAGGACTTTAAATAGAGCACTTAATGGAACACTGGTGTTGTTGGAGTTGTTGTATGGTGATTTATCCAGAAGATCTTCACTAGGAAGGTCCATGATTTTCGGTTGATACTATTGCAAGAAGCTGTGGTTAGATATTGTCTGTAACAAAATTATTCGAGCGCTAGCAATAGTTTGTATATATTAAAAAGTACACTTAATACTGTTTTTTTAAATAAATCCTTGCCGAATCATGTTTTTAGTCAGTCTAAGAACATGATTAGACAAGGATTTATTTAATAAAACAGAACTGTGTACTTTTTTTTTTATACAGCAATTATTAATAGCGCTCGAATAATTTTGCTGCCGACTATAATTTTATTTAGTCTAAGTAACTTATTTTAAGTTTGTTTAGTGAGTTTTTTCGCACCCCCAAACCCTTCCTTACATTCAAACTAAAATAAAGATTGATGTCTCAATTTATCTGAGTTTCCTAATTTGTCTTCTGTACTAATTACGATCATGAGTAATAGAGGAAATCAAGTTGACGTAGCAAACCAAACGTCATAATACAACCAGACACTCCACTCCCTTTTTTTTCACTCACAGAGACGATCTTCTACACACCTTGCGAGCGTGAGGCTATGTCATGATTAGTTTAGTATGCATTTAGTAGTCAGTATTTGGTCTGTATTTGGTAGCATGGGGCGCATGTTAGATAACATGATTCCATTTTATTTTGTTCTATTTTTTAAAACTTGTATAGAGACACATAGTATCTAATGTTATATATTAACATCTGGTCGTTATGATAATACATTAAAGTGTATGATTAATGTCTCAAGATTTAAACAGCAGCTGTTACACTACTAATAAAATTTTACAAAATTTGTAACATTTCAGTTACCAACGTGGAAGTTTTCTGCGAAGAGATTCAACAAAAAAGTTCTGGCTTAAAGTTCAAAGACATAACTCCACATAAAGGGAGCGTTTTAATATTTTTGATCTTCGTGAGCGAAGGCTCATTAAGCAATAATTTATTTTTATTTTTCTTATCTATACTTCAAGTTTCATAAAAAGTCCTTTAATTCTTGTATAAAATAAAAGACATACGAAGAATAATTATAATTCGTTTTCGTTAAAATATCTACTGTAGCTCTATTGTTTTAAAGGTCCGAATGCAAATTTTGATGTATCACAATTTTAAATTAATTATGTTTTGTAAAAATATTCCAACCGTTTGAAAATTTTTATAATGTCTTTGAGACAAAAGCTTATTCTTAACATAAAATAATCATTGAACCACATTCTCATTACCAAAACACTTCCGAGATAATTTCGAATATTGATTAACTTACATTTTTTTTAATGAATTATTAATGAGCTCAAGTCAGCGATAAACTGACTCTGTGAACGCTCAAACTTTTAAAGTTAATTCATTAATAAAATGTTTAATTGTTAATAAGTTAAAAATTAGAAGACAATATTTCTCCTTCTGGTATTTAGTGTTTAAAAATTTAGATATTTTAAATTTTCGTTCAAAATAATGCATTTTTTTTTTCAAGTAATATAAATCTTGGTAAAATTGGATTATACAAATACACGCTGCCATATATAAAAACATCATTCATTGCATTTAAAAGTTCAATGTTTCATAAACTACATAATAATAATAATAATAATAATAATAATAATAATGACACTAACATATGACAAGTAGAATGATTACAAATTAATTTAAAGTAACATTGTAATAACATTTTTAACTTAAATAGTGGTTGAATATTAACAATGGAATTCTAATAGGTAAATAATTTACAATCTATTTTTTAAAGGCTGGATTCAAAGACGTTAAGTTTCCATTTTTTATTTCGTTTGATAATCTGACCACCGCTGATGTATAATATCCGGTCACTGAGCAGTTCTTTTTTTTTTTTTTTTTTTTTTTTTTTTTTTTTTTCAGTAATATATTTATAATTTTTGTAATTTGTACCTCTTCTAGGGTAAAACTTTAAACTGACATTTTTAACAGTGTAGAATGTTTATTTATTGAAATTTTGCAATATTTTGTCTTCCAGTTAAATAGTTTTGTGTTTGAAAAAGCATTAAATCTCTCTTTTTTCAACTTAAATTGCCTGCATGCTTCCTTTTTTTTTTCATATTACATTATCTGTTTTTTTTCATATTCAGGAATATATTTTAAAAGCTCAAAATTGAAGATTTTCTTTTAAAACGTTTCCATCTGAAAAAAAAAAAGATATATATATATATATATATATATATATATTTTCAAGGGCTGGGATTCCTTAGTTTCCACGGAGGGCACTCCCCCTCAATCCAAGAAACCTAGTGCAGTCAGTCGGCTTTAATCCCATCAAGCCAACCCAACCCCTTTTTCTACGAATGCTGTGGCTATGAGTTGCCATGTGCAAGGTTAGAATACCTGTTCAAGCATTTGTGTGCTTCTAAGGGCCATATTCAAAAACTTCTTAACACTCGGATTAATCCTCGGATCAGTGGTAATCGCTCGATTATAGGAAAATTGGTATTCTCCAACAAAATTCCGTTTTTTACCGGCTTCTTTAACACTTCGTTTTTGATCCTCGAATATCGGAGGATTAACAGAGTTAATTCTCGGATCTTTCCGTAACGCATGCGCACTCCACAGCTCAGCTTCGTAAACAAATAACAAACATGGCTGACGTTGGCGATCTATTCTCACTAGATGATATTGAAAGCATTTGAAAGAAGGAAAAGGACGGTGCATTAAATGATTTGGATTTTTTGGATAATGCGGCATTTCGATATTGCTATCGATTAAATAAAGATTCCGTGGAATCTCTAATACGAATGTTAGATAATAGGCTGTCATCTGCCACAGAAAAGAATAATGCATTAACTTCGGCAGAAAAAAAATTTAATAGCTTTAAAATTCTCTTATCCACAACAATCAAAATTTTAAATCATAGCGTAAACAGCTGTCGTCTGCGTTATTATTCTTTTTAAAAATGCTCTAAAGTAAAATTGGTTCTTAATCCGTGCATAAATAAACAAAAGCGAAGTAAACAAGAGCGAAGCGTGTATCAGTGTTGCCAATTTGCTTTCTACCCTTTCTAATATTCTAATCCGATTGATTAGTTAATTGAAGCCGAACGATGAATAAAGGCTGTCTTCGTTCTTGGCCAATCAAAACGAAGCTTTTATTTCTCTTCCAGTTAATCCTTGGATCACGTAATCGGCTGATGGTAAATACCGTAGGAATTTAACCCAGTGTTAACTTTGATTCTCGGATTTTCTGGTTTAATCCTCGATCAATGAAGTTTGATGAATACGGCCCTAAAAAGATACAAAATCCACTTTAAGCACCATGATATATCCAAAAAAACATGACGCTTAAACGACATTTCAAACGAAACACGTGTGATTTTTTTTTTTCATATTATTAATTTATCCGTTTCATTTCTTAGATAGCTTCTGATAAAATTTTCACTTCTTCATTCGGTCTGCTACTTTCATAAAGAAAATATATGTATATTTTATTTATTTATTTTTTAAATAAGTTACATTCATACAAAAAGAATGATTTTATCACAATTTTGTTAGATTATCCAAAAGCATTTTTTTTTTCTATTTATTTGGTACTTCCTGCTTCGTCTTAAAATCTTGAGAAATAAGGTAAAAAGATTTAAGAGCTTGAATAATGAAGTATTAAATTCATACATAAGCAATTTTGTAAAATAAAGTTAAAATAATGTATATTTTTCTCTTTATATATATATATATATATATATATATATGCAGGGTGATTCATATGTCTGTATACATCAAAATATTTCGAAAGAAAAGCAATTTCGCTGAACATATTTATTTCGAAAGTTTCGTGCATTCAAACGATCTATCATATGAGGTATCATATGTGGGGCCCAACGTGATACAAACGCAATTTTTTGTAATAAAAATAACACTTTCACTTCACAGAATCGTGTTAAGCGTGGAAAATAAAAGACTGTATTAGAAGGTATATTGCTACTTTTTTTTTTCTTTTTTTTGACGGGTAGGGAGCTTTGAAACCCGTTTCTTATGTTCCAATAAAAAATCTGGAAATCTCAAATTATCTTAATATCAATGTGATTTCGCTGAGCAATACGATTATAAAAGTGCCATGGATTCAAATGATCTATCAGATGAGGTGTGTATCAAAGATGGTGGTTCTAAACATCCTGTTTTCGAAACATCATTGGCTACACTTTTCGGACATTTATCGTCCATTTTCCAAAAAAGGAAAATAAATAAATAAATAAACCCTTTTGGAAATATTAACGATTACACTTTTTGTACATTTATCATACATTTTGCGAAAAGAAACAAAAAACAAAAAAACAATACTAAAAATCTACTCATAAATTTTAAAATAGAAATTTATATTAAGCTCTAGGTATTTTTTTGATAATTTCATTTAAAAATAAATTTATTGAAAGATAAATTTACGATTTGTTTGACGAATACTACATATCCGTATTACTAATCAAACAAAGATAACTCTTGGTGATTGTAGCTAAGTCGGCTGGACGTAGGTTTATGGCTCTTCAGTTTCTCAGTTCGAATCCAGCCTGCAAGAGAAGTTCGGTATGTGGGGAATTTCACTTAAATATTTTATTTATGCACTAAGTAATTCTACACACATTTTTCAACCACAAAACGAACATACAAACAAACATTTTTTCTCTAAATTTGTATAAGAAAAAAATTAAGATTAAAAATGGTTGCTTCTTAAGTCACTTGAAATATCTTGAATCCAGTCACATCTATGTCTTAATTTAAGATATCTTCCGTATCTAAAAATTTAAGATACGATTCCGTGTCTAAAAATAGAACCACCCATTAAAGGCACTTTTATGACTGAATTTAAGACACATGAATTTGCAGTGTAGTTGCTGTACATCTAATTCAACCTAATTCATGATTTTGTTTCACAAAAGTTAATGTTAATCGGATGATTTTTTATATCGCTTGTGGACACAAACAATAATGCAAAAAATATACCACACAAATTAAGCATCATCAAGTAAAACTCAACTCGCAAAATATGTGCTTTTATTTGCCAAATATGTAACTAAAACAACTGAAAGTACATAAAAGTATTTTCCACAAATAATACGCAATAGAATATATTTGTGTATTCCTGTATAATAATTTATGAATTTTGAAAATTATTTTCTACAGAAACTATGATTTAAAGAAAAATAAAATGTATGCTAGTTTCTTTCTTTCTTTTTTTTTTTTTCTTTTTTGAAAGCTGCGTAGCAATATTAAATGTTCTTAAAAAGTATGTTATCTGGAGACAGTAATATGTCGAAATTTTTTATCTATCACTGTCACAATGCAAAAATAATATACCCAAAAACTATATAGATACTCATGAAATTTGTTTTCAAATTTCAAGTGAACTGAAGAATTGGTAAGACCACTATCTAAGTATGTAAAGGCAGACGCTAAACACTTTTGAATCACAAATAGTCTCTATTTTTGTGTGTTAACTTTCTGCACCCAATAAGGGTATATCACAACGGTAAGTAGTACATATCAAGTAGCTACATGTTATAATGTACAAATATTGAAACACTTTTCGAATTCCTGTAAACGAATTATATGATTTTAAAATCTTTTTCTATAGTAACTTTGATTTTAAACACTTTAATAACTTATGTCAACTTTAATAATTGTAAATCACGTGCTAAAATTCCCCCCAAAGAAATGCCTTCCAAACACAACATAGGTACAAAGTTGTTTATTTTCCCCTATGTACACGATCTAAAACAAATATATAGTTAATTCCATATAACTTAAAAATATTCGTATCAAACTTGAAATCATTTGAAAAAAAATTGTGACCACTATTGCAGTATATACATACAGAAAAAAAAGAGCCATTCACCAACACCCCGACTGATTTCTCCGAAAATCGTGGTAATATGTGGCTTGTGCCGATCGATTGGCAATAACATCTAGTTTATAATTGTATATTTAGATTTTGATTAGGAGTAGTCTATATGTTAAAACAAGCACAACTTCTTTTTTTCCAAATGTCAACACTAATTATTAGTTCCCCATCATACTATAGGTATGGGGAACTTAGGTAATCGTGAAAAATTTCGACCTCGGTTTTTTGACTTTTCTACACGTTTTCAGGTGTGAGGAATCCGAAAATGACAAAATTTGTATGGTGTCTGTCTGTAGGGTGTCTGTTAGTGTGTCAGTCCGTTAGTGGGTCAGTCCGTTAGTGTGTTAGTTCGTTAGTCCGTTAGTTCGTTAGTCTGTTTACACGATATCTCACGAACAAATGATCGCAGAGAGGTCAGTTCAGTTTTAAAATATTACTTTCGATACTGGCAAGAACCCTATTCATTTGCAAAATTCGAATTAAAAAACTTCGTAAGTTATTAGAAATTTACGATTTTCTTAACATGGGAGAATAGGACAAAAATTCACTTAAACGTGCATTAAATGGAAACCTTTTACTGTAAAAATGTCATCGCAAAGATGTCAGACTACTTTTGAAATATTATTTAGAACAGTGCCATGAATATTAATGACTATGAATTTTCCAATATAAAAATTTCGTAAGTTATTGGAAACTTACGAATTTCTTAACATAGCAGACTGGAGCAAAATTTCACATAAACGTCAATCTTGAGGGATATTTTTATCGTAAAGATGTCAAACCCCTTTTTAAATATTATTTTGGATACTGGCATGAATATCATAGACTATGATTTTTCCAATTTAAAAAATTCGTAAGTTATTTTGAATTTATGATTTACTTAACATGTCAGAATAAGGCCAAATTCAGCATAAACTTCCATTTTGAGGATCATAAATACATTAGACAACTTCAAAATTACATTTATGATATTTGTGTGAACATGATTGAATACAAATATTCTAAAAGGAAAATTTCGTAAATTATTCGTAATTTACGATTTTATCAACATAGCGAAATTGTAAATTTTTCATATAAATAGGAATTTTGAGGATTATTGCATTGGAAATAGTAGCGTGAAAACTAAACAACAGAATTGACCCTGATAAAATAAATTAATAGATTAGAATAAGATAAATATATCGAAATGAACGGTGGATAGCCTATTAGGCGGGGATTTCATTCTCTCACTGTATCAAGCTTTGGTCAAATTCATTTCCATACTTGCCAACAGCCTCATTAATATTCCGTAGTGTTGCTAGTCCCGCCCTTTTTCTCACACCAGTAAATTTGTAGGGTAATATTCTCCAAATGCAATTACGATCAAATAAGACGAAAAGTACTCTAAAATAATACTGGTATAAAAAAGAAGGCGTGGCTAATGATACTACGGAATATTAATTAGGATGTTGGCAAGTATGCATTTCTTTTAACATGATTATAATATGTCTCGCACTAGAAATTTATGATAACATAAATATGATGGGGAACTGAGCAGAGTCCACCTATGCCAACTAGTTGTTATTATTTATTTAATGCGCTCGAATGAAGTGAGCCAAACGGATTTTATGCATATTTTTGATTAAAAACCATATTTTATTATGAAAATAAATTTATAAGGATCCAAAAAGTGCGTTACCTTTTGAAAAATTAAAGTTGATGTAAATTTTGATATGGAGACGACTCTGCGAGCAAAATTTAAGCATAGAATTATTAATTAGACGTTATTAGCAATCGATCGGCGCCAGTTTTATGTTCATATGAAAATTTATGGAAAAAAATAGTCGGAAGAGTAAGGAGAGAGGCATTTTCTTTCTTTCTTTCTTTTTTTTTTTTCTGATTGTATATTAATATATACAGAGAAATATGCATACAGAAAAAAAAAAAAAAACGAGTCTCAATTAGAAGGTCGTATTGACATTTCGAGAATTATTGCGCATTGCAAGTCCTAAAATGTACTATTTTACTTAAATTTACATATGATTTTACAAAGAATTTTATACTATACGTAACTAACAGATTTCGCTCTCTTAAAAAAAAAAAAAAAAACTAGGAAATAGTAATTTTATTATTTGTAAATACTGTAGCGTACTCGAAGTCCGTGAATTGTCCAGGAATTAATAACAGGTCATGCAGAGGCTTAAAAGTTCTTTTTTTTTTTTTTACAGAATATCCCAGAATCTTACAGTTCTATGAAGTAAGAATTTTCTTCAGTTTCATCAGAGAACACAGATAAACAATAGCTCCTGCTCTCTCTCTCTCTGATAAAATAAAAATCATAATATAAACTGTACTGTAATGTTAATACACAGCAATAGGGTGCACTTAAACAATAGCCGAGACACATTCAGTGAGTTCTACACATAAAGCCATTTGGCGTACAATAAAACCGAACGGTTGTTACGCTATTCCTTTTTAGTTTATATAGCTTATTCTTATAAATCCAGAGTTTTCCAGTATCTTGCAGAATATTCGAGTTAAAGCTTTGATAATCGATATACCGATAAAAAGGATTTCACACTAAAAAAGTCACCAAGGAGCAAGAAAGTAACCCAATTCGTCGCCAAAGCCATTACCTGCCCTTGTGAAGCTTTTTAACGGGTTTTTAAAGAAGAAATGGGGCATTTTAGCGCCATAGTAAGCTAGAAACGCAGAAAATTAACATTTTTCAACCTGAACTAAGTATCTTCGAATGAAATAAGATAAAAATTACTACTATTATTTAAAAACTCTTAAAATACACTTTCTGTTATTTTGGAAGAATTAGTATGTATTGAGCAATAGAACAAATATGAAATAAAGTTTTTAATGGTGCTCATACATACAAAAAATAAACTTACAGAACATTTTAAAAATCAAATAATTTGATGTCAGATTTTGCATTTTATAAATATTGGTGATGATAAATAAACTGTTTTTAATAATCTTAAAAACATTCTGTTTTATTCTTCAATATTCTAGATAGCGTAATGCAAGAAAATTTCATAAATATGCATATTCATACTTTATATAAACTTACATGCATATTCATATTTTATATAAACTTCTTTTATAACTGCATAAACCAACTTAAATATGATGATAACAGATATTATTAATAAATATTGTGTATGGGAGCGCCAAACATCATATATTGCAAATAATATTATGGAAATGTTAGAAAAATTTATTATCCTATGTTATGCTTTTAAGTTATAACGAAAATTCCTTATTTTTCCGAGAGGTAAATCTTTAAAATGTATATTAAAGAAAATACATTTTCCCCTCAGAGAAAATTTGTATAAAAAATGTCTTTTTCCACAGATAAAAAGCCAAAAAATGACCTTTAATTTTTTTTTTTTTTTTTTTTTTTTTTTTTAGTTTATTGTCACAGCAATTTTTGAAAATGATGAACGAGTTTCCAGAACGAGGAGATAAACTGTTCATTTTATAACAGAAGTCTGTACATCATAACAAAAAAATTAGAAATGTCATTTGAAACATAAAACTTTCAATACGATACTTTTTACCAAAGAGAATAAAATGCAGTTATTAATAGATTATTGCTAATATCTAAAAAATGTTCATGCTGAAATTACATAGCCATACTAGAGTTATTCATACAGGTTAACATTGGAATTAAGTTTTTATTTACAATGGATAATACACAATCAATTTTACATAAATAAAAAAAATGAAATTTATTTTCATAATTCCTTTGTTGTTCTCAACATTAAAATACTGGCAAAATTTACCCCATTTTATTCTAATTACATTTCTTTCCTTACAGAAAGAATATGTTAAAAATTATCCTGTTATTTTTACTTATTAAAAATATTTTCAGAACTATCTATTTTTTATTTATAATTGCACAACAGCGTGGACTAAATGATATTCGTTATTGATTTCTGAAAAAAATATGCAGGTATATACATATATATACCGGGTGATTCAAAATAGATGTTACAGCGATTATCTCGTAAACTAAGAAAGATAGAAACAAACTTCCAATTACAAAATTAGAGCAAATTAAGAGTAGATTTCAGATATGGAATTTATTTTGTACAAGGGGCTGTATACATATTAAATACGAAATTTAATTTTTATACGGCCCCTCCTATCATGTGACTTATATTTAGAAAAATATTCTCCTCGCTGTAACAATCAAAATAAAAAAAAAATCATCTCTCTAAGTCAAAATCTCGCTGAGTTATTGCAATTTGAATATGATGACTTACACCACTTTTTTTTCAATTTTGGCATCTATTTTTCAACGCCAACGAGCTCACTTTAGGGGGTTATCTATGAGATGAGAAAAAATTAAAAAAGATCCTTTATTTTAAAACAGCAACTAAAATCGTTCAAACGCGTGAAATCAACAGTTTTAAGAACTTAATGCAAATTTACATTATTTCGTATTGTTAAAAAATTTAATACTTAAATTTCTTAGGGGGGGGGGGGTCACCTGCAAATTAAAACACGTTAAGAGAGGGGAAAAATTAAAAGACTAGCAAAACCGTGTAAAATTTTCGTGCTTTATTTTTACCACATTCCATCATGGTTGAAAAATTTAATGACTTCGGCTCTTCAACAATTCAGCAAGATTGGAAAGTGTTAATGACTTCGATTTGTCTGTCTGTCCATCCGTCTTTCTGTGTGTCCGCGCTCTGACTCCCGTGAATATTCATAGAATTCCCTGAAACTGATATATGTTATTTGAGTTCACGATCGGATGTTCCTTATAGAAAATGGAGTGAATACCTCTGCTAGCTTGTGCACAGGGACACCCGAAAAGTATTCCAAGGCATTGTGTTCTATGAGAGGTATTTTTATAAACCATATTTTAATACCTTTAATTTATGCATATATTAATGAAATTGAAATACGTTATTATAGTTTTCTATGGGATATTTTCTATAGAAAATGGAGTAAACACCATCACTGGTTTGTATACAGGGACACCCGAAAGTATTCCAAAGCATTGCGTTCTATGTGAAGATATTTCTATAAACCAAAATTTAATTACTTTGCATAAATCTTAATGAAGTTGAAATATGTTATTCATATGCACAAAAGGGTGTTTTCAATACTGTACAGTACGATTAGCATTAGATTTACAGGGCACACAAAAATATTCAGTTACGTTAAGGGTTATTATTGAACATTTGCTGGAATTGCATTTTCGTTCACATTAAACATTTTCTAACAATTTTTAACTGTGAATAAGATTTCAATTAGCATTTTTTTTTTTTTTTTTGTCTGACTGTCCATCTGTCCGTCTGCCCGTTCCCAACGTCTATAAATATTTTGAGAAATGACATATGTTATTCAGGTTTACTATATGATATTCCCTATTTAAAATGGCATTAATTAATTCTCTACAATTAGTTTATGTACAGGAACGCACAAAAAATGCGTTTTGGGACAGATATTCTTATAAGTTACATTTAAATAACTTTATACTGTAAAAATCATAAGGAAATTCATATTTATTGTTAATATTCTAAAATAATGTTTGGTACAGAATATAATATGGTATAGATGTATAATTCTATGTCAAGGGGGTTACCGCCCTTCTCAACCCCTGTTTAATTATAGTGCCTATACTTATCAAAACATAAATCAAGTCTGTTATCAATTTCCTTAAAACTTGCAAACCTTGATCAACTTTTCAAGTGGCAACTAGATATGGAATCCAAAGTATCAAATTCGCATTTCCTGTAGTTATTACTTTCTCATACCCATAAGGTAGAGAAAGTATTGTTTTTGGGCCAAATTTTTGAAAGTGTGTTTTTGTTATATTTACACGTTTTGAGGTCCCCTGAATATGAAAATCGTGTTTTTAGCGGTTGGTCTGTGTGTGTGTCTGTGTTATCAGCATATCTCAAGAACAAATAGCAGCAGATATTCCAAACTTGGTATTTTAAATATGTATCATATAGGGATGCTACACTAAGCTTTTCATTGAGATGAAGCAAATGGTTCGTGTACAGGGACACTCAAGAATATTCAAATACATTACGTCTATGGGGAAAATTGCAGGTAAGTAGAGTTTAACACCTATAGACTGCACTAAACCAAATGAAATGAATATATATTTTTTATATGCATAAAAACATGCCTCATGTAAAATATGGCAGGGAAATTATTCTCAGTTCATTTACAGGGCTACACAAAATAATTAGATTATAATGCGACAATAGCTGAAAATTGATGGAAGTGCACTTTAGGTTGTTCCATATATTATTACTATAAGTTTATATTTAGGTGCACTTTGTGGTTTGTACATATTCTTCAAAAGATATACAGGGTTGCAAATATTTAAGCTATAATATTCTTTTTTATTGCTAGTGAAAGTGCTTTAATATAATATTTTACCATGTCCAGGAAAGCTGCTCAGGAATGGAAATGAATTCCTCATAGACATATGATAAATAATGTATGTTTTTAAGCTAAATATGCAACGCTTGTGTTTTGTGAATTTACAGGTTTTGAGGCTTCCTTATTACGAAAGTCAAGTTTTTTAAAGTTTGATTATTGCCTGCGTCGAATAACTTCAGGAGATTCCCCCCTCACACAGAACTAATTATCATATAATTATCATCTTCCGAAGCCTAATTTGAATTATTTTAACATAGGTTTACATAACAGTACTCATTATGTTACCTCTTAATTTCCAACCTGTATTTAAGGTATTAAATTTCAGGGTAAGAGAAAGTCATGTGAGTGGCACACCATATTATTTGTTGTTAAATTAGGCTGATAATTCATATATATATACAGATCAACGAATAAAAATTTACCTTTCGTATTCAGGAGGCCTTAAAATGTGATATTATACAGAAAAAAAATCGCTCTCCAAAAGCTACTTTGTTTACAGTATGGGTATGAGAAATTAATTTTTCGTTCTGCGTCAGCAGTGTTCTTCGAAAAAAAAAAAAGCAGCAAACGCTTACACCAATTACATTTAATAATAATAAAAAAAAAATTACCTTAATTTTAGGTAGCCCTGTATATTGTCTATAAACTATATACACATGACTTTCTTTACGTAAATTTAGTGTTATATGTAAAATGGGTAACACAAAATGAAATACACTTCCAGCAATTCCCAAGTATAGCTCCAATATATCGAAATACTCTGGGTAACCCTGTAAATGAATGATGAATGGTTGCTTTACCACAATCTACATAAAACAAGCTTTTATGCGTATAAAAAATTTGTTCTTTTCATTTTGTTTAGGGCAGTCTATACATGTGACACTGTACATATGAGAAATTTCGCTCACAGACGTAATGTATTTGAATTCTTTTGGATGACCCTGTAAACAAACAATTGTCTGATCGTAACGTATATACTTTAGTGTAGCACCGTAATATGATACGGATTTAGAATATCGAATTTAGATTTTCTGCTACTATTTGTTCTGGAGATATTCTAATATTACACAGACGCACTTACAGAAGGAGAGAGAGAGAGAGACCAACCGCTAAAAACATGATTTTTGAATTCAGAGGACCTGAAAACGTGCTAATATAACAAAAACTAATTTTCGGAAATTTGACTCAAAAACATTTCTTTCTCTACAACTTGTATATGAGTAAGAGAATGTATATAGAAAAAGAAAAAAAAATGAATTTGAAAATTCCCTTTTAGTACATAAATTATTCATAATTTTTATTTGTTAAATTATCAGTGAGTATTCTCTTGTGTATACACTAGGAGAAAGAGAGACATTACAGGTTAAAATAGCCGTCTTCCCTGAATGATTTCTTTTTTTTTCCCCCCGAAACGCTGATCAACGTGTGTCATATTACAAAAGCAATAGTAATTACAATTTCTCACTTTTGATACAACCCCTTAAGACTTGGCGAAAAATGCTAGAATTTTCAAATTGCAATAACTCAGCGAGAATTTGACTTAGAGAGATGATTTTTTTTTTATTTTGATTGTTAGAGCGAGGAGAATATTTTTCTAAATATAAGTCATATGATAGGAGGGGCGGTATAAAAATTAAATTTCGCATTTAATATGTATACAGCCCCTTGTACAAATGAATGCCATATCTGAAATCTACTCTTAATTTGCACCAATTTTGTAATTGGAAGTTTGTTTCTATCGTTCTTAGTTTACGAGATAATCCCTGTAACATCTATTTTGAATCACCCGGTATATCACATCAGTCAGATTCCAGGATTGTAATTAAGGTATTGTTGTAATTTGTTTTGTATTAGTATGTTACATATGCAGTCATACATTCAATATTCTTTTGATTTTAATATTTTTATAGAGATTTTTCGCAAATTCTTTTGACAAGTTTGGTTTGGTGAAAGAAAACATACATCTTCTTATTTTTTGTAACGGCTAATATGTTTGCAAAATTGTAAATTATTGCAGGGGATATGAATATTTGTTTTCATGGAAAATGTCACTTTTAAAGAACAGATGGATGGATGGTTACGCTTCTGTACTTATGTACTTTATAAAAAAGAATTATATATATACAGGGTTCAAAGCAAAGTCATGAGGGGAAGGGGTATATCTCAGGAAACATTGGTCACAGACATATACTTCCATTTAGAAAATGTTTAAAAAAATGTAAGGGTTTATAATAAGGAAAGTTTAAATTAAAGTAGCATGTTGTGGGTACCACAAGACTTCCTTATATGTTTTTCATACAAATTCCCTAAGTGCAAATAATTTATTAAAACTATTATTCATTAAAATTATCTAACATGGTGAATACAAATGATTTTCATCTTAGAGAACACTGTCACTAAATATCCAAAGAAAGACACTTTTATTGTCTATAAATAAAATCTTAAATCGTTTTTATAATGTTTATGTGACAAATAAAACATCTACACAGTAGCGACACCTCTCAGAAGGTGGCGCTACTATGTAGCGATTTTTATAATTTGAAGGGGAGGCTATATCTCAGCATCTATTCCGCATAATCAAACAAAACTTGATATATGAGAAAGCCATTATTATACATTAGGCTGATTCAATTTGAATTCTTTTCGGCCAACAGGTGGTACTACTATACTGCGATTCCCGCAGTTTAAGGGAAGGCTATATCTCATGAACTACCGCACAGAATTGTGTGTAAATATAAATGTAGATGCATCTTTACATAAATTAATGCATGTCAACTTTTGGTGTTAAACGCTCAACAGTTGGCGCTGCTACACAGCGATTTCCGTAATTTAAGGGAAGGCAATATCTCAGGTTCTATTGCGTATCATCAAACAAAACTTGATATATGTAAAGGACATTATGAGACATTATGCTGATTCAATTTTGATGCTTATCGAGCAATAGGTGGCGCTATTATACTAAAAATTTCATCGATAATGGAAAGGCTGTATCTCAACCTCTATGGCATATAACTGTACGAAACCATATATATGTGAGATAACCATTATAAAAATACATTTTTTAAGATACTATTTATAGACAATAAAACTGCCTTTCTCTGTACTGGGTGGGCGGAAAGTAACTCCTTACTGGAATTTTTTTTCTCCTAAACGAATGTAGGTATGAAGGCAATTTTTTTGTACACATTTAGTTTATTGTGTGGCATGATAATTACAAAAGTTACAATTCAATGAGTGCCCCAGTATTTTCTATACACTGTCTTAAACGAACAGGTACGTGCCTTCCGCAAGAAATAAATTAGAAATTTTCGTCATATCGTTACAAATTCGGTACCAAATGAAAGGGACGATTTTTCTGAATCCAGGAGTGCAAAAAGTTTTTTCGACACTTCCATTAGATTTTAAAAAAAATTACTAATGTATGAAATCAGGAAAATGAAACACATCAGGAACACCATTTATGACCTCATGGATTTTGTTCTCAAGGTCACCAAGTGTTTGAGGTTTGCTGCGGTAAACTTCTTCCTTAGTCCACCCCCATAAAAAGTAATCGCATAGGGTGTGGTCTGTACTATGCATAGGTCATTCTGTGGAGCCTCGGTGGCTTGTTCATGTTCAGAGTCCAGTGAATCACTCATCAAGCCCGTGCCATATATTAGACATACAGGGTGACATAAAATAACGGAGACAATGTTTTTTATCCATATTTTATAAATAGAATAGAAATCAACATATGTAACAATTGTAAAGAATAATATAGACCTCAGGTTATAACATATTTAGTTGGTTTCAAAGTGGCCACCATAAGCATCGATACACAGCTGCAAACGGGTCTTGAAGTTTTCGGCAATTGGCCACAAGTCCTCGGGCAACAATCTGTCCCACTCACAAAGAAGTGATTGTTTCAGCTACTCCAAACTGCTGTTTCGTTTGGCACATGCCCTTGCCTCCAAACTCGAGCCCACGCTATAGTCCATGGGGTTTATATCCGGCGAGTAGAGAGCCATTCCGTAGAAGAAATGAAATCGGGAAAGTGGGTTCTGCACCACTCCTGGGTCAACTTCGCTCTGTCAGCTGAGGTGGAGTCTTGTTGAAACGTACAATACCCATTCTGGAAGTGCTGCTGGGCTCACGGAAGTACCACAACCTGAAGGATGTCACGCTGGTACAAATTTTATTTGATTTTGGCCCCTTCTTCAATGAAAATAAGAGAGGTCTTGCCGCTGGCGCAAACGCCGCCTCACACCATGGCAGACTGAGGTTTTTGTCGGTGCTCCAAAATTGCCAATGTACCCGGAGCGTCGGAGGACCAATATCTGTCGTTTTGAGAGTTGTGTGCCTGCTGCAAGGTTAACAGCTTCTCTTCCATAAAGAGGATGCTCTCCCAACGTTGAGCTGCAAACCAAAGCTTGAGTTGCCGGTATTTTTGGACTCGTACCCGCTTGTTGCCTTCCATGAGCCGCTGAACTTTTTGAAACTTACACGGCTTGAGATGGAGTTCATTTTCGGCTATTCGCCTAACTGCTTCGCGATTGATTCCGGTCTCACGAGCGATTTTTCGCATGGAGACTCTCGGATTTCGCTTGACTCGATTTTGGATGACCTTGCGGTTCCTGGGCGTGTTGACGGTACCTTTTCGTCCTCTTCCAGGACGGTCGCCTTCATGGCCAAGCCTTAAAACGTTTGACGGCCTTGGATATAGTCTGTCGCGGCACACTGAATAAACGAACAATTTCATACTGCCGTTTTCCTTGACGAAACATCTCCAAAATTGCAATACGTTTTTTTGACATTCTAAAAGGAAAAGGAAATATGTGAGCTCACAGTCGTAAATGCATATACTAGTAAAAAGATACATGGGTCTTTCAAGAGAACAACTTTTATTTGTATACGTTACAATTATTTCGCGTCAGGATGTGTTAAACATTGTCTCCGTTATTTTATGTCACCCTGTACAGTCGGTAACAAAAGTGTCCGAACACTAGCAAAAATTCCTATGTAAAAAAGGTACACTTAATACAGTGTTGTTAAATAAATCCTTGTCGAATCCTTTTCTTACTCAGTCTAAAAACAGGATTCGACAAGGATTTATTTAACAAAACTGTATTAAGTGTACTTTTTTACATAGGAATTTTTGCTAGTGTTCGGAGACTTTTGTTACCGACTGTATATTAAAAAGGAAAAAACTATTACAAATAATGCCACACTACAGTCTGCAAAATTAGGTAACTTTCGTTGCAATCTACACATAACATCAATTTCTATTCCAAATTCAAAATAGGGAATTACTTTCCGTCCACCCGTTATATTTGGTGTTAGTTTTCTTTAAGAAAATCGTTTATTTTCATCCTGTTAGATAATTTTTATAAGTAATAGTTTTAATAAATTACTCTTCTCTGCATGAAAATCGACCCCAACACCATCTTTGTAGATTCTTACGTAAAATGACATCCTGAATCAGACTATGACGCACATTTTGCCCTATCACCCACCATTTTTTAGGGACGTTTTCCTACTTTTATCACTTTTCAGTCATTTTATGGCTATAAATTTAAATTGAAGGGTGAGAGAGCATTATTTCAACTGTTAAATATCTTCTGCGGGGCTAGAGATTTCGAAAATTCTAAAACATGAACATTTGTAGCAAGGGAAAAATTTAGGAGTGGGGGGAGGTTGCCACGGAAATTATAATATATTATATTTTATTAGTCATTTATTATTATTATTTATTATACATAATATTTGTTTGTTTTTAAGCGTTAAAATAATTATTTTCCATTCTCCAAATCAAATTCATGGCCATAAAATTACCGAAAAGTGATAAAATTTGGGGAACACGGTCGGTGGGTGATTGGGCAAAATGGGTGTCATATTCGGATTCAGGAGGTCTATTTACAAAGAATCAGCAAGAACTGTATCAGGGATCGATTTTTTTTTTTTTTTTTTTTTTTTTTAAGCACAGTGTTACTTGCACTTAGTGAATTTATATATGCAAATATAGCAGAAAGTCTTGTGGTGCCCACAACATAATAGTTTTTAACTGGGAGGCATAAAGGGTTCAGTATAGTTATATTTTGATAGCATAAAGAACATGTATTGGCTTATGCTTAATATACATGCTTTCTGAAAATTGTCCTATAATAACACGTAGTCAAAAATCTCATCTCTTTAATATCTTATAATCGTAGTCGACTAATATTGACTCTAGGTAATAAAACAAGCTGCTTTGTTTTTCAGGTTAAACCATTTCAATCTTTTGTTTTTAGGGATTCATTTTTTTTTTTTTTAATCCTGTAAGTACATAAAAAAAAAAAAAAAAAAAAAAAAAAAGTTTCTATGTGAAGGTCGCCATAGTAATTTTTTTCTTAATATGTAACAAAAAAAGCAGTTTTAAATAAATATTTTTTTAAATACACAATATTGGTAAATTTTGCAATTTCCTGATATCTATTTACAATACTAAACATAAAATATGGACACACAATACCATAATTATGATAAAAATGAATAGAATTATATTTTTCAATAGAAATAAAATAAATAGTTTAATTATCGATATTTTAATTCTTAATTTAGTTTAGTAATTATTTTTTTCCATAAGAAAATTAACTTTCTTTCTTTTTCTTTTTTTGTTTCTGCATAATTAATTATGCAGAAAATTAGTAATTATTTTCCGATCAGGTAGTTAAATAGGTAAACTCCTCTTATAATTTTTTGGCATTTTAATTTTTATGCCTTTGTTCTAAAATTGTATAATTGAACTAGTACATATTTGCCGAGAAGTTCCAGACATAAAATAAACTTTTTTTTTTTTTTAGCTTTCTGCAAAAAATTCGTAGGGTTAACAACTTTATTTAAATACATATCACGTATTTGAGTTAGACTACCAACCATTATATCAATCCGATATTTAAGTGAAATTCAATCTTGTTTTCATTTGTAAATTCAATTATCAAGCGAACCAATAAAAATTATTTCAATATATATATATATATATATATATATATATATATATATATATATATATTGAAATCTCTTTTTGTTATATTATTTGAATCATTACTTATTAACACATGATTTTTTTCTTATAAAATATATATTCTTATATTTACTAAATAAAATAGCATTACATCTATATATATTTTTTTAAACTGAAAGTTTCAGTCCCTACAGATTTAAACTTAAATACAATTCTCTGTAAGCTATCACTTTCAATTTTGCTTGATGTAGAAAAATAGTAAGTTAACTATTACAAGAGGTAAACTATTTATGAAGAATAAAATCCAATTATAGTTTATTTAAGAATAAAATTATTATTTGCTTTCGCTATCCTCTGTGGAATTTTTCTTTCTTATTTTTTTAAAGAGTAAGAAGATTTAACTGTAATCTTCATTATCGCCTTAGTATATTGTCTTCTTTATTATGATTTTCATTTCCAGGTACTGTAGGAGTATTTAGATTATTTAGATTAATAGCTTTTTGTACAAGAAAAAAAAAAGTGTTTTATTATTATCATACAAATATTTTATAGGTTAGTTTTCCCTTTTGTAAGGCTTTATGTTGAGCAAAACCACAGGATATAATTATGTTCCTTAGGTTTTAATTTGTAAAATACAATTAAAAATATATAAATAAAATATTTAAGGTTCAATATTTTGTAGATTTTTATATAACTGATATATTCTGATATATAACTGATTATTATATATCTTATAAAACTCGAAAAAAATAAGAAAAGCATTTGAAAAAAATAAGGAAAACAATAGAAAGTAACATAATGTGATTCTAAAGTTATGTAATGTGTAATAATCTGTAGAATCCAAACACGTTATGCAGGCATATAGAAATAAATATTTAAAAAATAAATAAATAAATAAGTAAAACGTGCTAAGTTTCGTAATCAATTATCCAATAATATTATCATTTACAAAACAAAAAGTTCTCCATGGTATTGGCAGAGGTGTGAGGTCTAAGAGCCTAGGCCCAGAACCTATGCCCTCTGAGAGAGTCTCTTAAAAGGATTCGAACGTGACTCCTAGCAATTTTTGGAGAAAATCACGGAAAATTTCAAATGGCTGTCGCGACGAGTGCTTGAATTCGGCACAACTTGTCTGCCAGCTTTGATGGCAGAACCTCTGAAACACTGGAGAGACTTTTGATTGGTAGATATTAATTGAAGCAAATTCCAGCATGTGCTATAAAAAATAAAAAAAAACAAAGAAATATTAATACTATAAAATTTAAAAAATTGAATTAAATTTATGTAAATTTTGGACATTAAATTTAAACAGGTTCAAAGGTTTATAAAAGAAAGAGAAAGAAAGCAGTAGGATATCGTAATATAATACTCTACTCTAAAGTATAATTTTTTATATACACAATATAAATATTTTACTTCCAATAGTTGTTCTATGTTAATACATATTTCAGATAGTTTTACTTAGTATTGCAAAGCGAATTTAATTTATGGTCTAAAGGGTTATTTGAAAATGTCAAGAAAAATTACATTATTTATTTTACAATATTTTTAAAATTTCATTTAGATTAAATGAAAACTTTTCAAAATGAATCAATTAAAAGCATGAGTTTACATTTTTATGTATCGTTATAAAAATGGAAATTTTGTTTTAATAATAAATGTGAAATATTTTAAAAAATAAAATAAAATAAAACACGTATAAAATATGTATTTGGGATGTTATTTTCATGTCACATGTCAATCGTAATTTGTAATTCACTTGTTACAATGGAAAACAAAATGAGTTACTGCATAAAGGCATCAAAAATATTTATTATCACAATCCTCTGATGACAAAAATATCATTTCGTGTTATTTTAAAATCCATCTAGATAAATTAATATTTAGTACACTGTTAAAAATAATGCAACTTTGCTGCCAGAAATTCTCTGTAATTACAGAGAAATATGAATTGTCAACGTAATTTTTCTGTATTTTACGACTTTTTTCTCAAATTACAGGGAATTTCTGGCAGCAAAGTTACTTTTTTTAACAATGTATTTCATAACGACAAGCAAAAATAAATATCATTTAACTCACAAGGAAACATTCAAAAGGTGTCGTCTTCAAAAAATATTGAAAAAAAAATATGTGATTCTATTCTTCATAAAACACCAAAAAGGGAAAAAAATATCGGCTGAAATGAGTTACAGTAACTACAAAAAATATCAAAATTAAGCATATTTGGCGATTTCAATCTGTTAGGCGATTGATTTTGAGTACTTGGCGGAGAAGGAAATCACGGTTCTGTTCGTACACGGCAATCTCGGTGCTGGCGAACTTATCGCCTAACAGCGCTAAATAGCCAGAAATGCTTAATTTTGATAATTTTTTGTGGTCGCTGTAATTCATTTCAGCGGATAATGTTTTCACTTTATGGTGTTTTATGAAGAGTAGAATCACATATGTATATATTTTCAATATTTTTTGAAGACGACACCCTTTGATTGTTTCCTTGTCAGATATTTTATATGGAAGCTGAAAGGTAAAATTCATTTGATTTATGGTAAAAATCAAAGCAAAATCTATTTAAAAAACTTTTGTTTTAAAAGATCGAACGTTACTACATATATACAGTCTTTAAGAAAATGTAACTTTGCTTGCCAAAATTCTCTGTAATTTGAGAAAAACGTTGTAAATTACGGAAAAATTATGTTGACAAAACGTGTTTTTCTGTAATTACAGAGAATTTCTCGCAGCCAAATTGCAATTTTTTTACAATGTATATGCAACCATATGTAAAAGGAATGGGTACAAGTGTACACTGTGAATTTATTTTTAAGCTATGTAATTAAAAAATATAGTTTTCTAACTTCATATTCGTCTGCCTCCAGTACAGTACAAAAAGACGTCATCCATTCTGCCAATTTGTTAATTATTGAAACTTTATGAAATATGAAAATTTTTTGTTCTATCACTTTTAAGAAAATCACAGAAAGTATTACTTACAAACTTTGAATAAACACCATAAAATGCAATAAACTCGCACCATTGTTTCGGGTCGAAAAAACACACGACCTTTCATCAGGCGAATAAAGTAAGCACGAGTGCTGAAGACAAAGCAGCAACGCACACAGAAAGTATTACTTAAAATACACAGAACGTATTACTTAAAATTAGCAACAAAGAAGACTTATAGTATTGAGTGATGATCATTTATGTTTTTCAGCATAAGTATTCTCTTAAAGCAAATAGGTAGACCTAAAAGACAACTCAAAAATTATATATCCTTCATGTTTTCTCTAAATGCAAAATAATTTTCACATAGCTATATACACTGATGGAAAAAAAATCCCAGCACCAGAAAGGAGCTGTGCTAGATAAACGAAATTTGGTAGGCATGTTTATGCATCTGAAACATGACGTCGATTCAAATTTCGAGCTACGTGCATAAGTGTGGCGCTAGTAGCGACACTATGAACGTGCGAATGAGGTTTGTTTAAATAAGCGCTGTAAGGTTCGTGATCGTTATTTACAGTCGAGATTTGACGTAGTGGGTTAATGTTAGTCAAGGATGCCTCTAAGAAGACGAAGAAACCATTATCAACAGCTCACTGAGTTTGAACGAGGTCGTGTAGTAGGGCTACGAGAAGGTGGGTTTTCTTTCCACGATATTGCAGAAAGACTTGGCAGGAATGTATCCACTGTGCATGAGTGTTGGCAGCAGTGGTCAAGGGAAGGTACTGCCTCAAGAAGACCGGGTTCCGGGCGGTCACGTGGCACCACTGAGAGGGAAGACCACCGTGTTCGGCGTATGGCTGTGGCTAATCGTACTGCGTCTGCAGCTGAAATTCGAGCTGCAGTTGGCCCCACAGTGACACAACGAACTGTTACAAATCGGTTACTTCAAGGACAGCTCCGAGCCAGACGCCCTGTAGCGTGCATTCCACTGGCTCCAAACCACTGCCATTTGCGACGTGAGTGAGTCAAGCTAGAGCTCATTGGATGACGGAGTGGAGATCTGTTGTGTTTTCTGATGAAAGCCGGTTCTGCCTTGGTCGCAGTGATAGCCGTGTGTTGGTTAGAAGGAGGCCAGGTGAACGCCTGCTAGCGACCTGTCTGCGGCCTAGACACACAGGGCCTACTCCTGGAGTTATGGCTTGGGGAGCAATTTCGTATGACAGCAGGAGCACTCTCGTGGTTATCTCACGCACCCTGACTGCAAATTTGTACGTCAGTCTAGTGATACAACCTGTTGTGCTGCCATTCATGAACAGAATTCAAGGGGGTGTTTTTCAATAGGATAACGCTCGCCCTCATACTGCTGTTGTAACCCAACATGCTCTACAGAGTGTCGACATGTTGCCTTGGCCTGCTAGATCACCATATCTTTCTCCAATCGAGCACGTATGGGACATCATTGGACGACAACTCCAGCGTCATCCACAACCCTGTCCCTGCATTGACCACCCAAGTGCAACAGGCATGGAACTCCATCCCACAAACTGATATCTGACACTTGTACGACACAATGCATGCACGTTTGCATGCTTGCATTCAAAATTCTGGCGGTTACACCGGTTACTAATGTACCAACATTTCACATTTGAAATGGCTCTTCTCGCCAATGGCTCTACCTGTGATCTTGAAACTTTAATCAATTAAATATGTTACCTAGACAAATGTACTGCTGAAATATCATTACTGTACAATAATTTTTTCTTGGTGTTGGGATTTTATTTTCTATCAGTGTTTTTTTTGACAAATGAGATTATAATCTAATTACACAATTAAGATTGTCTTCAGTTACTTTGAATACTGTAAATATCTATGATTGTCAGAAAGAAGAGTGAAACTGAAGAAACTCTTAATTTGTAATTAGAACATTCATAGGTAGTAAGTTTATGAGTACTCTAATTCAAAATTTAAGTGGAAGATAAAAAACTGAATCTGATTTCAAAATTTAAGCATTGTTTTAATCCATGTGTTTTAAGTCTGGCTAACGTATCATTTAAGGTGTCATTTTTTTAAAAATAAGAGTTAATTATTTTATTAACCCTGAAACTATAAATATTTTCAGTTCATTTATGAAGTAAAAATCGAAGGATTGAATCAGATTTTTATACTTATGCAATTTTCTTCTTGTTTTAACTTAACTTGTTTATGCTTGTTTTAACAGTCTGTGTAACTTATCTGAAAATTTTGTTTTTATTACTACTACTACTATTATTTTTGTTGTTGTTGTCAAGCATAGACATTTTTTTAATAACTATTTCATATTATTTTTTTTTATAATTATGTTTAAAAGAATTAACAATAATTATTATTACATAAATAATTCCCATTATTCCACCCATTATTACACATAATTAAACTATTTTACAATATCATTTTTCAAATGCACAAAAAAAAAAAAAAAAAAAAAAAAAACTTTTTAGAAACTACTATTAAGAAGAAAATTACTACATGAAAGAAAGAAAGAAAAAAAAAAGATGATTAAATCTACATAAGTTACAAAAGCAAAAACTGTTCATTCTTTTACACTAAAAGAGAATTTTAAACGATCGATGAAGGATTAAGTTACATGTATTGGATTAGAACATAAGAGTTTTTAATTAATTATTCGATAAATATTGAAAATATCCATTGTGATATTTTATCGAGAAAAAAATTCTACAGGTTTTTTTCCCTTCCATAGAAAATGTTGAATATAGATAAAATATAAAAATTATTAAGTGCGTTTATTCCACAGTTCATTAGATTTTACTTACTTTTTTTTTCAGAAACATACACTATTTAACCTGAGATTTTATGAATCCTTGCGTGAAACTTATTTTCGTTATTATTTTTATGACTATATGACTTTAAGGAGAAACATACAATATGAATTTAAACAAATGGAAATTTATGGACTTTTATAATCACACTCCCCCCCCCCCCCCACCCCCCAATACAAAACTTGGAGTCAAAGTCTTCAAAAAATCATATATCTCTTTAGAAGATGAAATGTTAATAATTTTTTAAAAATTAAATTTACAATTTATAAGCCTTACAGAGAGGTTGACGCATTAAGTATCGGGCTTTGGATTCCTTTCACGATTTTATTAAAGGTTTTTGCAAAATTTTTGCTTGACTTACTGTATCCTGCATAAAATGATACAAGAAAACACCGCACTTTTATACAACATTCTTTACATTTTGAGTTATAGCTATGTCTCAGCTTTTACAGCGTTGATTTATATGGATCTACAGCATTTTTGTTTTAGTAAATCATAACCACATAAATTGAGATTTATTTAAAGCCCACATGTATATACTAATAATTAAAAAATCATTAAAAGCTAGAAGCACTTGAAAACACATTCATATTTATTAAAATTAAATTTTACAAAGATTTTCTCCATGAGTATTCATGGTACCTTCAGGTAATACGAGATAATGAGAACAGACAGCTTATATATATCATGAGTCCAGGGGGGGGGGGGGAATTATAGATGTCAGAAGCTTGACAGGAATTCTCTTTAGGATGTAACTTGCTGCGAAGACTTCGTAGTAACTTTGATTCAAAATATTGTAGAAACAAGAAATTAAATCTGCAGGAATAGCAAAAAACTTATATAACTTTGGAGAGAAGGGATGTTGAAGTTAAAGGATTTTTTTTTCTCTTGTACTCGCAGACTTGGTTGAGTTGGGTAAAGTTTTAGTAGGTATACATTCAAAAAATAGCTGTAGCAGATTTCTTGTTATCTTAAAACATACTGAAAAAATATATAAATTATTTAAAGTTTAGATTCACAAACGAAATGCCAGGTTTTCTGTAAGATTGCGGAATTATTGTGATTAATTAAATTTTTGCATTTTAAAATATTTATGACTTCAGATAAAATTAAATTTTGAATGTTCCGTTTTGTTTTGCTTTCCATAAATGTTACAATTATAGGCTTTTGTAATGAATATTAAGCTTCTTACTTTCAAATTTTGTTTAGAAAAAACAATAAATATTTTTTGTGTGTTTCAATATTATGAGTGCTATGTATATAATGTTCAAACGGTTGTGACAAATACGACTTTGATATTTTTTTATATGAAATTCGAGAAAGTTCACATGTGTCAATAGCATACAAAAATGTAAAAGGAAAAGTCGAAGTTCTTTAAAAAATAAAATGTAATTAATTGTGCGGAAAAGCAAAGATAACAAATCTTAGTTAAAACCACTGACACTAAAAAATATTGCTTTCGATGTAAAAGAGAAATAAAATTTATTAGAGACATCGGAGTATAAAACCACAATAGCAGATGGAATTGAAATAAATTAAAAAGCCATGCAATTAGGAACGGCTAAAAATGTTTTGTAGAAAAAAGGCTTAGATAAGCTCAATTCAAAAGAAAGACAATAAAAACAACAAACTTTCAAAGAAATGCAGTTAATTAAAAAACTAAGAAGAAAAGAACTTTTTAAGTTGATTAGGTGCAGACAACAGAATAAAATTTATTGCTCTAATACAATTTTATTAAATAGTTCTAATCAAGATCATTGCTGAATTTCTTTTCGTTTGTGATTTGTTTAAAGGGAATAAATCCATTTGGATTCACAATCGAAATACATTTATTAAAAACAAAAATATATATCAAGATTCTAAATGATGAGAAATATCATTAAAATTTCTAATAAACCATTTATGAAATTCTCTAACCTGAAAAAGAAAATTATGAATATTCTTGATAAACTATAATTATTTATATTCCTCTGATAGAATTTTCACTATAAATTGTCATTGATTTCTCATGCTATTAAATTAACAAGGGAAAAATTACAAATTCTATTTACGGATCTATAGAAATACTACACACTTTTTCAATTGGATATAAACAGATATACTTTAATTTTGAAGAGAAATTAAAAATGATTTAAAATTGTTGATAAATACAAAACTGAAATTTAAAAAATAAAAGTTTTGATAAAATATCTCAATATTTCTGACACATTAAAACCGATTTAACAATTAAAAATTTCATTAATTTTGAAAATAATATGTCTTTATTGTATTACTGTTATTATTTCAAATATTTACATATTTGTACTGTTTTAATAACTTCAATCTCGAATCTTTTGTAATATTTTAACTTTTGCGAAGACATTGTTAGGCACAGGTTCCTTATTCTTTCTTTCTGTCCCTTTTTTCTATTTATTTTTATATCTTTCAACCAGTTAATTTTTTTCATAAGTATATTAATATTTAGTATGGAATTTTTTTATATGGAATGGAAGTTATTTTTTAGTATGGAAGTCCAAACATTCGACAGTTTACTTTTGACTTTTAAAAAAGCAAGCGATGTTTTCTTTTCCTTCATTTTTTTCATATATATTGTGCTTAAATCTATTTTATCATAAAAAAAATATTTTAAAGTTTAATAGTATTTATTTATTTATTTTAAAGGGGAAAATTTAAATTTTTTTCCATATTACAAACTAATTAAAAAATCTACTTTTTCATTACACGTAATTAATATAAACAATGTTTTTGAATTTGTGAATTTGAATAAAGAACCACGAGAAATAGTGTACGGCTAATTCGGTAAAGGTGACCTGGGATCGAACCTGACATTCCTGGTCTGCCATCTTTGAATTTGTTAGATAATACGTAAAATAAAAAATATATTTTTTTTTCTTTTTAATGCACCTAATGCTATTTTTTTTTTCTTTTCTTTTCATCAATATTACTAAATGATGACAAATTGGCGTTTTTATTAAAATTTAAGAGAAGTAGAAAGAAAAATATTTTCTACTTTTGTAATTTGGAAAACATGGTGGTAATAAATATCTCCATTAGATGGATTGTCTGACATTTTAATTGTCTAAACGTTTAAAGAATTATTTTTTTTTTAACTTTAATATTTTGCCACACGAGAAAGTACAACTGCTTTCTATCTAATACACTTTATCTATTACACCTATGGAATAGACCCTTGAAAAGGTATTAAGATAAATTACTTATATATACTAATTAGATTGCATTTTTAACAAATATAAATGTAAGAGGTTTATAGTACAACTTTTAGATGAAATTATATATATATATATATATTTAGAATTACATATATACCGGAATTTTACAGCCTTTCTTTACTCACTACTACGCATATTGTAATCTTTTTTGGAAATAGTAGGGCCAGAAGGTATAAAACTCACCTAATGAAATTGACATTTACCAGTTTTAATGTAAAAATCGAACAGTGCATATACAATAAAGACAACTAAAAGAGTTCTTATGGAGCAGTTTTAAAGAAAATCATTAGAGCCATCTTTGAGAAAACCATTTCTGAAATACTGATTTACTGTAAACTTGCCATTAATACTCACTTAACTAATCATACCACTTATCTATTTTCCTATTTCAAAAATATAAATATCACATTTACTGAAATACAAACGTGAGTCAAACGTGTTTTCATTCTTTTAAAAAACCATTATTTAAAAACATATACCTTTGCAAATGAGACAGTTCTTTTAAATCTTCAATAATCTTTATCGGAGAGTTGATTTTCAAAAGAGATCGTTCCCAAGTACCAGTTTTCGTTTTCGCTGTTTTCTAGTTTTGTGAATCAAAAAAGTTAGGTTAAAATGTTTCTCAGTGAATGAAGTAAATTTTCATTTAAAAGATAGAAAATGCAGTTTAAAGATAACCTTACGTCTAATGATTGACTAAATTTTCTCTAAATTACGAATTTGAGACTCTATTTTTGTTTAAAATCAATGGAAACGAAGTTTCTAATACTAGTGTTATTATTTTAATATTTAAATATATATATATATATATATATATATATATATATATATATATATATATTATATTTCTCACTGATATGAATAGAATGTATGTTTTAATAGATTTTATTTGAGTGAAATTCGATAAATGAAAAAGTATTAAAGCCTATTTCTCTGGTTTGTAAGTCTGAATATTTTATGAGATTATCTATTAGTAATTTTCAATTTGCAAAGTCATGTAAAGCATATTAAACAGCTACAGAAATACTTTACTGCTATAATGTTTGATCCGTGCTTACTGCCGTACTTTGCTGAGAGTTATTTCTGAATTATTTCGATTTGAAATAATTGTTGAGATGTTTTTAAATTTATAGTGATTTCCCACAATTTTTTATATAATCTTTTAATGCTCGTTTTTTCGTTATTTTATAACAATACATTATTTTGTTTTGAAATTTTCCAGTTAATTTCCGTTAGTTTTTTTACTAGAGATTTTAAATACGTCCAAATGAACATATTATGGCATTCGAACATATAAGCGCACCTATTAATACTGCATCAGTTTGGCGAAATAGTATTTTAATTAAGGAGATAATTTAACGTAGTTTAATTGTTTTTTAAAACCAAATTCAAAGTATACTAGAGTGAAATTTTTTTATTATATCTAATAACACACAGCTTTTAATTCTAAACTGAATTCATAGAGTGCATGTGATGGTAAAATAAAAGTCGTTTTGTTCCTAGTACTTCGAGTTGTGATGAGGTACAAAAAGACACGAAACTTTGAAATTTCAATAGAAATGCAAGGTAAATTTAAATTAGACTTTCCATAATATTAAAAAATGAATACTTAATTTGTGCCAAATTGCGATTTTGACAATTATAAATTATGATACATTTTAATATCTCAGTTTATTATTTTATTTATTATTATTATTATTAATAACATTATTATTACTATGTCCACAAATGCTTTATACATCTATATGTCGTCATTTATGTAACTCCATGTCACTCCGTTTTTTATGTAACTCCATTGTGAATATATTCACAAACACAACAAATTACTTCGATTTATTTAAGACAAAAAGTATATTATAATTAATGACTTTGAAAAATAATTTAAAATAGAAAAAAAGAAAATGGACATAAAGAAAATGGACATAAAGAGTTAAACAATTTATTGTACTATATTACCTCAATAGGAATATTGAAGTTTCTGCAGCTGTGTGCTTTCATGACGCAACTGATTTTTACCTACTACGATTCCTTTTTTTACTCAGAATATTGTATAAGTGATGTCAATATATTCACATGACACCAGAAAAAAAAAAAAAAAAAAAAAAAAAAAAAAAAACATGAAAATCTGACATTGACAGATTTTAATTTAGTGCCAGAGGCCTACTGCTAAACTTGTTAATATCGACAAATTCTTCTTTAGTTAATTCGTGACGATCTAAATTCCATGATAAAGTTTTCATTAAATCAAACCAATGTGTTTCAGCTGCAGATATTGTAACAAATAACGTTGGAAGTCCAAACTGTCTTATAGCCGCAAAACAACGTTTTTTCTCTTTTTCCCAATGAGGGGAGGTGTGCCTTGGGGGGGACTCATGTCAAAGTTGTGCATTGGGGGGGGGACTCATGTCAAAGTTGTACCTTGGGGGAACTCATGTCAAAGTTGGGCCTTGGGGGAACTCATGTCAAAGTTGGGCCTGGGGGGGACTCATGTCAAAGTTGGGCCTTGGGGGGACTCATGTCAAAGTTGTACCTTGGGGGGGACTCATGTCAAAGTTGTGCCTAGGGGGGACTTCATTCAATAAATCCCCATTCAATAAACCGACTGAAATAGGCCCTTAGCACTATTAAGAGTGTATTATAAAAATTCGACAACGCTGTACCGACTGAAATAGGGGTACCTTGGGGGGGACTCATGTCAAAGTTGGGCCTTGGGGGGACTTCATTCAATAAATCCCCATTCAATAAACCGACTGAAATAGGCCCTTAGCACTAATTAAGAGTGTATTATAAAAATTCGACAACGCTGTACCGACTGAAATAGGGGTACCTTGGGGGGGGACTCATGTCAAAGTTGGGCCTTGGGGGGACTTCATTCAATAAATCCCCATTCAATAAACCGACTGAAATAGGCCCTTAGCACTAATTAAGAGTGACCTATAAAAATTCGACAACTGTACCGACTGAAATAGGCCTCTAGCACTAAAAAGCAAAACTTAACTTATTGGTTCGTGCAGTAAAAGTTTGTCATGTCAAGAGTAAAAGTATATCAAGACTAAAAAGGCTATATGCATATATTATAAAAACAAAGCATCTATATATTACGTATATGCTTTTGTTTTTTAACTTTATATTTCACAGGTTTAGTAAGAAAATATTTTCAATATTATAAATATGTTTTTAAGCATTTATTAAAAGTGCTGGTGCGTCAAAAATTGTCAAACTATATCAGTGATATATAAAAATGTATTATATTTAAAATAATTTTTAACTTTTGCATTTTAAGAACGCAACCAAATTACAACTATCATTCGTTTTTATAATTGTGAATTATGAATGAGCAGAAATAAAATAAATGTCGATTAATTATTTATAAAATATGTTGGTTGAAATACAAACGAAATATTTGACACCCCCTACCCCTCAAACAAAAAAATAATAATAGCAAAAATAAGTATCATAGTAAAATTGTAACTTGATAAGGTGAATGAACCTTTTTATTTCAAAAGAGTAATAATACAATTAAAAGCATGATAGAATTTTATTATTTCTTGATTATTTATACGCATGCGTAAGTGTAATTCTGTATCATAGTGTTGTGGGAATAGTTTTGTAGAAAATAGAGTGGTATCCTATGTATTAAACTTCGATGAATATATAACTGAAACATAAAAAAACTATTTTTAATATAAGTATAAATTAAAAAAAAGTTTTAAACAATATAAAAACAAAAAACAAAACATGAAATACATGTGAAAATGAAAGCAGTGAATTTCACAGAAAATATTTGCATAGAGTTATGCTAAAGTAAATTTTTATTGAAAATGTATTGCATATTTTATTAACCTTGACTAAATTTAATAATGGAATTAATTAACTAAATCGTTTTCCCGTAAAATTTTCCCTAAAATAGCTCATTAAAGTTAGGTAGGTCATTATTATCCTTCCTTCATCTTACATAGTCATGAACGAATCATCTATCATATTAGAAAACTCAGTTATTCCTCCTTAACTATATATGCTTGCTACAGGGAAGGAATTCCTTGCTATAAGGAATATATTTTTTATTTTGTATTAATTAATTCATTTTTCCATACCGAACATACATGTGCAAGGAAAGTATTATAATAATGACAAAAATTAGACTTTGAGATTTTGATGTCCTCTGAGTTCCATTTCGCAATTTATGATATTGTGTGTGTGTGTGTAAGTGAACACGATAGCGTCTATATGCTTTGTTCGAATGCGCTGAAAGTTTGTACATATGCTATATGTCACCGTGCCACTAACTCTATCGACTTTTGTGAATCTACCAAACTTTTTTGTTTCTTACAGGGACATAAAGAAAAAATCTTTTTAATTATGGCCTATGGGTTCAAATTATTTAAATTAGAATAGCTTCTAAACATCTTATTCGAATAAACAAAAGATTTTTATACAACTTTTAAGTCACCTTCGCACGAACTGTATAGATTTTGGTGAATCTAGCATTCATAATTTTGTTACAAAGACACAACGAATTATTCTTTATCATAATGGCCCATTGGCTAAAATTATTTAAAGTACGAAAACACCTAAATGCTTCATTCGATTGAGCTCTAAATTTATATACATGCTATAGGTCATCGTCGCTCGTAATGTATAGATTTTGGTTAATCTAGTACTTATAGATTTTTATAGCGACAAAACGAAAAATTCTGTGTCATTATGACTTTTGAGCTCAAATTATTTAAAGTGCAGTATCGTTAAATTAAACACCATAATAGCTGGGGAAAATATTCAAACACTCCATTATAATTTTCTCTTTTGTTTTCTGAATGTCTTCTCTTTCTTTAATTTCTTTAAACGGTCATTAATTATTTAATGTTCGGAAAGACGAGTGGAGTCACTCGAGAACTTTTTACATTTTTAATTTTTTTTTTTAGAATTTGCTGTATTATGTTTTTACTAGTGAAATTTTATCCCTTTGCTGGTCACCAGATTTAAAATAATTCTTGAAATTGTATATAATTTATTAATATTAAATGCAATGCAATGCAATGCAATAAATAAATTAATAAAATAAATAAATAAATAAATAAAAATAAAATTATATATTTATATAAATATGTCAAAACTTTTTCTTTTGGTATCTGCTCGCAGCATGTTGGGTTCGGATCCACAGTGCCTGTGGCAATGCTCCTAGCAAGTGCGCTGATAATTCTAACACGAAAGTTAATTGTTCTTCTACTGATTTCGTCAGCGTTTCTACGGCCATACAGTTCTGGGTGTGGGTTCTATCTGGATGTGGTAGTTTATGACCATGTCATAGCCAAACTAACATGGCACTTACCACACAATTTAAAAAATGAGAAATGTATCTATGCAAAATTACATATTATTTTTAAAATTACATTTACTACGTTAATTTAGGTGCAATATATTTTTTAATTTTTCGTTATATTTTATATGAATATGCCATAAGGGGGAAATATATGATTTTTTTTTTTTTTTTGTATTTTATGTTCTATCATATTATTTATAACAATGAAACGGAATGTTCAGACGCTCCTTAAATCTATCCAAATAGCCAAATAGTCAATTTAAGTGCAAAAGCAACAAAACTTTAATTTATCGCCATGTCAACTTTGGGAAATAACAAGACCATCCGAGATTTATCTTTAATGTTAGTATCGCCTATTCCGTAAAAAGTGGGTTTTACAACATTGATAACACCGAGATCTTAATGAGAAATGTTTGGTTTAAGAGGGGGAATTTTAAATAAGCAACAGACAATAAAAAAAAGGCAAGAGCATTTGAGACGGGCCAGTAGACTGTGAATAAAAACCTAGAAATATCTTCCCTGGTCAAATTCAAGGACCAATGAAAAATTTCAAAGTATTATACACTTCAGAATGCCCCAGAAGCGGATGAAGAAAATATAGAAAGTTTAATACTACGAAAATGTTGCTACATCTCCTTGCTCCACACACTTCGTGCAAAAAAGAATAAAAATAAAATAAAAATTAAAAAAATAAGACGCCTATTTTTAATTTCAAATTAATAGGTAAAAAATTGTGTATAAAATATAATTTAATTTAGTACGATAGGATTTATACCGGACTCACTCTATTGATCGCAGAGCGACAAAAATTGGCAGAGGGTTAATTTGAACCGTGAATGAGTGCATCTCATCGAAATATTTTCAACTTTTCAATTTGAATGTTTTCAATATATTTTTTTTTTCAATCTTATCCGTTGATTTTTCTGTTACATTTTCTAAAATTTATTATTTCAATTTAATCGTCTGCGTCGCATAGCAACAAGCAATAGCTGTTATACAATTTATTACTTTCTGTTACCCATAAGGTAGAGAAAGTATTGTTTTGGGGTCAAATTTTCAAAAGAGAGTTTTTGTTATTTTTCAGAAAACAATGTTTTTAGCGGTTTGTCAGTGTGTCTGTCTGTGTGTGTGTTTGTCTGTTATCAGTATATCTCAAGAACAAATAGTAGGATAAAGCCCAAACTTGGTATTCTAAATGTGTATGACATAGGGATGCTACATTAATCTTTTCGTTGAGATGAAGCAGTTTTTGTCGTGTACAGGGACGCCCAAGAGAATTCCAATACATTACGTGTCTATGGGGGAAATTGCGGGTAAGTAGAGTTTAAAGCTATAGTCTGCACTAAAACAAATGAAATGAATATACATTTTTACATGCGTAAAAACATATCTCACGTAGAATATGGCTTGGAAATCATTCACTGTTCATCTACAGGGTTACACAAGACAACTAGAATATAATGCGACAATAGCTGAAAATTGATGGAAGTGTATTTCAGGTTGTGCCGTGCGTTTTTACTGTAGGATCATATTTAGGTGCACCATGTGGTCTGTACATAATCTTCAAAAGATATACAAATATTTAAGCAATAACATTCTTTTTTATTTTTAGTGGAAGTGCTTTACTGTAATATTTTATCATGTCCTAGAAAACTGATTAGGAATTAAAATGAATTCCTCATGAACATACCGTAAATAATATATGTTTTAAAGCTAAATATTCATCGGTAATTTTGCTATATTTACACGTTTTGAGGCTTCTTGATTACCGAAGTCAAATTTTTAACATTTGATCTTTGTCTGTGTCTCTTAAAGTAACTTAAAAACGAATAATTTCAAGAGATCCAAAAGTTGTATTTTCAAGTTAATATTTAATTTGTTACTGGAAAAGTTTTATCAAGACTGATAAGTTTCAAGGAATGTTGCTTGTAAAAGTTGTTTAAATAACTTTAAGTGAACTTTTAATTTTAAAAACAGGTTTAAATTCTGTATAAGTGTAGGTGTAGTAATGAAACAGGGGGTTGAGGGGGCGGTAGCCCCCCCTAACACAGAACTAATTGTCATATAAAACTATGTCGAAGCCTAATTTGAATTGTTTTAGCATTAGTTTACATAACAGTACTCGTTATTTTACTTCTTAATCTCTAACCTGTAAATAAGGTATTAAATTTCAGGGTAAGAGAAAGTTCTGTGAGTGACATATCAGATTATTTTTCACTTGTTTAATTATTTCATTAGAAAAGAATGTTTTCTTTTCTTTTTATTGTATTGTATTTATCGAAAGAAAAAACAATTGTATAGTACGTTCTATCAACGTAATTTTTCCGTTCATAGAACGTATTTTTCAGAATTACAGAAAATTTCTGGCAGCAAACTGCATCAATCAGGACTTTTTTTTTTTTTTTTGACAGTGTATCTGCTTTTTTCTTCTTTTATTTACAAATTGTTTGACTGCATTAGGCATAAAAATAGATTATACAAAATGGAATAATTATCTGATTCAATTAAACGATGTTTATTTCCTGGCGATGTATTTATCTTTTGGAAAATATTATACTTAAATTTTTCAATTCTTCTAATAATATACCCAGTTTTTAGTGACATACAGTTGATGTGATATTTGCAACTTCACTAAATTTCCATCAAACATTCGGAATTTCCCATAAGAACAGTTGGTAAATAATAAAACAAAATTATAAAAAATTTAATATGTTATGATTAGTATGAAAGTTTTAAAATTGTAAATACCATATATTAATATAATTTTTCCTTTTCACTGTTTAAAGAATATGAATATATATACATTAATAAGATTTGTTTAATATACCAATATGTTAGATAGTAAAAATTTATCGCATTGCCTATAAGTAATATGCAAAGCATGATTGAATAACATTATTCTCTATAGCTTAAATATAATCTCAATTATTAAAAAGGATAAGATGAGGAACAATACAGTTAACTTTTCAATATTTTCGAAAACAATGCAGAAATGCAATTTCGTGCGTAGGAGCATTTTACTTCCGTGAAAGAATCTATTAATCTCGAAACTATATTTTAATTATTCTATCGTTCTTTTCAAAATGCTCCTTGCAAAGGAAGTACAAATAAAATTTATTTCAGTTTATAATTCACAGTATTAACTTAACTTCAGAACTTGTTAGTACAATTTTGAAGATATAGTAAAATTAACTTTCATGGTAGAAGAATTTATAGATCCTTCATGTGTTAAAACTGGTTTTCAAACTGGAGATTGTTCATTTGGCATGGATAAAATTGATTATTCTTTTTATAGATTTAATGTAAAACTTTCTAATTAGAAAATTAAATCAAACTGCAAAAAGTTTCATAAATAAAACCTATATCATTAATATGCTATCTTAAATATGATCGTATTTTAGATCTAAAATATGATCTAAAATATAATCGTATATGATCCCTTTTAAAATAGTAGTCTGTTGTACAACGAATCTTTATTTCGTAAGTTATATTTATACTGATTTCTAAGATATGGCATTTTTTTTAAACATCCTAAGAATTATTTTTCTTTAATCACATCTATATCACTGTTATTATGCTAAAACAGATATCATTTTAATTGATTTTTAAATAACTTTTACTTTTTAGACATGTATTATTATATTAAAATTATATAATAATATATTACAATATATTATTATTATTATTATTTGTTAATTTTTCTTTGGGTATAATTTAAATAAAATTTATAACTTTTTCATGACTTTAGGGGTTTTTTAATCTTTCATCAATTTTTAGAAGCATGCCCTACACATATGATGCAGAATATTTGCATAGTTACCGAGTGTGGAAAGAAGGATGAGGTTAAAGAACTGAGATGTAAAATTTTTATTATTGAATATTAAATCTTGTAGTATGTGTAATGTATTAAGTTTACGTGTTTAGTAGAAGTGAGTGTCTATGTGCATTATACAAATAAAATGATATTTCTTTAAAATTAAACTGGTAAATTCAAGAAATAAATGAATCGATTAACTATAAAACCATTATTTTTTGAAAATTTGCCCAAGCAAGTATAGTATGCAAAACAAAATATACATTGAAGTTTTAATTAAAATACTAATTTTAAAAGTATGACAACTGGAGCAATATATACCGTGGTTTAGCATTCAGCATAAATGTACGCGAATCAAAGACTTGATGTTTTCTAGATTTGAAATATGTAATGATTCAGAATTTTGCATAAAATATACGCTATTATCATAGCAGGATCAAGTTCGTTTATGCAAAATAAATAAATAAATAAATAAATAGAAAATAAAAATAAATAAATAAATAAATAAATAGAAAAATAAATAAATAAATAAATAAAAATAAAATAATAAATAAATAAATACAAATGTGTAAAATCTGTTTGACATGTGCACTTTTCATTCACATGACAGATCTCATCCAATGAAAAATCTTTAGTTATCTAAAGAAAACGACGTTTTGTTAATAATAAAAATTATGTAAAGGAGAATATTAATATTAAAAACATTCATAAAACAACATTAAAAGAACTATATTTCTGCAACTTTTCTTTACCAATACACATAGAACTAGAATACTTAAAATCATTGTCTGATAAAATTTTAATTTGAAGTTAACCTGTTTTATTGAAAAATAAATGTCATACAAATGATTTTGTTTGCATAGTTCATAGTAAATATGCTGATCAGTCTATAGAAAATGATGGCTGATAAACCTATCACTTTACGAAGTGTAAATTTTTTAACTGTAATCTTCATTATATCTGAAACGTTTAATGATTCAGAATCTTTCCTTAAATGTACGCTACATATAAATTGCCAGGATATAAATACGGTAATGTGGTATTGCAAAAGATAACATAACACTAACATACCACTTATTCGTGATGCTGCAGTTAACGGAACCTGCACGACAACATCCTCTTAAATATAATTTGTTTACGGTAAAACTTATCATTTGTTTACCGTGCAGGCAGCCATCTAAGATTTTTTATGCAACAAAAACATATTTACATGTTCCACAACTTAGTTTACTCTTTGGATAGTTCTTTTCAATGTGGCAAAAACTGAGAAAAAAAAAAAGTCGTGTAAGTGCACACAACTAACACCAGTAAAAAGTGCACGAAAAAAAAGTTGAAGGGAAAAAAAAAAAAAAAAAAAAAAAAAAAAAAACAGTAACGAGGAAGGCTGGTCACGGAAAGATCCATCTCCCGTCGAGGATTACCTACGCCTCGCTTTAATTTTATAGCCTGTAACTATAACTAGTGCTTGATATATCAATTAAATATTTCTGCATGTCAGTGTATTATGAAGAATTCTCATTGAAGTATTTTACACTTAAAATGCTATTTTTCCAGTGAGCTTAAAATTCCCCAGTTGTGACACTTCAAAATCCATTAACACACAGTAGATTAGTATACTCGCCAGAAGTAGGCACTTTTATATTGTGTTAAAAAAATAAAAATAAATAATGGAATAAATAAATAAAATAAATAAATAAATTAATTAATTAATAAAAAAAATATATAAAATGTGAGCTGATTAAAAATAATGTTTAAATATCAAATATAAATATATATTGTCTGTTTCGTTAATTCATTAAACGAGTGAAAAAATTAACTTGTATAATAATTTAAAAACGGATTACCTTTGAAAAAATGTACGGTTTCAGTAACACTCTGTTTCATTTAACATAAGTCTTTTTTTTTAAACATTTCAATATTTCTATTGTGAAATAATAATCCCGGCTATTCAATCTGTCTATCAGATAGTTACAAAAATTCTGTGTGTCAATACCCAAATATGCAAATCCCATCTCACAATTTGGATTTAAACTACATATTATAAATATACTGAAATACTGATATACTTTTGCCCTGATTTTGTGTAAAATAAATAAGTATTCTGTTACACACTTGAAATTTAAAAGAATACGGTGGTGTATCCACTACTGGTCTTCCCTCTCAAAAAACTGATGGCCTAATAGGAGGATGTTAACTACTGGTAATGACAATTTTGTAATGATAATGATGATACAGTGTGGTTCCAATAACGAAAACACATAAAAATATTGTGATATTATAAAATCAAAATTTCAGCAATGAAAATGAATTCTGAATACTTATTTTAAGCGTCTGAAAGCATGTGATCAAGAAATTAGCTTTAAATATGCAGACGAAACCTATTTAGCATTAGAAAAAAATGCCATAATGTGATAAAAACTTCTCCCTGATTTCATTAAATTACTCTTAGCATGGTGGCTTAAAATACCATTAATTTAAAATATTAATTGAAGAGGGTTGCAAAAGCAACGCTTATTAAGAAACAAATATAAGCAGAACTTGAAAAGCTTATTTTTTGACTTTAACTTTGAAAGTTTACACTGCTCTTACAATATTAAACACTGATGCATTTATCTAATTTTATAAATAAATACTTATGATCAAATAAAAATTTCTTATAAAATTCACTTACTTCTAATGCAATAAATACATAGATAGTTCAGAATTTTTTAAAAATTTGCATCATTTGTAAATTGTAAAGATAGATCAATTTACTTTATAATATATATCACGACACTTATATTATACAAAGAAATCACAACATATATGTTTAACAAAATACCACGATACAAAAATTGTACAAATAAATCTCGTTACCATGTATTGTGTAATTGTTTTACAAAAATATGAATACAAGAATAGTAATTTCGTCTGAACCTTGCTGAACAAAATTATTTTAACAATTTCTTCGTGCATTGTTTCACCAAATTAAAGAATGCATAATTTATATTATAAAAAAAATTGTTTAAAAATATAAATTAGATAGTCCATATGGGATTGAATATTTCAAAAATTTATTAGTTTATGAATTTTTTTATTAACATGCTTTTATGGACTTTCATCAGTTTCAAAATTTTACGGAATAATCATGCAAACGAATTTCAGAATTTCTTTCTTCAATATCTTTAAAATTAGAGTAGTAATTTAAAAATATTGTTTTAAATAGCTTCAACAGGAGCAAAAAATGCCAAACAGTTTTAAATCGAAAAACTGCACTGATGTGAAAATAATATTAGAGATTTTAAGTTAATTAAAAAATAAAGAGATATTTCTTTGGAATGTTTGAAATTTAAAAATTTTCAATTTTATCTTCTTCAACTAATGTTGCATCAAAATATTAATAATTAAAATATTTTAATACTACTCTTTCACAATCGTGTATAAAAGGGAATTTTCTGTTTGCATACTTTTAATTCAAAGTTCTTTTATATCCTCAAACTAAACCAAAATAATAATTAAAACTTAAAAATATGTTCATACCAAATATATTATTTAATGAAAATTATTCACAGTTGTAAATAAATATAAAATTGAATAATTCAGGTAAAAAAATTTCTCGAGCGAAGAGAATAAAAACCCTAAAACTTTTACAATTTACAGATTTAAGTTAAAATATACACAAATATTCAACTTTATTGCCAATACTACTTGAAAGAGACAAGTTGATTTTTATATTCCAGAAATACCTTCAAGTTACAATAGGAAAAATCCAATTACATTTATTTTGTATTGAAGAAGTTTATGTTTTCTTTTCTCTTGCAAGGATTTATCTCAAGTTACTCTAAAATAACAGGATTTGATTCTAATCCGTATTTATTATTCATTAAGAATGGACTAAGTATTTTTTGAGCTTGGAAATTTTTTATTGCTTAAACACTGAAAATCAATATATATATATATATTCAATTCTAGACGAGTTTATTCATTAGATAATATATATATAGAAAGAGAGAGAGAGAGAGAGTTTTATTATGGAAATGAGAAAAGGAAAATGTATAACTTATCTGCAGAATTTTTTGAAAATTTAAGCTGTATTCTTTGTACTTAATAGACTCTTTTATTCATACATTTTATTTGTTCTAGACAGTTTTCTACGTTTTGCTTTAAAAAACCTAATTAAACTTATTTTTACGTTATGAAAATAAAGCATACATTTTTTTTTTTTTAGATTTTTTCTAAAAATATTAGTTTAGGTTACTGTTTCGATAGAGAATTCAATAGCTATTTTAATGAATATTCAAAACTTTTAAAATAATTTTCAATTTATTAAATACATGGAAATTAATGAAGTTTTGATTCAATATTTTTTTTTATGAATAAAGTCTATATAAATTCACATTTGAACAAAACATTTTCATTTCATATCAGCCCATGAGACACATTCGAAGGTGTTATAATACAATGCACTTACATTTACAATAAAGGTTATAATGTAATCTGCGAAGCTAGCTCTAGGGTTGAGATATATATTTGACTTTTAATTTTTATTTCTAGCAGATTAATTTATGCAGAATTATCATGTAACTTCACATGTCGTTCGACTAAGAATCGTTAAAGGAATATATTACAGATTCTTAAGATCAGCGAAAGCCCATGTTATTTTATGGTAAATTTTTTTTATAAAATTACACATTACCTAACTGATATTTTTAAATTCTCTCTTCACATTTTGAATATTCAAGACTATTAAAATGGAAAATTCTTTTTCTGAAAATGAATATGCTTAAAGGTTAATGCTTAATATTGAGTTTAAATATGCAAAAATTATCTATCCTCCTTTTGTAGCAGCAAAATGGATTGCTAAAAATTTAAAAAATAAATTTTTGAAAAATTAGTACCCATTATACTGTTGTGAATTTTCTGAATGTAAAATCAGAATTTAAAAATATCAATTAGGTAATAGAGGGAGAGAGGAGAGCTTTAAGAAGCATCCTTATATATATATATATATATATACTACATGTAAATGAATCCTTGTTATAAAAATAAGTTTCGTTATTTTTATTCTAACATATTAATAACCTGATAATTTTGAATAATTATCGTTTGCTACAAAGGAATTATTTCAAAAATAATTTATTTGCAAAGGATAACTCTCGAATGGCAACACTCTTAAAAGAGAATATTCTTGTTCAAAGAAAAGAGTTTGCTATTCAGAAGAATAAAGTATTTATTTATAACGTGGGAAGACCTTCTCATATCATTATATATAATAAAAAAATATTACTGATTCGCTCATTCATCTGTCAATGTCCAGTCCAAATTGCCAGAGCTAAAAACATGCCGTTTGAACACGACGCGAGCGGTCAAAAACACTCCTGATATCAGCTTTCCTCTTAGGTATGTACTGTACCCCACTAATGAAAGCTTTCTACAATTGGGGAATACCTCGCAAACTGCGGCCTGCTTATCTGAGATCAACAATCTCGGAATATTTTTCAATTCATAGCTGTTTTCGATGAACCATACGGAAACAAAATTAACATTCTTTTTTGAAGTAGTAACGTAATCAACCCCTACCTAAAAAAATCTTTTACGCAGTCTTACCTTATAAACCGGTTTTGTTTAAACGTAAACATGCGTACATTCACCTATAACACCATGCGAAACAACTCATTTCACTCATGCATGTATCACATACGTAACTCATGCTTATTTTGTTTAATATCATGCAGTGATAAAATACAATACACTTTAAAAATATATATATAAACCACTTTTAAACACGTATATAAAATTTTTGTTAAAAATGCACACAAAGCTTTTCGCTACTATTACGTAACATCTTCAGGTGATGTTATTTAACATAAGACATATTTACATATTTACAAATTGAGACTTATAGTTACAAAGACTTTTTGTTTGTAATGATCCTTGTGACAAAGTTACGCTAAATTTCCGTCAGCCTCCATCTTCGCAAAAAAAATGGAGACCCAAATCTAACATAAGAGTAGACAGCATAATATATATATATATCAAAGTACTGATAAACAAATATTGCAGCATTCCAAGATTATCTGTAGCGTAGTTACGTAATTTTAGAAGAAAGTTAAGTTCACAACAGGTCACATTAGAGGTACATGGACAAAAATTTCTTGTAGAAGCAAAAACAAATCTTGAGCAGGAAGACTGGAGGTTTCAATAATAATTGGCAGCGAAGTTACAAAGTAATATGTAGTTATGAGGCAAGGTTAAGTTCAAGAAAGGTCACACTGGTTTAACATGTCGATACTGTAGAAACAAAATTTAAAGAAATACAATGAAAACTTGAAAAATGGATGTCGACTATATATATATATATATATATATATATAAATTTCATTATTTTTTAACATAACGTGTTCCAGATTTCATGAAGAGATGCAGAATCCTTAAATAACTTTATTGCATTTAATGATATTTATTGCTTCTGTCAGGAGAAGGTCTTGAAATTCTCGACGATCCAAAATTATTTCGGCCTGGGACCACAGAAGCTTTACTTATGATAATAGAATTAGTATTATCATAAAGAAATTCAACCAGTGCAGAGCTTTTCTCCTCTTTAATACTACGGATATGCTCATTTATTCTAGCCTTGAGAGTTCAGAAAAGCCTAAAGAGGAAAAAAGTTCTTCACTCGTTGAAAGTTCTGCTCATTTATAATTATTCATGCAATAAAGTAAAATATTCGAATGAAAATGTTGTATTTTAGGAAATTGTTAACGATTATAAAATTGTAAGCAAAATATTTTTCCTAAATTGCTCACAAATCATTAAACTAATATATATGGATAATTTTTCACTTTACTTATATTACTAAAATCACTTTTATAAACCTTATATATTATAGATTACATGACGCAAAAGATTCTTACAAAAAATAAAATAAAATAAAGTAAAATAAAATAATTAATTAATTAATTAATTAATTAATTAAAAAAAAAAGTAAAGCTTTCTGAAACTAAAATGGTGAAACATATTGCTAGTATATTTAGAATGTGTCCAATTTACATGTACACATATGTCTAGAAAAAAGAAAATTATAACAATTTACAGTTGAAAATTTTCAACTTGAATTTTACAAGAAAAAAGATAATTTTTACAAATGAAATATCTCACAAGGACATAGCAGCAAAAATGTAAAATTTTATCGAGAATATTTTTAGTGCAGCCCTTTTTCATCATCGTGTTCTTTATTGAGTAATTTTTGTCAAACTTAATCGTAATTGTATGTTTAAAAGAAATTACTGTATAAAGAATAATATGTGAAAAAAGGGCTGGTACTAAGAACAATCCGGAATAAATTAATAATTTCGCAAATATGCACAAGGGGTCTAAAACTAATAAGTGAATATTCTTTTTTTTTTTTAATTCCTTTCACTTCTTTTATTATGAGTTGTGATTTTTCTGTAAAAAGCGTCACCTGGTAACAACTTTTAAATAATACTTTTAATTCCGAGAAAGAATTTTGTTTAATGTGCAGATAACCATATCAGTGCTACATTGCCCAAAATATTAATCTACTGTGAAAGTTTAACTATTACAACCCTATATAGTACATACCTTTAAGAAGAAATTGCACCAAAGCATTAGTTACCAGAATAAAAATGTAATATGAAAAATTAAAATCATGTAGATAAAAAGCATGTAGATTAAAAAGAAAGAAAATATAAGTAAGCACTTAGTTATTAATTTTGACCTACTTAATAACAAAAGAAATATATGATTTAATTGATGCGCTGATTTTTGTAAACTGCAGATTACCATACAGTGGAGCTAAAACACGAACTGAATCGATAGTAGCACTACTGTGATCAAAAGTGGGGAACTAAGAAATTCCACATATGTTAAGTCTACACGAATAGCATCTTTGATCAACGATAGTATTTCTATTTCGGGAACAGTTAGTAGCAGGTTTGAACGTAATTTTTTTTTTTTTCACTTTCTATTATTTTTGAATTCACAAAACCATGCTAAAAAAATCAGAGCTATTCTTTTAAGAAGTAAAATTAATTTTTCTAATGTTTAAATATATACTTTCAGAAATACACACATATTAAAGTACAAATAAAAATTACATACTGTGATTCTGAAATAGCAGTATGAAATCATTAAATATTTAACAGTTGTTGGTGTAAATAATACAAAATCCTTTAAAAGGAAAAAAAAAAAAAAATAGTTCATGTATTAGGTCGTTGCAAAAGTTCGTGCGGACGCGGATCATTTTATTGCCTCCAAAGACGAGAGCTTCTATCGCCGTGGTATACGTTTGTTACACGAAAAATGGGCAAAGGTTATAGAAAGTAACGGAGAGTATTTTGATTAAAAATTCTCGTTTGATTTGATGTATTTTTATGAAATGAAGCTATTAAAAACCGCACGAACTTTTGCAACGACCTAATATATTTTCAAAACTTAGTTGCTTAATATTTAGTCCTTGCTTGTTAATATAAATTGTTCTGACGATCAAGTTTGTAAGCAATAAGAAAATTGCGAAAAAATAAATTAATTAGAACGAAATAAAAATAAATAAAATAAAATAAAACAAAATAAAAAATAAAATTAGATAAAATAAAAATAAAACAACGATTGAGTAAGCTGGAGAGCTCGAAAAACTTATAGCCGTTGGCCGTAGGTAACTTTAGTTACCATTTGGTTACCGCTGAGTATACTGGAGTGTCCAATCTTTATAATAATCTGTGGTGTAGGCTTAAATTACATAATCTCAATTAGCAGAAGAATTAATAAAAACATTTCATATATGAACCATACATTATAAGCTTTATATGCCATTTCTTTTCTATGTTTAATTTAGGAATAAAAGAAATGATAAATAAACTGCGTAAAATTAACAGTAATTAATATTTTTTTTATGAATTTGTAAATACACGAAGTATAAATGTAAGGAATGGTCTCATGTAAATATATGATAACTTTTTATATCTGAATCCTATTCAAAAATTTAATCCTTTTAGAGGCAAGAAGAGTTTGCTCCTTTAAAATAATCTACTGGCATAATATACAAAAGAAATATATATTTTTTTCCTCTATGCTATTTGTGAAACTCTAAAAAAAAATTTGGAGAAGTTTTTGCGGTTGGGAATTAAAATTAGGTGGGACATAATATACCCCACTTCCCCTGAAAGTGTTAGATTAAACATAAAATTTAAAGTTTACAAATAGTATTTTTAAAACCATATGTCTTAAAACCATAAAAACTATTTGAGGAAAAAATGTTTTACTTTGGGTTAATCTGTTCTTTGTTACGTCCCATAGTTTGTATGGTATTATAAAGATTGAACTATATTGGTATGGACGCTCCATGTTGATGATTGCGCAAAATATGAACTAGACAGTACAAATTTGTGAAACATATTCTGTGTCAATTGACAGAATTATTTTTTCTTTTGATGTTTATTGAAACATCGTCTCTTTTGCTTGGTAAATAATTCTACATTTATTATTATTTCATTTTCGTAGAAAGAAATTCTACCGAGATTCTGTTATGATAGACTTAAAAAGGTTTTTCTTCTATTTTCTTGATTATAAGTTGAAAAGTATAGATAGTTAAATAGAAGTTTTATTTAATATGAAACATTTAAAAATAAAGCGTCTTAAGTAAAAACCTTTTTGAAAGAAAAATAATGTTTTAATACATTAAGAACATTTTAATTACCTACATTAATAATTCAACTTCTCTTAAACTGCTTATATAAGTTTCGAAACATAACTATATATTTTTTCATTAAAATATCATAAACAGTGCATGTTTGAATCTGAAATAATATTAATACAAAAAAAAAAAAAAAGTTTTCCAAGAACATGCTCTCGAGTACATACGGAGTAGGACCCCTCAAAAAGACTCCACACGAAGAGCATTCCCTCTATAGTATACGATCATATTGTACTCAAACGGCATTAACGGCCCTCTTCACTTACCGTCGCCGGAAGCCCGAGCCAATGTTATTCTATAGGGAAATTTTCTTTACAAATAACTTATTAACTAATACATATTTTTAAATTCTGTTTTCACATTCAGAAAATTCCCAACTGTTAAATGGATGGACCTTTTTTAAAAGTGTATTTTTTAAATTTTAAATATTTTATTTTAAAATTGCAAAACGAAAAAATTTTGCATATTGAAAATTCCTATTTTGCAACTTCAAAATAAAATATAAAAAAATTAAAAAAATAATTTTTTTAAAAAAGGCCTTCAATTTAACAGCTGGAAATTTTTAGAAAGTGGAAACAGAATTTAAAAATATGCATTTGTTAATAAGTTATTTGTAAAGAAAAATTTCCCATAGAATAACATTAGCTTCGGCTTTCGGCGGCTGTGAGTGAAGTGGGACCTTAAGCCACAAAACAAATACAAGAAATTGCAGTTGCGTTTTTTCATAAAAATGATAGTAATAATAATAACAATATCGATAATAAAGAATAGAAAAAAGACAAGTAAAAAAACAGAATAAAAAACATTAAAAAGTAAAATAAATAAATACAAAATGGCATACATTTAAAAATTAAATTTTCAAAAATGTGACCATATAATAAAGTAAATTTCACTAAATTTCAATGTAAATAACTATAAAATTTTGTGTGTGATATAATGTTATTTTAAATTAACGGAACCTGTATCAAATTACGATTAAAATGTAAAGAAATATGCATTACAAAAAAAAAAAAAAATTCTAAAATTTATGATACTTTAAATCAAAAGAAAAAAAAAAAAAAATCACAAAATGAAAAATAATAAACCTCAATATTGAAGTTTATTTCATGTCATTTAATATAAAATTTCACAACATTTTTATAAAATATTTTGTCAAGTATTATTTTCTAGTATTCTAAAATAATAAAGATCTACTAAAAAATTTTTGAAAACTTTTCAATTTATCTCAAATAAATAGAATAGCCACAAGGAAAAAGAAAATATTTTCTAATATTAACAGCATGAAAGTTTTATATGTTGTCAGTAATAGAAGGGTAAAAATTGATTTTCGCTTAAAAAATAAATTTGTTAAAAAAAAAGAGGTATTTTTAAAATTTATTTTTCTACGAAAATTTATTTAAATTTGCGGTTTTTTTTCTAATTTACATGCAAAATTGCAGTTAGTTGTAAAAAGTGAATTAGTTTCGTTATAAAAAGCATTATGTAACAAGATTTTGTCATAATAATAATAATAATAGAATTTCAAACGTGTTATAGAATGAAATGAAATGAATCTTCCATTTTACTTGAAAAGGTATATAATTAATCTCTACGTACCTTCTCTAACACAAAATCTGCATTCTTTTAAGGCACTACAATCATGTTAATGTTAAAAGAATTACTTAGTAAGCGATAGTCAACATCTCAAAAAATTCTTATTTAATAGCATTATAAATAATGAATAACACATAACTTAATACTTATTATTTTAATTAATAATAAACAAAAAGAAATCAATTAGAATGTTGAGCAAAGCGCAAATTGTTATATTAATATTTGTACCACATTTTACAAATAAATATAAGTAACAAGCAATACAAAAGCCAATAAAATAAAGCTTATAAATAATAAAAAAAAAATGTTAAAAATGCACAAAATAAAAAAAGTGCATTACTTGTTTTGATTGAAATAAAAAGTCACGGTTGTTAGTCGGATGAAAAAATATATACGTATGCACGAACACAACACAAGTGCAGTAATTTTACAAAGTACTTTTTCTCTCAAACATTACAATTGCTGTAATATTTATGTATTAATTTATTTATTTTAATAATACACGGGTGTGCAAATTTTCTAAACTACATATGAAAATCAAAATAAATTGAAAAAAAAAAAAAGTGCTCAAAATATGGTTTCTTCTTCTTAGGAAAGAAAAGGAAATACTTTACATGCTAGAGAAATAAGTAAAACGAATTACTGTATACGATGTTATTTTTAACTCTGCCTAATTTATAAAAATTGCTTTTTAACTGTAAGAAGAAGGATAAATTTTCCCGCTATCGTGAGTTGAAAAATCCATTTACCTATTTTATAAAATCGCTGTATATTTATCTTCTCCCTCTAGAATATTTATTCTAATTTATTTCGGAAATGGGATTTGATGGCAGTATAAGTGCAGCTTTGCACTGATGTTCTGTCTTTCATTTTCTCCCCTATTTATATAAAAGCCACTGGGATTTTACTGCAAAAAAAGTAGTTTGAATAAGATTTTTAAGTGTTATAGATGAAAAAGAAAATTGTGTATTTAATTGAATGTGTCGAAACTTTTTTATATTATGTTAAGATTTAATGAGATATATTGCTGATACATTTTGCTTTTTTTATATGATTTATATTTTTAAAAAGAACAAAATGTAGAGTATGTTGCAAAAAATATATTGAATAGATATGAAAATTAGTATATAGTTATTTAATGAAATTGAGTTCCATTTTAATAAAATGTCATTAAAATATATTTTTCAAAAAAAGACAGTAAGCTACTCAAAGAATTTTAAGCAGATATCTCAAACTTTACAGGATTTTGATGAATAAAAATTACATTTTTATTCGTTACAAAATAAGAAGATTTATTGTATGTTTAGCTATACATATATCTTGGTTTCAATTGACTAAATTTACCAAAAAGCTAAAAACAAAAAGAAAAGTTACACTGTTCATATAAGTTAAGTGAAATTTTCAAGCTGTACTTTCCTATAATATAAATTACTTTAAATGTCATTGGAAAACGTAAAAGAATGTAGAATAAAATTTAAAATACACTTTCAAAAATGACCCTTAATGAATTAAAATAGTTTTTTTTTTTTTGTTGTTTTTTAAACGAATTAATAATGTTAATCTTACATTTTATTTCGGAAATATTATTTATTTCATTTGAAGAAAAAAAAAGTAAATAACGTTATGTTTTGAACTGTAAAGTTCATCTTCCGCAAAAGTTTGAGAAGGTTTATAATTACCATCTTCATACATTTATCTTAAGCCTTCGGTAAGTTTTAACTTACTCCAAATACTTTCAGTTCCCTATCATACCATAGTTGAGGGAAGCTAACGATTTCGTGAAAATTTTCTGCGTCAGATAGCTTTAATTTTTAAACGTTTTGAGGCGTGAGAAATCCAAAAATAATAAAATGTGGTGTCCTCTCTTAGGTTAGCCAGTTTGTTAGTAACTTAGTACTTTAGTTAGTTCGTATGATAGACTATGTGTACGTTGCCTCAAGAACAAATGAACGTAAAGTCTTACAAAATTAAAAATATCCTTTATGACACTGGCAAAAAAACTATTCAACTTTCTAATTCGAAGAATTCATAGGTTAAAACTTCGTAATTTATTCAAAATTTATGATTTGTTTAACTTGGGAGTCTAGGGTATTTTTGTTTTCTGAAACATGCATTGAAAAGAATATTTTACTTCTTAATCGGACCACCTTCAAAGTAACAATTGTGATGCCGGCATGAATATAATTAATGATGAAGATACTAATACTAAAATTTTAAAAGTTATTCAAAGTTTATGGACGTTTTAACATGGCAAAATAGAGAAAAACTTTGTATAAACGATAATTTTGGGGGGTATTTTCATAGTATAGGTGTCATAACACTTTTTCACTACCATTTAGGACACTGGCACAAACATCATTACCTATGAAAATTCCATTTTGAAAAGGTTCTTAAGTTAATAGATATTTTTAATTTTCTTAACATTGCAGAATAAATGGATTAATATTTACTCATAGACTAACAATTTAGCTTCGAATCTTTTAAAAGTAATTTATGCTTATGAGCCAAATATTTTTTGTAATATGTAGTAGAAATATAATTTTGGCTGTGACGTATTTTTACAATATATACTAGAAATAGAAATTTGGCTGGGGCGTTTCCATATTTGTTGCAAAATTGTCAATTTTCTTTTTCCTTTTTCTTTTTTGTAAATGTTTTTTAATGCCTTCAGTCCATTCGAAAAAGTAGCTCTATTAGTTTCTTACTTTCTCGTACCCATAAGGTAGAGAAAGTATTGTTTTTGGGTCAAATTTTCGAACGCGAGATTTTGTTATATTTACACGTTTTGAGGTCCCCTGTATACCAAAATCATGTTTTTAGCAAATGGTCTGTGTGTGTGCGTGCGTGCGTGCGTGCGTGCGTGTGTGTGTGTGTGTGTGTGTGTGTGTGTGTGTGTGTGTGTTATCAGCATATCTCAAGAACAAATAGTAGCAGAAATTCCAAACTTGGTATTCTAAATGTGTATCATATATAGATGCTACAGTAAGCTTTTCGTTAAGATCAAGCAAATAGTTCGTGTATAGGGACAATCAAGAGAATTCTAATACATTACGTCTATGGGGGAAATTGCAGGAAAGTAGAGTTTAACATCTATAGACTGCACTAAACCAAATGAAACGAATATATTTTTTTTGTAATGGAGATAGTTAACTGGGAATTTTTTTTTGTGTATGTAGGAGCCTCGCCTCCCCCCTGGGGAAGAAGTCCCCCCCTCGAGGGGAGTAAATTTTCATGCTGGGTATCTTTCAAAAGAGCTCGCCAATACCTTTAAAATGAATGGTTGAACCATCGATCTGCGATAATTTAAAACAAAGATATCGATTTTTTTTACTTTTAACGGAAAAAAAAAAAAAAAAAAAAAAAAACTTAAAAAAAATTACTTTTTTTTTTTTTTTAATTTAAATATTGAGAATAAAATGGACTTATTTTGAATATTTGGTGTTATTCTACTTCTCTAATATGGAAATTGTCTGCCTTATCATAAAAGATAATTTTTTTAAATAATAATTTTAATAAATTATTTTTTAATAACCGAATTAATTTCTATATAAATGTAGGTGCATTAATGAAACGGAGGGTTGAGGGGGGCGATAGCCCCCCTCACACAGAACTAATTATCATATAAAATTCTCCAGAAGCCTAATATGAATTGTTTAACATAGGTTTACATAACAGTTCTCGTTATCTTACCTATTAATCTGCAACCTGTATTTATAGTATTTAATTTCAGGGTAAGAGAAAGTCGTGTGAGTGACACACCAGATTATTACATTTGGTTGCATTTCTTCAGGGTTTTCAACAAAAGACAACCCTAATTTCCAAATAAAAAATCAGGAAAACAAAATAAAACTTAAAATTGAAACAAAAATTATGTTTATTAGGAAAACTGTAAAAGATTTACAATTAATTTTTAAAATTTGTTATAAAAACTCCCTTCCCCCCAATCTCACGCAAGAAAATGACGGTGAATGTTATTATCACCTTACAGAGTCGCGATTGTAGTGATGAGATGCCAGAGCCAGATCAGATTTCCAGCGATTAGATTTCCAGCACTATAACGACAAGGTAGGTTTGCATGCGGGAGAATAACCCGACCCGAACCCGACAAGTGAATTTTGAATCAACCCGAAACCCGACCCGAACCAGACAAATGAATTTTATTCGACCCGAAAACCGACCAGAACACGAACAAAGGAATTTTTGGCAATCCGCACCCGCACCCGACCCGAACCCGATATCTTTAGACCTGAACCCGACCGAAACTCGATATATTTTACCCGATCCCGACCCAAAACCGGAATCTAAATGAAAATTAATAATTCATCTAAAAATCATGGAAATCATTTTTAAATTATAAAATAAAATAAATTTTAATATTTTAACTGTCACCCTGCTGTGTGTATGTGTGGTAAATCCTTTAAAAAGAATTAAAAAAGTAATTACTAATACTAAGTTATAACTAAGTAAAAAAAAGAAAAAAAAATCGAAAAATGAATTAATCATAATTTTTAACTATTTATGTGTGTGGGTTTCACGCTTAGTGTTTGTAGTTTTATTGTTTAATGTTCATTACACACAGAATAATATTAAAATAATACAATGATACAGACGCCAACTAAGCATCCACTAAACTCATCAAAATCTACATTCCTATAACTTCTAAAAAACATCTGCAAGAGAAAAAAAAAATAATTATCAGATTAAATTAACAATCTATTTTAAATGGATGTAAGTAATCAAAATAGATTAATCATACATCTGGTTACTGTGAAAGAAGTAGTCTATTTTCAACAACTTATATTCTAAATAATAATTGCTTTCTTTCTTTTATTTTTTATTTATTATTTTTTTTTTTTTTTATTTATTTTTTTTTGTTCGTTGCTTTAGTGGGGTATGGATGTTTATTTTTTTATGATAATTTTGGAAAGCGTATATCCATCTTGGGTGTATAAAGCAAACTAGTGGATCTGCAGATCAGGAGCCTCAACGTCCTATTTGCATCAGACATTATTCAATAGGTCACTTTTATTTATTCCTTATTATATAATAGTATATATTGATTCGATCGACTTGTTACCATAATCAGATACATTCCTGAGGGGGGCGGCAGCCCCCCTCAGTATCTCTCCCCCTGCTGTATCTCTCTTTGTATACCTATTTGTATATAATATAAAGTGTTACGGAATTGTAAATAATTGCATTTATTTTTCCATAATTTCTTTCAAAGAGGTTTAGTATGTTGATAAAATGCTAATTTTGTGCATTTCTAGTCGTTTTAGCGTTAAAATAGCCTAATTTTCCCTTGAAAACGCATTAAAAACCTCCAATAAGGGAAGAAATGGATTTGGCGCCAAATGTAACGACTGTTTCCCTCCTTGGCGATTTTTGGCGACCTTGGCGAGAAAATCCTTATTAGGGATATACCAAATATGGAAGCTTTAATCTCATTATGAGGAAAGAGAATTTTCCAGAACAGTCTGTGTTTAATAGAAAAGTATAAAAGGAGCATTTATTCGCCAAGGCGGTCAGTGTGAGATCTGTGTCAGTTTCGTCAAATGCTTGCTTTGCTTTGAGCCTCTTTGGATGACACTTTCTTTATGTGTTATTGCTAAACAGCTTGTACTGTTGATTTGCTGTTAACGGCTGTTGTTTAAGCTGTGTTTACTGGTTGAATTGAAGCTGATACTTGGTTTATAGACCTGTATTTTTCTGGAACTTTCTGTGAGTACATCACTGAATTTTTGCAAGTTTCGCCTTTCATTCTCGGGCAACTTACGGACCCCCAAGTACGCAACAATATGCATTCTTAGTAAACGAAGGTCTTGTATTATTTCCCTGAAATTCATAAATACGAAATTTCATAACTACCAATTTTCATACAAAAAAAATTACATAGCATATCGGAAATATTTTGCGTAACCTTTAAACTAATTTCCAATTCTATGCCCACAATTATCAACAGGAAAACATGCTTTTAAAATTCTAATAAAATTTCACTATATTTGATGGGGTGTAACCATGTTAAAAGAAACCTTTAAGAAATATCGACTATAGACAGTAATAGTACGAAATTATTTTATGTATCCCGGAAAAGTAGCCACATTCATTATAAACGTTAAAAATAAGAATAAACTTAATTAATTATAACTCAAAAATTTTTCAAACTAATTTGACATCATTTGGATGATTTACAGTGCATACACGGAATTATTTTGTGTGGTCCCACAAATTATTTAGTCTATACATAACCTTTTTATAAGAGTAAACATAATTTTAAGCAACTTTATAATGTATGTTAATTTTATTAAGTTCAATTCAGCATAAACGCATTAAAGAGCGCGCTTAAAAAAAAGTTTGTCCATAGGCTCTAACGTTACGAAATTCTTTCTTGTGTCTCTGTAAACAAACCATAAAAATTGTATACACCAGTAAAAACTATTCAGCCTATCTTGCGTTTAAAATTAATAATTGTTTCAAATTTAACATCATTTGGATGACTACGTAAGATTGTCAGAACACTTTTGTAAGGTCCTGTACATTAATTAGAAAGTTTAAGAGCACATATTTTCATCAAACAACATGAGTTTAAGCTTCTTACTCACGTACGCTAGTTTCATTTTCTTCATTGCAAAGTAATGATATTAAAACGCGTTTAAAAGCGCGTTTAAAAAGCCCCTTACGCCGTAATGTTAAGAATTTTGCGTGTCCTTATACACAGTTTATAAACAATATAGCAATAAAAATTATACAGCTACTAATATACAAAGCTGGAACGTGTGCGCCAATTTGCAAATCAATCGAAGAAATTTTGCGGCCGCTATTGCGGTGCATACAAATTCTTCCCATAGGCCGTAATGATAAAAAAAACTTTGGCGTGTCCCTGTACACGAACTACAAATGGAATGCACACCAAAAACTATACAGCTAATTTCGTGGGGATCATGAACATGTGTATCAAATTTCAAGTCAATAGCGTGATATTTACGGCCGCTATCGCACGACAGACAGGCAGACAGACGGACAGACGGAACACAAAATCCTTTTCAGTCTCAACACAGGGCCTCCACTGACGTTTCGGCAAAAATTGGAAGTCAATAGCTTGATTTTTGCCGTGGCTATCGCGATACATACAAATTCCTCCCTTATGCCGTAATGATAAGAAAAACTTTGGCGTATCCCTGTATACGAACTACAAATGGAATACATACCAAAAACTATACAACTGATTTCATGGTGCTCATGAACATGCGTACTAAATTTCAAGTCAATAGCACTATTTTTGCGACCGCTACCGCGATACATACAAATTCCTCCCATAGGCCGTAATGATAAGAAAAACATTGGCGTGTCCCTGTATACGAACTACAAATGGAATACATACCCAAAACTATACAGCTGATTTCGTGGGGCTCATGAATATGTGTACCAAATTTCAAGTCAATAGCGCTATTTTTGCGGCCGCTATCGCGCGACAGACAGACAGACACACAGACACAGCCCAAAACCGTTTTGAGTCTCAACAGAGGGCCTCCACTGACGTTTCGGCAATACATTTCTGCTTTATTAAGATAAAAGCTTTTTGAAAGATGTTCTCAAGTCGACCCGATTTGGCGAAAACTAAACCCGACCCGCAGTAAAAAAAAAATCCAGTCAACCCGACCCGAACCCTACCCGCAAGAAAGAAAAATGTTGTCGACCCTAACCCGAACAGCGAGTCGGGTCGGGTTCGGGTAATATCGGGTTAACCGACCCGATGCAGGACTCTAGCATGTATGTCATTGATAATGCGTAATTTCTAGTAACGAAATATTGCATGCTAGAACCCTCTACAATGTGTGGCGCTCTCTTTTGTCAATTTTTGCTACTAATGTTGAAATTTCCATTTACACTTTTGCAGATTTTGCAGTAAACATTTGTTCCACACTTTTATCGACTTTGATTTTAAGATTTTTTTTAATCTTGACATCATTATTTAATTCGTTGGATACACTTTTCTAAAATATTAGATAAATTTAAATATTATTTTGATATTTTAACAAAAATTGTCTTCATCCACAACATGAATTTGAACTATATCTCAAGGACTCTAGATCCATAAACTCGGATAATGAAAATATAACATCGATATTTATTTTCAATAGACTTATAAATAGCTATAAGCATGTATATTTTATTTATTATTTATGTACTCTAAGACATTAAAAAAAAAAAAAAAAGTCTCAGCAAGAAGGAATGATCTGAATGGGACAAAAATTGGTAGATTTGATGTACATGCAGAAAAAAAAAAAAACGAAAGATTAAAGTATCAGAAAAAAATGAATGATTTAATCTAGAAAAAATTCTTCTGAAAGTGAACAATAAATAACGCGTTGGTCCACCTCTGGCCTGTATGTAACCAGTTATTCTACTTAGCATGTTTAATAGAGATGTTTTTCTGCGATATATCGTTAAAAATTCTGTCCAATTATTGCGTTAGATTGCTGAAATTCCGAGCAGGTTGGAGGACCCTTTTCCTAATTCTCCAAACTTCCTAAGTGGGGGAGAGATCTGGCGAGTTTGATGGCAAATGTAATGCTGGACAAGCGAGAAAACAAACAGTAGAAACTATCAATGTGCGAGGGTGAGATTTATCATGCTGTAATGTAATCTCGAAAAGGTGTGACATGAACGGCAACACAATGAGGCGTAGACTTTCGTTGACATAACGTTGTGCTCTAAATGTGTCTCGAATTAAAACCAAGGGGTCCTACTATGACATCAAATGACACCCTAGATCATCACTCTTGGTTTTAGGGCCTGATGACTGGCGATGGTCAGGTTGGAATCCCCCGCCTTTTTTTCCGGGGCCCAGACATGTCTTCGCTGGTCATCAGGTCTTAAATCGGATCAGGAGTCATCACTGAAGAAAATTTTACTCCAGTCAGTATCATTTCAGGACATATAGGAACAATACCACAGCAAAGGGCTTGTTGATTTACAGAGGTAATTGATAATGGAAGCCGGTGCGCACTGAGCTCAACCTTCTTTCTGTAAGCCGCCTATTTGTGACCTTCGCGGTCATTGAAGCACCCGTCTTCAATACATAGGATCGATATAATAATGAATATGGGGCTCTGAGCTCAGCTCTGACGATTGATTGGTCCTTAATGTTTGTCATCTATCTAGGCCAGTCTCTTCCTTCTTGGTGTTTTAGCCATGATTATTAAGCCATGGTTCACCTATTTCTGACAACATAGTCTAAAACTACATAATTCCTATTCAAATGTTAAGCGAGTCGGTAGTTACAGCACACGGCTTCTTTGAGCACAACGACACGTCTTCTCACAAACGCTGATATTTGCACATATTGTTCACGCACCTATATACGAAACGTACTTATTATCTATCTGAGTATATGAAAATAAAAGAATTTCTGAATCTGGAGAAATTTTAAAGAATTTCTGATCTGGAATCGAAATTTTTCCTCTTTTATATCTTGCAAATTGCACAGTTAAGGTGGGCTTCAGCATCACATGATCATGCATTGGCCGTCAAACTTTTACATTTTGCATTTTCTGTCGAAACCTGTATGCATATCAATTTGTGTCTAGTTGGCATTTCTCCTACTTAGTGCGTCGTTGTTTTGTCCTAGAGTGTATATTAAATTTTATACAGTACATTTTACAAAGAAAAAATAATATTAGTTGTATTTTAATACATAAATTTTAAAAGTGTTTTATCAGAAATTTACAGAAGTTATTTGGTACTTACATTTAAGTTCAAAATGCGTATTTAATTTTCAGTTATTTTTTATTTATTTTATATATATATATATATATATATTAAAAAGAAAATCAATCGGTAGACATTTTTTTATTGATTATCGTGTGGTATACGTTTAAACTGATTTATATACTTTATATACCTGAAGAAATTATTAAATTTCGCTAAATTAATACATCTTTAAGAAAATATGTACAGGTTCTGTCTAGAAGGTAATGAGTCTGATTCCGTAAAATTTATTTATTTGAAGATAAATTTACATGCACTTAACATCCTTCAAAATCTCCCCCCCCCCAGCATTAGCACACCGTTGCTAATGACTCTGCCACCCATTGACACGCGCTTGGCAGTCTCCAACAGGAATGCCGTTACGTTTCTCTTCATGTTCTGCAGATTGTCAGAACAATTAAAAACAATCTCAAAACAACATCTTAAGCTGGATTTTATGTTGTGTTTTGCTACAAACTGACTCAGGAGCTTGGCTCAAAATTTTCGCATTTGAAAATCCTTCGTGGCGATGTATTTTATAAAGTCCCAATCTCTACACAATCTTTCGGTTACTCATCGAACGATGATAGTGCAAAAGTGCTTTAACTTTAGCCACATTGTCTGAAATTCGAGAACTTGATGGACGCCTGGCGCATTGTTCGTCATTGACGTCCAGTCTTCTGTCTTTCATCTTCTGTGCCCTTTAAACATTTAAGCTGTAGATAAATAATATTTTCCATAGACTCCTTGTAACATGGAAAACGTCTCCATTTTTTTTTTTTTTTTTTTTTTTTTTTTTTTTAACTTTTACACAAAATTTTGTGGGATATTGCAGCTTGATACTCTGTTTCATTCTAAAAACCTAATGCCAGTTTCAAACCTGTAGCTGCTTCATGAGCGATCTGTGTTTCACAATAACTCAAGGCCATCTGACTTCCCCCAGTTTCCGTAGCTGGGAGTCATCATCACCTGTATCATCCGCAAACTTTGCCCATTTGCCATTCTGCTTACTAAAAAAAAAAAAAAAAAATCATTACATTCTGGACAGAAGTTGTATATGTGTAGGTTTAAGTCTAACTTTCGTTTGGCAATATGTACACTGATCTGTTAGAAGCCATAGCTTATTTTTTTTCGTGTTCTTTATGTTTACATACAGTGCGTTGCATGAATATAAACGCACCTTTTCCAATAACCAGAAATATAATTTTTAAAACTTTAAAGGAAGGAATGTGATTTACAGTTATTGCATATGACTAACAACTGAATAAGGTGCTTTCAGCACGTATGCTTCGGCTCATACAAGCTTATGTAAATGAGTGTCTAAGCATTTTCTTATTTTTACTGTTTTTCGTTTGTTGCGCGAAATTAAACGCACTCTGTATTTTGCATTTAAAATTTAACAGAGCTACCGGAATTAAATTAAAACATAGATAGTCGTGTTGCTAAAGTTCTCTAAAAATAGTTTTAATGCCTGAGTGCAAAATTTACGGAGTTTTTTTAGGATGGCAAGAGGGAAAACGTTGACAGTAGACGAGAGGATAAAAATCGACTTCATGCGTGGTAAAGGCTTTAGCAATCATGAAATTGGGCGCCGAATAGGAAGAAGTGAGAGGGTTGTGCGAAGTAATATAAAGAAAGGAGCAAATTATGGGGAAATAGCGTATAAGAAGCGAACAGGAAAGCTCACCAGTTACGCCAAACATTGAATATGCAACGCTGCAAAGAATAAGAATATTTCCTGTGTGAAGATAAAGGCTCAATACAATCTGGGTGTTCATCGGACAATCATATGGAGAACTATCAAAGCTGCAACATTCACTAAATTTAAGAAAATGAAGGCGAAACCACCCCTCACTCAAAAGCACAAAGCTATGCTGTTGGAATGGGCACGAAAATGGATTCTAGATCGACTAAATTGGGAAAAAGTCATCTTCTCAGATGAAAAAAGTTTAATCTCGATGGCCCGGACGGATTTCATAGCTACTGGCACGATTTGAGAACCGAAGAAATGCACTGTTCAAAACGTCAATCGGGAGGTGGGTCTGTCAGGGTGTGGGCAGCCATAGGTTTTAAAGTAACTTTCAAATTAGAGTTCGTGGAGAACACTATGAACTCTGTAGATTATGTCCAGATCCTCACAAGGATCCTCCGCCGTCCAGCAGTCAAGAAAGCTGGAAGAAATTATATTTTTTAGCAAGATTGTGTATCTGTACATACAGCACATATCGTAAAAAAATGGTTCCGTGACAATAAAATTAAAGTTCTGGATTGGCCCTCAAAAAGCCCCGATTTAAACATAATAGAGAACGTATGGGGTATTCTGGTTCGCCGTGTTTGCGTAAACGGAAGGCAGTTTAACACGAAAAATGAACTAAAATATGCCATTTAATTAGCTTGGAAGACAATCAGCTTGGATTACCTCATGCCACTATATCAGTCAATGCCAAGGCGTTTACTGCCTGTTCTAGAAGTCCATAGTAGCTTTACAAAGTATTAGATGCAATATTTGTTACTCAGTTATCTATTTTTTACATGTGTGTTTAAATTCATGCAACATGTACTTTTGTCATAAATTCAATGAAATTATTTTCTAAAAAAGAATAAGGGTCTTTCATTGTTTTGACTCGTATTTTCATTTCTTGAATCATACACATACAGTTTGCATCAAGTGTCATCCATTCATATTTTTTTATTACACTTCTATACCATTCTAATTCTTAAAGCTAAGGTGCGTTTATATTCATGCAACGCACTGTAACTTTTAGTTATAAATTAATATCACAGGTTAGTACAATTGTATCATTAAAACAGTATTTGTTGCAACGAATAAGTATTTTTCTGACTTTTCCTTTTAAAAAACGAATTCTCAATTTATTTCCAATAGTCTTAAAAAAACTTTTCATCAACAATAAATACACTTTATATAAAGTCAGATATGAAAAAAAAATGAAAAAAAAAAAAAATGAGAAATAAAATATCTAAAGAGAAATCAATTCAAAAAGCTACTCTCTCTATATATTCTTTTACTAGATAAGTACGAAGAACAGATACTGGGGTCTGTATTAGAATTTTTCCACTCTTTTAAAGTGAAAAAGATTCTAAGTATGATAAATGATACATAAGTTACGTGTATAGGTTTAGAATGTAAGAGTGTTGATTCGAAAACGTATAAAATCCTTTATCAAGATTGTTTCGATGATAGAAATTTTCAGTAGCTATAAACGAAAATGCGCAGAAAAGTAAGTAAAAAGAAGGAAAAGAATGTCCATGATAACTCTGGGTTTTGTTTAAGTGTTCTCCATATTTGCATGATTTATAAAAGCATGTGATTTTAGAACTTTATATTTTCTTACAGCATTTTTATTTTGTGTGCTTAAAAAACTTTCGAAATCATAGTTTTTTTTTTTTTTTTTTTTTTTTTTAATAAAGTACATATTCTTTTAATGAAGTTGTTGTGAAGTTTAAATTAAATAATTTTAATGTTGTCCCACTCTGGCTCTTTCAAGATATTTTTTCAATTACAGTTTAAAGAAAATTTATAAGTGTTGCTATAGTTTATAAAATTTAAAATACAATGTGAATGCTTGATAAGTTATTTTTACTTTAAAACTTTAAAAAACATTAAAACCCGTTTAAAAGATTACCTCGCTAGCGCTTTCGGCTGCATCACGCAGCCTTCTTCTGGCGTTTTAAAAAGTTATTTTTACTATAAAAGTTTATCGTGAATGAATCTAGTTAAATGATTGAACTTCAATGCAACTATTTCTGAAAAAAAAAAAAAAAAAAAAAAAAAGATCAAAGTGTGAAAAACAATATTAGTCGAACGGAGTAATTTCAAGTGAGTAATGTGTAGTAGAACTTTTTCAGAAACATTTTTAATCCCATTTGGGACGTTCTATTAACAAATTTTGCAATTATTCTGTGGAAAAGCCATTACAATTAAAACCTTTTGAACGAAAACTTTTTGAAATTTCTTGAGAGCATCTTTTGAGACATCTACATACGAAAACTTGAGGTAGCCTTTTCGCTTTAGCCGAAGTATGTTGCTTATAACGGAAATTTAATTATAACTGATTAATTATTCACTATGAAAATGCATCAAAATATTAAATTTCAGGTATCACACACACACACACACACACACATATATATATATATATATATATATATATATTGAGTATTTTCCTAAAACTGTGAAATATTGTTAAATACGTTTGACTAAAATCATTTCATCTCATATTAACAAAAACAGTATTTGCAATAATATCCCAATTAAATAAATAAATAAATATATATATATATATATATATATATATATATATATATATATATGCATGATACATCTTTGTGAAAGTAAAAAATAAATGATTGACGTTCGAAAAAAATCACTATATATGCAATTTCACACTATTATTTTGCTCTGACATATATTTAATAATAGATATATAAGTATCCAGAACAAATCTGTATCAAGAGAGAAATAAAATTTCAGGCTCTAAAGCAGGTGCGTAAAATTGAAAAACAAATCCTTTAAGTTAAGTGTATCGGAAGTAACGTATGAAATCCAAAACGTATCGCCTTTCGATGCCAAAGCGGTGTCAATATTTCTTTCGCTTTTGTAATAGAATATTTCGCTATTACATGGATGAACTCGCTTTTCGTTACTGTTGAAACAAAAAAAAAAAAAAAATATATTGCTTATAAAGATAATTATAAAGTTTAGATTCTTTTCAAAGGTGTCACATAATATTTATAAAATATTTATATAAATTTTGATTATTAACTTTTTGTTTTAATACATACAAATTTATCATTAGGTTTTTTTCTCCTTTGTTTTTGTTTAAAAAATATTGTAAATTAGATTTTTTTAATGTTAGTTGTACTAATATTATTGTATTAATATTATTGGTTAGTAATATTGTATCATTAAAACTGTATTTGTTGCAAGAAATATGTATTAATATGTATTTTTCTGACTTTTCCTTTTCATAATACTTTCTCAGTTTATTTCCAATACTTTTAAAAATCTTTTTTATCAACATTAGATACACTTTGTATAAAATCAGATTAAAAAAAAAAAATAATAATAATCAAATCAAAAACTACTCTCTCAATATATTCTTTTGCTAGATAAGTGCGAAAAATAAATACTGTGGTCTGTATTAGAATTTATTTACTCTTTTAACTTAAAAAAGTTACTGAGTATGATAAAAGATACATCAAGTTACGTGTATTGGTTTAGAAATGTTACAGTGTTTATCCAAAATCCGAAAGCATCCTTTATCAAGATTGTTTCGATGATAGAAATTTTCTACAACTATAAACGAAAATGTGCAAAAATGTAAGTAAAAAGAAGGAAATTAATGTCCATGATAAGTCTTGGTTTTTTAAGTGTTCTCCATATTTGCACGATCTATAAAAGCATATGATTTTAGAATTTTATATTTTCTAACAGTATTTTTATTTAGGGCTTTTTTTTACACTTACGTATGTAGCTTTTAAAAGTATGGTTTTTATTTAAAAACATATATTTCTTATATAGAGTTTTTGCAAAGTTTAGATTAAATAATTATAATGTTGTCCCTTTCTTGTTCTTTCATAATATTTTTTCACTGACAGCTTAATAAAAATTCATAAATGTTGCTATAGTCTATAAAATTTAAAATACTATGTGAATGCTTGATAATTTATTTTTACATCAAAATTTTATCGTGAATGAATCAAGTTAAGTATTTGAAATTCAACGCATTTATTTTTTTGGGAAACAGAAGATCAAAGCTTCTTGCGCAATGATATTTTAAATATAACCAGTATTTTAATTCCATAATAAATAAAAAATTAAGCGCACGTATTTTTTAATATTCCATTTAATGATTTATAATTGGTTTTTCTCACTTTTCACCGTGTGCATGTTTACCAGTCACACAAAAAGGCCATTAAAAAAAGTTTTTACAGGATTTCATAAATAATTAAATCGTTTTTAATATAAATACATAACGAGATAAACAATAATATCATTCCAATGGAATAAATTCAGATGAGTATAGAATGCGCAGTAGATGTTTTTCAGAAACTTTTTGATCCCATGTGGGAAGTTCCATTAATACATTTTGCAATTATTTTGTAGAAATGCCATTCTGATGAAAATATTTCGACCAAAATCCTATTTTGTATTTCTTGAGTGTATCTTTTGAGGGCTTCTTCAATTTAGATGAAGTATGTTGCTTATAATGGAAATTAATTACACGCCTCCTCAAAAGTTTAGCAAATTTTGCAAACGATCAGTTTTTTTTTTTTTTTTTTTTAATTTAAAAACTTATCTCTCGATGAAATGTTTTCAAACAATGGGTATTTAAAGAACTGGGTCTTCCTCATGTTTTTCAGTAAAAAATTGGTTTAAGATAACGTTTAGGGGACCAGTAAAAAATTGAGCAAAATCAATAATGTTTGTAATCACCCTGTATTGTTAAGTGTTCGAAGTGAACTATAAGTTTAGAATATGTTAATGCAGACCCAGTTTAATTTGTGGATGAATTTGTGTGACGATAGTATATTAAATAATGGAGATATAAGTAATTATTTTAAAACGTAAAAAAAAAAAAAAAGCACGTTTTTTATTTATAGTATACAGAGTTTTTAACGAAAATTATTCCCACTTTTCAGATAAGTTGGAAAAATATTTTTAAAACAATAAACTGCAATCGGAATGCAAATATCTTAAATATCTCATCAAATAAGATCATGTTTATGAAAAACGTTTCCACTGCGCATGTATGAAAGATAAAAATATTTTTATTGCATAGGTCGAAAGCTAGATATTGGACAACGTTTGTCAAAAGTGCATTTTAATAGAGTAAAAATTAAGTAAATTATACGAAAAACAACGATCCAGATTTTAGATATTTTCCAAGAGTTAAATTCATAAGGCGTTTTTCACATGCCGCGTAAATAATTTGAAGATCCAATTATTTCAACCCCGCCCCAAATGTACTTTTTTGTGAAAAATCCTTTATAAGCTTGGAACTCTAACATATTTTTGTGAACTTTTGCTAAGTGCTTAAAATAAATGGATCTTTAAATTAACTACGCAATATATGAAAATCCCCTTAAGAAGTCCCAACTTTCGGAAAATATATAAAATCTAGCTCATTCTTTTTCGTATAATTTGCTTAATTTTTTCTCTATTCAAATGCACTTTTGACAAAAGTTGCCCAATATATCTAACTTTCAACTTATGCAATAAAATGTTTTTTTTTTTTTTTTTTTTTTTTTTTGTTTTTGTTTTATAATTCGCACATTCGCAGTGAAAGTGTTTTTCATAAAACTGCCCATATCTCATTAGATATTTAAGATATTTCCGATTATAAATAAAAAACATGCTGTTTTTTTTTTTTTTTTTTTTTTTTTTTAGTTTCAAAATAAATGTTTGTATTTCCGTTTTTTAATATTCTATCGTCACACAAATTCATTCACAAATTGAACTGGGTTTATATTAATGTATCCTAAAGTTTCAGTTCATTTCGTTTACTTAACGATACAGGGTGATCACAAACATAATTGATTTTGCTCAATTTGTTACTTGCTCCCTAAATGTTATCTTAAAATATTCTTCACTGAAAAACACCAGGAAGACACAGTTCTTTAATGTTACCCAATGTTTGGAAACATTTCTGCGAGAGATAAGTTAAAAAAATATATATATATCGTTTGTAAATCTTGCTAAACTTTTGAGCAGGAGTTTATAAGAGGTTAATTATACAAAACAAAAATTAATAAGATAAGCAAAATTAAATCAGAATTTTCATGTTAAATAAGCAATGAAATGCAGCAATTATACGGTATGTAAACCTAAATAAAAATTAAATAACTCTACATACAAACAGAATAATAACAATAAAACTCAAATATAACTAACCACAGATGCATTGATGCTACCATCACGGAGGCCCCTCCCTCAAATGCAGGGTTAAGAGAGAACAGAGAGACTTTTCAAGAGATACTAGCAAAAGCTAAAATTGTTTTGGTAGCCTACGTCCGACCAAAAGAAAAAAAAATCTTCATCCCGAAATTACAAATGAAGAATTTCTGAAATACCAAGAAAAGGAATAAACAAGATTACACAACAATGTTATTAATAATTCTTCTGAATTTATTGTTATTTTTCTGCATATTTGTATATATACATATACTCGTATATACAGGGTGGCTATTAAGTATCCGGAAAAAGTATCTGATAACAAACAATTAGTGAAATGGCAAACAAATTTAAAGCTTCTATTTTCGCAACAAGTAATGTCTAACAATTAATTTTTACTATGAGTTTTCGAAATGGCGGTCATCGGCTTTGACACAAGCTGCGATCTTCTTCGGTAGTGAGGTGACGGTACGGCGTAAGGTAAATCCTTCCATATTTTGTTTAGGGCCTTCTTGAGTCTATCAAATATATGATTTTCTATGTTCGCAATTGTTCTTCTAAGAACCCACACACTGAAAAATCCATTGGATACATATCAGAGTTGTTAGAAGAACATAGATTTCTGGTGAGAGAACTTTTCACTTTGACACCGATTAAAGAAAACGTTGATTTGATTCCATGGGCCAGAGCACAAACTTGGTGAAATATCTTAGCCGGGTGATCTTGCTTATAAAGTACGCTTTTCTAAACGTACAGCTTTCTCTAGAAGTACAGCTTTCTCTAAAACAACCTTTTGATAAACTTTTTCATTATTTTTTTAGTTTTCTTTGAAAAAAAGCCAGTTGAGTCTTCCCATTGTTGCTAATCTCAGCTTAAACCCTCAAACATTTTAGAAACAAAGATTTTGTTGCATCTTTTCGTTTCCTGGTGTTCTTGAGAACTAGATCCAAAAGTTTGCGAAGATTTTGAGAGTTTTTAGCGACATAAACAGTAAAAACTTTCTCATCGGACCACAAAATATCTTAGATACGTCGCACTTTGAAAAAATCACGAAACATTTTCATCTATCTTATATATTTTACTTTCTCTGATCACTCAAAAAACTGCTTGTTGAGAAAATGCAAGTTATTTTAATAAATAATATTTAAAGATAAAAGCATTACAGCAACAAAAAAGTGGTTGTAATGAAGTAGGTAGTCCATAATAGCTGCTCAATTTTTTTTTCTGGATACTTAATAGCCACCCTGTATATATATATATTCATAAAACTGTAAAATATTATTAAAGAGTTTTACCTGCAGTCTTGATATCTCATAAAAATTGTAACTAGTATTTGCAAAAATATCGCCATAAAAATAAATAAATAAATAAATAAATAATAATAATAATAAATCCTTGTCATGTTTTTGTAAAATTAAAAATTCCCTTTACGTTAAGAAAAATCAACTTTATATGTAATTTAATAACATTATTTTGCTCTGTCACACATTAAATAAATATATGAATATTCAAAACAAATCTGTATCGAGAGAGAAATAATATTTCAGGCTCTAAAGCAGATGCGTAAAATTGAAAAGCAAATCCTTTAAATTAAGTGGGTCGGAAGTAATGCATGAAATCCAAAAACGTATCGCCTTTCGATGCCAAAGCGGTATCAATATTTTCTTTTTTTTGTAATAGAATACTTTGCTATTTTATACATGGCATCGCATTTCGCAACTGTTGAAATAAAAATAAAGATTTCAAAAAAAAAAAAAAAAAAAAAAAAAAAAAAAACTTAATGTTATTATGAAGATAATTGTAAAGGTACCTTTCGGGGATGTGACATAATATTTACGAAATATTTATAATAAACTTAATTATTAAATTTTTAGTTTTATTCATAGAAATTTATGCTTACTTTTTTTTTTTTTTTAACTCCATTGGTTTTATTTAAAAGGATATTGTAATTTATTCAATCTCTTTTTTTTTTAATGTTAAAAGTACGGAATATTAAGATGTGCGTTAGAAAAGGAAATGCGAAATGCGATGTACACTAAAAATATATCCGTATGCTTTTTTTTTTAATAGAGAAATTCTTGCATCGAAATCGCAGAAATTGGAAATATAAACTAACTATATAAAATAATAACTGTACTAACTCTGTAAATTAATGACTATTACTAAATAATAATTATATATCTATATAAAAATTTGACAGGATATATTGATAATGCTGTAGGTCTTTCTATTTCTCTTAAGATTGTTTAATAAATAATAACTACACTAACTATATAAAATGCTATCTATAACTAAATAATATCTATATAATTATATAACATTTTGATAGGATCTATTGATGTCTTTCTATTCATCTTAACGGCCCTCTTCACTTCCCGTCGCCGGAAGCCAGAGCCAATGTTATTCTATGGGGAAATTTTCTTTACAAATAATTTATTAACTAATACATATTTTTAAATTCTGTTTTCACATTCAGAAAATTCCCAACTGTTAAATTGACGGACTTTTCTTAAAAATGTATATATTTTTAATTTTTAATATTTTATTTTGAAATTGCAAAATGCAAAATGAAATTCACATATTGAAAATTCGTATTTTGCAGCTGCAAAATGAAAAATATAAAAAAAATAAAAAAAAATATATATATATTTTTTAAATAGGTTCGTCAATTTAGCAGCTGGAAATTTTCAGAATGTAAAAACTGAATTTAAAAATATGTATTAGTTAATATTTTATTTGTAAAGAAAAAATTCCCATAGAATAACATTAGCTTCGGCTTACGGCGGCGGTGAGTGAAGAGGGCCCTTAAGATTGTTAAATCTTTATAATGAATAGTTTTTATTTAAACTTATAAACAAACTCAAGTTAAGAGTTTATTTGTAAACACGTGTCATTATTGTAATAAAAATTAAAAACACTTTAAAAACACGTTAAAAATACATTTATTAAAAATATAAAAACTTCCATGCTTTTCGCCTAGATAAAACAAGGCTTCATCAGGGAATTAGTTCTACACACTACAGAGCAGCTATATATACTTTTGTACCATATGGTCAACAGTTAAGTCCTTACAAAAAATAAATTCAACTGGAAGTCAAACATAGAGGCTGGAACTATTACAGGGTAATGAGGTGTTACACTTGGATGCTGGAGCTATTGCAGGATGAGGGGGTGTTACGCTTGGAGGTTGGAACAATTTCAGGATGAGGAGGTGCTACACTTGGAGGTTGGAACTATTGTAAGAAGAGAATGTGCTACACTTGGAGGTTGGAACTATTGCAGGATGCAGAGGTGTTATACTTGGAGGCTGGAGCTATTGCAGGAAGAGAAGGTATTACACTTGGAGGTTGGAACTATTGCAGGGTGACGAGGTGCTACACTTGGAGGTTGGAACAGTTGTAGAATTGAAGAACTGCTAGTCAAGAGATTGTAGAAACATCAGAGTGCAAATGCAGGAAATGAATTTATTACAGGTGTTTTGAAGAGTCACATGAGGCTACTGAAGCGTAAAACTATACGGAATTGGAAGAAACAAGCTATTAGTTATTTCATAATATGGTGCCAAATTTTTGGCAAAATTACAGCATCTTTTGAATTTATTGAATTTTTATGTTTAATTATATTTATAGCTTCACAAAGATACAGTTCTTGGATCGTAGGAGGGGCTGAAATAATTTTGACGCTATCCCACATAGGAGTAGCGTTAGGGTTATCTATTCTATATCTATATCATTACTAGCAGACCCGGCCACGCGTTGCTGTGACTAAGTTATACGTTTAATTATATTGCAGTAAACTATTTAATACAGTCAAATTATTATTTACGAATAAAGACTAAAATGTTGTAGCCGATGTAAAAACCCACAGGATTGAGATTTGAACCTTAGGTCAAAATTTGGAAGCGATTGATAAAAATTTTCGTTGAGTTGATATTAAGCACAAATTAATTTTATTGTAGGGTTTTATAAATTTTAATGGAGAAGTGATATATATTATTTCTAATGCTACTTAGGATAAAAATGTTAAAATAACTAAGATATAAATTAAATTATAATAAAATTCTATTAAAATAAAAGTATAAAAGAAGCAGACGATTTTAAAGATAAATTTTTATGGATGTGTGAAATATAATATGTCTAAAGCTACTTTGGATTAAAATGCTAAAAAGACTAATATGTAATTTAATTTTTATTAAAATTCAATTAAAATAAAAGTATAAAAGAAGCAGACGATTTTAAAATCAATTTTTATGGAGGAGTGTAATATAATGTATGCTATAATGGATAACTTTACTGTAAAATGACCTCATCATTTTAAATATTTTAAAGATCTCAACAGCTGTAGTTATAAAAAGGAAAACAATATGGCTAAACCAGAAAAATAACTAAATTTTATAAATATTTTAAAACTTTAAAACAGGACATCTTATGAAATATTGGACATTTAATAAATACATGTATCATTTTAAATAGAAAAATATTTTGGAAAAATTTAGTATATTTTAACGAAGTGATGAGAAGATTTTGATTATGTTAAAATTTTAATAGTAAATTCAAGTTAATAAATATGGGAAACATTGAGGATTAAGATAAGAATAATTATAAGATTAAAAAAAAAAAAAAAAAAAAAAACTTTTTATATACCATGCTTTTAAATTTTAATATACTAATAATATACTAAATAAAAGGAAAATGATAAATATTCTATCATAGTTTGAAGTCAAATTTGTTTTCAAATGTCTAAATAAAATATCTGATATAAGATGCTAATATGTTGCAGCGGAACAGATTTCATTTCTGTCATCCTTGGCGAAAAAAAGAATATCACCAAATTATCTCGCGAAAATATTTAATTCCTTTCAAAAATCATGGTTATTTTAACAACTTTTATTAAAAGAGTAATGAATAATATGAAACAATATTTCGTACAATACATATTACATGTCATACATACGCACAATGAATAATACATATTACATTTCGTACAATACATACATCTGGCACGTATATTTTCGTGTTACGCTTTTGATCGCCAAATACAAAAAAAAAAAAAAAAAAAAAAAAAAAGCCATGGACGACAGAGTTTTGAAATTTAAAATTAAAATATTGTCAATTTGACAGCAAAATAACTTAATCTAACGCACGCGATAAATAATACATATCTATACCTAAATATAAAGATTAAAATCGGGAAATAAATTTCCTCGATTTTTAATAATTTTTTACAAAAAATCCAATGGGCGATTAACATAGGAAATCTTTTTCTTGGCTGTACAGACGGTCAGTGAGTCACACTTCGCTTGCGTATAGAACTCATAGATATAATATGGTATATATAAAGTGATCATTGGGAAGAAAAAAGCTATTCCTTTTCACTTGGGAAAAGACGACGTTTTTACCAAAATATGGCCGTCTTTCCGTGAGTGCATACACACGGGAATACATACGAATATTTTAGCAAATAAAATTTATGAATAATTTATTTACTAAACGGGAATGAAAAACTCCAGATACAGTTTCAAATTCATATTTTTTTCTTTTCTTTTCTTTTCTTTTCTTTTTTTTTTTTTTTTTCAATACCACTTAATGGCTAATTCCAAAGCTTTTTTTTTCGGCATCAAAAATCTTTGTACGATAACATGGGGATGATAGGTCTATATATATATTAATATATCTGTGATAGAACTACATTAGCACTTTATCAATGTGAATAAAATCTTTAAATTGATTATATGACGTCAGTTTTCGTTAGATGCATAATTTAACTTTTTATAATTTTTTAACGTTCACGTTTGGTTAAATGTATTTATTTTTATGTCGAAAGAAAATAAACTCGTATTTTTTTTTTTTTTTTATTGGCAACAATTAAATTTATGGAACTCACAGATATTTTGGAGTAACTTTAATAAAGGTCTATAATTAACAAATAATTGCAATAAAACAATATTTTGACAATAAATTGAGATAAAAACTGTCCTATCTCTCAAGTTGGACCAAACTGCACACAGTGTGCAAAATTTCATTAAAATCGGTTCCTTAGTGTAGGAGTTTACCCCGGACAAACATCGTGACACGTAATTTATATATATATACAGATATAAACCGCAAAAAATTGTATGTTTGTGGAGGGTAATCTCTGAAACTACTGAACCGATTTTAAAACTTCTTTCACTGACCAAAAGCTATAGTATGCCTGATTGTTATAGGCTATATTTAATTTTGATAAAATAAATTTTAGTTTAAAATCTGAGCATTTTAATTAAAATCCCCATAAAAGCCATAATAGAAATGGAAATAATGAAATATTAAAACAATTAGCTGCTGCCAACATAAAAGAAACATTTAGTACATGTTCATTTTGTTTTCAAAATATCCTGACATGAAAAGAAAAGAAATATATTTGCACGTGAATTAAATTGAAATTCATATAAAGCTTTGTGAAATGTTTAACTTACACGTTAAATCTGACGTCATTATAGATTTAAAAGTATTTATTTTTCTAATAATATAAATATTGATATGATATAATATAATATAATGATCTAAGCATTAATGTTTAAACTGATGTGTGTAAACGAAATTAGAATTTAAAAATAAATAAACAAATAAAATAAAAAATAGAAATTATAACTTCTAAACCTTTATTAAATTATTTATTTTAATTTATAATTGTTGCCAAAAAAATTTACGGGTTAATTTATTTTTCGACTTTTAATAAAATATATTTTCACGCGAATAATAATATAAAAAGTAAATAAAAAATATATATATACCATGTGCATTTCATTATGCATTATTTAAAAGAATAATTGAGAAGTTTAAATTTATTTGGCGACTATTTTTAGCAACTAACAGTTATGACAAGTAGTTCAATATACATAGCGCCATACAGCCATTATTGAAATGCAAATAGCATTTAAATATTTGAGTTACATTATGCTGATTAGAAACCTATTTAATCTATCTATGCTCTATGCTAATATATAAAGAGGAAAGGTTTATATGCATATGTAGAGAACGATCGTTAGAATTAAAAAGCCGATTTTTTTTTCTTTCAGCGAATCAAAAGTAACACTGTCTCTAAGTGCTAGAGGCACTTAGAGACAAATAAATTTTGGTAAAATAAATTTTTAATTCAAATTTTCAATATTTTAATTGAAAACAAAGCATAGATTTGATATCTGTCATACTTGGCGATTTTTGTATTTGGCGATTTTGGCGAAAATCTGTATATTTTCGTAATAAATCCGAGATCTATGTTTTTACTTCAATTATCCCACTACCGTAGGTAGTGGAAGTATTATATTCGGTCCAGAAATTCGATATAGAGTTTCATCTGATTTACACGTTTTAAGGCCTCCTGAGTCCAAAAAAGTAGTTTTGGGGAATGGGTCAGTGTGTGTGTATGTGTGTACGTATGTATGGAATCTTCTGGCTGTCATATCTCCGAAACTAATAAAGATAGAACTACGAAACTTCACAATTGATTCAGGTCTAGAGTACAGATAAATTTTCCAAATTTTCGTAAAAATTGAAAAACCGGAATTGGGTCATCGAAAACCGGAAATGGGACCGTAAGCCCGTATCACAAAAACAGATCTAACGATTTTCTTTAAAGTTGCTCTATAAACAACCTTATTAGCTGCCCTTTTGAATGATATAGTTGGTTAGTTCAGGAAAATTGATAGGCGTCCTCTATGAACAACTCAATTTCAGATGTCGCAAGTGCGCTCCTTTAAAACGCCTGTACGGATTTTTTTCAAACTCGCCATGTTAACTTCCTATTAAGTATCCTTTTGTATGTAATTATTGTTTTTAGGTCAATAATTGAGTATGCTAAGTTTTGGTAAAAGTTGGTATCTCAAAAACAGTTCTAACGTTTTCTTGAAAATTGTTTCATTAATCCAACTTAAATAACCTTTCTCAAGTATTACGTGAATTAAATTGAAATTCATATAAAGCTTTGCAAAATGTTAAACTTACACGTTAAATCTGACGTCATTATAAATTTAAAGTATTTATTTTTCTAATAATATAATTTGATATGATATGATATAATGTAATGATCTAAGCGTTACTTCTAAACTTTTATTAAATTATTTATTTTATAATTGTTGCCCAAAAATTTACGGGTTAATTCATTTTTCGATATATAATAAAATATATTTTCTCGCGAATAATAATATAAAAAGTGAATTAAAAAAATATCGTCTGCATTTCATTATGCATTTGTTAAAAGAATAATTGAGAAGTTTAAATTTATTTGACGACTATTTTTAGCAACTAACAGTTATGACAAGTAGCTCAATATACATAGCGCATACAACCATTACTGCAATGCAAATAGCATTTAATTATTTGAGTTACATTATGTTTATTAGAAACCTATTTAATCTATCTATGCTCTATACTAATATATAAAGAGGAAAGGTTTATATGTATATGTAGAGAACGATCGCTAGAACTAAAAAGCCGATTTCTATTTCTTTCTTTTTTTATACTAATCAAAAGTTACACTGTCTCTAAGTGCTAGAGGTTATAATAAATTTTGGTAAAATACATTTTTAATTCAAATTTTCAATATTTTAATTGAAAACAAAGCATAGATTTGATATCGGTCGTCCTTGGCGATTTTTGTATTTCGAGATCGAAAACGTAATACGAAAATCTGTATATTTTCGTATTAAATACGAGATCTATGTTTTTACTTCATTTACCGTACTACCGTAGGTAGTGGAAGTATTGTATTCGGTCCAAAAATTTGATACAGAGTTTCACCTGATTTTAATGTTTTAAGGCCTCCTGACTCCAAAAAAGTAGTTTTTGGCAATTGGTCAGTGTGTGTGTGTGTGTGTACGAATGTGTGAAAATTTCCGGGTGTCATATCTCCAAAATTAATAAAGATAGAACTACAAATCTTCACAATTGATTCAGGTCTGATGTACAGATTAATTTTCCAAATTTTGGTGAAAATTGAAAAACCGGAACTGGGTCATCGAAAACCGGAAATGGGACCGTAAGCCCGTACCTCATAAACAGCCCTAACGATTTTCTTCAAAGTTACTATATAAACAATCTATTAGATGTCCTTTCGAATGATATAATTGGTTAGTTCAGGAAAATTGATAGGCGTCCTCTATAAACAGCTCAATTTCAGATCTCATAAGTGCCTTCCTTTAAAAACGGCTGTACGAATTTTTTTCAAACTCAACATGTTAACTTAATACTAAATATCCTTTGTTATGTAATTATTGTTTTCCGGTCAATAATTGAGTATGCCAAGTTTTGGTAAAAGTTGGTATCTCAAAAACGGCTCTAACGATTTTCTTGAAAATTGTTTCATTAATTCAATTTAGATAACCTTTCTCAAGTATTACGTGCATATTACAGGAATACTAACGGTCATCCTGATTAGGAAGTTCAGCTTTAGATCTCGGTAATTCGTATTTAAAAAAATCTGGAGTGACTCCACTCGACTTTCCGAACATTGAGTAACTAACAGTTTTGTAGATAAAATAAAGAAAGTTGCTAAACAAACAAAAAAGAGAAAACCATAACAGAGTGTTTGAGTATTTTTCTCCATATATCACACGAGGTTTTATTTAACGCTACTGAACTTTGAGCTCTTAGATCATAAGGATAAAGAATTTTTCGTTGTGTCCCTGTAAAAATCTATAAATCTAGATTCACTAAAATGCTTATAGTTAGTGCAACAGTGATTTATAATATTCATACAAATTTTCAGCTCAATTGAATAAGGCGTTTAGATGCTATCGCTGGTCTTATAGGCCATAAAGATAAAGAATTTTTCTTTGTGTCCCTGTAAAAAAACTGTAAGTACTAGATTCACCAAAATCTATACAGTTGATTCAAATGTGACTTATAACATGTGTACAAATTCTTTGCTGAGATTAATAAGGCTTTTAGACGCTATCACACTTTTAAAAATTTGGCAAAGAATTTTTCTTTGTGTCCCTGTAAAAAAACTATAAGTGCTAGATTCTCCAAAATCTATACAGATTGAGTATCTGTGACCTATAATATGTGTATAAAGTTTTTGCTCAATTGAATAAGGCGTTTAGATGCTATCGCACTTTTAAGATTTTGGTCCCTTGGCCATAATGATAAAGAATTTTTCTTTGTGTCCCTGTAAAAAAACTATAAGTGCTACATTCACCAAAATCTATAGGGTTCGTACTATGGTGACTTACAATATACGTACCAACATTCAGCTTATTCGAACAAAGCGTTTAGACGCTAGCGTGTTCAATCACAGACATACACACATACATACACACATACATACACACATACATACACACACACATACATACATCATCGTAAAAATAGTGAAAACGGACTCGTTGGACCTCGAAACGTATAGAAACATCAAAATCTCGAATTCGGATTTTTGACATGATTACAATACTTTCCTCACTATAGTGTTCGGAAAGTAAAAATAACTATCTATTTTTTCCCCTTATTTTTTAACTCACTATGTAAACTTTGTTGTAGGTGTCTTTATACGTGTATCAAGTTTCTCTTACTGGAAAATCTAAAAAAAAAAATGCATGTACTTAATATCTCCAAGAAATGTATATAATACGTTTAATAGTGGGTAATGGAAGTCGTGTGGTTGTTTCAAGCCAGATTTTGTAATAATATATATTATACGAATATTGTTTCATATTATTGATTTTTCCCTTAATATACATTATTAAAAACCATCAGTTATGGAAAAAAATAAATATATTTGCGAGATAACTTGGCAATCATTTTTTTTTTTTCCCGCCAAGGATAATTGATATAAAATCTTTTCCGAAAGCAAGTAGCGCAATATACAGCCGCTAGGGAATTGCAAATGACATTTGATTATGCAAGTTTCATTATGTTGATTGGAAACACGGTTCATTTAAAATAAATTAAATGTGCATTCGCGTTAGAAATCTACTTTTGTATAGAGCTTCTTTGGCGATATTTAAAATTTGGCAACGCAATAGCCAGGACGTTTCACTCGAAGGACTTTACGTATTTGCGATAACCTTTTGAATTTACCGCCAAAATCACAAAAAATATTAACGATCACTAATGGAGAACCATTTCTAAAACAATAACCAGATTACTTTGCGGACGTTAAATTTAAGAAAATTAAAAACACATAAGCTCTGTGTTTAATAGAAATTAATATTATAAGAACAAATAAATAATAATTAAAGCAATTATGACGTCAACTTTATCAAACACATATTCATGTTATAGGTTTATTTTTCAATAATTTTTATTCATGAGTAAAGACATGCTTATTTTTATGAAATAAATAAATAAATAACATAAAGTAAAAATTAACAACATTTAACAACTGATTGAAAAAAATAATTGTAAAATTATATTTTGACTTTTCAGTTGATAATATTGTCTGACTATAACATATAAACTGATATTTTTTTTTTTTTTTTGCATATCAATTCATCGTTAACTAAAATTTGTTCATCCGTGCGAAGTAGGACGGGTCAGCTAGTCATAAATAAAACCAACTAAAGTAGAACTCCTTCCTTCCTTTATATTACGCTTATGTTCTTGAATTCGTTTTGTTAAAGTTCACTTAGTTTGTCCAATGTAACAGAAAAGTTCTTTGTTATTTTCAATTGTTATTTTATATACTCCTCCAATAGGTCCAGTTTGGTTATGTTCACAAAGAGTTAATTGTTTAATAGTTAGGGGGGAACTGAAAGGAATTAATATATTAAATTTACGTTGAATATAATTTTGAAAACTATAGAACTCTTTACTTTGAATTCAACTTTTAAATTGAATTATACCAATAGTCTTCCCTACTGTAAAGAGTTCTATAGTTTTCAAAAGTAGCACCTGTTACCGAACTAATTTATGATGGCCCATATATTCCTCTGCCCCGTGACTCCTCTCCTCAAGAATTAAATAAAATTAAATGTGCTATAAAATCTTGCCCCTTGTTATTGAACTCGACTAAATCCCATCTTATTCCTTCTATTGCTAATTGCGCCAGATTTTATTTTTTACCAAAAGTTTACAAACCCAATATTCTATTTCGTCCCATAGTCTCTAATATCGGTACTGCTTCCTATAATTTAGCTAAATTTCCCACCATAATGTTTGCTCCCCTTCTTGCTGCTAATAGTTATACTGTTAAGAATTCCATAAAATTTGCTAAAAATATTCAAAACTGCACTCCCTCTAATCTCACTATGGTTTCTTTTGATGTAAAATCTCTTTTTATTAATGTTCCAATAAGTGGCGCCCTCTGCTGTCTCGAAAATAGATTAAAAGAGTGTCATTTCACATCTTTTGAAATACAAGAATTAATTTCTCTTACCCGGATTTTTTGTATCACGAACCACTTTTTCTTTCCAAAATAAATTCTATCGTCAGTCTGAAGGTTTAGCCATGGGTCCCCTCTCTCCCCAATTCTCGCAGATATTTACATGCACTATTTCGAAAGGAAGCTTTTAAGAAAATATCTTTTCCTTTTTGGACCCGTTACGTTGACGACACCTTCACGCTTAGCGACATATCTCGTTACAATATTGACCATGTCTTAGAAACTTTAAATTAAATTGACAGTAATATCCAGTTTACCCATGAAATAGAAAATAATGGCTCCCTTCCATTTCTTTATACCCTCGTCTCTCGTACTGAAAATGGATTTTCAACCACCGTCTATCGTAAAAACTTTGCAGTCTCCCTTCCTCCCCATGCGCGTTCATGTCACCCACCTAACCAAAAAATGGCTGCTTTCTATACTTTTGTAAACCGTGCCCTTAATAATTGTTCAAATCCTATTTTATTAAAATCTGAAATTAAATACCTGAAAGCTATTGTAATTGACAGAGGTTATGACCCTTCTATTATAGACAAAGCTATCCAAAAGTTACAACTCCCTCGTATTTCGTCTACTAAATCAGTCTCTTCTAATATCAGTATTGTTTTACTCTATTTTCCTAAAACCAGTCAAACCATAACTCTCAAACAATATGATTTTAAAATAATATTTTCGCCTTCCAATAAACTAACCTTTTCTCAGTTAAAAGATCCCATTGATATGCATAATTCTTGGGGTATTTATAGTATTTCCTGTCAGTGTGGTTTTTCATATATTGGCCAAACTAAACGCAGTCTTAAATTTCGTCAACAAGAACATATGAAAAACGTCCGCAAACAAGAAACCAATAAATCGGCTATTTCTAAACATTGCTGGGAGGAAAATCATAATTCAAAATTTAATCCAGCTAAAATAATTTCCAGACCTAAATCCATTCACTAACTCGATTTCTTTGAAGCTTTCCATATTTATAAAAATTTTAAAAACCTTGTAAATTGTAATTTCGCTGTTCCCTATTTGTCTGATTGTTGGAAATTTTACTTTCAGTCCAAATTTTCAAAATTTTTCTACTGTTTACACAGCTACACATTCCTAAATTCCTATTGGTCACACTCCCCACCTTTTCCGTAATCCTATTGGTTGAACTAAATTCGGTCCCTCTCCTATATATATGAGCACTTGTCCAGATTCAGAATTCTTTTTGCACTGAAGACAGTACGCTTAAAGCTACCGGAACAGCTGTATGCATCTCAAATATTTTTCTTTGGCGTTTCTGACGTAGTAGTTTATTCGGATTTCAATATTCCAACGCCAAGTCTCCTGTTATTATTATATAAAATATGGCTTGATAAAGTTCTTTTTTGATAGTTATATATCTGCGTTGCATTCGAAGAAATATTCAGGTTCAAAATAAATAAATAAATAATAAAAATAACTAAATAAAGTGAAAAAGTGACATTGGATTGTTAAATACGTTGATTCTACCTCTCTGTATCCCTAGAGAGTAAATACTTTATGAGATTAGTTTTGTAATAAAAAAACAATAATAATAATAAATAAGAGCTAAATTGGAAAATTTTAAAACTTACTAACTTGTATGCTTTTCTATGTGTATGCTTTTCTTTTATGAATAATTCACACATTACTGTCGGTCACACTACTGATGAATTTACGAGTATAAGAATGTCAAATCACATTTATTAAAGAGTTTTTTTTTTTTTTTTTTTTTTTTAACACTACAAATAAATATTAATTCTGTTACATTACAGAAAATTCCAGGCAGAAAATTTTCTAAATAATATTAAAATATCCTTATGGCATGGAAAAAATACATTGATAGATAGTTTCTGTAACGGGACCATATTCGTACAGAAAAAATTTCCACGTGTACTTTTCCTAAAAAAAAAAAAAAAAAAAAAAAAAAAGTAAAGAAAAGAAAAACTCTCATTAAATAAAATTTGCCATTCCAACCACCCTGGTTCAAGCCATGGATCACCACATAATAGACGACAATATTGCTTCTTAGTTATGTAACTAAATTGTATGGTGTTCCTTAGTATTTTTTATATCTTGTTTTCATATGGAAAACGGAAAACTTAATTATCTACCAAATAATATCTGTATGAATGTCTAAAAATTTCAACTTGTTACAGAAAAAGTTTTTCACAGATTTATTTGTAGTTTTGCTGGAAACGCCAATAGTTTTTGGGAAAAAAAAAATCTTTAAGAATAAATTTAAGAATTTATTCTTAAAGAATTCTTTCAGAATTTATTCTTAAAGAATTTATTCTTAAGAATAAATTCTTAAAGAATTTATTCTTAAAGAATTCTTTATTCTTTAAGAATTTATTCTTAAAGAATTCTTTAAGAATAAATTGTTGAATAAATTTCTGAATAAATTGTCGAAGAAGTAAATTACATAAATAAGATCTAAGTTCTACAATCTCTATTTTCTGTTTTAGTCAATGAATATCTAAATATAAATTGTCTGTTAAACAGGTTATTGTTGTTTTAAAATAAATAACTGTTTAACTGGTGTTTGTAATTTGTTTGAAAGCTATCAAACCTATTAGTTACACTGAAAAAAGAAATACTTTGTAAAATTTTATAATTAGTTGATCTTGGCAGAAACTATTTTTAATTACAAATTTTCTTTTAACGTCAAACACGATTCAGCTATGCTGTTATCACAACTTTCATGACACCTGTATATCAGCTTATACAGCTTTCCAAACTTAATATGTACGAATATTATTTTAGGAAAAATTTTTTGATTTAATTTCTGTGCCTATTTTTTTTTTTAAATAAATATCATTTTTATGCGGTTTTTTCCACAATAGGCTTATTAGTTGTATCTCATATTCTAATGTATATAAATTTTGATATGTGAGACCTTTGTTATGATGAACTATACTTTTTCAATTTAGGTTCAACGGCATCCTGTTATGCCCAAATTTTCACGTTTTTCGTGGTGCTATTTTTAGTTTCTACAGAATGGGATCGGATAAACGTTATAAATGGAGTAATAAATATAAAACACAAAGACGATTTAATTTATTTCAGATTCTTTTTTTTTAACCGAATTTTATGCATATATATATATATTACTAATAATAACATGAGACTTGGCGTTGGAATATTAAAACCCGAATAAACTACTACGTCAGAAACGTTAAAGAAAAATATTTGAGATGCATACAGCTGTTTCGGTAGCCTTAAGCGTACCGTCTTCAGTGCAACAGCTGTATGCATCTCAAATATTTTTCTTTGGCGTTTCTGACGTAGTAGTTTATTCGGGTTTTAATATATATTACTGTTTCACAGATTTAAATGGCCAAAAAAACTTAAGTATGTCACAGATTTATTTCTTAAATTGAAGGAAAATTCTTAATTATTTTTATTCAATTATTGAAAATGTTATCGAATATTTCAAAACACTTTTCCATTGATTAAAACTTGCTCAGAAATAATGAGTAAACAGTCATAAATTTTATATGAAACTGAGATGGAATTGTGACTGAAATTTCTTTCAAAAATATTAATATTTATTGTAGATAGTATGAAGACTTTTATTTATGTGTGAATAAAATTTAACATGTGTATTATAAGAGTGTGTGTAATTCCTTACTGCAAATGTTTTTTATAAGAAATTAAAGGTATTTGATAATAAAAATTATCTACCTAGAAATACACTCCGCTATTTTACAAAAAAAATTGAGCTTTTCTTTAACGATAAATCAATCTGTGTCATAAAAAAAAAAAAAAAAAATGGTGAGTGTATAATTAGGTTCTGCATTTTGCAAACTACTTGACATTTTCAAAAAAATAAAATAAATGAATGAATAAAATAAAATAAATAAAGCATAATTTTGCTACTTTTTTGTCATACGACCAGACATTCTACCCTCTTCTTTTTTTACTCACACAGCCAATCTTCCACGTCCTTGTGAGCGCGAGAAGGCTATCTGATGGTTAGTTGAGTCAGTGACTGGTTGTCAATAAGATGTATGGGGCACATTTTAAATAACATCATTCCATTCTATTTTTGATTGCCCATTGTGCAACAGTAGTGCAACGTAAACCAATCAACCAAACTTGTATATAGACACATAGTATTTTCGTTACAGAAAAAAAAAAATATATGTTAAAAATTATGCTGTTATTTTTACTTTTTAAAGGTGTTTTCAGAACTTTTTAGTTTTTATTTTTATAATTGCACAACAGCTTGAACTAAATGATTAACAATTATTGATTTCTGAATAATAAATATTCAGGTACATAAAAAAAAAAAAAAAAAAAAAAAAAAAAAAAAAAAGTTGACGGAATCTAAACTGTCATAAAGATCAAATTACAGGGTTGTAATTAAGTTGTTTTTGTAATTTGTTTTGCATTAGTTTATCACAGATGCAATCGTACATTCAGTATTTTTTTGATTTTAATAATTTGATACAAAGGTTTTTCGCGCATTCTTTAGACTAGTTTGGTTTGGTGTAAAAAAACAATCATCTTCTTATTTTTGTAATATGTTTCTTAAAATGTAAATTATTGTAGGGAAGATAAATATAATGTTACGTTTCTGTACTTTACAAAAAAGAATATATATATATATGCAAGGTAGAAAGTAAAGGTGTGAGGTGAGCCTATCTCCGGAAAAATTCATTGCAGAAATATACTTCCATTTATTAAATGTTTTAAAATATGTAAGGATTTATGACATGGAATGTTGAAATGAAAAAAAAATATATATATTTGTCTATTTCAAAAACTGACTTTTTATATAGTCTCCAGGTCCATATAGTCATACTTAGTAAATGTTTGAACCTATCTTAACAAGTACAACACAAAAAATTTCACTTCAGCGCGCAAAAAATTGACCAAGAAATTTCGGTTCAAAATTTGGGATTTTACCACATTTTTTAGGCCTTCATTAAAAGTACGAGAAACGAGACTGTGGCTGTAATAAAAGCAAAAAATAATTTCCCACGCACAGAATATAAAAACAAAATAGTTTAACCCTTTACGGTCCAATGAGTGGTTATGTTGTATTTCATGTTAAGGTCAAATTTCTTCTCTCAGGATCTGAGCCTAAAGCTGTTTCCCTCCATGGGGGTCTTTCCAAGGTGTCCTATCCTATATTCATTCAAAAAGTATCCAATGGGACATAGTCCCGCTGCCTAAAATGGTTGGTATAAAATCTAATTTATGGAAGAAAAGTAACAAAAAAAATTAAATAAATAAATAAATACTTATAAGAATAATGGCACTCTTTGGCGCTTGTCGCAAGAAGAATCTATTTTTTCTAAGAAATTTTTTTATTTCGTATTGTCGCATTTTCTGCCTATTTGTGATCATCTTCATCTGTTATAATAATTTATATAATACCTCAATCACATAGTATTAATAATAGGAAAAATTTCAAGCAGATACAAATATAAACGTATTTTTGCATTTTTGAGGGTCGACCTTATTCGACTTTGATGTACCAGTGGTACCTCTAAATATAATCCTATTAAATCCTCATTAATTACTATATTAATATGATTTGCATTAATTTTATTGTTTATATCTGTAGAAATTCCTCCTAAATAATTGGAAAAGCATATTTTAATTATTATTATTAATTCCTTTCAATTCGAAAACATAAAGAGTTCAGTAGAATCATATTTTGATCGCATAAAAGACAATGTATAGGCTTCGTTGCCGTTTATTTTTTTACCGCTCTTTGTAAAGAGTCAGTCCCATAATTACTACTAGTCACAAGATGGAAAAAAAAAAAACTAATTTTAGAAGCTTTAAAGTATTTATCTATTAACAACTGCTAAAACTGAAACATATATTCGAAGTTTTTAATCTTGTCTCTTTAATATCTTATAATTACAGTCGACCAATATCCTCTCTAGATAATAAAACTAACTGTTTTGTTTTTTAGGTTAAACCTTTTCAATGTTTTGTTTCGAAATTCTGAAAATACATTTAAAAAAAATGTTTCTAAGTGAAGGTCAACAAAATCATTGACAAAGTTAACCTGTTCTTATGATTATTTTTCCCTAATTTATAATAAATTCCTCATAGCCCAGGACTAATGCGAAGTAAAGCTCTATCAACCAATTAATTATTTTTATAAAAATTTTATATAAGGCAGAGTAAATTGTACATTAAAATTTATATATGTATATATAATGAAAAATAAAAGATACTATAGCAATGGCATCCTTAAATTACCAACTCAAACTCAAGCTTAATTATCTTGTTTTATTTTTTATTTAAATTTTTTTTCTATTTATTTCCTAATTAAAAAATTATTAAAAAAAAAAAATGAAACTGTTCGTTTCGAAACTGATTATTATTAATTTTCTTTTCTTTTCTTTTTCTTTCAAAAAAAAAAAAAAAAAAAAAAAAAAAAAGGAGAATGAAATTTTGGCAAAAGGAGAATTTAGTTTAGTACAGAGGACTATTAGATTTATTATTTTTATTATTACTTTAATTATAACATCGCTTTCCTATTATTCAATTATATTTTTGATAAATTTTCGATTTCAATGTAAAACTGGTATTGTAAAAATCCGTAGATTGAGACTAATAGTCCTCAGTTCAAATAACATTTAAATTCTTACTAATGGTATCATAAATGTTCTGTTAACACATTTTATATTTTTAGTTACAAATCAGTGTCTAGCACAAGTTAGGGAAGGATAGAAGCTAAATTATAATAACTATAGCAACAGTATTAAATAAACACAAATTCTTCATAGTAATTTTGTTATTAAATTATTTAATTAACTACGGTATTTAAATTAGTGGCATTGACTATTAAATGTGTAATTTTTCAAGATGATAAAAATCCATGCCAGACGTTATACTGAAGATATTGCTCTGCTAGTGAAATGAGAAATTGAGGATAGCCAATTCGTTAAAATAGTTTTAAGATGCTTTTCGATGAAATGTTATAGAGCTGCATTTGTGAGCTTTTAGGATACTAGACATGTCACAAAATCAGACAGAAGCGGCATAATGGCTGAATGGGAGCCTTTCTGCAGTGCACAGACTTTTTTCGACTATTACAAACCATTGATTTGGCATGTAGATGGTTCAACCCTTGACTTCCAAATCCTACTGCAAGCACTTATGTCCGATATTTGCGGTTACGCGCACAAAGTAGTAATCCCATTCTAAACTCAATTTAGAGCTTCCCTAACTGGAGCCAATGAAAACCGGTTTTAACGTCTACAGTGCATAAAAGGTTTCATGAACGCGCTCTTTATGCGAGACAACCAGCTATTTGTGTGCCACGGACCTCACGCCACTCTAAGGAATGCTTGCGATGAACACGTCAATATTTCTAACGAGTTGATGACCAGTGAATCTTGTTCTCTTTACCGATAAGTCACGATTTACTCTCCAAAGCAGTAGTAAGCGTTGTATGATTTAGAGAGAATATGTAACATGCTATCATCCATCAGATGTTCTTGAAAGAGATTCGTAGTGAGGAGGTAAGTCTTATGTTTGGGGTGATATCTATTTGGGGATCGCACAGAACTTCATGTCTTTTCACTACCGTCTATTCTTACGTCTACAGAAATAATGCTCAAGAGCGGATTTTTGTAATTGCAACAGGTAATGTGTTCCGTCAGCAAGGCGGCACAGTGATCGTATCGAGGTAGATCCCTATCGTTGAATGTGCTATATTTCCCTGAGGGTTGATGGCATTCCACATTAAACGGATATTCCTTACATCAAAACGATCCATTCTTTTTGTTATTTTTATACACGTGCTAATTTCTAAAGCACCATAATGCTCTGACATTTTATTTTTATGTTATTTTATACTTTGGTATAAGATGTATACTGTGGCACAATTTCTGTAAATACTTAATATGATATTTTGAGCCATCACTATTTTCGTGACTTTGTATTCATTTTGAGAAACCAGTGATTATTTTTTCCTTTTAGAAAAGATCACTTTACGAAAATGCAATATTAAGTGGTGTCCATATAATTTCCGAATGCTTTGCATATTTTTGTAGTGTTACAATCCTAAAATCTTTGAAAAATATCAAAAGTCTATATAATTATATATTTATAAACTATAAGTAAGATTAATATTTACTTTCGACACATTTTCCGCTAAGGCACATGAGCTGAAAAAACTAAGGATTTAAATGAATACAGATGAATTGATATTTATAAACATTCTCTTATATGAAAAATGTATATACCAGGTGATCTAAAAGTCACAGGAAATATATATATATATATATATATATATATATATAAAATATTCAAAAAGTATTTACCATATCCCTATGCAGTTTATAATTATTTCGATGCAAATAAATATCTTCAAAAGGCAAAGAAATTTAACTTTTTTTTCTTTGGAAATCTTTTTCTGTTATATTATTTGAATCATTACTGATTTCACACGAAAATATTTCAACAAAAACTGACATGAAATTTTTTCTTGGAAAAGATATATTCTCATATTTACTAAATAAAATAGAATTCCATCTATCTATCTATATATTTTTTTAAACTGAATTTTTCAGTCACTACAGATTTAAACTTAAACGCAATTCTCTGTAAGCTATCACTTTCAATTTTACTTGATGTAGAAAAATGGTACGTTAACTATTATAAGAGGTAAACTATTTACAAAGAATAGCATCCAATTATAGTTTATTTAAGAATAAAATTATTATTTGCTTTCGCTATCCTCTGTGGAATTTTTCTTTCTTATTTTTTTTTAAAGACTAAGAAGATTTGACTGTAATCTTCATTCATTATCGCCTTATTGTAGTGATTTTTTTTTTTTTTTTTTTTTTTTTTTTTTAATTACAATTTTTATTTCCAGGTACTTTAGATTATTTAGATTATTAGCTTTTTGTTCAAAGAAAGAGTTTTATTGTTATCATATAAATATATTATTGGTTAGTTTTCCCATTTGTAAGGTTTTGTGCTGCACAGAACCGCAGGATATTATTATACTCATTAAGTCTTAATTTGTAAAATATAATTAAAGAAATGTAAATAAAATATTTAAGGTTCGATGTTTTCTGGATTCATATATAACTAATTATTATATATCTTATATAACTCGGAATTTGAAAAAAAAAAAAATAATAATAATAAGGCTAACATTGAAAGTAACATAATGTGATTCTAAAGCTATGTGATGCATACTAATCTGTAGAATCGAAAAACGTTATGCAGACATATAGAAATAAATATTTGAAAAATAATAAAACGTGCTAAGTTTCCTAATTAATTTTTCAGTAATATTATCCTTTAAAGAATCTTTTATAAAAACAGCAAGAAATTAAAACTTCTTCACACACCATAAATTTTAAATCAGCACAACCGGTTTCGAAAGGACGTAGCCTTTCTTCATCAGGTGCAAACACGTGCAACTGCCTTGGAGGAAAAAGCAAGACTGAAAGCAGGACAAAATCCAGAGGGGGGGGGAGCAACACAACAACCAATAGGAAGAAACATGCAGGGCAGGACCAATCAGAGAGGAACACAAGTACACGCACACCACAAAAAGAGGAGGGAGGAAGGGAGTATACAATTATTTTTTTTTTCAATAAGAAAATTGTGTTGCTCCTCCCCCTCTGGATTTTGTCCTGCTTTCAGTCTTGCTTTTTCCTCCAAGGCAGTTGCACGTGTTTGCACCTGATGAAGAAAGGCTACGTCCTTCCGAAACCGGTTGTGATGATTTAAAATTTATGGTGTGTGAAGAAGTTTTAATTTCTTTTATAAAAACGTTTTCCATGGTGTTAGCATAGGTGTAAGATCTAAAAGCTTAGGTCTCTATGGAACCTATGTCTTCTGAGGGAATACCTTAAAGGGATTCGAACCTAACATTCAGCAATTTTCGGAGAAAATAATAAATTTCAAATGGCAATTGCGACTTGTGCTTGAATTCGGCACAACTTAACTGACGGCTTTGATAGCAGAACCTCTGGGGCACTGGTGAGACTTTAGATTCGTAGATATTAAATGAAACAAATTTCAGCACGGTGCTATTAAAATTAAAATTAAACAAGAAATATTAATAATATAAGCTGAGAAAGAAAATTAAATTAAATTCAAGTAAATTTTGGGCATTAAATTCAAACAGGCTCAAAGATTCAGAAAGAGAAAAGTAAGATAACACAGTACAACAGGTATAATGTAAGGTATAATCTTTATTGCACACGATATAAATCTTTTAGTTCCAGTGGTTATTTTCTGTTAATATTTATTTCAAATAATTTTGCCTAGTATTGCAAAGCGAATTTAATGTATGATTTAAAAAATTATTTGAAATGTTTAAGGAAAATTGCACCAGTTATTTCACATTATTTAAAAAATTTCATTTAGACTAAATGAAATTTTTAAAAAATGTATCAATTAAAAGCATGAGTTCACATTTTTATGTATCGTCATAAAAATTGAAATTTTATTTTCATAATAAATGTGAAAGATGTTCAAAAATTAAATAAAATAAGACATGTATAACATATGCATTTAAGATGTTAGTTTTATGTCACGAGTCAATCATAATTTGTAATTTACTTGTTACAATGGAAAACAAAATGAGTTACTACACAAAGACATCAAATAATTTATTTTTACATTCCTCTGATTCCAAAAATACCATATCGCGTTATTTTAAATTCTAACTGGATAAATTAATATGTAGTATTTCATAACTTACAAGCAAATAAATATCATTTAATTCAGATCTTTTATAAGGGAGCTGACAGATAGAACTCACTCGAAAAAACAAGCAAAACATATTTTAAAAAATGAATTTTAAAACAACGAACCTTTCTACATAACTATGTGCAACCATATTTAAAAGGCGGGGGTATATGTCTTCACTGTGAGTTTATTTTTAATCTAAGTAATTAAAAAATTTAGTTTTCCAACTCCATATTCATCTATGACCAGTACAATTCAAAAAGAAGCCATTCATTTTATCAGTTCATTCATTATTGAAATTTTATGAGAAATATGAACATTTATCATTCTACCACTTTTAAGAAAATAATAGAAATTGCTACATAAGATTAACAACAAATTAGATTTTCCGTAATGAGTGTTAATCACATTTGCGCTTCAGCATATTCTCCTACAGTTAATTAATAGATTTATCATACAATTCATAAATTAAATATTATTCATGTTTTCTCTTAGAAAACAATAATTATCACTTTGCTGTATATTTCTTAACAGTTGCGATTATAACTTTATTTACAAAATTAGGGTTATATTCAATTATTTTGAGCACTATAAATGATTACGAAAGTTAGAAATACAGTGAAATTGAAATCATTCCTATTTTTTTTAATTAATATATTTATAGGAATACTATATCATGCTTGCTAACTTGCTAATTAATATCCAAAAATTGTCAGGATCCGCCATTCCTCCCCTCCCCCCTACCCCACTAGTCATTTTTTAGTATATTTTTCTTCCCTTTTTAAATCATAATTAAACGTGAAGAAAATTTCTCTAAAAATATAGTGGCGTGGAAATCTGTGGCGGTATCTAAAAATATTCCGGAATATTAATTAGTAAGGTGGCAAGTACGACTATATGAATACTCTAATTCAAAATTTTTAATTAATGTAGGAAGTAAAGTTGAACCGAATCAGATTTCAAAACTAACGTGTTTAATTAAACCATGTGTATTTATAGTCTAGCTAACCAATCATTTAAAATGTCAACTTTTACATTAGAGTATATTGTTTCATTTACACTTAAACTATAAACATCTTCAATTCATATGAAGTAAAAATCATTGGATTAAAACAGATTTTCATATTTTTGCAATTTTCTCTACCATGTGTTTTAACAGTCTGCGCAACGTATATGGAAATTTCCTCCCCCCCCCCTTTTTTTTAATACATACCTCATTAATTACTATTTTATCTAAGGTAAATCTAGAAGAGTTCATGTGGTAGGAGAGATTGCGCCCTTTGAGGATTGGAGGGAAGAAGTTGGGTGTGAGCTCTTCTACTCCAAGTAGTTGTACAAGAGCAATAACGGAGTGCTAACTTGAAATTGCATGTTGATTGTATCAATCGTCTAAGATGAAACGTGGTTATTTTGTCTCGTTTTCTAAAATAAAATCTTGAATTTTCGCATAATTTTCTAAGAATATTTATAGAATAGCAGTACTACAAAATGTATTTTAATTAAAAGATTTCTCATAAGCCACTCTCCTATACTAAAGGTACGAATACCAATAGTTCTTTAAAAAAGCAAATAATTATTGAATAATAGGCTGTGCAATCTCTGCTACGGAAATAGGAGAGTTTGTGCATTTCCTACCTAAGAGAGATTGCGCATTGATTCGATTAAATTCTATACTAGAACAGATTAGTAGCTTATTTGTAATGATAAGACAATGAGAATGATATTGTTGAAAGTCTGGAATCATTCAAGAGGACAACTTCGACAAGTAACTAGACTAGTTTAACCCATTCGACACGGCACATCTTTTTGAAAACAGTTCCCAGAATCCGAAATATAACATTATCCAAGTGTGGCAATGATCGGCAACAGCCACACCTCTTTTAGTATTTAAATCTTGAGTGCCAATGTTCGCCTATGGGAAATTTATCGCAAATTATTTAATGTTAGTGTATGTCTGTTTAGTTTTACAATTTTAAGTATGATGCTCAAGTTTTGTGCAGCTGTCGACTTCTTAAAAGGAAGCGACAAAACTGAACGTTAACAAAAAATATCAGCCTTCTGATTTTTTTTTCTGATTCTGTTAATTCATTTCTTTAAATAAAACATTTTATTTATTTTTAAATTTATTTTAAATTTCTGAATATTTAAATTTTTAAATTAAAATGTCCACTCTTAATACAAATATATTTGTTTATAAAAACCTTGCAACGATGTCATTTAATTGCCATTATTATTGCTAACAATTTAACTGTAGTTATATTTAAGCGCAATCCGTGGCCGAGTGGTTATATCACCTCACTGGTAATCGCCTTCGAACGTAGGAGAGCGAGTTCGATTGCCGCGCTGGCCTTGGGTGTTTTTCCATTTTTTCGTATTATAATTCTGTCATGTGCTATCTGTAATTATCTGACGAAGATTTACAAGCGGACTACGAGTCAAGCATACAAATATGATGTGTTTGTTATCAATAAACAACAAACAACAACAAGTGATTTTAAAATTAGTTAAAAATTACATTTTAGAACACATAAACATTTTCATTAAAAAAGGTATATTTTAATTAAAATCATTTAGGCTCCAGTTTATCCTAAAAAGCACCATCCTACTACAGTATTGTGTCCTGGTAAATTCCGTGTTGACTTCCTGGTAATGTTCCTGCAAGCCCTGCCTCTCCAAAAAGTTTTTCAGTTATTCAAGTTTTCAACGTGGCTCCAGATTATCCTAACAAGCACTAACCTACTTCAGTATTGTAGCTCCAGAATGTCTTTTGGTTCTCTTCATTATCTACCCTGTTTCTGCTACTACCCCCTCCAGATCCTTCCTAGTGTTGTTCCATTTGGGATCCTCGGCAGTTGTGGTCCGGGTTGATCCATGACATCCCTGTAGAGCCTCAAATATACGCAAGCTTTTCTAGACTTTGGGCTGGTCTATGTTGACCCTAAAAAGCTTCAACTAAATATGTTATAACCTATGATTTATGTACTGACTGATCGAAACTTGAATGTAACTGTAATGTAGCTTTATAATATATAAAGAATGTGTCACGCTGTACTTATCAAACTTTTGTTTTAATATGTCCTGATGATGTCCAGATGAGCAGGGGAAAAGCTTTGACCAAATATGTTTGTAAATATTTTAAAATGACTTTAATTAAAATATATATTTTTTAATGAAAATGTTTACGTGTTTTAAAGTGTAATTTTTAACATATTTATACAATGACACGTGCTTTTAAATATCTTTTTATGAGATGCGATTTCCTGATTTCAAACGAAATAACGGGCCGCGGTAGTCCAGTCGGTAGTGCCGGCCTTGTAATTGGAAGTTTGTGGGTTCGGTATTCGAGCCGGCCAAAGACCGTCGTGTACACTAATGGAGGCTGGTGCACTAAAATCTGTCGTGGCCGCAATGTCCTCCATGTTCCCATCAAAAATTATACCTCTGGGGGTCACCGAAGCGGGAGAGCCGTCCCTTCCGTGGAGGATCAAAATTGTGATGGCATGTCTCCGGACCACTTCTAGAGGTGTGTCCCAGACCATCGCCAATTGCCCATCTGCGCAGCACTAGTGCGATGTCCATTCACATAACCATCCATTCAAAAGAATTAACAATAATTATTATTATATAAATAATTTTCATTATTCCCCCGTCTATTAATCTATTACGTAAAAAAAAAAGAAAAAAACTTATTTTTAAAAACTTTTCTTAAGCAGAAAGTTACTACATGAAAGGAAAAGAAAAAATAGAATATTAATTCTACATATGTTCCAAAAGCTGAAACTGTTCACAATTTTAAACTAAAAAACTAAAAAAGGATTTTAAAAGATGGATGAAGGATTAAATTACTTGTATTGGATTAAAACATAAAAGTTTTAGATAATTATTTGGTAAAGAGTGAAAAAATTCATTGTGATAATTTATCAAGAATAAAATTCTATAGTTTTTTTCCCTTCCAAGGAAAATGTTGAATATAGATAAAATATAAAATTTGAAAGTTCGTTAATTCCTCAGTTCATTAGATTTTACTTGCCCATTTTTTTTTTTTTTCAGAAATATATCCCATTGAACCTGAGTTTTTATGAAGCTTTATGTGAAACTTATTTCCGTTATTGTTTTTACCATTATAGGACTTTAGTGACAAACATACAATATGAATTTAAATAAATGCATATTTATTAACTTTTCTAATAACGTGCCCCCCCCCCCCCCCGAAACAAAAGAATTGGAATCAAAATCTACAAAAACTTGTATATCTCTTTAGAACATGAAAGATCATTTTTTTTTTTAACTTGAACTTACAATTTATAAGCTTTACAGAGACGTTCACGCGTTAAGGATTGATCTTTAGATACTTTTCATGGCTTTATTAAAAGTATTAAGAAAAGTTTTGCTTGATTTACTTTATTTTGCATAAAAGGAAACAAAAAACAGTGCATTTTCATACAACATTCTTTAGAATTTGAGTTATAGCTATGTCTCAAATTTCAAAGTGTTGATTTATAAAGTAGTCGTTATATGAATCTACAACAATTTTGTTTTGCTTTCCAAAAATGTTACAATTTTAGGATTTTGTTATAAATATTAAGCCTCTTTCTTTAAATTATATTTAGTAAAATAAATAAATAAATAAATATATTTTATATGTCTCAATAGATTGAGTGCTATGTATGTAACGTTCAAAATATAATGACAAATACGACTTTGATAATTTTTTATATGATGTACGAGAAAGCTCATATGTGTCAATAGCATACAAAATTTTATAAGGAAAAGTCGAAATTCTTTAAAAAAATAAAATATAATTAATTGTATAGAAAAGAAAAGACAACAAATCTTAATTAAAACCACTAACACTTAACAAATATTGCTTTCGATGTAAAGGAGAAATAATTTTTTTTTACCGACATCGGAGTATAAAACCGCAATAGCAGATGGAATTGAAATAAATTCAAAAGCAATGCAATTAGGAACGGCTAAAACTGTTTTGTAGAAAACATGCTTAGATAAGCTCAATTCAAAAGAAAAATAATAAAACAGGTAAACTTTCAAAGAAATACAGTTAATTTAAAAAACTAAGAAGAAAAAAAAAAGCAGTTGATTAGGCGCAGATAACTGAATAAAGTTTATTGCTCTAATACAATTTTATTAAACAGCTCTAATCAACATTATTGCTGAATTTCTTTTTGTCTGTGATTTGTTTAATGGGAATAAATTCAATTTATTTCACAAATGAAATATGTTTATTAAAAAAAAAATCAAGTTTCTAAATGAATAATAAATATCAAAATAATTTGTAATAAAGCATTTTTTAAATCCTCCGATCTGATTTTTTTTTTTTTTAAATATATATATGAATGTCCTTGATAAACGATTATTTATCACATGAAAGCACCCACATGAAAGCACCTGGCATTTTAAAGTAATAAGTTCAAAACTTTGGATACTATTTACGTTATTACGAAATACTTATGATAAATATTCATATTCCTCTGACAGAATTTACCTTGTAAATTCTCTTTGTTTCTGCCGTTATTAAATTAACAAGGGAAAAATTACAAATTCTGTTTAAGGAACAGTAGAAATATTACACTCTTTTTCCACTGTTTAGAAACGAATATACTTTAAATTCGAAGAGAAATAAAATGTGATTTAAAATTTATAATGATTATAAAATTGAAAATTTGACAAGTAAAAGTTTTAATTAAAAATTTCAATACTTCTGAAACACTAAAAATGATTTATCAATTAAAATTTATTAATTTTGAAAGTATAATGTCTCAGTTGTATTACAGTTATTATTTAAAATATTTGTATATTTGTACTCTTTTATTACTTTCAGTCTTGAATCATTTGTAATACAGCTTTTACGAATAAATGATTAAGCATAGGTTTCTTTTTCTTTCTTTCTTTTCTTTGGTATTTTTATCTCTTTGGACCAGTTATTTATTTGTTTTTACTTTTATTTTATTTTATTTATTTATTTATTTTTTGATAAAAAATAAATTATTTTTTAGTATGGAAGTCCAAACATTCGACAGTTTACTTTTGATTTTTAAAACATCAAGGGAATTATTTTTTTTTTTTTCATATTGCATTTAAATTTATTTTATAATGAAAGATTATTTTAAAGTTTAATACTCTTTACTTTTTTATTTATTTATTCATTTTCAAACGGTAAAACGTATTTCTATTTTTTTCATATTACAAACTTGTTAAAAAATCTAATTTTTCCTTATACGTAATTAATATATGAACAATGTTGTTTGAATTTCAGACTTTGAATAAAGAACATTTTCGCTGATGGTACACTCATTGTTTTACGTTTTTAGTCTGTATTTTCCTTTAAATTAAATAAATAAATAAAAAAGTAAAGAAGAAAATAAACCAGATTTTTTTTAAATAAAAATTCTCGATAAAAATTATGGAATATATAAATAAAAATTCAGAATCATGTTCATAATTAATGTGACTTAAACTCTTGTGTAATCAGGGAACATAAACTAGTCACGAATAGTTTTAATTTCTGTCACTGGATTTCTGCTTGATATATATCTTCTATTCTATACTATAGTTTTATCGCTCGAAATTTGCGAGATTAAATAAATTACATGTATGCTTTCTTTAACTTAAACTGATAAGGTTATCGATGAAAACAAAAAAAGAAAGTTGAAAGGCAATAAAAATAATAATAGTTAAAAAAATGTCTTTCTGTATTTATTTAAGCCATTTTATTTATATGTTGAGAAATAAACGATGAGAAAGTGTAAATTCTCTTAATTCTATCATGAGAAAATTCTGATCATGTTAGTTTTATTTTTATTTTGCAGTTAACGTAATCATCACCGATCGCGTTTAAATCTTTCTAAAATGCATTTTTTTGTCATACATTTTGGTGTGCAAGTTAAGGCCAATTGTCCATACTAGGGACCTCGGCCTAGGGGAATGCCCTTCATGGGGGGGGGGGTCTTTCTAAGGGTGCTCAATCCCGTATTTTCGCGAGCTTCGGAGAAAACACCAAAGAACTTTGAATGGCTAAGGCGGTAAGGGCGACCTAGGATCGAACCCGGCATTTCCCATCTATCATCTTTGAATTTCTTATATGAAACGTAAAATAATATTCATAAAATTTGTTTTTTTAAATCTATCGAATGCATTTTGTTTTCATGCAAACTACTGAATGAATATAAATTGAAGTTTTTATTAAAATTTTTCAGAAGTAGAAGGAAAAAAAGTATTTTCTGCTTTTGTGATTTGGAAAACCTGTTGGTAAAAAAATATCTCGATTAGATGGTTTGTCTGATATTTTAATTACATAAATGTTTAAAGAGTTAACATTATTACTTTTTAAACTTTAATATTTCATCAAACGAGAAAGTAAAACTATTCCCTATCTAATACACTTCATCTAATACACCTATCTAATAGACCTTTGGAAAAGTATTAGGATAATTTACTTATATATGCTAATTAGATTGTATATTTAACAAATATAAGTATAAGAGTTTGATATTACATCTTTTAGATGAAATTTTATATTATATATATATACATATCGGGTGTGAATCTACCACACGACTTTCTTTACTCTCTACTACACATATTATAATCTTCTTTGGGTATAGTTTGGTCAGAAGGTATAAAACTGATCTAACTAAACAGACATTACCATTTTTAGTGCAATAATCGACTAGTGCATACGCCATAAAGACAACTAAAAGAGATTTATAGAGCAGCATTATTAAAAATTATTAGAGCCATCTTTGAGAAAACCATTTCTAAGATACTGACTTACTGAATGTGTCATTAACACTTTTAACTAATTATATCACCTGTGTATTTTCCTATAAAAAAAAAAAAAAAACCGTTGTAACAGCATTAAAGAATTCCCCAAACTTACAATCGAATCCAAATCAGACTTCTAACTCTTCACAGTCATCTTCATCCAAATCAAGAAACTTAAAGAAAATGCCACAAACTACTAAAACATTATTGTCTGAAAAAAGTCTTAACTCTCCCTCTCTAAAACATTCTAATTCACCCTCTCATCTCAATATCAAGAAAAAGAAACTAACAAAAGTGCCCATTCCCACTACAAATAAAAATAATAAAGTAAACATTCCAAAACAAGATGATACTATCAGCCTCTATCCTTCTGATGGGGAGGACGGAATGTCTACTGCATCAGAGGAGAATGACGTGGATGTTATAATCTAAAAAATAAAAATAAAAATGACAAATTTCATTTCATGGAATTGCCGAGGTTTTATTAATAAACGTGATGAAATCAGAGATATAATCTCTGATCATCAACCTCTCTGCTTCGCTTTCCAAGAAACATACTTAAGACAACACGATAAAGTCAAAATTCGTGGCTATACATGTTTCAGGAAAGATTTTACACAGTCTGACCGAGCTACAGGTGGGGTTGCCCTTCTGATTTCTAATAATGTACCACACTCCAATATACCATTAAATACGAACATTCAAGCTGTTGCCATTCAAGTACACTCTCATCTTTTAATGACCATTTGCACTCTCTATCTTCCACCAAATGCATCCATAAACCAGCATGACCTCAATAGCCTTATTTCTCAGCTTCCTACTCCCTTCCTAATGTTTGGAGATTTCAATGGACATAATTTGCTGTGGGGAAGCCCTAATAATAACCCCCGTGGTCAAATCATTGAAAATGTTATTTCTGACAACTCCTTGTGTATCTTAAATAATGGGGACAATACTTACTTTCACGAACCTTCTAGGACTTTCCATGCTATTGACCTTGCCATCTGCTCTCCCAATCTATATCCATATTTTAATTTTTTTGTGAGTAACGATCTACATAGTAGTGACCATTTTCCTTTATTTTTATCATTTTATAATTTTAATGAACATCATCCACGTAATCCACATTATATATATGACAAGGCCAACTGGACTGCTTTCACTATCAATGCAACTATTACCCATGATATGATTGAAGGTGATATCAACAAAGCAATCACTGATGTCACTAATTGTATAATAAATGCAGCTAATCTGATGATTCCAAAATCATCTGGGCGTCTCCATAAACATTCAAAGCCATGGTGGAATGATGAATGCAATATTGCAAAAAGACAGCAGCAAAAAGCCTGGGGAATTTTTAGGAGGTACCCTACTACTGCTAATTATATCGCATTCAAAAAAGCAAGGGCAGCCGCACGCAGAATTCGCAGAAAATCCCAAAAGGATTCCTGGATTAAATATGTGTCCAGCATTACCTCCAATTTAAGCAGCAAACAGCTTTGGCATCGCGTTAAAAAAGCAATGGGAATTTACTCTAATCATAGTATTTCTTTTTTGAAGGATAATGGCCAAACGATTACTTCAATGAAAAATATTGCAGATACCATTGGTAGAACTTTATCTACTATATCTAGCTCAAACTCCTACTGTGAACCTTTTCTATCTTATAAGTATAATTCTGAACGTTCAACAATAAATTTTAGGTCCTGCTTTTCACAAGATTACAATAGCCCATTTACTGAAAATGAATTAAACAATAGTTTGAAACATAGTCATAACTCTGCCCCTGGTCCTGATGGCATTTCTTACCTCATGATCAAACACTTATCAATACAGTCTCTTAAAAATCTCCTTCATCTTTATAATAGAATCTGGACCGAAAATACTTTTCCTATTGCTTGGCATGATGCCATTATCATTCCTTTTCCTAAGCCCGGCAAAGATGCAACCGATCCAAAAAACTACAGGCCAATTGCTTTGACTAGCTGCTTATGCAAACTGCTCGAGAAAATGGTAAATACTAGGCTGGTTTATATTCTTGAAAAGAAAAGGTTAATCTCCCCATGGCAAAGTGGTTTCAGGCGTGGCCGCTCTGCTATTGACAATGTTTTACTTCTAGAGACTAATATTCGGAAAGCTAATGTTAGACGTAACCATTTGGTGTCAATCTTTTTTGATATGGAAAAGGCATATGACAGGACATGGCGCCATGGCATTTTGAAGGATCTATTTAATTTGGACTTCCGTGGTAACCTTCCCATTTTTATTAAAAATTTTTTGAGAGTCAGACGCTTCCAAGTTCGGGTTGGTTCAGTTTATTCAGACTTTTACTTTCAGGACGAAGGTGTACCTCAAGGCAGTGTCTTGAGTGTTACACTCTTCTCTTTAAAAATCAATGATATAATAAAACAACTTCCACAAACCGTTCACGGCTGTTTATATGTTGACGACCTGCAGATTTCTTGCCAGGGAAATGATATGCGCTTCATTGAACGACAGTTGCAACTTGCTGTTAAAAACATCCTTAAATGGACTAATAAAAATGGTTTTATTTTTTCCAGTGACAAAACACAGTGTGTGCATTTTTGCCGCAAACGTGGTCTTCATCCTGATCCACAAATTTTTATTAATGACATACCTATTTCGGTAATTGACTCTGCCCGTTTTTTGGGTGTAATTTTTGACAAAAAACTCAATTTTAAAGACCATATTTCTTATTTAAGAACGAAATGTGAAAAAAATTTAAATATTTTAAAAGTCCTTGCGAACACATCTTGGGGTGCTGATCGCATTTCTCTACTAAAAATCTACCGCTCCTTAATCCGTTCAAAATTAGACTATGCCTGTGAAATTTATGGGTCTGCTCCTAATTCTTACCTTAAAAAACTTGACACAGTTCATCACAGTGCACTCAGGATCTGCTCAGGGGCCTTTCGAACTTCTCCAGTCGTCAGTTTATATGCTGACTGTGTAGAGCCTTCCCTTACTAATATTAGACAGCAGTTATCTTTACAACTGTACCATAGGATACTTTCTCATCCTAATCATCCAATTCATCCTCATATCAATAACAGTAATGACAATCTCTTTTTGAACCGTCCATCTTGCATCCCACATTTTGGCCTCAGAATCAAGAATATTCTTGCCGGCATTCCTCATCTTCATACCAAAATTCGTACTAGGGGTTTTTTAAATATGACTCCGTGGAACTTCCAGGGTATTTCATGTCTTCATCCTTTCAAAGGTTTTGACAAAGGTAACACTGATGCCTCTATCTTTCAGACCCTCTACAAAGCTCATCGAAGCAATTATAAAGAATATACCGAAATTTTTACTGATGGTTCTAAAACAAGCAATAAGGTTGGTTGTGCGATTATCTCTGACAATACTACTCTAAGCTATGAACTTCCTAACGCTTTTTCTATTTTCTCTGCAGAGTTTTTAGCTATTGAAGTTGCCCTTAATTTTATTTCATCTCATCCAAATCGTAAATTCATTATATATACAGACTCAAAGAGTGTTCTTGATTCTCTTTCATCTACCTCTTGTAACCCATCTTTCACCTCAATTTTAAAAACTTACCACGACCTTCTGAAAAAGGGATTTGACATCTTGTTTTGCTGGGTTCCTGGTCATGTTGGCATCAAAGGCAATGAAGCAGCAGACAAAGCCGCAAGGCAGGCTTCTATTATTTTAAACTGTCCTATACCTTATGACGACATTAAGCACACACTAAAAACCACTTTTAGAAGTAATTGGCAAATGGAGTGGAATAGTCAACAAAATAATAAATTATTTGAAATAAAACCTCAAATTGCAGTCTGGCCTACACTTAGTCCTAGAAAACATGATGTCATAATTACTCGTTTAAGAATTGGGCATTCAAGGATCACGCATAAATATTTACTTCTTGGACAACAGGAACCTGACTGTCCGAAATGTCATTTCTGTGTGCTTACCATTCGCCATTTGCTCACTGACTGTCCTTGTCTTCGTCATCTGTATAGACATTATTTCAACTCATCTTCACCCAATCTGACAAGCCTTTTAGGTGCAAATCCTCATCATCACTTGACAAATTTTTTGAAGGAGGCTGGCTTTTATTTCGATATTTGATTTTATTCTTTACAATGTTCATCCCATTTTACATCTGTTTTTTATTGTATACACTGTTTTTATTACCTTTGATTTTATGTTGTATGTAGTTTTACTTGTTTTTTCTACTGTGTATTTTAATGATGTTCTGGATGGGTAAACCCATCCAGAAACTTGTTTTTCTTTTACTTGTTTGTTTGGCGCAGCATGTCCTACATTGGACCTTGCGCCAGAAAAAGCCATTCAACCAACCTATAAAAAAAAAATAGAAAAAGAAAAAGAAAAAGTCAAATTTATACAAAAAGAAACTCTAGTTAAACATGTTTTTACTCTTTTAAAAAAACCTTTCTTAAAAAATATCTTTTTTTTCAGATAAGACTCCATTTAAATCTGCAATAACCTTTTTCAGAGAGTTGATTTTCAAAAGAAATCATTCCCAAAGTACCAGTTTTCGTTTTCGCTGTTTTCTAGTTTTGTGAATCAAAGAAGTTATGTTAAAATGTTTCTTGGTGAATGAAGTAAAACTTCATTTAAAAGATAGAAAATGCAGTTTAAAGATACTCTTATGTCTAATGAGACACTGAATTTTCTCTAAATTATGATCCTGAGAATATGTTTTTGTTTAAAATCAATGAGAACAAAGTTTCTAAAACTAGCGTTGTTATTTTAATACAATATATATCTATATCTATCTATCTATCTATATATATATATTACATTTCTCACCGATGTGAATAAGATGTATATTTTAATAGATTCTGTTTGAGTGAAATTCGTTAAATTAACAACTTTTAAAGCCTATTTCTCTAGTTTATAAATCTGAATATTTATGAGATTATTTTTTTTTTAATTTTCTAATTTGAAAGGCATGCAAAGCATATTAAACCGTTACGGAAATACTTTACTTCTTTAATATTTAATCCGTGCTTACTGAGGTTCTTTGATAAGAGTTAATGCTGAATTATTTCAATTTCAAGCAATTTTTATGATATTTTTAAATTTATAGTGATTACTCATATATATATATATATATATATATATATATGTTTTAATCACTTATTAATAAAATTATGCTGCTCCCACCCACTGAAGAGGAAGCGGAAGGGTGTTTTTCGCATGTAATGTTGTTTTTTACAATTGTTCATCGTTACTATAATTCGTTACTTTTTTTAACGTTTTTTCTTGTTATCCACGCCCAAATTTCTTCAAGTTTCTACATATTTTCAAAATTATATATATATATATATATATATATATAAGCAGGGGGCTTGTTGCATTTACTTTGTATTACTACGCAAACTTTCTTTTTCCATGAAAATTTCAGTTTCTTCTTTTTTGAGTTGTCAACTATTCTTAAAATTCTAATCATACTATAAAACACGTTGTAATCAATCAGTGAATTTCATTGTTGCTTCGTGGTTTCATTGTTATTCATCTGCTTTGGAATTTTGCTTTTTTAAATCCATATGACTCCTAATCTGGTCTTGGCAGGCTGGGAGAGTGTTGCCGGCGGGAAACTAGTTTAAACCCACAGGGAAGTCACAAGTCTTGCCGCTTGCCTCCTTCCTTCCTATCTTAAGTTTCTTAAATTATTTTTTCGTAAATTTTGATAAAGTTTATGGCTTTAAGTTAAGATTTGTTGTGTCAGTTTATTGATTCGTTTAGTTTTGCAGGCTGATAATTAATAAATCTGGTTTCTTTAAATTGGTGTATTTCATCCCCTGATATATTTTTTTTTCTTTTTACTGAACTTCTCAAAGAAATTTTTAATCTTATTGGTCATTGGTGTTTCAGTGATCTTGTATCTGTTGCTTGGCTTCTACTATGCTTAATAGATCAGCATTATTATATATGTATATATATATTTAAATAATATTTAAATGCTCATTTTGTTTTGCTATTTCATAACATTAATTTATTCAGCTTTGAAATATTCCAGTTAATTTCCTTTAATGTTTTTACTGATATTTTTAACTACATCAGAAAGACCGTGTTAAATGAATAGATTCCGGCATTCGAATATATAAGCATATATATTAATCCTGCATGAGAGTATTGAATTAATAATTTCAATTAGGAGAGAATTCTAGTGTATTTAAATTGTTTTTTAAACCAAACTGAAAGTATAATATACAGGATATTGTTGATCATATCTGAAAGAATAGAGCTCTTAATTCAAAACTGAATTCGTAAAGTGTATGTGATGGTAGCAGAAAAGCCATTTTGTTTCTAAAACCTGGAGTTGTGAAAAGGTACAAAATGATCCGATACGAAATTTTAATAAAAATGAGAGGCAACTTAAAATTTCCATGGTAAATCTTAATTTGTACCAAATTGCAATTATAAATGATGAAATATTTTTATATCTCATTTTATTTATTTATTTATTATTATTATGTATACAAATGCTTTCAGCATCTACACTGCAAACGAAAACGTCTTAAATTCAGTTAAGGGGCACACCTAGTGTGACAGCCTAAAAAAAGGCGATATTTGGGAATTTAAAAAAAAAAAAAAAAAAACTACTGTATCAATTGTTTTAAAATTTTAAGGGTATATTTATACATATTTTAAGAATACACAGTAAAATTTTTGAAGAAAAAAATTAAATATTTTTTGAGATACACGCGATCTCCGACTGCGATGAAAAAAAAGGTCCTTCACTGCTGCAGTGATTCCGGCCTTCTCCGTGGATGAAACCTAAAAAAAAAAAATTCTCGTTAATCTAGAAGATATTGTCCGTACAATGACCTACGGTCGAAGAAAAAAAATCAAAAATTGACAAAATGGCGGCATTTTTTTTTAAAAAAAGTTGAATTTTACCCAAAATTTTGGTCGTTTTTGGCCTGCCAAAATTCGATTTTTGATCAGATTAAAAAACTGGTAGGTCATTGTATGGAGAACTATATACAGAAAAAATTTGATAGTGATCGGATCATTTTTCTGCGAGTTATCACTGCAGCAAATTCGAAAAATGCTGTTTCGAGAAAAACGCGTTTAAAGATAAAATGATCGTTTTCACTGTTATAAATGGATTAAAATCATACTTACAGCTAATCTGCTATTCCAGGCCCATATAATTCACCTTCCTCATCTTCAAAAAGTGCTTGTTGAGCTGAAGAAGCTCTTCTTCGAGATGATTGACCCTCTTTTGAAGAAGCCTGTTGGCGATGATTAGCGATTTGTAGTCTCGTCTAGTCCTTAAGAGCCGCATAATTTCTTGCTGCAGGTCCAACTATCACTCCCATTACATTAAATATCTTCAAAATTGATGAATAACCGTCATTAAATATTGAAGTTGCCAAATTATTTGCTAATTCGATAGTTTTAGGGCCATTGTGAAGGTGCTTTGGTGAAAAGTGCCAAAGTAAACCGTTGTAACTTTCATTATTGTTTCGAGTATTACTACTTTTACATCTATCAAGCAATTCATGTCGAGATAAGTCTTCATAAATAGGTTTTAGAGCTTCTTTAACTTCTGGATCCAGTGGGAGGTAATCGTGCTTAAACTTACTCATCATTCCTTCAGCTTCCGCGCGGCGGTAAGCGCACCAACTCTCTGCCTTCTGGGCAATTATCATGGTTTGGTTTTTCATCAGTTGAACACAAATGATGAAACGTAGCCCAGATTGCTTTATACATTTCGTCTACATTATCTTGATTTCTCATAATTGCCAAACCGTAAAAATTTTGTAGTTTATTTATTAAATTTACAGTTATTTTTTGCGATGTTTTACTCCTTCCTCCTAACTTTTCATTGGTTTTCTTTAAATTTCGGCATCGTGTTCCCATTCTTTTTTTCACATGTAAATAGCATTCTAATTTTTCAACAGGAATATCATAAGGCTTCAAATCTATTAATCCTTTATGAGTGGCACTATCACCATCACCAATGTAGCGAAAATATTTTACGCCATATTTACTAATCGAACGACCAAACATGTCTTTTACGCTTTCTACTTCCATTTTTGAGGCAGATCCCTTATGATTAATATCACATTCTTCTTCATCTAATGATAACCATTCTTCGTAAGCTTCAGGATCGCTCTCTTTTTTTTTCTCCCAATAAACACAACTCTGACAGTAAGTAGACTTCACACATGAATCAAGAATTTTCTTGCTGTATTTTCCTGCCATCGTAAATACTCCAAAACGGGAAGTATGACCACGTTTTTTCCAGGTACCGTCGCCGCTAACAGTCAAATTTGTCTCTGAGTTTTCTTCCTTTGATGTAAGCTCTTTTTCTTCATTTACAGCTTGTTGCATACTAAGTTTACAGACGGTTTCGGCTGCAGTCCATTTATTTGTGAAACATCCAGCAAAAGTTTGATTATAAAATTTGCATGCTAGATCCATTAATCCACAAAAAAGATTTATCCCGTTTATTCCGACGCCCAAAAGACGCATCACAGCCACAAGACGTCTATTTATTTCAAATGCGTTATCAATCATTGGTCCAGAATTGATGTACGAATTACCACACTCACAAATGACAGCTATTTTAAACCCTAGGCCTCTTGGACTTGCTTGATTAAAAGTAATTTTTTTTGACAAGTTTTGCACACCACTAAATTGCTAATTGCATTAAAAACTGAGATACACTGTAAAATACAATATCCATGAGATGGGTCAATCACAACATTATCGTCATTATTCTGTAACAGTTTCTCTGCGGACGTACTGGTATTCGCAGTAGATTACTCAAATGTATGTCGGTTTCCGGTAAACTTGCGTTTTTTTTTATATTGATCGATGTCTGGGAACATCGTGAGTTCCTTTTTTATTTAAATACGGAGATTGTTCACTCATTTTCAGTAAAATAAAACGTGCTAACTTATGAAGTGCTAGATACAACGGTCCCAATAAAACTAAATGTATCTGGCTCCGAAAATACGTCACGTGGCAGTAAACGTGAAACTGGAATCGTATTATAATGGTTGCAACCATTAGGAAGAGACGGTAGACTCCGAACAATACCTCAGGTACGTCCCGTATGCTAATACAACTATTAACTGCCGAGCAGTTACTCTTCAAATGGCTGTAACTCAAAAACTATTTGAGATATCGATTTAAAATTTTAGTATGTTATTTTTAAAGGTATAACTTATCGAAATATGAAAAAAAAAATCGTTTTTTTTAAAAATTTCACACTAGGTGTGCCCCTTAAGAAAGTGTCTTAAATGGATGGTCATTTTTTAAGCGATTTTTTTTTTTTTTAATTTAAGGCAACTTTCTGCATCTGAAATTAAGACATCGCAAATGTCTTAAAACACCGCCATCTTAGGCTTGAAAAATCTGCCGCTTTTTGAGGCTTTTTAATAAATAAATAAAGGAGATGTGTGATCCTGCTTTTCTGTTTAAAATATGTTTTAGAATTTTCTAGACATTAATAAAATATAATCATAAAAAAAAAAAAAAAAAAAAAAAATCCTCACTACCAACCCATGGAGATCTTCGGTTTCGCAGACGACCGTTCCTACCAATCATGTCACGATGTCACACAGAAATGTTTGGTAACATACATAGTAATATGCGCGAAAGGAATTGTAATGTTATAATGTAATAAGTCTTTTTTTTTTTTTTTCTTAAAACTATCTACATTAAATCTAGAGCTCAATATGTATTAATTCTATTAAATTTTATGTGTATATTTTTTTAATTTTGTAAAATATAATCAGATACATCATAACCTCAGACTGTTATGTTTTGAAAACGATTTCTTTCTATAAACTGTTATTTGACAGAAAATAAAAATACATATGGATATGAAAACCAGAAAAGTTTTGTTTTACATTCAGCTACAGGTAAAAATGTTAAAGAAAAGAGTTTTAAATCAAAAGAGATTAAAAAAAAAAAAGCGTCAGCTATTTACAAATTGTGTAAGATTAGTTAGAAATTCGCTTTCTCAGCTACAAGTTATTCTTAAGCTACCAGTTATTCTTCGCTGCAAGTTCATCTTAATGATTTTTCATTTCATAAATGGACAAGCTTTAAACAAAACGTAAAATTTTTATTTACATGTTTATTTATTTTTTCCCCAACCAAATTATGTTGTCTCCTAAAAATGTTTTTTATTAACTATTTCAAACATAATTGTACGCAAATAAGATAACGTAAGATAATAAGATAAAGGGTCAAACATAGCAACATATTGGTTCATGTCACGTGATTATCTTGGACCACGGAAAGGTAATATTTCATCCATTGAATCAGCACTCTAATTTATTTATCTCTGTAAAGTAGTGGAGGGTCCAATTTAAACATATTCACTTTTAAAATATTTTGCCGAGATAAGAAACGTACATTGCGTCAAAGAAAACAGATACGAAACTTTAGAACAAAAAACTTTTTTATTTTAAACTTTAGAACCGGACACCAAATTAAATAATGTATATTTTCTATTATAAAAAATTATTTACAAATGAAATCTGGATAATCCATAGAGTTAACAAGACTCAATATTTCAAAAATTTATTTATATATGAAATTTTTATTAGCATGTTTTTATGTACTTTCCTAGGTTTTAAAATTTTACGAAATAATCATGCAGACAAATTTCAGAATTTCTTGCAATATCTCTAAATTTAGAGCAGCAATTAATATATATAATTTTAAATAGATTCAGAAGTCACCAAAAGTTACAGGCAGTTGTAAATCAAAGAATTACACTAATGTAAAAAGTAATATTAGAGATTTTCTGTTCAATAAATAATGCGAAGATATTTCTTTTGCAATTCGAACTTCTGAAAAATGTTGCATCAAAATATTAATAATTAAAATATTTTAATACTACTCTTCCATAAACGTATATGATATTGATGGGAATTATCTGTTTAAACACTGTTAATTCAAAGTTGTTTTATATTGTAAAATTAAAGAGAAAATTATAACCAAAACTTAAAAATACGTTCATAACAAATGTTATATTTATTTAAAATTATTCATAGTTCTAAATAAATATAAAACTGAATAATTCCGTTGAAAATATTTTAAAACGAAGAGAATAAAAACTCTAAAACTTTTACAATTCACAGATTTAAGTTAAAATACGCACAAATATTTAACTTTATTACCAATACTACTTGAAAGAGACAAGTTGGTTTTTATATTTTAGCAATACCTTCTATTTACAATAGGAAAAATCCAATTACATTTCTTTTGTATTGTAGAAGTTTATGTTTTTTTTTTCCCCTTTACTGGCAAGGACTTATTCCATGTTAATCTAAAATAACAGGATTTGATTCTAATCCGTATTTATTATTGAATAAGAATGGATTAAGTATTTTTTGAAAATGGATATTTTTTATTGCTTAAATATCTTAAATCAACATTTTTTTTTTTCTTTTTTCAATTCTAAATGAGTTTATTCATTAGATAAAATATAGAGTTACATTATGGAAGTGAAAAAAGGAAAATGTATGACTTACCTTCAGAATTTTTTTGTGAATTTAAGTTGTAATCTTCGTAGTTAATAGAATGTTTTATTCATACATTTAATTTATTCTAGAGAGTTTTCTAAGTTTTGCTTTAAATAACTCAATTAAACTATTTTTTATGTTATAAAAATAAAGCAGAAAAAATCTTTAGATTTTACTAAAAATATCAGTTAAAATTACTGAGTTGAATAGCCATTTGAAATTCCATTTGGATAGCTATTTTAAGGGATATTCAAAGCTTTTGTAGTTATTTTCCGGTTATTATGCACAAAAAAAAAATGAGGTCTATTTAAATTTGTATTTGAACAAAACATTTTTCTTTCATATCAACTCACGAGACACATTCGAAAGTTTTAATAAATTTTAATTATATAGATTGTAATGTAATCTATGGAAATAGCCTGGATTTAGCTTTATATTTTTCTTTTACTTTTGTATTTCTAACAGATTCATATATGCATAATTATCACGTAACTTTACAGATCGTTGACTAAAAATCATTGAAATAATTCGTCACATATTCTCATGATTAGCCAAAGCCGCTGTTATTCTAGGGGAAAATTGTTTACAGAATTACACATTATGTAATTGATATTTTAAAATTCTGCCGTCATATTCTGAATATTCAAGCTTAATAAAAAAATATTCCTTGTCTTAAAAAAAAAAAAAAAAAAAAAAAAATGTTTAATTTCGAGTTTAAATATGCAAAAATTCAACTATCTTTATTTTCTAGCTATAAAATGAAATGCTAAAAATTTGAAATATAAATTTTTGAAAAACTAGTGCCAATGAGACTGTTATGAATTTTAGGAATACAAAATCGGAATTTTAAAATATCAGTTAGGTAATTAGTAATTTTATAAAAAAAAAAAAAAATCTGTGTAAATTTACATGGGATTTGTTGATCGGAGATGGGGAAATTGTAAGGGGAGAGAGGAAAGCCTTAAAAAGCATCCTAATACGCACGCACACACATATATATATACTAGCTGGCTTTGTCCTATTCGCTAGTCACTGTATGTAAATGAACCCTTTTTATAATGATAAGTTTCATTATTTTTATTCCTACATTTATTAATAAGCCTAAAATATTTGAAGAGATGGTTTTTGCAACACAGAAATATATACTTTCATCTAGAACGAATAAGTAGTCTTTTTCTGATACCCTGAACGAGAAATATAGATTTCCAAGTTATGCGTATAAGGTAAAGAAATAACCTGGATAGACAAAATGATCGTGAATTTATAGTTTACTTTTTTCTAGATGGTGAAACAATATTATGAATGTTATTAATCCTTTGTATTGCGAGAAATCTAGCTTGATTTCCTGTAACTGAGTTATTATAGTTGCTAAAACTCGCCGCTTGTGTTCGCATTTATTTACAGAGATTTTTAAATGAGATTGCCCACATAATAAAGGAAAACGCTCTAGAATTCTAATAAAGGGTTTTAGAAATCTGTAGCAAAGGGAACTAGAATTTATAAGGATGACATAGAACAATTTTTACTAGATCCACAATGACATTCTAGATGTTAAACGCATACTTTTTCATAGTGTACACATAAATTATTTAAAAAATAATTTTTTTGCAAAGCATAACTCTCGAATGGCAACATTTTTAAAGAGAACATTCTTGTTAAAAGAAAAGTGTTTGTATTTATTAATAAGACGAATAAAATATTTATGTGTAACGTTGAAAAGTTCTTTCATATCTTTATATATAATGGCAAAATATTACTGATTCACTAATTAATCTTATAATCTCGAGTCCATATCTCGAAAACTAAAAACCTGCTGTTTGAATAGGGTTCTTTTCATAATGCAGTTGCACAATATAAACAGATTCAGGGAAATTTAACCGTTAAGAGACTGAAAGTGGAAGTCGAAGTTTTTTAACTTTTCACAAAACATTTTTCATGCTTGATAGTAGGTTGAATACAAGCGATTAATATGCGCTGACTGTATTCGTCCATGTATTTTACTAGAGTAGAAACAACTGGTATTGTAAAGTAGCTTACCACACTTTTCCTATTTAAAATTGACCATTTTGATAGTAAGCATACTTATCACGGCCTGTTAAAGGGTTAAGAAAAAATATATTTTTGTTTAACTTCTACATTGATTTCCGATATCTAAACTAGTTATTTTAATTAAATATATATTTAAGATTCCTGATAATTCATTTTGAAATAAAGTTAATAAAATTAAACGTCATCACGATTATCATTTGTGGACGTACAATCGCAAAATGTTTTAGTGAGTTAAATAATTATTCACGAACACAGAATAATCAAAAAGTTTAGAATATACTTCTTTTAAACGTTTCAAAATAATAACCAGAAAATGGAAAATTATTTATATTGCATTTGATGAAAAAAACTAATATTTATAGCATCAATTCTATGACAGCATATTTGCCATGCCAAAGAATGGAAAACTAAATTTGCATTTTTATTTCTAATATAGTTATCCCGTCAAGTTAAATAAATTGTTTTCAGTGAAAAAACACATTATAGTTAGAAAACTTACATTATTGCTACGTTGTTAAATTTTTTTTTTCTTTCATTGTTCAATACAATGTGGTTCTACTACTTCTTCTTCTTATTATTATTATTATGGAGGTGATGAATATACACAAAGTTCAAAAAGTGTTTGAAAAATGATTCATTTTTAATGTTTTAAACTACAGAATTCTATAAGTATAACTATATGATCTAAATAGGCAAGTATTATATTTGAAATAATCTGGTGTGAACCTCACACAACTTTCTCTTGTGTATTTCAGTATTGTAAAGAAGAATTCCAGATTAACTCAAAAGATTAATAAGGCAAGATATAAATATCAATCTACTTGAAGAAATATTTAAAATAGGTTTAGGCACAGTTTTATTTGACATATAAGTGTGTGTGAGGGGCTACCACCTCCTCAACCACCCGTTCTACTACAGTACCTACATTTTATTAATTATTTGTTTTAACTGAAGGCCGTTATTAATTTGCCTTTAAGCTTGCTAGTGTTAATCAAATATTTTCAGCGTCAACCTAATACAAACTGTAAAATACCAAATTTGAAATTTCTGAAATTATTTGATTTTAACTTAGGCGGAAAACAGCTACACATACAGATCAACCACGAAAATCTCGATTTTCATATTCAGGGTATTTTAAATAGTGATACTATATATATATATATATATATATATATATATATATATATATATATATATATAAATAGATTTGAAAATAGAGAGTCGGATATGAAAAATTAATTGTTCTTCCAGAGGAGTGTTCATCAACATAGTAAAAAGGTTGCAAAGCATTTCCATCAATTTCGTTCAATTACAAGAAACATTGCGCTTAATTTTGAATAGCTCTGTATAATATTTGTAAATTACATGCACATGAAACTGTGTATCTAATTGAGTTTTATATGAAAACCACCTAACACAAACTGAAATGCACTTCTAGTAACTTCCAACTATAGCTCTAATATATCCAAATACTTTGGGTAACACTGTAAACGAATGATAAATGATTTTCGCACCATAATTGTAAGGTCTGAGCGCTTGCCTCGGCTATCTCAGACCCCATTTTAAAATATGAATTTAATTTAAGGTACACTTTAGATTAAAATAAAATGAATAATTCATTTTGACTTGAAATATTGGTAAGAAAATCTCGTGCAAAAAACTCAGTACTTAATCAAATAAATATATTAAAGTAATAGAAAAATACCGCTCACCACTTTTGATTAACTTGCAAGAAGCAGACTGTCTACTCTCAGAAGATTATTGATTCAAAGCCCATTAATAAGAAGAAGCTGACATCCGCTAGGTTACTTAATCCATTTCACAGTAATAACTCCTCACTAGATTCGCTCAGAATACTATCTTTTAATCACTACTCCTCTATAAACCACCAATAACAACACTATCTCGTAATATCTACGTCACCAACACAACACAAATTTTTACCACACTTCACTTATTTATCTATCTTCAACCGTCAACCTCCATCACCTCAATTCACCAACTTTCATACGAATCATATTCATACGCCTTACGCAAACTGCGTGAGTTCTACTTTTCTTTTAGTGGCTCCATGCCGGCGTAAAGTTATCCCAACTTCAATCTATTGCGCCATCGAACTGTGCTGGCCTCGTGTTTTCCATCTCCGATCAACATTCCTTCACAACTGGCTGCATCTTTTTAACATAACACGACGCCACAATCTTACTTTCCTGCGGCGACATTCTTTTGACTTAACCTCTTTTACCTCACACAGTCTAAACAAAACATTCTTTTATGCATATATATATAAACATATGTTAATTCCATAACATTTTGAGAAGCCTATAAATGTTAAAATGTATTTACCAGAAATTTACCCCATATATGTAAAGTATTTTAATTTCCTTGGATGGCCCTTGAACGAAAAGTTTAGTGTAGCATCACAATATCATACAAATTTAGAATACCGAATTTGGAGTTATTGTTACTGTTTGTTTTTGAGATATGCTGATAAAAGACACACTCATAGACAGACAGACACACTCAAAGACTCAAAAATTAATAACGTTGAAAATCTTTCATGAATTATGCATTTTTTATTACTTAAAACTATACTTATTACTTAATTTGGTATTACTTACTGCTGCATTTTTATTACTTAAAAAATGTAGCATATTTAAAAATAGAAAAATTTTAAAAAAATGAAAACAAAATAAACACATTTCTTCAGTATCTTATTTAAATGATTCATGATTAATCACTTCTTTTAATGAATATTTGTGATAATAAGATTAGCCAAAATGAAAAGGAAGATAAGGTACTCGAAAACTTTTAAATAAAAAATTATCTTGTTCATAATTATATTTGTTTTAATCATTATTTCTTATTTTATAGAGTTATTATAATTCAATTATTTACCGATTATTTGACTTGAAATATCACAATTAAATATAATTGAATTTCAGAAGTACTTATGACTGACAAAACATTTATATTTCACTTTTTGGATTATAAATTATTAATTAAAATAATAATAATAATAATAACATTTTACTGGAACTATTGACACTATGTGAGACAATAAAAATAACATAACTAATTAAGTATAATTTAGTTGTTTGTCATTTGAAACAGTATTTAGACATTCGAGCCATCTTTTTATTTTTATTTTTGTTTAAAATTTATTAAGGACTTTTCTTTTAAAAACGAAAATAACATTGTAAGTTTCAAGAAAGAATTAAAAAAAAATCCTTATTGTGGTTATATTTTATGAAATATGTGAACTTACATTCTTAGACTTGAAGCTATGTATTACTATACTATTGTATTGTATTACTATACAATTGTATTACTATACTATTGTATTGTATTGTATTACTATAAAAATTAATTAATAAATATTTTTATATGTAAGATAAAGCTAGGAGAGTTTGCGCACAATTTAACAAAACAATATAAAAAATCCAATTTTTCATTTTTTGCTAAACTATTGGTGCATAATTTTGAATTGATCTTTATTTCATGCATTTCCATTACTATTTTGTTGTTCTGCTGTAACTTACAATAATAGCTGTAATAAAAACAATAGTGCTATTTTGCGAAATGAATCCTTATAAGGTAGAAGAGATGGCACTTAGTTATAATTACTATTATGTTGTTAATAATATTAAATGCCCTTAAGGGGACTCTCTACCTATAGTCTCCGAAAGCCGAAGCCAATGTTATTCTATGGGGAATTTTGTCTCATTATAATTTATTAATGTTATCGCTTTCTAATTTTTTTTTTATTTTATTTTTTTTATTTTTTTAGACTTTAATTTTTTTAGACTTATTTTTAAGCTCGAAAAGGGAAAATGTCACATTGTGAAAATTCGCATTTTACATTCTCAAAATAAAATATTAAAGATTAAGAAAAATAATTTTTAGAAAGCGAAAAATTGTTTAATAGTTGTGAAGGTACTGAATGTGAAAACGGAATTTAAAAATATGTATTAGCTAATAAGTTATAATAGGGTGAAATTCTCCATAGAATAACATTGACTTCGGCTTCTGAAGACGATAAGTAGAGAGACGTCTTTAATGGCATTGTTGTAAGGTATTTTATACAAATTTTTTGTACTGCGACCGGATATTTCATTTCAATAATTAAAAAAATCAGAAAAATAAAAGATATTTAAAAATAAATACAAAAAATTATTTAAAGAAAAAATATTAAAGAAACAGAGTAAAGATCATCACTAGATAATATTAAGCTACTAGATAACATGCTTAACTTAAAACCACAGCTGCCAAAATTTCAATTTATTACGGACTGCTTTTAATCCCGCCCTTATTCTGCACCACTTTATTTACAGAAAAATTTTCTCCAAAATATAACTTCGACAGAATAAGAAAAAATTAAAAAAAAAATAAATGGTATGGAATAAAAGGGAGGCTAAAATTACTCCAGAATAATTTAAAATTCTGGCAGCTGTGCACTTTGATAAATAATGAACAAGATGGGGCATACGTGTTTCTGTTTCGGTTTAAAATATCAAGGAATATTGGGTATAGGGTTATAGTAATGCTGCAACATGATTGTTTCGTGATATATTAGTAACATTTTTTAATTGTCTCCGCCTCCCGTCGCCGTTGATGGGAATTAATTTAATTTGGGGTCCGGACTCTCTCTTTTAATCATGTTACAAATTGAGCATGTGTTGCATAAATTAATTATATATCAAGATATTGTCACACAATTCTGAGAAAGTAATAATAAAATTAATTAATTAATTAAAACGAATTGTATAAAGGGGAGAAAAAAAGCCAACAGCGATAAAAACGTTAAGGATGGATACCCTACTTTAAGGAACTTGGAAACTTAGTAATGAGCGCTGGCAATTCGTTACACGGGGATTGTAAGCATTTCAGTATTGAGACATACCATATTGTTCATTATTAATCTAAGGCTATGCTGAAAATTATTGCATTTCTTTTCAGCTTAAATTGTTTCCTGTTTGCTCACCGAATCTCTAGATGTCTACGATCGTTACATTTATTGTTGAAAATGTTGAAACTATCGTATAACTGCCTGTCACAAGTTAACCTGTTCGAGACAGCTTGCACATCGTGTGTGCGATGCATTTCCTAGCCAAAAAAGGAGTAGCACACTGTGTATGCAATAAGGTATGACTATTTCCGCCCATTTTTAAGCCCAGAATCTACCCACTGTTTGATATTTATTAAATTTCTTTTTTTCAAAATGTTCGCTCAAAAATGTTCAAAACACAAAAACGTACGAGGAAGACTTTTATTTTAATCGATCCGACTTTTTGTTATTTATAAAAACAGTGTCTATCATTGTATTTGAATACTGATATTAAAAAACAATTGCACACGACTTATCTTTTAGATGGATTCTACATTTCAAAAATTAATATAAAATAAAATTAATGTAAAAGTACCGATTTATAAAATGTCATAAAAGTTCTTGCTGTAAATTCTTGAAAGATTTATATATATTTTTTTCAACGATGTTAGATATCTCTTGAATAAATAAAACCTCAGTGTTTTACTAAAAAAAAAAAAAAAAAAAAAAAAAAAAACAATAAAATTTTTTAAACAAGATTTAGGGTCAGTAAATAATTGATACATTATTAATTTTCAAACTGTTGAAGGTTTAAGTTTTCACAATTACTTCTGAAACGGATAAAATATAATTTATAATTAAAATAAATTCTTTTATATAAATATATTTTATAACAATATTATCCAATTAAAAAAACTGTAAAAAAATACTTTAAAAACAAATTTGTCTTTTACTTTTTTAGTCTAATTTCATATTGCAAAATAATATTACACCGTTGAAGGAATATAGTCAGAAAAAAAAAAAAAACTCACTTGTTTCGTTGAATCAGCACCTTCGCAAAGTCAACACGTTTCTTGTGCCCATGGTTGCAAGAAACAAGGGCAAACTATACACAATCACACATACATATACACACACTCAGACACACGCACACACACACACACACACACACACACACACACATATATATATATGTATATATATATATATATATATAATTATATATAATAGATATATTGAATATATATAAATAGATATATAGATATATTCATATATATATATTGAACATTACAGAATAAAAAATAAATAAAAATGAGTAAACAAAATTTTATGGTATAGAATTCCATGAAGAAATATCTTATTTTCTGTTAGCTTTTTTTTTTTTTTTATTTTGAAGATTTGAACTTTTTTTTTTCTATATAGACAATAGAGCATGTTCGTCATTTCCACTAAGAACTTTCTTTGTGTAGACAAGGGAATAAATTTCTATTGTCATATCAATCTCAATATTTCTTCATTTATAGAAGAAACTAGGAAAAGACATTTTCTTTTATTTGTTTTGCTGTTCACAAAACAAGATTACTCCCATTTCATTGTAAGCATGTTTCACATGAAATTATTACAATCCACGAAGGAAAATATTTTATTAAAAAGATGATAAAATGTAATGTATGTTTTACAATTATAAATAAATAATGCAGAAATCATAAAAAGATCATAAGTATACATGTTTTCTGCACAAGTGGATTTAGGGTGCGTTTGCAGAAATTAAGAAAAAAGTGGAAAAAACATAAAAACAAATGTACGATATAAATAAATATAAAAATAACCGTAAAATATATAAGAAAGTGGTTTAAGTTATGAAATAGGTAAGTAGTATTGTATATCTTACATTTTAAAATATTATATAAACAATTATTAAATTATTTTAATAATTCCATTTATTCCTCTAATGAAATTATTTGCACAAACATGCTTAGCAAGAACTATGCACAACTAAAGAAAAAAAAATGTTCATGTAGCTAATAAAATATGTTAACTTTTCTATACAAAAATAAGCATGCATATCCTGACAATAAAGTATGTAAAACATACTTATACAAATTTTAGCAAGATGCCTAAGCCGATAAACATTTTAAATATTCGAAATGTTTAGGAAAAAAAACAAAAGAAAAAGGAAAATTTGATTGAGAACAAAAAAATATTTAAATGCTTTGAAAAACAAATATATATATATATATTTCCAATCATTAAACGTTTTTTCTTCTAACATTTAGTTAAAATGTATATATATATATATATATATATATATATATATATATATATATATATATATATATATTTAATAGTCGTGTTTTTGTATTAAACGTAAAAATAAATAAATAAATAAATAAACAAATAAATAAAAAATAAAATAAATTGTAATTGATCAAATCTGTCTAAAATGGTCGTATAAAGAATTAAAATGATATTATTATTATTATTATTATTATTATTATTATTTTATTAACGAGCGGCCATTTTCCCTAATGCAATATTATTCCCTATTTCATTTAGAGGATTTTTTTCAATTTGCATCATCCACTTACCCTTAACAGTTAAAAATTAAAAACGGATTTTAATCTTCTTGGAATATCTTGCATAGTTCTTGTGACAATGACCTATAACATGGCTACATAACTGTATCTTAATCGAACGGATAGTTTATGCCGTAGCTCCTTTTAGGTAAACTGTCTCCGCAGACCGTAATGACAAAGGAATTTTCCCAGTAAAAGTGATATAAGTCCTACTTTCATCTATGCAAGTCGTAGACCTGAGACATATTGCATTCTTACAAACAGCTTCATTGGATAAAGCGTTCAGGCGTTATCACATTGAGAAAAAAATGGCAAGAAAAGAGTGAATAATATCTTTGAGAAATGCCTTCGGGAAAATTAAGCGCAACGTAATAAAGACCGGACATTGAACTAAAAAATAAAGTTTTCTTAAAGCATATATTCAGAATAATCTAAAAAAAGTCTTCCTGGCACTCCTTATAAAGCTAATCTTAAGATCAGTTAAATTTACTAGCTAATTATCGATAAAAGCATTAAAATAAAATAAAACAAAATAAATAAATAAATATATTAAAGTATTCGGCGCGAAGTTATAAAGACACTATGTGAATTGTTGACAAAAATATTTTCTCGACCAATACTAGTATTTTCAATGCATTTGAAAATTTCTTGCTAAATGAATGTTTACCGAATGTCGTACAATTGACTAACTTTAAAATTACTAAATTTACTAGATGAAATAGTTGATTTTTTTTCCCATAAAAAACCCCATATAATATACTTAAGCGGTCAGGTTTTTCAATTATTTAATTTTTCTTTAAGAAAAAAAAAAAAAAAAAAAAAAAAAAAAAGCTTAGTTTCAATATAAACAGGAGTAAAATTACGCTGTGCTTACAAAAGCCACTAAATATCAATACTGTTATAAATATTAATTTACCCTTTGTTATTCTTATTTAGATTATTCTTATATATATATTTTTTTTTTACTACAAAGACCTTTTTATTTTACATTCAATTTTTACTTTATTAAACTTTCACTTGTGTGTGTGCTTTAAATTTTTACAATTTAAATATTTTAATTCTAAAACGCTTTGTGGTTCTTTACGTTTAGTAAGATTAGCCTACCAATTATTTTTTTAATGGAGGAGGTAATTTTAGTATATAATTTTTAAATCAAATGTGTTTTATTTAATCTCAATTAAATTATTTATTTCCTAAAAGAAACTATTTCCCAAACCTATAAGATAATTAACAGCTGGTCTAATTATACAAAAACACGTGTAATTTAACTTGGTTTTACTTTTTAATACATAAGTCTACTAAGCCTCCATGGATTTCTTTCTAAATTTTCCTAAATAAGTTCACTCAAATTTCGAAGAAAATCACTGAAAACTCTAAACATCTAGGCCAACGAGTATGACATGAAATCGAACACAACACCTCCTGAGCAGAATATCTCGCCAACAGATGAAGCGAGTGACTCTTTTGTATTTAAAATTCAATTCAAAAGTTTAGCAACTTAGTCAAAATATTTTCTTTGTCTAACGACAGTCGAAGATTCATGTTTCGAATTTACATAGACATTTTATTTATTAGATTATTATGTTGTTTTAATAAAACTGTTTTTCAGTAGTTCGATAAGTAAAAGTTTTTTCAGTAGTTCGATACATAAACTCGTCAACTAGTTCTTTATTCATTCTGTTTCTGCAATGTTTCATTGATTTTTAGTAAATATTTTTATTTTTTTACAATAATGGCAAAATTTTAACCAAAATTTGTTTTTAAATTAAAACAGCTTTTCTGAATAATAATTTACCAAATTTTAAAATTTATAACATAATATTGATGATGGTGGTAATCATTAAGATTTCGTTATGAACAACACCTTATAGCTAAAATGGACAAGGCAATAAATATGAAATTTTATATACTGTCAATTTTTTAGATGAACGTACTTTTTTTTTTTTTCTTTCTTTAAACTCACCAGGATATTCTTCTTCCGCTTACAAACTCAAGAGGGAGGCTTTGCCTCACCCGGTTTCCCTACACTTATTAACCCTTGCGGGGCTCTATTTGCCTATTCTCTGCTTTGCCTTACACTGAACAGGAATATTAATAGTATACAGCACAGGACTAAAGTAGAACAACATTATAGAAAAACTCATATTCAATGTCAAATTGAAATACATGATATCTAATACAACACTGTTTTTTTTTACTTCCATTACCCTACTACCGTAGGTAATAGTATTGTATTATATTCGGTCTGAAAATTCGATATCGGGTTTTCGTCTGATTTACACATTTTAAGGTTCCATGAGTCCAAAAAATTAGTTTTCGGCAATTGGTCAGTGTATGTGTGTGTATGTGTGTATATATGCATGTATGTGCAGAATTGTTTGACTATCATACGTCCGAAACTAATAAAAGTAAAACGACGAAACTTTAGAATTGACACAGGTTTGGCGTACAGATAAAATTTCGAAATTTTTATGAAAATTGAAAAACCGGAAGTGGGACCGTAAGTCTGTATCTCAAAAACGGCTCTAACGATTTTCTTCAAATTTGCTATATAAACACTCTTTTAGATGTCCTTTCGAATGGTATTGTTGGTTAGTTCAAGAAAATTGTAGGCGAACTGTATAAATAGCTCAATTTCAGATCTCGCAAGTGCGTTCCATTAATACGGCTGTACAGATTTTTTTCAAACTCGGCATAATAACTCTTTTTTAGATATCCTTTCATATATAATTTTTGTTTTTCGTCAACAATTGAGTTTGTGAAGTTCTGGTGAAAGCCTGTATCGTAAAAACGGCTCTAGCAATTTTCTTGAAAATTGTTACATAAATCAATTTTAGATATCCTTTTTCATATGTTACATGGTTATTACAGGAATATTAACCGCCATCCTGTTTAGTTAGGTTAATTTTAGATTTTAGAAATTGGTGTTTCAAAAAATAATAAGCATTTTCTCTGTTATTTTCTAACTTGCCATGTAAATTTCGTTTTATATGTCTTTACTCGTGTATTAAGTTTCTCATACCGGAAAAAAAAAAAAAAAAATTAGGTGTCTATAATTCGTTAGGTCAATTTTATGTCTTCTGATCGTACTATCTAAAAAAAAAAATAAAAGTAATTTTTTTTTCTAGAAAATAAAATAAGAATTTGTCTAGATTAGTCGTATAATATTAAAGCTTAAGTTGATAAAAAAAAAAAATCATAAAAATTATAAATCAAATATAAAGGAAAAGAAATGTTATTCAGTTACTCAAAGTTCTAGATTATTTTTGATGTATTTCTCTATTAGTAAAAAAAAAAAAAAATCGATAGAAAATTTTACGTTATAAAAGTTTTTTTACTCACTTTAAACTTTTACATAAAAATGCAGCAAGATATTCTGGAGTAATTTTACAACTATTTTAGCAAAATTCGGTTTCTGTAAGGTAGATTTCTGATGGGGAAAGAAACTTTTGACTTCACTTGAAAGAGTTTTAAATCTAATAATTTTTCTTTTATCAGTTTATTTGGAAACGCGCTGCAGGTTCTTTTTTTTTTTTTTTTTTAGTCTTCCAGTTTTATTATGCAAAAAAATTAATACAATGTACAAGATTATATATCTTTTCTATATCATTAAAGATTGAATAAAAATATCGTATGGGTTGCAAAATAGACATCATATTATATATTATTTTCAGGAAAAAGGCAATTTTCGAATGATCACATCTAAGATTAAAATTCATGAATAATTAACATAACTATTATTATTTTAAATGTATACAATTTAAGCACAAAATACTGCAATAAAAGTTTAAAAACTGTTAATTGTTTTTAATCATCTTTTAGTTTATTAGCTTTCAGTGTACCCATCTACTCAATGGATTCTTTATTTGTCATTTCATGTATTGCGATATCACTGAAATAAAATTATCGTAAATTATGTAGTAATGTCTGAAGTATTTTTTTTTTTCAGACAAGTGTGTTATGGGAAAAATTATCTGAATAAGGTTAAATACGTGTATGTATATATATTTATTTAAGAATCAATCGTTTAAATTTCTGCCATTTTATGTATTGTGATATCAACTGATATATATATATATATATATATATATGTAACGAATACTCTCACAACATATAGAATGCAGAATTAATCGTTACTAAAACTAAATTATTCTTGCAATTTAATTCACAAGATATTTAAAAAAAAGAAATGAATAGCAGGAAGTCCAAGAATTAAGCTGAATTATTAAACACGGATATATTTATTACGAACACTAATTTACAGTTGAATATTTACAATGTATTAAATAGAATGATTTAGAAAGTAACGTTAACATCTGAGCACCGTCTGTGCAAACTTTCATATCGAGAGAGAATATAAAGTTCTGAGCACTTATGCTCAAACAGCATAATACTAACGGAAAAAGGATCAAGTCTGATCCATTAAGCATCTAGCGAAGAACTCCGCGTCTTCTCGTAACTTTTGTTTCAGGTAAAAGCTGTTGCCATTCTTCATCGACTAATACTGGAACGGCGAATTTGTAGTGTTTTTCTGGAAAACATAGAAGCTGAAGTACTTGTACCAAATATATATATATATATATATATATATATATATTGTGATTCCGAGGTCATGGAACAAACTTCGTGGGACTCACAGACACTCTCTTCCCTAATATTAATGTCCAACAGTTTTCTAACAGCTGGAAAATACACCCAGCACAGGATGCTGCTTTCCTTTTCATAAATTGTTCAGAAAACAGCTTCTCCCCGTCTGCACAACATGGATCTACACTGATGGCTCCAAAACCGACCATGGAGTGTTAGCTGTGCTCTGCGTTTTAAACAATAACAAGGTTCTCCACCAGTGGGCAGGCAGGCTCGCAGACCACAATTCGGTCTTTCAGGCTGAGATTTTTGCCATCCTGAAGGCAGTTGAGTGGTCCGAAAACAACTCTCCAGAATACAATCAAATTTCAATATTGAGTGACAGCCTCTCGAGCCTGCAGGCAAAATTCCTATATAAAAAAAGTAGAGTTAATACTGTTTTGTTAAGTAAGTCATTGTTTTTAAAAAAGTTAAAAAAAAAAAGTATTAATTCTACTTTTTTTATATAGTAATTTTTGCTATTGTTCGGATAATTTTATTACCGACTATACACAAGTTAAGAAACTAACATAATAACATACTAAGAGACCAACACACTAAAACTCTAATACACTGGCTCCATGCAGACGGATACCATACCAATTTTGTGATTTTCGGATTCCTCTCACTTCAAAACGTGTTATAAACTTAAAAACCGAGGTCGAAATTTTTCACGATTACCTAAGTTTTCCTTACCTATAATGTAATAGGGAACTATAAGGAAATCAATCGTGCGCTGCCAATATTTGCAATTAGTGATATAATCATTTAGACTTTTGAATTTTAACAAAAATTTGCATCAATGAAATGGCGATTTTTTTGCCTAAATTACTTTATTGTTAAAAAATTTAATGAATTTATACAAAAACAACATTCATTTGACATAAGTGCTGATAATCTAACTTTACAGTCATTTAGATTATTATCATTATTTTTTTTTTTATTGAAAAAAAAAATATATATATACGTGTTGCTGTTTTTTCCTATTAGACAAAATATGCATTAAGACAACTCATTTTGATTGCAAAATCCTTAAAAAAAAAAAAAAAAAAAAAAAAAAAAAAAAACTGAAACAAAGTTTACTCAACTTTATTTTTATATTACTAAAAAAATAAGTTTTACATAAACTAAAAGATAGTATTTTTCTTTAAATTTCGTCAATCGATATTGCTTTGCTTTAATTTAGTGTTCTTATCCTCCATTGGATTTTCAAGAGGTAACTTTATACTGTTATCGATAAATTAAAAAATATCAAATATCTTTTTCTTTAGAAACGTATTGGGAAGTTTATCAAGTATAGATTTTTCCCACTGGTGTAATAAATAAGTACAATATATATCAGAGCATATATAGGAAATTCTAACAGATAACAAAGAAAAAATAAAAATAAGGAACTGCTTGTTTGAAATTTTGCTGCAAACGAATATATGAGGTTATTTAGTAACGCAGGTGAAAAAAAAAAAAATGATAATAAATAATTTTTTTTATCACCAGTCTTTTCCCTCAAACGTATGCACTGTGTAAATCCTGAATATTCGTGCAGAATTATGCGTGTCAATAGATTTATGAATAATATGCATTCTTTCTGGAAGGTAGTTGATTTGAATAGGATATTTTTATCTGGTTAGCTACCTATCACTCTTTATATGGCATGAGAATTATTAAACTAAGCGAATTAATATATATATATATATATATATTTATTTATTTAGCAAAAAAATCTTTATTTTTATTTTTATTTTTAATTAATTAATTTATTTTTAATTTTAACTTTTAAATACTAAAAAAAAAAAAAAAAAAAAAAAAAAAAAAAAAAAAAACTTATTATTTCAATACGTTGATTATAATAACGAAAAACAGAACAAAAATAAAACTTGTAGATATGTAATAAAGTACTTCTTTAACAATTATGGAGCGATTTCTTATGGGATTTGCAAATAGATTCTAAAATTATTGCTCTTCTTGGGGCACAGTCTCACTTTTATAATATGGGCGTTTGGGAAATAGCCAAGATAGAAATCATATACATTAAATAGGAAACAAACAATGACAATTCTGACTAATATTTGTAAAAATTTTTAATTGTAGCAGGTAGGGTAAAAATATTTATTTAAAACTGCATTTGAAGCTTTTTAGAACAGTATCAACTTAGTAAGAAAAAAAAATATATATATCAAAGCTATTGGTCCAATTCCATAGATAACTATAACCGTGATTTATGTCATTATATTTATTGAATTACCACCAAAAAGATTGATAACAGGAGAGACTAAATATTGAGAATTCATTTGTATTTTGCCATTGAAAGTACTTGAATAATCTTAGAAATTCCATATATCGGTTTCTTGAGTTTTGAAAAAAAATAAGTAAACTTAACTGAGTTTCCAATGTTTATCTCCTTGCTCCTCAATTAAATGAATTTTTATTATCAACTCATAATTAGTTCTAGAGGTGAAATATGGATTTGGCGTAGCAACGTAAACTAATATGTTATGACCATCACAAGGCTTCCTTTTATATTTCCAAATTTACTTTCCTATTTGCGAAATTTATATTTTCTTTACAAATTGATGCAGTGTAAATTACTTATTACATTATTATTTAATAAAACATTTCTCCATAATGAATGCAGAAAGTTTTTATATCAGAGAAGTATATCAATAAGTGTCAAAAAGAAATCAGTTTGTGTCGACATCTGAAGGAATGTTTTATTAATTTTATTATTTTTTTTTCATTAAAAATAAAGAAAAAAAAATCGATAATTTTGTTAAAATTAGCACAAATCTATGGTTTAACCGTTTGTTTTAAGAGCATCGACGAGTTTTTTTAAAGGTACACATACTAGAAATATACAGCCCGTGTACTTCCCCCACCGGAGACAATGATGCTCCTACATGCACACAATTTGCTTCCACATTTACTGCTACCATTATATATTAATTGTATTAATTTTACTAGCATTCATTAAAAAAAAATCCTATTATGTACATATATACGAAATTTTCTCCTGTATTGCTATATTAAAAATTATAAAAAAAAAAACAGAGGATTACGCCACCTGTGGAGCGATTGATCCCAAAATGTAATCAGCGCCATTTTATATGAGGGCCCTACTAAGGTTGCCCATTGATTTGGAAGATACAATGAAGATACATATTGAAAAATTGATGCAAACAGTTTACTGACTTTTTAAAAGGAGTTTAAGGTATCTGCATAATTCTTTAGAAATAACACACTTGTTTATGAATGCTATAATCTTTATTACCTGTGAATATGTGAAAAAAAAACTTTTAGTATAAGCTAACCATTCAATTGAAAAAGATAGTAGATATTTCTTTTAATTTGCTGTATTTTATATAATTATGTTCTGAGTTTACATATTTATATGAAATTACTTTAATATCGAGTTAAGCATATTCGCACGCTCAACACATTACACATAGTGTATAAAATTACACTAAAAGAAATATATATATATTTCCGAGCTATACCTATAAGGCAGACCAATAATCTGAATAGACGAAATGATCGAGAATGTCTAGTCTACATATTTCTAGATGGTGAAACAACATTCTGAATCTTTTATATGGCGAGAAATTCTCGCTTTATTATCTAGAATTGGGTCGAAACCAAGATTATAGTAGCTGAAACCCGCCTCTTGTGTTCGCATTTATTTGGAAATATTTTCAAATAGATTTGACCTCGATAATATAGACAAACTCTCTGGAATTCTAATAGGGGTTTCTAGAACTCGCTTTCAAAGAATACTCGAATTTATAAGAATGGCATGGAACTATCTTTTCTAGAGCCACAATTTAAATTCTAGATATCGGTTACAGAATTTTGTCTTATATCCCTTATTTCATTTATCCCTTATATTCTAAATTGAAAACAGTAAAATTTTGAATACGTGAAGTAAAATATGCTATTAATTTGTTAATTTTAAATGTTATTGTCCCTATGAAGATATATTTTTTAGCGATGTCTAGATTTAAACAGTATTTTACAGTTTATAATTTCGGGGCTTCAGTGATGATTTTAATTGGCAGAAAGGCTATATTACATGGCATCTTTCTAAATAAATAAAATTTATGTTTTACAATTTATTAAAATTAAGATCTTAAAATCAAAGTTTGTATAAATTAAACAGCTTAGTTTCAAACGATAAAATTTTATTAGATATAGTTTTTTTTTTTTTTTTTTTTTTTTTTTTTTTCTAAAATTGATCAATAAAATAATAAGCATAAACGTTTTAAGGTTTTTCTTATCAGTAAGTAATATAATAAATGTTGTGAACGCTTTCAAGAAATTATTAAGTTACATCATCATGAAACAATACTGCATAGATATATTGAACTAAACAGTGAATTTATAATAATAATTAGAAGTAATGCATGATATTTATAGGCAGTTTATGTTTATATCATAAAATTTATTATAAATATGCATAACTTTCAAATTCAGACAAGTTATTATTGGCGAATTTCTAAAATTTTAAAGAAATTTAAATATTTATGCATTTAAATATTTATATTTTGAACTATTCAAAAACAAGGTTTATTTTCTTAATTATATAATATAAACAATAATAAGCATTTTTATAAAGGAGAGTAAATGATATATAATAAATAAAAAAATAGTACATTTATGTTTCATTCGTAATATATATATATATATATATATATATATATATATATATATATATATATATTTCTCTGCTTTATGAAGTATGCGCCCCTTGATAAGTATACTTCTAATTTTAAGCATTTATATCCAATTGATTATGTGGTTTATTATCTTTTTTCTCTTTCACAAGTTTAATGGTCCTTTTTATTATCCTTCAGGTCGGCGTAAGTATTTTTAGTTAATATGGTAACTCATTGGTTCCTTATCTATATCGCAACTTTTTGTGTCATTCTTTCCTCTATGTTAAATTCAGTTCTATATTTTAGTGTGCTGTTATTGTTTTAGTTCTATTAATTGCTAAATTTTAAGATTAAATTTTATTACGTTATCTATTATTTATATATATATATATATATATATATATATATATTCGGCAAACTGTTTTAAAAATAAATAAATGCGCTTATATTTTTCAAAGCAATAAAGCACTTTTTGAATAAGATGAAATGAATTCCTTAAATGCAAATCGTAATGGAAAATTCAGCCTTAAAAATGCATTATCTTAAATGCATTTCTTCTCAGAGTTATCTAAAGAGATCTGGAATTGGAGTTCATTTTCTCCCCAACAGTAAATTTGAGCAGAAAAATGAGGCAATCAAAGAACTGATGAACTTGCATCTAAACTGCTTCCCAGACAGGAATTTATCGTAGCAGAGATATTTTTCCCTTGATGATTATCTTTGATAAGCTTATATGCATCATGAATTTCCGAAATGACAGTTCGGTTTTCTTCATGAATAGTTTTTAAATTAGCTTTATCTTCTGGTATGAATATTAAAATAAATAAATTAAATGGATCGCAAAATTATTATTATTATTATTTTATAGACATAAATTATACTTAAATTTTAAAAGATTCACTAAAAACGATTAAATTAATTTAAAGAACCGAAGCATTTCTATTGCCTTGCGGTTTGAGATATTATTAAGATAAAATTCTGAAAAAATAAATAAATAAATAAAACTTTGAAAAACTGGTAATGATATTTATCGCATTAGAATTTGCAAATAACCACTATTAATACAAATATATGTATCTGTGAACTAATATAATTAGTGGTAACAACTGAGTACGATCATCCATCTAATGAAACATTTTAGCTAAGTTTACACAGACTGAAAAAAAAACTTTACATTTCTGCTTTTTTCATATATATATTTTTTTGTTTAATAAATGCTTGTGCCAACATTTTCTGTATTTATAAAAAGATTTTTTTTTAAATGCAAGGAATGCCTATTAAAATGTCTTAACAAATAAAATTATAAAGCATATTTAAAATAAACAACTAGGAAAAATGCTATTATAATTTATCATTTAATATTCATTACACACTTAATTGAAAATTATTTTAAAGTATTTTTAGTGATGAATTATTAACGTTCTCTGGAATCTATCGTTTGATTTTTTTTTTTTTTTTTTTTTTTTTTGGCACATTGGCCTTATTCATTTGCTCATTTAATCAGACTAATTTTAATTTTCTCTCATCGACATAAATTAGTGTATTTTCTATCTGCATTGTTCTTCTAATTTAAGATAGATATTTTTTGACTAAATTTGACATACTTTGGTGCTGGTTATATTTATGTATATTTCAAATTAGAGGATGTTCGGTTAATGTAACATTTCAACTATTACAAAAGAAATTTTGCGTATAAAGAAACCTTGTACTCTAATATCAGGCGTTTCACAATGTGAATGATAGCTACATGAAATCCTCTAATATATGGAATCCCATTTCTCTTTTCATATCGTATGAAAATAATGACGAACACTTCCTATACATGTTTAGATAATTTTTTGTTGTTCCACAGATAAACCACAATTTATTAATATCATTCATATGGAGAATTATTCATTACTGCCCATGTATTAAAAAAATAATAAAAAAACTCAAATAACTATTTATAAACAGAAAATACATTGTACAAGGAATTCGAATTGTATTTTTCATATGTATTATACAGAATTTCTGTAGAACATTGGAAGAGAAAAAATACACATAAAAAAGAACATTATAATGGAACAATATGGGACAATAGCTGATATTTTGATTGTATGTTTTGAAACATTTTTACTGAAGTAATAAATGTGATTTAAATCGGAATTCTTAATATGTCTTTATTTATATAAAAGATGCTATGAAATAGGAAAATTTAACATTTCTATAATAATAAACTATTTAAATTTAAATGTGAAAACATATTACGTGTGTATACTTTGTAACAATAAAACCAAAGTAAGAACAGTAAAAAATAGATATATTTGGTTAAATTTACAAAATGTATTATTATAAGATTATTAATTTAAAGAAAAAATTAAAGAAATCATTGGTAGTTTACAATAATACAAGAAATTCTTACTAGTCATAAGTATTTCGGGAAAAAATATCTCTATATCTGCTTTATCTAAGCATATCGAAAGGTTATAAAAAAAATTTAGAATTTCTCCACATCAGTTATTTCATTTTTTAAAATTGATGATTGTACCAGAGAAAATATCAAGATTCTTTTTTAAAGTCGATTTCAAAATATCTTCAGTTTTTTGTAAAAGAAAAATAACACGTGAAAGTGCTATGAAAGATTATTTGTTCTAACTTTCATCTTATACTACAGTTTTATAATAGATCATGAAATTTTATGAACCGGGTGTAGAAATACTTTGATATTTCAAAATAGGAACATTTTTGTAATAACAAATCGAAAATTTCAATTTCAGATCAGTAATTTTAAATCTGTTTATTAAATTATTTTTATTTAAAATAAAACGTTTTAATAGGATAAAAAAAAAACTCCGATTTAGTACAGAGAAAATAGTAATAGTACAGCGTAATAAAAGTTGAAAGTGTTCGACTTTCTTAGAATGATTATTTTTATTTATAAATATTTAGTACATTTTTGCACTGATATTTTGTGATTGAATAGGGCGGTGATTAATGTTAAAAAATACTGGTGGAAAAGTTCCGTTAAAAGACGAAATTATTTCCCCCTTGAGTATAATGTCTTTGACTTGTAAATGTTTTACCTGGTTGATTCAAATTTATATGTATAAAAATATGCGTAAAACAAAACTAAAAAATAAGTTTAGGATGCTAAAATTCAAATAATAAGGATCGTAAGATAAATATCTATGCCTTTGTATAATATATTTATACAAATATTTTTTTCCTTACTATATACATCATAATGTGTTTCTAAAAATTAAGAATTAAAGTTTTTATAATTGTGAGGCTTGGCGGCCATCTTTCATATTTTACATAAATTTGTAAGAATGATATTTTGTATGTATATTTTTTAAAGGGGGGTTTGGAGGCTATTATGTGCACGCGAAAACGTAACGTTTAAGAGCTAAAGGAAAAATTTGTTTTGGTTTAATAAGTGAAGAGTAAAAATACTATGTTCCTAAAAAATTCAAAATATATGTTTTGCGTCATTTTTCCTGTTGATTACGAATATGTTATTATTATTTCTGTGAGTCGAACCATTTAAGTTTTAGAAGCCCAAAACTATTTTCGTTCGAATTAGTGAACAGGAAAAAATTATGTAACTCCCCCTTCTTCCAAATACACACACACTCACACACACACACACACACACACACACACACATATATATATATATATATATATATATATACGTTTCGTGTGTTTGTTAGCTTCCATGAAGTTTTCTGTATGTTGAAACTTTAAGGTATACGGTTTTGAGTTAAATGGCGACAGAGCGAAATGCTGATATTTATAAGAATTTTAAAATATGTGAATCCATGGTGAATACGAATATGTTAATAATTTTTTTAAGTTAAATCATTCAACATACAAAGAAAATAAACCGCCAAAGAATATTGGGCACTAAGCAGATGTTGTCCCAAAGTGCTCTAATGGTTTGATTTAGAAGAGTATAAATAGCATACAGGGTCAAACATGCCACAAAATTTAAATTCGTCTCTTAAATCCACCAAATTTACATCCACTTGAGCCTCAACGATTTGACTTAAGGCAGATTGCTGAGCATACAAATAATGGCCCATGTGTGTGTGTGTGTGACATAAACTGGGTCGAAGTTTTCATAGCATATTCGTAATTAGCGTGTAAAATTAGTTGATTTAACATATTACTAAATAAATATTTTGAAACTCTTAGGAACATAAATATGTCTCCCAGCACCGTTCAAGTAGTTATACCTATTTAAATTGGTCCGAGAATAATAAATGTCTTGTTAAATTAATACACTATATAAGTAAACAATTATGGAACACTTTAAAAAAATAATAATTAGTTACAGCCTATAAAAACATGTTTATAAATGAAATATTAAACTGAAGCCTATCTAAGTCTACTAAATTTAATTTTGAATTTAGTAAATAGTATTTTTAAAGGCAAATTATCATGGTAACTTAAGCATATAATATTGAAATTTATACTATACAATTATTTCAATAACATACGCAGAAAGCTGCAAGTTTTTAACCAATTTCCATAAATTCTAAATTATTTCTTCCTGGGAAATTTCTTTAGTTTTGTTTAAGTTTAACATTCATTACAGTTATTATTATTTTATATTTAACTTACTTATATACCATTTGTGAGGTTTGCGTGGATGGAGACCCCATTATCGTTAACTGATTTAGTAACTAAATACAAGCATAACACGAGGCAATAAGGTAAAATAAAGTAAGGCTTATATTCAACTAAATAAATGAGAGGCTAAACTGGCACTGTAAACTCAATAATTATAAACTTAATAACTTTAGAAAAAAGCATAAGAAGTAATTTAGATAATTGTAAAATAACTCTCTCCCATAGAAGATAACAGAAGAAGAATGACGGTTGTACTCTTTACCACTAGACGATGTGAATACAATTCTGTGGATTCCCAAGGACGGCAAAATTTACATTCAATTTTTCTATCTATTTGAATTTCCATTGTAAATATATGAATATCTGTCTGTGAAACTTAAAAATTTATTTACTTATTAATTATTTAATTTATTTTTTATGAAGAATTGTTTATAAAAAAAAGGCATTTTATTATTGCACTTTAAACTATGTAAAATGTACACAAAATCACTTTTTGTAAGTCTGAACAATTCTTTGGAATAGAATTGTTTTATTATTAATTACTTTACAATATAAGTCTTTAATAATAATTTCATGCTATATTTATGTCCAATAGTTAATTTTATGTTTATATATTATGTTATTGAAATTTCACGATTACATCACAATGACTGGTAATTTTTTATGTATGCATTAGTAACATGCTTTTATATACAGAAATGAAATTTCCACTTATATATATATACATATATATGTAGTAACAAGCCCTTCTTTTCCCCTAACCTTGCTTGCCCGCAACTGCTGAATCCAAGGCTACGTAGTTTAGTTTCTGTTTCCCGTACTCAGAAGCCTAGGCAGCTGATCATTCGACGGAGTATCAGAATATGAGAGGAAATGCGTGCTTATGACGTGAGTGACGCTACTTCCTGAACAGGCCGCTGCTAAGAGCATTTGACTAGCGTCTGTGGATGCAATGTGGTACTATGGAGCCGAACCAATCAAAATCTTTCTTGCATTTCTTCTCTATATTCTTTTATGACAGCATCTTTTATTGGTTAAGACAAATGATTACCATCATGTTAGCGAAAATGGGCTTCTTGGCGCAGCTTGGCGCAGCTTGGCGTTGGCGATATATTTCTTCTATGTTTATGTTTATGACCACATTAAGCGATTTTGTCCTTATGCCTTTTATTTTTTCTTAGTATCATTAGCATTTTCTCTATTGTAATCTGTGCCTTTTTTTTTGTAAGATAGTTCGATCCAATATTAAGCTATCTATTGTATATTTATATATTAATGTTTGGTAAACAGTAAAAAAAGGACATTAGTAAATATGCTATCTCCTGATAAATTAAATTTTATGTTTAATTTTTACTTTTGAGTAAGAAAAAGGTAAATTTAAAACATACTAGATATTGTAAAACGTTTAATAATAATAATAATATGTTGCTTGTTACTTGTACATGTTTAATTTTGTATATATCCTTTGTTAATTAAAAAAAAAGAAAGATTAGTTTTATAATTGATTTTATTAAGGCTTTTTTTATTTTGAAAAATGCAAAAACAATAATAATGTAACAATTTTGTCAAATGTCTTTAACAATCTTCTTGTAAATATTAATTTTACATATCTGCGTAGCATAGTTGAAGCTGGATGCTATTAAATTAATAAATAATAATAATTTAAAAAAAAAAAATACCTAGGTTTAGATTATGAATTCTCATTGTTATATTAAAATACAGTGTATGAACAAATAAAAGTAAGCTTAATGACAAATTTATCATCTACCACTTGTATTTTATTTATTTAATTTTTAATGCAATATCTATAAATGTTAATTTGCAGCAAATTATGCATTAAAAAGTTAAAGTACTGTGCAAAGTCCTGTTAATAATATAATTTATAATATGTATTGAATTAGTTAAAGGTTAATGGTAGACTATTTTGCGCCACACATGCTTTAAAAAATTATATATTTGTAAAATCAACTTTTTTTTTTTTTAATTTTTTAACCAATCAGCTTCAGATTTCAATTAAACATTTGATAATCATTCTATCTTTTGAAATAAATGATAAAATACTCTTAAAAATGTTTTATTTCATTTGATTTTTTGAAAAATCAGAATTTTTTAAAGCTTAAATAAACACATTCTTATGTTTTATGAGATAAAAAAGTTTCTGACCCTCATTTTAAAGAGAATTTCATGAGATTTTATTTGATTTTATTAGGCAAAAACATATTTTTATTTATTTATAAAGATAGTTTTTGTAAACTTTTTTTTTTAAGTTTTTTGTAATACTATCAGCTATTATAACTGAAACCTTTTAATAAGGATTTATGACAAGTTACTGTACATGTAAGAATATCATTATCATATATTTTGTTTACATGATAAAAGACCTCATTTTTAAAGTCAATAATCTATAAAAGATGAATAACCTATCCATTTTATTATGGTCGAAGAATTCATAGCCTAGTGTAGGGAAGGGGCCGGCACCTGGGAAAACAACTAAACCCCTACACAATAAAGCTATGAATGAGACTCCAGGTGTCAGGTTGAAAATCAACCGTCAAAGGCCTACTTATGTTCTTTATAATCTTTTATTGATATTGTTCTTAAACTTTAAAGAAAATTATCTGTTGAGTGTAAAACAAACAATAACTGTTAAGCTTATGTTTTAATTATGCTCTGACTGAAAGTTAATAATACCTAATGTAACCCAATCTTTACGAAATCTTAAATTTGGCATTGGTTCGGTGTTAGTATGACAAAGACTGCACTGTTGGAAGGGGTGGTCTGACCCCACCCCCCTTGCTGCCTTGTGTCGAAAGGTTATGGTTCGAAATTTTAAATTTCGGGTGGGTTGGGTGTTAGTATGACAAAGAATACATACTGTTAAAAGGAGGAAGGGCCGTACCTCCCCATGGTGCCTGATCTCGAAAAAAATATGGTCAGAATTAAAAAAATTTTTAAATTTGGGGTTGGTTGGTATGATAAACACTGCACTGTTAAAAGGAGGGAGAGTCCCCCCCACACACACACACACAAACACGTAGGCAAACGGTGTCTTATCTCGAAAACTTATGGTCCAAACTTAACGGAATTTTAATTTGGGAATGTTTACAGTGGCGGATTTAAAGAAGGGGGGGGGGGCAAAAGTACTGACATTCACAACTGACTATTACAATTGTAAACTTTTCTTTGATCTGGAATAACACTTTGAAAAATCTTAGCTCCCCCCCCCCAAAAAAAAAAAAAAAATAAATAAATAAAGTTAAGTTCTAGATCCGCCACTGTGGTTAGGTATTGGTACGACAAAGAAAGCACTGTTGGAAGGGTGAGGGTCCTTCCCCCCCCCCCCCCATGGTGTCTATCACGAAAAGTTACAGTCCTATATTTACGAATTTTTAAATTTGGCATTGGTTGGGTGTTAGTATGACAAAGACTGCATTTTTGGAAGGGGTGGTCTAACCCCCCCCCCCCCTCGATGCCTTATGTTGAAAAGTTATGGTTTGAAATTTACAAAATTTTAATAAATAATCTAAGAATTTCTTTCTTATCTGTACAGAATATAAATGTATACAAAGAAAAAAATATATAAATTTGTTTTGAATTATTACTTTCTTCTATATTAAATAGGACATAATGGATGTGTAAAACATTTTTACTTGCAATTTTCAGTGTATTTACACATTTTGAGGGGATTAGAACACAATTTGACCATTTTTAGAAAATGTCTGGCTGGTAAAAATTTTATGTAGCAGCTCTAGTTCAGGAACTAATGCACAGAATTTCATATAAATTTATACACAGGGGAAAAAAAGTGCACATCAGTTTTTGATGCAAGTCACTCAACAGGTGGCACTGCTATACTGTGATTTCTCTCATTTAATTGAAGACTATCTCAGCTTCTATTGTGTCTGTGTGTAAAAAAAAAAAAAAAAAAAAAAAACTAAGTATGCCATAGGGCTATCATGAAACATGTTTAATTTCTGTGCACATCGGCCAATAGGTGATGCTGCTATACTTCAATTTTTCCTGTGAATAGGGAAGTTCATTGAGATCTATTTGTGTATAATTACACAAAATTTTGTATGTGAGAGGGCCATTTTTATAAAACATCATGTTGATTCAATTTTGGTGCACATTGGGCGATAGATGACAATATTATGCTGCAATTTACTCTGTCTATAGGAAGACTAAATCTCAATATCTATAACATTTAACTGCACTTAACTTGATATGCAAGATAAATAATATGAGAATGAAAGCTGGCTTAATTTGGGTGTATATTGACCTACAGGTGGCGCTTTTCCTCACCTTCTGTGATTCTCCGCATGGCTACATCTCAACCTTTTGATTAAAATTGCACTAAACTCCATATCTAAACTCTGTATTGAGAGAAGCTATGATTAAATTTCTTCCGTGCATGTTAAACAGCATGTATAGCAGTTATATATAGTGATATAGAAGAAAGTTTTGTGATGGCCATAACACACTAGTTTGAAGCTTTGTTTTCTTTTTCTTCTTTCTTTTATGTTTTCTTATGAATGTCTCAAAAGAAAGTATTGGATTCATTAAAATTTTCAACTTCTGGTTTTCGATGCATTTACACATTTTAAGAGGTCCAGAACCTGTCTTGATCACTTTTTAAAAATGTCTGTGTGTGTGTGTGAGAGAGAAAAATTCTGTTTAACTATATCTCCACAACTACGCAGTAGTTCTGGAATTAAAATAAAAAATTAAATTACATATAAATTTATATGTAATTTCACCAACAGGTTCTGGCGCACTGCGATTTCTGCAACCTATAAGAAGGCTATATCTCAGGAACTACTGCACCTTGGCATATATTAGTGTCTATCAAGTTTTGGTGCTGACTCAACAGGTGGTGGTGTTATACAGTACTTTCTGCAATTTTAGGGAAGGCTATAACTTGTGCTCTAATGCGTATAATTACACGAAACTTTATGTTGGAAGGGTATTATGAGAAGTTATGCTGATTCAATTTTGGTGCATGTTGGACGATAGGTAGCGCTGCTATACTTAAATTTCCCCCAATACGTGAAAGCTGTATCTCATATCATATTGTATCATGTATAATTGCACAAAACTTGGTATGTGAGAGAGTCGGCCATTATGAAGCACTATCGTGATTTTATTTTGAGTGTATATCAGCTAACAGGTAGCATTACAGCACTGCAGTTTACCCGATGATTTTTCATAAGCCTATATCTCAGCATCTGTTGATTAAAATTGCACCAAACTCCATACGTAAAAGATTTATTGTGAGAAGCTATGGGCAAATTTTTGTACAATTTAAACTGTAAGTGATGCTGTTATCTATATATATAAAAGAGTAAACTCACTGATTCACTCACTGACTCAACACGGCTGTGGCGATCCTATGGGAGATAGTCACAATTTTTGGTGAGCAGGTTGATTTTAGGACCGTGGCGCTCACTAAAACGGGATTTTGCAAAATACGCCCCGGGGGGCAGAAGGCAAAAACCATCTTTATAAGCATAACTCGGCTCCAAATTACTTCACGGTGAAGAAATTGCAGATGGGGAGACTAGACTTGAATACAAAAAAATTATTTTCTGCGATTTTGGATTTTTAAGGGGGGTAAGGGGTAAAAGTGAGATTTTCGGGGGGGGGGCAGAAAGTAAAAAACACCTTTATAAGCATAATTCGGCTCCAAATTACTTCATTGTGAAAAAATTGCAGATGGGGAGACTAGACTTAAGTACAAAAGAATCATTTTCTGCGATTTTGGATTTTAAGGGGGGAGAGGAGGTAAAAATAATTTTCGGAGGCAAAATTAGCAATGCATGGATTTTCGAGTAAAATTCTAGCAATAATAGCTCAGATTAAAAAAAAAAAAAAAAAAAAAAAAAGCCAAGCGTCTTCTTGAAGGTATTTGCAAAAATTCATTTTTGATTTTTTCCGATTTTCGATTTTGGGGGGGAGTTACGAGGGGGCAAATTCGATCCCTCCTTTTAGCGCTAAATTTATCCATGGAAATCTAAGAGCTGAGGTCACAAATTTTAGTGTGTGGTTTATTTATGTGTGTCCAACACCCATTGTAACGGGATTTTGTGAAAGACCCCCCCCCCCCTTTTACCCCTTTGGGGGTTGGGTGTGGAATAAAAGAGTAAAATCACTGATTCACTGACTCAACACAGCCGTGGCGATTCTATGGGAGATAGACTTGCAAATTTTGGTGAGCATGTTGGTTTTAGGACACTGATGCCCATTATGGCGGGATTTTGCGAAATATCCCCACTGCCCCCTGGGGAGGGGCAGAAGGCAAAAAACCCCTTATAAGCATAATTTGGCTCCAAATTGCTTCACGGTGAAGAAATTGCAGAGAGAGAGAGACTAGACTTGAGTGCAAAAAAAAAGAAATATCAAAATGCGGGTTTTTGAGGAAAACTGTACCAATAACAGCACAAGGATATAGAAAATCGCCAAGAGTCTTCTTCAGAATATTTCCAAAACCTCATGTTTGGTATTTTGCGATTTTTTTTTTTTTTTGGGGGGGGGGGGGTGGGGGGGTTACACCTATTGCAATGGGGTTTTGCGAAAGTTCCTCCTTTTCCCCCTTGGGGGTGGGGTGGGAGGCAATATAAACCCGTTTCCAAGTATAACTTTGCTTCAAATTATCTCAGCAAGATTAATTTGTATATGTGGGTTGTTTATGCTTTCCTGACACGTACAGTAAAGGGATTTCACAAAATTTCACCCCCGTCCTTTAAGGGCGGAGGAAGGCAAAAACACGCTTATAGGAGTAACTGTGGTCCAAATTATCTCAGGATAGCGATTTTTTGAGATGTCAATTGGTTATGCGTACTCAAGACACATACTAAAAAGAGATTTTGTAAAATTCCGTCCTATTCCCCTCTTAGGGGTGTGGTGTTGCAAAAAGCATGTTTCCAAGCATAACTTTTCTTCAAATTATCTCAGTAAGCTTATATTTTACATATGAGTTGTTTATGCATTCCCAACACACATTATAAAGGGATCTTACAAAAATTTCCCCTCCCCTCCTTCAAAGGCGGGGAGGGGGGCAAAAAACGCTTTTAAGAGTAACTCTGCTCCAAATTATCTCAGAATAGCGATTTCTTGATATGTTGATTGGTTATGCGTACTCAAGACACACACTACTAAGGGATTTTGTAAAATTCCACCTTATCCCCCTTGGGGGTGGGGCAAAATCATGTTTTCATGCGTAACTCTGCTCCAAACTATATTAGACGATTTTTTACTTGCGGGCTGGTTATGCACTCCCAACACGCACTGTAAGTCGATTTTGTGAAATTTTCCTTTTCCCCCTTTAAAGGCGGGGGGGGGGGCAAAAACACATTTTAAAGAGTAACTCTGCTCCAAATTATCTCAGAAAAGCGATTTTTTTATAGGTTGATTGGTTATGTGTACTCAACACAAACAAACTACAAAGGGATTATTTGGAATTCCGTGCTATCACCCCCTTGAGGGTTAGAGGGGGATTAAAAACATGTTTCCATGTGTAACTCTGTTCCAAACCATCTACGAATGGCAATTTTTGATGCGTGGACTGCTTATGCATATTCAACACACACTAAAAAGTGATTTTGTGAAACTCCACCCCACCTCCCCTTAAGGGGTGGGGGGGGACATGCATTCATGTGTAACTCTGCATTAAATTATCTTATGAAGGAGAGATTTTCCATGTGTGGGTATGTTATATGTATCTAACTCATAATATAAGGATATTTTGCAAAATCTCCCCCTCCTTTCCTTTAAGAGAGGGCAGGGGGGGGGCCTAAAAAACACATTTTAAAACATAACTTTGCTTCAAATAATCTTAGAATCCCGATTTTTTAATATGTGGGTTAGGTATGTGTATGCAACATGCATTATAAAGGGATTTTGTTAAGTGTGGAGAGTGGGAAAACCGCTATCGAAGGTATCGAGAATTTTAACTTAGATTTTGACTGATTTCAATGATTTTATTATTATTACTAGCAGGCTTTGCCCGCTTCACTGGTCATTATATTGAAATGAAGTCTCAAAATACCATATCATTAATAATAATAATAATAAAATCATTGAAATCAGTCAAAATCTAAGTTAAAGTTCTCGATACCTTCGATAGCAGTTTTCCCACTCGCCACACTTCACAAAATCCCTTTATAGTGCATGTTGCATACACATACCTAGCCCACATATTAAAAAATCGGGATTCTGAGATTATTTGAAGCAAAGTTATGTTTTAAAACGTGTTTCTTAGCCCCTGACCCCCCGGCCCGCTCTTAACTGAATACATGTCCCCCCCACTCGCTAAGGAGAGGCAGGGTGGAGTTTCACAAAATCAATTTGTAGTGTGTGTTGAATACGCATAAGCAGTCCACGCATCAAAAATTGCCATTCCAAGATAGTTTGGAACAGCGTTCACATGAAAACATGTTTTAAAATAACCCCCAACCCTCAAGGGGGTGATAGCACGGAATTCCAAATAATCCCTTTGTAGTTTGTGTTGAGTACGCATAACCAATCAACCTATCAAAAATCGCTTTCCTGATATAATTTGGAGCAGAGTTACTCTTTAAAACATGTTTTTGCCCCCCTCCCCCACCCCGCTTTTAAAGGTAGGAATAGGAAAAGTTCAGAAAAATCCCCTTATAGTGCGTGTTGGGAACGCATAACCAGCCCGCACATAAAAAATCATCAAGATAGTTTGGAGCAGAGTTACGCATGTAAACATGATTTTGCCCCACCCCACCCTCAAGGGGGATAAGGTGGAATTTTACAAAATCCCTTAGTAGTGTGGGTCTTGAGTACGCATAACCAATCGACATATCAAAAACTCGTTATTATGAGATACTTTGGAGCAGAGTTACTCTTAAAAGCATTTTTTGCCTCTCTCCCCGCCTTTGAAGGGGGGGAAGGGTGAAAATTTGTAAAATCCCTTTACTGTGCGTGTTAGAAAAGTATAAAGAACCCACATATGCAAATTAATCTTACTGAGATAATTTGAAGCAAAGTTATACTTGAAAACGGATTATTTTGCCCCCCCCAAGGGGAAAATGGGGGACTTTCGCAAAACTTCATTACAGTGGGTGTCAGACACTCGTAAGTAAGCCACTCACTAAAATTTGTAACCTCAGGTCCTACAGATTTCCCCGGATGAATTTAGCGCTAAAAGAGGGGCTCGAATTTGCCCCCTCGTAACTCTCTCCCCCCCCCCCCAAAAAAAAAAAAAAAAAAAAAAAATCGAATATCACAAAAAAACAAACATGATGTTTTGCAAATATCCTCAAGAAGAATCTTGGCGATTTTCTATATCTTTGTGCTGTTATTGGAACAGTTTTACTCGAAAACCAGTATTTTGCTAAATTTGCTTCCGAAGATAGTTTTTACCCCCTCCCCCCTCTTAAAAATCCAAAACTCAAATCGCAGAAAATGTTTTTTTTTTTTTTTTTGCACTCAATTCTAGTCCCTCTCTTTGCAATTTCTTCACCGTGAAGCTATTTGGAGCCGAATTATGCTTATAAGGGAGGTTTTGCCTTCTGCGCCCCCCCCAGGGGGAGCCGGGGGATATTTTGCAAAATCCCGCCTTAATGGGCGTCAGGGTCCTACAACCAACGTGCTCACCAAAATTTGCGAGTCTATCTCCCATACAATTGCCACGGCTGTGTTGAATCTGTGAATCAGTGATTTTACCCTTTTATTCCCCACCACGCCTCCAAAGGGGTAAAGGGGGGGGGCTTTCACAAAATCCCTTTACAATGGGTTTTGGACACACGTAAATAAGCCACACACTAAAATTTGTGACCTCAGCTCCTATAGATTTCCACGGACGAATTTAGTGCCAAAAGGGGGGGGGGATCGAATTTGCCCCTTCGTAACTCTCCCCCCAAAATCGAAAATCGGAAAAAATCAATTTTTGCAAACACCTTCAAGAAGACGTTTGGCTTATATATATATATATATATCTTTGAGCTATTACTGCTAGAATTTTACTCGAAAATCCATATATTGCTAAATTTCCCCCCGAAAATTCTTTTTACCCCCTCTCCCCCCTTAAAAATCCAAAATTGCAGAAAATGATTTTTTTGTACTTAAGTCTAGTCTCCCCATCTGCAATTATTTCATCGTGAAGTAATTTGGAGCCGAGTTATGCTTATAAAGGTGTTTTTGCCTCCTGCGCCTCCGAAAATCATTTTCACCCCTTTTCCCCCTTAAAAATCCAAAATCGCAGAAAATGATTTTTTTGTATTCACGTCTAGTCACCCCATCTGCAATATCTTCCTCGTGAAGCAATTTGGAGCCAAGTTATGCTTATAAAGTTGTTTTTGCCTTCTGCACCTCCGAAAATCATTTTCACCCCTTTTCCCCCTTAAAAATCAAAAATTCCAAAATCGCAGAAAATGATTTTTACGTATTCAATTCTAGTCTCCTCATCTGCGATTTCTTCACTGTGAAGTAATTTGGTGCCGAGTTATACTTATAAATGTGATTTTGCCTAATGCGCCCCCGAAAATCTCATTTTTACCCCCTACCCCCTTAAAAATCCAAAATTCCAAAATCGCAGAAAATGATTTTTTTGTATTCAAGTCTAGTCTCCCTATCTGCAATTTCTACACCGTGAAGCAATTTGGAGCCGAGTTATGCTTATAAAGGTGGTTTTTGCCTTCTGCCCCCCCAGGGGGGAACGAGGGGGTATTTTGCAAAATCCCGTCTTAGTGAGCGTCAGGGTCCTAAAATCAACCTGCTCACCAAAAATTGTGACTCTATCTCCCATAGGATCGCCACAACCGTGTTGAGTCAGTGAATCAGTCAGTTTACTCTTTTATATATATAGATTATCATCATCAATGATATGGTATTTTGAGACTTCATTTCTATATTATGACCAGCGAAGAGGGCAAAGCCTGCTAGTACAGAATAATATAGAAAAAAGATTTATGATGGCCACAACATATTAGTTTTCCTATGAAAATAACCCTGTAACTATGATTTCATTAGTAAAATACGGTACCCGCCGCTTATTAAAATCACATTCGTTCTGAGCAAAAGTGATTTTATTAAGCGGCTGATTTTTATATCCGGCTAACGTTCCTGTACACAATAAAAAGGTGTTACTTCCCTGAATTTGAAAAGAAATTTTAAAAGATACCAAATAATGAAATTAATAAACAATGCTAATTAATTTTTAACAGATAATTATTGAAGTGTTTCTTCAAAATAAAAGAATTAAACACATCCTAAGCTACGATGCGCTTTCCTTTGAGGAAAATCATCATTACTTTGCTAAAAGTTCACGCCTTTCTTTAAAATTTAAAATATTTTCATTTAAACATCTTACTTCTTAGTTATTTCAGAATAAGAATTAGAAATTGTCTTTAAATAATTAAAAATAAAATAATCACTGGCGAATTAAATCAAATTTGTAACTTATTACAAATTAACTTATTACACCTTGAAGAATACATTCCTTGAAATTGTTCCTAAGTCAATGTGATGGGGCGTGTTTTAATTGCTATAAATGTAAAATTTAATGTTGTAAATTTTCGACAAAGAGAGATAACAGAGGGATTTCTGTATATTTAATTTATTTTTTATTTAAAAAATAAAAAATCGGAGTGTAAATAAGAATTTACTCAGCATGCATAAATGGTATTTTGCTTCTGATGAGAATTTTTCAGTTTATTAACCGGCAATACTGATTTTATTGAGAGGCAGTTTCAAAGATGGTTTGCATTGATTTTATTCCGATCCTGGCAATTTGATCAGATTAAGCGGCGGTTACTGTATTTTGTTTCATTTTTTTTAATATTAATATTGCAAAAAATATGTAAATAATAAATTTTAGTTTTATAATTCTGAACAAAACCTATTTCTTTGTGACAATGCTTTTCACCACAAATTGCAAGTGTAGGAATAAGTATGTTACGCTTGAAGTTTTATTACTCCATGGCAATATTGCACAAATAAATAAAATATTAAATAAATATATTTAAATAAATTATATTTAAAATGTTTTTAAAAGGTGGGTTATATTTTATTGTTTTAAAATAATGAAAAAGAAAAGAAACATACAAAAAACAAAACTAATGCCGGATATCCGTATCCGACAGGCAAAAGAGCTTCGGATATCTGATATCCGGCAAAATTTCTATCCGTTTCATCCCTAAAAATAACAGACATGCCATAGTATAATAATACTTTAAGTACTTAATTTCTTACCATGTACTGTTTAAGTTTAAAAACACATGACAAAATGATATATGTATAGGTATTTACCATGATCTTGTGTTCATTAACAGAAAGCAAAAAAGAAAATATAAAATCTTAGAAAGAATAAGTAATTATTTAAAGCTTACTTTTAAAATATTTTTCTGAATTTTACAATTTATATGCAATGTTAAATGTTTTTATATGGTCATTTACAAAATAATTCTAAGTGCATACATTCTACTTTTAGACTAGATAAAATCCAAGTTATTTTCACAATGGCTACATAAAAAACTTTGTAAACATTTTTCCGCAGGTTTTAAGGATTTTTACAAAGGGAAATATTTATCGCCACAAATGTGCTTTTGTCTTTTAAAATCGAACTGAGAATTCTAACTAAAAATGTTAAAAAGTTAAAAACAATGAGTCAAAGTAACATTTTACAATTTATTGAGTAGCCTATACTGTAATGTGCAGATTATATTTTTTTTCTTCGCTCAATAATTTTAAATATTAAGTACTTTCATTTTCATCATCAAAAAGAAGTTTAAAAAAAAATAGCGTTAAGATAATAATAATAACTTTAACATCTTTAGAGACAGACTTGTTAAAGGACTAAATAAAGTTACATATTTAAACACAAAAGTTTAAAAGCACTCAATTCAATCATGAAAGAACAACAATCTAAAATCACATTAGTATTTTATATTAAATGCGAATGTAATTGATTAGTATTCAACACATTTTAATGATAAAAATATGATTATTATTTAAAATATGCAAAACTAATTATATTTTCTAAGTTAGTCTAAAATGATACCAAAATATTGCAAGAAAAGTAAATAATTATACTTCTAATAAAGATAAATGAATTCAACTTTTTTTTTTTTTCTTATTTATTTATTTATTTATTTTGCAAAGTGCGCAAAAGAGATGTCAGGAGGAATGTGTAACGTAAATATTCCACGATGTAAACGGTAAACAAATCGCTGGCGAGATGCACAGAATGAATGTCAAAAAGATTTTGCAAAAGCAAGCTACTCATTTTATCGCCAATTCGCTAACAGGTTGCTATAAGAACTGATAACCAATCAACAATGGTGTTATAAACTTTCAGTGTAAGTTGAATTCTGATTGGTTCGGCTCCATAGTACCACATTGCATCCACAGACGCTAGTGAGCATTTGAGAATAGAAGTTCAGACTTGACGAAGCTTGCGTACTGGACGGATGCAATGCTTGTATTTAAGAACTTTGTTTTTCATGTTTTGACATATTTAGAAAGCGAAGACGTAAATAATTTATGTCACGAACAGTACGACGTCGACGGACACTACCAAATTAACATCCTGATTTACCAACGTTTTTCTGTATATATTGTAAAATATTTTAACTTTCTTTATTAAATTTTAAGTAATTAGTAAATAATAGAATTAGTATTTAATTATTCTTAAACGCCCACAATCGACTGGAGACCACACACATATATCTCTCTCTCTCTCTATATATATATATATCGCTGCCAATTTTTTTTTCGAAAAAATGTAACTGTTCTATTTATCCTAAAATAATTACTGTAAATATACGGATAAAATTTCTGCATGGCAAAAGTGGTAGCAAAAGATAAAGTAAGAAACTTATCCCTGCATATTAAATGTTGCTGAATACATGAACACAATACAAATATAACAAACTTTTTTTTTTTTTTTTTTTTTTTTTGCATTTGCATAGACCATATATTTAATTTGTTAAAATAAATTAAGCATTTTGCAGTTAAAGTGGAAGATGAATTTTAACGTAAAAATACATTACACATAAGTTAATATATATATAAGAGAGAGAGAGAGAGAAAGAGAGAGAGAGAGAGAGAGAGAGAAGAAGAAAAAGAAAGGAGAAGAAAGAAATATGAACTTTACTGACCAAATATGGGGACGCCCTTTTTTTGAAGGCATTTTTCTAAGTTTTAAAAAATTGTAGAAACTAAATTATTAATTAATAACACTTTATTTTTAGACCTTGTTTATTAGGAATGTAAAAATACATCTATAATTTAATAATTCTAGCAATTTTTAATGCTTCTCTATTATAAAGGTACTTTATGGTCAGCCTAATTAACCTCATTCTAATTCTTTCATCAATATTTTGTAATCATCTCTGTCCTATTGAAACACAAAATATTAATTTAAAAAATATTAAAAATTTCTAAATAAAAATAATGGTGACGAAAACGCAACATTTTTAGCGAATGCACCAAAAACTTGCATTTTGTATAACGAAAAAAAAAAAAAAAAAAAAAAATCTGATAAAAATGATACATTTTCTTTCTGTGTTATTTCTCAAATATTCGTATATTGTTGAAGCTGTTTCTTCTGTAATCTCCTTAAGAATGTGAAATAAATATTGGAATATAAAATTAGGTGAGCTTACTAATTAACTATTTGTACACTAGCACACCCATGCGAAATTTTCGCAGTCTATTTCTTTTTTTATTGACCTTAAAATTTGAAACTTATGAGTCTAATACCAATTTCACTACTCAACTTAAATTTTAATGCACCAGAAGCCCAATTATTATTAGATTTTGTGGGATGAAACGCTGGTAATAGTTAAACCAAATCATTCAAAGAAAATTTTCAAAATAAAATTCATGTTTCATGACCCAGTTTTCATATCACCCTAGGGAAGACAGCTTTAATAAAGGACCCCTATGCCGACTTTTAAAATTTTGGCACTATGTTGGCGAGTTCCATTTTATTTTATATTTATTTTATTATTTATTAATTTTGGCATAATATTTTGTTAAAAACACTTGATCCTTATTTTGGTTATACTTTTTATTATTTCGTATCTCAGTCAATTTTTGAAAAAGTTTATATTTTGTTTATATCTTTAAAGTATTGCTGGGTTTAAAATGACGCTTGTAAGAATTGCAAAGATGCAATTTTAAAAAATAAGTTTTTCTATAAAATGATCTAATCAGATAAATATATATATTTTTTTTAATTTAATTTTGTTATATCCTTGAACTGAATCCTCGTGCTTAAATATTACTTTGTATATTATTTTTTTTTTCCTCGCGTATTTTATTGCCACTATCGTATCGTTTCTGAAAAATATAATCATAACTGGTCCACGTTTAATAAATATTATATAGATACTTTAATTTAAGTATACAATTATGCAGGTTAAAATATTTCAATATCTAGATCGGTTTTGAAAATATATTGAACAAACCGTCTATACCCTTACATTATACGTTCTTAAGGATTAATATTTTATTCAGTTAAGTATACTACAGTCATGTACATTTAAATAAACACTACATAAATATTTATTTTTGACATTTGAACTTTTAATAACCCTCTTCCCCCCAACTTTTCATTCTTCTATTTTAAATGATTTTATATAATTTGACGGTTTGTTTTATTGGCGTCCTATGAAATTCTTCTACTTTATTCGAAAATATTTTGAGCATGGATTAAAATGTGTGTGTACAGTAAACCAAAATTGAAACACATATAGTGATTGATATCTAAATTCTGTTACAACTATTGAATGAAGATCCTCAATGTTTAAAATTTTCAAATTTGTAACTGGAATTATTTTGTTTTGTACATTAATTTGTGAGAGAATTTTGAGGAGATAAATGCCTGTATTTTAAAAAATTTCATTACAAAATTTGGTCCAAAGTGATGTTAAAAATACGATTATGAGAATCGTGTAGGCTAAAATAATTACTACTCATTAATTTATATCTAAAAGATACCATTTAAATAAAAATATTTATAACAAACTACATATATTTATTTTGAAAGAAGTTACCTATAAATTTTCCTTTTCATCATAAAATTTCTCTTTAAATTTACATGTTTAGAGAAAATATTATGTTTTGTGTTTGTTATCTTTTAAAATAAAATACTGAGCTTATTTAAAAACAAATACTTCTTTACTATTAAAAATATACGTATCGTTATTTCTTATTCTCAACTTTCAAGCGTATGCTAAATTAAAACAATATTTATGTAAATACGGCAGGCACAATACTGTATAAATGTACGATAAGTTAATCCAAAGTTATTTTGCATTTTTCAAAACATACAAGGGATATAATATAATTTACTCCAGAGAAAAATATGCTAATTTTATGAAACAAGTAATAAAATTCCTAAAATCAATTATTTTTATGACTGTCGTAAAAAATAAAAAGCCTGGGTGTAACTTTATCTTATATTATTCCTATTTCCATTTTTGCATAAATAAAATGTGTTTAGATAATTTAATACAAGAAACAGCACTGCAAGTACTTTTATTGTAATATTAATTTGTAAACATGTGATATTATAGATAAAGTGCATCCGATTAATTTTTAATATTGAGAAATATCTCCATTCAGATTTCTTATGATTTGTTTGTTAGTTTCTTTTTTATCTCAAACAGAATTATGTGCTCTATTTTTACTAGAAAATAAAGAATGTGTTTTTTTTTATATGTGTTTGTTTCTCTGTCAAAAATATTTTAAATAACAGTAGTAGATTTAAAAGAAAGTAAACGACACCATTTTAATTAAAATATTTAAGTATATATTCAATTATTAAAAGCGCAATTTTTTACATGATATCAATAATAACACAGTCATCTTGCGTCTTTGTCTGGGTTTAGAAAAGCTCAAATTAATTTAAGTTCATATTTTTATAATTAAAATAAGTACACGCCATGTTAAAAGTGGGGGAATTCTAACTTTTGTAACGCATCCAAAGATTTTATACCTACCTTTTTAAAGATAAATCGAGTGAATAGACATAGTTTTGAAGGATATATCCATCCAAACAAGCAGTACGTCTAGTTAATAAAAATTAGAATAAATGAAAGGCAATCTTAATATATAGAGAATAAAATATTTATACGTAACAAATCTTCTTAAGATAAAGATTAACAATGTCCTTTTGTTTAAAATACGTTGTTAGAACTGTAATTGAGATATAAAAATGTCCAATGTACATAAGTGTTCAGTTACATACAAATGCCACACAGTAAGGAGAAAAAAAAAAAACTGGAGCTTTAATATGAGTTAGAGGTAGCATGGAGAATTTTGAAATGGGGGATTACTTTGTATTGTTTTTCCCATAAAAGAAGATTTTTTCCTCACAAAAATTGCTTTCTATCATTTAAAATATGCTATAGGAATAAAAATAATAGATTACATGCCAGCACTTGATTTGAGATGCAACAGAATGTAAAATGATAATAATAATAATAATAATAATAATAATAATAATATAATTAATTTCAACGTATCTTGTCTCCTTAAATGCATTTTTGTTATATTTTTCATAAGCATTTTTAGTATATAATAATATAGCTTACAATATTCTGTAATATAGAATTCAACACCCAAAACGATGTTATTCCTAATATGCTTATCATATTAAGTATCTAATTTTTTTTTCTTTAGAGTAGTAGGGTAGGTGCACCAGTGATGGACACTTTTAGAGCAATCTCTGATGTTTTTAATGCTCTAGTCATCAGAAAATATTTTTAGAAATCTTAAGTTTATACATATGACATAAAAGACATTCAGAACCATATATATGTTAAAATATATACATTTGATAAAAATTTTTTTTTTCTTTTATGAATTTTTATTTGACACCCACTCAATGTTCCAGTAATTTAATTGACACTGCCAGTTTTTTCCTTTTATTAGTAATTGGCACCCTATGTTCCAGTGTTTGACACTGCTAGTTATTCATTTTACCAGTTATTAGCATCCTAAGCTCCAATGTTTGACATAAAATGTAAAAATTTTCATATGTAAAATATATGATTTTATTATTTTTCTTATTTATTAATTATTTCGGGATAGATGTAAATTACTGGAGCATGCCAATCACTGGAGCACCTACCCATCATCTTTATTGTAAATAATACTAGCAGGATTTGGTTTTATTTTTTATCTAACTTCTATTATCTAAAAATTCGCTAGAAAGAGTAGTAATCATCTTAAACTGAAAGTATTTTTAAAAATGTCAGAAAATATCGAATAACCATTTGGCACATAAAAAGAAGGTTTACATTTATTTTAGAGAAGTAATTTGATGTACACATTGTAATAACAAACAGTTAAAGAAATTACTTCTCATCACGTAAAAAGAAATTCTTGATTCCAAAGACAGCTTCGTATAAAATTGCACAAAAGGATAAAATTGAAGTTTTTTGAAAGAAGAGCACTTAAACGGAACCGATATACTTCAAAAATACATTTTCTTATATTTGTAAGTCGATAGATGTTGAATAAATAAAGATCTTCCAATGACAACCAACATTTTAAAATAAATTATAAAAGCATTGAAATAATATAAAGTCTAAGTAAATTGGTAGCATATTTCTTATTTTCTAAGTCTATATATACATAGTGAAATATAATTTTATATATAAAAATTACTTCTAAGTTTTAAATGTTTTTTCCCCTTTTTCAACGCCGTTGACAAATATTGAACATATTTTGTAAATAGCTATCTACATTTATGTCCAACTAAAACACGTATATGCTCCAGTCTTAGACTTTTTGATAATGTTTATTATTCTTTCCTCTACTGATTGAGTTACTACAATCTTTTATATATAATAAAAGGTTTATTAAAAGACCTTATACTGATTCAGTTTTGGAGATATACGTTCGTCCTAAGGTAATTGTAAATTGAATAGAGAATTATGAAACATAATTGGTTAACAGAATAGATAAAATTTTACTGATATAATTTTGATATGAATTGCATGCTTGCCAACCATCTCATTATGAAGCGTAGTACTTTTAGTCACCGCCTTTTTTTGTACACCAGTAATTTTTTAGAGTAATTTCATTCTTATTTAATCGTAACACTATTTGGAGAGAATTGCTCTAAATTTAAAGTGGTGTGGGAAAAGGGGCGTATTTTCAAGGGGCGTTAACAAGACTACGCTTATTAATGAGATGGTTGGCAGTCCTAGAATTGTACAACCTTGAAATATGTTTATTTATTTTATTTATTTTCTCTGATGAATACGTATTTTGTTACTAACAATTTTTGAGAGAGTAGCAGAACAAAAAAAAAAAAAAAAAAAAAGAGACATCAAACTGGAATTATTTTATTTGTTTACTTCCTTTCCTATATTTAACAAGGAAATATTACATTCATAATATATATATATATATGTATATATATAAAAAAAAATATATATATATATATATATTGGGTGAGTGCAAAAGTTCATGCGGAGTTTGTGAGTAAAAGTCACACAGTGATTAGGCAAACAAAGTTCTTTATTCAATCAATGATATATTTTCCATCGTTTTCTATAATCTGTTTCCAACGTTCTGGCAGCATACGGATGCCCCGATCATAAAAACTGCGCGGTTTAGATTCGAAGAACGAAGACACGACGTTTTTAAGGCATGAAGTTTTTTTTTCCATTTAAATGATTTTGCAATGACCGAAACAAGTAACAATCCGATGGTACGATATCAGGAGAATACGGTGGATGAGTTAGGACATCCCATTTCAGGCTGTTCAGTTTGCGCAGCGTCTGTCTCGAAACGTGTGGTCTGGCGTTGTCGTGATGAAAGACTACGCTCTTGCGATTTGACAAAATCGGACGTTTCTGTTTGATTTCTCGATTCAGATTGGTTAACTGGCGACAGTACTTGTCCGAATCAATCGTTTGGCCAGCGGGGAGAAACTCAAAATAAATTATGCCCTTGCAATCCCACCAAACACAGAGCATCACCTTCATCGGGTGCAAACTGGCCTTTGCCATTGCGTCACCATGCTCCCCTGCCTGTTTCCATGTGCGTTTGCGCTGAACATTGTTGTACAGGACCCATTTCTCATCGCCCGTCACTAATCGATCCAAAAACGGCCCGTTTTTGAGCCGCCCGAGTAAAGAAACGGCAGCAGAAATTCGCTCGATTTTGTTCCTCTCGGTAAGCAAATGGGGCACCCATATATCGAGCTTCAAATCAAATCCCATGTTTTTTAAACGCCGAAAAGCGGTTGATCGGTCAACGTTAAGTGCTGTAGCAACTTCCTCTGTTGAAATTCGCGGAGTATTCTGAACTAAAGTACGCACAACATCGTCATCAATGTCTGAAGTTCGACCTGAGCGTGGCCCGTCTTCAAGGTTAAACTCTCCGCGGCGAAATTTCGCAAACCATTTTTCCACAGTTCGTTTAGCTGGTGCTTGATCTTGATAAACCTCTTGAATGTTTTTTACGGCTGCTGCAACGTTTATTCCCTTCCGAAACTCATAAAGCATAACATGCCGCAAATGCACCTTATCGACACTCATTTTGAAAGTAATCTTTCTCAAAGCAGTTTGTATCTACACAAATTATTTTGTTTGAAATGAAAGCTGCACACATCACCTTTCCAATGATCTGTCTTACGTAGATGGCAATATTAATGACAACACTTTACGCCGCTTCTAACGCCATCTATTGCACCTCCGCACGAACTTTTGCACTCACCCAATATATATATATATCCGGTTTTAGCTTAATTTACTCTTTTTCAGATTATCTGAACACAATTTGACTATTTTTACTCTGAGTGTCTGTGCATAGCGTGAGTGTTACAAAACATTCTCTAGCGCTGTTTCTCCTGAAACAGCAAATAACCTATGAGCAGAAAGGATATATCTCAGCTTCTATAGTGTATAAGTGCACAAACTTGATATGTGGTAGAACCATTATGGTAAACAATGGTTATTCAATTGTGCTGCATATTGACGGATAGGTGGTGTTGCTATGCTTCAATTTTGTCCATTTTTCAAAAGATTATATATTACTTTCTATAGCTTATAAAAGCATCGAACTTTGAAATTAAGATAGCCATACTGAATAATTATTCTGATAGAATTTGAAAAAATACTGGTTGACACATTGCATTGCTAATCTGCAGTTTAAAGCGTTTATAAGAATACATTACCTTAATTTTTATGATATATAAATGCGCTAAATTTAGTATTTAAAATGGATATAAAGAAAACTTGTGCCGATTCGAAGGAGTTGGATATTGACAGACAGGTGAGGTTAATATTACTCATTTTAAGCTATTTTACAAATGGATATATCTCATAATTTTAAGGTTAAAAAAGTACTAAGCTGTGAATGTAAAATTTTTATAGTTAGAAGTTATGGTGGTTGAATGAAGTTTTGAAGGCCTCATCGTATTTGTATTTCTTAACCATATATCATGATAAAGAATGAATTATTTATATTCGACATCGCATTTTATTCAGTTTAAACTATACTAACTTTTCATAAACGATCGGATACTTTTGAAATTAGACGTTTTGTCAGGTATATCAAAAAGTTCTACACGAATTATCTTGGAAATTGAAGGAACTAAAGAATATGTTACACCTTATATATTTCGATGAAGACACAGTATACTGCAATCAGGATACAGAAATATTAAATATCTAATAAAATGAGCATTTTTTGTAAATAATTTTTAACTAAGCATTCCCAAGTTTTAATGAAATTTCATTTGCATAATATAATAGCCAAAAGTATTGAGATGCTTATATGAAAATTCTAAACAAATATCGTGAAGCTTAAAAATTTGTATGCGATAAAAGTAACGGAAATTCAGTTTTTCTGAAAAATAAGGAAAATGATAAGGGGGTTTTATCAATATTTATTGACAACCAATGAATTTTGTATTACCATTGATTGAACCAATATAAAAATGTAAATAAAACCTTTTATAGTGTAGCTTGTTTTTTTTTTTTTTTAGAGGAACTGGGTAGCAGTTCATTCTATCACGTACAACTGTTTCAAAACTTCTTCAGACTTCTGAAGTTTCAATATGATTCGTGTAATACTTTTTGAGATATTTGCCGAAACTTCTGAAATCGAAAGTGTCCGGTTATTTATGAAAATAAAGTGTATGTATAGTGTAGAGGCTGTAATCACTCAAACGTTATATACTTCGTGACGTTCCATGAACATGTTCATGTGCTTGTGGTTTAATCCTGTTAGTTAATTTAAGGTTTTGCGTGTAATTGGATATCCCAATATTTTCCCCCTTTAGATAGCAAAGCATTATACAATTTAAATTTATACTCTAATCAATTATAGTTTCAATATATTAATTTTAAAAAAATTGTTAGTATAAATAACAATTAAACCTTTTTTTTTTTTCTTTGTTTAAATATTTATAAGTAAAAGGTACAATCCTTATTAAAAATGTAAATTATGTCTAGATATAAATAAGAACTTTATAAAAACAAAGTTTCATGTACTTAAAAATGATTTAATGACTGCGATTTATTGTAAAGATTGTAAATAAATCTTTACTGGATATTTTTTAAATTATAAAATTTAAAATTCCAGCTTAAAAGGAAAAATGGGATTCAATGGCATATCAATGTGAGACGAATATATAAAAAAATGAAATTTCAGTAACATTTTCATTAAAAAATGTCGTTCCACCGACCTTCTGAAAAATGCTAGATTATCAGTAATAAAATCAGATAATTTATCAGCATACAATTTTAAATTACACAATGTATAAACAAGAGGTGTAAAATCTAATAATATATAAAGTAACCCATTACATCATATACTTGTTTTAAGATTTCTATTTCTCTATATTGAATTACATACATGCATAATATTGCTTGAACACAAAGATTCAGTGCTAACAACTTAAGAAATTTTCAAGAATTTTCGAAATATCATGTCAGAAATTAGTTGAATCAACTGAGAGAAACCAGCTTAAAGACAGTATAATTCTTCTAATATAGTATTGAAGAGAAAAGAAGAAAAAGAATCTTAACTGTCAAAAGCAGCATTTGCTTCACAGAAATATTTCACTTTCTACTGGGTAAAATAGATTCCTTGAACGTACAATGACTTCTATACGAAAAACATTAATTCTCATGTTTTCGGAAAGAATGGGCCCAAAGTAACTATTTCGAAGTCTTAGTACTTTCCGGATTTTTGGAACAGATTAATTTACGTTAAAATGTTCCTTACTGGGAAAATAAATATGGATTAAGTAAGAAATATTAAATTTTATTTTTAAGATATATTTTAATGACTAACACATATTATATGGATCTATAGCTTTTCAAATTTATGTTTTAATATATTTTATTATATTTAGAGGATTTATATTTGCATAAGTTGTTTAAGTTTTGTCTTTAGATATTTCGTCATTAACTGTCTATTAATATCTACAGATGATTGTTTGATGCATTCTTATTAGATACTACACCATTGAAGGATTTTCTAATTATCTATATATAATTGTGAATAAAACATGTTGGTTATTTTGTGGTATAAAATATTCACGCTAATGAAAATAGCTTTTTCTTCCTCATTGCCTCACAATATATAATGAACTTTTTATACTGAATGCTTCTGTGCAACACTTCATTATTAATACCTCTTAATTAATTTAACTATATTAAAGTAGCAACTATTTGTGTATAAATATTTCTTGTATTTACATAGTACATAAGATAGTGATTTATGATTTTTTTTTTTTTTTTTTTTTTTTTTTTTTAATTTAATGCACACAAATAGGATAATATGTATTAAAACAAAGATATTTGGTGATATAAATCCATATAGGATTAAGATATTTTTCCAAGTATGCGTCTCTTAGATTGAGATCACAAATAAAATTATTTTAGAACAAATAAAATGAAAATATACAACTCGAATCAAGGAGGCTACCTAAAAAATTAACATACACAGAACTTCATTAATAAAAGCAATACACACACACACACACACACACACACACACACACACACACACACACACACACACATATATATATATATGTCCTTTGATTTAAATTTATCTTAATTATTAAATCCTCTACTTAAAGAAAGAAAGAAAAAAAACATTTCCTTTGATTTAAGTTTCTCTCAATTATTAAATTCTTTTTTAAAGGAAAAAAATAAAATCGCATCCATTATTTAATCTTTAATTTTAAAGTTGTCTTCACAGTTCAATATTTGTTACTAATGGTTCATAATTTTAACGTGCGCAATCTTCATCCAAAGTATCACAAGAGCTTGAAACCAATCTTATTGATTATTTTTACTGAATAAAACATGTGTCATTCCAGAAAAAAGTTGTTTTAACTTTTAACTTTTTTTTTTCTTTAATTACAAATGTTTTAGAAAATGCTAGAGAATTTAAAAAATCGATTGTGAGACATTTCACGACTAAAAGATGTTGTAAATTATTTGAAAAAAGTATAAAACTATTCCATTCATTCAATGTATATATTGCTGATAATTGGTACAATTTTTCTTAAACTAAGAAAATAATATCTTGAACACATATACAAATAAATATTAACAAAAGCTTTAAAAATTACCAAGGTATTTTCTTTACACTCTCCTGCAATATTGCCGCCCAATTTATTTCGGCACCCACCAGTGACGAAGAGGTTCTATTTACAATTTGGTAGACGGGAAATGCTGAGTCTGAATTCAGGTTACGCACGTAATCCTAGCTATAGGAATTTTTCCGCTATTTTCTTGGAATCTTTTGTAATTGCATGTTATGGCACCTTAGATAAATCCCAGTGGAATTCATTCCTTACAGACGCGTGTTCATCTTGGAATAATAAGCTACATTACATACACTAACAGAAGCACATATATATATATATATATGTACAATATTTTAAATATCAGTAGTGCAGTAGGAGACTTATGTATGAAATATGCATGCATATATATATGTATATATATAAATATCCTCAGCACTGTTAAATCAACATATCTTTTAATAGCCTAACATATAATGTTAAAAAGAACTACAGGACTGGCGTTTTTAAGTAAGAATGAAACTTTGAATAAACACTTTAAAATGCAAGCACTCGCAGCAATTATTTCAAAGTTTTTTACTTGTTAGCATAACGCATACTTTTGTATTTTTAGAGGTGTCGTTTATATATTATATTTTTAGAGCTTATGTTAAGTAAATTAAATCATGTAATATATTTTTAGATAAAGTATATTTCTAAATAGCCTTTCCTAGTTAATCTCAAAATGTACTTAAAGGTTAAATAACAGATCTATCAATTATAGGAATGTTTGCATGTATTGCAGCAACATTTTATTAGCAAATTATTATTTTTTAATCTAATAATCTATTGATATAAAGTAATACTTCTACTCCCTTAATCGCTGACATATCAATGCATAGCAAAATCTACCGGGAACATAAACTCGGATATATAATAGATCAAATAGGTCGTAGAAACTTGATCATATAATAGAACGTACACTGTGAAAAATTTCAACTCAAATTTGAACCGCTATATGGAGTATAACTATAAGCAATGCCATAATATGATTGAACCTCACTTTTAAGTTTTCTTGTCCTTGCGATTGAATTTAAGTTGCACCAAATCTTGGAGCAACCATACATCAACAAACAAAGAAAGATTTTGTACATGCAATTGGAATTTCCTTTGTATTTACGAGATGGCACCACTAGCGCGCTGAAAAGTGTATATTTTCACCGACTGGAAAGCGGACAGATTCAAAATAAAAATCTGTGAAGTGGATCGCGTGTGATTGTGTCCTTTAAAACAAACAACCATAACAATATATATATATATATTCATTATTCTGATAATCACTAATCAGATCTTACCGTAAGGTAGTTTATACAAATGTTATCATACTAAAGTGAGATAAACCTATTATAACGTCCAGAAAGTATCAATCAGTAAAATTCCTATTGAAACCAAACCCCAAACCAATCTTAAATTAAAGATCGTGGTTGAAAACATAGGGTAAAGTGCAAATATTGTGCAATAAGTCACCGTTAGTCAAAATAAAACCCTAGTAAATTCACCCCTTTTTATCAAAATGAACGAAACAAAGAATTATCGGGCAAGAAATTGTAGCACAATGCCAGAGTGTTTGAGTTGAGACAAGAATGTCGTCAAGTCGATCCCTCGCCTCAGTCGTATTTCGAATTTTTTTATTTAAAACATAATACCAATATTTGGTTCAACATAAAATTACCAAATCATAGTAAAATATCACATCATCGGTCGGTTGCAGCTACTTCAGTTCCAACTTTTGGTTCAAACTAACACTAAATTTTTAACAGAGTATAGTGTAATTATTTACAGTGTCAGGATTTGTAGAAGTGCGCCCCTTATTCTCACGAGAGAAGGAATAAATATTTTTAAATACGTTTGAATAGTATTACAAACAAAAAACATAAATCTTCAAAAAAGTTGCAGGGAGGATTCTAGAATCAGTATCAAAAAAGTGACTCTGCGATATTCGAAATTATGAATGTTATGTGTTGAAAAATAAACGAAATCTATTTTCAGGTATGCCGTAAATACCTAACTTCAGTGTGAATCAGACGTCCGAGATATTTTATATATAAAATATAATTATTACTTTCCGAATACTATAGTGAGGAAGGTATCGTAATCATGTCAAAAATCCGATTTTGAGATTTTGATGTTTCTATACGTTTCGAGGTCCCCTGAGTCCGTTTTCACTATTTTTACGATGATGTATGTATGTGTGTGTGTATGCATGCGTTTATGTATGTGTGTATATGTGTGTGTATGTGCGTGTGTATGTCTGTGAGTGAACACGATGCGTCTAAACGCTTCGTTCGAATAAGCTGAAAGTTGGTACGTATATTCTAAGTCACCATAGTACGTACCCTATTCATTTTGGTGAATCTAGCACTCATAGTTTTCTTACAGGGACACCAGGAAAAATTCTTTATCATTATGGCCTATGGGGCGAAAATTTTAAAAGTGTGATAGCGTCTAAACGCTTTATTAATCTGCGCAAAAAAATTATATACATGTTATACGTCACAGTTGCACAAACCGCATAGAGTTTGGTGAATTTAGCACTTACAGTTTTTTTACAGGGACACAAAGAAAAATTCTTTATCATTATGGCCTAAGGGACCAAATTTTTAAATGTGCGATAGCATCTAAACGCCTTATTCAATTGAGCTGAAAATTTATATGAATATTATAAATCACTGTTGCACTAACTATAAGCATTTTGATGAATGTAGCATTTCTAGGTTTTTACAGGGACACAACGAAAAATTCTTTATCTTTATGTTCTATGGGCTCAAAGTTCAGTAGCGTTAAATATAACGTGTATTATATGGAGAAAAATACTCAAACACTCTATTATGGTTTTCTGTCTTTTGTTTGTTTAAGAACACCTCTTTCTTTACTTTATCTACAAAACTGTTAATTACGCAATGTTCGGAAAGTCGAGTGGAGTCACTCAAGATTTTTTTTCATTATTTTAAACTCACGTGATTGAATGTATAATATGTAATCGTTATTTAATACAGAAGTGTCACTTCAACATTTTTGATTTCTTACAATTGAAAATCTGTTTCTCAATCTGTTTTTTTTTTTTTCTTTCTAAATGATGCAGTTGTTAAGTAATATATATATATAAATCTGGAATGACTCCCCTTGGCTTTCCGAGCGTTAAATAATTAATGGTTGTTTAAATAAATTAAAGTAGAAGAGGTCGTTAAATAAACAAAAGACAGAATTGTAACAGGGTGGTTGAGCAGCTTTTCCAATATACTATACAGTTTAATTTAACGCTATTGAACTTCAAATAATTTGGGTCTACAGGTCAAAATAATAAATAATTTTTTGTTGTGTCCCCATAAAAATCTATGAGTGGTAGTTTCACTAAAAGTTACATTGTTCGTGCAACAGTAATCTATAACATGGATAGAACATTTTTAGCTCAATCGAATAAGACGTTTAGACGCTAACGCACTTTAAATAATTTCAGTCCGTAGGCCATAATGATTAATAATTTTTCTTCGTGTTCCTGCAAAAACACTATAAGTGCTAGATTCATGAAAATCTACATACTTCGTACAGCGGTGACCTATAAAACGTGTATACATTTTTTGTTCATTCGAATATGGCGTTTAGAACTTATCGCACTTTATATAATTTGAGCCCACATGTCATAATGAAAAACAATTTTTCTTTGTGCTCCTAAAAAAAAAGAAATAACTATAAATGTTAGATTCACTAAAATCTACAAAGTTATTTAGATGGTGACCTTATAACATGTATATAAATTTGAAGCTCAATCGAATAAAGAATTTAGAAGCTATCGCACTTTACACATTTTAAGCCCATAGGCCATAATGATAAAGAATTTTTCTTTCAGTTCCTGTAAAAAAAGTATAAGTACTAGATTCACTAAAATGAAAAAGGTTATTGATTCTGTGATCTATAACATACGTACCCAATTTCAGCTCATTTGAAAAAATCATTCAGACCCTATCGTGTTCACTCACACACATACATATACACGTTCGCACACATACACATACACATACATACATGACCGTAAAAGTAGCAGAAAGGAAATCAGGCGTATAGATATCTCAAAGCGTATAGATACACCAATATCGCTGAGCCGAATTTTTTTCATGATTACAATACTTTACTTACATATGTGTGTTCGTTAAGTAAAAAGTTGTATTTCAGTTCAACCATTGTCAGTCCATGAGAAATGCTTATGTGAAGAGATAAAAATTCTGTTGAAAGGAAACCTGACCCCAAATAAATAAACACAGGAAAATAAACCAACGCCTTCAGCGCCAATGGAAATGATAAGCAGCTGACAGCTTTTTCGGTAGCATTTAGCGGACTATCATCAGTGCATAAATGACGGTATGGTCCACTGATGATGACGGTAAACAATGCATTGATAATGTTACAGTAATTGCTGCCGAAACAACTGTTTGTTATTTTATTATTTCCTTTGGTATTAATGACGTTGTTTTATTTTTCTGTGTTTCGATATAAATTCTTTTGAAAGCAAATAATTTTACATATGATTTAATTTATTGTATCTATCGGGATCAAATAATTATATAATTTAAAAATAAATGTATGTAATTTATTTTAAATTTAAATAAAATTTGTAAAAATTCAGTTTATTTATAATTTTTTTAAATAAAAAATAAAATAAAAAATCACATTGTTGTATATATATATATATATATATATATATATATATATATATATATTCATTTAATTATAAATTTGCATGTTAAAACAAATATCTAAAACAAATATATTACTTGTTTTGCAGGGGTAGGGCTTCGATTGCAATTAACTCCAAAAGTCTAATTTTATAAGTGAAGAGATAAGTGTGTGGAAATTCAAAATTCTGAATTTTTTAAATGAAATTAAGGGTTAGAAATTTATATTACTTACGACATTTTTTCCCTAGTACTCTATGACTACATTTTCTCATAAACATGTTTCCCATGCCAAATTTGATGTACTTATATATTAGTAAAGCTGAGATATATCATTTCTGTAAACATGGAAAACTGGAGCCTATAGCGTCCCTTCTAAACTATTATACTGCTAAAAATGTCAATGATATATGATCAGTAATTTTTATTTATTAATTTACTGGTACAAGTTATAAACGTTATAACTGCATACATCTTTCGACATAATCTCCTGATTTTGTTATGCATTCTTTTGGAATGGATTAGTAGTTTGTAATGTAAATTCTGTAAATATAGAGCTAGGGCGCGTTTTCAACCATTTGTAAAAAAAGGCTTCGAAAGATCAATCACCGACCTCTAAATGTTTATTTCAATGGCCAAAATATTTGAATGTTACACGAGTAAAAATATGGACTGTATGGAAAGTGCTACTGTGTTGCTGAAAGAAATTTTGCGCTTCGGGACGAGCATTCTTGCGAATCAGAATAATGTTTCTGATCGGAAATATCACCGGATTTTCTGTCAATATGCATGCTTTATCTTATTCAGTATTTATTATTAGTAAGAAACATTAACATTATGAAGTTAGTGAAAGAGACTGACATGCAGATCCATTTCTAAATCACTATTTCAAGGACCTTTTCACCAGAGGCAAATTCTCAACTGAAAATTTGTCTGCTACTCGTACACTTGGAATTTTTTAGGCTAGTGTCTCCAAAATGTAATACAAGTATTTCAGATTTTATCGTTATCATTTGCTAATACTCCTAAACGCATTAGCTGCTATACAAAATTTATTTGTGTGGATATTTTATTGCATCGTATATTGTATACATTAGAACAAATTTTTAATAGAGAAGTAAAAATTAAATTTATTGCATTTTAAATTTAGTTACAAATTAAAAATAATAATAATAAGGAAATTTTTTAATGAGTATACGTGTTATTCTGCAGATGAAAAAAATTCATAATATGTGAATATGCGCTGAATCATGAATCTACAAAATAACAGCAATCTCCATATGTTTCCTTGTGTATTGGTATAAATATACATTGTTTTAGTATTAATCCTTCAAAATCTCTCCTTTTTGCTTATTATAAGAAGTTATAAATTATAGTATATTTTATTCCTTAAACAGAAGAGAAATAATGTGTTGCGCTCATGTAAATATTTATTTACGCAGGTTGCATACCGAATGACATATGGATATTAGAAATGTTTGTAAATACAATAATAATAACATATTAATTCAGACAGAAAATAGTGCATGACTTATAGATTTCAAGCTTGCAAATTTGATTAAAATAAGTTTTATTTTGAGAATTACTTCTGAATTATTAAGATAGACGCAAGTATTTTAAATAAAATTTCTTACAAGGTTTTTCTGTACATCTTCAAAATGCAAGGTATTAGGAAATATACGAATTTTGTTTTAATATCACACACATTTTACGATTCAGCTTTGAATTAAGAGCGGTATGCTTTAAGATATTCTCAATAATGTCCAAAGACCTACCCTTTAAATTTGTTTTGAAAAACAAATAAACTACGTTAAAATATTCGCTTAATTCGAATTATTAAATCACAATTCCGATGGAATTTAAATGTTCGTTTATATGTTCGAATATCTGAATCAATAGAATAATACAGCTGTTTGGGTGTTCTTAAGCAATACCATGGCTGGTAAATTGTATTTGTATTTTATTTATTTACTTATTTATTTTTTGAAAAAACTGTTGAAGTTAGAACTTATGCAATACCATAAAAAGAATTAAGGGGAGTTAATTGGAATATTTCGTTACTAAATGATATAATATGTAAATACAGGTATAGTCGGTAACAAAAGTCTCCTAACACTAGCAATAATTCCTATGTAAAAAAAGAACACTTAATAGAGTTTTGTTAAATAAATCCTTGTTGAAACCTACTTTTAGACTGACTAAGAACAGGATTCAACAAGGATTTATTTAACAAAACTGTATTAAGTGTATCTTTTTTATGTAGGAATTTTTGCTAGTGTTCGGAGACTTTTGTTACCGACTGTATTTAAATAGAATAAATAAAATATTTGAAAAAAAAAAAAAAAACACCATAAATCAAGCAAATAATCACGACAATTACTTTGAATTGAAATAAATCAGCACAAACCTTCATCATTGAAAATCAGTAGATACAGGTGATACATGAAATCAGTAATGAATTTTTGCAACCCTTTAAAATGATTAAAAATAGTAATAAAATATAACATGCTTTTGTAATGAAAAAATTATAAAAATGTAATCTCACACAATTTACAGACATACAAACTAAAAAAAAGGTTATTATTATTATTATTATTATTGCTATTTTATTTAAAAGATTTCACTCGAATGAAATCTATTAGAAAATTCCATTATGTCCCATATTCAAGTAAAACGTAGATATATAATTTATACTGAAATAACAACACTAGTCTTCAATTTCATTGCTTTATTAAGCAAAAATTTTCTCAGATTCGAGATTTAGAAAGAATTTAGTCTCTCTTTGGATGTAATGATATGTTTAAACTACGTTTCTACCTTTTAAATAAAGATTTACTATATACTCTTAGAAACATTTTAACATAAGTTCATTCATTCATAATATTGAAAAAGAGCGAAAACGGTAATTTGTGCTTTGGGAACAATTTCTTTTGAAACTCAAGGACCTGAAACTTCCTGAAAAAGATTATCGAAGATTTTAAAGGACAGCTTTAGAAAAAAAGGAATATTTTTAAAAACCTTTTAAAACAGAAAATCCATGTTTAATTTAGTATTAAATGTGATGTTTAAATTTTTATGCATACATGCTTTTAAGTAATTTTCTAAAACAATTCTATTTTTAAAATTCTCTGTTAATTTTAAATATTAAAGAATTTAGAATATTATGAAATTATGGGCTATGAAATTATGAAATTTTGCTGGACTCTTTTTGAATGAATATTACCTTTTTTAATGTCTCTTTTTTTTTCTTTAGAACACGAGTATGGGGTGAACGGTTGGTTTCACAAAACATGATTAAATAAATACATAATTTACATGATAATATTGATACTAATGATACAAACATGATATGATTACCTATTCCAAAGATATATTTTATTATTTTAAACAGAATTAATTTGGTTTTCAATAAATTACATAACAATTTCAACAACAAGATAGGAAACTGGGAAATGTACAAAAAAATTTGTGGAAAAATCTTTGGTGTAGGTGCGCATACGAGGTTTTTAGCATAACCAATGATTATCAAATTTTAACTATTTTAGATTAAGCTAAGTCGCTAAATTTTTCAATTCAATTTACCTTGGAACCACAAACTAATAATAAACTTATTTTTTTTTGTTAAACATTTTAATCGAGCTTGATTCTTGTGGTGCTCAGTCAAAATTTATTACTTCTATTTATCTTAGACCTACTATTTCAGACTGACAGAGAAATTATCATTACTCCTATGTTTTTATTAACACTTTCCAACAAGATTGAAAAGCGCAAATGACTTCGGTTTGCCTGTCTGTCTGCCTGTCCGCGCTCTAACTCCTGTAAATATTCATTAAATTTTCTGAAACTGATATATGTCATTCAAGTTCACTATCGGATGCTCCTTACTGAAAATAGAGACTCTTTGTCGATTTGTGTACAGAGACACCCGAAAATATTTAAAAGCATTGTGTTCTATGATAGGTATTTCTATAAACCATGTTTTCATACGTTTACTTTAAACAAATCTTACGGAGATTGAAGTATGTTATTTAAGTACCCTATCGGACGTTTTCTATAGAATTTAGAGTAAATAGAACCACTGGTTTATGTACAGGGACACCTGAAATGATTCCAAAATATTGCGTTCTATGAGAGATATTTCTAGAAACCAAATTTTAATAACTTTATTTAGCACAAATCTTAATGAAATTAAAATATGTTATTCAAATTCACAAAAGAATGTTTTCTACGGAATATAGTATGATTAGCATTAATATTTACAGGGCCACACAAAAATATTCAGTTACATTAAGAGATATAATTAGAAGTTTGCTGGAATTGCATTTTCGTTTACCTTTTGCGTTTTTAACACTTTCTAACAATTTTTAATTGTGAATAGGACTTGAATTTGTGTATTTGTCTGTCATCTGCTTATTTTTTCGTCTGCCCGCTACCAGTGTCCGTAAATGTTTTCAGAATTTTGAAAAAATGACATACGTTATTCAAATACACTATGGAATATTAAAATTTATTATATTTATAATAAAATTAAAAATAAAATTAATAGATCCTATTTAAAATAAAATTAATAGATCCTGTACAACTGGTTTCTGTACAGGGACACTAAAAAAATGCAAATGTATTGCGTTTTAGGATAGACATTTAAATAAATCACATTTACAGATTTTTCTACTGCAAAAATCTTAAAATATTGATATTTATTGCCAATATGCTAAAATAATGTTTCATTTGGAATAAGATGTAATTAACGTTCAAATTTACAGGATTAGTGGAAGATAACCTAAAATGGTCCTACCGGTCGAAACGATCTACATATGTTTTCTTCAAAACAGGTTGCAATATATACTGGGTAACATATAAACTAGTTGTACCAAGTCAAGAAGAAGCAATGGTGGCATTCAAGAGATTGCAGTGTTGTGCGCCTGAAAATAATTCTTTGATAAAGTGGGTTTTATAAAATCTTTTATAAGTTAAGTTCGAACTTTTCTATTTATTTAGATACGTATTTCATGTACAGAAATAGGACTTGGTTTATTTAATAAAATATGTTTTCAAATGTATATTACATTTCCTAATTTTATTATGTTTCCCGGCGTCATCCAGTAATATGACTTAAAATGGATTGCCATTTTCTCGGGTAAAATGATCCATTATGTGAGTAGTTTTGAATCCACTATATGGATCGCTATAAATCCATCGAATGTGGCGAGTTTTTATATCTACTATTTTTGTATCATAATTTTCAAATATTTAATTTACTTGTTTTATTGCTTTTTTTCTTTTCTTTTTTTTTTTTTTTTTCTTCTTCTTTCTTTCAAATTTAACTGAAACTTTTTTTTAATATACTAAATTAAATATGCTTTTTCATTGTAAAACTTATTTTATTTTGCTATGTATTGTCATAATTACTTTTATATCCTTTATTTTGCAAATAAAATGGAATTTATAACTATTTTTAAATGAGGGATCATTTTGCCCTTGGCGAGGGTAAAAAGATTCCTTGGACCCTTTTTCAAGAATCAATTTTTTCCCTACTTAGATTAAGTTCAAAATATTATTAATGAATGTTTATAATTAAAAATGTAGTGTAAAATACACTAGCAAAAGGCCAAAGTTTTATTTAAACAGTTATGTTGTTTTACACAAATTTTTTCCCTTAAGAGGATCATTTCATGCTACCTTCCTCGACCCTAAAATATTCAGACAGATTAAGCATTGCAATCTGAATCTAAAGGCTGCATTTTTGTTTGCGTTAAACATTTTTAATACTTTACAAGGATACCTAAACGTGATTCTGAATTCAATTAGTCTTACTGTATGCCTTTCAGTCTTTTTTCCGTCCGTTGTGTGATAACTTAGGCAAAGAAGATTGCACAATACCATCATTGCACAATATCATTATTGCACAATATCATCAAAATCTTGATTTGTAACACTAGGGATAAAACAGCTAAAATAATATTTTTACTACTAATAAAATTTTTTATGGGAGTCCAGAGAATTACATATGTTGTAAAAATTTGCAATTCTAAGTTTGTATGAGGATTAGAAGTCTTAAATTAAATTTTTATATGATCTTCTTTCAAGGTTCGTTTATCTGCTTGATAATTATATTGAGATTTTTAGATTAAACAGAGAATTTCAAACAAAATGATTACGATACACTAACGTTAGGATACAAAAGGCATTTATAAATAGGAGAGGAAATTACTATTCAAGGAATAAATCTGTCTAATACTAAGAAAAACATAGCATTCGCCGAACAGGTCTAACCGTCATTTTATTTATAATGCATCATTGATTCGGTAGGTGGGTTACGAGCTACTTCCGAACGTGCTTATTTCGAACTGTGTTATTTGAGAATACAACTTTTCCCTGACAGTTTATTTGAAATAGGCTTTTTAAATAAAAGCACAAAAATTTGTATTTAAGCAGTCTCAGAAAATTTAATTATTAAAATTAATATATTTAATAATTAAATTATTTTTTCAATTGAATATTTTTAATTTGCTCCTTAATTCTATGACCAATACTAGGAAAAAATATTTTTATATTTAAGACCATTTTGAAATATAATTTTCATTTAAAAGCCCAGAAAGTAACATTAAGCAATCTCAACGAATTTAATTAAAAAAGAATTATACTGTTAATAATTAAATATATATATTTTTTTATTTACAATATATTTTAAAATAATTTGTTATTATTATTATTATTATTATTATATATTCATTTATAGAAGAAAAATATCTTTATATAAAAAATGTCTACGTGGTGCTGGTGGTGGTATAGGTGTGGAAGTCGATTGATAATGCAAGGATCCAACGGATAGTTTAAAATCCGTCTGTTGGGGTATTTCTAAGGTAACCTAGCCTGTATTTACCTGATTTTCGGGAAAAAAAAAAAAAAAAAAACGTTTGAAAACCAAGTGCTTTGTCGACAAGCGCGACCTGGAATCAAATTCGACACTTCCAGTCTATCAGCAATGAGAGCAGATCCACTCAGCCACTGAAATGTGTTTTTTAATTACAAAACTAAACATTAATATTAAGCAACCTCGACTAACTAAATTATTAAAAAATGAATCTTTAATAAATATTTTTTTTCAATTATTATTATTAAAATATCTTATTATTAAAATAAGAATTTAGAATATTATGAAATTATGGGCTATGAAATTATGAAATTTTGCTGGACCCTTTTTGAATGAATATTACCTTTTTTAATGTCTCTTTTTTTTTTCTTTAGAACACGAGTATGGGGTGAACGGTTGGTTTCACAAAACATGATTAAATAAATACATAATTTACATGATAATATTGATACTAATGATACAAACATGATATGATTACCTATTCCAAAGATATATTTTATTATTTTAAACAGAATTAATTTGGTTTTCAATAAATTACATAACAATTTCAACAACAAGATAGGAAACTGGGAAATGTACAAAAAAATTTGTGGAAAAATCTTTGGTGTAGGTGCGCATACGAGGTTTTTAGCATAACCAATGATTATCAAATTTTAACTATTTTAGATTAAGCTAAGTCGCTAAATTTTTCAATTCAATTTACCTTGGAACCACAAACTAATAATAAACTTATTTTTTTTTGTTAAACATTTTAATCGAGCTTGATTCTTGTGGTGCTCAGTCAAAATTTATTACTTCTATTTATCTTAGACCTACTATTTCAGACTGACAGAGAAATTATCATTACTCCTATGTTTTTATTAACACTTTCCAACAAGATTGAAAAGCGCAAATGACTTCGGTTTGCCTGTCTGTCTGCCTGTCCGCGCTCTAACTCCTGTAAATATTCATTAAATTTTCTGAAACTGATATATGTCATTCAAGTTCACTATCGGATGCTCCTTACTGAAAATAGAGACTCTTTGTCGATTTGTGTACAGAGACACCCGAAAATATTTAAAAGCATTGTGTTCTATGATAGGTATTTCTATAAACCATGTTTTCATACGTTTACTTTAAACAAATCTTACGGAGATTGAAGTATGTTATTTAAGTACCCTATCGGACGTTTTCTATAGAATTTAGAGTAAATAGAACCACTGGTTTATGTACAGGGACACCTGAAATGATTCCAAAATATTGCGTTCTATGAGAGATATTTCTAGAAACCAAATTTTAATAACTTTATTTAGCACAAATCTTAATGAAATTAAAATATGTTATTCAAATTCACAAAAGAATGTTTTCTACGGAATATAGTATGATTAGCATTAATATTTACAGGGCCACACAAAAATATTCAGTTACATTAAGAGATATAATTAGAAGTTTGCTGGAATTGCATTTTCGTTTACCTTTTGCGTTTTTAACACTTTCTAACAATTTTTAATTGTGAATAGGACTTGAATTTGTGTATTTGTCTGTCATCTGCTTATTTTTTCGTCTGCCCGCTACCAGTGTCCGTAAATGTTTTCAGAATTTTGAAAAAATGACATACGTTATTCAAATACACTATGGAATATTAAAATTTATTATATTTATAATAAAATTAAAAATAAAATTAATAGATCCTATTTAAAATAAAATTAATAGATCCTGTACAACTGGTTTCTGTACAGGGACACTAAAAAAATGCAAATGTATTGCGTTTTAGGATAGACATTTAAATAAATCACATTTACAGATTTTTCTACTGCAAAAATCTTAAAATATTGATATTTATTGCCAATATGCTAAAATAATGTTTCATTTGGAATAAGATGTAATTAACGTTCAAATTTACAGGATTAGTGGAAGATAACCTAAAATGGTCCTACCGGTCGAAACGATCTACATATGTTTTCTTCAAAACAGGTTGCAATATATACTGGGTAACATATAAACTAGTTGTACCAAGTCAAGAAGAAGCAATGGTGGCATTCAAGAGATTGCAGTGTTGTGCGCCTGAAAATAATTCTTTGATAAAGTGGGTTTTATAAAATCTTTTATAAGTTAAGTTCGAACTTTTCTATTTATTTAGATACGTATTTCATGTACAGAAATAGGACTTGGTTTATTTAATAAAATATGTTTTCAAATGTATATTACATTTCCTAATTTTATTATGTTTCCCGGCGTCATCCAGTAATATGACTTAAAATGGATTGCCATTTTCTCGGGTAAAATGATCCATTATGTGAGTAGTTTTGAATCCACTATATGGATCGCTATAAATCCATCGAATGTGGCGAGTTTTTATATCTACTATTTTTGTATCATAATTTTCAAATATTTAATTTACTTGTTTTATTGCTTTTTTTCTTTTCTTTTTTTTTTTTTTTTTTCTTCTTCTTTCTTTCAAATTTAACTGAAACTTTTTTTTAATATACTAAATTAAATATGCTTTTTCATTGTAAAACTTATTTTATTTTGCTATGTATTGTCATAATTACTTTTATATCCTTTATTTTGCAAATAAAATGGAATTTATAACTATTTTTAAATGAGGGATCATTTTGCCCTTGGCGAGGGTAAAAAGATTCCTTGGACCCTTTTTCAAGAATCAATTTTTTCCCTACTTAGATTAAGTTCAAAATATTATTAATGAATGTTTATAATTAAAAATGTAGTGTAAAATACACTAGCAAAAGGCCAAAGTTTTATTTAAACAGTTATGTTGTTTTACACAAATTTTTTCCCTTAAGAGGATCATTTCATGCTACCTTCCTCGACCCTAAAATATTCAGACAGATTAAGCATTGCAATCTGAATCTAAAGGCTGCATTTTTGTTTGCGTTAAACATTTTTAATACTTTACAAGGATACCTAAACGTGATTCTGAATTCAATTAGTCTTACTGTATGCCTTTCAGTCTTTTTTCCGTCCGTTGTGTGATAACTTAGGCAAAGAAGATTGCACAATACCATCATTGCACAATATCATTATTGCACAATATCATCAAAATCTTGATTTGTAACACTAGGGATAAAACAGCTAAAATAATATTTTTACTACTAATAAAATTTTTTATGGGAGTCCAGAGAATTACATATGTTGTAAAAATTTGCAATTCTAAGTTTGTATGAGGATTAGAAGTCTTAAATTAAATTTTTATATGATCTTCTTTCAAGGTTCGTTTATCTGCTTGATAATTATATTGAGATTTTTAGATTAAACAGAGAATTTCAAACAAAATGATTACGATACACTAACGTTAGGATACAAAAGGCATTTATAAATAGGAGAGGAAATTACTATTCAAGGAATAAATCTGTCTAATACTAAGAAAAACATAGCATTCGCCGAACAGGTCTAACCGTCATTTTATTTATAATGCATCATTGATTCGGTAGGTGGGTTACGAGCTACTTCCGAACGTGCTTATTTCGAACTGTGTTATTTGAGAATACAACTTTTCCCTGACAGTTTATTTGAAATAGGCTTTTTAAATAAAAGCACAAAAATTTGTATTTAAGCAGTCTCAGAAAATTTAATTATTAAAATTAATATATTTAATAATTAAATTATTTTTTCAATTGAATATTTTTAATTTGCTCCTTAATTCTATGACCAATACTAGGAAAAAATATTTTTATATTTAAGACCATTTTGAAATATAATTTTCATTTAAAAGCCCAGAAAGTAACATTAAGCAATCTCAACGAATTTAATTAAAAAAGAATTATACTGTTAATAATTAAATATATATATTTTTTTATTTACAATATATTTTAAAATAATTTGTTATTATTATTATTATTATTATTATATATTCATTTATAGAAGAAAAATATCTTTATATAAAAAATGTCTACGTGGTGCTGGTGGTGGTATAGGTGTGGAAGTCGATTGATAATGCAAGGATCCTACGGATAGTTTAAAATCCGTCTGTTGGGGTATTTCTAAGGTAACCTAGCCTGTATTTACCTGATTTTCGGGAAAAAAAAAAAAAAACGTTTGAAAACCAAGTGCTTTGTCGACAAGCGCGACCTGGAATCAAATTCGACACTTCCAGTCTATCAGCAATGAGAGCAGATCCACTCAGCCACTGAAATGTGTTTTTTAATTACAAAACTAAACATTAATATTAAGCAACCTCGACTAACTAAATTATTAAAAAATGAATCTTTAATAAATATTTTTTTTCAATTATTATTATTAAAATATCTCATTAAATATTTTCTTTCTTTTCTTTTTCAGTTTTTCTTTATTTCTTTATTTTTTTTTTTTTTTTTTTTTTAGCAATCTTTTATTATAATCATTGATAGAAGAAAAAGAAAATGATATTAAAAGTATTTCAAAGAGATCTTTCTATTAAAAAACGAAACGATAAGTAATCTCAACTATTATAATTTTAAAAATATATATTTTTATTAGTTAAATTATTTTTTCTAGATTTTTTTAGCTAATTTTTTAAAACTTATTTTTATTTATTTATTTATTTATTAATATCTTTAATCATTTATAGAAAAAAAAAATTTTATATTAAAAGCATTTATAAATATACTTAAAAGCTCAAACAAAAAAAAAATAAGCATTAAAAATTTTTAAATAATGTAGTTTTTAATTAGAATTTTTAATTAAATATTTTTTATTTCATTTTTTTCTAGTCTTTCATTGAATATGTATATATATATATATACATTAAAAGTAATTTGATACAAATTAAAAGCACTTATTTATACATACATTTATACATAAAATAAGTAGTAATCATTTTTAAAAGAACTAAAATTGAGGATGATGGAGTTTCATAGGCGGACTTTATGACTCTTGCTTTTTTATTTTATTTTATTTTATTTTATTCGGAGAGGAGGGGGGGGGGCATTGTGTTGTCTCGTCTATTATGTGTTCCTCGGAAATAGGGAGAAGGTGAATATAACAGGTTTTGCACTCGGAAATCGCAGAATATTCCAGTTGTTCAGAAAAAGCACGTAATAACCCAAGCCGAAACCGATAGATGTATGAGAACAGATATATGTATGACACATTAGCAGAATATTGATGACTTTCAAATGACAAAGAAAACAAGAACGAAAAACCATTCGGTACGAATTGATTAGTAATACTTTCAAACTGTACGTGCACGTTGTATCGTAAAACTTTCAGTGTTCATTGCCTGCGTCATAACCCAGCTGGAAGACAAAAAGTCTTAAAGGCGTACATGCAGTCTGATTGAATTCACAATCACTCTTATATATTGTTGGAAATAGTTAAAAATTCTTAACGCAAAAGAAAATGCAGCACTAAATGTAACTGAATATTTTAGTGTAGCTCTGTAAATCAAAAAGTTAACCATATCATATACTATACAAAACACTATTTTACCATGATAAAAATAAATGTCAATTTCTTTATGATTTTTACAGTAGCAAGTTATTTAATTAGATTACATTCTGTCCTAAAACGCAATGCACTGGCCTTTTTTTTAGAAGGGGTGGGGGGGGGGTGTCCCTGCACACAATCTAGTGGTACAGGATCATTTAGAAATATTTTAAATAAGAAACATTCTCTAGTGAACTTTAATAACATGAATAAATTTTTAAAAATTCTGAAAATATTTACGGACGATGGGGGCGAGAAGACACACACATAGACAGTCGTACAGACAGATACACAAATCAAATCTTATTCACACTTAAAAATTATTAGAAAGGGTTAAAAACGCTTAATGTAAAAGGAAATGCAATTCCAGCAATTTTAAAATAATAGTTTTTAATATAACAGAATATTTTGGTTTGGTCCGGTAAATCTCAATGCTAGTCATAATATATTCTATAGAAAGCATTGTTTTTGTGCAAATGAATAACTTATTTCAATTTCATTAGGATATATGCAAAGTAAAGTTATTAAAATTTGATTTATAGCAATACCTGTAATAGAACGCAATGCTTTGGAATACTTTCTCTGTACACAACTTTCTCAACTTTCTCTGTACAGTCGGTAACAAAAGTGTCCAAACACTAGCAAAAATTCCTATGTAAAAAAAATACACTTCATAGGGTTTTGTTAAATAAATCCTTATCGAATCATGTTCTTACTCTGACTAAGAACAGGATTCGACAGGGATTTATTTAACAAAACCGTATGAAGTGTACTTTTTTTACATAGGAATTTTTGCTAGTGTTCGGACACTTTTGTTACCGACTGTACACAAACCAACAACAGTGAAACCCCGATCTATCGTACCCACATTCACCGTTTTCCGGCATTGATCGTTTTATTTCTATGGTCCCTGCATAAGCTATATTTAAATAATGTTAACGGAACCCGCATATATCGTTCTCCAAAAAGGCATTTTCCCTCATTCATCGTTGTAAAATTTTTCTTCTGACCGAAATGAAATTGAAAATCAAGCGATTCCATATGGCATTAAAACTGGAATTACTTCTTTTTTTTTAAAATAATTCTTTTCATCCTCCATGGATGATCAGAAATGTGATAGGATGTCTCAGGACCATCCTCAAAGGTAAGTTTCAGATCGTCACCATTTGCCCATATTGTAGCAATAGTGCGATGCAAAACCCAACCAACCTAAACTATTTAACCTTATGCTGCTTTAGATGAAGAACAGGAATTGTGCAGATATTGTAACATGCATATATGGATTACAGAATACTTAGGATCCTCCGTGGCTGAGTGGTTATGTCACCACATTGATAATCGCCTTCGAGCGTAGGAGAGCGGGTTCGATTCCCGCGCAGGCCCTAGATGCCTTTCTGTTTTTTGTATTGTAATTCTGTCATGTACTATCTGTCATTATCTGACGAAAATTTACAACCGGACTACAAGTCAAGCATAAAAATCTGATGCATATGTGTTATCAATCAATACTGAATACAGATCGTGTGTTGTTGCTTGGAGAATAAGCGAATAAGTTATTCTACTTTGTGTAAAAAGGAGAATGGATGCATCCAGTATGGCCAGTTACTATATTTTTTTTACATTCCTGAGGCTAAGCCTACGCCAGTGCCAAGTGTGTTTTTTTTTTTTTTTTTTTTTTTTTTTGACACTTTGGAGAGTAACAAATTAGTTTTATTCAGTAGTATACTACAAATATTGCGTGTATTATTTAATAAATATATTTTTTTGTCTGTGTGTGTTTTGGCTTTAACCCGCATTCATCGTTTTCCCGCTTTCATCGTTTTTTTTCACGCACCCCATGAAGAACAATGGATCGGGGTTCTTTTGTATTAAAATTACATAAAAAGTCTAAACTGCTTCAACTCTTTAAAAATTTTGACTCTTAACATTAGAAATGGACTTAACATTCACATTTTCAGATGAACGTCAGCGAGGAAGAAGAACTTCCGGCTTAAGAAACCACTAGGGTGCCTCGATAAAGGAGCAATTTAGGCACCCTAAAATTCATTCCCTCGTCCAAGTTTCTTTTATTTTTCGTGATTCTCACAGAAAGATAAAATATCGTAGCCGACTTTTGCTCTCCGCAGCCCTTATGGCCAATCAGCGATCGTAGAGGGTATGTACCAGACACAGATTTTCCTGACGATGTGATATACACAGAATGTTCTAAAACAAATCTTCCGTTGCAAGGGAAAGCAAAATCATAATAAGGACTGTCGATCCACTTTTTGAATCTACAGAAATAATATGGTTATTTTTGCTATAATAATTTTTTAAAGGAATATTTGTTATAAATAAAGCTATTTGAAAGTAAAATATATCGTTCTTACTTATTTTTAAAAGCTATTTAAATGCAAATAAAAAGCATTATCTTTAAGCTGATTAATTAATTTTTGATTTAAAATAATGAAATAACCATTAAAAAAAAATAAATTTAAGTCTAAAAATTATTTTGCTGTATTGTTAAATTACAATTGAAAATAATAATTTTTAAAATAATTTTTAAATAATATTATTTTTAGATTTATGCAATTAAATATATTTAAGTTATATTATTTTAAATAAATTAGTCCCAATGTTTTATCTTTTATTTTATGACATCTCGTAAACCAGAAATAATTTAATTATTTGAATTGAGATCGCTAACCATTTTTAGAAACTTTTAAAATTTAAATAAATATGATATGTTATGATATTTAAGACGTAACGTGTTCCGATTTTAATATCATATAAAATTCGAAAGCAAAACATATTATTCCTGTAAACCTTTTAATAAAAGCAATTATTAAATAGTTCGGCAATCGACTTAATACATTTTGCAATATTATTTAAACAAGCATAAGGAAATATTACGAAAAGCTATTCAGTCTAAAATTTTAAATATTTATTCAAAACTTTTCTACCATTCATATTTTCATAGAAAAAAAAATATATACAATGGCTTTCAATGTAAAAGTTAATTACTTTCCATCTAAATTCATTAAAATGCACACACATTAAGTTATGAAATTAAAATTTATTATTGAAATTACAACATATTTTGAATTTAATTGTGCTTTTGATTTTAAATATAATTAAAAATTTTCTATAAATTTTTCCATTTCCGTATTTAAGCATCATTTTTATTTAATATATTTTCAAAAAATACCATATTCAGTATTAATTTTCATTGAAATTTCAATGATATTAAGTAAGCCTAATTTTAAAACTTTTTTGTATATTCATAATAACATAATAATTTTCTACGTTTATATTTAATAATTATGCATTTAATTAGTCAGATGTATTTTAAGAAAATTTAATCATAAGCATTCAGGAATGTGATTTCTGGCCTTTTTAATTGAATATATATATAGGTTTGTGATAGGTAAAGAAAAAATACCGGTAAAAACGGAATCACCAGCACAACTTAAAGAATTATTTTTTTAGGATTTATAATGAAAAATTAAATTATTAATTATAAAATTTCCTTAATAATAAATTCAACTTACCTTTAATTATCGCTTGTACTTCTGCTATAAATATTGAAACAAAATTATTCTAAAATTCCAAAATTGGGAAATATTCATTATTCTTTAAAACTTTACTTGAAATTTCAAAATAATCATCACTGTTTAACTCCAGCCTCAACTGTAATATTATATGAGTACAATAATACATATGATTAAAATATATAATTAAAAATATGTGCTAAAAATAATAATTAAATAAAGGTACAGACTGGCATCTTCCAAGTATTTGTGTTACTACAGTAATTATTCACAAATTTCCTTTCAACCTTGTAAAAATATTTTGTAAATTTACTGAAATGGTTATACCCAGAGTTTCTGTAAATTTACAATAATTCTCAATTAAAAGTAAACAATGGCGATTCTTAATCTTAATTTGTGCTTTTATACATTTTTAATACTTAATTTCTCATTAAAGATGAAAAATGAATGTTTCTACGTTAGAAAAAGCTTTTTAAGTCAAAAATAAGTTCTCGTCAATAATTAATTTAATTTGTATTAGTCATTAAATGCGTATATAAATCAGATTTTTTAACGTCTTTGTTTATTATTTTCTGTAACTTTATATGACTTAAGATAAATCATTACCAGTAGTTTTTCGGTTGAAATTTTTAACAGTGCACGTACTCAGTTGAATAAGTTTCAACTTATTCCAATACTAATTGCTGTTACGAAATAAATCTTATGAATCAATAACGCTAATTTCTGTTTCTTCATCATTAAAATAAGCTTATAATCCCATACTGTAGTAACTAATGTCTTTTTTATTATTGTTCATTCCTCCATATTTTTCTGTTCAATTAGGTATAATTATTATAACAAATTTAATTACATCTCATAATTATAAGACTTCATTAAGCATAATTTTTTATTTGTTTACCGCGGTAGCCAAATCGGTAGAGCGCCGGCCTCGTAATTGGAAGATTGCGGGTTCGGTACTCGAGCCGGTCAATGACCGTCGTGTACATTAATAGTGGCTGGTGCACGTAAAATCTCTTGTGGCCGCATTGTCCTCCATGTTCCCATCAAAAATTATATACCTCTGGGGGTCACCGAAGCGGGAGAGCCATCCCTTCCGTGGAGGATCAAAATTGTGATGGCATGTCTCCGGACCACCTCTAGGGGTGTGTCCCAGTCCGTCGCCAATTACCCATCTGCTCAGCACTAGTGCGACGTAAAACTCAACCATCCACTTATTTGTTTCTTAGAGATGTATTTATTATTTGGTTAAGACCATGAATTAGGAATTATAAGTGGGTTGTTTACAAGAAACCAAGCACTGCGACCAGAGGTCTATTGTACTAACCCACAAAACCTAATCTTTAAAAAAACCTGTGGCAGAAAGAAAACCCAGCAGACACCTAACCGGAATATCCTGAAGCTCCCAAGGCTCAATTATATGCCGCCCCAAGTGCTCAAACCTATAGGCAGAGAAGACTTCACATTCACATAAAATATGCGTTGCAGTTTCCTCCTTGTACTTGCAGCCCCTACAAAATGGATCACTAGCAATACCCATGACATAAAGATGTCTTTTTTTAAGCGACAGTGTCCCGTAAGGAGACCAATCACCTTGCTGATGCCATTTCTATTGAGCTTCATGAGCTCCTTAGCCCTTGCACTAAGATTACCACAGTTAAGCTCTTTAGCTTGCCTGCTCCCCTCAGTCTTGAGCCAAGTAGAGTACTGCAAGTTTCTCATGATGGAGAAAATAGTACCCCTCAACAAACTACCAGAAATACTCAGGACAGGTTCAGGACCAATAAAAGGTGTATCAGAACCCTTTCTAGCCAGATCATCAGCAAACTCATTTCCCAGGATACCAGCATGACCTGGTACCCAATACAGGAAGATTTTATTGTTAGCAGCAAGAGCACAAAGAGTGAAATAACACTCCCAAACAAGAGAAGAAGTCATTACTGACATCTGTAAAGCCAACAGGGCAGCCTGACTATCAGAATAAATGTCAATATATCGATTCTTATAGCCCCTATTCATGCAAGTCCTACAACACATAAGGATCGCAAAGACTTCAGCCTGAAAGACAGTAGCATACCTCCCCAAAGGATAGGAAAGTGAAGTACCATCCTCAGGACAGCAAACACCAGCACCAGTGCCATTATCCATCTTGGAGCCATCAGTGTACCACTTAATGTGATTCGTATTACCCCAAGGTGGAGTATTCATCCAAATGTCCCTAGAGGGCAAGTGGATAATATACGGCTTAGAAAAAGCATACCTAGGGAGAACCTTATCACACTGCATAATAAAATGCGGGTGATCCGAAATCTCCTTATTAAGATGCTTCCAGTTCAGATAATTGGAATAATTATTCCAATGCCCAAAACTTCTTAACCTCTTTACACATAAGATAGCCTCAGCCTCAATGCGCATATGCAGAGGGATAAAGCCCAATAGTAACTCTAAAGCTCCAATTGGTGTTGTCCTTAAACAACCAGTCATCGCGACACACACCATCTTTTGAATCTTATTAAGATTCTTCTTAGCAGTGTCAAGCCTAGTCCTAGACCACCAGGCAATAGAACCATAAGTGATCATTGGACAAATGATCATGGAGTAAATTCAGCGGATAACCATAGGACTAAGACCCCATGACCTACCAATAGCATTCCTACAGGCCCAAAAAGCCCTTTTAGCCCTAGAAATGCAATAATCAAGATGACTCCTCCAGTTGAGTTTCTCATCCAGATAGACACCAAGATACTTAACCTCACTTGAACAAGTGAGGTTATGACCAAAAAACTTGATATTTTTTAAGATACCCATACAGCACAGAATGTTTCAGTTATGTTGCAAAAAGCTTACAATCTTTCAAAAACGTAACACGTTTTAGTATGCTCTCTGATACCTTTCTGAAACATTCGCCCGTTTTGATTTTCTATCTGTTAAGTGATTGTAACGTTTCTGTTACGTATCTGATTTTTTGTTACGATCGCGGACATTTCTACGTTTTTGAAACTAATCGGAAAGTAATCTGAACGGTTTTAAACGTTTCGGAAGGTTTCATAATGTTTCAATGTTATATGATTGTTACGTTTCTGGAATATTTTGTGCTGTTAGGGTAATGGTCCTCTTTGTATTAAAGGCAATCATATGTCTTCGCAGGGTTCACGGAAAGACCCATGGAAGAACACCAAGACTCAACTGTCTTAAAGGCATTCTGCATGACACAACAAACAGTATCCGGAATCTTCCCCTTGATTACAATGACAATATCATCAGCATAACCAATGCAATCCACCCACGAGTGACCAATCGCATTCAGAAGTGAATCAACCACGAGACACCACAGCAGTGGAGAAAGAACACCACCCTGTGGACATCCAGTATTGGCTTTGATCATTAGAGAATCACCAAGCAGTGTTGCAGAGGCAAACCTGTTGGTGAGAAGGCTCTTGATCCAATTCACAGTGGTACTATTGATATTCCTATTAGAAAGCGCATCAATGATGGTGTCAACAGGAACCTTGTCAAAGGCACCCTCGATATCAAGAAAGACAGCAAGAGCCACCTCCTTAGAGACCAGACACTTCTCAACAATATGAGTTAAGTGATACAACGCAGTGTCAGTTGACCTGCCAGGCTGATAGGCAAACTGAAAATTGGAAAGTGGCCGAACACATAAGACCTCTTCCCTGATATACTTATCAACAAGCTTCCCAAGAGTCTTTAAGAGAAAAAAAGTGAGACAAATAGGTCTAAAAGACTTTGCCTCAAAATAATTATCTTTACCAGGCTTAGGTATAAAGATAACACTGGAATTTCTCCAAGCCATTGGTGTATAACCAAGTGCCAAACAGGATCTAAAAATCCTGCAAAGGATGGGTGTCAAAACCTCAGCGCCTTCTTTCAGAAGTGCTGAAAAGATACCATCAATTCCAGGAGTCTTAAAAGACTTGAAGGAGTTAATAGCCCAAATAATTTTTTCATATGTAACAACCTTCCTGGCAGCATTCCATTTCTCTCTACCACAAGTACGAGTGTTGAGAGGAGTAGAAAAACTTGTCTCATGGCAAGTACTGGAGTTCGGAAAATGGACCCTAAACATTTCTGCCAGGGTCTCCTCTCCAGACTCAGAATAATCGCCACTAGGACACTTAACAGCATTAAGATTGCACATCCTGTCCTTAGACATCACCCTAACCAGCCTAGCTGTGGCTGAAATATCACTGATGCCAGAACAATAGCTGTTCCTGGATGCCCTTTTGGCATCATTTCTGACAGCTTTATTATAAGAGGTAAGTGCAGCCTTATAGGTTTGCCACTCACCATTCTTCTTAGCTCTATTAAAGAGCTTTCTACAATTGCTACGCATACAACTAACCTCTTTATACCACCAAGGAACAATCCTTGGTAAGCTAGTGTGCATAACCTTACAATTTTGGTGGTAGGATTCTAAAATGATCTGTTGCAACTGGTCAACAGCCAATTCGAGATCCAGCACCGAAGACAACTTACCAAAGTGGTCAAAAGCAGCTTTCTTTAGGTCTTCACAGTAGGGACCCCACTTGGTATGGCATGGATTCCTACCCTTGGTCTCAAGTCTTATTGAACCTGTAACAGTAAAACAAATTAGCCTGTGATCAGAAAGAGTTTCTTTATCAGAGACTCTCCAATCCCTGACGTTGTCATAGCATATACTATTACAGAACGTAATATCAATGACCTCACTCCTGTTAGAAGTAATAAAAGTAGGTTCATTGCCAGAATTTAGAGTATACAGATTATAATGCAAAATATACTCTAAAAGGTCCTCACCCCGCTTGTTGCAATCACTACTACCCCACAATATGTGGTGAGCATTCGCATCACAGCCAAAGATGAGCTTGAATTTAAGATTCTGACAATTCTCAATAAGATTAATAATCTCTTTTGAGAGAGTATCCTTATCCTCATGTGGAAGATAAGAGGACACAAAAGTAAAACTTTCTTTGTGACCCTGATGCTGATATTTCACTCTAACAGCAACATTGTCACCATTAAGATGATTTACCAGGAGCAGAGCATGTAGCTTAGAGCTAACATAAATGCATGCTCTGGGCCTACAACAGGTTCTATCAAAGAAGATCCTCTTGATGTCTATACCAAGACCAAGGATCTTACCATCTTTAGCCCATGGCTCCTAAGTGCTATGTCCACAGCACCACTAGCCAGCTTTTGGCCAAGAAGGGCAGAAGCCGATTGGCTATGGTGCAGATTGATTTGCACTATTTTAATGCTACAATCCATAAATCAGGGAGGAAAAAGGCACAACTAAGTGCCAGTTAAATCTCCCTCAGATGAAGAAGTAGCACTAGATTCCTTTGAGGAGTTACCTAGCAAAGCCTCAACCTCAGTCAAAGACATAGGTGATGAGGGAGTAAGCGTGCCTTCAGAGTTAGATTCAATATCTAGCTCACTTAAAGTAAGCGAATCAATATTAGTTTGAATAACTGTTTCACTTACCTTGGAAGAGGAAGCTTCACCAGTAGTGACACTATCCTCTTCATCCTCCTTACCTCTACCTACATCTTACACAACAGCAAGGGGATGCACATTTGGATCCTTCAAAATATTGAAGGCTCCTCTGTCCAAACCAGTATAGGCTTTGTAGTCAGCAGCCCTGATTTCCCTAGCAGACTCGATACTAACCTCAAAGATCCATCTGATGGACTGTGGTTCTACAAGCCTGTGCAGAACACGCCAGTCTTCAGACTTCAACTTTGGGTTGTACCTAGAGATCCACTTCAGAAGATCTTTGGGCTCCTTATTGACTACATCCTTTGTTTTGAAGGCTACTTTCGCAGGCTTCGGAAGTTCGCTCGCAAGAATGACTCGCAGGGACTCTTCCTTCAGGACATTCTTGTTTTGGTCGAATTCCTTCTTCAGCCACTCCACTGTCCAGGCGTCATCACACTGAAAGATGAGAGCACCCTCGACAAGTGTAGGGCTGCTTAATTTTGGAAGGTGTTCACTCACAGGAAGTAAATCACCCTTTCTCACCCTTTCCTCTTGGATAGCAAAGGCCTCCGAAGAATTTAGCCTGTGGGAAGGAAAAGATTCTTTCACCACTGCCATCCTGGTTGACCTTGCTACCTTTGCAAATGACTGAAGCTTAGGCTTCTTCGTCATCTCACAGACCTTGGGAGAAGGAGTTGACACTTGTGACCGAAGCCTCTTGCGTCCACCATCCTTATCTTGGTCACCAGCCGTATTTGGCGGTAAACCCTTCTGCAACCTCTTCCTTCTGTTGCGCTTTTGTGATTTTGTGAGTACTTTCTGCTCACCAGCGGGTCCACCAGGGTGCTGCTGGCCAGAGCCTGCTGCCCCCATAGTAGATCCAGAAGGTTTACAGGTTTCCTCCTGAATATGACTAGTTCCCAAAGGAAAATCGTCCTTGTTTGACTGCATAGACAGTCCTTTAGAAAAAGATAAATCCATACAGGACCGCAGAACTGGGAGGAAAGAGAGGTCCACACTTGCATAGCCTCCCAATACAGGTGTAAGGCTAACTACAACGAGGTTTCGCCTGGTTCCTCGAGGGGACCGTTCACGACACCATAACCCCTGTTGCCATTCATCCATCAGCACGGTACCTAACACCTTGGATTGGGGTGCCTGTATGCATTTAGCTGGGTATAGCGGAATGGCCTTCTCGCCATGGTTAAGACCATACATTAAATATTTCAATTACTAGAATTTAACAGTCGGGCCAGTTAAGACTGCTGTGTTTTCGACTTCACTAAATTTTCGTCAAATATATATATATTTTTTCTTTGTTAATAATGAGCAATTGCCAGCTTATCAAACAAAATAATTTAAATTTAACATTTCATGATATAAATACAATCTGTATGAATTTTAATTATATATTAATAAAAATTTTTGAAATACACTTTTTAACAGCTGTAAAATTCATGAATGCATTTTAAAAAATATGATTGGATGTTATAAATCTACAAGTTAAATAGAAAAAAGTAACACTTTACATGTTGGCAATACATTATTTGTGTATTTTATTACATTACTTCGATATGTATGGTTTATGATGGGAATACGATGAGGAACAATATGTAATAACTTTTCATTATTTTTCAAATAGTGCAGAAATTCAGTTTTGTGCGCAGGTGTATTTAATTTCTGTGTACGAATCTATTAATCTAGAAGACATGTTTTAATTATTTCGTCGTCCTTTTCACGCCATTTTCTGAAACGGAAGCGCACATGAAATTTATTTCAGTTTATAATTTACAGTATTAAGAAACCTTTAGGATTTGTTAGTAAAATCTAGAAGTTATAATGAAATTAATTTTTATGCCCGAAAATTTATCAATCTTTCATGTGTTTAAAACTAATGTTTCAAACTAGAGATTCGTCATGTGATTAAAATAAAACTGATTATGTCTTCAAATAGACTAAATGCAAAACTGTCTAATTTTTTAATACCAAATTTTATTCCAGATATTTCATAAATATTTCTAATATGCTGGTGGAAAACTAATCATATGTCTCTTTTAAAGTAAATTTTCAAAAAGACTATTTTATAACAAACATATGTTACACAAGCTACCATACAAATGATAATCTCTAAGGTATGTTATATTTTGAATAAAGCAATCTAATAACTATATATACATGCAATTATTTGTACTTTAAATATTTTACTTGAATGTTTTAATTAATGTGTTTTTGTATTAAAACCGCTTTTTTTTTTTTTTTTTTTTTTTTTACTATTTCCATTTTGAAAAAAAAAATATTTTATTTTTTAATAAAAGGTATTTTTATGATTTTTTAAAAAATTCTCTATTGGGTCGAATTTAGACATGTATTTAAACTTTTAACAGATTTTAGGGTAATTAGCTTCCAATCAGTTTATGTTCCTGCGTAGAGTTGTACAAAGTATGACATATTAGTTACAAAAATTAATGAATGTTTAAAGGCAATTATGTCAAAAATATGATAACTAATGATGTTATATATTGCATCTAAAAATAAGTTGAATATAGTATAGGAAAGACCGGGGTTAGTTGTACCAGGGGGCAAGTAGTGCCACAGAGCTTCCTGAATGAGCTGGTAGATAACAGAACCTGTCGTATCGTGTAAGTGAACAGGTTGATTATTGTATTGTGCTGTGTATGTTTCGAAGTATAGCGCTGCGTTGTTTTCCAGATAAAATGATTTATCGTGCTTTCTATTGCGAAAGTAAATTTTGCGACCTACGTTGGAATCGTCATTGCCACAACGGATCGTGAGGTATGTAAACTTCTCTAACATTATTTTTATATTTATATTTTGAGCTGTTATTCATATGTAAACTCATGTTTGTGAAAATTGCAACACCATGAAGGAATCGTCATAATTGAATGAAATTTAATACACAGTTGAGTGGTAGTGGTACAAATAAATGATTAAATTTTCAAAGCAAACAAACAATAACAAGAGATCGGAATCAGTATTTTGTGTAGCCACCACGCGCCGCAATAAGTGCTGCTACACGACGTGGCATGGAGTCAAACAAATTTTGAATGTCTGCCTGAGGAAGAGCATTCCATATTGTTTGTATGCGTACCCAAAGTTCGTCTGCAGAAGCAACAGGACGAGGATCACGAGCGAGACGCCGACCAATGAAATCCCACACATGTTCAATCGGAGACATATCCGGGGAATACGCAGGCCAAGGAAGAAACTGTACCTGCTGGGTTGCAAAGAAGGATTGAACTGTAATAGAAATATGAGGGCGGGCATTGTCCTGTTGAAATACAGCGCCTGGCAAGCTTTGAAGGAAGGGAACAGCTTGGGGCTGTAGAACTTCACTGATGTACAGGTTGCTGTTCAGATTGCCCACAATTCGTACCAATTGAGATCGTCCATGATATGCTATGCGCCCCAAACCATAACTCCGGATGTTCGTCAACTGTGGCGTTCGATAATGCACTCCGGAAGGTGGCGTTCACCGGCATAGCGTCTGACGCGAATGCGGCCATCATTGTTCCACAAATTAAAGCGGGATTCGTCAGAAAACACGACATGCTGCCAATCAGCACACCAGTCTCTATGCTGATTGGCCCATTGTAGCCGCAGGCGGCGATGGTTTAGCGTGAGGGGGATCCTGTATAAAGGAGTCCTTGCGCGCAGTCGACGCTGCAGCAAACGTCTACGAATTGATGAAGCACACAATGAAACACCTGTAGCTATTGACCACTGTGCTGCCAATTGTCTAGAGGAAGCTGTACGGCCCGTCCGCGCCATGCGGACCAGGTGTCGATCATCGCGAGCTGACGTCACATTTCGGGGTCCACTCCCGGATTTCCGAGTTGTCCGACCCTCGTCCGTCCACTGCTTCCAAACACGCATCACTGTGCTGCTGTTACGCTTCACACGAGCGGTTACTGCACGATACGACAATCCAGCTTCACGAAGGCCGATGATTCTCCCCCGTTCAAACTCTGTAAGTTGTTCAAATATCGCTTTCTTTCGTCGAAGAGGCATAAGTAAAGATTGAGCTAACGTTTACCACTAGCAGATAACCACCGATAACCATACACGCCTCGCTACAGCCGTCTATTTATTCGGATCCATCCGCCGTCCAGAGGGCGCTGCTCAGCATACGCGTGCGCTACGGATTTGAAATTCTAATCATTTGCATATCATGCGCTACTTTGCATTTCCTGAAAATTTCAGCTCACTCGCGTAAGTCCTTCATGGTGTTGCAATTTTCACAAACATGAGTTTATTTCATATGTTAATCATGACAACCTTTCGAAAACTAATGAATAAAGTTCAAAACGATCTAACGCGGGACTATTTGTGACGAAGTGCAGGACACAAGTTGTGACAGTGTCACAACATGCCCTGGCAAATTTTTTTATGTAGGTTTTTATATTTAAAAAAAATAGTGCGAAATGCCAAAAGACATATTGAAAGAGCTAAAGCTGCTTTAGAAAATTATGAGAGGGCTGCAAGACAAGAAAATTCCTGAAAGTGCAGTTTCAAGAAAACCCAAGAACTGTTTAATGTAAACACAATGTCACTTCTTAGATACGAGTATATGAATAAAAAGAATAATACTAATACGGAATAAAGTATTGAAATGGGATATAAAAAAACACATAGGATATTTCAAACTATTGGAAAAGACCAAACAGTGCATTAAAAAAAATAATAACCGATGCTATTGAGAAAAAAATGAAGTAGCAAGAATCGGATATCTCTGAAGATGACAAAAATTGCTTATGTCTAGTTTGTTTGTAGGAATACAAAATTTCTAGGCCCAGAGAAAACTGGGTGCAATGTATGGCATGTAAAAGATGGGCTCATATGAAGTGTACCAAAAATTAAACTTATTATATTTATATTAACAGAAAATCAGACGCTGAACAAAATAGGACAATAAGTGATTAAAAATATAGGGTGACCAGATATGTGTTGTCCTACTTTTTATTTCTCTCAAGATTAACACAGTATTTTTTGCCTTTATTTCTATTGCTAAGTGTCTCTTAATGTAGCTTTATAAAGGACTAAGAGTTTACAAGTGCTATTCATTTAACATTTTTTTTTTTCATTTAGTTTACAGTGTTATTAAAAAAAAAAAAATGAAAGTATTTTATTTGTGTTAAAAACGACATAAATGAAGACATTTTTCATTGTTGTTTTAAAATATTGCATTTAATTACTTTTCTCACATAATTTGTATTTTTTACAATGTGTTTGTATGTGCAATTTGTATGTCCAAGCATGTCACTACTGGCCCCACTGCTAGCAAGTTGTGACATATTTCGAGGTTACGCAGAATTCATTTTATGGTATGAAAAACGTAAATAATATTAATAGTAGTTTTATAAATGTATTACACAAGGTTTACTCTACGGTATGATACACTAAATGTTTCATTTCAGTTAAAATCTCACAGCTAATATAAAAAATGACGAGAACGTCACTGCTATCCCCGGTCTCTAATACTTGTAATTGATAATTAGACGTTTTTAAGCATTATGCAGCTGAAATGATATTGTGATGTTTGAATTATAATATTGAAAAATAAATCTGGTTAATTCCGATAACTATTGTATTGTTTAATTATAAAACATTTATTATTTTTTACTGAATTTGTACAAACAAAAATATTATGTAGATCCAAATATATAAGGAGGATGAATGCAAATATCTATTTTAAAATCTTGACTGCTGAACTAATATTCCCAGTGGTTTAGTATTTAGCACAAATATTTATAAAACAGCAGAATAAAGCCCTTAAAAGAAGAAGAAGGAGAAAAAAAAAAAAAAAAGAGATAGCTTATCTTATGTGTGTAACTTGTTATTCACAATATAAGTAATAAAAAAAACAAGAAAACGTGTATTTAAAAATATTTACACTTAATTCACAAAGAAATAATTTGAGAAATGCTTAGATTAATTACTGTTGCTATCTTATAGAAGTTATAATCTGAAATTAATCTATTTCACTGCAAAAAAAGTCTTACAAAAGATACTGTTGGTTGATACAGTGGAAAATTCATGTCTTTAAATGATTGGAACTGGCTATTGTACAAATGCAAAGTTCTTCAATTTCATGCATATAGTCAAAGAGAATAAGATCAAAAGAAAAATGTGGCCAATTCATTGAAAAAAGGATGATTTATAATCTTATCACTTTCAAAGCGTAAATTTGTAGTTTTCTTATAGGTTTTAATAGTTATAACGATTTAGTAACTTGCATAAATTGTATGTTGCCTATAAAGTGACAAATTTAAAAACGAAAATTCTATAATGAGACAAAAAAAAAAAAAAAAAAAAAAAAATGCTTATGAAAAATCACTGAGGTTGCAATTAACTGAACCTGAAGAACGACATCACCTTAAATAGTATTGTTTAATAGTATTATTTGTCACTAATATTATTATCTTTTAAAAATTTGCAAGAATTTTCTTATAGTTTTAGAAAAAGTATACAATATAAAACTTTCTTATGGAAGAATTTATTTAAAATGAAATATAGGAAAATCCAAATTGAATTCATCTTTATATATATAAAAATTTCGTGTCACGATGTTTGTCCGCGATGAACTCTAAACTAATGAACCGAATTTAATGAAATTTTGCACACTGTGTCCAGTTTGGTCAAACTTGAGAGATAGGATAATTTTTATCTCAATTTATAGTCACAATATTTTTTTATTGCAAATTATTTTTTTATTATATGACAAAGTTGCCAAAAAAAAAAAAAAAAAAGAGTTTATTTTCTTTCGACATAAAAAATAAATAATTTTAATCAAACGTGAACGTTAAAAAAATTATAAAACGTTAAATTATGCATCTCACAAAAATTGACGTCATAATCACTTGAAAAGTTTTATACTCATTGATAAATTGCTAATGTAATTGTAATGTATACACAAGCGAAGTGTGACGTCACTGACCGTCTGTTGAGCAATGAAAAAGATTTCCTATGTTAATCGTCCATTGGATTTTTTGTAAAAAATTATTAAAAATCGAGGAGAATTATTTCCCGATTTTAATCCCCATATTTGGGTATAGATATGTATTACTTATCGTATGCATGAGTTAAAGTGAGTTATTTTCCTGTCAAATTGACAACATTTTAATTTTAAATTTCAAAACTCTGTCGACTTTGTCGTATTTTTGTATTTGGCGATCAAAAACGTAACACGGAAATGTACAAGTCAAATGTATATTTTCGAAATGATAATTTGGCGATATTTTTTTTTCCCGCCAAGGATGACAGATATGAAATCTATTCCGCTGCAACATATTAGTATCTTATATCAGATACTTTATTTAGACATTTGAAAACAAATTTGACTTCAATTTATCATAGAATATTTATCATTTTCCTTTTAATTAGTATATTAGTTGGATATTTATTGTGTAAATATTATCCTTTGAAATGAAATGTTTATGTTTTCAATCGAATATGGAAGTTTGCCATTTTTTATTCTAGAGTTTGAAATTTAAAATTCAAATTTTATCAATTTTAGAGAAAAAACAACTTAATCTAACGCATGCACACGATAACTAATAATACCCAAATATGGGGATTAAAATCGGGAAATAATTTTCCTCGATATTTAGTAATTTTTTACACAAAATCCAATGAGCGATTAACATAGGAAATCTTTTTCATGGCTTCACAGACGGTCAGTGACGGCATTATTTCAACAGAAAATTTAAAAACATGGTATATAAATTTTTATCTTATATTTATTCTTATTTTAAGCCTCAATGTTTCCCATCTTGATTAACTTGAATTTGCTATTAAATTTTTAACATACTCAAAATCTTCTCATCACTTCGTTAAAATTAATCTTTTCCAAAATCTTTTTCTATTCAAAATGATAACTGTATTTACTTTATTGCCGAATATTTCATAAAATATCCTATTTTAATATTTTAAAATTTTTATCAAATTTACTTATTTTTCTGGCTTAGACATATTGTTTTCCTTTCTTTTTATACAGCTGTTGCCATCTTAGCACTAGAAATAGTATCTTTCACTTCTCTATTAAAATTTATAAGACCCTACAATAAAACCCATATGTGCTAGATTTATCAAAATCTTTATAGTTCATACAACGGTAACGTACAATACGTATATAAATTTTCAGCTCAATCGGATAAAGTATTTAGACTCTAATGATTTCAGCCCATAGGTGATAATGATAAAGAATTATTTGTTGTGTCCCTGCAAAAAAACTATGAGTACTAGATTCACCAAGAGTTATACAATCCGAGCAGCGGTGACATAAATACGTATATAAATTTTCAGCTCTATCTGAAATGGCATTTAGATGCTATCACATATCAAATAACTTTAGCCTGTAGGGCATAATGATAAAGAATTATTCGTTATGTCCCTGTAAAAAAAAAAAAAAAAAAAAAAAAAAAACTGTACGTGCTAGATTCACTAAAATTTATTCACTTTCTAAAACGGTGACCTATAGCATACATATAAATTTTCAGCTCAATTGAATAAGGCGTTTAGACGCTATCGCAGTTTAAAGAATTTTGGCCCATATATAATTATAAAGAATTTTTCTTTGTGTTCCTATAAAAAGACTAGAAAAGCTAGATTCACCAAAATTTATACAGTTTGTGTAACAGTGACTCATAGCATGTGTATAAATTTTGAGCTAAGTCGAATAAGGCAATTAGACACTATTGCGCTGTAACAAATTTGGGCCCTTAGACTATAATTATAACAATTTCTTCTTTGTGTCACTCTAAAAAATGTATAAGTACTAGATTAGACAAAATTAATAGGGTTCTGTTATAGTGAACTATAACATACATACCAACTTTCAGCTCATTCGAACAAACCGTTTAAACGCTATCGTAATCACTCACATGCATGCACGCACGCATACACACATGCAACATCGTAAAAATAGTACATATAAATTCAGGGAACTTCAAAACGTGAAAAAAAATCACCAATTTGTCAAACTCGGATTTTTGACATGATTACAATCCTCACTGTAGTGTTCAGAAATTAAAAAGAAGAAAACAATTTCACCTTCAAATGAATGGATTAATTAAATAAAATATAAATATCGTAATTAAATAAAATATAAATATCTGTTGCTAAACGCAGACGATTGAAATGAAAGAATAAATTTTAGAAAATAAAACCGAAAAGTCAATGGATAAAAGAAAAAATAATAATAATTGCAAAAATTCAAGTTCGAATATCGAAAAAACCTATATGAGATGCACATGTGAAGTATCCAACATACTCATCTACCAAGTTTAGTATCTCTGTGATTAGTTGTCTGAACACCAGAGCGCATACAGACACACAAATACACACAAATACCTTAAAAAATTTATTTATATAGATTAAGGAACTTTAATACTAAGTCATAAACATATATGAAATCGATAGAAACTTTCTTTTTAGGAACATTTAATTCAAATATATTTTATATTGTTAGATAAAAATGCCAAGAATACTAAAAAAAACTTTAAAAATGTTTTTAATTCGAATCTCAAAGTTAGTGAAATTTATCTATAGTTTTTAATAAACATCAGAATGAATATTTATCTTATTTTTTTCTTTTTACAAAAAGAGAATATTTTTTTAATTATACATTGAATTTGAAATATACACTTATAAATAAAATTTACTGCCAAGACTATTTACGCAGAAAAATTGACTTTTATCTTTTAGAAATTTCTGCAATTTACAATAGGAAAAATCCAATTACTTTTCTTTTACTTTTCAGAAGCTTGTGTTTTGTTTTCTCTGGCGAGAATTTATCTTAGGTTATTCTAAAAGACCGAGATTTGAATCTAATACAATTCACTATTGAGTGAGGATTGTCTAAGGATTTTTCTTTAAACTGGTAATTTTTTATTATTAATTTTTCTTTACGTTACAATATTAGAAAAGCTTATGCATTAGACAGAAGAAAAATATACAGATAATTTCAGTATGGAAATGATAAAAGGAAAATATCTAACTTGTCTTCAGAATTTTCTTGACGTAAAATCTAAGCCATTTCCTTTGTATTTTAAAATCATTTTTATCCGTGCATTGAACCTGTATAGAAAATTTTCTATTTTAAACAATTTAATTATTTGGTTTTATACAATAATAATAATAATAATACTTATACAATGATTTTATTAAAAAATATTAATTCATATTATTGTCCGCAGTAGTCCAATAATTTTTTGCGTCTGGTTTATTTCTGTATTACCATTATCTTTCTTTAATGACTTTCCGTTATTGACTATAAATACATCGGATCAATAGATTTTCACAAACAATTTATCCCAATTAGAAATGTTTTAAAGAACTACAATTATAATTTAGCATTTAAAACACAAAAATTACAAAGTTTGTTAAAAATTAAACATCAGATTAACCCTCCCCAAAAAGGCGTCTATAAAATACCTATTGAAATTGAGAATAACACTGTCTATTACATAGGGAAAACAAAAAGAAGTTTAAAAAAACGCATTTCTGAACATCAATATTCTTTACGATCTCCGTACGGAAACACAGCTCTAAAAGATTACATATTAGAAAATAAAAATGCTAAACCGTTATGGGATCAAGCTGAAATAATAGCAACCCCCTCCAGTCTGATTAAACTTGAAATACAAGAAAAAATACAGATAATAAAATACGATAAACGCGCCATCATTTATGTACATTCCAGAGAATTGGCGAAACTATGGCAACCCATTCTACATCTATTAAAGGATCAAGACGCTGGCAGTGAGCGAACTAAACCTGAGGATGTCCACAAGCAACAATGCTTGGACGAAACGTCGTGATGTTCTATCTTTTATACTGTGAACTTTTAAACGAAGTCTTTCGACTTGGATTTTAACGTGTGAAGTGCTGTGTTTTATATGTTTTATCAATTCTCAGTGCATGTTGTTCAATTATACTTGCGAATTTAGTTGTAAGTCTCAAATCTCACATCTTTTTAACACTTTTCAACAAGGTTAAAAAGTGTTAATGACATCGGTTTGTCTGTCAGTCGGTCTGTCCGTCTGTCTGTGGGTCCGTATTCTAACTCCCGTAAATATTCGTGGAATCTCTTGAAACTGTTATATGTTATTCAAGTTCACTATCGGATGTTTCCTGTTGAAAATGAAGTTAATACCTGTACTGGTTTGTGTATAGTGACACCCGAAAGTATTTCAAAGCATTGTGTTATATGAGAGATATTTCAATAAACCATATTTTCATACCTTTAATTTACACAAATCTTAATGAAATTGAAATATGTTATTCAAGTTTACTATCGGATATTTTCTGTAGAAAATAGAGTAAGTACCACCAGTAGCTTATGTACACACTCACCCAAAATTATTACAAAGCACTGCGTTCTATTAAACATATTTCTATAAATCAAATTTTAATAACTTTACTTTGCAGAAACCTTAATGAAATTAAAATTTGTTATTCATATGCTTTCTATAGAATATTCTACTACTTTTTTAAAATTCACAGGGGCCGCACAAAATATTCAGCTACATTAAGGGGTTTTATTGGAAGATTTCTGGAATTATATTTTCGTTTACATTAAGCATTTTTAACACTTTCTTAGAATTTTTAAGCGGAAATATGATTTGAACTTGTGTATATGTCTTTCCGACTGTCCAGCAGTCTATCTGTTTATCTGCCCGGCCCCAGCGTCCCTAAATATTTTCAGAATTAAAAAAAAAAAAAAAGAAAAAAAAAGACACATGTCACTCAAGTTCATTATAGAATGTTTCCTATTTAAAATGGTATTAACAGGTTCTGTATAACTGATTTGTGCGCAAAGACACTCAAAAATTTTCAATTCATTAAGTTTTAGGACACACACTTAAATAAATTAAAGAATTTAAAGGCATTTAGGAAATTTTCTACTGCAAAGTTCTTTAGAAAAATTACATGAATTTTAATATGTCAAAATAATTTTTCATATAGAAATGTACTTAAACTACCAATTTACAGTATTGCACTAAAATATTCAGATATATTGAGGGCTGCAGTTAGAATCTAAGCGCTGCTTTTTCTTTTACGTTAAGCATTTTTAATACTTTCCAACAGTCTTTAAGTGTGATTATGGATTCAATTAGTCTATTTGTACGCCTTTCAGTACTTCTGTCTGTCCGTTGTGTAAAAACGTAGGCGAACAATATTGAAAGTTATACAATACAACAAGTTTATACAGTTAGAAGATCTTAATAATCAACGCGCACCGTATGATTTTTCTTTCTTTTTATTACTATTACTATTATTATTCTGTATATGTGTTTTCTGCGTAAATATCTAAACTAACTTTATTAACTTCTAATTATATTCAGCTAAGGTAATTTTTAATTATTCTCTTTTCAAATAATTTGTACAATCAGTGCCATGTGGCTACGAGCTTGTAATAAACTAATACAATAGGAGTTATAGAGGTTATAATAATCCTCATATTAACTATCAAAAATAATAATTTAGAAAAATAGTGAAAATTTATGTAATGAGGTAATATTGTAATAAAAAATTAATATTTTCGAAATTATGTATTTTCCACATACATTTGCACCAATTTAACACCAAGTATGATATTACAAAATGCTCTGATCGCTGTTGCAACACCATAACGGAATCTTATGATATGCGTTTCTGGTTGTTATAATACATCTAAATTTAACAGATTAGATTTTATTTATTTATTTAAATATTAACTAATGAAATATTCTAATTGTTTCTTTATTTCATAGGCATCAAAATGATGTAAATATTTATTTAAAATAATCGTGTTTCTGATAAAAATAATAAATCTACGACATTTAAATATTATTTATATTTCATTACTTGTGTGATATCACTGTATTTAGCTACGGTTCCGGTTAAAAATCGTCGACAAGATAATACATAATAACCACATTTTCTTAATATAAATTGGAGCAAGAATTGAAATAAGAACTATTATGTGTCTATAAAAAAAAAAAAAAAAACAACATTATGGCAAAAAGAATACTCTCGTACACCTGATTTCCGCTTCAGCAACATAATGAAGCATTTAAATAAAATAACGGTACTAATAAAATACTAATTCAGATCATACATTTTTCAGATCTTAGTTAAAAAAAATATCAATAAAAATAGTTAAACGAGTTTAAAAGATGTTATAGAAATTAGTCTTAGAAATACAGGATAGTATAGCTTCTGGTTGTCATTTAGAATTGTACAATTTTAGAAAAAATTACAGATGGGTGCATAAGTAGGTGTATAGTGAGTATATCTAATTATTCACTTCGTTTTATCCCTGTTTTCTCTGCTTTATCTGATGTCAGAGATTTTTTTTTTTTCTTTTTCTTTCTTTTTTTTGAGTATTCGGATGATCATGGCTGTTAATTTAAGTAAAGACCAATAGAAGTTGATAAATAATCAATACTGAGAATCCAGAGTGCTGAACAGGTTGAACAAAAATGGTCAGAAGAATTGACAGTAGTCTATCAATCTAAAGGGGGCGCGACAAATTTGACAGAACGGGGTCTATCAGTAATGCGAAAAAGAGTGTCGACCAATGAGTGCCAATGCTCCTGGAAATGAAATGGTAGTTGCTCACACATTTATCGAAAGCCTAAAGATAGTCAGAAGAAATATCAGCGTTGAGTTGGGCTTTTCCTGTAGATACTTGGGACGTCATTTGCGACATTTGGATACTGCACCGGCCAAGGTTGATTCCTGGATTACTAAAGGATGATCCAAATCGCCTCATAGAATCCTGCGAGATTCTTCTGAATGAGAAAAGGGAAGGTGGTGGCACAATAAGAAAATTCTGTTGGTCTGATGAAGTGAATGTTAAGCTGTCAGGTGCTGTTAAAAGGCATAACTGTGTATATTACGCCACAAAAACCCCCATGCTGTAATTGAGACACAAACAAATCCCCCTGGGGTTAAAGTTTGAGCGGGACTTTCATGCCAAAGGATTATTGGGCCACTTTTCCGTACAACTGTTACTCATGACGGCTACTGGTATTCCACAATTACGTCTACAGCAAGGTAATGAAGAATTCTAGCAAGATGATGTTCCTACCCAGAATGCTTGAACAGTGGGTTGGATATCTTGACAACGAATTACCCAGTAAGTGGATAGGTCGAAGAGAGCGAATCGAATAGCTAACCTGAACACCGGACTTTACTCCAATGGACTTTTTTTTTGTGGGATGTTATCAAATATAAAGTATTTGCAAGGAAACCACGCACTATTAAAACCACATGTATCAGTTCATTAGAGAATAATCTCAGGGCATTAAGGACAATTGAAAACTCTGCGACAAAATGTGCTTGAGTGTACATACAGACTACAAGAATGTGTAAAGACTGAGGGCCGGCAATTTGAGCACATAGGTCATTCAGCAAACAAGTTATTGCACTTTATTAAAATGTATATATCATTCGTATTGTGACTACATATACATATTATCTGTACTTTCTATAATACATATTGATAATAGTACTCTTAGTCTCTTTTATTAACCTTCATTTTTCTGTACAAACTACTTACAATACACCTATCTTCTATACTTTCTATCATAAATAATATTCATAATACCACACCTTATCTACCATTATCTACTTATGCACACCTCTGTGTTTTAGTTCATGGGGTTAAAAGTCAACTACAAGTAAAAGACAACAGTTTTGTGCTGGAATAAGTGTATAAAGTCTTGCCTAAAAATGATTTATTTTCAAGCTTCCTTTAAAAATTTTAATTTTGAAAATCGGGAAAATTAAATTTTTGGTACAGTTACTAGAAATTTTTTTTGCAAACTTTAGAAAAATCCGAGTTCACTGAGACAGAGCTATAGGTGAGCGGAAGTGCAATTGATTTCTATCCTTTGGGGAAAAAATAAAACCTCATCTTAGCAATCAAAAGCTATTATGTGATCTGATCGAGTCTGTACGTGGCAGTAGATTTTGTTGTGCGTTTATGAGTCTGTCAGTGAGTGAATTAGTGAAAGTTCCGTTATATATATATATATATATATATATACAGAGAGAAAGAGAGAGTGAGAGAGATTAGGATGACATATAGCTACTAAAAATTTATAGAACCTAATAAAAACAAAAAAAAAAAAAAAAAAAAAAAACATATAATTTGATTTGTTTATCTAGGTTGGTACCTCTGCTGTTATTTAAACCCAAAGAATATATTTCATGTCTCACTTTTTTTAAATCACAGTAAAAGTATAATGCAAAGTCCTCTTAAAAAATTATACATATAAGGGAAAGGAGGGTAAGAGTACGCACCTAGTGGGTTTTTCGTTATAAAAATGAGAGTTGAAAAGAGAGAACCTCGAAAATAGACTGAATCCTTGTTTATTAACTTAGAAAGAAGGGTACACAAAATGAAAGTTTTATCTTAAAAAATATATATGTTAAAGAATGCAAGGGAAAAAAATAGCAGATGCGTACTCTTACCCGACATGGCGGGTAAGAGTACGCAGGGCATGAGTCCAAGAGTACGCACCCAGAAAATTTAGCAGTAGTCACGTACAAATGCTCCAGTGCCTTCGTAACTTGAACAGTCCTCATGCCACCACTCCTTACATAATCCACACTGGATCCAATCTTCATCATATGATTGTTCGCAGCCTGGGCTTATTGTCGCCTCATTGTTTGCTGAACTTGTTGAGGGAACTGGGTTGTCGATACAATTCAGAATAAGATTTTTCTTTCCTTTCAGAGTTTGTCCTTTTTAGTTTTGGCTCCGTTTTTATTTTTCATAGCAGCTCGATTAGCCTTTGCTTCTTCTAATTCTCTCTCTCTCTCTACCTTTTCCTTTAACGCATTTTTGACTGGAGACGAAGTCATGATGTCAGATTTTTGAGATTTTCTTTTCCTTTAAGTTCCTCGTTGTTCATGTCTAGGAAGTGGCACGATTGACTGGATACTGATATCTATCTGAGAAGTGGAAGGTGAGACTTCGTTCTCTTGGAATGGCTGCTGCAAATCACAGAGCGGATAAGAGTATGCATATCTGGTCTGTGCGTACTCTTACCCGACGATGTATTGCTTCTCTAAATCGTCCATAGATGGCAGTAGCTTTCACAACAGTTAAATTCTAACGTGCCCACGTTGTTCGGAAGGGAACAAACCTCATAATGATATTTAATTAGAAAGCAAGCATCATTCCTTTATTTACAAAAAAATTAAGATTTCTTCACAGAAAAATTACATGCTAACATAACGAAACCATATCTTACCTGATAAATAAATGACAGCAAGGGTGAAAATAATAATGGCGGTCTCTTGAGCGAGCTGAAAACAAACGTGTCGATATGACCACACTCGCTTCTGCTTGCAGTGGTGCCAACAGGGAAAAAATCCCTGCGTACTCTTAACCGACTGCGTACTCTTACCCTCCTTTCCCTTAAGTGCATTTGCTAGTTTAAAATATATATATATATATATATATACAAAAGTTAAGAAGGTGCTAATTATATATTAATGCAATTGATTTTATTACAAAGAAATTCCTTATAGTATGCTACCTAATCGGGATATTTAGAGATATAAAACAATTAAATGATCATCAACAGCAACCACCCACATATTTAACAGGAAATATGGGGTGATTGGTGAATTAATGGGACAAAAAGATGATTTAAAAATAAATATGTTTTGTAAACTCAGTTATAATTTTGCTATCAGTTTGAATTTTGAAAGTTTTATCTGGTGACAACAGACATATTTTCAGTATGTAATTCTCACCAGCGTCTTAGTTAATCAAAATAGTAACTTCTTCAAAAGATTATTGTATGTTGGAAAACACACATACACACACACAAAATGCAATGAGTCGTGCAACTTGTCTTGCGATACACATCGTCTGTGCACATGTGTGTCAGGTTAATTTTAATTGACTTTATACTATTATTTCCCGAATCTATTTCTCGAATCTTATTTTTTCATTCTTTCTTATTTTTTCATTAGCCACTAAAAAAATACAAACATCTCCACCTATTAAGGTTTTTTTTTTTTTTTTTTTTTTTTGTCTTTAAGGTTATAAAATGATTCTAAATGTGATGAAAATTTTTCTGCGAGATTTATCATTATAAAAAGAAAGATTTTTATTTGTTTCAAGAAAAAAGTCTATATGGTAGGTGTTACTCCAGAGTTATACTATAGAGCAGAAATTAGATACTCATAAAACTATTATTTTGAGGAAGTGTATACCAAAATAATGAACGAAGCATTTTCTATATCTGATAAACAGCCAACGAGTAAAAAAAAAAAAAAAAAAAAAAAAAAGAAAGAAAGAAAAACGGAAGGTTAGGTTGATTTCTCTTTTCTTATCAAGTAGCCGCCATTTAAACCAAAATTTCAGGTACAAATTATAAATGGACTTGGTAGAAATATTGATGTGGGCTATGTACATATGGAGTTTTAAGCAAATCGGTTCATAAATACTTTCTTATATGAATTCGAAATTTTCATGTGGGCGACATTTGAAAACAAGATAGCGGGCCACATTGGTAAACAAATATATCAAAAGTATTTGTGAGATAAGTCTATTGTACATATTTAGTTCAAATTAATTCAGAATCTCCAAAGTTATCGTGTTGATAAATTAAGTTGCCTCGACTTTGATTAAAATGGCGGAGCAAGTTGCTCAGTGAAATAATGCAATATATTTGTAAGATAAGTCCACTGTCCAACTTTGGTTCGAATAAATTCAGTATTTCAATAGTTGTCGCGATAAGAAATTTTCAAGTGGCAGCATTCAAGTGGAAGTAACTTCGAAATACAATTGTGGAAAAACTTGCCAGTCGAAATTATAGATATTTGAATGATAAACCCATTTTTCAACTTTGGTTCGAATTAATTAAATGTTTAAAAAGTTATCGTGATAACAAATTTTCAAGTGGCCGTCACTTGGAAACAATACGACGGAGCAAGTTGACCAGCAAACTCATCCAAGATATTTGAAGCATAAGTCCCTGTCCAACTTTGCTTCGAATCCGTGCAGTATTTCTGAAGTTATTGTTATGACAAATTTTCAAGTGTTAGTCTGAAAGGCTGCAACTTGGAAACAAAAGGCGGAGTAACTGGCCCAGCGAAATCATCCAAGATATTTGTACTATAAATCCACTGTCCAACCTTGGTTCAAGCTAATTCAGTCTTTAAAAAGTTTTCGTGATAAGAAATTTTCAAGCACCCTGATTTCACCCTGATTTCAAGAGGCCACCACTTGGAAGCCAAAAAGCAGAGTGAGATGCCCAGCGAACTTAACTATTTGAATCAGTTTAGTATTTTATAAATTATCGTGATGTCACAACAACAAGTGGCAACCTGATTACAAGTGGCCGCAACATGGAAACAAAATGTCGGAAGATATTGATATGATAAGTTCATTGTCTAAATTTGGATCGAATTGAATAAGAATTTAATAAGTTATCATGATTATGAATTTTCAAGTGGAAGCCTGATTTTAAGTTGTCCCGCTTAGTATATAACACCCGCACTTTGTCAAAAATGCTGAATAAAGTTTATTAATAAACTTGGTTGAGACCAATATATGGTCTATGTAAATATCGAAATTCAAGTAACTCCGGTATTTTTACAGTGTGTCCGGTATTTTTCCCTTTTTACAATGTGGATTTGAAATTTTCAAGTTGCCTTCACTCGAAAACAAAATGGTGGAGCAAACTGGTTAACAAACTTATTCAAGATATTTATAAGAAAAATCGCTGCCCAAATTTCCTTCGATTTGCAGTATTATTTCGGAAGTTATCATGATTATAAATTTTCAAGTGATAGCCTGATTCCAAGTGACTCCGCTTAATTTAAAATATCTTCCACTTTGTTAATAAGTTTATAAATCAACTAAGTTAAAGTTTATTAATCAACTTGGTTGGTTTCTTTATATGGTCTATGTATACATCAAAATTCAAACAAATTCAGAATACGCTTTTTACAATGTGAATAAGAGTTCAAACTTGGTTCTCTTTGGAGTATTATATCGGAAGATATCGCGTGATTATAATTTTTCAAATGGTAGCCTGATTTCAAGTGGCTCCACTTAATTTAAGATGTCCGCTTAATTTAATTTCATCAATAAACTTTGTTGAGACCCATATGTGGTCAATTAAAATGAAAATGGATTTAATCGATTCCATAAAAATATAGGTAGCCACACTACAGTAGTTTAGGAAAGTATTTTGCTAAATCTTAAAAACGACTATAGATAAACGAAAATAGTAAAAATACATGTTTTTAAAACAACTGCGTGCACTGAACTAAAGAGAAAATGAAAATTCGAATTCTTTAAAAACGTCAGTGTGTAAAAGAGTGTAATTCAGTTAAATCTTAAATAGAAGTAGGTTTTGTGTTCTATAACACATTTTAGGGGGGAAAAAAAGTAAATAAGATAATTATCTCTGAAATTGGTATTTGTTTTTTCTGATATTGAAAATTAATTAATTTGGTTAGATGTCTAAAATGTATTTTAATTTATTTTTTACCAAATATAATAAAATAAAATAATCCCTAATAAAATTAACATTTTATGACTCACTATCTCAAGACAGTTCAGTCAATCAAATATTTTTGCTTAAACACTAAATCGTCAAAAAGATAACAGTATACTTTGTTAAATAAATTTCAAAACAATGATCACATAATGAAAAATTATTTCTATTGCATTTGAGGGAAAATCAAACATTTCATCAACAAAAGCAACAACAAATTTATTTAATCTGACACGGAATGGTAAATTGAATTTACATTGTTAGTTGTAATAAACTAAAATAAAACTTAGAAATATTTATTCCGTCAATATAAATATTTTTTTTTTGTAAAAATACATTGCTGTTGAAAAACTTACATTATCATTATGTCGTAAATTTCCTTTTTCTATCGTTATAAAAAATTAAACAGGATCTTATTCCTTCTTCTTTAGAAAATAGTAAATATTGATTGTTTGTTTAAAATCTGTTGTAAAATTGATTCATTTTGAACTGTTTAATGTACAGAATACTACATGTATAAGTATATAAGTTGAATACCCCCCGACCTCGCCCCCCCCCCAAAAAAAAATGAATTATCAATAATAATAATAGCATTTTTATAATTATGAAAATCGCTCATAAATTTTCCATACTGCACAAATTTTCTTTCTCATTTAAAAATGGAGCATATTTTAAAAATTAAATATACAAAAAAAAAAAAAAAAAAATATTTAACTCATTTAACAGTTTTCTCGATAAATTACTTTGTTTAATGAATATTTGTAAAATATGATTAGCCAAAATGAAAATGAAAATGCGGTACTCATAATTATACCTCGTTTAATTGTTAATTTTTATTTTAGATCGCTATCAATATTCAATTACTTACTATCTATTTAAATTAAAATATCATATTAAAAATTAATTAAGCTTCAAATGAATTAAAACACTGATAAAATATTTTTATCTTTTATATATATATTACCAATTAAAGATAAAGGAAATTATAGTAATATTTTCTGAGTACTTTTTACTTTCTCTGAATTTACGAATATAAAATAAATCATTATTTTTCTTTCTTTTATGTTCTTTAAAATAATGTTAAAAAGTTTAATCATTTGGGAAGTTCATTTCTTTTATAATTGCTTAAAATTTATATAAGAATTCTTAAAAATTGGAACTAATATTTTAATTTTTAAATACACATTAAAAATTTTCATGTGTTTTATAAAACTCTTTTGCTTATGAAGTTTATTATGAAGTTAGCTTATATACTTTGATTTGATGCTGAATGATTTCTATTGTGATGTAAATAGGTCTTTTTTTTATCGATAAATAATTGCAATATACTTTTAAAAAAAATGCAAAGTATGCCTTTGAATATGAAATTATAGGCTGCGCTAATCAAAATTGATAAAAGCATATTTAAAGAGATAACAATGCATTAAAATGTATGCATTGTGCTTATTTTTAAGAAAATATATTTAAAAAAAATATTTTAAAATAATTTTTCTACGTTGTAAGCCTGTATTCTGTTATGTTTTAATTATTATAATAGCCTTTAATATATTAAAAAAAAAGAACTTTGTAAGAATAGAATCATCTTTTTCTCTAGTTATAAAACTTTGTTTTATCATAAGGTGCATTGTGACATTTTAAAAGTAGTATGTTAATTCTGTTTAAATAAATAATAATAATAATAATAAAATGTATTTAACACTGAAAATCATTTATGTCTAAGTCAATGGTGCTAAAGAATATTACGACTCAAATCGAACTACATTAGAAATAGAACAGTATTGTAAACAAAATATTTAATTATCATTATTTTTATTTTTGTTGTTCTTGTGAAATAATGTGTAGTGATAAGAATTTTCACAAAGGCATATGTTGTTCTGATGCTTATATATATGTTAGGATTTTTGACATATATATTTACAAAGGAATTGAATAAATGTGTCCAAATCGGAAATACTCCTGAACTATTATTAAATGTTTTGTACATGAAAATGCATAAGTTCGAAGTATGATTATTAGAAGTTAATTTAAAACCAGGGAACACGGTGTGTGTGTGTTATTTTCTATTCATTATTTAGATGCTGAATTGCTGTTTTATTTATAGAACAACAATTCAGCAATAAATTAACAATTTTTACTCAGTTTACATATTTTAATCAAGTTGAAAGGGGGGGGGGGTGTTAAATATTTTTAACATTTAACTGTATTTCTGCTGTGTTTTACAATAGAAGTTTAAAATTTAGCAAAATGTCTTCGTTACGCCTTAGTTAATATTAAAGATGAGACTCTTTCGAAAGTGAATCATTAACCCTTTGACTGTCAGGACGTTCGAAGCGTGCGTCTTCTCATTTCAGTAATCAGTGACTAGGGCATTCAGTAATCACGTCCAATCAGTACCATGTCATATCAGTTGCATATCATTTATCAATCGGGCTTAAATATATACTTACTACTGCGTAATGAACAGTGTACAGAGTATACATCCTGGTAGCTTATTAGTGAAATAAAAAGATGTGCACTGCATACGTCTTGGCAGTCAAGGTATTAAGGGACTGTTATGAGTTCTAATTCTTCGCAAGTAGCAAATCGCAATGGTATCTAATAAAAGCTTGAAGTTTAACTAAATGTCATATTTTAGGCCCTACTTAAGATTAAAAAGGAGATTTTTTCGTAACACTTCATTTTTTTTTGCAACACTTCAGATTTGCCAGTTCTCTGCAAATTGAAAAACGCAGCGGTTTGAATTAAAAACTGGAAAATTAGCAACATGCCACTTATTAGGTCCTAATTAAGGTAAAAGGTGGAATTTTTCGAAAATTAAATATTAAGGGTGTGAGAGATGTGTCTAGTATTTCCACCCTTTCGTTGCAGTCGGAAAATTGCAGTGTTCTCCAGTAGAACTTTTTCAATAGATTTGAACAAAACTTGGTCTTCACCAGAACTCAAAATGTCTTTCTACCAGGTAAAATTAATTGTCATTGATTTCAATTTTTGTTTATAATTTTTCCCCATGCTAAGAACGAATACAACTGTTAGTATTTTACAAATGCAAACCAGAGATGTTCTCTGGAAATATGCAGTAAAATTTAAATTTAATGAATATTACTTTAGAAAAAATGTACTCTTCTGAGGCTATTGGTATAGGGGTTAAGGTTCCGAGGCCGGGAAAAAAATGACTTCCATAGTGTTCTTTCTAATATCTCATTTAACGTATTTACTCGCGTGACCAACAGATAAAAGTTTGATATGTGGTTGATGCGCTCAAAGAAAATAATAATAAAACAATAATTCGAAAATAACCACTAGACGTTACTTTGCATGATAAAATCACAAATTTTTCAAATTTGATGGTCTATAAAAGGCTAAAACAAAACCATTAAAGTATAATCGCTTTTGCATCCATATATATATATTATTTTTATTTATTTATTTATAATAAATTTTACCACACAAAACCTAGTGAACATTTTGAGTTTTTTATTAATTTCTTGAGTGTCTGCAATCTCATGTGCTCTTTTGGCGGGTTTATAATGGTAGTTATAACCACTATCAAAATAACCATCCTGCATCATTATACATAAGAACAATTTCACTTTTTTCTTCTATGTGATATAAAAATAGTAAGCACGTAAATGTATTTCTTCATAATTAAATAAAAATTAAACTATTTTATGCTAGTGGTAGAGTATTAAAATTTAAATTGATAAAAGGAAGTTTTTACAAAAACTATAAATCAAGTATAAAATGTCTGAATTTTATTCAATTGCAGGAATTTCCACATCATTTTAAAAAGTATTTTTGTAAGTATATCCTACAATTTTCTTAATAATAATAATAAAGAAAAACATGAATTACATTTTTATATCTTAAACATTTCGCGCTTTAAATTTTTACATGAAAATATTAAAAACTTTTTTTCTGAAGTTATTTTACAACTATTTTGGCAGAATTCTATTTCTGTATGGAAACTTTATAAAACGAGACGAAAGTTTCGGCTTCATTTGATATATTTTTTAATCTAATAAATTTTCTTCTATAATTTATTTCAATTGGTTTATTTCTTCTATAATTTATTTCACTTTTTTATGCAAAAATTATATAAAATGAATTTGAAATGAATTCTTTTCCGTTTGATTAATTATTAAATAAAAATGTCTCAATAACTATGAAAATAAGAGTTTTTATTATATGTTATCTTCAGTAAAATTTACAGGCTAAAATGATCGCATAAAAAATTTAAATTGGCGTTTAATTAAGAAAAATAATATAATCTTAATTATATAATAATGCAAGTATAAAATATTATAGTAAATAACATTTTACCTTTATGTCTCTCTCTCTATATGTATTTTTTACTTATTATCTTTTTGTTTATTCACCTTCAGTGGAGTCATCTTTTTAACTATTTGAATTTTTGTCCTTATATGCATTGTGATATCCATCATACAGTCCGCAAAAAAAAAAAAAAAAAAGCCACTCCTCTAATTTTGCCGTAAATTATCGTAGACACGTGTGGCTGGTACTGATTGATCTGTAATACCGTCTAATTTATAATGGTATAGTTAGATTTTGCTTAAGGGGCCATCTACATATTAAAACAGGTACCAAATTCATTTTTTTCAATGTCAATCTGAGATCAAGGCGGTTCGGAAAAAGGCCTCTTTATATTCTTTAAATTAATTCTTGATAGAGTTACTAGCGGAAATGTATTCGGGTGTCCATCTATACATTTAGAAAAAATGAATCATGATCTACCACAGAATGGATATATTCATTAAGATTCATACCAGGAAAGAAGTACAAAAATTTTAATTATAAAATAAAACGAGGTTAATTTACAGAATGTATTCTGTTTGCTTATGAATTAAAAAAATTAATAAATAAATAATTTGTTTTTGATAAATGGAATAGTTTATTACACCACATTATGCGTTAAAATTTAAATAGCTTGAGTTATATGAACCGTACAATGTTCAATTACAAAAATCTAGATAGCACGATCAAATAATAATAGTAATAATGATCATGATCGTGATAATAATAGCGGTAAAAAAAAAAAAAAAAAAGTGTTTAATATTTAAGGAAAAAAATAAATAAATAAGTACATTCTGCGGTGGTATTGTGCGGTGGTATTAAAAATAAATACAAGATAAATTAGAAAAGGAAGGAGGGTGAAGGCGGCTGAATGTTGATAAGTAATTAAATATATAAGTGGAAATACTGTGTAATAAATTGTGTAAATAATGGGTAAAAAAAAAAGGATTATTAGATTTTTTTTTTCAAATTGTAACATCGCTTTCAAATTATTTAATTATATTTTCGATCGTAAAACTGATATAATACAAATCCGTAGATTGAGACTAATAGTCATCCGTCCTAAAAGTATCTACTTCTGTTGGGTATATTTTTATTTTATATAGTACGCCCCACACGAAAGTGTTACTATACAGTTTTGCATTGAATTTGAGACGTACGAACCTACAATATACAATATAGAAAAATATTGATAACAAGATTTAAACAAAAATATGAGTAAGGATATTTAATATTCAATAAAATGGAGATACTGTTTAAAAGCATACCTATTTTGAGTAATAAGTCACGCCTTTATACGCTTCTCTAAAACATCAAATTATTTAACAAATTCATGATTAAATAACTTAAATTTTGTCATCAACAATCAAAGCGGTAAATTACATTCGTTTATATATGCTAGAGTTCTATAACGAGTCAAACAAAATAAAAATAAAAATAAGGAAACAGGAATTTTTTTAAATGTAAAGCATTATTTCAGGAAGAGTCAGAGGGTGGGGTTTATTTTATTCTTTTGTAATGCCCTCAAAATTTCCCGCTTGCAATGCGTTAACTAAAAGAAAAAAAAAAAAAAAAAAAAAAAAAAAAAAAAAAAAGAGGTTACTTTGTATCGTAAACATCGAAACCTTACATAGAAAACAGTAAAAAACAAAACAAAATAAAACATTAAAATAAAATAAAATATTTCAGTGGTGGAGTGAATTCGCAGAAATTGGTCTGATAAAGTATGTAACACATAAAACGATTTCCTATTTCCCAGAACGAATATCCGCCGTTATATAGTAGTCTACTCTACTTTAATTCTTAATTTTAAATGTGTAACATCTATATCTTTTAATGTAATAAGATATATTACTTTATTTTAAATTCTTTTTCCATAATAAATGTGAATTTTACGCCGTGATTAGAATTAATCGAAAATAAATAATATTACGCTTTGATTCAATAATAGATTTTTTTTATATATATATATATCCACTATTTGATTCTGTATTAAAAAAACACTTAATACAAATTAAATATTTTATTATGTTACGTCATGCGATAAAATTTAAATAACATAATGCTTACAAACGGTACAGTAAACAAATGCAAAAATCTCACAAGATTAAAACAGAAATTTCGTTTTAAAAAACCTTATAAAAATTATTAAATATTAATTATAATAATATTAAAAAAAAAAAAAAAGAAAAAAATTATTGTTGACTGCGTATTGCTCTTTCAAACAATAAGCCTCGGTTGTTTTTTCGGTTGGTACGTGTTTTTCGATCTCTGCGATTGTGTGTTCGTTTGTAAATCTGTTATTAACAAGATTCCAGAGCAAACATCAGAAAGGAGACCATAGTCGGTATTTTATATAGATACAACATAGAAATGCTATAATTAATAATTCCTGAACAGAAGTATTAAAAAATGTTTAGAATCATTATGCTCATAGTTGAAATTTCTCGTAGGTTTAAGAAAATAAAACAAGTTTATATTTCTTATATCACAAAGGCATGTTTTCTATAGAAAACGGTATAAAAAAAAACATTGATTATTCTTTAACGAAACACGAAAGAAGGCGGATTTATGAGGAAGATATGTATAAAAATCCATTTGAAGTTTTTTTTTTTTTTTTTTTTTTTTTAAGTTTATTTTACTACGTTAAATTTAAGCACAATGTGTGGTGCATCAAAAATTTATAGACGGCATACGTATGCATCAAATATTAAGCGAATACATCCTTCTTTATTAGATATATAATGAATATCTAATTAGCTTTAGCAAATTATACCTTGCCCAAAAATGTATTAAAAATAATTACTTTCTCTTACTATAAAACAGACAAATTATTGATTGTATTCCAATCTTCAGTGTGAAATTTTTAATGTAATAATGTGATTTGAAGTCTTTTGACTGTTGGTATGTAGCTTTTAATGGTTGTTTTGTGCGTGTTTCATCAGCATAACAGTTGAAAAAAAAAAAAAAAAAAAAGATAATTCAAATTTAGAATTTTAGAGACTATATGAGATTGCTAATTGGAAATGTTAACTGATATTCTTAAGTCTCAATAAATGGCATTGAAAAAAGTTCTCTGGGTGAGTTAAAATAATTTTTTAAAGTGAAAAACAAGCTTAAATATTTCATGAATGCAGTTTAAAAAATGGAACAAGAGATTAAGAGTAGAGACAGCACCCTCACAAATAATTATAAGAAGAAAAAAATTCTAGAATTGACATGGTTTATAAAAGCAGCGTGCACATCAAAATATTTACAATATTTGAAAGCTAAATTTAGTTAAAATTTTGGGGTGTATGTTTTATTTAATTATTTGCGATCTGTAAAAATAGAAATACATTATATTTTTATTTATATATTATATAATTATGTATATAATATATATTTTTGTATTTATTATATATTAATGTATATAACTACTTTAAAAATTTTATTTTTATTTAATACAATAGATGTATCAAACCTCTCTCTAAATAATATGTATCGTATAACAAGTCTTTTTATATGAAAAGTTAGCACTTTCATAAAAATTAACAACTATAATAAAGTCTACCTTAATGATTGTAAAATATTCGAATTCGGAGTAGAAAGCGAGGATTGTCCTATAAATAAGATTGTATTATATGAAAAGCAATAACCTTGTCATTAATATTCATTTTACAGAGTGAAAAGGTGAATGCATATTTAAGATGAATAATGTGTATATACTTATATCCATATTGTGTTTTATTGTAGACAAAATTTATTCGATTTACAGGAGAGACATAAATATTTTTGTATACTAGCATATAATTTACAGTATATTAAATTTTAGAAGACAAACAAGTTTAAAAAATCCAACTTTAATTAAATGTGTTAAAATTTGCAATTGTATAGTCGAGTGTATAACTAGAAGGCCCTATAAATGCACCTATCCTCTTTTTTAGCCCGAACATTAAAAATAAAATAAAATTTAGTTATTATTTTGTATGTTATTATGTTGTAAAGTATAACCCATGCATTTATTTTTTATTGCTTGTCCTTAAAAACAAGTATGAATTGTTTTGTTTAATTTTCTTTATCGGTTCGGGAATTTTTTTTTTTTTTTTTTTTTTTTTTTTTTTTTACTATACTACAAAAATATAATTTTAGCAATATTTGCTTGTTATATCTTCATATATAGATAATCATATTCAAGAAAAGAGCAATATAAAACATTGTTTTATAGTTTAAAGTGTTCTGACTATCTTAATTTCCACTAAGAAGTTTTTTAATGTGATTTCGATTTAAATGGCAATTATTTTGCATAAAATGTTGGCTTAATATTTACCAAATGATTTCCTTTTATGTAGTGTCGCAGTTCCGAATTTTTGAATTTCGGAACACTCAAAGTTTCTTTTAATTTAAATAAATATTTATTATAATTCTGATAATGAATATTAGAGTTAACTTTAAGAACACATATATGGGAAGAGAGTGAAATGAGAGCTAATAATTATTCAAAAAATAAAACCTAACTAAAAAAAAAAAAAAAAAAAAAAACGATAATGTAAAGAAAATATATGATTTAAAAATGAACTTAGGCAATATTCAAAATAAGGATACATATTTCTTACAATATTAAAAAATTAAGAAAAGTTAGATTTATGAGAATTATGGACTATAAAAAACATACAAAGAAAAATAATGTAGTGAAATTAAAATAAAATAAATGTTTCTAAGTATTTATGGGATATAAAAGAATAGTATGGAAGCTTAAAAATATTTGCTACATTTAATATATAAATGTTTGAAATATTATTAGATCATCAGATAAAAAAAAAAAAGAGGTTATATAGTTATTTTTGGTACAGTAAATTAAGAGACTATTTCATAAAATTTGTCTTTAAATATCACATAAAAACATTGAAATGTGCGTTTTTGTCTTTTTATTTAATATTTTTCTTCTAACACTTTTGGAATTATCACGTGATAATCGAATTTCAACATTTCAGATTTAAATACCACATATTAATCTTTACAATCATATTGTAAATTTGTTTTACATTAATATATATATATATATATATATATATATATTCAATTTTTAATAATTTTTGTCTGTTTAATTATTCTAATTCATTTAAAAGTTAGAAAGTTGATATATATATATATATATATATATATATATAAAGAAAAGGAAAAGAAATACAATAAAATAAAATAAAAGATCCAAATTCAGAAAAAGCAGCTACAAATAGGAAACTTAGGAGTTTTTATGCATTAAAAAAAGTTACTGTCGCTGGCGTCAAATTTTTTATCTGTGACTGCATCTTCTCGAGGAGAGCAGTGACCCCGTGTCATGAGAGGTATCAATGTGGGCCGAATATCCCAAGGCAAACGTTTCCGGTAATTAGAAATTTTTATTACCTTAATTAATGAAGTTATGAATTAAAAACTGCGGAATAATAAAGGTATTCTATTTTCTATCTTTCATAAAAGATTCTAAAATCATTGTTCTTTCAGCCTTGTGACGTCGTTTTCCACGGGGAAATCAAAGTGTGATAAATGATGTAAATAAATAAATAAATAAAGTAAATCTCAATGTTGTTATCGGTAACAAAGAAAGTTGTCGTCTGCAAATAAAAAATAAAAAGCGTTATCTTAAATATTTTTAATGAAAAAATTTTTTTGATTGTAATTTGTTGTCTGCAGATTTTCCCCTTACATTTAGAAAATCAATTTTCTTTCTGGAAAAGTTACAGAAATTGATATTTTTATGATAAGTTTTATATTTCTAATTATGTCAAGAAAAACATTCATCACCTAAAACTCTTATTAAGAATCGAGTAAATTTTATACTTCGTTATTTTAAAAAGTAGGTTAGGAGAGAGTTGATAACTGAAGGTATTGAAGATTTTTTTTCAAATTAAACTAATAATAATAATAATAATAATAATAATAATAATAACTTTTTTTCTTCTTTTCAGATATTTTGAATGTGTAAAATTATTATCGAGGTGTAGAATAAAAACATGTAAACAGTACAACATACTGCTCTAAATTAACTAAAAGTTTCAATGCTAAGAGGTGTAGGCTTTAGAAAAAAATGGGTACTAGATATTTATTTATTTATTTATTTATTTATTTATTTTTTTTTTTTTTTACAAGCAATTATACAAATTATTCATCGGCAAATAGTGTGAAATATTTAAAAGTCGCCAAGCTATAATGCAAAAATGATCTAGATAACACGAATTTTTTTTCTATCAAAATATATATATATATATATATATATATATATATATAAATAAATAAATAAATAAATAAATATATATATAGATATAGATATAGATATAGATATAGATATATTAATTTTTATGGTCGCTTTCATGACGTTGGAGCGTGATATAAAGTTAAATATGTTTCAGTAAACTTTCTCAGTAAGAGATAGAAGACAATACTTTGAATAGATTCAAGAGGTTCCTAAAGTACACCAATATTTGTCTCTCGTTGCATAAAATAATAACACGATGATTGTATGTATAATAATACTTATGATGAGCGCATAATTTTCATGCAAAATGAAAGCTTATATCTCTATCATAATGTTTATAATAACTATAAATAAAATAAAATTTTCAGAAATTGTATTATTGAAGAATCTCTAAAATTGGATTCCATTGAAATATTTATCATTATAATTAACAAACAATACAGTTTATTTTCAAAATTACGGAATATAAAAAAATATAAATATTTTTTTATAAATAATATTAGATAATAAATAAAATGTATACCACTGTTTCCATTATATACAAAAAATTCTATCAGAAAAAAAATTGCTTTATAATTAGTTAAGCTGCATTAAAATGGAATAAGTGAGCGTATAATTTTCAAAGAAATAGAATAGTTTTGAATGAGATGCGACGAATCCTTCAATGCAAATCCGGAATAGAGAATGCAGCTTTAAAAATGAATTATCCTAAATAGATCGCTTCTCAGAGATATCTAAAGAGAACTGGAATTGGAGTTCATTTTCTTCCCAACAGTAAATTTGAGTAGAGAAATGAGGCAATCAAAGAACTGATGAACTTGCATCTAAACTGCTTCCCAGACAGGAATTTAACGTAGCAGAGATATTTTTTCCCCTGATGATTATCACTGATAAGCTTATATGCATCATGAATTTTTGAAATGGCAGCCCAGTTTACTTTGTGAATAACATTTTAAATTAGTTTTATATTTCGGTATAAATGTTGAAGAAAAGAAAGAAAGAAAGAAAATCACAAAAAATAAAGGAAATGTTGTCCATTTAGAGTCTTTGTTTTAAATAGAAAGGTTAGTTTTACTTCATATGCATTAAAAAATAATATAATAATTACTAAATTAATTCAAATAACCGATACATATTTATTTTCATGTGATTTTAATATTTATTAAAGTAAAATAATAGAAAAATCTCTGTAAACTTCACATTCAAACTTGAAAGATTTCGAAAACAATCACTATAACTACAAGTACATGTACGTGTGTGAATAATTATAAAGGGTAGTAAAAATTAAGTGTGATTTGTCGTCAAGTGAGATATTATAGGCATGAGTACAGCATAAATAGGCACGAATGCAACATTGCTGTTTTCATACTGCATTCTTGCATGCATTTTTTCGATTAAGGAATGCTTATAACTAATTAATTATGACTCTTAAAATTACACACATGTATATTCCTGTATTTCATGGGGTTTATTTACAGCATGCCTCTTCGGCTATGGAAGGAACACCTATTATTATTATTATTATTTAAGATATAAAAAATTAAAGAACTAGTATAACTGTGATTAGATTAATATTTAATATTTATTACATATTGTGTTGTAATGTGTATGTGGATATTGCTTCCAATTTAGAATAAGCATTTCTTCCAAGACTTTCACTCAACTTGGTGCTGATTATACGTAATTTTTTGTATAATTAGAGGAGACCTGCGCAATATATATATATATATATATATTAAATACGATCTTGGTAATATCGAAAATTTATGTCCCAGACATTTTACGATGAGAATGATAGATACTTATAACCCTCTAATTTGGGGAATAGTACTTCTCTTGATAACACGAGCATTATGAAGCACTTATCTGGTAAATATTTTGATGAATTTCAGATGCTTTAGAGATATAAAATATTTCTTTAATATTCATCGCGTAACCTTCAAACAAGAAGCTGTGTACATTTCAATATTTTAACTGGGAATCGTTAAATCTGTTTTAACATCACATTGAAACTTCAAAAGGTTTTCTGATTTATAATTTGAACATTTTTAGCAATGTATAAAATATTTTAAGGTTGAGCTGATAAAAAGAGCTGTAGAAATTACAAGTATCATATAAAATAAGAAACAAGCAAAATAATATGTAGCTAAACTATAAAATAAATTTTCCTCTTTGAACAATTTATTTTATTTTATTTTTTATTTATTTAGGAAGAAAACAAAAGTGAATTAACTTTCGATTAAAACGTAATATAAATTTTACAAACTCGAAATTCACAGCAATGGCAACTGTTTAAAAAAATAATAAGAGCGAAAAGGCACACAAACATGAAAATTTTATTGGAAATAAATGTAAAAGCATTAGACAATATTTTTTGCTTTGAAAGTTTTATTGGAAAAATATATTTCATTTATATAATGAACTTTAATATATCTTTATCATCTGAACACCAAATCTGTGAAATATTAAAATGAACATTTTCCGTAGATAAGGTGTACAATAAAAAATAAGAAACTATATTATGTGTACATATTTTGTAACAATAAAACAATAAATCTAAAATCAAAACAATAAAATCAAAATAAATATCCATATTTAGTTAAATTAATGTACAATGCTGCAATACAATTACAATCTCAAATATATACTGAAAATATTTATGATAATTTCTCTGTGATTTTTTATTATAAGGATTCCAGCACTCATTTAAGCGAGTTTTCAAGATTTTCATTTTGAAACATTTGATACTTAAAATTTTGTAATGATTAATTAACTTAAAATTTTGACAGCAACAATATCCATTTTTTATGAGAAAATGAAGAGTAAGTATGGATGTATGTTGTTAAACTGTGAGAATAAGTTTTTCGTCAAACATTTTATTTCATTGAATGTCTTCATTTTCTCATCAGAACATTTAGTTTACTGTTTTCAGAGATTTTGTTGCGTTTCGAGGTAAATACAACTATAACGTTAAAGTTCATATGTATACTCTATAGTTTTTCTACGTTTAATATGCGGCTAGTAAGAAAAAGCAAATACGAAATCTTATATCATATTATGTTTAATGAGTAAGCAAAGACTAAACGATTTTTAGAACCATTTTATTTGCTATTCATGATTTTTAATAGACAATTCTTAAAATGCGTTTTCATATAAAGTTAATATTAAGAAACAGGATTAGTGACCAGTATTTTTTATAATATTTATTTATTTATTATTATTAATTTTTTTAAAGCTATCAAATTAGATTTATTAATGTTTATAGCTACAATATAAGGATCAGAAAATGCTATGTTTTGTACACTAAATTCAATAAAAAAAAATTGTGCTAAATGTGTATTCGTAGATATGTCATTACAAATTTGACCCCTAAAATACGAAAAAGAAGTGTTTGTTATTAATAAAATTTAAACTATTTAGTTCTTTACAATTAGTATAGAAAATGTTTTTTGAATAGGTGTATTAAGAATAAATTATGTGCATACGTTTTAAAAATATTTCTCCTAATTATATATATATATATATATATATATATATATATATATATATTTATCATAAGACTATTTTTAAAATATAAATATATAGAAACAATACATATTTATATTCTTAAGAAAACTCTGAAACATTTTTTTAAAAATATTGTAATCTACTTAATATCGATATTATTTTATTTACAATATAATTTCTTTTTTTTTTTTAAACATATGCTAATTTTACAAAACAGTATTTTTCTAATTACTTCATGCGCAATACTATAGAATTATGACATTAAATTAATCCCAAGGAACTTTACTTTTTCCAAATTATATGGAGGAATTTTATAATTTTCCTCTGACAAAAATATGCTATTTTTTTTAAACAAGTAATAAAAATTTCTAAAATCAATTATTTTTACGACTGTCGTAAGAAGAAATAATGTCTTAATGTAACTATATCTTATATTTTTCATCTTTCATTTTCGTCTATTGAAAAAGTGTTTATAAAGTTTAATACAGTCTTACATGTAACAGTACTACATGTAATTTGATTACATTATTTGACAATAAACATGAATAAAAAAAAAAAAAAAGCATGTATTATTATTATTATTATTATTATTATTATTATTATTACATTTGTCAGATTTATCTAGAATTGTTTCATGAAATCTAAAATTTGGTATTTATGTGCAATATAATAAATATTTTTATACTTGAAGTTAGCTTTAATCAATTTTTATATCAAACAAAGTTATATCATCTTATCTGGAATGATAAACTAATTTTTCTATTTATTTCTGCGTTAAACATTAAACAAAATGACATTAGATTTTTAAAGAAAAAGTAAATGGTCGCATTCATGATTATATTGTTTGAATATAAATACAAGTTAAAAAAAAAACAAAAAATAGTTATTTCACATAATATCCATAAAATAATTTTTATCTATGAATAATGCTATGATTAGGAAAAATTTCGTGATTTAAATACAATCGACTCTTTTTTTTAATAAAAAAGGATATACGCGGTTTAACTCTAAGTTTTAGAATTGAATAGTTTCATTACTCTCGTTTAGCAAATTTTCTATAAATAAAGGATAAGATTTATTTGTTATTATTTTAATATTTAATATTTTTATTGACGCTTGTGTACTACTATTGAAAGAAAAAATAAAATTTTCCTTTTGAACTTGTGCAACTGAAGAATACACTATCTACCAATAAGTATTTGGACACTTTTGAATTTAGACGTTTTATTAAATATCTAGAAAAATACCTTAGAAATCATCTTGAAACTTTGAGCGTATAAAGAATATGTTACACCATAGCCTCCTAAACTAGATGTCTGTTGCGTAGCTCATAATCTTGGCAACAGTTGAAGCGGTAGACAGACCCCCCCCCCCCCTGGTTCAGATTGAGTGTCTTTTTTATTCAACAGCCACCAAAATTTTTTTAAAGTGGAATATGATATACATAAAAGCATAATAGAATAAAAAAAACGTCGATTATATATATCATATATCATTTCTTAAAATTATTGGTGATAGCTGAATAAAAAAGTCGCGCAATCTGTACCAGGTGGCGCTGTCTACCGCTTCACCTGTTGCCAAGATTCCGAGCAACAGTCATCTAGTTTAGGAGGTTATCGTTACACCCAGAATATTTTAACAAACGACTTGTCCTGAAGAAGAAGAGGAGATCATTAAAAAATTAAATACAAATCAAAATGTTTCAAATCACACTCTAAAATTCAATGCTTCAAATACGTTTTTGCTGTAGCATGTGATTATGAGGATTTTTCTAATTATCTGTATAGATATTTACGAGGATAACAGATATATGAATTGAAATATCATTGTTCCTCTAAAAAATGAAAAAAATAAATAAATAAATAAAAACCTTTTTAAATTATAATACGTAGGGTATTAAAGTCGGTGAAAGTCATTTTTACGATACTTAAAGTACCACATCAGACACAACATACTGCACTCAGAATGCAAACATTTTAATTACCTTACGAAATATGAGCATTTTTTACTAAATAATTTTTAACTACGCATGCAAAAGCTTTTAAAAATATTTATTTGCACAACTTAATAACTAAAATTATGGAGCTACATACATGGGTGTCCAAAAACAAATATCGTGTCACTTCAAAAAGTTGTGAGAAACAGAATAAAGAGAATTTCATTTCCTATATATATACAAAGGGCATTCCATAAAAACTGAGAGTTATTTTTTTACGTAGTGGCAACACCGCGAAACTAAAAAATAGAAGTGCAGGCGATTTTTTCAAACTGTTAACTGTACGTTTATAAAAATTCTAAACGAAGCAGTCGATTTTATTTTCCTATTTCCGTGCTTGTTTAAAGAACTGTTTTATTTGCCCTACAGAAATAGAGATGAATGATTCAGAGTTAAAAAACGAAATGCGTTGTGCCATAAAATTTTGCTACCGTTTGGGCAAAACAGTTCCAACAACAGTTAAGTTAATGAAAGAAGCTTACAAAGACAAGTGTTTTGGTGAGTCTACGATTTTTAGATGGCATGGTGATTTCAAGAAAGGCCGTTTGTCTGCAGAACTGGCTCCTAGGCCTGGGCGACCAAAAAGTGTTGTGAATGATCGAAATGTTAACAGTGTGTGGGTAATCCTTCAAGAAAATCGGCGAATGACATGTGAGGAGATAGCGCCATCAACAAACATTACGAAAACGTCGATATTTCGCATTCTACGCAACAATTTACAGCTTCACTATGTTTGTTCCAGATGAGTCCCTCATCACCTTACTAAAGAACAAATGAAAACAAGAATTCACCAATATTGTGAATGGAAACAGATGCTTCAAAATGATCCAAATCTCCTAAGGACTGTAATAACAGGTGATGAAACTTGGGTGCATCATTATGATCCCCTTACCAAGTCCGCAACAAGTGTATGAAAACAAACTGATTCTCCGCCTCCGAAAAAAATCCGACAAACCAAATCTGCTGGAAAGGTCATGATGATTATTTTCTTTTATCATAAAGGTGTAATATATCAGCATGCTGTGCCTCCAAAAACTACTGTGAATGTTGATTATTATGTTTTATTTTTGAAAATTTTGCGACAACACATATCGAGAAAGCTTCATGAACTCGTAGAGAATGGACATTACATCACAATAACGCTCGTCCGCATGTCGCTACTTCTATTCAGCGATGTCTTAGTAAATGCAATATTAAATCATGCCACATCCCCCTTACAGTCCAGATATCGTACCATGCGATTTCTGGCTGTTTCCGACGTTGAAGGAGAAGCTCTCTGGCAGAAAATTTAATACAGATTCTGAAGTTATTTCAGCAGTGGAGGGTTCTTTGAAGCAGCTTCCAGAAATAGGGCTCCTCTACTTGTTTTGAAAAGAGGGTTGAACGATGGGACTGTTGCATATCATATGACGGAAGGTATTTTGAAAAAGAATGATGTGTTTTTTGCTGTAAATATATTTCTTGATTTTTTTATGATTTTACTCTAAGTTTTTATGGAATGCCCTTTGTATATAAGTTGATAGGCGTTTTTATCAATATCTATTTACAATCAGTACACACTGTATTATCATTGGACATTGTTTGAATCAAAATAAAAACGGGAGTAAAACCCCTTAGAGTTTAGCTTTTATTTTGAGAGGAACTGAAATTCTGTTCATAAGATTTTCAATTTAAACAATGTTTGTTTGGGACTTTCATTAAATTAGCTCAAATGTTTTGGTTATTAAAGTATTCAAATGGAATTTTTTTAAAGCTTACGCATGCGTACTTAAAAATTATTTAGTTAAATTACTCGTATTTCGTAAAATATTTAACATTTTTGCATTTTGATTGTAGTATGCAATGGTATAATAAATGTATAATATATAATGCATTAATCTATAAAAATTCTAAAATTATGCTTTCAGCAAGAATTCTCTAGATTATGGTGACAATATGTAATTCGAGGACAGTCCATATTTTGAAATTGTTTTTCTAAATTTTGTACAATGTTTGAAATTCAATAAATTTTTAAATTATTCGTTAGAATTATTACCGTTTAAGTTCTCAATTATTTAGCATAAACGAGTAATTGTAACAATTTTAGTGATAATTAATTATTAAGGTACTCTAATATGGTCACTTTACTCTAAATGCATAATTATCAAACATGAAAATGCAGCTCGAGTCCAGCCGTACGCAAATCACATAAACGGTAATGGTCAGAATACGAGATATAATGAATATTACTGTTTGCATTGATTTTCAAAATGCAATATTTCTAACTATAAAAACGTTTATCTTGTTGCAAAGTATTAAATTCATAATCGGTGGATTACGAGTTCAATATCAGAGACGACCATAAATCTTTATCCGTAATAATTGTGGATGGTTCACATGAAATCCGTAGTTTTCGCAATAGTGTCCATGTTCGGTGAAACTAACATACCTTTGCATACTTCTGAGGATTAACCGTTGCGTAGAAGTCATCCCTTCTCGCAGGAGAAAAATGTAATGAAATGTCTCCGGATCATGCCTTGGGCTGAATTACAGACCGTTCCGAACATTAAGTAATTTCCGAATATTAAGTAATGAACGGCTGTGTTAATAAATTAAAATAAGACATGTAGTTAAATAAGAAAAAATGAAAAAATATAATAGGGGGTTTGAATATTTTTCCCTATTGTTTAATTTTACGCTATTGCATTTCATATAATTTTAGCCCATAGAGCGTGATGATATAGAATTTTCTATTCCGTCTCTGCAAAAATCTATAAGGGTTATATTCACCAAAATCTATACCATTTGTGGGACGGTAATCTATTACATATGTATAAATTTTCAGCTCAATCGAATGAGGCGTTTAAACGCTATCGCACTTTTAAATATTTGGAGAGCCATAGACAATTATGATAAAGAGTTTTTCTTTCTGTCCCTGAGGAAAAACTAAAATGTTAGATTCATCAAACTCTATACACTTCGTGCAGCGGTGACTTATAACATGCGTATAAATTTTATCTCAGACGAATCAGGTGTTTAGACGCTATCCCCCTTTCAAAAATTGACCCCATGGGCAATAATGATAAAGAATTTTTCTTTGCGTCTTGTAAAAAAAAAAAAAAAAAAAAAAATTAAGTGAGTTCACCAAATAGATTCTAGATTCACCGAAAATAATGGTGTTCGTGCTTTGGTGGCATACAACATACGTACCAATTTTCAGCTTATTTGAAAAAAGCGCTTAGGCGTTATAATGTTCACTCACATACATACACACACACTTACATATATCATCGAAAACTAGCAAAAATGAACCCAGTGGACCTCAAAACGTATAGAAAGACTAAAATCTCAAAGTCGGATTTTTGACATGATTACAAAACTTCCCTTACATATATATGTTCGGAAGTAAATATAATGGGAGACACGTACTTTTTCATAGTTGCTTGTACTTCTTCTATATATTTTAATTAAATTTATAAGCAATAATACTAAACATTTTGTAAAAATCTGTACTAAAATTTCATAGTTGTTAAGGTTCATAATTTTGTAGTAAACATTTTAACATTCCTTTATAATTTGATTATTTTTTAATAATTTAACTCTATCATTTTGCAATTTCCATCCTGCAGTTTTGTAAGAACCATAATTTAATCACGATCACAAAGACAAAAATTGCTAAAAATTGCAACTTTTCGTTCACTATAAAATAACTGTTCACAGATATTACATAGAGATGTTCAAATCTTTTCTAGTATAATAATCTTTACAAGGTATGATTCTTATTAAAAAACTTTTAAATTGTCTGTAGATTTAAAAAGAAAATTCTTCTAATTTCATAAAATCGATATTCATTATACATAAAAAATATTTATGACTACGATTGTAAACAAAAGTGTAATATATCTTGCTTTTCATTTTCTTAATTATAAAATTTAAATAATAAATAAATAAATAAAATATAAATCAACTAAAGTGAAATTGATGACGACATTAATTTAAGAGACATATCCTAAATTTAAATTTTCATTTATTTTTTATTAAAATCTGTCATTACAAGGATCTTTTTCAAAATTATTAATTTATCGGTAATTTATTAATTAGTGCGTACAGTTTTGAAGTACACAATATATAAACGTGATTTGTAAATACAACAATGTACAGACTAGCACAAAATATCCTGTTGCATTAATTTGAAGATTTAATACCTCTTTTTCCAATTACACAAATACAAATTATTGCATAAATATAAACATTAAATGCTAATATTTTAATACGCTGTCCATAAATTTCAAAACTACATTTCTGGAATTACTAAAATCTTCTGAACAAAACTAGATTTAAGAAAGTATAATTCTTCTAAAATAGTATATAAGCGGGAAAAAGGAAAAAAAAATCTTAACTAACAAAAGCAGTATTTACTTCAGAAAAACATTTCAAATTCTCTTTGTACTGGCTAAAATAGATTCCTTCAAAGTACAATGACTTCTATACAAAGAACATTAATTCTCATGTTTCCGGAAAAGAATTGGCCCAAAGTAACCATTTTGAAGTCTTAGTGCTTTCCGGATTTTGGAACAGATGAATTTATGTTAGAATATTTCTTCTAGGAAAAATAAATATGGATTTAGATAGAAAAGTCCCTTTTTATTCTTGGGAGATTTGTTAATCAACAACAATAAATGCATTATAGTATATATATATATAGCTATAGACAGATAGACAGATAGCAAATAGATAGATATCGCTTTGAATAAAACTTTTATTGATTTTGCATTGATTATATTTCTGTAAGTTGCTTAACCCTTTAACGTGAACTACATGTTTTCTTTTGATAATTTTAAAGTAATTTCAAAAATGGCTATTAGACACACAGCTGATCATATAAATATGAAAGGGAAAAAAATAACATTTTTAATTTTCGAGACATATCTAGTTTGAATTATCATTGTGTTAAACTGATTCAAATTACACCTAATTTTATAATATGTAATTTTATAAATAAAGAATATAAGTTGAGAAAGTTTTCAACAGTAGTTTCAGTTTAACATAATAGAACGATCCTTCATCATGTGAATAATATCGGCATGAGTGAATGTTCCAAGCAGAGAGGTTGAGTCACGCCTACTAATAAATTTAAATTAACTGAATACGTATTTATCTAAGGCATCATTTGTTAAATTTCAGAGAAGTGCTAACATGTAACATATGATTATATTACTACAAACACCTTACAATCTTTGGAAAAACAGTTTGCTTACAGGGATGTAAAAAGAAAAAAAAAAAAAAAAAAAAAAGAGATTCATATACTTTATGGTTTGTAAGCAATTTTTTTTTTTTTTTAAAGTTCATTTTATCTTTCTTAGAATGAAATGAATATAATAATTTTAACAGAATATTTTTACATGCACAGAAGTATGCTTCCCCCAGAATATGATAATTCCTTGTTTTTTCTATAGGCAAAAAAAAAAAAAAAAAAAAACGTTATTCTAACTTATTAGGGAATATGATCTAAAAGTGCCACAAATGCATTTAAAATTGTGTTATGAATATTTTGATTATTGTGAGGAATTTAACTATACTATGTGCTGCAGGTATCCTTATAAGATATATAGGACCTACCCAAATTAGTCGAATACTTTATTTTCTAAAATTGACGGAAATTATGTAGTGAATGATATTATGCATAAAAGAATAAGAATGCTCTATCTTTAACATTCTCCATGAGGTTTAAAAAAGAGCAAAATTCCGTATTTCCAGTTACATTATCATCGTAAAATTACGTAATAAATTGTAACATAGCACGTACTGCATTATACTTGGCTGTTGTACATTAAATATGCAAGTGTATAAATTATAAGTGTTTTTAGTAAGAGCAATATTTTTTTCGGAAAAAAATTCCAAAATGGAAAATATGCTGGAAGAAAAAAACATAATTTTAAAACCACCTGTATCTTTAAGATATGAGTGAATTTTATTATTATAAGTACTTGTACTTTACGTATAAAATTTTTTGTTTATTTTCAAATTTCAGCAAATAAAAAATAAATAAATAAAAAATGTTTATATTTATATGAATGCAATTAGGTGATTTTAAAAAGTTACGAATTTGTAAATAATAGTAGTTTTTTATGTTATTTTATTTAAAGAAGCTGAGTTAGTTTATAAAATGTTATTGTTTTACATTTCTGCCTGGATTTTGCATTAAAATAGTTCGTTTCTCTTTAGAAATCCATTAAAAAGCTTCACCAAAGCATGAATAACCTTGGGGAAAATTTTTGTGTCAGATTGGCGAGGTTATCTACCCTTGGTCACTTTTTTGGGAAGAAGATCCTTATTATCGATACATTGATAACCGAAGTTCTAAATGAAATGACTCGTGAAATTGCCAGAAAATTATAGAACTGTACCAGACTATAAATAGGTTGCAATCCGGCCGCCCCGAGTTCAATTGATAAGTGTTAGGAGCTCCAAGACTGAGGTCCTGTTAATGTAGTTCATGCCTTGTGTTATGCTTATGATACAAATTATTCTGTGATGTTTATGTTGTGAGCTATTATTTAAGTTGAATTTTCTGGTGCATCTGAAGCTAATACTTGATGCATAGTTTTGTAATCTTCTGAAGCATTCTGTAAATAATTTTTCAGCCTCTGCCCCGAATACATAACAAAACTGATGTGAGGAGTGTGGTTGTCTGCTAAATGGTCCTAACTAGAGGTATGGAAAACAAATGAAAAAAAAAAACTCTAGAAGATCTGGTCACATAAATAAATAAAAAAATAATAATAATAACCGGACTGAATTAAAAAAAGAAAAAAAAGGAAAAAGGACAAGAAAAGGTGGAAATAGGGCAAAAAGGGATTAAAGTCACGTTAACAGAAGAATTTAAATCAATTCAAGTAAAAATTTAATTTAATCAAAACAAATCAAGAAAGAACTTTTGTCACTAAAGGGTGGTTTAGTATCTGTGAAAGAAGTCATAGAAAATTCCTATATTAACAGTTACGGAAAACAAAAGTTTCTGTTTGGAATGGAATCAAAAGTTATGAAACAGAAGAGAGCTTTATGACGATAGAATCTTTAATTCTATGTTTTTAATGAAATCTTTAGAACAATTTCTGAAAAAATCAAGTCAAAAAAAAAAAAAAAAAAAAAAACACTTTTTAAGAAAATGACTGCTTTTATTGAAGTTAAATGTTTGTATAGATCAATTACAGATAATGAAATGATTAAAAATTTAAAACCACAGGACACATGAATGGCAAAAAAATCCACTTTGAATTTTGATATCAGTAGCTGGTGAAACCGCTCCTCTCAGCTATGCATGCGTCTATGTAATCAGTGATAATGATTCTTAATGCCGTCTGCAATACATTCTGCCAGGTACTAATTCCAGATCTGCCGCATTTTCAGGAGTACGAATTCCGTGTCTTAACATGTGTCAGACATTTCGATCTGAGAGATTTTGGTGTCCAAGGAAGAGTATTACCTGCAGGGAGGCAGTCCACAGGTATGTGAGACATATGAAGGCTGTTATTATCTTGTTGAAAACATTACACAGGATGCCGTTCAATGAAGGTTTAATGGTTGCGTTTTTAAAGTTGTACGCAGGATGACTAGAGGTGATTTGCTGTTGTAAGAGATAGCACCCAGCACCATCATACCAGGAGTAAGAGCTGTATGCCTCTAGAGAGGATTGAGACCACTGTCCCCGGCCATTCATAGATTAATTGGCCTGGTCATCTGCTCTAAGAGAAAAACGGCATGCATCGCTGAACACTATATGTTGTCAGTCTGCTGGTAGCCATGGTGATCCGCTACAACGTCAATGAAAATGACTTCTCTAATTTTGAGGGGTTAAAAGAAGATGTCCTAAATCCAATGTTAGTGTAGCTTCAACACAGCCAAGCAACTTGAAATGGTAGAGGAATCCAAGGATGGTGTTGAAGAAGGTGACGCGTAGGGCAGCATACAATGGAGACCTAGGGTCAGTTCTAACTTGGCGGACAATCATCCGATCTTGCACCTTGATCTTGCAGAGCCTTCATTTCGTTGATAAATTCCTTGCAGCAATCATTTCAGGCAACAACATTTCACAGCTGTGTACAAAGTATGCATGTGCCGGCTTATTGCGTGATGTGTTCATAAAGATTTATGTATTCCGACTGTACAACCACGTTCGAAGTCGTCGAGTTGTCGATAATGTCTTCGACAATGACATAATGGCATTATTCGTTTTCTGACCATAGAGTATCTTCTTTGTGTATGTAGGACAATATGAAAAAATAAACTTATATGCTTAAACTTATGTAACTGTTATACTATGCTATTTCTACAGTCGAAATGCACACTATGACCAAAATTTACATTGAAAATTTAATCTTTTGCATACTCGTATACAAAAATTTGTATCCGAAATTTCGAGGTGATCAAATTACTTTTTAGTGATGTTTATATGTCTATATATATATATATATTTCAGTATTTTGCAAACACGGCGTGAGGGTTAATACTGAAAACTATATTTATTAAAGATATAGATAAATCAGATTTGTTTGTCTCTCAAAAAACTCTTAACCCTAAGATTATTTATTTATTTATTTATTATTAATGGTTATATCCATTTTGGGGTAATTTCGTATTTTGTATGTTTTACAACTGGCTAAGTAAGGTTTAACAATGGATGCGAACTTTTCTAAAAATGTGGATACGTCCAATCGGCTTTTCACCTCAAAAACTTTAACCCGATGTTTTAACTAAAATCGTCAGATTCATTTCTTAGAAATTCAAGTTTCTGTGATATTTTGCAGCGGTAGGAGTAACAGTGAACTCTAAATTTTTTTAATAAGGGACTAAATCGTACGTTTTTCTATTCTAAAAAAAAAAAAAAAACACTTAAGGAAACTTTTTATTAACATCTATTTTTAGATCCATTTCCGTATAAACACAATTTCTGCTACAAAATACAAGCATAGTAAAGGTTAACATCAATCGCGGATTTTCCTGATGATGAGTGTACGTACAATCATTTTATCACCTTTAAATTAACTTAACCCCGAACTTTTATCAAAATACTTTTATCCATATCTGAATAAAACTTAATTTCTGGTAGATTTTGCAACCAGTGGATATAGGCTTAGCAGTAAAAGCTATTTTTCTTAAAGTTCAGGATATGTCAGATGGGTATGTAAGATGTTGTAGAAAATGCCCTGTTACTGATAAACTTTAATTTTGTGCTACAAGCCATTCTTCCTTCTATTTATTCTTAGTTGTATTAATCATATATTGTTTATAGAAAAAAAATCTTAATGTCACTTTCAGTTATCATTTTATCATAAATTGTACTTCCATTTTAAGTAATATAAGTGTTTTCAAAGTATTAATTCAACAATCCTTTATGCACAATTTCTATATATCCATAATAATCTTTTTTTCTTCTTTTTTTCTTTTTTTTTCGTGTATTTCTTTTATTTTGCTTGAAACTGAATAAACAATTACCTTGTAACACTGTAACTTTTTAGTATTAATATATTTTTCTTTTTTTAATCTCATGTAATGAATAAGACAAAAAAAAAAATGTAAACAAAATGACTTAATTTTCATTAATTATGTTCTCAAGCAAAAAATAAGTATTAAAAAAAAGTTACAATAGGTTGTAAATTGTTGTTTAATAAAACTCTTCCGAATTTCCTATTTTTTCCCTTTTATTATATATATATATCTATATATATAAAAGAGCAGAGTCTGTGTGTGTGTGTGTCTGTCTGTGTGTGTGTCCGCTATAGAATCCTAGGCCGTTTCACCGAGCGGGACCAAATTTGGCACGGTTAATGTTTACGACCCGAGAAAGACAACGCCGCAAGCGATTTTACAAAATTCGCCCCCCAAGGGGGGGAGGGGGGGCAAAACTTAATTTCACAAAATCCTTCATATCTCAAACAAAAAAAAACAGATATCCGTAAAATTTTTGCTTTTAAATATAGCTAATACAAATGTCTAAAAATCGGTTTCTGGAATTTTTGAAATTCGGTCACCAAGGGGGGCGGGGGGGCAAAACGTGATTTCACATGCGTAAAACGTGATTTCGCATAATCCTATATATCTCAAACAAAAAAAAATAGATATACGTGAAATTTTTGCTCTAAAATATAGCTAATGCCACTATCTAAAAACCAATTTCTGGAATTTTAGAAATTCATCCCCCACGTGGGGCAGCAGGGGGGGGGGAGGGGGCTAAGGGGCAAAAACAAATAGAAATACAGTTAGGGCGTTCAAAATTGGGACAGATAGGTTTTAAAGGCCTGCAAGTCGAATGGGGATATTTTCAATTGTGTAAAGTTATTAGGAGGAGCAAGAAGGGGGGGGGAGGGGAGGGGAGGGGGGCAAAAAAATAAAAATAGTGTCAGATCTTTCAAAATTGGTACGTAGAGGTTTTTGATACTTACAAATCGATTGCGGATATTTTTGAATTTGTAAAATTATTAGGAGGGGCAGGTAGGGGGGTGGGGCTGTAAGGGGGGGCTATGGGGCAAAAACAAATAGAAATACAGTTAGGCCGTTCAAAATTGATACAGATAGGTTTAAGAGGCCTGCAAGTCGAATGGGGATATTTTCGATTGTGTAAAGTTATTAGGATGGGCAAGAAGGGGGGGGGGAGTGGATGAGGGGGGCAAAAAAATAAAAGTAGTGTCAGATCGTTCAAAATTGGTACGTAGAGGTTTTCGATACTTGCAAATCGATTGCGGATATTTTTGAATTTGTAAAATTATTAGGAGGGGCGGGTAGGGGGTGGGGCGGTAAGGGGGGGCTATGTGGCAAAAACAAATAGAAAAACAGTTAGGCCGTTCAAAATTGGTACAGATAGGTTTAAGAGGCCTGCAAGTCGAATGGGGATATTTTCGATTGTGTAAAGTTATTAGGAGGGGCAAGAAGGGAGGAGGGGAGGGGGGGCAAAAAAATAAAAATAGTGTCAGATCGTTCAAAATTGGTACGTAGAGGTTTTCGATACTTGCAAATCGATATCGGATATTTTTGAATTTGTAAAATTATTAGGAGGGGCAGGTAGGGGGGTGGGGCTGTAAGGGGGGGCTATGGGGCAAAAACAAATAGAAATACAGTTAGGCCGTTCAAAATTGATACAGATAGGTTTAAGAGGCCTGCAAGTCGAATGGGGATATTTTCGATTGTGTAAAGTTATTAGGAGGGGCAAGAAGGGGGGGGGAGTGGATGAGGGGGGCAAAAAAATAAAAGTAGTGTCAGATCGTTCAAAATTGGTACGTAGAGGTTTTCGATACTTGCAAATCGATTGCGGATATTTTTGAATTTGTAAAATTATTAGGAGGGGCAGGTAGGGGGGTGGGGCTGTAAGGGGGGGCTATGGGGCAAAAACAAATAGAAATACAGTTAGGCCGTTCAAAATTGATACAGATAGGTTTAAGAGGCCTGCAAGTCGAATGGGGATATTTTCGATTGTGTAAAGTTATTAGGAGGGGCAAGAAGGGGGGGGGGAGTGGATGAGGGGGGCAAAAATATAAAAGTAGTGTCAGATCGTTCAAAATTGGTACGTAGAGGTTTTCGATACTTGCAAATCGATTGCGGATATTTTTGAATTTGTAAAATTATTAGGAGGGGCGGGTAGGGGGTGGGGCGGTAAGGGGGGGCTATGTGGCAAAAACAAATAGAAAAACAGTTAGGCCGTTCAAAATTGGTACAGATAGGTTTAAGAGGCCTGCAAGTCGAATGGGGATATTTTCGATTGTGTAAAGTTATTAGGAGGGGCAAGAAGGGAGGAGGGGAGGGGGGGCAAAAAAATAAAAATAGTGTCAGATCGTTCAAAATTGGTACGTAGAGGTTTTCGATACTTGCAAATCGATATCGGATGATTTTGAATTTGTAAAATTATTGGGAGGGGCGGGTAGGGGGGTGGGGCGGTAAGGGGGGCTATGGGACAAAAACAAATAGAAATACAGTTAGGCCGTTCAAAATTGGTACAGATAGGTTTAAGAGGCCTGCAAGTCGAATGGGGATATTTTCGATTGTGTATAGTTATTAGGAGGGGCAAGAAGGGGGGAGGGGAGGGGGGCAAGAAAATAGAAATAGTGTCAGATCGTTCAAAATTAGTACGTAGAGGTTTTCGATACTTGAAAATCGATTGCGGATATTTTTGAATTTGTAAAATTATTAGGAGTGGTGGGAAGGGGGTGGGGCGGTAAGGGGGGCTATGGGCAAAAACAAATAGAAATACAGTTAGGCCGTTCAACATTGATACAAACAGGTCTTAAAGGCCTGCAACTGGAATGGGGAAAATTTCGAAAGTGTAAAGTTATTAGGAGGGGCGAGAAGAGGGGGGCAAAAAAATAAGAACACAGTTAGATCGTTCAAAATTGGTATATAGAGGTTTTCGATACTTACAAATCGATTGCGGATATTTTCGAATTTGTAAAATTATTAGGAGGGGCGGTAAGGGGGGGGGGGCTATGGGCAAAAACAAATACAAATACAGTTAGGCCGTTCAAAATTGGTACAGATAGGTTTTAGAGGCCTGCAAATCGAATGGGGATATTTTCGAAAGTGTAAAGTTATTAGAAGGGACGGGAAGGGGGGAGACAGAGGGACAAAAAAAAATAGATCATTCAAAATTGGTACATCGAGGTTTTCGATACCTACAAATCGATTGCGGATATTTTTGAATTTTTAAAATTATTGGGAAGGTTGGGAAGGGGGAGGAAGCGGTAGGGCAAAAAAATTAAGATAGAGATAGATCGTTCAAAACTGCTGCATAGAGGTTTTTGATACTTACAAATCGATTGCGGATATTTTCGAATTTGTAAAATTATTAGGGCGCTCATATATATGCATTCGCGCGTGCGCATCACGCACGGGTCTACGCTGCCGAAGGCAGTGGGGACCCGGTGCAACATTTTTCCCGATCAGAGTTTTTTTTTTCTTTTTTACATGATAAAAATTGATGCAATTTTGAGAATTCACTAATTATAATGATTCATTTAAAAATAGTGACCAGCAAAGCGGGCATAGCCTGCTAGTATATATATATATATATATATATTTCATTATTATCAATAAAACTGAAGTCAATGTAAAATTTTACACTGAAAAGTTTGCTCATTGCATAAATAAATAAATAAATAAATTCATATATATATATATATATATATATATACTAAACAAATTTAGTTTGTTGTTAATACAAAAATACTTCTTTTTCTTTCATCAAAAAAATTTTCTTCAGACATTCAAAGTAATTTAAGTGTGAATTAATTTATTAAATGCATTAGCTAATTTTTAATGCTAAAATATACCACAATATTTCAAATCAGACAGAAAACAGCAAAAAATCAGTAAATATTTCTCGAAATAAAGAAAAAATAAATAAAACGTGTCACAGACAATAAAAGATTAATGTTTGTAAAGAGATTTATTTGATGCAAATTCAATAACAAATAATCCCAACTTTTTAAGTTTATTTTAATGCTTTCTAGGGAAACTCAATTTAAATATTTGTAAATAAATATAATTTTGTCATGTTAAATTTAAATAAATAAAAAGAGAAAATGAAACACCCTTCAAGCATTATTTTTTTTCTTGAGTTTTCAGTTTGGATTACACAATGGAATTTTATAGTTATTTTTCCCTATAAAAATTGAAAGAAAGATTGGTTTTGGTATTGAGGTGTTTTTAAATGTATTTCAGAAAATAAATAATAAAAATTAAGAATTAGTTTAGATTAGAAATTGTATATCGTAAATGGAATTAAAATCGGCTGTTTAATACTATTTATAATTGCTAAGAATTGAAGTAACTACAGTTAAACTATGATTTTCATTATTTAATTTAAATTTAATCTTGAATCTTTAAATCAGGTATCTTTTTTATCTTAAAGTATACGAAATATATCGATGGTGTTATCTAACTTCACTAGGTATTTAAATAATATACTTACTTCTTTAAAAGAAATACGTAAAGATAAACACTACTATTTATTTGAAAAGCATGACTAAAACATTACTGCTATTATATGCTTCATAAAAATTTCAGAGAAACTGACATTATGATTTACATTCACACATATTTTAAAGAAAGCATACGAATTTCTATTTTATAAACCCAGAAGGTAAATAGTCGTTTATGACGTATCTTAAACGTTTCTTTTAAAGGAAATTTAATTCAATTATTTAAAAATTAATTTTCGTTTTCCAAGGTACATTTAAATAAAAAAGAATAATATATAAAAGCACTTTTAATTTGATTATGTACTGACATATAATAGTTTTCTTCTTCCAACTAAAGACAATTAACTGAACGATTCATTTTCATGTAGAGGTATTTAAAAAATTATTTTTTTAATAAATAATAAAAAATAATCATTATTTTAGACTGCAAAAGGTATGTGAAAATATTATCTGATATGTCTGTTTACCATTTATAGTTTTCAAGAAACCATAATTAAAAAAATAAAGAAAACACAATTAAAATAATATTTTGACATTTTAATTCTAATTCACACTTGAAAATTTTCTAGCTTTCATGTTTATCTTAAAATGTTATTAACAATTAAGATACTGCAATACTATCTACCTAAAGAGGATATTCAACGATTGTAACTCGCTACTTTAAATGCATGTAACAAGAAGCACTGATAATTACATTAAAATCTTAGACAGTACCATTTATTTATTATAATTATTATTCGATAAATTTATTTACTTTATATGATGAATTCAGATGATTGTGATCTCAGAGAATTTTAATGTCGAAAAATAATCATTTTTTGGTTATATAGAAAAAAAAAAACTTCTTTTTTTTCTTTTTTAATTTATTTGTTTTATTTTATTCCAATTTTATTAAAATAAATACATATTTTCATTTTAAATTAGCACAGCTCTATCTTTTAATCATTCGTTTAAAAGGTATTGACGAGTTCTTTTGAAATAAACCCAAATTGAAATTTTCACCCTTCGGAGGTACTTGCCTAACAGGGTAAAAAAAAAGATGCCTTGATACACTCACACACCCACACGCATATATTATATACATTCACATATATTTGGTTGAATACTAATATTATAATTATATATATATATATATATATATATATATAATTTCTTTTCGGAAACTTAAAAATAATTCTTATTATGTATATTTATACGAAATTTTTATTGACATTGCCTTATGAAAAATTAAGAAAAATTTGATGACAGGCTCCTTCTAAAAGAATTAATCAGAAAATTTAAACAGCACTAGTTTAATCCATAATTACGCTAAATACCAAGACTCGCTAAATTTATTTCATTGGCTCGTGAGATACAGCGTACAAAAATTTTTGATACACACAGACAGACGATTTTTTAAAATGATCAAACCGTGTTTAGATTATCTCAAAGCGTGTAAATACATTGAAAATCAAAGATTGGGAATTCTCAAAATCAAATACCTTTTCTTATGTATACAGAAGAAGGTAAAACTATGTCCAAAGTATTACTGTTGTTAACTATCTTATTAAAATATTTAAAGAAGCGATTTTCAAAAGTATTGTCATCTACGTCCACGGACATTTGAAAGACAGAACATGACTGCCTATCTTGACAGTTCAAATTACACATATTTTTTTTCAGAGACATCTACAAGTTGCGAACAAAATAAAAGGCAAATCTAAAAGTATTCGAAAATTCTAAGATGCAATGAAAAATATATTATAAACCTTCACGAAAAAAACCATTTATAATATTCTATGAAAGAGTGATGTAAAATTTTAATACGTTTATAGCAAACCCTACATATTTAATAGATGTCTGCGTGAGAAACTTCTGATCATCATATACTAGCTTAATGTTGTATAAAATGAATTATGAACATTATAGATGTATTTCAACACTAAGCTGATATTCTGTAGATCAAAAGTACCGTCAGGCAATATGTTCCGGTAATCGTTTGAGACATCGAGAATATGCCAAATGCGTTTATAGAAACAAAATATCATGTCGAATTAATTTTATAACTAATCTAACAACTTTGCAATGTGTTTTTTTTTTTTTTTTTTTTTTTTTTTTTTTTTTCTTTAATGAAACTGTTGCATGATATTTAATAGGGTACATAAAAAAATGCCGCTTCTATGACTATGAAGCCTTAAGTTAATTCAATATAAAATCTGGATAAACATGTAAAAAATGATTCTCTTTCAAAAGATAAACATGAGATAGACATATACATTAGTTCACTTGCTCGACTATTTTACGTTAGGTGTAAATATCTTAATAGTCTAAAAATATAAGCTGTAAGGAACTGAAACTGAAACTCCCCAACCACCGACCAACCCGAAGGTTTATGGCCGGCCCGAAGGCCCGAGGATGGCGGGAAAACGTTTCCCTTACACCATTGAAACAAACCACAACAAAAAACAAAAAGCATTATAGTACAGAGCAACATAGTACAAAAGCAGCATAGTACAGAGCATAAATACAGAAAAAAAAATAAAAAATTAACAAGAATTTACACTCAGAAGTTTTACATGGTTCACAGCAGAAATTTTACATTATTTTAAAAGCATAACGATATAAATCCAGTGACCATAAAAGTCAATAGAATAAAACAATTCCTATTAATCTCAAAGGATTACAAAATATAGTTAACATAAAGACACAATTAAATCTTCTTAAATTAACACACCATAAGTACTTCAAAAGAAATTTAAAACGATCCATAACATCTAGATAGGCCAATAAAACAAGTACAACTTATATTTTATATTCAAATTATATCCAAAATAATAAAACAGTAATTCATGACTACATTATATAAGTTCTCATTAACAACATTAAATTAATTTTCAAAAATTCACACAATTCAACACGTTATCAACAATACACTAATTAATACAGTCTTTATGCACAATAAATATAATACAAATTGAGAAGCAGATATATACAATAACATAATACTGAACATTCTATTTCCTACACCTATGTAAAAATATTTATATTTATATTAAAAGAGGCTGTTACATATAAACGAAACATAAAAACAATAAACAGCTACTACAAAAGATTAAAATGCTAAAAAACATAAGAAATAAACGAAAATTTTTTATTTAGATGATTATAAATACTTTTTACTCGTTTAATTAAATAATTACAATTGTCAATTCTTTTAAAGTAATTATGTAGGCTTTCACTAGTGTATCTCTTAATATACATATTACTGAAGGAACATTTAACTGAGAGAAAATGGAGAGGATCACCAAGAACACCACAGGGGCAGTCAGAATCAGACCTTTTATTGATTTTAAATAAAAAAGTAGGAAAAGAACCATGACCAGTTACAAAATAAAGTAAGACTTGATTTTTAATTTTTATATCAAAAGACACCTCAGGGAAAATTTCAAAAGTGATTCTGCCTTTAGTTGAAGTATTCCAGATATTCTGCCAAATATTCAGAGTATCATTGATCAGAATTTTATTCAGAAATGAAGTAGGGAAAGGAATATTAATGTTAACACCCAAATTAATAGCGTTTTTGGCAAAAGAATCTGCCAGATCATTGCCAGTATTGCCCGAGTGACCTTTTATCCAACACAAAGTGATTTTACCAGGAAAAGAGTTTATAATTTTCAGAATATTAGAAACAATTGTTGACTTAGGGTAAAGATCATCAAGAGCAAGGAGATTAGATAAACTGTCAGTATAAATTACAAGCCTCTTATATTGATTATCTCTAGCCCATTCTAAAGATTTAAGGATAGCCATGCCCTCAGCCTGAAAAACAGAATTGAACTCAGAGAGCCTATATAAACCCTTATCAACAATAATACCATTCAAAACTGCCACCCAAGCACAACCGACACCATACTCATTCTTACTACCGTCAGTAAAGATATTCAGACACTTACGAAAGGGAATATAGTAATGAAAAATTTTAAAACTGTTGAATGGGGCCGTAGGATCAATATTGTATCTAAAAGTTTTATCTTCAAAGTCCTGAATGCCAAAATATTTACCATCATAAAAAAGAGAAAAACCATCATATTTGCACCTATATTTATTATTTAACCTAGAGGCTTCCAAGTCAATGGGAGGGATACCAGTAATATTACATATAGCCATGGTTGAGACAGACCTATAAAAGTGCATAATTCCAATAATAAACACCCTCTGACAGGAAGAGAGTTTCCTCAAACCATGCACATTAATTAAGTTAAACCAAACCTCACAGGCATACAAAATTTTAGGTTTTACAACAGTTGTATACCAAAGTTTCTTCAGCTCCGGCTTCATCCCCCAATTTAAACCACTAATTTTTCGAATATTTCTACCATAATCTATAACTTCATCTCTGATAATCTCCAAATGATATAAAAAACTAAATCTAGTATCTATATTAAGACCCAAAAACTTATGTACCAACACAACTTTAATATTAACCTCATTAAGCTTAAAAATAGGCGGACGAGCCAAAGCAACCCCAAAAACCATAGCTTTAGTCTTGCCATGCGAAATTTTTAACTGTTTATTAGTACAATAATCTTCAAAGGTTTTAATACTGTTATTCGTAACAACCTCCAATTGAGCTCTAGAAATTCCCGAATTTAACAACACAAAATCATCTGCGTAACCAATCAAGGTAGAATAAGTATTATCATACATCCTGAAAGCATCATTAATCAATATCAGCCAAAGTACTGGTCCCAAACAAGAACCTTGGGGACAGCCTCTATTTACCTGCACAAAATCAGTATATGGAGTTTTAACAAATCTATTTCTCAAATAATTATTCAACACAGCTATTAAATAGGAAGGAACACCAAGATTATTCAATTCATTCATAATGAGATGCCAGCTAGCCCCATCAAACGCCCCAGTAATATCAAAGAAAATAGCAGACGTATATTTATAACAAGTTTTACGGATTTTTATAGACTTAATTAACTCTTTTAAACAAAAAACAGTGTTTCTATTTTCTCTAAAACCATACTGCTTGCAATGAAAAAGATTATTTGATTCTAAATAAAAGACAAGCCTATTTACAATAATTTTCTCCATAATTTTACTCATAATAGGAAGGAGACAGACTGGGCGATAGGCATCCAGTGAGGAAGGGACTTCATTTACTTTATGAAAAAAAATAACTACACCTTTTTTCCAATCTCTTGGAAAATAACCAAGCTCTAATAATTTATTAAAAATATTTAGAAAAAGATCAGGAAGAACATCAAAAATAAACTTAATAATACGAAGATCTATATTATCATAACCTGGAGCCTTTTTCTTACTAAAAGATTTAATAGATTGTTTAAGTTCCTTGATACTAATAACAGGGAAAACTAAATCATTAAAAGTTTCATCATCTAAACTATTAGAAACAAAAAAGTGATGATTAATAAGTTTATCTTGAATATCACATATATTACTCAATAGAGGCATTCCATCCAAATTACAGCTAATATTATTTTTACTTTTTGCTTTAAATACAGAGAATAGAGAGCCAAAATTTTCAACACTACCAGAACAAAAACGACGCCAGGAATTCAATTTAGAACTCTTGATTTTAAGTTTGTAACAGGCTCTTAAACGACTAATTTCAATTTTCAAATTTTGATTATTATTTCTTTTATATCTCCTATTTAAAGCTTTTAGCTTATTTCTCATAGAACGCAGTTCACCATTCCACCAACTAAGATTAAAATTAATCTTATTTTTTCTGTATTTAAAGTTTTTCTTACAAATACTATGTAAATTAATATAAAAGTCCAATAAGCAATCGTCAAAATCTACAATCGAATTACAGTCATTAAAACCATCAATATAACAGCTCAATGAGCTTTTAATATCATTATTAAACCTTTTAAAATTTACATATTTTGTTGCATATCTGTTAATTTTAAGAGTTTCTGGTTTTATGCCAAACAAATAACTAATAAATTTATGATCAGAATTACTCTCCGTTTCATGCACTGTCCAATTTGATACATATTCGTATAAGTCAAATGAGGTAATTGTTAAATCCGGGTAACCAAATTTACCTGCACAATCAAAAGTAGGATGTTGATCAATATTGTTAACAATTAAGAGGTCCTGTACTAAACAGAAAGTAGCCATATCATCACCCCTATTGTCATTACGGGCATAGCCCCAGTTTCTATGTTTGGCATTAAAATCTCCACCAATCAACAGTAAGTTATGGTTCAATAGTTCAACCGGAATTTGATTCAAATTATCAGTAAGGTCTGTAGATGGAGAAATGTACATTGATAAGATTACTAAATTTCCAAGGTTTGTAGCAATGTTCACACTTACTATATTCTCCAACGCTAACAATTTATTACACATAATTCCTTGATTGACGATGATAACACCAGTGTTCTTTTTAACTGATAGAAAAGTTTTCCATAAACTACTAATATAAATTAAATTGTCATTGAAGATATAAGGGTCCTGAATTAAAACAATATCTATGTTGTTTTTTAGAATAAATGCCTCCATAGCAAGGCTAGCAGCCTTACAAAAGTTCAAGTTTATTTGCAAAAATTTAAGACCATTAAAGTCTTCCACATCACCAGAAGTGTCCAAAGGGCTCTTCATAATCGTTTAACTGGTTTTTGAACGAATTGTCTCTTTTTATATTCCATGTATGATGGACATGTTTTAGAATAAGATGGATGATCTGAGTTATCCTTGCAATTTACACATCTCTCATATTCTACATTACATTCTTTTCGATCATGATCTCCAGCACATTTAGAGCATTTTCTAGGCAAATTACAACGAAATGATTGGTGTCCATATCCTTGGCAATTAAAACACCTGTATATCGATATATATTCCTTTACAAAAACTCTACTATAACCTATTATGATTTTACCCATAGCTAATAACACAGATTTAGTCGATCGATCACAGTCTATGATCCAATTCTCTCCTTGCTTTCCCTTGAAATGTTTCACAACATCTATTTCTTTATTCTCCAATCCCTTAATCAATTTTAACTCATCTTTTAAGTTTTGTTCATTTATATCAGTGTTCACATTAAACAGAATTAGCCTATTATTCCTCTCTTTACCTAATTTTGTTGTTACATCATTCGACAGATCAGTATCTTCATTCAAAACATCAACCAATTTAGTTGCCGACTCCCTTTCGTTCATCTTTATAATTATCTTACCTTCTCTATTTATAAAAACATCCGTTGGTTTAGCAATATCATTTATCCTACCTATTGTATTAATTTTTGATATTAAAGCTAATCTGTCTATTTCTTGTTTAGGGATAATAATTTCCACATGATCCTCTGTCTTGTCTTCACTAATATTCAATGCCAAATTTGCATATGAATCTATCTCCTTAAGCCTAATCGTAATCTCCTCATTTTTCCTCACTTCAGTTTTATGGCTTTTCTCCAACTGTTCGAAATTACCCTTAAGGCGTTCCAATTTAAACTCTGATTTAGCACATTCCACAAAAATATTCATAGTGATCCTCGCAATCGCCTCAAAGAGATCCTTAGTCACCTTCTGACCTTCACGCTCTCTCAGCCTGTTCAAAATATTATCACACTGATCTTTAACATTTATAAGCAACTCTGTTTTAAATTCTATATCAATCCCTGAAGTATCTGCCATCTTATGATAAAGTTAATTGAAAGTCGATAGCGAATTTTACGTAAGAATACCAAAAAATTAGCAACTGAGATTGAAAGCTTTCAGCTCATATGTAACACTGCTATGTGTTTCACTAAAATATGAATTAAAAATTTTGCTAACGTAGTTCACAAGGCAAATGTTAGGGAGCTTGATACTAGAGAGCTACTCTCCTATTTAGATTCATAGACTAAGTTTTATATACTTCAGATATTAATCCAACGTAAAATAATCTATATAAACGATCAACAACAACTAAGTGAATTAAAAGTCAATTTGCTCAGATAGCTTAATCGATTAATCAACCAATTGACCGTACAATAAATATAAACTAAATTTATAAATAAACAATATGGCCCCTGCCATGAAATTTCAATAACAACATACAAAAACTTATTGTACACTTGTAATATAACTAATTTATGCAGCAACTCATATGTATAATAATGTAACTATATAGCCGGAACTTACGGAATAAAAAATAACTTGAATACACACTTGAAATACGGTAAAGCTATCAGAAACTTGAAGAAAACTTGAAACACTGTAACAAAATGGCCACGACTTGTAGGCTTAATTAAAAAACACGCGTGCAGACTTCAGAAATTACTTGAAAATTCAAGCAATACTCATCGCACAGAAGGAAAACATACACGAAACGATGCACCACAAGAAGCTTTTTTGGAAGATATAAGACTTACGAAAACTTATTGAGTAAAACTTGAACAAATTAAGAAAACAATGAGAGCTCCAAAAAAATGCCGCACACAACAAGCGAATAGGGAAAACTTCGCTGTAAGGAACTGGTGATATCACTGAAATAAGAGTTTTCTTTTGAAAATCTGCAATATATGATAATTATACATGATCTGCAAAAACTTCATGATTAGCCTTAAATTTAATTTTATAATATGTGAAAATAAATCAGTTGATAGAGCAGAAATTACCGAACAGTTTTTTTTTTAAACTTTAGAAATTTTAACAAAATTAACCATAAGCATTGTTATATAGTAACTAACATTATTTAGAAATTTTTTAACAAATGGAGTAGAGGGCTGATTTTTTACCAACCATGTGAAAAATACCAGAGCTTGGAATCGAACCAGGTTCGAATCGGGCGGAATGGCCCGGGTTCGATTTCCAGCTTTGGTATTTTTCACATAGTTGGTAAAAAATCAGCCTTCTACTGCATTCTATTAAAAAAAGAAAAAAAAAAAAAAAGAAAGAAAGAAAGAAAAGATACAAACAAACATTATTGTAGAGAAAATTTAGCGCTTTAAAAACTTGACAAAACTCGATACTCTAGGCTCATTTTTAAAATTTGCGGGCCCACTAGCGGCCGAGCGGTTCTGCGCTCAAAGCTCGTAAACATGAGGCACCGGGTTTGATCCCAGTTCGCGCTCGTCGCAGTAGCCGTTTTGAGGTTTCGTGGATTTCACAGAAACATGCATGAATTTGAGCTAGGACCCCTTAAAAAGACCCCCATGGAGGACACTCTCCCTCAGTCAATCGGCCTTAATCACCACAATATTTTTAAATTCGCGACAGTCAAATTTACTTTTCATAATTAGAAAAAAAGCTAAAATCTTTCATTTCAGCTCCACTTTAATCGTTTATAATGGAAGTGAAATTTTCAAAATCGAATTACACACAATAATAAGTATTAAGCACTATTGAAAACAACGCGTTCTATGAGTTTTTTCTTATAAGTGCAAGTGCATTACATTTTCATTTACAAAACTTAACTTGCGAGTTTTGAGATACTTTGAACCAGCATGCATTTAATCCGTCTTTTAAACATTTAATTGTTGCTAATGGACTCTTCCCAGTTTCTTCTGCTCAATCATGTGATAGAGGAAAACGAAAATTCGAATTCTGAGAATCGAATTCAATTAAATATTGTTCTTAAGAACAAAAATGTTAATATTTAATATAAAATAAAATAAAAGTAATATTGTGCATTTGTAAACAGTAGAATAACTGTTTTAGTAAATTTAATATTTTTTTTAAAAACACTTTATTTGTTTATTTATTTTCAACTGTAAGAATCGATATTTGTATGTTCTAGTGTAACTGTTACATTAACTGATCTAGCAATAAATAATAGCTTGTTTTTGTGGAATGTTTATGGGTTATAATTTGAAATTGTAAAATGTTTTTATTTAATTTAATTGCATAAAGATATTACAACAAGTTAATTAACTTTGTTAGTGGTCTAAATGAATTTACGCAGTACGATATTGCACTGTCACTGATTTAAGTACCAAAAATCAGAGTATTTAACATGTTCTTCATGATCATCAATAACAAATATAAACTAAATGATGATTGTAAATGTATACAGCAAACAAAAGATGATGAATAATGATATAAAATGGATTAAAAATGATGATGTATAAAAAAAATAACACAGATTAAATACGATTGGTCAAAAATAAGAATAGAAAATATGTTATTTCAGCAATCGCTATAGATAAACAAGACTTCGCCTGCTATTTGTTTTTCCTCTATCATGTTACCTCTGACGTCAGGTGGGAAAAGCCCATTTATATGCTAATTTATTTGAACATTTTTTTTTTAATTTAACACCTAATTAACTTAAATTACTTGAAATTTCCAAACTTAATGTTTGATTAAATATTAAAATATTTGAGATGACACAGGAAGCACGAAATTTATTCCAAAAATAAAATAAAATAAATCATTAATAGATTTTTTTTTTTTTTTTTTTTTTTTTTTAGTAATTGCCCTTTTATTTATTTGTGAAAAGAAAATTGAAACAAGTGAATCTCTGAGTAATCAAACCTTTCAAGAATTCTTTACTTAACCTGTTTGTGAAGTTTGTGAAAACGTACTTTTTTTTATATATAAATATATACTATGAACAAATTACGCATATTACTTAATTACACCAACATTCTTTATTCATTCAAGAATTTAAAAAATAATAATAGAAAGAAAGAATGAAAAAGAAAAGAATGCCGAGTCTAAATGAGAATGGCAAATATCTGAGAGGAAATTGCCTCCCACAGCAAATAAAAAGTACCATTATGTCATAATCAGATAAGCAGAAACTCAAAAGAATAAAATGCAATTAATTTCTAAGGAATGAAAATTAGATATTTCTAGATTTTTTTAAAAAGTAAATTGCCTTATCTAAATTTGTTTATTGGAATTCTAGGGAAAAAACACTGTTGAATGGCAGATAAAATATAAGTTGATTAAAGGAAATTTTTATGTTAAAGGTAAAATCAGTTTGCTTCGGATTCTTCTATCTTCGCGTGCATTTCTCTTTATATCTTTTTATGATGACATTTTTTTATTCGTGTTCTTTATTATTTATTATGAGAACAAAATTATAAATAGGTTTGATTTTATTATCTGAATATTTTTTAAAATTATGTTTTTGATTAAAGCTCCTGGATTGTTTTATAATAAATAACTAAACATTGTTTAAAGTTCATAAACGTGACAAATAAAATAAAATAAAATAAAAAATAAAAAACGTATATACATGAAATCATGTATATACGGCATACACATGTTATCTGTAGTAACCGAGAAGTCTTGTATACGATGACACCAATTTCAAATGTATTTTAATAATGGATACAAAGAACGACTCTATTAAGCATCGCTAGACAATATGCTGAATGACAGTATGCTACAATTAAATGTTTATAAATTTCAAATTAACACTCAAATATAGTCTAAAATAAATATTCTAAGGCATAATTAATTTCGATTGAAGAAGCAAAAGTTATAATAAAGTAATAATAATTAAAGTTATAATGACAAATTCCATTTTCCAGAATATCATAATTTCAGAAATGAACATCCTCTTCAGTAATGTCACTGTCACTGAATATGTAGAAATGAGAAAATTATTATACTCATCGAAAAACGATGCATCAATCTACACCATATTGCCTTTTTTTTTTTTTCTTTCTTTCTTTTTTTTCGACAGAAAAGGGAAATTGACTCTTTCTAGAGACAATATAGTTTCTCCCAAAAATTAACACAGAATATTTCCTTGACAAACCAGCAAAAGAAATTTTGATAAATCTTGGACATGTGAAGTAAAAAAAAAAAAATGAAGTAGTAAAAATTGCTCATGTTTTATCAGATATTTAATACTTTGAAATTCGAATGACAGTATGCTCTGTATACTGTAGCACAATTCTTTGTAAAAAAATATGTATCATTGTCTTGAAATTTCTGCATGTGATAAACGAAAATGTTCGAAGCATTTTCATTCTAGTTATTGAAAAATTTATATTTCTACGAATATACATATTATTCATATACAAATTAATATAGATAACAAGACGAAAACTAGTAATAGTATGCTACAGCAACAATAAATTTAAAGTAAAAATTTCAGCTATTTTTTTTTTATGTTTGTTTGTTGAATTTGCTACATATCTTCTTTTTCTTTCAGGACAAAGTATATGAAATGTAGCATTTTTTTGTACCCTGAAAATTTTAAAATTGATATAGTGAAATGTAATGCAAAAAGTGATTATAAGATAAATTTCTTAATTGAGTCCAATAATTTTCACTCCTGTGTAACATTGATCAATAATATTTATCTATTTACTAAGAAAAAATATTTGTTTGCAATTAGTATTAAAAAATTTGTGTAATATCTCTATTTTAAAATTGCTATGAATAAATAGAAGATTTGAAAGATAAAACAGCAATTAATGTAGATATATTGTGTTCGAAAAATCATGATACTGATTTTAATCCCATATAAAATACGTTAGACACATAATAGATTTTAAAAATTTGAAGAAGAAAGTAGAAAATTTTATAAAACAAATTTAAAGTTTCAAGTGATTCTATTTTTAGAATAAAAAATTCAAATATTAATACGACTACTTATATTTTAATTTGCTAATATATATAATATATAAACAAATTTGCTTAGGTATATTTCAAAGAATTTTTTATGATATAATGCTGAAAACAGGTATATAATTTTGTGAGCGTATATATACATATCCGCTGAGTGTCGCCGCGTTCGTTTGTTTTTTCGCTTGCGTCACTAGAAAAACTGCCGTTTTTCATGATATATATATATAAAGTATGCATTTATATAAACACTAAATTATATAAATTGATCCCGGCAATTTTAATCAATTTTTTTCAATTCTGTACTCTAAAATTTTGCATCTTTTTATATTGCTATAGGATTTAAAATACAGACTGGCCTCCAAAGTTAAAGTCCAAAGTACAAAATGCATTTTAGTTTGTGCTTCTGAAACATTCTTGATAAATTTAGAGAAAATGTTTGTTATTAAAAGTAACATGTCATGTTAAAAATTGATATATGAAAGTTTTCTAAATGTTACCCTTTTTTTAGAAAGAAAAATTTAATTATATATAATAAAACGCAAATTTCAGAAAACATATAATTTTTTAATCTTTTAATTTTTAAAAATGTTTGGGAACTTATGAATTTCAAGATTTTTTATTCCGAAAATTGCTAATAACTTACAAGGAGAGTTCATGGCATAGAAAATTCAGATCAGGACGAAATTGCGCAGGATTGTAGTATACTATGAAGTTAACAACATATTAAAGCAGTAGAGCCCGCTAGCCGCAGAATTTCAAGAGAAAAGCGTTTGAAGTTTCAGTAATCTTTAAATACAAGTTACTTCAGAAGCGTGTAAACGTCCCAGTGGCGTGAGCGTAGCACGAAGCTTCCACCGAGACAACCTGGGTTCGAGGTTAACTACGAGCCATTTTTTTAATTTAATTTTTTATGTAATTTAAACTTTTTATTTATTTTTACTTTATTTTATAATTCAATTTAAAATTTGAAAATTTTAATAAAATATTATTTAATTTTTTTAATACAATATATATATATATATATATATATATATATATATAACGTAAAACTGATCAGCAGCGCTTGGATTCGGAGGATTTCGTTGTTGATTTCAATTGCTGGAAAAAAAAAACGGGTTTGATTCAAGAGAAAGCATTGCAGGTTTGCAACAGGTTATTATTATTATTATTATTATTATTATATATATTTATCATTTATTCTTTTTTTTTTATCTTTTTACTTTATTCTATATTCACTAGAAGAAAGTATTGGATTCGTAAAAATTTTCGACGTCAGGATTTTGATAGATTTACACGTTTTGAGAGCTGTAGAACATGATTCGACAATTTTTAGAAAATGTCTGTCTGTCTGTCCGTCCGTCTGTCTCTGTGTGTGTGAGTGACAAAATTTTGTGGCGAATGTATCCCTGGTACTACTGTACAGAATTTTAGACAAATTGGTATGTAGTTACACATTGACATACATTAGTGCCTACCAACTTTTGGTAAAAATTGTCTAAAAGTTTGCGTTGCCATCTCGCTTTTTCTAAAATTATAACATGGTGGTATAGGACAAAATTTTGTATAAATGTAGATAAATAGAATTATTTTTAATAACCAATATGAAATTTAAAAGAATTATTTGTAATAGAGATAGTCCACTGGAGAAAAAAAAGTGTATGTGGGAGCCTCGCCTCCCCCCAACCCTCAAAGGGAATAAATTATTTTCATGGTGGGCATCTGACAAAAGAGCTCGCTGATACCTTTAAAACAAATGATTGTACCATCGATCTGCGATAATTTAAAATAAAGTTATTGATTTTTTTTTCTTTTTTATGTAATATTGAGAATAAAATTCACTTTTTCTTGATATTTAGTGTAATACTATTTCTCTAATATAGGAATCGTCTGCATTATCATGGAAGATAACTTTTTAAAATAATAATTTTAATAAATCATTTTTACTGAGAAAATTTTTATAGGAAAATACAGATGCCACGATGTACTTTTTTTTTTTTTGTAGTTGTGCATGCACATTGCTTTATTTTTACTTTCATTAAAGTAAAGTAAAGCATGGAATTGTTTAGCGTTGAACAATACAGCTAGATCTAACAGTATAGGTGTACCAAGAGGCGGTATTACTGCAGCTAAGAAAATTATCAACCTGTTTTATTTTGGACTACAGTAGTGGGTATGTGAGTATATTCTTTACCCTGTCTAGCGAATGTACAGATGAGGGTCTTGATTGTCATATTGTGGTAAAGCTGCAGTCATTGTAATCGTGTGTAGGTGTAGCTGTTTTCCCTAATTCGCATAACGGCGGAAACTATGAAAGTTGACTCTGAATGAGCTATATCCTGTGTTTGAAATGCTTTATTATGTGTATTTAGTATATATATTTATTTAATACTTTCGGGATTAAAATTTCTGCGTGGCAACTTTTCGAATAATAGTCTCATGATAATGCCATTCTGCCGGTATTAATTGGGTTTGCCGGAAGTGACCCACTTAATAGAATAGCTCCATACCATGTAAGAAATCATGAAATGATCTACAGGAACTGCCCAGGACTTGCAGTCTTCGAATAGGTGAACAATGTTGAAATGGATTAAATTACATTTCTGCCTTAAATGCGTTGTTGGAATGAAAGTATATTTGCAGTCAATGTGGAAAGAAAAGGGATTTTATTTACTTTCATTAAGGTCATCCTTGGTGACAGACGGGAGACTTGGCGTTAAATTTTTCCAGTTGAAAACGAATTTTATCGTAAAATAGTAGTTTATAATTCCTGTGGTTTCCAGTCTGTATCTTAAATAGGAGCTGTGATCTGGAATTTTCCATTGGATTTTAACACAAAAGTATCGCGAATCCTTCTCGCCAAAAGCTATAAATTGGGTTAGGTAAACGGCTGAATCTCGCAGTCTGTTGTTTTTAGCTGTACTAGGTAGTTGCCTCGTACACGCTGTGTTCCGAGATATTGATCTTTGTTTGTGAATCAGCGAAATTCCTTTTTTGTGGAATATTTAACATTTTTTGTTCTACATTTGTTTAACAAATGAATGTTATATGGGACTGTTTCTAGAATCATTGTTGTTTAATTATTTTTGTGATTCGAGCGAAGTTTTATTGAACAGTTTTAAGGACATTTATTGGATTGAATGTTTCCATGGCATAATAAAGTACAGTCTTTCGGAATATAAGTAGAATAAAGTACATTCATCAACTAGAACATGCATGTTTCATGAAAAGCTGCGTTTTTTGCACACAAAAGGCGACATTTTCATATTAATATATAATTACTGTAAAAGTAATGACACTAATATGATATTTCAGTATTATTAATAATAATAAAATTCATTTAGCAAAGTTTTTCTATCCGTGTAAGACTTGGAATTTGATGATCCAAATATTGTGGGGTTTTTTCCATTCATTGACCCCTGCGGTGCTCAACCCAATTATTCACAGCTTTGCCTGTTATTGAATAGGAATTGTAATAATACATAACACACACACACACACATAAACACACACACACACACACACACACACACACACACACACACACACACACAAAAAAAAAAAAAAAAAAAAAAAAAAAAAAAAAAAAAAAAACAGAATGCTATCTTATAAATCTCCATGTTTGATATCACATCGAATTAAATCGGTTTAAATGAAATAATATGTCAATAATCTCTTTAAATTTTCAACAGCTCAATAACAATTAGCCATTATTTTGGGCAGAAACAGATGTTAGCTAGACATACAAAATAAACAATGACGGCTGTAACTTTTCTTTTTTACAACACAGAGAAATTTGTAATATCTAAACCATTCAGCGTTACAGCTTTCATATGTGAGCCTCTTGGGGATTTTTAAATTTCTTGTCATTATTTGATGATGGATTTTTGTGCATAATTGCTTTTTTAAAGAAAATTATGCACTTATTTTTTCTAATGCCTATATTTTTTACTATTGCATTTTTTAAAAGTGTATTCAGGATAATTTTAAATTAATATTTTTTCTTTGAAAATATCTAAAATACCTCTTTTTATTTATCTGCAAACGATAAATCTCTTTGTTATGTAACATTGACATTTATTTTTAATTATTTATTCATTTATTTTTTTACACCGTTGATAACATTTTAATTTCCCTGTAAAAAATGGCTTCATTGACAAAAAAAAAAAAAAAAAAAAGCGTAATAAGAGAAGCTATACACGAGGTTTTAAATTGATAACTTTGTTAATTAAGGCGATAGAAATTTCTAACCAAAAGAAATGTTTTTCTTGGAGTATTGAAAAAACATTGATACCTCTCATGATGCGGAAGATGATCTCGTTTGCGAGGAAATCTGTTCTACCCCCCCCCCCCCCCCCCAAAAAAAAAAAAAAAAAAAAGAACTCCAGTGATTTTCTTTCTTTTAATATATATATTTATTTAGCATAAGACATGGTCATAACACCTTAAAAATAAATAAACTACACATTTTAACATATATTATAATTTATACTTAATTAAATTTACTATAATTTATATGCGTTAGCAAATATTTTCCATTAAAAATATAAGTAAAATATTATAATTAGTAATAAATGTTTTTGGCAGTCCACTATTTAATTTCCGATACATTATACACTTAAAAAATAACTTCTTTCTTCCGTTAACTATTAAATAAATGGTATTTAATTTTTGATTTCATAAAATATTTAATATAATAATTACTTAGTAACATTAATTTCCATTTTAAATATGCATCTCTTTTTCAATTCCTACTATTAGTTCACACTCTCTCTATATATATATCTTGTGCAAATCTTGCAATCGATTTTTAACTAACTTCCCGACTAGCTAGAAAAATGAAACTTTCAGGATTGCTCAGAACACGGTGACAGCTTAATTCCTCGAAGTCCGATTTTCGAATTTGTTATTAGTTTTCTTCTAATTAATTAAAATATGAAACGTGTAACATCCTAATAGCGTTAAAAGAGCCGTTAAAATATTAGCCATATTAGCTATAATTTAATTGTTGCCAAAAAAAAAAAGGTACGAGTTCATTTTTTTCGACATAAAAATAAATACATTTAATTAAACGGGAACATTAAAAAATTATAAAAAGTTAAATTATGCATCTCACAAAAATTGACGTCAATATCAATTTAAAAATTTTATGCACATTGGTAAGAACTCTATGATTTATAAGAAAATTTAAAACATGTATATAAAACGTTTTTTTTTTTTTTAAATCTTATAATTATTTTTATTTCATTTTGTACAAAATTCAAAATTACAAAAAAAAAAAAAAAAAAAAAAAAAACACTTCGATAGTATTTGTAAGTAAGAATTGACATTAAAAGATTTTCTTTCAAATTTTTTGTTTAAAATAAAAATAATTTTAATTGATAGGCCCAGTTTTTGTTTTAAAGCTTTTCTTCAGGCAATACTACGAGACTTTACTAGAATCAATATCAATATATTTTCATAAACATTTAAAAATAAAAATTATAAGAGAAAAAAATATTCAAATTTGAAAAAGAAAGGGATTTGAAGTAAATTTAACTCCTCCAACAAAATGCAAGAAGTGATAACTATACAAAAATCATTGATTTCTCTATTTTACGATAAAATAATCCCACAGCACCTTTTTTTTCGAGTTTCAGTGTCATTCAATTTTGTAAATCAATGAATTTATGTTAATTCTTTTCCAAAATACGAAAATAAATTAAGATTTAAAAGATGTGAATGCCTATTTAAAATCCTTTTTTTTTCTTATCTTATATTACTATTGTACTTCACTTACATTTTCTTATATATTTCACAGATTATTTTAGAAAAATCTCTTTAATTTATTTTGATTTTTTGATTTCCTGTACACCACACAAAATAGCTAATCATTTTATTATGTAAAATATTTAAAGTGATTTCGTATTAATATTTTATGACATATAATATCATTGGAAAACTCTACAAAAAAAAAAAAAAAAAAGTGACAGATGTGCGCAGTTTCTGATTTAATCATTTCTCAATACACCTAGTAAGACACCAGGGATGTTAGTAAAATCATTAATGGTGTGGTATAAGTGTCTATATATATATATATATATATATATATATTGTAAAAAAGAAAAGAAAAGAAATTTTCAGCAGAATAGTAACTTAAAATATATTTAATTCTTTCGAGTGAAAGACAGTCAGGAAGATATTTTATCACAGATCAAATCCTCCCTTTATTTCACAAAACACTTTTCAATCCCTTTTCATTGGATTAAGTAAATACTTTGATGATTCGACGATTCCCATACAAAGAACTTTGATTTCTCTATTTTAAATTGGAATTGCTTCACTGTATATATTTTCCAGCTTCAATGTTTCTAGAATTTTAGTATAAAAAAATGTTAATGCAATCCCAAAATATGAACCTAAAACTAGAGTTACAGAGCGTAAATGTATATTTTTCGACTTTTATACGTGTTATTATTTTTTCGTTATATATTGATACAGGGCGCGCAGCGTTCCTAAAATATTACTTTCATTTTATTATACTATCAGCACTATTTTAGAATAATAATTTTTTGATAATATTATAGCATTAAAAATTTTTAATAAAATATATTTCTCAAAATAATGGGGAAACTATCACGAAACGCACGTAAAAGTTTAAGAACGCGACGAACCTGTTATTATAGAAATTCGGTTTTATATTACATTATTTATTTAACTTATAGATTATTCAATAAATATTTTTAGCCTTTTTATATTTCTGTGCTTTTATCAATAGTTAAATTCCTTTATATTACTTTACTTTCACTCGTTTATTTATTTCGCATATATCATTAAAAATATTTTTATCTTTTCAGTTTGTTTTTTCTTTCCAATATATATTGCAAATAAGAATTATAATTTTCTCACGTCAAATATTCAAAAATAATCTGGTGTGTCACTCACACGACTTTCTCTTACCCTGAAATTTAATACTATAAATACAGGTTGGAGATTAATAGGTAAGATAACGAGTACTGTTATGTAAGCCTATGTTAAACAATTCATATTAAGCTTCTGAAGAGTTTTATATGATAATTAGTTCTGTGTGAGGGGGGCTACCGCCCCCCTCAACCCCCCGTTTCATTAATGCACCTACATTTGTATAGAATTTAATTCGGTTATTAAAAAATATTTCTCTTTTTAAAAAATAATTTATTAAAATTATTATTTAAAAAAATTATCTTTTATGATAAGGCAGACGATTTCCATATTAGAGAAGTAGTTTAACACAAAATATCCAAAAAAGTCCATTTTATTCTCAATATTAGAAAAAAAAAAAAAGTACGATTTTTTTTCTAAGTTTTTTTTTTTCGTTAAAAGTAAAAAAATCGATAACTTTGTTGTAAATTATCGCCGATCGATGGTTCAACCATTCGTTTTAAAGGTATTTTCGAGCTCTTTTGAAAGACACCTATCATCATGAAAATTTACTCCCCTCGAGGGGGGACTTCCCCCCCAGGGGGGGAGGCGAGGCTCCTACATACACAAAAAAATTTTCCCAGTTAACAAATTAACCTATTACAAAAATTATATATTTGTTTCATTTCGTTTAGTGCAATCTATAGACGTTAAACTCTATTTTCCTGCAATTTCCCCCATAGACGTAATGTATTAGAATTCTCTTGATTGTCCCTGTACACGAACCATTTGCTTGATCTTAACGAAAAGCTTACTGTAGCATCCCTATATGATACACATTTAGAATACCAAGTTTGAACTTTCTGCCATAATTTGTTTTTGAGATATGCTGATAACAGACTGACACACACACAGACACACACACACACACAGACACACACACACACAGACACACACACACACAGACACACAGACCATTTGCTAAAAACATGATTTTCGTATTCAGGGGACCTCAAAACGTGTAAATATAACAAAATCTCGCGTTCGAAAATTTGAGCCAAAAACAATACTTTCTCTACCTTATGGGTAAGAGAAAGTAATAATTTTAATTTTTTTCTTTATAAAAAACAAATTAACGCTTACTGTTATTTACTGCCATTGTAAAAACCGACAATATATACATGCGTATATGTATATATATATGTGTGTGTGTGAGTGTGTGTGCGTTTATTATATATACATATATATATATATATATATATAAAGATCATGGCGATGAATTGGCGCACTTTCCGTTTGAAAGCTTTTCCTGGGGCACTTTATGAGACGTCAGTGACTTTAATCGAATAATTAATGATATGGTACCAATGTTTTCAGTTTTGACATATATTTGAAATGAAAACAGAAAAGAAAAGAATCTCAGAAAAGGAAAATAACTTGCAGTAAATTTAATTCATTCGAGCGAAAGGCAGGAAGAGGAAAAGCTACTTTATCACAGATCAAAGCATCACTTTATTTCACAAAACATTTCTAAATCCTTTTTCTTTGGATAAAGTAGATATTCTGACGGTTCAATGACTCCCATACAAAGAACTTTAATTCCTCTATTTTAAGATGGAATTGCCTAAAGTTTCTATTTTCCTTTTTCAATGCTTTCTGGATTTTAAAATCAATGTATTTATGTTAATACAATATCAAAAGATAAAAATGACTCTAGATTTGAAGGGGCGTGAAGGTATTTGATTGTTACGTAAATTTTGATTTTCAATAACAGATTTCAAGGAAATTTAAATTATTGCATGTTCGTGATAAACAAACAAACAAACAAACAAAAACTATTGAATACAGAATTGTTTTTCTTTTGAGATATTATAACGCAATTTATTCTCAAATGGGGTACATAGAAATGATTAGAACTTTAAAATTGGTTTAATTTATTATATCAAAAACTTTTTACACAACGTTTCAATTAGGGAATTAATATATACATATTTCTAATTAATATATATATTGTTTTACATGTCGTTTAATTATTTCTTAATTTTTTTGATTGTTTTACAATTTTGTCTTATACAGCGATTTAATCTTCTCTCATTTTTAAATTTCAATTTATATTAACTTCATACCTAAAAGTGGGTTTTTGTTTTATTCTACAGAATTAATGAATTATAAAATTAATATGTGAAGTATAAATTAAGTATAACTTAAAAAAAAAAATTGCTTATTGAAATCTTAAATGGGGACTATTTACAAATGTCCTTTATAACACTTTCCAATAAGGTTGAAAAGTGTTAATGAGTTTGGTTTGTCTGTCTGTCCGCTCTCTACCTCCCGTAAATAATTATGGAATTTCTTGACACTGATATATGTTATTCAAGTTCATTATCGGATGTTCCCTATTGAAAATAGGTAAAACCTCTTCTGGTTTGTGTTCAGAGACACCCGAGAGTATTTCAAAGCATTGTGTTCTATCAGAGATATTTCTATAAACCATATTTTCATTTATCCAGAGTTCCAAAGGCATCATCATATTCTCAGATTGCAGATCAGCATTGCAAGCGATCCAGAAGGGCAAATGTCAACTCAGCCATCAGATCATTGAGCTCACAAACAAAATCATTGCTGCCCAGGGATCCTGCATCTTGCAATGGATACCGGCTCATGTAAATATTTTCGGTAATGAGAAGGCCGATGAGCTCGCAAAGGCTGCACGTAATTCTCCTCAGCCATCCAAATGTCTAACCCTCGTTGACGCCAATGCCGTCGCTGTTTGAAGGCTAATCGGTCAATAAGTTAAACGAAACTCCATTCCGGAATTGAACTGTGATAGAGCCTTATCAACTATTTTAACCAGACTGAGGACAAACCATTTAAAGGGGATGAGGATTTCTGAGGACGGGCAGCGTAGTTACACCAACTTTTGTCCTCACTGCCCAGACGACATCCCACTGTCTCCCCAACACATCTTCAGCTGCCCAGCAATCCAGGCGAAACTTCTTAATATCGGCTTTGAAGACCCAGTAGACCTACTTTATACAGATAGGGCTGTCGAGGTTGCTAAAGCTGTCTTCGACAGCTTCGGAGCCATTTAATTGCACTTTCATAGACACGACATCATCATCATATTTTCATACATTTACTGTACACATATCTTAATGAAATTGAAATATGTTATTCAAGTTCAATAGCGATTGTTTCCTGCATAAAATGTAGTAAATAACACCACTGGTTTGTGTACAGGAACGCTAAAACTATTCCAAAGCATTGCGTTTCTATGAGATATATTTATATAAACCAAATTTTAATAACTTCACTTTGCATGAAGTTTTATGAAATTGAAATATGTTATTTATATGCACAAAAGAATGCTTTGCATAGAATATAGCGTGATTAGCATTAGATTTACAGGGCGACACATATATATTCAGTTATATTAAAAACTATTAATAAAAATTTGCTAGAATTGTACTTTCGTTCACATTAAGCGTTTTTAAGACTTTCTAACATTTTTTAAGTGTGAATATGATTTCAATTTGTGTATCTCTCTGACTATTCTTCTGTCCGTCTATGTGTCTCTCTGTCTATTTTTCTGTACTCTAACTCCCATAAATATTTATGGAAATTCTTCAAACTGATATATTTAATTGAAGTTTACTATCAGATGTTCTCTATTGAAAATGGAGTGAATACCTCTTCTGGTTTGTGTACAGGGACACCCAAAAGTATTAGAAAGCATTGTGTTCTAAGAGAGGCGTTTCTATAAACCATATTTTAATATATTTAGTGTGCAGAAACCTTCATGAAATTTTAATATGTTATCCAAGTTCCCTATCGGATGTTTCCTATGTAAAATAGAGTGCATTTCTAGGTTTGTGTAAAGGGATACTTGAAAGTATTCCGAAGCTTTGCGTTCAATGACAGTTATTTTTATAAACAAAATTTTATTAATTTTACTTTGCACAAAGCTTAATGCAATTGAAATATATTATTTGTATAGACAAAAGAATACCTTCTATATAACATGATATGATTAACATTAGATTTACAGGGCCACACAAAAATATTCAGTTACCATTAAGAGATATTAATAAAAAATTTCTGGAATTGCACTTTCGTTTACATTAAGCGTTTTAACACTTTCGTATAATTTTATTGGCAATATGATTTCAATTTGTTTATGTCCAATTGTCTAACTTTCTATGTGTTTATCTCCGGCTCCTAGCGTCCATAAATATTTTGAGATTTTTTCAAAAATGATACAATCAAGTTTACTATGGAATGGTCCCTATTTAAAATGACATTAATAGGTCCTGTATAACTAGTTTGTGTACAGGGTTACAAAAAAAAAAAAAAAAGGCCAATGCATTACGTTTTAAGAAAAATATTTTTAAAAAACTTTCAATCGTAAAAATCGTAAAAACGTTGGCATGTATTGTTAATATTCTAAAATAATGTTTTGTATTGAATATGATAAGATTAACCTTCAGATTTACAGGGCTGAATTAAAATATTCAGATAGATTAAAAGCTGTAATTATATTCTAACGGCTGCATTTTCGTTTTCGTTAAGCGTTCTTAACATTTTCCAAAATGCCTAAGAATGATTTCAATTAAATCAATTAGACTATCTGAATATTTTTTCAGTCCTTCTGTCTGTTGTGTGATAACGTAGGCAAAAAATTAAATGTTACACGATACAAGAATTACGTACAGTTGGAACGTGTTACTAATCAAGGCGTACTGCATAATTTTTCTTTCTGGTTTTTAAATATGTTATTTGCCTTTGTCTCTTATATACAGACAAATATACATTAATACATAAATGTACTATTTAATGTACATGCTAAAATTCTGCAGTGAGAAACGCAGATTTTTCTCAATCCGCTTTATATGAAGAAATTTTTAATTGAAGTAATCTTTCATATATATTTTGGTAATGGGCATATAATACGCTTGCATACACTAAATTTAAATCCAGTTGTCAAAGATAATTTGTGTTAGGATATAGCTGTAGAAAACCTGAGCGAGATAATATCCACCATATCTCTCTCTTTCTCTCTCTCTGTATATATATATATGTATATGTATATCTATCTATATATATATATTGAGCGTTTTTTTATTGATCGGGGGCAGAAATCTCTCAATATTCAAGCACGAAGTGGCTTGAAATTTTCATCTATTGAAACAAAATTACATTTTCTTGCCCTTACATAACCCCTTCGGCCCTAACAACATAGTATTAGAGAACATATATTTATATTACTCTAAATTCCTTATTTTAGTACAATTTTAACCTGAAAATCTAGTGTCCTACTAATAAAACATACAAGAATAGTAACATACTACCATTTTTGCTCAGTAAATGGTAGGGCGCCCCCAGCAGAGAAGTTAGTGGAAGCGTCTTGTCATTTTCAGCCAAAAGGTAAATGCATCTTTCCTACTATACTCTACAAATGCTTTCTTCCTACTAAAATTATTTCATTTTGTGAGAAATGTGTAATATTTTTAAGTTTTTGCGCCCAAAGAAATTGTTTCAAAATGTTTCATAATAAAATAAATGTAAACTGTACATACAATAAAATTTCTCTTTTTTATTAATTATAACAGTGTCCTACTGCTAAAATTATCTTTAAAAAATAATTTTGAAATTGGCAGAATGTTACAATAATTCATGATTAAAATACTTATATATAATGTAGAATATCTAATTAATCAATGATTATTTTTTATCTGCCCAATTCATAATTCGGGGTCGAAGGGGTTAAGGAACTAGAAAAGGCATAAGGATATCTTATTTGTATCATTAAACTGGCATAATCTATTTCTTGTGATATGGAAGTGATATGAAATGAGGGGTATAATTAATAATTAAAATACCACCCAAGAGAACATTCTCCAGTAAATCTGACTGTTCTTTACATAAATGTAGGTTTCATTTTAGCTTGACATTCCATTCAAACAAAAAGACGCTTCTTATCAAAAACAAAAGTAAAACAAAACTTGCCGCATAAGAAAAGATTGCTGTATTAATGCTTTATATAATTGCCATGCTGTCCTGCCCTCTCTCTGCAGACAGCGCAAAGACGTCCTGTTAAATGCACACCGTCGTAGACAACACATGAAGTTGGTTCCTATGGATTGACTCAAAAGGGTGTTGCCAGTACCCAAGGGAGAATTCTCTTGGAGTACAGTGAAATTAATCTGTTTTATTTTTTCTGGATGTCAGCGTTAAGTACACTGCTCTGCATGAAAATTCCCCCCCCCAACACCATTTTTGCAAATTCTTATGTAAAATGACCTCCTGAATCCGAATATGACGCCTATTTTGCCTTATAACCCACCGTTTTTTAGGGACGGACCCCTATTTTATATCACTTTTCGGTATTTTTATGGCTATAAAGTCGATTTTTAGGGGGGAGGATTACTTTAACTGTTAAAAACCTTCTAATGACACAATTGGAAAATTATAAAACATGAACGTCTGCGCATTTGCGGTAAGGGGAAAGTTTAGGAGGGGTTTTGCCACTGAAATTATGCATTGCATTTCTTATATATTTTTTAATCAGTTATTAATGTTATTTATTACACATTCTTTTTTTTTTTGTTGTTGTTTTACAGTGTTAAATTAATTCTTTTTCATACTCCAAACCAAATTCATGGCCATAAAATTACCCAACAATGATAAAAATTGGGGAAGGGAGTGGTGTTCTGAGAAAACGGTGGGTGACTGGGCAAAATGGTAGTCATTTCAGCGCAGTGGTATCGGTCCTCTTTTAGTATTGTTACTGAACTATCATTTGGATTAGTTATAAATTGTAGATTGTAAAAATATTTCAGATTCTGGAAATTATAGTTTGGAAAAACCCCGCAATTAAAATTTGTGTTTAGCTTCCTTCTAAGCTATTAACTATATTAAGACTTCTAATTAAAGTAAATGATTTTCGTTATTCGCCCTTACTAATACTAAACCTCAAAGTAAGCAAATCGTTTTTGTGAGCACTCACGAGTAGATTTCGTAGTAATGTCAGAAACTGGAAAGATTTACTTAGTTCAAGTGTTTTTTGTTAATTAAAGCTAGTTATTAGGTGGAAATTGTGCATTGTGAAGAGAGTTGCGAATGAAGATACTAGTTTTAGTGTAATAGTGATTCAGTTATGGCTTTAAGAAAGATTTTGATGTTAAAGTTGGTTGATTGGAAGACATTTTAGGTGAACGTTTGTTACAATTGCACTACATAAGTAGTGAGAAATTCAACGTATGCTCTTTTTTTCCGGAGAGGATTTAAAGAGCTGATATGAGAAGTCTAAAAGCGAGTTGTAGAAGGAAGTTAAATTTGGAACTGTCTTAGTACAGATAAATGTACAATGTTAGTACATGTGATATTAATTTTCTCCAATATTTTATAATATTTTAGACGAACACGCACTGTACACATCTTTTTAATTTTTCATTATATGCATTATGTAATAAAACACTTCATTTAGAAGGTTGTCGGTTTGTCTCATATATATGTTTTTATAAACTATTGTTTCTTTATTATTCTTTTTTCTTTGTTGTTTCACTTTTACATATTTCTATCTGTAACAACGTCAGAATGTTACCAAAAGAATCGTAACCGTCCAAATTCACATTTTGAAATTAAATAAGCTGATAGCTTATTTTTTACACTGTCGTGATTACAAAATATTCTGCATATACCAGTGATTTGTTTCAGGAACACTATGTACTAAGAAATGAACTTTAATTGGTTGTGATTTTTTTCCCCCTCAATTTATATCATTATAAAAAAAAAAAAAAAAAAAAAAAAAAAAAACTCTTTATTTTTGACAATGCTAAGTATGCTTTGTAGATAATGTAATGGCCTTATTTTTCGAGTTATCAATGAATGATTATTAAAAATAATAATAAACACGTCAAACATTCAGAAATGGGATCTTTTTTATGATATCTTGAAACTTCAGGACAAGGGAGAATATTTATAAATACTTGACGTCCACGCGCAGGATATCTGCGGGATCTACATACCTAATATGATTTTCAGAAAAAATCTCATAAATTTCAGGGTTTTTTCCTTCTTTTATGAAAAATATAGATTTAAATCTTTGACATTTGCATTATAATTTCAAATTAAAAAGAAATATATATTTTTTTCGCTGTTTACTTAAAAATTCTCAGATTTAAATTTTTGTTGCATTAAAAATCAATTATGTCCTAAAATTTCACGAAGTTAAATTACCTTATTAACATGCATAACAGAAATTCCATAGTTATTAAAGATATCTACAAAATAAATAAAAAGGAATAACGTTCATTCTATATAAAATAAATGAAAACTAAAAAAATATAATAGATGCGGCTTCACCACAATCTTGCCGAATAGTCACCATTAAATGCATTTTCAAACTGGCGTTAAATTCTTCCAAATATGCTTCTAAATATCAAATTTTAAGTATATGTTTAAGCAAAAAAAGTTAATATATATATTTTTTTTCAATTTCTTTAACAGAATGCACATTTCAAGTGTATTATCTTAAATTTTTGCTTAGATAACACCTTATGTCACAATCGTATCGTTTCGAAAAAATATAATCGTAACTGGTCCCCGTTAGAGAGATATTATATAGATGTTTGCTTTTTAATATAAAAATTTCTCGATTAAACATATTTATACTGGAAAATTAAGGAATGAATTATTGAGTTGCTGAATTAGTTAAAAAAAAAAAAAAAAAAAAAAAAAAAAAGTTCTTGCTTAAAAGCTTATACTCGAAGTATAGTGGTATAGTGTTATAAAATTAAGTAAAAAGTCTAGTTGTATTATTTCCTGCCCTCTCTATCACAACAATATCACCTGTTAGAATAAATGCGACTTTTTTTTTTTTTTTTTTTTAACCCAAAGTGTCTCATTTTTACTTGTAGTGGAAATCATTTAATATTTTCGATATCTTTGTACAATTCAAAAATTTTAAATTGTAAAAAAAAATGAAATTATGTTTCAAATTTTTAAATTAAATAGTCCTTACTATATCTATAATTGGGTACAATAACAATTGAGAACATTTAATTGAAGAAATATCTAATTTATTAGCGGTATAATGGTTTAGCTCACATTTATTACAATTTTTTAATAGAATAATTTTAAAACACATTTTAGAATTATACAGGAAAAGTTGGTCAAGAACGTAAATTTATCCAATATAATAAAAAATAATAGTCTTTTAACAATATATTACATAATAAAAAAAAAAAAAAAAAAAAAAAAACTCTTTATTTTTGACAATGCTAAGTATGCTTTGTAGATAATGTAATGGCCTTATTTTTCGAGTTATCAATGAATGATTATTAAAAATAATAATAAACACGTCAAACATTCAGAAATGGGATCTTTTTTATGATATCTTGAAACTTCAGGACAAGGGAGAATATTTATAAATACTTGACGTCCACGCGCAGGATATCTGCGGGATCTACATACCTAATATGATTTTCAGAAAAAATCTCATAAATTTCAGGGTTTTTTCCTTCTTTTATGAAAAATATAGATTTAAATCTTTGACATTTGCATTATAATTTCAAATTAAAAAGAAATATATATTTTTTTCGCTGTTTACTTAAAAATTCTCAGATTTAAATTTTTGTTGCATTAAAAATCAATTATGTCCTAAAATTTCACGAAGTTAAATTACCTTATTAACATGCATAACAGAAATTCCATAGTTATTAAAGATATCTACAAAATAAATAAAAAGGAATAACGTTCATTCTATATAAAATAAATGAAAACTAAAAAAATATAATAGATGCGGCTTCACCACAATCTTGCCGAATAGTCACCATTAAATGCATTTTCAAACTGGCGTTAAATTCTTCCAAATATGCTTCTAAATATCAAATTTTAAGTATATGTTTAAGCAAAAAAAGTTAATATATATATTTTTTTTCAATTTCTTTAACAGAATGCACATTTCAAGTGTATTATCTTAAATTTTTGCTTAGATAACACCTTATGTCACAATCGTATCGTTTCGAAAAAATATAATCGTAACTGGTCCCCGTTAGAGAGATATTATATAGATGTTTGCTTTTTAATATAAAAATTTCTCGATTAAACATATTTATACTGGAAAATTAAGGAATGAATTATTGAGTTGCTGAATTAGTTAAAAAAAAAAAAAAAAAAAAAAAAAAGTTCTTGCTTAAAAGCTTATACTCGAAGTATAGTGGTATAGTGTTATAAAATTAAGTAAAAAGTCTAGTTGTATTATTTCCTGCCCTCTCTATCACAACAATATCACCTGTTAGAATAAATGCGACTTTTTTTTTTAATATTTTCGATATCTTTGTACAATTCAAAAATTTTAAATTGTAAAAAAAAATGAAATTATGTTTCAAATTTTTAAATTAAATAGTCCTTACTATATCTATAATTGGGTACAATAACAATTGAGAACATTTAATTGAAGAAATATCTAATTTATTAGCGGTATAATGGTTTAGCTCACATTTATTACAATTTTTTAATAGAATAATTTTAAAACACATTTTAGAATTATACAGGAAAAGTTGGTCAAGAACGTAAATTTATCCAATATAATAAAAAATAATAGTCTTTTAACAATATATTTTCGTTCAAATTAAATTAAATTTGAACAAAATATTTTTAAACATTTTAAGCCAAAAATGAGTTATTTTGAACATGTTAAAAATGTAAATTTGACAATAAACGCTTCGCACAAAATGTACATTTCTTATGAAAGAAAGAGTTTATTTCATGTATACTATGAACGAAAGTACATTATTTTAATACAAAATGTGCTTTTATATATAATGCCCTTATTTATAATTTCACAGAGTAGGATGAGTAACGGAATAAGAGTTTACAAGAAATATTTATGATTATGTGTTCCTTTTTATAAAATAGCACAAAATGATGAAAATATATTTATCTTTTTAAAATATGTCTATGCAAATCTCTTTATTTTTTATAAGAATGCTCGTAAAACTTTAAAGTAATTCATAAATAATTTTATATTTGACAAGTTTGGGATAAAATTATGAAACTTTTCCATGTTCTAAAACTTCTTTTAAAGTGATGAAAATAAAATTGATCTTTTTAAAATCATCAGATTTCATGAAGTAAATGTCAAAAGCTTATTATTATTAATAGTTGTCAAATCAAATGTCTTTAGTGCAGTGAAAAATCTTGGAAATAAATAAATAAATAACAGATTTTTAAAATTTTATTCAAAATAAAAGAAATTTTATAATGGTACGTTGGAAATAAAATATCAGAAAACACTTTATTAAAAGAATTTATTTATTGTCGTATATATTAAAATAGTTAATAGCATGATAAATTAATGACTAATATTTTAAAGCAAATATTGACGATTTAATTTTATAGATGCAATAAAATAAAACTCTAAACGCTGTCTTTTGCATTTGGTTACGTATGCAACTTGAAAAAGTAAAAAATCTCTTCTGTTTGGGATGATACATTATCTCTAATTTTTTATATTATTATATTTCACGTTAAAACATTATCTGGTTTATCAAAATATTACCAATCACAGAAACAAAAATAATATTTTTATAAGAACCGGAGTCCAATTTCATTCATATATGAAGAAAAACGTTGTCACTACTATGTTCCGAAAAATTAGCCTTTGGACAAAATAGACCCGACAAATTAACCTATGGAAAAGATAGACCCGACAAAACACTTTCGACAAAATAGTCCAAGGACAAAATAGTGCCATTTCATTTCATTTGGCCCACAGCAGGTAACAACTGTTAGGTATAGGTAGTAATACTCTTCCCTGGAACAATTATTTTATTAAATATTAATGTTTAATACTGCATATTTATAATATAAAGTATTAGTATTATAGATTTGAATAACATAGTTCATAATTTAAGAGATTATTGTAATTAATATTATTATTATAATTACCATAAGTTTGGTTGTTGTTGATTGGGTTTTACGTTGCACTAGTGCTGCGCAATGGGCAATTGGCGACGGTCTGGGACTCATCCCTAGAGGTGATCGGGAGACATGCCATCACAATTTTGATCCTACATGGAGAGGATGTCTGCTCCGCTTCGGTAACTCCCCAGAGGTATAATTTTGATAGGAAAACGGAAGACATTGCGGCCATGACAGATTTTACGTGAACTTGCCACCATTAGCGTACACGACGGTCTTTGGCCGGCTCAAGTACCGAACCTGCAATATCTCTATTACGAGCCCGGTGCTCTACCGACTGGGATACTGCGGCCCTATTATCATAAGGAAAATCAACGAAAGAAAACCTCTAAAATTTCTATTTCATAAAAGACTAATGTTTATTGAGAATGATTTAAATGTTTTTTAGTTTATTATAGTTTTTATGATTGGTTGTTGTATTAAAAAGGTTTTATCTCAGTGTTGATTCCTATTAAACCTAAATTTTAATTTTGTGAGTTAAGAATATTCGAAAAAATAATGATATGGAGTTCCTTGATTATTGCATTTCCATAGGTTATTAGGTAATTTATTTAATTTACATAGATATGACCGAACGCTTTAATGTTCAGAAGTAAAACAGAGTGCAATTCTACTGGGACAGATAAAATTTTGGTCAATTGTTTTCATTTCAGGATAAGTATATTTTCCTTTTGAAGAATTATACCAGTCATGTTGCTAGTCACTTATTATTTTAGAATTTAGATAAGAGAAAGAAGGAAAAGAGAAGAGGAACTTCACAGTCATAGATATATTTCTGTGTTAATTATTTTGCTAGTACATCTGCTTTTTCATTTCCGAAAGTACCCACATGTGACCTTGTCCAGCAGATTTGAATTTTATTAATTTTTTGAATTAATTTTTTCTCATTGCAGATTTTAATTACATTGAATTTAGGAAAAGGTCTTTTAAAGAGTTCTAATGCCGATATGTCATTTGTAAAGATTGTAACTATTATATTTTTGTAATTCAAATTTAAATACCAATTTATTGCTTAAATTAATACCAAGATATCTGCTTGGAAAATTGAATTTGTAATTCATTGATTTTTTTTTTGTTTTTATTATAAACAACAAAAGCACATGAGATGCCTTCTTCCTATTTCGAAACATCAATATGAGTTTCCAAAGCAGTAGGTGAAGAATATAAAATCACATCAACAAAAAAACTCCAACAACACAGCCACAGGATAAAATATCCCCGACAAAACAGTCCAACAAAATAGCTTGCTAAAATGCACCTAAAAAATCAGACGGACAAAATAGCTTTTAAAAATAGTCCATGAAAAATTAACCTTTGGAAAACATGCCCGGGCAAAACTTCCTCGACTAATTAGCCCTTCAAAGTAGACCGATAAAAAACAGCCAAGGATATGCTGGCTTTTAACAAAAGTAATGTGGAGGATTAAATAAAAAAGCGATTCGTTGACTATAAAAAATTACGGAATGAAGGAAGAAAACATAAAAATAATTTCCGATCATATATTACGTAAAAGAATTATTGCTTTTATGGAAAAATTCAAATTTGATATTTTAGTGTTTCTGTGAGTTTTGAGGTCTCCTGAGTTCATTTTTCAATTTTTATAGTGATGAAGGTATGTTTGTATGTGTGTGAGTGAATACGATAGCGTATGATCGCTGCGTTTGACTCAGATCAAATTCGATACGTATGCTAGAGGTTACACCAAACTACATAGATTTTAATGATGTAGAATTTAGTTTTTTTTTTCTTTACACGGACACAAAACAAAATTCTTATACATAACGATTTATGGTCTGAAATTATTTGAAGTTCGTTTAATAAGTTTAGGGGATCTTCTAAATTAAATTTTGCTTTTTTTTTTTCTCTTTTACGGTGATGTTTGTATTTATATGTGTCTATATGTATGTGAGTAAACGCGATGAAGTTTAAACACTAAATTCGATTGCATTCGAATATGTTATGTATATTATAGGTCACCATAGCATGGAATATCTTAATGAGTATAGGACTGATGTGCATATACATAAAGTGAATGAGTACGGTAGCGTCTAAATGCTGCATTCCATTAAACTCAAATTCAGTATGTATAATTTTAGGTCATCATAACATGAAATACATGAAGTTGAATGAATATAGGATTAACGTGCATGTGTACAGTGCTGGAAAAAAAAACACATGTTAATTGCCGTTTCTACCATAACAATGTAACGAAACTCAGTGATGACACGTGATGTTTAGCAATCACAGATGGCTTTTCCCTTTTTACATTTTATTGCCATTTGCAGCCGTTTAGTTATGGATTTCTGGCTACATCTGCCAGATGGCTGCATCTGGCTACATCTAAAATCAACTGCCAGATCTCTGGCTACATCAATCACAAAGTTCCATTCTCTAGCAGAGTCAAAGTAGGGTATTTCTATTCCATTTTAAGCTTAATCGGACCCACTGTGTGGAGTGGGAATACCGATGTAGATTCTCAAACTTTTAACAAATGAACGAAATACTGCTTGTCGGGAGAAAAGAGCATACAGCCTTACTCTGAGAGACTGCGAGACGAACTGGGTGATATTATTATAGGGAAAGGCCGTTTGTGATTGAATAGCACCACGTGTCGTCCCTGGGGTTCCACACACTTTTATGGCGGGAACGGCAACTGACACTTTTTTTTTTCTTTGCTGCTCAAGTGTAAAGATATTTTGTCTGTACTATAATTGAGTGAGTGAACGCAATAGTGTTTAGATGCTGCATTCAATTAAACTCATATTTAATATATATATATATATATATAACAGATCATAATCATGGGAAATATGTAGAAATTAATGATTGTAGGAATAATGTGGATATGTATGTAAGTGAGTAGACACGATAGCGTACAAAAACTGAATTTTCTATTGGCCTTAAACCTGGTAGATATGTTAATTGTCATCGTTACAAGAACTATTTATAGAATTTTATAAATTTGGGACTTATGGTACTATTTCAAGCGATAGAAATTTGAATTCCTTTGTATTACTAAGAACGATTATTCCTTAAAATTCGTTTTTTAATGATAAATTGTTAAAAACAGAAAAAAAGTGCTGTAAAATGTTACAATAATTGGCTAGAGTATGATCATTAACTTAATTATGTACGTATTGACCTCTCTTACATAGAAACACGGATGAGTTTTCACGTATCATGTCCTATAGAAGCTAAAACTAAATTGCGTTTAATTACTTAAAAGAGATTAAAATTGATTTAGAAACTGTTTTTTTGTTTGGTCGTTACTGAAAATTGCGTGCTTACCAGTCATAGTCCTTTTATAGGTACATAAAATAAATTCGAATAAAATGCGTTCCGTTGTATTCACACTCGAACTTTGGTAGAAGTACTCAAATTTTACATTTTCCTTTTGGGGTAATTTTATATTAGACGATTTTCATTTAACACTCTTCCATGTCCTATGCAATAAACTGTCAAATTAAATTAGAAGCATTTAGCTATATTAAAGGCAATAGCTAAGGGAAGGTTGTTTGGGTATATATATATATATATATATATATATATATATATAACGGAATTTTGCAGATTTGTCGAAATTTGTTTTTATTATATTTCACTTTAAACACTTGATATTATGTACTAAAGATTGAATCCACCCAGAGTTTTATCTGGCTACGACCTTGGCTATATTAAAGGCAAAAATTTTAAAATTGATTATGAATTACACGAGCAAAAAGTATCTGAAATACTTTATTCCTCAGATTGAACTATAGTTGGATCTTGTTGTGATCATGAATCGCCAAATGAGCCAAATGGTATGACAGTTTTCTAATGAAGAAGTTCTCACATTGGGTTATTTACTACAGTATTCTCTCGATTCAACCTTTTAAAACATCATTAAATACTAAATGTTCAGAAAGTCGAGTGAAGTCAATTCAGATTTTTAATTATGAAATTACAAGAACTGAAAATGACATAAGTGAGTTTAAGTAGAGTTTAAAGGAATAAATACAATACAAATATTCATTCGACACTTTAGACAAACATACTGTTGCGTACTCGGTGTTCGTGAATCGTCTGAGAATGAAAGAAGAATCTTGCAGAGGTTCAAAAAAATTATTTACAGAATATTTCGGAAGATTAGAGGTCTGTAAACTCAGTATCAACTCCAGTTTCACCAGAAAATACAGCTTAAATAACAGCTGACAACATAAAAACCACAGCACAAACTTTACCATAGTTTTAACACACACCAATAGGCTGCAATTCAATGGTAGAGAATTAGTCAAGCAGAGCTTTCTATTCCGTAAAGTCTTGCCGATAAACTCTCCTCAGTGATCTGAACGGGACCCCTTTTATAGCCTCCTATTAATTAAGATTTTTATAGTAATTCCCGTAATAATCGAGTTAGAGTTTAGACAATCGGTATACATATAATAAAGTTATTTTTTTTTTTTTTTTTTTTTTTTACCAATGTCGCCAAAATAGTCGTCAAAGATCGATAAATTCGCTAAATTCGTCACCAAGCCCATTACTTGCCCTAAACAAACTGATTTTTAAAAGAAAACAAGCTTTTTTAACGTAGAAACAACCTATAAAGGCAGAAAAATGACAATTTATAACCAGACTAAGCTTCTTAGAATGGAATTACATAAAAATAACTAGTATTATTTACAAATTCGTAACAATATATTTACATCTATGCATAATATGCACGAATTATTTTGATCTATTACACAAATATACTCATTATGCATACGTGTTATATTTATAAAAGCATATACATAACCTGTAAAAAGAAGTGATATCTAATAAAAAACAATACTATTGTAAAAGTCACCCCGCCCAGCAAAAACACTTGTCTTTCTTAGGCAGCCAATAAAAGAATTGATTTCAAATTTCGCCGCCACTATTGATTCCCGGAAACTCAATGCCTTGCTTAATGAAGATCTGCCAATAACTGCATGTATCTTTCAAATAAATCCTAGTCTCTTTCAACATTCCTTGTTATCTGTGTTAGTTTTTTGGCTGCAATATAAAGTTATAATTTAAAATTTTTTTACAGTGGGGTGCGTCCCCTATGTAGCCCTATGTAGAAGAATTTGTAATTACTAAAAATTTAGTTAGTAAAGATTAAAATATTATTTATGCACCCATCCCAAAATAATAGATAAAAAAAGACTTTATGAATTTGAATATATATATATATATATATATATATATATATATAGGAATAGATTATCAATGAATAAAATAAATTATCAATCAATAAAATGGAATAAAACCCCAAAAAAACACTGAGGTCTTCATCAGGGAGGCCCCTCAGTGTAGGGGTGAAAGAGAAGTTTTTGAAAGGACAGTAGCAATTAGCTAACAACTATCCTTAGTCCCTAACTTCTCACCAAACAGAAAACCACCATTAACTGAAAAGAAAACTGACATACATATAATTTAAAAAATCCAAAAACAATTATGAAATTTACAAATTTACAAAAGTAGCACAATTACAACAAATACTGCTTTTAAGAAGAAATATTTCTGGGAATGTGAATGCTGCACTTCATCCTATAAGTTTCTTCCTTGTAGGCAGCTGTAAATTAATTTAATCTAAAAAGGCGGGAGGGGGGGGGTTGTAATTAGTAAGTGAATAAATTAAATCTTAGCTCGAAACTTTTTCAATGCAAAGAATAAATACTGAAGTGAATTTTTTTATTTTCCCAGTATTCATGAGCTTATAAAGGCTGTTGATTTGGTAAGTGGCAGACAGAACTTTCTAGAAACCAAGTTTTCCCGAATCATAATGTTGTTATCTGGAACGTGTAAATCTCTCTGTTGAGCTATAAAGAATTCGGAAAGGTTTACTATGAAAGTTTAAACGATACATTGCGTTATAGTGGAAAGTCTGATTGAGATGTCGAGAATTTTTTTTAAAGAAATGATAACAGCAGTTTTCCAAAAAAGAGAAAATAATTAAACTTCTAAATGTTGTTGAAAAAGAAGGTAATTTTGAGAATATAATCAGTTTGTATGCTCTTAAGTGTACTAGGAGTAATTTCGCAAATTTTTAGTCCTTTTTTTTTTCCTTTAAATTTTTTAACTTCGCTTATGACATAAGCGTGGGTGACCAAAACAATTGGAGGGTTGATCATTTACTCCCCAAAAATATACTTTGTTCTTTGTTTCGACGCTGATAATTGATATTCCCTGGAATAGCATTTCAAATCTCATGGCAGTTGCATTTGCTTTTCTTCGTTAGAGAACATAAAGGTTTGAGAATTTGGAGTAGGGATAAGAGAGGGGGAGTGAAAGAATTCCTATATCTCCTAGCAGCTTTATTGATAGAATTATTTTCTGGAGTAAACGATTCAGGAAATCGCTCCAACATTGATTTCGTTTTCGATAAAGATAGCGTATAATATTTTTCTACGCCCTTTTTAAAATTATCTTGTCCTAAATTCTATGCATACGTTGCCAAATTTTTGTGAGGAATTGTGTGATATGCATTTGGATATTAAGTTTAGTTGAATTTTGCCATTTTTTTTCTTGAAATCATAGACTTTACTGGTATCCATTCACTTACTGACTGATGGAAGTTTATTTTGTTGCTTTTAACAATTGTGATTATTATGATTATTATTTTTTTTTTTAATGATTATTTTCAGTGTTTGCCTGTTCGATGATAAAAGCATTTCGGAAAGGAGCAATTCTCCGTCGGACGATTTCAGATCTCCCAACCCCACGTTGCGATCCTCCATGACTTCGTTTGAACTGTTTTCAGTCATTTTTTAGTTCGGAATATTTTTTTTTTTTTTTTTTTTTTTTTTTACACTTATGATTCCGTATTTCATTTTCCACGCTGAGATAGCATATCTGGGGATATTTTCGCATTGAGATGATCCTGGTTTCTAAAAAACAGATACATCCTTGCATAATTTTCTACAACATATTTTCTATCGAAAATGTACTTACGTTGACCTATTATAGAGATGTCGGAAAGTTTTGGGTACCTTATATTCTTTATACAATTGATTGTACAAAAGTATATTTATTTATTAACTTTATGTCATGCGATGAATGCATGTATCTCATGAAGATTTAATTAGCATAATAATGATTTTATTCAAAGTATACTTTTTTTTATTAAAGTTTTGTCACTTAAGAAAATTTTCTTTTGTTATTCAATAGGTAAATTTTGTAGGAATGAACAATTTTTTGAGACATTTTTTGAAATGGGCAATTACAATTTTTATTTTAATTGTTTATATGATAAAATGAAATGATTAATCTTACATATATACCGATTTCAGAAATTCGAAAATATTTTATGTTAATATTTTTATACAGAAAAAAATACCGTAATTTCCGGCCTATAATCCGCGGGTAAGATAAGCCAGATTTGCACCAGAAATTTTAATTGACAGATAAAGCCATATTTGCTCGAGCTGTTTCTTTGAAAGTATATAGACATTTTTGTTAAATGAAATATCTAATGAAGAAATAATGTTTTATACCTGCGGCTTATACACCGGGAATTACAGTAATTTATTATTACACATTTATAATTTTTCATTTAATGAAGTAATAAAAACTAAATTTTTCATCTCAACCTTTAAGAAAAAAGTATTCAAATATACTTTAAAATATGTAGTATTTGTATAAATGAGTTCACAATGTCATAGTCGCTGATACTATTCTCATAGCCATTGTTTATATCATAGTCAGTGATATTGTACTTTACATTTTAAACTTAATTCTTTAAATGTATATATAAAGATTATGCGCACCTGAAATCACAGTTTATAGAAATTTAACGGTTTTTTCAAAAGCGATAGATTTTTTTTTTATTTTTTTTTTCAATAAATTTGCTCGATTTTGCAATAAAATATATCCAAAGATTATTATTAGTATTATTATTATTATTATTATTATTATTATTTTGCAAACATTTATTAAAAAAATAAGAAATCTTAAAACATAAGACAACACTGAAAGTTTTTCATATTGAATTAATCATCGGCTCAAAGATAGTCCCATGTTTGTTTTCAATTTTCTATCATATATTCACAAAATTTTCACCAGAGAAACCTTATCCTGCAAAAATTATTTCAAATGTTTTCGAAATATGTTGCTTGGAGATATTTATAAGTATGATGAAAATATAAAATTTTCTGCAAAAAGCAGATATATGTGTAACCAGGAGGTAAAGGACACCATGCCAATTTCATTTGTGAAAAGAACATCATGCCCTTGATCAGAATATTTTACTTTATTACATTACTGCATTTTGCCATTAATAATTGTTTACGTACCATATGGAGATTTTTGTTAGTTGAAAAGTATAAAATAGTTGTTTTTGTGATATATTGTCTTTTACCTCTGGGATAAAACTATGTATTAGCGTAGCGCGAAAGTTCTGTCGAAATGAATTAAACGATTGACACCGGAAAGTTATCCTGAATAGTATTTATACAACTTTTAAGAAGGCATTTATTAAATACCTTTATAAATAAATTTTATATTACCATTAAATTTTTTAATAGTAATATCCACTTTGCTACATATATGCTGCCACTTTTTTTAAAGTGTAGTGTATTGTGAAAGCGGAAAAAAAGTATGGAAAACTTTTTTTGAAAGTTTTATTGTAAAATATGAAAAGTGAAAAACCCAATGAAAAACTTTACCGTAATTTTTTACGACTGAAATAAAGCATTTTAAATATTTTAATTGCAGTAATGTATTATATGAAAAGAAAAATTCGCAGTGATTAATATGGTGTGGGCGCCTCAATTACTTTGTGCAAGCAGAATACATGTTTTTCCTTCAGAATAAAATTACGTTTCTTCCTATAATTATTTCATAGAACCTTTTTAATTATTATATTACTTCGATCTGTTCGTTGTAAGGAAGAAAATAATAAAGCTTTACAATTCTATCTTTTAAAATTTCTGTAAAATATTCATGTATAATGTATACGGATATTTTTGTAATGTTTTAATGTTATGTTTAAAAAAAGAATGTTTTAAACAATGCATAGTATATTTGCAATTTTATTACAGAAAGTTTCCATTCATGTTATTTTTTTAAGACCATTTACATGCAAAGCTGATACCTTTTGTTATGTGGTCCTTAGACAATTTTTAACCAATCCTCAAAACACTTACACAATTTTATTGCCATATTCTGTGGTAATTTGAATAAACGTTAGATTTAATTAAAAAATAATTGGAATGAAATTTGAAGGATATTAAGTATATAAATAAATAAGGGAATTCTATAGAAGAGTAAACAATCATAATTCATTATCGTCTAAAATTTGTGCGTAAGAAATGTTTAATATTTTGTACAGGAGAAATATATTGTATTTACGATCAGTTTAACATAGAAAAAATAATCGTAACGCTGTTGTACAAAGAACGACATTTTTAAAGTACGACATGCCCTTACAAGACGGAAAAAAAGTGATGAATAATAGTGTCAATTAATTGCATATCTTAACTATGTTAGATTGCTTAAAAATGTTACTAATTAACTGAATATCAGTTCATGTTTATGTCGAAGATTTAAAGACTATCATTTTTTGTGTACCTGAAAAACTAGTATGATGTGGCCACCACATGACTTTCTTCTATATAATTTTACACAAAATTTAATCAATACAAATTGTTTATTAAATTATCAAATTATTTTTCATTATAAGTGCAGACAAATTTTATCTGACAGAATTATATCACTAAATGTCTAAAGAAAGCCATTTTTTTCGCAATTATCAGAAGAAATGCGATTTTTTTTCCGTTTAAAAAAAAATAAAAAATAAAAAATAAATAATAATAGAAAAAAAATCGATAACTTTGTTTTAAATTATCACAGATCTATACTTCAACCATTCATTTTAAAGGTATTGACGAGACCTTTCGAAAGATACCCATATTGAAAATTTACTCCCTCCGGGGGCATACTTCCCCTAGGAGTGGAAGCGATGCCCCCACATGCACATTTTTTTTTGTCTAGTCAACTACAACTGTTATCGATAATTCATATTAATTTTACAATCACACGATTAAGATAACTCTCATTATGTACATTTATACGAAATTTTGTCCTATACTGCCATATTAAAAATTTAGAAAAAATGCGATCACAGCTTCACCTGTTGAGCGAATGATCCACAAATCTAATCAGCACCGGTTTATGTCAGGGTCCAACTAAATCCCAAGTCTGGTTAAATGTCGTTCATTGGTTCGTGAGATACAGCGTCTACAAAATTTGTGATACACACACACACAGACTGACTGACAGACATTTTCTAAAATCAGTCGAATCGTGTTCAGGACATCCCAAAACGTGCAAATCCATCGAAAACTGGAGTTCGAAAATTTTCACGAATTCAATACTTTCTCTATATATACATATAGGAAAGAGTAATAAGCATAAAAAGTCATAGTATACTCGATAAAATTCGTCAGTAGAAAAAAATAGCCTATTACCTTAATACAAAAATCAAATTTCGCTATTAGATCACTAGGTCTGTAATTTATAAAATTCCTTTTTAAAAACTACTAGTGAAACAATTCATTATATGCACAAAATTTCAATTAATAATTCGTTACATTTATATATATATATATATATATAATATTATTTTTAAAAAATTAAATATGCATGAAACGTTAAATTATTTAGCTACTATTTATGAAATGCACAAAAGTAGTATCTAAACTTAACTGTATGGAAATGGCAACATCAAAAGCACATGTGCCGCTATTCATTATTTTTACTTGAAGACATATGCTAATTTTATTAAACAAGCAATAAAAGTTTTTTTAAGCCAATTACTTTTATGACTACCAGAAGCATAGCATCTCTGCGTTTAATAAATTTCAAGTTTTATGGCCTCCTATTGGAAAACTACGTATTGAGTTTGACATAATAAGAAAATTTAATCGTTTGTGCTTACAGTATGTAACTGTAAAAAAAAAAAATATGCAAATCACAATTTATATTTTAGTCAAACGTGACATTCTTTGCAATTGAAGATATTGATTTATTTCTTTTGCCGGTTAAAAACAAATAGTTTTGTAGGAAACACTTAAAGTTTATGTATATAGTTTATAAAAATAAACTGCTTATTTTACATCTTTGAATTAATAGAAACAAAAAGAATTAATGCAATAAATATATTATTTAGTATTTACCTACGTTTGAAAAATTCTTTTTATAGATATTTAACAATTTAAATCTTCTATATAAAGCACCCATTGACTTATTAATAGCAAATTTCAAGCATTCATTCTAACGAACATGTTTAATTTTGTAAAATTTTAGATATGAATTTTTTAAATATTTATGTCACATTTTTAATACGTATAAATCAGCTGTACATCTCATTATTTTCGCTTATTAAAAAAAAAATATTAGAGTTAAAAAATAAAATTAGCGGGATATTTAGTGCATTTGAATAAATGAAATCAAACGAATATTTTTACATAGATAATTTTAAAATACAGTCGACACCGGTTATAACGTACCTGGGATATAGCGTACTTTCGCTTATAACGTACTCAGATGCTTGGTCCCGAATGAAACCCTATATAATGTAATGGTTTACATCTTCATCTATAACGGACTATGCAAAAGCCTTAATCTGGTTAGAACGTACTTTTTAGACTGGAGTGAAAAGCCAAAATTGGATGTCAACCTTGTATTTCTGGAAATCGGTATATTTTCTTGGATACCGTCTTTCGATGTCTCCTTTATCGCCTTATATGTCTTTTATACCTTTAAAACTTTATCGCGGTTCGTTGAATTCCATACTGACTATTGAAAGTTCCATTATAAGTATTGAAAATGTAATTTTTACTGTGTCATCTAATCAAAGAAAACAACGAAAAATAACAGATTATTTTTCTAAATAAACATGTAAGTAGTAAAATGTTTTTTTTTTTCTTTTTTCTTATTTAATTTGAGAAAATCATAAACTTTCTATTTAAAATCTCTATTATTCCGAGTCCTATTATGCCCCTTTTTCTTTCTTTAGGCACTAAATTATATTGGAAATATTGCTTATAACGTACCATATTTTCTGGTCCCCTGACAGTACGTTATAACCGGTGTCGACTGTATTTCTGAAATGAAATTATTATATTTTGGTTGTAGTGAAAAATAATAAAATATGTATAATTAAATTCTTTTCTGATTGTTCCAAATGAAATATATTAAACATTAACACTTCATTTTGGATTATTAAGCATAATTTTTTCATAACTCACTGGTATAAAACTAATCTTTTATTAATAAATATAGTACTAGAAGAATGTTTTATAAAAATAACTGTTTCATGAATTAAATGACTTACAAATAAATATGTTTTGCTATTCAAAACCTTTTCTGTATTATTGTACCAGATTCAATATCACATTTTCTAAATCGAATAGAAATTGAGGTCAATTAAAAAACATATTAATAAAATTAAAATCGAAAATATTTTTTTTTTCCTCATGTAAGGGAATTATTTTATTTTTTCAAAATATTCCAAAATTTTAGGTACCACGAGGTCTTATTTAGTGCCCATGAGTGTTAACAGGCATTTTCTATCTTTGAAAATTTATCACTATATTCTGCGATAACTGTCATGAGGAACTTGAATTTATTTCGTAAAATTCTTCAAAGAATAATAAAATAAATGTAAACTACCCTCCACTCATGATCAAAATTTTAGGGGTTACTTTCTGATTACGAATAATTAAGATATTTGCCTCGCGGAAAATGAGAATAAAACTTAACTTTGATGAAGCATTTGCTTTCTATTTGTATTATTCTATAGTGGGTAGGTAAGTTTTATACCCTATCCCCCTCGGACTTTTATTTCAGACTCTAATAATTGTTCTCGTCGCAAAAGGATGTTATTTGACACAGATTCAAAAAGGAATGTGACTTTTTATAGGACAACCTTATTTTGATAATTGCCATGAGAAACATGGATTTCTTTCGTAAAATTTTGGATTTCTTTCGTAAAACTCTTCAGAGAATTATAAAATAATTGTAAACTACCCTCCACCTATGATCAGAATTTCAAGAATCTCTTTCTGATTACGAATAATTAAGACATTTGCCTCGTTGCAAGTGATAACAAAACCTAATTCAGATGATACAATTGCTTTCTATTTGTATTATTCCGGAGTACGTAGGTACGTTTTTTACCCTATCCCCCTCTGAAGCAAGATATATGAAATAGAGAAGTATTTCGGACTCTGATAATTGTTCACGTCTCAAAAGGATGTTCTTCTGACTCAGATTCGAAAAGGAATGCGATTGTTTTTAGGACAACCTTATTTTGTGTCTAAATCGATTTCAAAGTATGGAATGTTTGGGTTAATCCCGAGGTCTCGTGTGTAAGCTAACATGCATATCTATTTATGAGTAAAAATTTAATGATGTTTTAATTAAATGGTATTGTGCGTTTTACTAAACTGTGAGTTTTATGCTTAAAGTAATGGAGTTTTCATTTATAACTTACTGACAGATGCCAATGCTAACTGCACAATATTATCGTTAATAAAATGTATACTAGAACTCTTTTATAAAATCTAAAAGTTAACAAAACCTGTTTAATAATTTATATTGATTTGTTTTATTTTTGCTTAGCTTATATATTTGACTTTATTCTATACTGAAATAAACTTTTGTGTAAAACTCCATTCTAAGGATGCAATTCATCAGCATTATTTCGCTTCTTTTTACTGCAAGATTTTAAATAACTCTGGACAAGAAACACATGTGAGGTATTATTTAGTCCCATGACAAAGTAAAATATTTAAAAATATATTTATATATAAATATATATATATATATACATATATGAAGATTACTGTAGTACTAAAATTAAAATTTGCATGCATATAATCATAAATCCTTGCTTAACAAGTTCGCTAGTGCCTGATAAACATAACTAATGAGAATATATATATAAAGAAAGAAAGAAAGAAACTGCTTTCTCTGGTCATTTTGATAATGTATTTTTTTTTTTTAATATACTGCTTAAAAAAATCGTTAAACGAATGGTTATCATAGAAAAATAGTTTTTTTTTTTATAATTCTGCAATTTTAAGAAACAATTTTAATGGTGAAGTTAAAGAAAATTCTTTCAACTAACAAATACAAGTTTTCTGTATTTATATAAATTCGTATATGATTACAAAAATTATGTGTTTACGCATACATTTAAATTAAGTAACCCATGTTTACATTCATACATAATATAATAACATTTTACACATATTTTGTTTTAAGGAAATTTTCAAAATATCTGCTTTTTTAATTATTAAATATGTTTAAGTATATTAATTCCAGTATAATATAAGTTATCTTTAAGGAAAGACCGTATACCTTAATTTGAATTCTGTGAGTAGGAAAAAAAAAAAAAACTTGTTATCATTTTGTCCCCCACACTGGAATTAACTTATCAAGACATCGAAATACACTCATACATCCAGAAGGTTATTTCTTTCCATTAAGCTATTTGAGCTGGAAAATAAGGGCAAGCTAAAAAACTGCTGACGTAACATCACATCTTTTTCTAAGTAAAATTAACGTTAACTACTAGAATGATATTTAATAAACTAAGATTTTATTTTAATTTGGCATTTTGATCTTATTACACGATGAAATTAAATATTGAATAAAGAAGATAATGTCAGTAAAAATTCTGGTACCAAGAAATTTATATTGATTTTCTGATTGTTAATTTAAACAAAAAGGAAAAATGTTATCTAAATGAAAACCTAAATTCCTTTATTTAAAATAATAAATGAAAACTTTTTCATAATTAAGGTATTTATAAGATGAACAAAAACAGTAAAAAATAATTAACGTTTAAAATATAATTTTTCATGTGTAGACACACACACACACACGCGCGCGCACACACACGCTCACATACATATATATTAAGAATGTAAATAAAAATATATTTATTACATTTATAAATCAGTTAGTAGTTTACTATTACTTATTGTGCATTAACCCTACAAGGCTCAATTTTTTTTAGTGCGCGACAAAAATATATAGGTTGTAATTAGTGATCAGAAGAGAGGGAAAACTTATGAAAATTAAACCATATTTTACGGAAAAATCAACTTTTTAGCTTAACGTGCCGTATGTGGAACATACATAAAAATATGATTTACTAATACGTTTACTATTGTGATAAAAAAAAAAAAAAAAAAAAAAAAACTTACCTCTGCAAAATATATATTTCGTTATAACACATAGTATTTTTTTTTTTTGAGTCAAAACTGTTCAATAACTTTTTTTTTTTTTGAATTCAGACAAACGACTAACGTATCACTTTCATTCAAATTTCACACTGAGGGCAATATAACAAAAACACGAACGACATCTGTAGGCAAATATTCGTATTACTACATTGGTAAATGTCAGTAGCTTCTATCAAGATGTCAAGAGATGTCGCTACTAATAGTTTTATAGCTATAGGAACGATTAAAGTCGGTGTTCCACATATGAAACTTGGTGCCTTGTAGGGTTAAACATATTGTTGCTAATATAAAAGTAAATGGAAAATTTTATTGCTTTCAAGTCCGTAATTTTAATAATAATAATTTTATTTCCTTTGTAAAATAAAAGAAACGTCTGACCTATATTCTGAACCTTATAAGTCTGACCTTTTTTCTGAATTCAGGGGTGTAACTCTTTTTCGTTTCGGCAATTACATATTTTTTAATTAAATAAAATAAGAAATTTTAGTGAGAACATTCCATTACTTCATTTATCATTATGGACATCTCAGACGAATACCTGCAGACGATTTCCGTTCGAAATTATTGCTTTTAAATGTATGATGTAATACGTGACAAGTTACAGGGATTATAATAAGCATTTTTTTTTCTTTCAATTTTATACATAATTAAAAATAAATTAATAATAACCCGGCATTACTGCTAAGCAGTTTTCAGTTACGAAATCTAAAAAAAAATTCCTGAAAATAAAAATTTTAGAAAAAATACATTTATTTAAATTCATTTTTTTTCATTTGTTTATGCAAAGAGAAAAAAATTCTTTTTAAAGGGATTTTTTTTTTTTAATCGGATATTTATAAAGGAATTTTGAAAAATTACAATTTTCAAAAGAAATTGGTAATTGTCCATGGTACATTAGCTTCTCGAGTCTAAAATTCATCGAAGTTATTTATTAACAGTTACATCTTATGTCGATGCTGATGATTCTGTAAATTTTATTTTATTTTATTTTATTTTTTTTTTTGCCAACATTGATACATTTTTTTCTTTTTAAACATGTTCCTTTTTTTAACATGATGATGTTTATTATTATTGTTTTTTTACCACAATTTATTATTTTTGATCATTATACACACAAATAAAAAAAATGGTATATTTATACGTATTAGATTTAAAAACACAGTTTAAATTGTGAAGTTGTGTATATTAGATTTTGAGCTATAGCTTCTTCAAAAACAAGACAAATTACAGCATAATAGCTCTACCTTTCGGTTATATACACAAATGTAAACTCTATTAAGGAAAACATGTTATAGTTGTGCACATTTAGCTGTGTAATAAGGACATACACTCGTTCTCATAATTATAAGGACACCTGTTTTTCTACATTAACTAAACACTGAACACTATTATTTAAACAAATATATTTTTTATTAATTTGAGTTCCATCAATAGACGATATTTAAAAAATAATAATCATTTTTCTATCTTAAAAAACTTTAAATACGGTCAAAAAATTATTTTTCAGGTGTTCACAATTATAAGGACAGCTAGAATCTTAGTAATTTTTTTTTCAGTTATTCTTTAAATTAATGTTTTTTTGGGTCTCTTTTTTAGGGTGAAACAGTCAGAGACTCTCTCTTATATATATATATAATATTCAGTTTCAATACCATTTCATACAGCATAGATGATATTCTGAATACATTTGAACTATTTAAAATTGCTTTCCACTTGCATGCAGTTTTCTAATATAATAAGTTAATGTTTTTTTTCAAATTTTAGACCATGGGAAAGGCAATAATACAGAAGTTCCTTTCTTCAAACTTTAGAAGTAGAGCAAAAATGTAAGTCTTGTTGAAATAAAAATATATAATCAACCCCCTCCCCCTCCCTCTCTAAAATCTAACAAAAATGTGAGATTTCCATGTTTAAAATTTGCGTATAATCTCTTGATGTTCGTAATAATACAAAAAATTACTAAATCCATTCTTCCTTTAGTAGAAACAGCTCCCAAGAGCATCATAGATCCACCTTTAAAATGCCCGATTCATATCTGCTTTAAAAAAAATCTGCTCTGTCTTTCGCTGTCTTCAGATCGTGGCAGTAACTGTTAAAACCATTTGGCTAATCAAGAATAAAATGCTTTTCCCCCAAAAATGCAACATTTCACCATTTCATATTGTCTATATTCAAATTCAACACAGATGTCCTTTCCTCAATTAAATGCTTATTGATTATTACAGGTTTTTTATTCATTTTAACATATTATTAATTATTTTGACATGCATAAATGTGAACCCCATTCTTTAGTTAAAAATTACTAGCAAATTCAGTAGCAGTCATTTTGAGTAGAACAGTAATATGGATTATGAATCTTCGATCTCTGTAAAACAACTCTGATTTTGCATAAGATCTCTCTCCTATCGAACCAGCAGTTCCTTGTTTGATCACATTTCCTTCAGCTATTTTAGATCTTCGAATTTCATTAGAAATACGACGGATTGAAATCATCCCTCCACTTAAAAAACACATTTATCATACTTCACTACATGAACGTTCTTTTTTTTTTTTCGAGGAATTATCAGTTATGTCCGTCCAAGAAAAATTGAAGGCTTGTATATGAATTAATCTAGCCCAGTAGTTAACAAATTCGCATGTCAACTGTAATTTATCCGCTAGTAAGTTAAATAAAACGAAACAATCTTGACTGTACCTATAGTTATGAACATCTAAAAGCGTGGAGAAGAAATATTTTGCATAATTTTTTATTAATTTTGTTTCATATTAAAAAAATTATAACAGTTTTGGTTTTTAGAATACTAGATAAATTAAGTGCACTTAGTATAATTTTGTTCACAATTATTTTTACATTAGTTATTTCAAAACATAAACTGTCCTTATAAATATGAGAAGGAGTGCATATAATTTCATAGGAAAGAGAAAATTAATTAAAAAAAGAAAAAAAAAATGTTATTTTTTTTTCTTTACAGCTTACAAAGACATACAAGGCATAAGTTTAGTTTATTACAGAAGTTTGCTTCTAATCGCTTTCTTCACACCATTTTTCTTGAAGAGTATTTTTCTTCTCTTTTAATCGTAATTATATTACGGAGAAAATTTCACAATAAATAAAATGACGTGAAAACAGATGGTACAAACAGTTTCCCGAAATAAAATAAAATATTACCATGTTTCTAAGCATGTCAATATTCGGACATAAATTTACTACAATTGACTGATTCGGTCAAAACAATCTTTTTCTATTTTCAAATGTGAAGAACGATAAATAGAAAAATTCCACATATTTAACATTAAAATATTTCTACAGGCAGTCTATGGAACATTAATATGAAATCAATAATTTTATATTTAATAGACATCAATCATTTTTTTTTTCCAGATATTTTTATTCATGTCAAGGAAGAATACTTTTATTTTAAGAATTTTTATATAAATTTTAAAAGTTGTTTATCTTAATAAACTTTTAAAATTTATGCAAATAGAAATTTATAAAAATATTAATAGCTACAAAATATTCTTTATTTCCGTGTAATATTATATATATATATATATATATATATATATACGAGGTGTGGCTATTAAATAACGAGACTATTGCTGCTACAGATGAACTACATATGCGCCAAATCAGAACGACCGACAGCTGTGCAGCGTAAAGCATTCTCTTTCGATTGCAGCGCCTCCCGTGTTTGTAGAGAAATCAGTCTGGCCGTACCCTTCGTTTGTGTAAGAGGTGTTTGTTTCGTTTTGCCGAAAACGTGATAAGTAGAGCAACGAATTGCCGGGAAATTTCACGTGAAACTTGGTAAAACAACTAGTGAAACTTATCTTTTATTAAAACCAGTTTATGGCGATGAATGTTTATCACGTGTGCGAGTTTATGAGTGGTTCAACCGTTTCCAAGATGGCTGAGAAGACTTTGGAGATGATGACCGAAATTCAAAGCGATGATGATCCTTTTTTTTCGACATTCATGGTATTGTGTACCTTCACTGGGTTCCTGAATGTTAAACTATTAATCAACATTACTATCTTGAGGTGCTTGCTCAACTCCGTGAAGGGGTAAGGAAAAAAAGACCCGAATTGTGGAAGAACAAGTCCTGGGTCCTCCATGAAGACAACGCGCCGGCTCACACGTCATTGTCTGTCAAGACGTTTCTAGCCAAATGCAACATCCCAGTTTTAGACCATCCGCCTTATTTGCCTGACCTGGCCTCATGTGACTTTTATCCGTTCTCCAAAGTTAAATCTACATTAAAAGGAACAAAATTTGAGTCAGTTAAAGCTGTGAAAGAAAAAGCGGCACGCCTCATCCAGGAGCTCACAGGACAAGACTTCCAGCACTGTTTCGAACAATGGAAAATTCGCATGGAGCGTTGTAGGAATAGAGGAGGGGTGTATATTGAAGGTGATAATAACTAAATATGTATAAATTTAAAATAAAATGTTTTACAGCAATAGTCTCATTATTTAATAGCCACACCTCGTATATAAACCTTTAAGTGCTTATTTGTGGCTTATTTGTGTGTGTGGCTATAATTTCCAGATTATATAAATGTTAATGTTTAATAGTTTTGCTTTAAAATATTATCATATGCAAGCAGTTTTTTGTATTTTTTTAAATAATTGCAGAATAATTAATCGTGAAACCACATTTTTTTAAAAAAGAACTTTATAAGGTATACAAGGATGAGAACTTGGCACAGAACGCATATTACTATTTACAAAAGCAAATTTATTTTTGGTTCAGTCGAAGATTTGTTAAACATGAAAAAGTTTTTTTCATAAACGTTTATATAAAATGTGAGGTAAACTCTCGTTCCTGATTATTTTTCTATCGATGCCGCTTAGTACCGATGAAATCAAGATAATAAAATATATTGAATTTTAGTTCATTTTTAGTTATATTTTTTTTCTTGCAGTAATCTTTAATGCTGAATAGTTTTCCGAAATTCCTTTATTTTTCCTTTATATTCGAAAAACAGAAACAAACTTTTTTTTCTTTTTCAGGAAGACGTTTCTTCTTTAGTAATTTTAAGAATTTGCACAGAATTAAAAAAAAAAAAAAAAAAAAAAAAAAGTGTTTGAATATCTCAAAATCGAGCTGTCCGTTTTTACCAGTTATATCAAGTTTAACAGATGTTAAAAAAACATTACAATTTATACACTGTCAGTCGTGAGTTCGATTTTCTCTTTCTTGAAGATTTGAAGAACAATTTTAGTGAGTAACACATACCTAACACACGAAATGTCAATCAAAAATATATTTTATATATTTTATATCTACTACGCAAACACTGTATATATATATATATAAATCCGTTCATTGAAGTTCACATTTCAAACATGAATGTTTTCGAGAGGCAATAAATTTCGAAAAACATGACATAAAAATTAATTCCCCTTCTTACTGTATGCAGAAATAACACCATGAAATTACATAATTTCTAACTAAATATTTTTTTTAATTAGAATTATCTTAATAGCAAAAGTCATGATTGCCGGAATTCTTACAGAATAGAATGATGTATAATTATAACAGGTAAAATGCAGGTCTAACAATAGTGGCATCATTTAAATTTAACCTCTCTCTAAATTATACATAAGACATCCTCATGTTCTAGATAGTGTCACAAATATAATCTCGCAAGTAATTAGTTAAATCAATATTAGCTACTAAAATGCACCTATAAAAGAGATTTTTTAACATCCCCATTCATTTTTTTTTTTTTTTTTTTTTTTTTTTTTTTTTTTTTGTAATTTTACATAAGACATAAGATAAACTATTGCCAGTAATGTTCTGCAGAAATTTTTAATAGTGTACCTTCTGCATTAGTATGACATGTACATGTAGTATTTTAACAGAATGAAAATTTTACTTTGTAATAGGATAAAACTTTTGTATGCGTTTTCACACTGTTTTCTAATTGTTATATATTTTTCATCAATTTCAAACTAAATGAATACTACTACTTACCAGGATTTTCCTTTATTTGTCAAAAAATTATTCTTATAGGGAGCTAATGAAACTTATTGAATTATATAACAGTTACGCTTAAAGGAAGACAGATACTGCAGAGTATACCTATCTCACAAATAGAAATTCAAAAGTTCGATAGAAATGAATCCTACACAAAATAATATGCTTCGAAAAGTAAATTAAATTTTACACTAATCCTGTTCAATGTTTTTGGGGAAAAAAATGTCAGTTGAATAATAAGAGTCATTATTTAGGTTTAAGAAAACTTCTGTTTCCACAGTAATCGTCAGTAAAATATATTCGCTGACTCTTTGAGACACTTATATGTTAAATTTTAAAGAATATTATAAAAAATGTAACATAATTATATATTTTAATGAATTCGTACATTAAATATATAAATTGATCTTTACAATTACATTTTTTATTCTTCTTAATTAAGAAAAAAAAAAAAAAAAAAAAAAAAAAACAGAAATCTTTCGATTTTTTTGTTTTAGATATTCATTAAAAATACAGATCTAGGGAAAGATTGACAAAGCAAACTTTATGTATTTATAAAATAAATTTTAAATTTGAAGTTTTCTTTTTTTTTTCTTTATTTGAATATTGTTTTTTAAAACATACTTAAATTAAAAAACTAAGTGATCAAAATTAAAAACAAAGAGATCAATAAAAAAATCAAAATGTATGATATTCCTAAACAGAAGATGATGCGATTAATCACAATACTTTAGCGAAGAATGTCATCAATTTTTATGTTTTAGGGCTGAAAATCATATTTAGTAAAGTTTTTACTATAATTTCATTCATTTTTACTTCCATTACCCGACTACCTTAGGGAATGGAAGTATTGTATTTGACTAGAAAATTCGATATCGAGCTGTCACCTAATTTCCACGTTTTAAGGTCTCCTGATTCCAAAAAAGTGTTTTTTTTTTTTTTTTTTTTACAATTGGTCAGTGTGTGTGTTTATGTATGTGTAGAATCTTCTGACTATCATATCTCAAAAACTAACAAAGATATAATGACGATACTTCAGAATTGATACGGGTATGTTGTACAGATGAATCTTTTTAATTTTGGTGAAAATTCAAAAGCCGGAATGTGACTTCGGAAACCGTGAGACCGCAAGTCCGTATCTCAAAAACAGCTCTAACGATTTTCTGTAAAGTTGTTATATAAACACTCCATTAGATGGCCTTTCGAATGATATAGCTGGTTAGATTAGAAAAATTGACAGGCGTCCTGTATAAATAGCTCAATTTTAGCGCTTGCAAGTGCGTTCTTTAAAAATGTCTGTACATTTTTGTTTTTCATACTCGCCATATTAACTTCCTTTTAGATATCCTTTCATGTGTAACTGTTATTTTTCCGATCAACTATTGAGTATGCCAAGTTTTATTAAAAGTCGGTATCTCTCAATTTTCTTCAAAATGTTTACATAAATCCATTTTAGATATCCATTAATGTATTACCCAGTTATTACAGAAAAATTAACAGTCATCTTAATAAGTAGGCCAGTTTTAGATCTGTGAAATTGGTGTTTAAAATAATAGCTCTAGCTATTTTTTTTTTCTTATTTTTTAACTCGCTAAGTAAACTTCGTTTTACGTGTCTTTGTACGTGTATCAGCTATCTCCTTCCGGAAAATTGTTATGGGTTTACTTTGTCAGGTCAGTATTATATATTCTCATCACATTATCTCCGAAAATTGCATATAATTCGTATAACAGTGGGTAATGGAAGTCGTTTTGTTGTTTTACACCAGATTTTGGTTTCCTAAATATATTTTTAAGGTTCACTATTTGTCTTCATTTGATAAATTATGCAAAAGTAAAGTAAATATTTTGTTGTTCTACGCAATATTTTCATCTAATAATGGTTTACATGCAGATTCTATTTCATTTCTAATTTTACTGATTTCTGAAACTTTCTGATTTTTACTGAACTTTTCCCAAAGTGTCTCTCAAAAACTGTATTAGAAAATAAAATAATTTTGAAATATATAAATGATTTATACTTCACGCCTCTTCATATAACACTTCTTGCAGTAGCTTAAATAAATATGCTCATAACCGTATAAATCGACGAATTCAGACAATTTCTATAACGTATTCAGCATTTGATGACCGCAATTATTGCTCTATTTTTTATACAATACGTTCCGTAAATAATAGTAATATACTTAGAGATATTTTAAGAAATATTTTTTCTGATGTGAGTGCTGAAGAGTGTGAAATATTTTTTCAGTGAATTTATTAAATAAACATTCTATTGAGATCATAAAACTATTTTGTTTATATTTTGAAAAATAAAGTTCATCTAAATCGCATACCAAAAGATAAAGGAAAATATTAGACGGACTATCTTTGAAGTTTATTTTAAAATATGAGCTGCTATTTTCTTATACAGAATGATTTAAATATTGATGAGAGATTATCAAAAATCAATTATGTATGGGTACATTTACTTTGATGTTTAATGCATGTCATGCTTTCACCTGCAGATGAACCATTATCCTGTAGCAGGAATCTCAAGAACCGATGGCAACTGGTGCAAAAAATGAGACGAGATATTTCTAGGGCTTGGAAAAAGGAATATCTCAGTTCCTTGCAATTAAGAAATAAATGGCAACATCCTGCAACAAATATCAAGGAAGGAGAATTGGTGGTTATCATAGACCACAGCTGCTCACCTTTATCCTGGCCAATTGGTTGAATTACAAAGGTTCACACCGGTAGCGACGGACTGGTCAGAGTAGTGTCTATAAAAACTAAAGACTCTGTTTTTAAAATAACAATTAACAAAATTGCTGTTCTCCCTTTATATCAGGACTAGCGCCCTGATAGGGTGGGAGTCATGTTCGATTCCCACCATCCAGTCATATTCGATTCCTACCATAATCGAATTCCGCACTTAATGACACTTTCGATTTAACTGTTTTCTTCTCAACTTTACTTTTTTTCTGTTCAATAGGTACGAACATCTCAACTCTACTAAAACAGAAACCGCAAAGAACAGTTTATGAAATGTTCTTTTTCATCCGCACGGTAGCTTGCATGCTATCTTTCGCATTATTCGCAATTATTACTTCACATTATAATCTTTGCATTATTACTTGCATTATATTGTTTATGTTAAATATTCAATCGCATTGTTTTATCACAACTTATGTCTTTAACACATATCAAATCTGTGTATTGTATATTTAATATAGTTTTGGTTTGTGAATGAAAGAATGAGTATTTATTGTTATCTTCACATCACGTTACATAACAATGCAAAAATACGAGTTAGTTTTAATATCGAATGATAATATAAACTTTTATAAAAAAAATTTACATATGAAGCATATTTTTCGATTCACGGACAATTATAATTCTTCTCTTAACTAAATAAATATTAATTCTAATAATTTAAATATTTAGATGCGAGTAAATGTTTCTTACGCAATTTTAAGACAATGTGGATGTAGTCTGTAAATGTGATATAATTTTATTCAAAAAACACTAAACATTGTTATGGAAGAGTAGTACTTAAGGGATGTATACCATGTATTAAGTACTGTACTTAGAATGATTAAAGTGCTCTATTTAGAATCCGGCCTTTGTAGTCTGGTCGTAATTAGAAGTTTACAGGTCAGAAGTTGTATCGACTGAAAACTATGATGTAGACATAAATCGAATTTTGCACGTTAAATCTGCCATGGTAGAAAATTCCTCCGAGATCCTAACAAATTTATACATCTTGTGTGCTATATCAAGGACTGTTAGACTTTCATTTACGAGCTGATAATGCTGACATCATTCGTATGTTTTTCGAGATGAAATGGGACATCCACCCTTGTGGTGCTCATCGAAGGGAAGTCGTTACCTTCTTGCTTTAATTCCGCAAGTGTCAATGCTCGTTTCAGAGTTTTTGTAAGTTGCATAAGTAACAATAATAACAAAATTTTGAATGAAGTATTGTGGGTATAATTTTAGAAAAATAATGTAATGTAACAGTACGAAGACAAATATTGCAGACTAGGGGCATGTAAATAAAAGCTTATTGGTTTCAACATATGGTGTTACATTCGTCATTCTCAAGAAACCCAAATCCAGAATTTAATAATTCAACACCTTCAATAACCATCAACACTCCCATCAAATACTTTTAAAATTTTATTTTACTTTAAATGCTTTAGAATGCCAATGTATGTTTACGCGTAAGCTTGGAAAAAAAAAGTACGATAAAATAGAAAATATCGTGAGTGTGTGAAACATACGATAATTCCTGTAACAAAAAAGGGCCAGTCTTTATAACTTTATGACGTATTTTAGAAATGTGTTTTTCGACTATTTTTGACTCTTCTGTTACTTGTGTCCGTTACGGAACATAATATATGGGAGATATTTAAAAGGGAGATACTTTTATATTTTCTCAACTGATAACCTTTCATTTTATAGAGGTCATAAAATGTCGTTATCGAGGTTAAAATGAGATTATTAGACATTTATATTTTAGCAGAAATTTCTTTGAATTAAATTTATGAGCGCTAATTTTAAATACGATATTTGGATTATATATGGTAGAGGTGTCCCATGTTTAGATATACTGATGTAACATAATAACTAACAATAACATGTCAAAATTAAAAATGAAAAGTAAACTTTTACTAAACCACAAAATAAAATGCCTCACAAATTAACCTCTGGAATCACACTAATGAGAAAATTTAATTGTAATTGTCTTAGTTTTTTAACCTGTTATAGTTTACAACACCCCGAAATGTCAGGAAAATGACAAATGTGATATTTTTATACTTCCCTATAAACCAAAAGAGCACGGAAATTAAAAAAAAAATAAATGCCAATTTATTAATATATTAATGTATTATGTGTGCATTCTTTTGTGACTTTGATTTAAAAAATATAGTTGTATGTATAGTTTTAAATTGCATAGTACGATTGTTAAAACACACTGAAATAGAAAGTTTAACATTGAATTAAATAACTGCATTTTTTTTCTTTTTTTCTTTCTTTCTTTTTTTTTTTTTTTTTTTTTTAATTATTATGTGCTTCATATAAATGCAAAACTTCTTTTTTGAACTTTTGATAAATTATTAAGAAAAACTTTCTACTATTTTTTCCTAATTCTTCAAGCATTTTTATAAGAATTACAAATTATTTGAAAAAAAAAATGCTCATTTTTTATTACTTAATTATTTATAAATGATTTAACGTTCTTAAATATTTGAATATTATAAATATTTAAAAAATATTGTTGAAATTTTATAAATGAAAGTGGTAGGCATTAGGAAGTAGACTATCAGAGGTTGCATTATCTCGAATTTTTCTTAATCATTGGTGACATAATAAAAATAGTGCATTTTTGGGGTTAAAATAACGATTTAAATAATTATAGAGGCAGTTTTGAAAAATATAATAGAATTCTCTTTACATTCACACACATATGGAACTATGTTAGCATACGCTTACAAAAAATAAATAAATAAATACAACAGATATTATAAGCAGTACTAACTAAATTTCTTAATGGAATTTTTACTGCATCATAATCACAAATCGAATTTATCTTCTATAAATAAGGTTACTGTTTAAATATGTTTCTAAATTTTTTTACTGTCTTTTATTTATAGAATGTAGGACTTCTCTATAGGGCTTTATCTTTTAATATTTAAGATAAGATAAATGAGTATAATATGTAGTCAATGTAGAACTGTTATTACCACGGAATTCCTTTGAATATTGTTAAAAAATCAACTTAAAGATTTTTTTCTTTACTGTAGCCACCAATATAGAAGATAAAGTTGTTCTGTTAATACGCTGCATTATAAAAATTAATATATGTGCTTGAGATGCAGATAGTTCAGTTATGTATTTATAAGTTACCAGTAGCATTTTTTTCCAGACAAATCTTATTTTTTTATGATATTGTTTCTTATAAAAGTAATTCATGTTGACCTTAGGTAAATTTCGCAATGTTTTTGTAGAATAATTTTAAATCCTATAGTAAATTAGACTTCTTAAAACCAAATACACTACTTAATCAGTTGCAAAAGTGTGTGAACGATAAAAGTCAATTCTTTTGGATAGTTAAAATGAAATTATTTTTGTGAACCTTAAAGGTGGCACATGCTTCTTGAGATAAAAAAAAAACACATAAGATTTCCCATATCCATAATAACATGAGTTTATAATAATTATTAAAAAAATCAAAATATCTGCATTGCATAACCAATTTGCAGCATTATTAATGTTTATATATGTAGACAGAGGTATATTGTATTAAAACTGTTATCATACAGTAAAAAATGTCTTCAGTTTGTACCACTGACAGCAAGTAGTAATTTCAATGTTACTTTGTCGACGTTGAATAATTCAATGATTGTTTTTTATTAAAATCATGATTTGATTTAATTCAAATTTAAATGTGTTTGTATTTATTTCTATTCAAAACATCATTAATTTCTACATATTCTTCAAAAATATGTTTCAGTGATATAAAATTCTATTCTTAAGGATTATTTATAGAATATTATTAAAACTAGTAAATTACTGAAATTTATTCATTCTAAATATGCACAAAAGGAAATAGGTAGTCGAGAAAAATGAGCCCCTGAACAAAGAATGTGGGTTTCGCATTCACAGGACAATACAGAATGATAAATGGGGAGAGTGGAATTTCCAAAGGATTTATATTTACTAGAGCATCACCTTGTTCCTTACACTAATAGCTGAAAACAAATCCTACTTTCTATGTAATGATAGAAATATTTTATCTCCTGTAAGAAAATTGAATAAGAAATATATTGAAAAAATTGGTTTTATTTAGACATTCTTTAAATGAAATACAGAAGCTATTGCATCTAATTCTGATTACGGTCATATATTACATTTCTATTTAGAGTAATCTATAGACTTAATATTCTAAAAAAAAAATAAATGAAGAATTTCATTATATTTCAAATTTATGTGAAATCTCAAGTAGGAATAAATACATTAGGTACTGTTATGTCAGGTAATGCAGTGTAAAAATTTAAACGAAATTTACAATTGTTTAATTTTACTGAATGAGAAGATACAAATGTAATTGATATCATTATAATACAAATCAGTTTCGTTGATTTACACTCTAAGATGTTTTCTCGTGAGATTACGGTTAAAAATTGGCAAATGTGTTTTTATCACTGACCATAGAATAAAGTTACATCCGTAAATGTTATAGACGTTTTTCTGGAAGAAGGTAAGTTTGATAAACGTTCAAGACTGAAATGTACAGCTATTTGTTTTAAGTACAAATACTATAATTTTTCAAGAAGAAGAAAGCTGGCCATAAAATTTTCCTGCGAAATTCTCGAAATATACTGAAATTTCTTAGTATGATTAAAAGATAAATTTTAAATTCCAATTTTTTTAACAATACACTACAAGAAGATAACAAATTTGGTGGGAATAAATAAAAAATTTAAAGATTTACATACGATTAAATTAAATATAAAGATTTCCAGGAATATGAAAGCAGGTAAACTATAAAATCACGCACTACAATAAAAGACCCTCAATATTGTCAAGAAATGCAATCATTGCTTCCGTGTTTTTGATTTAAAGTAGATGATGATATAAAGTACATGGTGATATAAAACTTGTTTCAGAATAGAAATTTCAAAAATATTATTTCTTTAAAGGACCATATTTTTTTCTTGATGTCCCTACTTGTCAGAGGTGCCAAGTTAGTACTAACGAAAAATTAATTTCATAATACAGATAAAGAAATAGTAAATTTTAATTCAGTCTTACGTAATCGTAGACACTTATTGCAACATAGAGCTGTGGCAAACCGTATGTATTCGTTACTAAGATACGGGTATTCTTTCAGTCTCCAAGTAGCGAATCGGTAGTTTTGAATTTGACTCTTTACTTATTACTTTCGTTAATGTTACCTGAGTAACATGAATCGTATCATTCACGTACCGCAGAACAAAGTTCGAATGTTTGTGCGGGGAGACTGATGCGAAAGATGACGTGCCTTATATATGTTACTTGTTATTAGAATGATGCGATTTGGTTTAATTGTTTCCGTATCTCTATATATTAAAAAAAAGTTACTGTCCCTGGCGTCAATTTTTTTTTTTGTCTGCGACAGCATCTTCTAACGGAGGGTCCTTCGCGTCATGAGAGGTATCAATGTGTTCCGAAGGAAGACATTTCAGCCGCTTAGAAATTTCTATCATTTTAATTAAAGAAGTTATTAACTAAAAACGACAAGTTTATGAAGGTACTGTATTTGCCATTTTGAAAAAAGTTTCTCCCAGTGACGTTGTTCTTCTGTCATGAAGTCATTTTACACGAGAAAATTAAAATATGATCCATGGTTGTACGTAGGTAGATAGGTTGGTTGGATTTAACGCCGCGCCAATACTGAGCTTTGGGTAATTGGCGACGGTATGGGACGCACCCCTAGTGATGTTTCAGAGACATGTCATCACAATTTTGAACCTTCATGGAGGGCATCCCCCTCCGCTTTGTTGATCCCCAGAGGTATAGTGGGGATGAGAACATGGAGGACTTTCCAAACACGACAGATTTTATGTGCACCAGCCACTAAGAGTGTACACGACGGTCTTTGGCCAGCTCAAGTATTAAATCGGCAATCTTCCAATTACGTGCTCAGCGCTTTACCGACTAGGGTACCGCGGCCCGAAACCATGGATGTAAAAATAAAGAAAATAAATATCAACTTTTTTTCTCTACTTTTATAAGATTAATCTTCTTACACGGGAAAATTAAAATATGATCCATGGTTGTAGGTAGGTGGATAATTAGGTAGGTTGTGATTGACGTCGCACTATTACTGCGCTATGGATAATTGGCGACGGTCTGGGACGCACCCCTACGGATGTTCCGAAGACATGTCACCACAGTTTTGGTTCTACAAGAAGGGGATAGCTCCCCAGCTTCGGTAGCCCCAGAGGTATACTTTTGATGGGAACACGGAGGATATTGTGGTCACCACATATTTTACGTGCACCAACCATCATTAGTGTACACGAAGGTGTTTGGTCGGCTCGAGAACCGAACCCACAATCTTCCAATTACGAGCTCGGCGCTCTACAGACTGGGGTACGGTGGTCCAGATTTAAGGTTGTAGAAAAGAAATAAAAAGGGTTATATACTAAAGCTGTAATGCAAAATGGTCTAGATATATAAATATTATATATTTTAATTTGATACTGAGTATGAGGATTTCCATAATAATTTTCTGCTTTTGTCTTGTAATATGGACGATTAATATTCCTTTTCAGTGAAAGAAAGCAGCAAATAAGCGGGCAGAGTTCTGCATGTGTCAATAAGTAAAGTAAGTCGGGGAGGAGGCGAAGTCTCCTTCGGGGGTTGGTGAGCGGAGCGAGCGGGGGGCAGAGCCCCCTAGTGATTTAAATTTTCGTAGTTGCGGCGTTCATAGTTTTGTTTCTTGAAAATTCATTATGTAAAAGAGAACATTTAAATTTTTTTGCTTGCACGATAATGTATCATATCAGTTTCGTTTTAGTATGATTTGATCACGTTCGCAATTTTGATATAGTACATTTACTGTGTAAAGGAAAGGAACTTAATTTCCGAGTTCCTTTTTTTTCTTTTTTGCTTCCCTAAAAATATATGATTAAAAATTATACCGTTTTATTTAAATATATATATATATATATATATATATATCTTTTTTCATACTATTATTATTCCCACAGCAGGCCCACTTTTTGCGCAGAGAAAAATTATATTACAATAAAAAATTCATAAATAAAACGTTAACTTTGAAAGCGAATAAAAAAGCAAGTAATCGAAGAAAAGTACCGAAATTATATACAATGAAAGAACAAAATTAAATTTTTATCCTCAACAGAATTTAGTTTAAACGAGAGGCATACTTTTATTTACTTTTCTTTTATAAGTACAACATGACTACTGCTTTAATTCAAATATTTCACATTGTCACCATTTGCTATGTTTCACATTGACTATCTCAGTGAATATAGTAACGGTCGCTAAAGAACGTAACATCATTTTTCAAAGGAAAAAGAAAATAGTTATTTATTTTAGTTTATTTATTTTGCGTTATTCATGCATTTATATGGAAGAATAGACTAAACAGTGCCGTATTTTGTAATAAATTAAATTTTGTTTGATGCAGAATATTATATCTGTCCCTTAGAAAGCAAAAATAGGCACCATTTTATTTATTTATCATTAACTGGAAGTTGTCGGAAGTCCTATATTATTGAAGGTTCTCTACTGCAAAATGGTAATGACGATGTTTTGATGTTTTCTGAATAAAATAGTTCTTTCATCTTTATAAATCTATTTTTGAAGATTTGAGTTCAGTACCAATACTCATGAAAGTGCGTATTTTTGAAATTTATGGTGTTAGTACAAAGGAATTAGATTTATTGTTCTAAATGAACACATATATGGATTTATAATTAATTTGCCGTATATGCTTTGTAGGGAATAAATTTATAAAATATATATATTTATAATTTTTTTTCGATTCGAAATTCAGTGTTTTAATATAAAATTTTAATACAAATTTTACATGATTGAATTAGGAATATGATTTTAAAGTAATTTACTTTTCACTTGTTGTCTGTAAAAGCCTCTGAATATGAAAAAAAATATCTTTGAAAAGAGTCATATTGTGTTCAAAATTGTTTTGTTAAATGTTTCTCTTAAATATTTAAACAATTTTCACAATTTGATTTTTACAATATAAATACACAACATTTTTTTTTCTATTCTCTGTATTGTGAAAACAGCTTCAGTAATGCAGTTCGGACAATAACATTCATTACTGCTCTGTTTGCATCCCCTTTCTATATAGTACCGAAAGTAACGAGTAACGAACACTTAGTAACAGGTAGTAAGTTTGAAAATAATGTATACATACGGATAATAATTACAAAACTTTGAATAAACACAATAAGTATACAAGTCCCTTCGTCAGGCGAACAAAGAAGGCACAAATCATTTTTTCGTTAATTTTACATCTCTATTACAAAATAATGCACTTTTTTTTCCGTATAAAATTACGGACAATCCATTATAACTTAATGCCTCTGCTATTTATTATTGATCTCAATTCCTACGTTTCGTTTTTTTTTTTTTTATTATTTTTTTTTTTTTATTATTATTATTATTTTTTTTTCTGGTCTACTGTTATTGTATCTTCTGACTGGTGTCAATTGTCTTTTTGACACATTTGTGATTATGTTTTTTTTTTTTTTTTTTTTTTTTTTTTTTTCAGTGCTGTTTTCTATGATCATTTTTGTTGAACAAACTTGCAACATTTTAGCACAGTTGGTCATTTCTAAGTTCACTTGTTATATTTTTAATCACATAAAACCATTACTGACTAAGTATTTTTTTTAAACGTTCTGTCACACGCGAAAAGATAAAAATAAAAATAAATAACTAAATAATATTTTGTAAATTTTTCTTGAGGTACAATAATTAAAATATAAAAATGCTACATTAATAATAAATATAGCGCTGTACTAAAGTATTTCATTTTCTGCACATGAAATAATATTCACCATATACGTAACACTGTAACTTTTGGGAGCGTACCGTTGCGTTAAATTCAAAACATGGCATATATACTTTTTAAGTCAAATTTTCTTAAAAATAAAAGCCTGGTAATGGTTTTCATTTTCAAGCACACAATTTTTAACCCAGTGTAAAATTTGTTGAGGTATACTCTATTATTTTCACAGAAATTAGTTGATGAACACAGAAAAACTGACGTTTATGTTTGTTGAAGAAAAAAAATGACATTAAACAATTTAAGTTTTAATAGTTTGAATTCAATTTTTAAAAAACTTATTTTAATATTTTGATGTTTTAATTGCGATCCATTTGTTGCATTCGTTCACTAAACATTTGAGGTAAATATTGTTTTTCCATATTTTAAATTGGTTTATTAACTAAATTGGATTTAAAATTACAACGAATTAGAAACAGAAGAATGTACTGAAATGTTAATTGTTTGTAAATAGACATTGTTTATTAAAACATTACAATGAATCTTTTATCATTAAGTAAATATATCCCATAAATCTTAATTATTTTTTTAAATGTATTGATATATTTATTATGTATTTATGTATTATGTATTTTATTTATATTTATATATGTTGTAAAATTAAGATATTTATTTTCTCATTAGAACTGAAATGTAATTATTGTTTACTATTTATTTATGTATAAATAGAAACCTAATCTTTCATAAAAAAATATCATAGTTCTTAGTGATATTGACAAAGATTAATCTTCTTCCTCCAGCAATTTAATCACTCCTTATGAGAAAAATAGGTTTGGTGCAATATTTAAAATATGTTTATTTAGATTTTCTATTGCAAATATTTTGTTTTATACTTATAAAATAATCTTATATTTCGCATTTTAATCATTTTAATCATTTTTTTTCAATCTCTATTATTTGTGTTTGAAGGAATTTTGTGTATTTAGAGTAATTTTCTGAAACAGATTATTATGATTAAGTATGAAAAAGTTACTCGATAAAGAATACAGAGCGATAAAAGGGTGGATCTTAAGAACATTCCAGAATAAATTTAAAAACTTGGCTTTATGTTTGAAGGAACCAATAATTTTGAATTTTCTCTATTACGTAGCTTGGTCACTTTATTAACATATAAATTACATTTAGAAACAAAAATCAATTTTACGTTCCTCTTGTGTTTTCTTTGTATCTGGTTATTTAATGTACATAATGTTAGTTACAATCATAATTAATCATAATGTTAGTCATAATGTTAATCATAATGTTAATCATAATGTTAGTTAATCAAAATTATTTTTTAAAGAAATGTGTATTTACTTTTTTTCTAGCTTATACATCACTGTGACTTAGATATGCAGGTTATCTTTGAGTCATCGGCTGGATTTTCTTTTTAAAGGTGGTACTGTAAAACATATATCTGCAATAATTAACTTAAAGAACAGTGCTTGGGAAAACTAATTGAAATAGTTATAAATAACAACCTTGGAAAAGATTATTGTATTTTGTTAACTTTACGTTTTACAAATCTGAGGAAACAGTTAGTTGCTGATTACACTATTAATGTTATTTATATTTATTGTGTATATCAGTACACTAACCAATAAATTTTCATAAATACGCATGTAGAATTAATATTTAGTCAAAATTAGAATATTCTTTGGTTTTAAATTGAACGTCTGGTACTGTACACATATTTTTAATGTTCTATACTGTTACATAAGTAATTTTAAAGTGAATTTCTACAGTAATGTGTTGTTTTCTCTCTGTTTTCGTATCCAAATGAGTGCTATCACTAACGCTTCAGGCATTTCGGGATTTTACCAAATTAGCGGTGAGATTAATAAATGGCTGTTTTCACCTTCTTACTAGGGAATAATTCACAGTCAACTTGAATAGCACATATGATTTTCAGGAAATTCTAAAATTATTTACTGACACTGGAGGTGGGTAGAAATACAGACAGACGATCATTAAGTCAGAAAGATAAATTAATTCAAATCACATTCACTCTTAAAAATTTAAAGAAAGCTTTGAAATGCTTAAAAAATTAAAATGCAATTCCATCTATTTCCTTATACAGCCCTTAATACATATGAATATTTTTGTTCAGCCTTCTAAAACAATAATTGCACTATGTACAATAGAAAACATTCTTTTGTGCATATGAATAACACATTACAATTTTAAGAGGATTTATGTAAAGTTATTAAAATATATGTTTCATCTAAAAAACTCTCATTGAACGTAATGCTTTGAAAAACGTGTGTCACTGTAGATAAGCTAGTAATGGTATTTACTCCATTTACAATAGGAAATATCTGATATTGAACTTGAATAATATGTATTAGTTTCAAGAAATTCAATATTTATTTACTTGAACTAGAGAGCGAACTGACAGACGGTCAGGCAGACACACCCAAGTCATAAAGCTTTCAAAACGCTTTTAAAGTAGATTAATCGTCTACTGTAATATTACAATTATATTGAAGTATATTAAAATAATTAATTTGTAGGTGTTTTCTCGCTTTTCCGTTCACTATATTTCTAGAATCCTTTTATATTATTCAATATCTCACATTTTTAATTCCTATAATTAATTATAAGCCTTGAATAATGAACAGTCATCATCCTCAACAAATGATTTTTTTTTCTTTAATAACTCATCTGTAAAACAATTCACTCGACTTGAAGCACTATTAAAATAGAATAGTTGTTATCTTAAGAAAATAGCTTGTATTGTTTTATGCAGAAGTATGAAATATTTATTTTTAAGATAGTCTACTTAAGTATTTTATTATTATTTGGAATTAATATAACTATTCTTACTATTTATACTATCGGTTGTAAATAAAAGCGTTACAGAAAATAGTAAAGCATTACTTTTTTTTTTTTTTTTTTTTTTTTTTTAATAAGAAAATATACTTTTTCCATTGAATGACTTCATTTCTACGAAATGACATCATTTTCATGGACGATAGTATTTAATTTGGGTGTTTCTCTTAAAGGATGTCATTGTAACATATTTAAATAATATTTTGAGTTTCAATAAATTAAGACACTATGTTCGTTTTGATGTATTCACAATAATGAGTCTAAATGGCATACATGAAACTTTCACGAAAGTTTAAATTTAGAACATTTTCAAATTATTTCAACGCTTTTAAATTTCGAAAATTTAAAAACAACTCTATTTAGGGAGACTATATGTATATATTAGAAGTAACCTATATATCAAATTTGAATTTATTAGCTGAATTATTACAGTAGAAATCATTTTAAAATATGACTTTTGAAAGGGTCTTCGCTTAACCCTTTCTATTGCGCATATACTAGAAAAGAAAAATTCACACAATATACCAACCCTCCTTATAAACCGTAACTGCGTCAAGTTTAATTCAAATTGATTCAGTAGTTTCAGGCGAGGTATATGACATACCCACAGAAATATATACAAAGACTTTTAATTATATATAGATTAAAATAATGACTTGATTTAAGTGCTTTAATGACTGGAATTGTAACGAAAATTTAAAATGTTTATTCTTCTATTTTAAATGTAATATTTATGTGAATAGTGATTTTTTTTAAATAATAATAAAAAATATATATATTAAACAGGCTGACACATTTTTATGTTTTATCATTATTATCGACCCGATTTTTTTTTTTATTACTTGGTTCGATCTAGTAATTTCTAGTGACGGCAAATTGGTATATATGCTAACAATTATTTGACAGAATTCAATGCCTGTGTTAGAGAAAGTAGTATTAATTTTTATAAAGAAACTTAAGTAGCTTTTTATACTTTTGTAACGAAATTATGTAATAGAAAACACTATGCTGAAGATTTTTCTTAATAGAAATTAATTTAAATATCCATAAAAATGATTTAAAAAAAATGCTTTTAAAATTTAAAATTATTACAAAAACTAGTGTTTATTTTATCAAAATATTGTAATCCTCTTTTATTCTAATTATAAAATAAGAAATATATATTATATTTATGTGCTTATGCTTAAACTTAAAAAAATCATGATAAATCGTACCATAGATCTGTAACAGAAACATTGCTTTTTAACATTTATTTTTCTCCAGCTTCTGGAAATTCATTTATCATTCTAACACTAAAGGAACTGTTTGTGGGAAACTATGACTTACTGTGATTAATTAGGATAAAATACTTTAGATTTATTAAGTATTTACGTTCATGAAGAAATACTTTAAAGATCAGTAATTTAAAAATAAAATACTACTCCCAATATAATGTATATGAGGGACTGGGGAAAAATAAATAGGGTAATGATGCTGATATACGTAATGAGTGTTTAAGAAAACAAAACAAATTATCTGATGCATATTTATTAGATAACATGAATGAAATATTTTTATACATTACTTCATAATCAAAAACTAAATTTTATATATAAGAAAACATCAATATATATATATATATATATATATATATATATATATATATATTATTTAATCGAAAGGTCGTTTATTTTATTTTGTACGCATTTACTAATTAAATTAACCAAAATTTATTGAGGATATTGCACAAAATGTTACATACTTTTTATAAGAAATTTATTAATGACGTGTATGACGTTTTGAGATAGCTCCACGCTTGTAGCTAGAAACAGTACACGAAAATGATAGTTAAATATCTCATTGGATAATTAGCTTATTTTGAGAAACAACGTATGACGACGTTGTCTCATGAGTGAAACAAAAGTCTTTGATTAACTTTTGATTCTTTAACCTTTTTGATTCTTTAATCTTTTCATGAGTCTTTTATGAAACAAACTGTTTCTAGCTGCTCGTATGGAGCCAGCCCAAAGCTTTAGTCACGATATGCAACAGATAAAGTGTGGCCAAATGAAAAGGAGACCTTAGCTGTAGCGGCATTAAATCAAATGTTAATGTGTTACCCGATAGATAGCACGGTGGTATTGCTAGATGCACATGCGTAGTTAACGACTTCGTATTAATATCATCATTGTTGGAGAGCAATTTCCGCAGTTCGTTGCATGATGGATTCCTCCAGATCAGCACAAGGATATCGGCTGTGGATGAGCTCCTACGGCAGAATCGCCGGATCACCACATGGGAAATTGCTGCTAAACTGTCGATAAGCAAGGGAACTTTGCATCACATAATCCACAAAAAGCTTGGTTATGGCAAAGTTTGCGCACAATGGACGCCCAAGCATCTGTTCGAGAATCAGAAGACGGAGAGAATGGGTATTTGCCTGATCCATCTGTTGAGCCATCCACTTCCTTCCTACGCGCTGGGATCAGTGTACCATTGTCAATGGCAATTATTTATAGTTGTACTGTTCCACATGAACTGTAATTATAATATAGCTATTAAAATTTCTTTACATATAACTTTAGTCTCCTTTTTATTTGGGCGCACCTTATATACATATATAGAGATCATAAAACTGTAAGACAACTAAAATAAGGAAGTAAAGAAAAAAAAAATAGACTATCTTTATAGATCATATTTTACATTATTATTTAGAACAAAAAAACATATTATCAGTAAAAGTCACATTTTAGCTATTTTATTCAGCTACGTTTTTATCAGAAAATTATGAATTAGAACCCCATAAGAAGTTTATGTGTTCTTCATTTGGTCTGCAAATTTATTTAATAATACATTTTCTTTATATAATCATTGGATTTCTGCGATTTTATAAAGAACTATATAAATTAAAAAAAAATGTGGTATTTAACCATTTAATGTTCACTGTATATTTTATTTGAAAACTGCTAAACTAATTTATAAAAGGACTAGGAGAACATGATCTCCAAAGTAAATACCTCTTAAATGTTATATAAAAAAATAGCTTTGATAATTTCCCAGAAAATTTTAGTTTGAAGCAATTATACGTTAACGTGATTAAATTAAATAAAGAATTCATTCATAAACTAACAACTTTATAAGTAAACATTATATATAACAGATTCTCAGAACATTCTTTATCATGTGAAAGCAGCAAGGTGTATTCGCTCCTAAGAAGAAATCTGGAGGGCCTTCTGCACATACCTACCTCTGAAACATCCATTCTTAAAATTTGAAAATGAGTTGTTATTTACCAAATAGAGACTATTTTTAAATAATACAAATTGTGAATTTTTTCTAAATTTATGCATACATTACACCGTCGCCTAGGGATTTTTGTAGAAGATAGTTCCTATTTGTAATAAAATAAAATGTTCCCTCACTGCAATAAAAACTTATTTTAGTTAATATAAAAAGAATAAAAGGGAAATCTACACTGTATGTGAAGAAAAATAAATCTTTCTATTAACACATTCTTTAACTGTCATCGTAATATTTTATATACAGTGTGCTAAAGGCATAAAGAACACGAAATTAAATTTGTATTTATACTGTAGTAAGGCAATCTATGTATATGTGTAAAGCTGATTGTATGTCTGTTTGAATAATAGGTCCGTTATACAAAGCTACACCGTTCAACCCACAGCTACGAAGAGAGGCACGTTTATTAATCAGAGTAAAATATAGCTAACACTTTATTTTTTAGTTCTGTCGGATAACTGGATAAAAAGTTATTGAATAATAACCCAATTTTAACTTTTGAAAATTATAAAAGGGAATATATATTTTACAATAAAATTAATAAGATTTACATTTTTTTCTGACATGAAGTAAAATATTTTAATTTCACGAGAATTGTAATAAAAAAAGAAAGAAAAAAGAAAGAAAAAGAAAAGAAAAATGCCTACGCACGGTTGCAACTTTGAAGCAAAAATTTGAGTGTGAATAAATATTTTCATATAAATATTTGTCATCAGATTGAAATTTTTACTGAATTAAGTACTTAATTACTTTTCTTTTCGAAATTGAAACAAAGTTTTCATTTTTATTCTCAATTATGCGTACCGCATAAGGTTCTTTCATGTTCTCACCTTAATTTCAAATAGTTATAATTTGGATTTTATTAAGATTTTTTTTTTTTTTTTTTTTTTTTTTTAGTTTGTAAATGTCATAAAATTAATGTTTATTTTTATTTTTATTTATTTATTTATTTATTTATTTTTTAATTGCACATATTTAGTATATCTGACCCCATTGGCAAAATCTGAAATTTGACACCGAAGTAACTCAGAGATTTCTCGCCATTGTCTTTACTTACGCAATTGCAATAGCCATATCATTTCATTGCCAAGGTGGCGAAAATTATTTAATGCTGCCAAAAGAGTTCTATACCAAAGTTGTATCTTCTTTTCATTTTACATCTTCTTTACTTAGTTAAAACATTTATTTGGTCATTTACTTTTAAATTAATTTTTGAACTCTTTGTTATTTTTACAAAAAAAAAAAAAAAAAAAAAAAAAATTTCATTTTTATGTATTTAAATACGGCATTACTTGATTTCAGTCGTGGTATTTATAAAACCATTTAGCATTTTTCTACAATCTTATGAATAATATTTTGTATTATGAAAGCTTAACTAATCATATACTTTTTTTATGATAAAAGAAAATCTTTGTAAAGAAAGATGTATCTATATAAATTATGCCGAAATTTACAGAATTTTTATAAGCACAATTTTTCTGAGTCAATGTAAATATTTGTGAGATTGTACTTATCTAGTTTTGTAATCTTTCTAGTAGTATTTTTTATTTGTTCAGCATTGCTGTTGCGTGTTCGATCATAGACTTTTCACTATGTTACATCTGAATATTTATACAAAGCTTAAATTATACCAAGTTTGCATTATTTGAAGTACACAAATAGATTAAACTCCGAAATTTCTGAAATAAAAAAAAGTTACTAATTATTAGAAAAAATAAATTTTATTAAATACTAATTTTTAACATAAAAATACTTATAATTATAATTAAATTAATTAATTTTCTTGATTAGAACACGAAAATTCAATAAGAAAATTACACCAGTAATTTATAAATTATGTGTCCTATGCAATTTATTTCAATTACATAATTTTAAACTTTAGTGTAAAATAAACAAATATTTTTATGGTACGAATTAAAAATATATATAGAGAGAGAGTTAAATAAATTCTTACGTAAAAAGAAAATTGAGTATTCGACCTGCTTCTTGTACTATCTGAAATAGATAGTCTTTCTGCAAAATCAGATGAGACTTGTGTATTTTCTCCCATCAGAAGATTAAGCTGAGAAATGAAGTAATCGGGAAAATACTGAGTTTGAATCTGAAAGTTATTTACAGCGAGAAGTTAAGGCGCCTCAGGGCTGCCTTCTTTATGTAAGCCATTTCTTTCTTTTTGCGATAACAATATATTTCTAATGAGAACAGAAAAGTTATCTATATTGCAGAATTGATCTTGCGTACTCGTTATTTAATGTAAAAACTTGAATATTTACATTAGTAAGTAAATTTTTTTTTCTTTCATATAAATATATCGCAAACTTTTAAAATAAACATAATAGATACACATAACATTTTAATATTTTGCATTAACAGAATATCTTTCAGAAAAAAGAATAAAGATTTTAAGTTCTTTTATAATTCTCAAACAATCTAGCTAAAATAATAGGATTAAATGGCACTTTCGTATTTACAGCTTACCAGTGATTAATGACTATTATGACCGAACACGAAATGGATAATAAATTAGTTTAAGCTCATTTTTTTTACAGTAACCTTTGAATATTTATAATAATCTATGTTTGCACTGTTGTGACTTATATTAACTTTAAGATCATCTATATTAACATGGACTCCTGAAGTGCGGCTAATATGAAAGTATCAGTTAAATCAACTTTATTATGATGCAGTGATATGTGAACATTTGTTATCTATTTGTTTGTAAATAATATTTAATATGACAAAGAAAATATGAAAGTATCTGTAGAGGTACATTTCTTATTTATTACCATATTTAAAAATAGTTTCGTACTCCCGTGATTAATTCTGACGTATTAAAGAGAGGGGAAAAAACTCATTACACAAATTTGAGAGAGACAATACATTTTGAGTCCTGATAAAATGTTCATTAAAAATTTGCTTCTAACGTTTTTAATGAAAAGTAATCTGGTGTATCAATCACATGACTTTCTCTTACTCTGAAATTTAATACCATAAATGCAGATTGAAGATAAAGGGGTAAGATAATGAGCACTGTTTTCTAAACTTATGTTAAAACAATTAAAATTAGGCTTCGGGATAGCTTTATTTGACAAAAAAGTCTGTGTAAGGGGTTTAATGGGGGCGGTAGTCACCCTCAAACCCCCGTTTCATTATTGGACCTGCATTTATACAGAATACAAATCAGTTATTAAATTCAAAAGTTCATTTAAAATTATCCACACAAGTTTCAAACGCAACATTCCTTGAAATTTATCAGTCTTGATCAAACTTTCCTAGTAACAAACGTATTAATTTCAAAATACAACATTTGGATCGCCTGAAATTAATTGTTTTTAATTTACTCTAAGAGACACAAGTAAAGATCAAACATTAAAAATTTGACTTCGGTATTCATGAAGCTTCAAAACCTGTAAATAATAATAATAATAATAATAATAATAATAATAAATGTGATGAATATTTAGCTTTAAAAAATACATTATGTTCCATATGGCTATTAGGAATTAAATTCCTGAGAAGGTTTCCTGCACATGGTCAAAAATTATAGTTAAGCACTTTTACTAACAATGAAAAAGAATATTATGGCTTAAATGACCAAACACAGAGAGTAACCTGTTGTCATCATAATAATTCTAACAATAAATATAATTTCTACACAATAATCGATTAAACTGCTTCAATATGGACAAAAAGGGGGTATGTATTGCCTTCCAGTTTTCGATGATTTTATATGTTTTGAGATGTTCTTAACATGGTTTGACCATTTTTAGAAAACATCTGCCTGTATGGTTGTGCAAGTAAAATTTTGTAAACACTTTATCTTTCCAAAATATCCGTTTTTTTTTTTTTTTTTTTTTTTTTTTTTCGGACCATTCCCATTTCTACCCCTGTCTACTTTTTTTTTTTCTTTCAAAAAATATTCGATTCGTGTTACAAAAACTTTTTATCGAATCCATATATCTGAAGATGGGTGGAATTTATCTTGACTTGGTGTTTGTTTGATCTAGATTTAAACTGTTGCTGATTAGTTACTGCATTAGCATTTATTGCTGAAAATTTCTTCAATGTGAATGCATGAATTGCGTTTTACTTTTTTTTTAATTATTTTTCGTATAAAATGTTTATTATGTTTTGATATATATTAACTGGAAAGAAGGGCTCTGATATAGAATGCTATAAAATTCTATTGTGATGGTTGAGGCATATTAATTTTAAATAATTTAAATTTGAAAAAATCTTCAAGTAAATTTTCGAACGGTGACATCAAATTTTCAATTATTTATGAAATGAATCTTAAAAAGTATATTAAATTAATTTGAAATTCTCTCTCTCTCTCTCTCCCCCCCCTCTCTCCCCCCCCTCTCTCTCTCTCTCACTCTCTCTCATATATATATATATATATATATATATATATACATATATTGGGTGAGTGCAAAAGTTCTACCCTCTTCTATTAACCATAAAAAAGAGCAAATAAACGCAAAATGCGCACGTTTTAATAAACGCGTACCTATTTTTGTGCATAACCCCTATTGCTATCTACGACCTCTTGTCATCTTTCTGGTAGTAGATGAATCCGGCAGTTCTCCATCCGGCGGTTTCGACGCAAAAAAGTCTTGGATGACAGTTTTCACAGCATCAAGATCATTAAGATTTTCTGACTGAAGGAATTGTGCAACACACAAAATAGGTAATAGTTAGTTGGTGCCAAGTCAGGAGATAAGGGAGGGTGGGGTAAAACCTCCCAACCAAAGACCAGTAACTTTTGGCGAGCGATGACAGCAGCATGTGGTCTGGAATTATTGTGATGAATGATAACACCGCGACGATTAATGGGACCTGGCCGCTTTGCTATCAAGTTTGAATACAGCCTGTCTAATTGTAGACAGTGGAAGTCAGCATTGATGGTTTGGTTGAGTGGCAGGACCTCCCAGTGAATTATTCCCTGCACATACCACCACACACCTAATAACATCTTCTTGGGATAAAGTTCAGCTTTCGAAGTCGATACAGACGGATCAGAAGGGCGACACACACCGCTTTACGTTACGGTACGTAACCTACTTCTCATCTCCTGTCACAATTCGTGTCAAGAAGGTGTCATTTTTTTACCGGGAAAGTAGGGAAACACAGGTGACGATTCGATCATCCAGTTGATTAGCTGTCAGGTTATGTGGAGCCCAACGATCCAATTTTATCGTAAAACCCAACTTAACCAGCCGTCTCTCGACCGTTGTCTGGTGAACGTTGAAGGTCTCCGCTAATTCTTGCACGGTTGGGTTCGGGTTGCTCCTTATGGCTTGTTCAATATCGTCCTCTCCAACGTGTGATGGCTGTTCACGCCTAGCCTGATCTCGGCAGCTTCTGTCTCCCTTCCCTAAATTTATGAATTCATCGGCGACATCCGCTTTCGTCTATTGTATCCTCCCCATAAACTTGGCAATGATTACGATATGACAATGTTTAAGATATATATATATATATATATATATAATTTATTTATTTATTTATTGAGATGATTAACTTTGTGAGACACGATGCATTTATATGTGAGGCATCCATACGTTTGATTGGCCGATGATTTGCGTCATTACAATGTCATGTGTGACGTCGATTGCATTGCAAATTGCCATATGCAAAAACGGGTAGAACTTTTGCACTCACCCATTATATATATATATATATATATATATATATATATATATATATCCCTATCAGAACATCAGCTCCTGAAAAAATCTTTAGGTTAACCTGAGAACGAAATAATATCCGATAGACGTGTTCAAAGTATACTTTATATAAGTGTGCTATCGGGGTTATGATAGTGATGCATTTAAACAATATATAAAGATTCTACACTAGGAATTCTGAGATATCAAACAATTATTCTTTCGCTAATGTTAAGAAACCAATGTACAGTTTATTGTGCACTGCTTTCCTCTTAAGATTTCAAATTTACATTTTAAAATTTTTATTTCTAATGCCGGCCTTTGTCGCGTGGGTATAATCGCCTGCAGCCATTTCAATTTCAATTAATTTAATTTAAAAAAAATCATGTAACAAATCACGGGAGACGCTTAAAATTTCTCTAAACCACTGTATAGGGCGAGCGATTCGCTTCCATCGCTCAAACTTTTGTTCACATCAGGATTACAGTTCGTGCACAGAAACATTGAAGATAACTCAAATGTGCTAAGTTCATGATCAATATTTCTGTTAGAAATAGTTTAACATTTTTAGACTAATCTAATCAAAAAGATATAAAAGTGTTTTTTTAAAAGCATATTTTGCATAGAATGTGGCATGAAAAATCATCACTAGTTGTTTACAGGAGAAAAAAATCGGAAATATTGCTTATATGTTTTTCATACTGTACTATATTTAAATACTCTGCGTTGAGCATATGTAATTTATGTACATACAGGGGTATCCAAAACTAAAAGAAAATATGTAAAAAGTAATTGATGGCATTGATTTACTACAGTTTAGCAAATTCAGGGAACTGCTCTGGAATGATAGTTATTATCCAACAGTCAAAATACTCAACAATAGGCAAAATAACTTTTGAAGTTTAATTTTTAAGGCTGATTTTTTGTTGTAATTACGAGTTTTGTTATCTCCTGAATACGAAAGTTAAGTTTTTATCATTTAATTTGTGCACATTCCTTTTATCAGTATAACTAAAAAAAAAAAAAAAAAAAGAGATTACAAAAATTCAAATTTAATTATTGTAAAGGTTATATAATGTTACCAAATTTTGATACTTGATAAATATGTTTCAATGAGTGGTGTGGGTGAAACTTATTGAAAAATTTGATGCGAAATTTTAAATTTACTGTGTATATCTCTTTATAAATATCGGTACTACATTCAAACAGAGGTTGGTGAAAGGTTGTGGGCGGTACGAACGTCCAGACACCAGTACATATGTATATTTAAAGTACACATACATTTCAAAACCTATTATAAAGTACGTTCATATTTAGTACTTGTTACCTTTCCCCTTAATATGCAATGCATTTTTATTTATTTCGTGGCAAGATAATGTTATGTATGTGCTACACAAGATTATTTTATAAATTCAAACACCAGTAGTTAAATTTTCAATTATTTTGAACTAGCAAGCTACACCCGCATCGCTGGTCACTATATTTAAAAGAATTTTCAAAAGAATTGGAACAGTATTTATTTTTTACACCAGATTGAAGAAAAAAAAATGAAATCACTCTAGACCTCGTTTCGTGTACCCGCTGACTACGGCAGCTCTTTTTTTTTTTCGACCGACTGCATCGGGTGTTCACACTGTCTGCAGAAAGGTCTTCCCCGGGCACTTCAGTCTGGGTATTTATCGACGACATGTGGATCTTCTGTTATTTAAAAACTAAGATTTTAAAGATGACTGTATCTCAGCATATATTTTATATTTTATTTTTTGAATCATGTATTTTATAACCCCGTTATTTACACTATATTATGGTTTATTTCCGACTGGTAAAATAAAATAAAATAAAAAGTAGATTTTCTTTTAAAAGGAATTAAATACAGGAAAAACAAATAAATTTTCATCAGTTTAATCCTTTCTACTATATACTACCATCCCCCCCCCCCAATAAATATTATAAATTTAAAAAAAAAGAGGGGGGATTTTATTTTAAAGGAGTAAATTAAAAATGAAAAATATAAAGTTGTTATACTAATATATGTATATATATATATATATATATATATATTAATATATATATAAACATAACAATTTATTTCAATTGCATCACCATTTGGTTTTCAATAAATATAATAAATAAATAAATCAATAAAAAGCCTTCAAATGAATGTATAGAATAAAAAATAAATCGTGTTTTAGCTGTTGCTAAGATACGCAGACGATTACAGTAAAAGAATAACTTTATGAAAAATGGAACGTAAAAGCCAATATTTAAGTCCGAAAAAACATTAATTAAAACAATTGAAATTCGAAATTCGAAAAATTCTCGATTCGGTGCACACCTACAAACATTCAGTTACCCATTTGCCAAGTTTTGTAGCTCTGCGATTAGTAGTGTGAGCATCAAAGCGCAGACAGACAGACACACACACACACACACACTTCTTTTTATTTATATAGATAATACTCTATATCTCTCCTCTTATACTAAATATTAAATAAATATTTGAATATATAAATTGAATAGTATTTATAATGTTATTAAATGCTTCAAACATAGCTTGTCGGCCATATTATATTTTACCAAAATATATTAAATTATGAAAAATCATGTATCAAAAATCAATATTTTTGATTTTGATTTCCTATGAGATTATTAGGAAACTTATGGTATCGAAAAATAATTTAAACAAAAAATATTATGTATATATATATATATATATATATATATATATATATATTACTTATTACTATTCGTGTTATTAAGTAAAAAATTAAAAATTAAAAAAATAAAAAAAAAAAAAAAAAAAAAAAAAAAAACTCTCAAGAAACTTTCTATTTTAAATGTACATTGGTTAATGCTGCACTGCACTATATATCACCTATAAAATCAGCATTTATACATTGTCATACATTTTAAAATCTTATCACGAAAATTTCAACGACGCAATACAATTAATGTAAATTAAGTAGGAATATTTGAGTATGAGAAAAGAGGTGCAACTGATAAATGACCGTTTAAGGAAGGAATGCGGTCAACAGGCACAGAAGACAAGAGCGTGTGATAAATTGAAAGAAAGGAATGTCCGAGTAAGCTACAATTTCTGTAACATTTCCTAATTTTTTAAGTTACAGATACGAACTAATTTTCACTTCGTGTGAATTAAAGCATCGCTGACAAATCTATTTTGCATTTCCTTGATTGATTAATAAATTGTGTAACCAAAAATAATATATATATATATACAGAATAATAATAGAGAATAAAATAAATTACATTCATTATAATAAAATAATAACTAACATAAAATAAAACAAATAATAAGAACTTGTTTATTACTTATTTTACAGGAAATTTAATAATAAATAAATAATTACCAATATATATTGCATTTTAATAAGAACCACAAAATCTATTCTGCATTTCTTATTCGTTTAGTTAACGAATTCTGTAGCCAATATATATATATATATATATATATATATATATATAATAATATGCGTATATATATAAAGAAAGATAGAAAAAAAAAAAAAAAAAAAAAAAAAAAAAACTGGTAACTTTTTCGACACTATTAATTTATGAGAGAAGAAAATTAAAAATCCTTTAAATACAAAATATAATTTTCTGACAGACATTTTTTTAGAATTATTTTTAATTATTTCAATATAAATTAAAAATTTTGTAATAACAAAAAAAAAAAGAAAGTAAAAAAAAAATTTTTTTACTTAAATATGAGTAAAAATAATTTAGCTCAAGTGTAAATTCTAATATATATTAAGGGATATATATGAAAATTATACAAACAAAACTTTACTTTAAACTTACATTCTTTTCTGTAAATTTGTAACCGTTGATACATGTTTCATCAGATGGTTACATATATTTTCGGTTTTCCATACAGAAATCTTGGTAACAGAACAGGATTGCGAAGTAAGAACACACTGGTTAAATCCTGTCTGGTAGAGCTGGAAAATTTTACTGAATATGATTTTTTTTTTTTTTTTTTTTTTTTTACAGAGTATTCTAGCTAAAAGTCTGTTATTAACAAATTTTTCTCTCTTGTTCTATTACAGAATATTTTTGTGAATAAATTATTTCACAGAGCATGTGGATATTTCCTAGTAACATCGCTGCCAGGAATTTTCTGTAATACAATATGACTTTTTTTTATAAAAAATATGCCTTATTAATTAAATTAAAATTAATGTTAGACTATATAAAAATTGTAATGAATAAATATCCGTTGTAAAATTTTAATATTAAACATATTACAATGAAACATCATAAAATGAAATTATTTACATATATATATTAAAGATTTTGAAAATCGGAGGATAATATATATATATATATATATATGGTTGTATTTTAATAATTTTTCTAATGATCTCTTTATAGGTTTCTTTGCATTCTTGTGATGAAATATACTTTATAACAAAAAAATCGACTCACCAAGAAGGCGTTATCCAACTAAGACGAAAATTTGTAGAAGTGATGTACATGCGAAGAAAAACAAATGATTATAGTTTCAGAAAATTTCGATGGTTTAATCAAGGGAAACAGCCTCACATAAGTCAACAAGTCAATAACGCATTGGTCCACTTCTGACACTTATATAAGCAAATTTCGGCTTGGCATTAATTGATAGAGTTGGCAGATATGTCCTACGAGATATCAGGCCAAATTCTGTCCAATTGGTTCATTTGATTGGCAAAATCCCGAGCTAGTTGCAGAACCATTTTCCTGATGCTCCAAACGTCCTCAGTAGGAGAGAGATCCGGCGATCACTCCTGGTTGTCCGGCTGTACAGCTGGCTACAGTCTGGTTCGAATACGTTTTCTTCTCGTGGCGTCCCCAGACGCGTCTTCACTGGTCATAGGGGCTCAAATGTTAGTGGGACTCATCACTGAAGACAATTCTAGTACATTCAGGGACATTCCAGTTCGAACGATCCAGATGTTTGTTGCAAATCTGCTTGTCGGTACAGAAAGTTTAATAGCAGTCCGCATAACGTGCTCCGTGAGCTGAACCCCACTTCTCTGAGCCGCCTGTTAATGGTCTCTGAAGTCGCTGAAATACCATTTGCATGTAGGATCGATGATAATGATGAATTTGGGCCTTTGAGTACCGCTCTGACGATTGATTGGTTATCATATTCTGTCAGTTCTCTAGGCCGACTGCTTCCTCCCTGACGCTGTGTTCGGCCATGGTTCACCCATTCTGCCAATATCATCTAATAGTGGCATCGTTCCTATTCAATTGTCAAACAATCTGCAAATTAAATCAACTGGCTTCTTTGAGCACAACTTACACACCACTCTCAAAGGCTGTCATCTGCGCATATTGTTTGCGCATCTGTATGCGAGGCATAGTTACTGTCTATCTGAGTAGATGGAATGAAATACTCGAAGAATTTATGACCTGGAATCAAAATTTCTCATTTTTAATATTCTGCCAATTGCGCAGTTGCGATGCGCTGCAGCGTCACATAGCGCAGGGTTTCCATAGAGGTTTAGTAAAAAGTATGACGTACCAATTCGTGAATCAGTTTAAAAGAAGTACTGAGCTGAAAATGTTGTTGGAAAGAAAGGATGCTTTAGAGAATTGGTTTCATGAGTTTTTTTCATTTGGTCTTGACAGGTGAGGGGAACGTTGCATGTGTAGAACTAGTTTAACCCTGCAGTGCATGTTGTAAGTGCGTGTTGTTGTCTCCATATTATTTTTAATTTCGCCCTGTTTCGTTTTTAGTTCTGGTCTATGTTAAAGATGTTTTTCGTACTCTATTTGGTTTTAGTTTGTTTATTAATTTCGTTAAGTTTTTGTTGACCTGTTTTATTCTTGAATTTTATGTTTAAATATGATTTTGGAGTTGGTTTTGCTTTTCGAAGGGATGTTTAAATAAATATATATATATATATATATATATGTGTGTGTGTGTGTGTGTGTGTGTGTGTGTTTGTTTGTGTGTGTGTATCTATATATTCAGTTCATTTAACAGACGGTTAAACATTATTGAACTTTTAGTAATTTGAGTCCATAAGCCACAATGAAAAATAATTTTTCGTTGTTTCTCTATAAAAATCTATAATAATTAAACATCCTGAGAAGTCTCTGTGGTACTGACTGGGGAGCTAACCCCAAAACTCTCAGAACTACCTATGCTTCACTAGTAAGACCCAATCTGGAATATGCAGCACCAATTTGGGCACATGCCTCTGTGTCTGCACTCGAGAAACTTGATAAGATTCAGGCCCGAGCAGCCAAGATAATTATTGGAGCTGTCTCATCTACTAATAACACCAAGGCAGAGCAAGAGTGCGGCCTACAGACACTTGATAATCGAAGAAGGTACCAAACAGTTAAATTTATTAACAAGGCTAATAGTCTAGATGTAAATAGTCTAGATGTAAAAGTTGTCGCAGAGCAACAACTAACTGGAATTGCAAGTCAAGACTCAAAAGATCATCTACCATGAAGCTTGATAAAGAAATACGAGAAAGTCTTGAATTGAATCAAAGATTTATGTTGCTTCAGGAACCTGTCCTATCATCCTGCCTTCCCCCAAATACTGTTATCAATTTGAACCTACTAGACCACTGCTTGAAAAAAGAACCGGAGGCCATAGTTAAAGCCAAAGGAATTAAAACTATCGAAACTTATTTGGGGCGCGACCTAGTGCAGATCTATACTGATGGATCTTCAGATGAGACTATTTTGAATGGAGGAGCAGGCATATCAATCACTCTGACTAATGACATGAAAATGCAAAAAAGTATAGGAGCAGGAAACATTGCTTCTAATTTTACTTGCGAACTAAAAGCAATTCTTGAGGCCCTACAAATGTATATTTCTCTAAATGATACTGATAAAGCTAGTGGACTCGTCATTTTCTGTGATTCAAGGGCTGCCCTGGAAGCGATAGAGAATGGAGACTCCAGGCTTGCACAAGATATCCATCACTACTTAGAGGAAATTTGCCACCTTGGGAAAAGCTGTACTTTCCAGTGGACACCCGCACATGTTGGTATTGAAGAGAACGAGGAAGCAGATAAGCTGGCGAAGGAAGCGAGGGACCTAAACTTGGAAATCTGCAGCACCGTAACTTTAGGTGACGCTAATGCAATTGCTAGATACAGACTGAAAGAAAAACACATCAAAAAGGAACATCAACTATGTGTTATCAATGCAGACAGGATGATTACCAAGACTATCTCCAGACTCAGAACCCAACACTTTGGTGGAATGACAATAAATACAGATGGCACCAGAACTTACAAATCATGTAGGAACTGCCTGGAGAAGGAACTCACTCCAGAACACATTTTCAACTGCCCGGCCATCATAAGAAGCTTACAGGCCTTTGACGAATTTCCCTTTCAGGGAAATCTCTATAGCGACAAAATTGTGGACATTGCCAAGGCCGTGATTTTGGCACATGGAATGATTTGAATTTGACTTCAATTGGACACGACACCAACCAACCAACCAAAAATCTATAATTGTAGATTCAGCAAAAATCAATACAGTTTATTCAATAGTGACCTATAGTATGTATAATACAAATCTTCAGCTCAACTGGACAAAGCATTTTTATGCTATCGCACTTTAAATATTTTCAGCTTATAAGCCATAAATAATTTTTTTTATTGTGTACCTTTAAGAATACTATTAGGGGTAAATTCACCGAAATATATGAACTTCCTGCGACGTGTGTCCTATGGCATACATATAAATTTTCAGCTCATTTGAATAAAGGCATTTAGATGCTATCACACTTTAAATAATTTTAATCCATAAGCCACATTGTGAAAAGCTTTCTTGTTCTATCCCTGTAAAACAAACTATAAGTGGTACATTCAAAATAATCAATGCAGTTTGTGCGACAGTTATCCATAATATGTATATAAATTTTCAGTTCATTTGAATAAAGACGTGCTTTAAATCATTTGAGCCCATCAGCCATAATAATATAGAATTTTGTTGTGTCCCTTAAAAAATATGTAAGTTCTAATTTCGCTAAATCTATCAGTTCGTTCAAAGATGACCTGACCTACATGATGTTATAAGCAAATGTCTAGTATTATCTAATGTAAATAAAAATAATGCAAATTTAAATTACAAATGGCGTATCATGCAGTGGTACAATTTGCTAATGATAAAATATTTATATTTATATTATTATTTTATATTTCATAATCAACATTCTTTTTTTTTAGTCAAGTTATTGAATATAGACGATGCATATATATATATATAAATATATATAAATATATATATATATATATATATATATATATATATATATATATATGTATATATATATATATTGTAAACCTTTTCCAACATTGCAGAAGATGTATTCATGCATCACATGAAGAAGTTGAAAAAATATAAATAAAAATGACGAAAAAATGAGCAAACTGATATTGGAACATACAACATCATTACGTTATCAAATGCATAGAATGAATGTTGCATGTAAATAGGGTGATATTTCAGTAGTTCTATATGAAAATGGATAAAATATTACAACACTCTACGCCCGATACTCACAAATAAGACATGAAAATAATTGTAACTCAAAGAGAAAGAGGAAAAAAAAAAACAAGTGAGAAACACACTTTTTTATCAACAATCACTAATAACTGCATAAACAAATTATTCTTAAGATAAAATAATAAAAGCAAAAACAGTACTCACTAACAACTGCATATCACACCAAAAACAGTTCAAACACACCACCTATTTTGGAAAGATTTCCATTCCTCTTTCTATATGCAAAATTTTGCATGTTCTGGTATTTAGAGTGTGCCCTTGTTTGGCAATTTTTGATCATTAAATTATATATACCAGTATCGCCCAGTGGTCGAAACTCGACCCTTTTTTTTTTTCTTTTTTGCAAAGTAAGGCAAAGCAAAGTTATTGCCTTGTCTTAACGGAATTAAATTGCAACACAGCTTCAGCGATTGTTAGCCGATACGCACTCTAACCGAATCAGCAGAGTTTTACTTAATATATTTCTCTCTGTAGATGTTGAGCATTTCCTGAAATGAGAGAAAATCCCAACGTGAAAACCCCCTTGTTCGCTGATACAGCCCAAAAGCTAATCGATACTATGTCACACCAAGGTCCAACCAAATATCAAATTCTGTTAAACTAATTCCATTGGTTCATAAAGTACAGTGTTTGAACTAAAAAAGAAAGATACTGTGCGAAAATGGTCGAATTGAGTTCAGGAAATTTCAAAATGTGTAACTTTATCGAAAACCGAAAATCTAAAATTTTTCTGAATCTTATACTTTCTTCTTATATACGCAGAGGAAATAATAATAAGTCCACTTTTTTAAAAATAAGTAGTCAATTTCAGTTAATTGAAGTGCAAGGAAATCTCAAAACGTGTAAATTCATCGAATACCGGAGATCAAAATTTTTTCCGTATCTTCTACTTGCTTCTTATACACGCAAAAGCAAGCAATAAATCCACCTTTTTATCAGTTGTTGTTAATTTTTTGTCAGTCAAACGATAAAAGAACCAAATATTTAAATAAATAAATAAAGCCACTTTTTGTTGCCAAAAGACAAATAACAAAGAACATTTGAACTTTCAAAAATTAAATAATATATATTATTTACATATTAATACACAAACATAAAATTTATTGTACGGCTAATATCTCTTTATTTTATAGCTGGCATAAATCATAAAACAAAAAAGAAAGAAATTAGATCATATATAAATTAGAAAATAAAAAAATGATTTCTCATAAATCAAATCCTTAGGAAATCTTTTTTGTGGTTCTACGGACGGCCAGTGACGTCATTACTTCGCTTCCGTATAAGGATGCTATACAAATTACTGTGTCTGTGGTTTTATTTGAGTTTTATGAAATTGCCAGATTGAACAACTTTCCACATTTAGGTATTTTTTAATGTAAAGGAATACGTGTATGAAGAGGAAAAATGGGGGAAAATGCATAAAAAATAAATGTATTTTTAAATACCTTCTTGACATCGTAAGAAAATAATATTTATATTCGCACCTTCCGGCTAACCATACCTTTCGAATGATACCCTTTTCAACCCTCTACTCCCATAATTAATATGGTTAAAAGGGACTACAAATTTTATGCTTGCCTATTAATATATAGATATGTGTGTGTGTGTGTAAAACAGAAACGTTTTTATGTTTCGTTTAAAATAACAAAATAATTTAGTTTAATTTATTTTTTTAATATTATCATAGGAATAAAGTTCTACCTATTTTCTTAAATAAAAATTTTGTAATGTTTATACATATATAAAACAAATGTAACAGAAAGCTTCTGAACAAACCATATTAGCAACTTTTAAGCAAACGTTAAATGCATGTAGTTTTAAGAGGGTGTCAGATATATTTTTGTGTGATATAAATTGCCGTTTCTTTTATTTATTTATTTATTTATTTTTTCAATAAAATTTACAAATATTTGTTGTTAAATGCTGAAGAATATAAAAAATCTCATAATCAATCCCCATAAACCACCTTGTGCTGTTATGCATTTTCTTCTAAATAAATTTATTTAATAGGTATATTTATAGTACATCAATGCAGCGGTTTTCATGGTCAAATAATATGCAATATATTTTACTCTGCATTAGGATTTCAACTCATTCATTTTTACTTTTATAATGCGTCATTCTCACTATTTCTCTTATTTCAATTGTAATAGTTCAATGAACAATATACACTTATTTATAACTTTTATCTAAGATAATATTATTGCCTTTGTGATACTTTCAAGTTCTGTCCAATATTCATTACAAACTAACACTATCACTGACTTAAAATAAATCAATTTTTAATTAACTTAATGAATGTTTAGTTAATTTTAAATATTTAAATCAAAATTAATCAACTTTATGAATGTTTAGTTAATTTTAAATACTAAAATCAAAATTCATCTTTTTGAGCATGCCTATAGAAATATTGCACATAATTTTGTAATGGTGTGCTATGGGGTTGTTAGAATGAATGGTATGTAAGCCTCAGTATAAATAAAATTTCCTTTAAATTAGAATATGTGTTCTTTAGTTCCCATAATTTATATTGTTTAACTAAATTGTTAAAACACTAAGTATATCAAGAAATAAGTAGTATATATTTTAGCATTCCAAAAAGAAACCATTTTAAATAATCCTGAATAGTGGAATTATTATTTTAGCTGATTCGAAATTTACCTTAAGGATACATAATTACCAGTCTAATTATGTATCCTACCAGTGAAGGTAGGATACATTAATTATTTCTTTAATTTATGTATCCTACCTATCCCATTATGTATATAGGATACATAATTACATCTATAAATAATTTTAAAGAGAAAATTGCTAATAGGATTCCTTATATAAATATGACAGCCAGATATGTCTCGTTAAGTGAAATACAAAGTAAATTATTTATTCAAGCTCCATTTTAACATTAATGAGATATCGTATAAACCTGCTTAGGTCTTTTGCTGCTGACAATGACATTTTATGTGAAACCATAGTTTGTAAATTTTATGAAAATAATTATAGGCCTAATAGATATTTTATGTCACTGTGCAGAATAAGTTTTAATAATTTTGACAGATTCAAATTATCAATAAAACAGTTTTTTTTTCCTAAATACAAATATAATAATTACAATCTTACCACTTAAAATATTATAAATTAACAACACGATTACAGTAGACGATATTCATTAAAAACAAATCATGATATTCATTAAATGTGAAAATTCTCTTAAGTTAGAAAAAAAAAAAAAAAAAAAAAAAAAAGAAGAACATTACCCTTTAATTGACATTATAATTTCTTTGCTGTTTCTTTAAACGCATTTATTTTATTTTATTTATAGATATATATTTATATAGCCACACCTGGACACACCTTAAGCTGATAAATTACCAACAGTGTAATTTTCTATTATGTTATTTTGCATTTTGAGACTTTTGTTGTTTTTTAAACTTTTATTCTTCAAATGTTGTAATTTTATGCTGGAATGGATAAAATAGGTTTTGTAAAACAACCTTCTTTATCCAATATGTACAAGAGTATCATAAAAAATGCATGACATGAAATACATGAAAGTAGACTCTAAATGGAGAAAAAAAAGTTCTTTATTTTGAAAAGAAAGAAGAATGTTCAGCTTTAAAAGATCTAGACAAATTCAGTGTTAGTACAAATGGTTTAAATAGTACTACTACATACATAGAATCCTCCTGACTCATGGGTTTTCTATCTAATGGCATCCATTAAAAAGATTTTCGAGCTCTGTATTTTCCAAGAATGATCATTAAATGTAATTCACATAAAGGTACGGAAACTTAATGGAAGAATTAAATTTATTTTCAAAACAAATGTTTTAAAAGAAATAATTCGAGAAGTGTCCCTTTTGTGTATTTAAATAAAAAAATAAAACATTTTTTTTTTTCTTTTTTAAGGGTCATTTTAAAAAAAAAAAGGGTCAAAGTTCAAGAATTCTGATCATTTAAAAAATAAAAAAAAAATAAAAAATGATTAAAATTAAAATACCTAAACTGTATATAATATTTTTCAGTATGAATGTAAAATGTGATTGTCTAATTCAATTTTGATTTATCATTTTTGAATAAATTCAGTTGAAAAAAGGAGAAAGTAAGACAATGTGAAATACCATTTACATTTGAGCTTACCATAATAAACTGAAATATTTTTGGATTATTGTGGATTCGGCTACTGAAAATTTCAAGTGTCGTTTTGATGAGTTTATGTTACAAAAAAAGGGAGTTTACAAAAAAAAAAAAAAAAAAAAGTTTCTTTTGTGTAATTCAGAGCACTCGGATAATATTGTATAGTTACGAAAAGTAATATAGAAAATCTCTTTCCTTAGAGGATAATATGAAATAGGGAAATATTTTTAGAGATAATCAGGAGGAATTGCAATAGACATATTATAAAAAAAAAAAAAAAAAAAAAAAAAAAAAAAAACACTAATAAAAAAATTATCAATATTGGCGTTTTACAAAAATAATATGGAATAATTGGTGTTCCGTATTACCCTAATCGCCATCTTCGAAAATAAATCAAACTCAACCACTCGTTGGTAGAATAAAGTTCGAGAGAATAGAACAAAGAACTCAACTCCTCTACTGTAAATGAGACTAGGATTTTACTGCTTTGTAAATAATAAGTACGAAACTTTGAATAAACACCATAAAATGCAATAAACTTGCAATAATTGTTTCGGATCAATGAAACACTCGACTCTTCATCAGGCGAACAAAGTAAGAACGCGTGCTGCAGTGTGCCGCTGACTGCAGCCGTTGCCGCTTTGACTGCAGCACACGTTTCTACTTTGTTCGTCTGAGGAAGGGGCGTCTGGTTTTTGACCCGACCCAAATGTTGCGTGTTTATTGCATTTTATGGTGCTTATTCAAAGTTTCGTACTTATTGTTTCAAAATGCCAGTTCTCTATGTGTTTCCTTATTAACTTCGTAAATAATTTACAGAATTCTTAACACTAATCTCCAAAAGAGTCTGAATTTGATAAACTAAAGTAATTGCATGATTCAAAAATTGCTCTTCTTATGAACACAAGATGAACAACCGTTCATATTTGAGGCTCAGTGAAGACGTTTGAGGGTTTCAGATAAGTTGTAACTCCGTACAGTTGAGTAATAACGGAATTATATTTTACTCGACTATTCCATATTCCCAAAATTCATCTATGTGTAAGTAAAAACTATAAAAGTTATATTCATTAAATCTAAAAGGCATTTTCAAAAATAATTTACATTTCTAAATTACATAACTATATAAATTACATTTAAATTTCTAAATTACATAACTATCAATAATGTTTGAAACGATGAGATATACTAATGAATCTGTGGCAAAATAAATATTTAAATTTAGTTTTTAATAATTGATTTTTATATATGTAGTGGGGCGTTATAATTATAGTTTATCTATTCACAAGTCTCTACAGCTTTGTTTTATAGTTCTCAACAAATCATAACTTTATTAATATGAAATATGACTTAGATTCTCTTGGGAACTCCGTAAAGAAAGGTGTTAATCATTGAGCTGTGCATCAATATGTAAGGATATTTTCAGATATTTTCTTTCTTAATATTATTGAAATAAAATTCAGTTGCCATTTTGAAATTTTTAGTTTCTCTAAAGGTACTTAGAAAGCCTGATTTTAAACATACAGTCTTTTTTTTTTTTTTTTTTTTTTTTTTAATCATTGAAAATGATTAAACTGAAAAATGAAACATTGAAAATGATCTTACTGTTAATTTTTTGTCACTCTAGACGAAAAATTACATTTTTCAATAAACTCTTGAAGAAGATATATCATTCATTCAAATCTTTAAAAGAAAGTCATCGGTAAGAACTTTGAAACATTTAAATACACTTTATACGAACTTAAAGCAAGTAAATAGCGTTTCATGATTTGCTTGAACATTACTGTTGCTGAAAAACAATTGTTCTACTTTTGAGAAATTTTGTAGAATTATACTTCTAAAATTACTTTATCAAAACAATTATTTTATGAAAACAATTACACAACTGTAATGTTAGTATAATTCTTGAGACAAAAAAAAAAAAAAAAAAAAAAAACATGCGCACCAATGCTCCATTGCGACTTTTCACAATTTTTTTTTTTTTTTTTTGAATATTTGAGGCCATGGGAAGACTCTACATTCTTCATGTAAGGAACAGTAAGTAAGTAGAAAGGAAAAGAAAATAAGTAGATTTTTTTAGAAATGAAAATGTTGCTTCTACTTCAGTAGATTTATCCAGCCAGTAGCGATATGGGAATGCAAATTTTCCAGCTCTTGTGCAGGTTTAGTTTCTCCGTGATTGGCTCTCAACGTTACAACACCAGCAACATTATATAAATAAAATGAAGTTTTAGAAAAGCCTGGAAACTCCACAACAAATTAACCATGAATAAAAACAGCATTGGCAAAACTCAAATTAATTCTTTTATGTGTATATCAATTTAAGGGTAGTCAACTCAAAAGACTAACGATTCATGGTGTGAATTCTATAGACTGAAATCTGTTTCGAAATATATTTGGCAATGTTTAGCTCATGGATTTTTTTAACTAAACGTTTCATGTGGTAACTTAATGTTATTTTACAATATTTATCTGGTCTCGTTCTTTTTTCTGTGTTTTTAATATATATATATATATATTTTATAAATACATTTTTGCACTTATTTTTAAGTTAATTGATTTTTCTTATTTTTAACTTGTTTAAAATATCCACTCCCAATTTAAAAATACTTGCTTATAAATACCTTACAAAAATGTCATTTAATTGCAATTATTATTATTAACATTGTATTTTTAGTAATAATTAAGCGTCATCTCTCCTACCCATGTTTACATTCCTTCCTGCACTATAAATAGAGATTGCGCAAAATAGCGTTGTTGCTTTTGTTACAGTTTTCATTTTAAATTATAACAGAACAAAAAAAAAATAGGAATTGAAATGCATAGAAGAAGGATATATATATATATATATATATATATATATATATATATATATGGATGTTTTATATTGTTTTGTAGAATTCTGAGTAAACTCTCCTAGCTTTACCAGATATGTATGTATAAAATTGAAAGTTTCCAGGTTTCAAGATTAAATTTTAGAATCATAAAATAGAAACATATGAATAGAATAAATACATAACGAAAAATAATTTCTTACGTTAGATATATAAATAAGATAAAGAATTAAAAACATATTCATTTAAAATTTTCAGTTTATATTTAAACAAATGGTACTTAAAAATATGTTTTTATAAATAACGAATACAAACAGTGAAATAGAAAAGAAATTTTCTTTTCAAAATATGATTTAAAATTATTTAACGATTGGAATTTTTTAAAGAAATAAATTAAAAATTTTAAAAGTGCGAAGAGTAATTTTCATTCATTTTTTCGCTTAAAGATTTTTACCGGTTTTAAAAGATGTCTCTTGTGACATAATGATTTCTGTACAAAAATACATTTTTTGTGTTTGATTTCAAGTGACCCTATTATTATTTTTTTATAGGTAATTTTTTTAGAAGCACCAAACACAAAAAAGGAAAAAAAAAAAAACTGTTACGACAGCAAAATGTACAAACAAATGATATTTTGGACAATGTAAAGTACATAATATATATATATATATATATTACTGTGGATATAAAAATAGTATACATTTTACTAGGTATTTCTATTTAATTTATTCATTTATTTTAATTTTTCCATAATATTACAGTTTTATAATTATATGTGACATATTTTATAGCTACAATGTATAATATTATAGCTTATATGTTTCTGTAAAATGACGGATTGATGAAGTTTTATAGGACCAAAAATATCTAGTTCTTTTTATTTATAGATTTTCTCTGTATTTTTCAATACATTTGTATGTTTAAAAATTTATTATTATATTATATTATATTTTACTTTATTTTGTTATTTATTGTTATTGTCAAAAAATTAAAAATATATTTGCTTTTTTACATACTAAGTCCAGTTTAATGTGACCACCACCAACTTTCGTCGTCAACATGAAATAACTAAGTAAATTATTGCTCTGTTTAGAAACGCATCGTATAATAGTTATTAAAATAATCTATGAAAAAGGATTCAGAAATAAATCTTTGTCATATAACTTAAACATTTTTAATGTGCAATAAAATACCTTCCGACGATTTTTTATTTTTATTTTTATGTTAAAAGATTTATTTATTTATTTATTTATTTATCTTTTATTTCAATTAAAAATATTTAGGAAAAATTTGCTATCTTGCATATTTTAAATAGAAGCATTTCATTGATTAAAAAAAAAAAATGTATTGATATGCTAAAAAATATATTTGTTGCACCGGCGAATTTCTGTTTCAGACAAATATAATAAACAAAGCTAAAGTATATCAAGATAAAAACTTAAATGTTTCCATTTTTGTATTTTCTTAAATTTTTGGACACTACCGATTTATACAGGGTGATCAGAAAATGTATGGTAAAAATTTAAGAGGATTTAGAACGAAAAAGTAAAATAATCCAGTACAAGGCATGTCCAGAAACGCCGCTTGAAGGTGGAAGAAAAGTAGTCAAAAGCTGTTAGCTCGTCTTCAAATTCTAGCAACGATACAGAGCTTCAAAAGCCATAAATTATCCATTGTCCAAAAGTGACCCTTGAAATTTTGCACACATTTACTATGCAGGACATTACTTAATATTGTTATTTTACAAAAGATACCCCCTTCTCATGCAATTATCGCACTAGGAGATTTGTGAGCTTCGATTCCAGCGAGCGTAGACTCTCCTAAACCACAATTAAGAAATATCAATAGACCACACTTGCAGCTTTCTAAGTTGCCAGAGTTTGAAGGCAGCTATCCTTCAAGCAAGCTGTCCTTCCCCGCTGGGCTTTCATACTGCATGCGTTTCATGAATGAGAGACTAGCAGATATCTATCTGGCATCGTAAAAAAAAAAAAAAAAAAAGAAAAAAAAAAGAAAAAAAAAAAAAAAACGCTTATTGCCTGCTTGTTTTGCCTGCCCAACAAGACATCGTGTATCACCTTCACGCAATGTTTCACAGACACGCATTGTACTAAGAATCTTTTTATGTTCGTTGAATCTCGTTCCTTCTAACGCCCTTTATATTTCAGCCAGACATTTTACTATCACCGTGTATAACCGTTCATGGAACTGCTATTTTTCCGTTATGCACTTATAATTCAGACTTACTTAAATGCTGCTTTTTTTTTTTTTTTTTTTTTCGAGTATGAAGGTTGCACATAATAGTCATGAAATTCATCTTCAAATTTGTCGTTTAATCTTTAATCTCAGTTGTAAATAATTAATATTTTGGTACATTGTAAAAACTCTACAGAGAAAGATACATTATGATATTGCTATTTTTCAAATCTATAAAATTAATTTAATCGCGAAAGAATGTAACTATTGACGTTTATGGCAAAAGAAACACCAAATACTACAGGATAATAGCTTACGCAGATTTCTAAATTTTGAATTTGTGTGTGATATAGTATTATCATTTCATGATGGTAAGTACAGTTAATGCTCATGCATTGCTAAATACTAAAAGATATTTGTAAATGATAATAATAATCATAATCATAATTTAACATTTTTATTTTACTTATAATTAAAAATATAACGAAAATACTAAATAAAACAAAAGACAAAATTACGCAAAATACACTTAATGCATTTATTAAAAAACTTACATTGTTGACTTTTCAGTATATTAAAAAATAATAATAATGAGATAATAATACAAAAACATTCCCCAAAATTTTAGATATTTATAATTATAAGTTAATCGTGATCTTGTTGTTTTATTGAAAGTGCGAGCGAATAAATAAATGAACAGGTACATATATATATATATATATATATATATATATATATATATATATATATTCAAATAAAGGTTTGTTAAAATAATTTAGGAATTACATGAATTTAAGTGTAGGAAGTGAGTTTTTGAGTTTAAAAAAAATGTAAATTCACTTTATAACTAAAAAAAATTTAATGCCTAAGCAGTTTTAAAGACAATTCTTTGGCGTTTCGAAAAGACATTTTAACAAATGGCAAAACAAATTTAATACAAATCTTCCAAACAATATAATCGTTGAAGGCAGAAACTTATGCGACTCATATATATACAAATTCTATTACATTATTAACCTTTAGGAAAAAAGAACATCTAGGAAGCTATATATTTTACTAAGATAAGTGATCCAATAAAACAGTAATTAATACTAAGTACAAATGCAAAATTCCATTAAATATCAAAGCGTCCTAATATACATGAACTTGTGGAGAAATGATTTTTCTCGATTTTTTCTTTTATTTATTTTTTAATATACAATGATAATTTTATACGTATTATAAATTTATTCCAATTAAAAATAATGCATGAAAAATAAGATTATTTTACGTATTGTTCTCATTACTTTGACGCTGACGAAATAAGTAAGAAAATCTGTGTACCTCTTATATCAATCATTTCCACAAATAAATTTGTTTATCTTATTAAAGTAGAAGGTTGGTTTTAAAAATGATATATTTAAAATTGTTATGAAACATTATATTAAAATATATTTTTGACAACTCAAAAAAATAGGAAAAGTATAAACGAAACAATTACTTAATCAATAAATTAATAAAAAAATATAAAGCTCTACATGTAATAAAAGTAGAAATATGTGTGTGTGCGTGTGTATGTATGTATGTATGTCCGTCGCTTTGTAGAAAATGACTGATCGCTGACAAATTTTGAATGAACGTCCCTATTGACCTCTCCTAATGTGTCTCGAAACCTGAATTCCTAAAGAATGATTAGTTTTTATTTATTTTTTTTTAATAAATTAAAGTCTATAAATTTCTGAAATGATAATCTCTATAGAACGTAAATCGAAACGACTTCCAGTGGCCCATTAGCTCATTTTCTTAGAGCGTTTCTCTAAGATCGCGAGACTCGTGGATTGTAAATCCAAGGGCCAATGTGTTACGCTTTGCAGAAATTATTAGAAAAAAAATGCCAATTTGTAAAAGAAAAGTTTTCAATTTTTTTTACAGTCTCCCAAACTGCAAGGCAGACGATGAAGTGTCTAAAACAAATTTAAACTTAATGGTGTGATTTTTTTTTTTTTTTTTTATGCAAACGGTTGATCGCAGAGCTACAAAATTTTACATAGAAGACCGTTTTGACCTCTCCTGTTGCTTCTCGAAGACTAACTTCCAAAGTTTTGATTTTTAACACTTTCCAACAAGGTTGAAAAGTGTTTATGACTTGGGTTTGTCTGTCTGTCTGTCTGTCCGTCCGCGCTCTAACTCCCGTAAATATTTATGGAATTTCTTGAAACTGATATATGTTATTCAAGTTCACTATCGGATGTTCCCTATTGAAAATGGAGTTTATACATCTACTGGTTTGTGCACAGGGACCCCCGAAAATATTTCAAAGCATTGTGTTGTATGAGAGGCATTTCTATAAACCATATTTTCATACCATTACTGCACAAACATCGTAATGAAATTGAAATATGTTATATAAGTTCACTATCGGATGTTCTCTGTTGAAAATGGAATTTATACCTCTACTAGTTTGTGTACAGGGACCCCTTAAAATATTTCAAAGCATTGTGTTCTATGAGAGGCATTTCTATAAAACATATTTCCATACCCTTACTGTACACAAATCTTAATGAAATTGAAATATGTTACTCAATTTCCCTATCGGAAGTTTCCTGTATAAAATGGAGGAAATATCACCACTGATTTGTGTACAGGGACCCCCGAAAATATTTCAAAGCATTGTGTTCTATGAGAGGCATTTCTATAAACCATATTTCCATACCCTTACTGTACACAAATCTTAATGAAATTGATATTTTTTAATCAAGTTCACTGTCGGATGTTTCCTGTATAAAATGGAGCAAGTATCACCACTGATTTGTGTACAGGAACACACAAAAGTATTTCAAAGCATTGTGTTCTATGAGAGGCATTTCTATAAACCATATTTCCATAACCTTACTGTACACAAATCTTAATGAAATTGAATTGTGTTATTCATGTTCACTGTCGGATGTTTCCTGTATAAAATGAAGCAAATACCACCACTGATTTGTGTACAGGGACACACAAAAGTATTCCAAAGCATTGCGTTTTATGAGAGATCTTTCTATAAACTAAGTTTTAACTTTACTTTGCACGAAGATTTATGAAATTGAAATGTGTTATTTACAAGCACAAAAAAAATGCTTTGCATAGAATATAGCATGATTAGCATTAGATATACAGGGTGACACAAAAATATTCAGTTATATAGAGAGCTATTTATAAATATTTGCTACAAGTGTACTTTCGTTTACATTAAGCGTTTTTAACACTTTCTAACATTTTTAACACTTCCCAACAAGGTTCAAAAGTGTTAATGATTTCGGTTTGTCTGTCTGTCTCCCCGTGCTATAATTCCCGTAAATATTTGTGGAATTTCTTGAAACTGATATATGTTATTCAAGTTCACAATCGTATGTTCGCTCTTGAAAATGGAGTTTATACCTTTACTGGTTTGTATACAGGGACAACTGAAAGTAGTTCAAAGCATTGTGTTCTATGAGAGGTATTTCTATAAATCGTATTTTCATACCTTTACTGTACACATATCTTAATGAAATTGTAATATGTTATTCCAATTCACTGTCGGATGTTCCCTGTTGAAAATGGAGTTTATACCTTCACTGGTTTGTGCACAGGGGCACCCGAAAGTATTTCAAAGCATTGTGTTCTATGAGAGGTATTTCTGTAAATCATATTTTCATACCTTTACGTTACACATATCTTAATGAAATTGAAATATGTTATTCAAGTTTACTATTGGATTTTTCCTGTATCAATTGATTAAATACCAACTATGTTTTATATACAAGGACACTCAAAAGTATTCTAAAGCTTTGCGTTCTATGAGAGATATTTCTTTAAATCAAATTTTAATAACTTTACTTTCCAAAAATTTTTTGGAAATTGAAATATGTTATTTATATGCACAAAAGAATGCTTTACATAGAATATAGCATGATTAGCATTAGGTTTACAGGGAGACACAAAAATATTCTGTTCTAATAAGAGCTATTATTGAAAATTTGCTAGAATTCTACTTTCGTTTACATTAAGCGTTTTTAACACTTCCTAACATTTTTTTAAGTGTGAATATGATATCAATTTGTGTATCTGTCCGTCTGTCTGTGTGCCCGCTCTCTAACTCCCGTAAATATTTATGGAATATTTTGAAACTGATATATGTTATTCAAGTTCACTATCGGATGTTCCCTATTGAAAATGGAATGGATACCTCTTCTGGTTTGTATACAGGGACACCCAAAAGTATTCGAAAGCATTGTGTTCTATGAGAGGTATTTCTATAAATCATATTTTAATACCTTTAGTGTATAGAAACTTTAATGAAATTTTAATATGTTATTCAATTCCCTATCGGATGTTTGCTATGTAAAATAGAGTACATTTCTAACTGGTTTGTGTACAGGGGCACTTGAAAGTACTCCAAAGCATTGTGTTGTACGAGAGTTATTTTTATAAACCAAATTTTAATAAGTTTATTTTCCACAAAGCTTAATGCAATTGAAATATATTATTTGTATGCACAAAAGAACGTCCCTTCTATGTAATATAGTATGGTTAGCATTAGATTTACAGGGCCACACAAAAATAATCAGTTACATCAAGCGGTATTAATAAAAATTTGCTGGAATTGCACTTTCGTTTACATGAGCATTTTAACACTCTCTTATAATTTTAGTGGGAATATGATTTCAATTTGTGCATCTGTCTGTCCGATTGTCTACCTTTCTGTCTTTGTCTCCGGCTCCTATCATCCGTGAATATTTTGAGAATTTTTTAAAAATGATACACTCAAGTTCCCTATTGAAAATGTCATTAACTAATACAACTAGTTGTCCCGGTACAACTAGTTTGTTTACAGGTACAACAACAACAACAACAAAAAAGCCAATGTATTACGTTTTAGTAAAGAATTTTTTAAAAGTTATATTTAAAAAACTTTCTACTACAAAAATCTTAAAAACATTGACATGTATTATTAATATTCTAAAATATTGTTTTGTATAGAATATGATATGATTAATTTTTAGATTTACTGGGCTACAGTAAAATCTTCAGAGAGTTTAAAAGTTGTAATTTTAATCTAACGGCACCTCGCAATTCCGAAATCATCTGGTCGTCTCACAAAATTTTCAAAACCTTGGTGGAATGAGGACTGTAAAATTGCAAAGAAGCAACAAAATAAAGCGTGGGGTAATTTTAGGAGGTACCCAACCACTGCCAATTACATTGCATTTAAACAAGCAAAAGCAAATGCACGGAGAATCCGCAGAAAATCACAAAAGGATTCCTGGATTAATTACGTATCCAGCATTACCTCCAATGTAACCAGCAAACAGCTTTGGCGTCGTGTCAAAAAAGCAATGGGAATTTATTCTAATCAAAATATTTCATTTTTAAAAGATAATGGCCAAACTATCACTTAAACTAATAATATTGCTGACACCATAGGTAGAACCTTATCTAACATCTCCAGCTCTAACTCCTATTCTGAACCGTTTCTATCTTATAAACATAATTCTGAACGCTCAACAATAAATTTTCACCCCCGCTCTTCCTCAGGATACAATAGTCCTTTTACAGAAACTGAATTACAAAATTGTTTGAAACACTGTAATAACTCTGCTCCTGGGCCTGATGGTGTTACTTACCTTATGATAAAACATCTGTCAAAACAGTCTCTTAAAAATCTCCTTTATCTGTACGATAGGATCTGGACTGAAAATATTTTTCCTGTTGCTTGGCAAGATGCTATTGTTATTCCTTTTCCTAAGCCAGGCAAAGATACTACTGACCCAAAGAATTACAGACCAATTGCACTAACTAGCTGTCTTTGTAACTTCTAGAAAAAATGGTTAATACTAGGCTGGTTTATGTTTTAGAAAAAAATTATTTAATCTCTCCATGGCAAAGTGGTTTCCAACGGGGCCGTATGACGGTTGATAATATTTTATTATTGGAGACTAATATTCGGAAAGCAAATGCAAGATGTAACCATTTGGTGTCAATTTTTTTCGATATGGAAAAAGCTTATGACAAGGCATGGCGCTATGGTATTTTAAAAGACCTTTTTAATTTGGACTTCAGGGGGAATCTTCCTATTTTTATTGAAATTTTTTTGCGAGTCAGACGCTTACAAGTTCGTATTGGATCAGTTTTTTCAGAATTTTATTTTCAGGAAGAAGGTGTACCTCAAGGCAGAGTCTTGAGTGTTACACTCTTCTCTTTAAAAATTAATGACATCTCAAACAAATTCCACAAAGTGTCCACGGCAATCTATATGTTGACGACCTGCAGATATCTTGCCAGGCTAATGACATGCGCTTCATTGAACGCTAATTACAACTTGCCATCAAGAATATTATTAAATGGACTAATAAAAATGGTTTTACCTTTTCTACTGACAAAATACAATGTGTGCATTTTTTTCGTAAACGAGGTCTGCATCCTTATCCAGAGGTTTTTATTAATGACAATCATATTTCTGTTGTTGACTCTGCGCGTTTCTTGGGTGTAATCTTTGACAGAAAACTCAATTTTAAATCTCATATATCATATTTAAGGACAAAATGCGACAAAACATTAAATCTTTTAAAAGTACTATCAAACACTTCTTGGGGTGCAGATCGCATTTCTTTATTGAGAATCTACCACTCTGTTATCCATTCAAAATTAGACTATGCCTGTGAAGTATATGGGTCTGCTCCTATTTCTTATCTTAAAAAATTAGACACAACCCATCACAGTGTACTTAGGATATGCTCAGGGGCTTTTTGCACCTCTCCTGTGCTTAGTCTATATGCTGACTGTGTGGAGCCGTCTCTCACTGACATCAGACAAAGACTTTCATGTGAATTGTACTTTCGCATCCTCTCACATCCTAATCATCCACTTCATTCACTTTTAAATAGCAATAATCATAATCTTTATGTGAATCGCCCATCTTGCATCCCACATTTAGCTCTTAGAATTAAGAACTTTCTTGCTGGCACCTCTCTCATTCATACCAAAGTTCGTGCTCGGTCTCTTTTAAACATGGCACCTTGGAATTTCCAGGCAATTTCTTGTCTTCATCCGTTTAATGGGTTTCACAAATCTAACACAGATGCTTCCATATTTCAAGCACTTTTCTTATCTCATCGCTGTGAATATAAGGACTATGTCGAGATTTTTACTGACGGCTCCAAGACAAGTAATAAAGTTGGCTGTGGTGTTGTCACTCGCAACACCACATATAGCTATCAACTCCCAAGCTCTTTTTCCCTCTTTTCTGCAGAGTTTTTTGCAGTTGAGGTAGCTTTAAACATTATTTCGTCTCACTGCAGCAAAAAATTCATTATCTATACGGACTCAAAGAGTGTTCTTGACTCTCTTTCTTCTAGCTCTTGCACTCTTTCTTTTATCTCTGTTTTAAAAACATACAACGATCTTCTAAAAAAGGGATTCAGTATTTTATTTTGTTGGGTTCCTGGACATGTTGGTATTAAAGGCAATGAAATAGCAGACAAGGCCGCAAAGCAAGCTTCCATTTCTTTAAACTGTCCTATTCCTTATGAAGATGTTAAGCATAGCCTCAGGAGCTATTTCAGAGATATTTGGCAAAGGGAGTGGAATAGTCGAAGTAATAACAAATTACATGATATTAAACCTCAAATTGCAATCTGGCCGATGCTTACTCCAAGGAAATATGATGTACTTATTACCCGTCTACGAATTGGGCACTCTAGACTTACTCATAAATACTTATTACTTCGACAACAGGAGCCGACCTGTCCCAAATGTCATTACCATACACTAACCATTCGCCAAATTCTCACTGACTGTCCTTGCCTTCGTCATATGTATCGGCAATATTTTAATTCATCCTCACCAAAACTGACGAACCTTTTAGGTAGTACACCTCATTATCATTTGACAAATTTTTTAAAAGACGCTGGTTTTTACTATGACATTTGATTTTATTATTTACACTCTTCATCTCATTGTACATCAGTTTTTATTATCTACACTGTTCATTACATTTTGCCTCTGTTTTTATTTACAATGTATTTTATATGACTTTTGATATTACCTTTTACCTTCTCTTGTTTTCAATTTGTGTTAATGACAAACTGGATGGGTAAACCCATCCAGATGCTAAATTTTATTCTCTATCCCTTTTTTGTTTGGCGCAGCATGTCCCATTGTGGACTTTGTGCCATAAAAAACCATCCATCCATCCATCCATTCTATAATCTAACGGCTGCATTTTCTTTTGCGTTAAGCCTTTTTAACACACCTTTTTAATTCCAAAATGCCTAAGAGTAATTTTAAAATAAATTAGTCTATCTGTATGTTTTTCAGTCCTTCTGTCTGTTGTGCGATAACGTAGGGAAAGAATATTAATAGTTATTCGATACAACAATTGCATACAGTTGGAAAGTGTTACTAATCAATGCGTACTGCATGATTTTTCTTTCTTGTTTCAATTAATTCAAATCTATAAATTTCTGAAAGAATCGGATCTAGAGAAACGTAAAAATCAAGGTACTTTCCCTAGCTCATTGGTACTTTCCCTAGATCACCATTTAATAACGCAAACGTCGTGGGTACGATCACTCTACTTCTTGCATATCATTAAGACAAAAGATTCCATTTGACAAAAGAAAATTTTTCAGTGTCTTTACAGTATCCTGAAACCGCAAGGAAGATAATAATGTAAAATAAATACATAAATAAATAAATAAATAAATTTAGAAGTGTGTTGGTCATTATTTAGGCATACGGCTGATCGCAAAGATACAAAATTTTGCATGGAGAATCGTTTTGACTTCGCCTGATGCACATAAAATAATTTTTAAAATTTTATTTATTTATTTATTTTTTAATATATATACATATGTTTTTCAGCTGAAAAAATTGCCTGGTGCTGACACTTACTGTCAAAGAGTAAAAATAATAATCTTTCAGAAAAATGATTTCTCGAAAAAAGTCATTCTTTAATAATGACAGCGCTACTTGCAGTCTAGTTAGCACCTAAACTGAAGTGACCACTTAAGACGCAAATGCAGGCAGTAGAAACGTGGAACGGTTAAAATGTGAATGGAGAAGCCGCTATCGAAGCTGTTTTTTTTTTTTTTTTTTTTTTTTTAATTTCTTCATTTATAAATTGATTTATAATATAGTGATTCTTATTCTTATTCTTATTTATTTATTAATTTATTTTTTAATTTCTATAAATATAGCAAAGTCGTAAAAAAAAAAATAAAAAATAAAAAATAAATAAATAAATATATATATATATATATATATATATATATATATATATATATATAAATAAATAAATAATTGTCGTTAAAAGAGAAAAAAAAGACTATTTCCGCTAGTATTAAGAAATATATACAAATAATTTCTCTTAGAATTCACATTTGATAGAAATGTTATTTAAACAGCGAAAAATGTATTCATGTTAAATATAATGTTTCATCTGTTATAGCGCATTTAAAATCAATTTGTTAGAAAATTGGTGACAGTTTCATGGATGATTTTCATTTAGATTTATTTCTGAATATACAGATCTAATTTCAAAGAGCATTAAATGTATAGAATTTTTTTAAATATTATTTTGAATATTACCATTTGTTGCTTTTGAAACATACGTTAATTCGTGCTACCATATAAGTGAAACACAAAAATCTACAGAAAAAAGTGTTGACAGCATTTTGTAGTCGAATATAACACCGTAATAAAACTTCTCTCTCTACACAACCTACTTGCTTCTACATTAAATTTATAAAAAAAAACTAGCAGGTTTATCCGCTTTGCTGGTCACTGTATTTAAAAAAATTCTCAAAATTACCTATTATATTTTATAACAAAATGTCATAAAAAAAAGCCTCATTAAAATCTGCTGAAACTATTGTTTGGATTTACTTTGTTTTCGGTATCGGCTTTCATGCAAGCACCATACTGACTGTGGCTTCCCACTACCTGCGGCAGAGCCTTACCCGATTACGCGCGCGCTGAACAAACGTTTTCACACGAAGTCATTGATCGGGGAAGAAGCATCGGAAGCTTTTTTTCGTTTGAAATGTTTGGAATCCCGGTCTCAAGTGCAAATCAATTGGTAGCTCAAAATTATGCGGGCTGCAAGCGACCTTCTCTATCTACCCATTGAAATTTTAGAGCTTTTTTTTAATTTTTATTTTGCCCAATTTATTTTTACGAGTAAATTCTGTCAATATACATACACAAAAACCAACCCACACGCCAAAAACCGCGCTTCTGAAGTAATTAAAAAAAATATTACGCTTGAAAAAAAGTTTACCCTTTCCCGCAGGGGAAGCACATGGGTTCGTATAGACTCGTAAAAATACATGTTTCGAACACATAACGAACAACTACATAATGAGCTTACATACACAACCACATACACCCACTCAATTCTGAGCCTATCTGGAGAAGAAAAAAGCTGGAATATGTGTTTTTTCTCTCGCTCCGAATGGGGGAGGAATATAAATAATTCCGCAAAATTGTATCAGAATGCAAGATGTGTATACGTACCTATACATAAGAAAAAAAAAAGATTCGTACTCAGATATTAAGGAATAGCGGTATTCTAGAAATATACTTTGTTTGTCCCTCGTTCTCAAACATGTGGATTGGGTGATTTTCTAAAATCTCTTGTCAGAAGAGATGCACTTAGAAATATATTTTTGTCTGCTTCTGCCGCATTCAAAATAAACAAGGGAAATTTTATGAAATTCCATCATCGTGGTTGTTGGATACATGTAACCAATGCACAAAACAAAACGCATGGCCAAAGCTATCATAGCCTTACCAGTAAACATTTAACCCGAAAAGGAAGATCTAAATTTTGTCATATCTCGCCTCACAAAAAACCAAAAGTCCCTTCCACACTCCTCCCGAAAAAAAAAAAAAAAATGCTCTCCAGAAGACTGGCATATGTTTTCAACCTCTTTGTCTTATTTTTGATTACGGCATACTCAAAAATCCGGATTTTGAAAAACTTACTTCGAAAACTGGATTTTTCTCCTCCTTCTCTCTTAAAAAATTTATGATCGAATATAAATTTATGATCGAATCTCCTATAAAATTGTCACTGCCGTATTGAGTCTGTAATTAGGTGACTATTTTGTATTTGTAGACGAAGGGTTATAAAAAAAATCCCATTTCGCCCCCTCCCTCCGCTGGAAGCGAATTTCTAAAATCCCTGAAATTTATTTAGTCTTTAGTATTTGTTATATTTTAAATGAAAAAAAATCACGGATGTCCGATTTTTTTCTTTCGGATATAAGGGTTATGTACCTACTGCTCCCAATGGTGAAGGTTTGCTGAAATTTGACGAATTGCTGAAATACCCGAAATAGATTTTTAGATATTTTTGTTCGTTATATATTAATGGACACATTTATTTTCTTTGAGATATGACTAATGTTTTGAAATTATGCCCTGCCTTAAGGGATGAATTTTTTAATATCGCTTCTTAGTGCGTGTTTACGATATAGAAGGAATGTTTCTACCAAATTTTATTCGTCTAGTTGCAGGGTTTGGTCTGGGAGATGATGAATCAATCAGTCACACACTGAATCAGGAAAACACATTTTAAATAAGTAGATTTTTCTTGAAAAAAAAAAGGGTCACAATTGTTTGAATTATACTAATGACACTAAAAATCATTCTAAAGAGAATAAACAACACAAATAAAAATATAATATTTATTATAAATGTTTCATTAATACTTTTTATTATGTTGACAGTATTTAGAAGTATATGCTTTAATTTTTTCTGGTTACGTTAGTGCTAAAATTATAATTAATTAACGAATTAATGTAATTCAGTTAAAAAATAAATAAAATAAATTAAGAAGTAATAAAAAATAATAATAAAATAAAGTATAACTCAAGAAGACAAATGTAAACTATAAAATGTACATAACTGTTCTTCGATGTTTTAATAACGCTTATTATTTCTCGAATAATAATAACAAATTTCCATCATTAAATTTAATGATTACTTACATATAATTCCCAGTTAAATATAAAGAAAATAAACAAAAGTAAAATTGCAAGGTCAATGTTAATAAATTATACAAATATATCTTGAAATCACTAATACTGTTTTAAGAAAACACTTACGGATAAAGTAGTCATTGTTTATATATATTTTAATTTTAAAAAATTTTATTATTTCAAAAATATTTTCAGAAATGGCGTTATGGATTAGATAAAGAATTAGTCTTGAATTATTAAAATATTTGAGAACCATTTCTCTTCACGTTTCAGTTTTCTGACAGAGTGATTTAAAGGACTGTATTATATTCTCTAAAAGGGGGACTCTTTTAGATTACTTAGTAATGCATACAGCTATTCTTACTTCGAAGTGTCGAAGTTTGAAATAATAAATCATTTCAAGTTGAGCTTGTAGAAGTTATTTAAAAATTTTTCATTTCTAGATCACTCGATTTAAAGGAATAAGTAACTTTTGATAAAGGTTAATTTAATTTGAAACTGGACATTCTTATTATCTTTAAGCACAATGTTGTAAAATTAACCTTAACGTTTGCTTTTACTTTTACATTTATCCAAGAAATTATTTAATGATATCCAGTATATTAGTTAAATATTTTCCGTACGTTATCAACAGGGTTGTAACCAATATATATATATATATATATATACAAAGCGACAAAAAAAAAAAAAAAAAAAAAAAAAAAAAAGCCGCATTTGGATATTTTCCTTTTTCCTTTTTGCAACAGCCAATTTTATCATTTAAAAAGCAAATTTTTGAACAGATTTTATTACGTCGTCCTCCACGTTCGCTTTAGGATTGAGCCCAGTGTAAAAATAAAATGCAACTGTCCGGAAAATTATAATTTTAGAAATTATTTTAAAAATGGCAAGAATAAAGCATTTAACGGTGCCACAAAAAGTATTAATTTTAGAATGAAAGTCAAAAAATATTTTAATACGAGAGATGGCAAATGAATTAAATGTTAACGAAGTATTCCTGAGATGATTTTTACGAACATATAAAATTTTTTGGCTGTTTAAACGGAAAATGTGTCTTTAGGCGGCCATGTTGCCCATCCAAGCGAGATCATGGCAAGTTAAGAAACAAAAGTTTAAAAAAATCGATTTGTACATGTTCATAACTTAGAAAAGATTAAAAAAAATGCATAGCAAAGTAATTTATTTAAAAACAGTGCGGGGACAATTAAACAAAGTATGTTAAAAACGAGAAGATCTGCAAAAAAGCCATTACTAAGCAAAATAATTAAAAAAAAAAAAAAAAAAAAAAAGACTTCAGTTGACCAAAAATTAAAAAAAAAATATATCAGTTAATTATTATGCCGAACTGGTTTTCTCTGATGAGTCAAGTTTATTTTATTTTGGGCTGATAAAAAAAAAAAAAAAAAAAAAAAAAAAACTAGTAAGATGATAAAAATGTGACCGAATTATTGAAAATTGCATTCATAAGACAGTGACACATTCTCCGTACATTACGGTACGGAGGTGCATAAATTTTCAATGAGTCGGGCAAATTTTTATGCCCAAGGGATCAATTAACTCGAAATAAAACGCGGACATTATAAAAACGGCGCCTGAATGACTATTTTGAAGGCATTTCAGACTCTCCTGCAAATAGAATTTCAAGATGATATTGCACCGTACTAAAGGGCGTCTGTTGTGCGTTTATTCGATTCAAATTGTTAAAACTACCTATCCTACCCCATGAGCACCTATAATTTTGTAAGCAATCATATCTTTTTTAACTTTAAGTTAAATCCCACAAAAAATATAGTAGAACTTGTTTTTCATCAGGCTTAGAAATAGCCCTAATCTCTATCCGCTCGAAAATGTTTAGTCTATAAAAAAGCGCGTAAAGTGGTGAGGATTAAAAAATTGCAGCCTACAATTCTGCAAGGAATAGAAAAAAATATTTATGATATTTGGCACAGAGAAATTTTTGATATTTATATTAAAACACTGTATAATACTATGTCATTGCGCATTAAAGCAATAATTCCATATAATTGTGGAGTAACTCAATGCAGAATACATATTTTTATTAAAAATTGCTTACATCTAACAAACAAGTAATTTTATTTCATGTATTATAATATAACTTGTTTATATCATATAATAAATCATAATACAGTACAAAGTATATGTTTATTATATTACGTTTAAAAAGAATGTTTTATGTAGATTTTTAATAATTACTTCGTAGAGTGTAATAAAGTGAATTATTAAATCAAAAATGTCCATATGTATCATTTCATCTCTTTGATATTATGCAAACATGACAGTTTTATTTGTTTCAACCATTAGCTTTGAAGTTATTACAAATGAAAAAGGTATAAGTGAATTTTTCTGCATTCCGTTTTTTTTTTTTTTTTTTTGTAGTTTCGTTTATATATATATACTAGCAGGCTTTGCCTGCTCATTAAACTTAAATGAGTTGTCAAAATCCCATATCTTTATTAATAACCTAAGTTCTCGCTGTGATTGGTAGAGGTTTTCTCGCTCGCAAAGTGAGGAGTCTAGGTCTCCACTGTCTTCGGCACAACTTACCCACTTCTTACTTCCCCTTCCTCAGCGGGTGAGTTCCAAATTTTGCAAAATCACATTAATGTACATAATGCGTACACTTAATCAATATCCAGTCTGGGTCCCCACTGCCTTCGGTAAACTTACCCACATCTTACTTCCCCTTCCCCAACGGGTGAGTTCGAAGTTTTGCAAAATCCCACTAATGTACATAATGCGTACACTTAATCAATATCCGCACACCAAAATTCGCCATTCTAAGATAATTCAAAGCGAATTCAAACGGAAAAACATGTTTTTACACATGTTTATTGGGAACGACTTCAGTATAACCCCACAACGATATTTGGCGATTTTTTTGTTGGCGATTATGGCTAAATCATAAATCAAAAAATCATAAATCATATATGATAAATGATAAAATCATAATCCAAATTATAAATCATAAATCCAAAATAAACAACATATTAGGCTGCCATATTATATCTCAAACAGTCCAGAGCGACATCGTTATCCTTCAAAACGGCGCCAAAGAAAAATCGCCAAATTCAGCTGTGGGGGTATACTGAAGTTATACCGTTTATTGCCCTCCGACTCCGAGAAGGAGGGGGGGGGATTTCGAATTTCGTGAAATCCAGTTACAATAAGTGCCGGATGCAAACAAACAATTTACGCACCAAATTTCGTGATCACAGAAGTCTTTATTAGAAAATATTATAAATAAATAAATGCAAAACGCGCAGCTTTAGTAGGGGAAACCTTTGGTAACTTTAAATATTTTAAGCCATTTTTGCGATGAACTGAATTGGCTATCTCAATTGTGCAATTAAAGATCTTGGCGAGAAACGTCCGAGCAACTTCGGTTCCGAATTTCAAATTTTGCCAAAGGGATCCAATACTAAAGCTGTTCCATACACAAAATAAATAAATAAATAAAATAAAATAAAATAAAAACTATTTTCTGGTATTTACAAAATAAAAATAAAAAATCTTAATAAAATCCAAATTATAATCATTTACAATTAAGGGGAGAACATACAAAAAACCTCATAAGGTACTACATAATAACAACAAAAAATTTTGTTTTACTGCAGGAAAGAAAAGTGCTGCTTAATTAAATAAAAATATTAAACTAATGCCAAATATCTCTATGAAAATGTTTACCCACATACAAATTCCTGATTAAAAAAAAAAAAAAAAAAAAAAAAAAAAAACTTTTGTAGGTATTTTTCTCTCTAATTTTTATTATTATCATTCACGTGAAATTGAAAATATTTCATTTTAATTCTGGAAAATAGAAATATATATAAATACTAGCAGACCCGGCCACGCGTTGCTGTGACTAAGTTATACGTTGAATTATACGGCTGTAAACTATTTAGTACAGTCAAATTATTATTTACGGATAAAGACGAAAACGTTGTAGCCGATGTAAAAACCCACAAGGTTGAGATTTGAAACTTAGGTCAAAATTTGGAAGCGATTGATAAAAATTTTCGTAGTGTTGATATTAAGCACAAATTAATTTTATTGTAGGGTCCTATAAAGTTTAATGGAGAAGTGATATATATTATTTCTATTGCTACTTTGGATAAAATTGCTAAAATGACTAATATATAAATTAAATTCTATTAAAATAAAAGTATAAAAGAAACAGACGATTTTAAAATCAATTTTTATGGAGGAGTGAAATATAATATATGCTATAATGGATAATTTTACTATAAAATGACCTCATCATTTTAAATATTTTAAAGAGGGCAACAGCTGTAGTTATAAAAAGGAAAACAATAAGGCTAAACCAGAAAAATAAGTAAATTTGATAAATATTTTAAAACTTTAAAATTGGAAATCTTATGAAATATTGGACATTTAAAGTAAATACATGTATCATTTTAAATAGAAAAAGATTTTGGAAAAGTTTAGTGTATTTTAACGAAGTGATGAGAAGTTTTTGAGTATGTTAAAATTTTAATAGTAAATTCAAGTTAATAAAGATGGGAAACATTGAGGATTAAAATAAGAATAATTATAAGATTAAAAAAAAAAAAAAAAAAAAAAAAAAACTTTTTTATATACCGTGCTTTTAAATTTTAATATACTAATAATATACTAATTAAAAGGAAAATGATAAATATTCTATCATATTTTGAAGTCAAATTTGTTTTCAAATGTCTAAATAAAATATCTGATGTAAGATACTAATATTTTGCAGCGGAATGGATTTCATTTCTGTCATCCTTGGCGAAAAAAAAAAGAATATCGCCAAATTATCTGGCGAAAATATTTAATTCCTTTCAAAAATCATGGTTATTTTAACAACTTATATTAAAAGAGTAATGAATAATATGAAACAATATTTCGTACAATACATATTACGTGTCATACATACGTACAATGAATAATACATATTACATTTCGTACAATGCATACATCTGGCATGTATATTTTCGTGTTACGCTTTTGATCGCCAAATAATAATAATAATAATAATAAAAGCCAAGGGCGACAGAGTTTTGAAATTTAAAATTAAAATTTTGTCAATTTGACAGCAAAATAATTCAATCTAATACCCGCGATAACTAATACATATCTATACCCAAATATAAGGAATAAAATCGGGAAATAAATTTCCTCGATTTTTAATAATTTCTTACAAAAAATCCAGTGGGCAATTAACATAGGAAATCTTTTTCTTGGCTGCACAGACGGTCAGTGAGTCACAGTTCGCTTGCGTATAGAACTCATAGATATAGTATAGCATATATAGAATAGAGTGATCATTGGGGAGAAAAAAGTTATTCCTTTTCATTTGGGAAAAGACGACGTTTTTACCAAAATATGGCCGTCTTTCCCCGAGTGAATACACACGGAAATACATACTAATATTTTAGCAAATAAAATTTATGAATAATTTATTTGCTAAAGGGGAATGGAAGACTCCAGATACAGTTTCAAATTCATATTTCTTTCTTTCTTTTTTTTTTCAGTATCACTTAATGGCTGTTTCCAAAGCTTTTATTTATTTATTTTTTTTCGGCATCAAAAATCTTTGTACGATAACATGGGGATGAGAGATCTATATATATTACTATATCTAGGATAGAACTACATTAGCACTTTATCAATGTGTAAAAAATCTTTAAATTGATTATGACGTCAATTTTCGTGAGATGCATAATTTAACTTTTTATAATTTTTTAACGTTCACGTTTGATTAAATGTATTTATTTTTATGTCGAAAGAAAATGAACTCGTATTTTTTTTTTTTTTTTTTGGCAACAATTAAATTAATGGAACTCACAGATATTTTGGAGCAACTTTAATATAGGTCTATAATTAACAAATAATTGGAATAAAACAATATTGTGACAATAAATTGAGATAAAAACTATCCTATCTCTCAAGTTGGATCAAACTGCACACAGTGTGCAAAATTTCATTAAAATCGGTTCCTTAGTTTAGGAGTTTACCCCGGACAAACATCGTGACACGTAATTTATATATATATATATATATACAGATAAAACCTTCTACCGAATCTGGGTTGAAAACGGAAAAAGGGTAAAATAAATTAGAAATATCAGACCTATATTTATAAATTTGATACCAAATAAAAGGGGCGATTTTTCTGAATCCAGGGGTGCAAACAGTTTTTCGATGCGACAATTAGATTTTTTAAAAACAACTAAAGTATGAAATTTAAGTGGCAATGGAAAAACGTAAAAACGGAAAAATAAATTAGAAGTATCAGACTTATCGTTACAAATTCAGTACCAAATGAAAGGAGGGATTTTTCTGAATCCTGGGGTGTAAACAGTTTTTCGATACGACAATTAGATTTTTTAAAATTAACTAAAGTATGAAACTTAGATGGCAACACTTCATTTTAATCTTTTCATAATTTCTAGTCCTAATCACGCGAATAAAAAAGTCTTTAACTTAAAAATTTATTTTTATATTTTATTTTTCCATTCAAAGCGTTTTAGTGAAAAAATATTTATGGCGCATGCGCAGGCGTTTTTTACCCATAATTCAAAAACTATTAATAATTTTGAAAATTTCTATAGATATAATTTTAAGTTGGGTGAAGACCTAAGTTTCTGCCAAGCGCCGTTGAATTCCGTCCAGCCGTTCTCGAGTGATGCCCGGACAAACGTGATTTAGTCTTTAACCCCCTATGGGGAACGGGGGGGAATTTCTGAAAAGTTGATAAATATAATTTTAAGTTGGGTGAAGACCTAAGTTCCTGCCAAGCGCCGTTGAATTCCGTCCAGCCGTTCTCAAGTGATGCCCGGACAAAAAAAGCGACATTCGGACACGATGACACACACACACACACACACACACACACACACACACACAGGCAAAATTTTCTGAAGTCATTTTCGGCTTTCATGGGGTGTGAAACGTGAAGATATCGCAAAATTTTTTGATTCCTACAAATTTACAGACAAAATTCTGATTTTATTAATATAGATATATATATATAATTTTACCAAATCTATATGTATGTGTCTAGTGCGTATCAATAGATAGTTGGACATATGTACACTCCTGCTTAAACGTTTAGCAACATTTACACACGATCAGTTAATTTTCCAGTTAAAAAACTTATCTCAAAATGAAATGTTTATTTTATCACGAGGTTTGTAAAGAACAGGGGGTTCTTTATATTTTTATGTGAAAATTGGTTTACGACAGCAAATTAGGGGCTGGCAACAAATTTAGCAAAATTAATAATGTTTGCGATTATTCTATATCACTAAATGAACTTATTGAAAGATTCTGCAACTGTAAGATATGTTAATATAGACCTAGTACAATCTGTGGATGCATTTGTGCAAAGATAACATGTGTTTTATTGAAAATACGCGGAGTTTTAAACAAAAATTTACCCATTTTTATATAAATTGAAAAAAAAAAAAAAAAAAAAACGAAAGGAAAGGAATACTTTTTAAACAATATGCTGCATCTGAAGTATTACGCTTAATTTCAGAAATTCACTTAATGTTTTATGCACGCATAGTTAATGCGTTGTAAATATCGTAATGGAATTCAATTCATACATTAAATTACAAAAAGCTTGATTTCTTAAATTAAAAATTAATACATAAATAATTAAGAAATACTTAAAAAATCATAAAACTTAATTCCAAAAAAATATCTGTTTTTATTTCATTTTATTACGTACAAAAGGCATTCCATAAAAACTGAGAGTTATTTTTTTTACGTAGTGGCAACACCGCGAAACTAAAAAATAGAAGTGCAGGTGATTTTTTCAAACTGTTAACTGTACGTGTATACAAAATTCTAAACGAAGCAGACGATTTTATTTTCCTGTTTCCGTGCTTGTTTAAAGAACTGTTTTCTTTGCTATACAGAAATGGAGACGAGTGATTCAGAGTTAAAAAACGAAATGCGTTGTGCCATAAAATTTTGCTACCGTTTCGGCAAAAACAGTTAAGTTAATGAAAGAAGCTTACAAAGAGAAATGTTTTGGTGAGTCTACGATTTTTAGATGACATGGTGATTTCAAGAAAGGCCGTTTGTCTGCAGAACTGGCTCCTAGGCCTGGGCGACCAAAAAGTGTTGTGAATGATCGAAATGTTAACACTGTGTGGGTAATCCTTCAAGAAAATCGGCGAATGACATGTGAGGAGATAGCGGTATCAACAAACATTTCGAAAACGTCGATATTTCGCATTCTACGCAACAATTTACAGCTTCGCTATGTTTGTTCCAGATGGGTCCCTCATCACCTTACTAAAGAACAAATGAAAACAAGAATTCACCAATATTGTGAATGGAAACAGATGCTTCAAAATGATCCAAATCTCCTAAAGACTGTAATAACCGGTGATGAAACTTGGGTGCATAAAAATGATCCCCTTACCAAGTCCGCAACAAGTGTATGGAAACATACTGATTCTCCGCCTCCGAAAAAAATCCGAGAAACCAAATATGCTGGAAAGGTCATGATGATTATTTTCTTTGATCATAAAGGTGTAATCTATCAGCATGCTGTGCCTCCAAAAACTACTGTGAATGGTGAATATTATGTTTCAGTTTTGAAAATTTTGCGACAACACATATCGAGAACGCGTCATGAACTGGTAGGGAGTTGGACATTACATCACGATAATGCTCGCCCGCATGCCGCTACTTCTGTTCAGCAATATCTTAGTAAATGCAATATTAAAATCATGCCACATCCCCCCCCCACAGTCCAGATCTCGCACCATGCGATTTCTGGCTGTTTCCGACGTTGAAGGAGAAGCTCCGTGGCAGAAAATTGAATACAGATTCTGAAGTTATTTCAGCAGTGGAGGGTTCTTTGAAGCAGCTTCCAGAAAAGGGCTTCTCTACTTGTTTTGAAAAGTGGGTTGAACGATGGGACAGTTTCATATCATCTGACGGAAGGTATTTTGAAAAAGAACGGTGTATTTTTTGCTGTAAATATATTTCTTGATTTTTTATGATTTTACTCTCAGTTTTTACGGAATGCCCTTTGTATTTTCCTTTCTAGATTAAAAAATATTTATTTTATTAAATTCTAAAAAACACAGCGTTCAGAAGAATAAACAGTCAAAGAGGTATATACTTATACGTTTAATTTATTCGAAATTTTCATCAATTAAAACATAAAGTATTTTATACATATTCTTTATACGTACATACATATCTTTTCCTTTCTCTTACCGATAAAATAGACAAAGTATGTTGTCGTTAGGTCGATTTTTTGAAATTGAGATTTTGGTATATGTGCACGTTTTCAGGTCCTCTGTATTCAAATATCACATTTTTAGCAGTTCCCATTTGTTTTTCTCATCAGCGCATATTTCAAGAACTTGTAACAGCAGAAAATTTAAACACGGTTTTATCAATACGCATCATAATCACACAAAAAATTATGAAATATGTTACTCACGCAGATATTTTCTCAAATAATATATATATATAAATATATTTGAAGCACTTTAAAAATAAAATAGAACTATTCAGATACAGTACTTCACGTATTACGCATTAAATTGTAAGTAAAGCCGGATAATAAAAAATAGTGTGAGTGCCACAACAATTTTTTTTAGTTCTTTTAAAGCAAAGTACAACTAAATATTTTATATATTTTTATTAAATGTTTAACAATACAAATAAGATAAATTAATTATTTCATTTTTATTCCTTTTTATTACATTAAAAAGCAATCCATGACTATTTATTTAGTAATTATTAAACTATGAATTTAAGCAAATTCTGTTATAATTTAAACCATAAAATAAAATCTTTTCAATATTCACGACTTATCTGCTAACAATTCTTATTATATAGGCGTATTTTAAGCATTAAGTGTATTTATGTAATTCAGTGTAATTATCTATAGACTTATAAAGAAAACGTCAAATTGTCAATGATATTGAAGAGAAAATCGATTTTGGAGAATAACTGAAAAACTACTTGCTATTTTTGCGCACAAATTTCTGAATTTCAATATTTGACATTGCTTGTGGTACGAGGAGAAAAAAAAAAACATTTGGCTGTCAAGTTATGAAAAAAAAAAAAAAAAAAAAAAAAAAAAAAAAAACACTATTTTTTTTTAAAAAATCGTTCGTGCATGGGCGCAATTTTAAATCGATTGGAGTAAAATTCTAAGAGATAGAGCCTTCGGAATCTCTCAGTCTGTCGCGTCGCAGTTATATTGGGGCAGCTGCTGAACTATTGTTTGTGTGTCTTTCTCGCTTGCTTTCGGTAACATTTCTAGGGTTGAGTCCCAAACCGCCGCCAATTGCACATTAAGCAGCACTAGTGCGACGTAAAACCCAACCAACCAACCAATCATCTCGCTTGCTTTCAAATTTTAAAAGCAATTAGTTTTAAATAGTTTAGTTGAATATTGCTTATTGAGCCACGAGGTTTTTTGAGGTTATAAGTGTTCGTTGTAAATTTTTACAGAGATTTTTATCCATTCCTTTGTAAAATGCGTAAAGTTTCTAGAAATGATCTAGTATTGGCTGCTCAGAGAAAAGATAGACAACCTAAAAAATAAAGAAATAAAGAAGTAAATAAAGAAACAATCATTTAATACTAAAACTGCAGAGATAAACGGTGAATCTTTCACCAAAACGTCTATGAAAAAACTTAAAACTCAAGACGAAAAACACGCGCCAGAGGACGGTGCTCTTCAGTATGCGATTATAGATTTTTTTTTTTTTTTTTTAGTTTTTTTCAACTCTCTATACTTTTGCGAAGTGTTCTAATATAATAAATGAAAATGGAGAGAACAACGTGTGTAATGGTAAAGTTGAATGTAAACAGTGTGTAAAATTTGGTCTCAGTGGAATGTGAAAAATGTTATCCTAGATGTATTTTATCGCGTCAAAAAAATGATAAATCCTATGAAAGAAATTGCAGGTTTATTTTTGTTATGCGAATATTAGGCTTAAGACTTTTCGGATGTAAGAAATACTGTGGCTTAAATGGTATAAGTTGTTCTCTCTAAAATGAATCAGTGTACAATTTTTATATTGATAAATTACATGAATGTATCAAGACGGTTGGAGAAGCACTTTTCATCTCAGTAGCAAAAGAAGGAAAAAAATTAACGAGTGATGAAAACGGTGTTCAAAATACGACGGTTGCTACTGTATTAGGTGTTGGCACTTCGAGAAAGGGTGATTATTCATCATTATATTGTGTATCTACGTTAATTTGTTATTATTCCGGAAAAGATTTAGATACTTTTATAATATTCTCGTATGGTAAATAATGTGAAATTTGGAAAAGAAAACTGAAGACAGCAGAGTCTCAAGAGTAGCAAGAGGATCACTTTGAAAAAAAAAAACGAAAGTAGCGCTAATGACCAACGACCAGCTGGTAATATGGAAGTCTCATCAATCATTGCAATGTTTTAACGCCCTTTTGAAAAATACGTCCTAAGGTACACAAATTTTATTGGAGACGGGGACAGTGTGAAAGTTTTAGGTTAGTGTGAAAGTTTTGTAATAAACAAGAAAGAATGCGTAGGACACGTACAATAGAGGATGGGCACCCATTTAAGTGGTTTGGTCAATAAAACTGCTGAAGAGAAAAAAAACCAAGGCCGGTAAAACAATTAAAAAAAAATCATTTCTGTCAAAGGCAAACTTACCGGCGAATTAATCGATAAATTAAGAGTTTATTACGGCCTGGCTATAAGAAGAAACTGTCAATCAGTATAAAATATGAAAGTGCTATATGCGCAACTTACTTTTATTATAACTCAACAGACAAAACCCACAGCACGATAAATGTCCAAACGGCCCTGACTCATGGTGCGCTTGGCAGCGAGCTTCGGCTATGAACGTTCTTTCATCATTAAAACACGATTATGATCCATTACCAACTGTTTTTTTATCAGCTATCAAACCCATGTGTGAAGAACTCAGCAATGATGAGATTTTGGAGCGGTGTGTTGGTGCTTTACACAGAATTATAAAGAAAGTTTGAGCCAGTTAATTTAGAAAATTACTCCAAAAATACTTCCTGCTGGTTCAAAAATAGTCGAAATTGCTGCATTTGTAGCTGATTCACTTTTAACGAAGGAATCTTAGATTTATTACTTTTTATTCACGGTATGGATTTAAAACTTGGCCGAAACAGCCATGAGTATGCCCGAAAAGAGGATGAAAATCGCATACTCATAGCCGTAAAACAAGATGACGCTGATACAAAGAAGCAAGAATTCGTCACAGGCAAGAGCAAAAGGGTGCCCTGGATATTGCCGTTGCAGCAGATATTTTATGGTGCCAGTATCGACGATTCTATGTACGTTGAAAAAAAAAAAATCTGCGTCTTATTTTAATTTAAAAATCCAATCGCATTTTTCCCGAAACTCTAATTTTAAAGTCGTTTGTCATGATTTCTCAAAAAGTTATGAACAGATCTTGTTCAAATTTTGCACACTTCTTTAAGATAACATTATCTAGAGCATGAAAGAGGGATTTTTTTTTTTCTACAACTAATTTTAGAATGCAATATGTGGTGCAAATTTAACCTAAAAATGGGGCTTTTTGTTCACAACTACGCGAAAAATTATTTTTTTTTGCCCTTCGTAAAAGCACGAGCTATACACATCTACTAACAGATTTTTTTTATTTTTTTTTATTTCAGTTCAATTTGTCATGAGTTATCCTAACAATGCGAGAGAACTTTTTTTCTGAGGGGTCAAGGGAAATAGAGCCCAATGGCGGAATTTTAAAAATCTTTAACCTTTAAAGGCCGGCTGGTCGGTATTTCAACCAAAGAGTAACACCTCGTAAAAGACGGCTTTGGATTATATATCGACCAAGCTGTCCTTTTCCCCTCAGATATTGTTTACCTGCTTTAGGGGCGGGTAGAACTGTCACTCTTGTTAAAAATGATCACCCTTCCGATGTTACTATTTTTGCTAATCTCAATTCCCTCTTTTTTCCCTAAACCTGAATGCAAAACACATACAAGCAGAATTCCTTTCTTTCAATAACAAAATTTTAGTGGAAATACTTTTAAAATATTTTGAAATGGAATTTCCTGAGTTCCTTTGGGTGAATGATAATACATTTGCCGTTTGTTGCTTTCTTTATTATTGACAAAACTTTAGAATTCATACAAATTTCTGTCATACTTAGAGATTATATTTTGACATTTCTTGTTTCAATTTTATTTCACTACACGGAAATAAAAGGAAATCCATATTTTGTATAGTTAAATGCATTATAATTTACTAAAAATATTATATTCATTAATAATGTATTTATTTGTATTTATTTTACAAGCGAACAAATCTATATCTTCTTGGCAACTTTAATATATATAATTATTCTATTTTACGGCTATCTTAATTTTAAATTGCAGTGGTTATCTAAACCTTTAGCTTACTAGCTTTATTTTTTAATACGAAATAAGAAATTACCTTTATGATTACGATCCCAGATTTATAGTTATTCTGAAAACAAAGAAATGTTTTAAAAATTATTATTCACTGCCTTTGTTTTCTGCCTCGTCGCTGCCTTGACCTTCCGTAATTTTATCGGAAATTTGTATTATTCGAGATCTATTTACATTATTATAATATCCTCATTTATTTTAATTATTATTTATTTATTTTGTTTTGTTTTGTTTAATTAATTATTTTTTTCCCTTACTTTCTCTGATAACTTTATTTATTATTACTATTGTTTTATATTATTTAACCTTTCGTAAATTTAAACTCTGAGTTGCTATTTCTGGACTATGGTTTAAGATGTTCAGATCTATATACTATTATTACAAGAGGTGAAGGAATACCGTTCTTAAGAACCTTAAAAACCGATTTTTATGATGATAAGGATTATTATGATTATACTCTTTAAACAATGCATGTGTAATCAAGCATATGTCAAGCATCTTTGACTGTCATACCTCCAAATGAGAAAGAACGGCCAAACTTCATAATTAAAACAGTTCAGATGTCTTTATCAGCTTCTAATGAAAATTGAAACGGGAACTGGGACAATAAGTCTGTATCGCAAAAAGGTGTTGGGGTTCTGGAATATGGCCGATTGACTACTCTTGGGTCCTAGGCCAGAGGGTGAGGGCCTTCGGTGGAGGTCTTTCTAAGAGGTCCTAGCCCGTATTCACTCAAATTTCGGAGAAAACCACGGAAAACTCCGAACGGCTAGGCCAACGAGCGCGACCTGGGATCTAACCCGGCACCTCACTTCTACCATCTTTGAGCGCAGAACCGCTCGACCGCTGGTGGGCGTATCTCAATAAGGATGGATTGGATTTGGGAGTGAGGCCGATTGACTGTTGTAGGTTCTAGACCTGAAGAAAGTGCTCTCTGGGGTCGTTCTAAGGGGTCCTAGCCCATATTCACGCAAATTTCGGAGAAAACTACGGAAAATTCCGAACGGCTAGGTTGACAAGCGTGACCTGGGATCGAACCCGGCATCTCACGTCTACCAGATTTGAGCGCAGAACCACTCAGCTGCTCGAGGGAGAATCTCAAAAATGAATTCAGCGATTTTCTTCAAAATTGCTATATAAAACCGCCTTTTATATGTCTGCATATACATTAGTTTTTTTTTTTTTTGGGAACATTTATAGCCTTTTTGTACAAGTAGGTTAATTTTAAACATCGCTTTCGCTAGTTTGTTTCTCTCTTTATTTACTGCATTTTGAAATACACAGAAAATGTACTGGGAATCTATTTTTTATTTACTAAACACTAATATTTAAAAAATATAAGCAATAAAAGGTATACATATCACCTCATCCTTGTAACTAATGAAAATTTAGTGAAGTAACATTTTAGTATATCATTGGTTCATAGAATGAGAAAAGAGATTAAAACCTTAAAATATGAAAAAAAAAACATTATGCATTTTTTTATTCTTCATATTTTATCAAATATTAATGGTAGATTCTTGAAGTGTTATATATATAAATTAATTATAAACACGTAAAAATCGTGAATAATGTCAATCAAAAACAGTAGCAGTGCTTTATAAAATTCCTTTCTTGAACAAAAACGGCTACATATAACTAACATCTGGCGGCATGTAGTGAGATTGAAGTAAGGTATTATATATATATTCTATTTTAATAAGTACCTTCGAGATTTCTTTTGTGAAATCAATTTTATACACTTTTAAATCTAATTTTACTGTAAAGTACTGTCAATAGAAAAAAAAAAAAAAGTTAAAGAACGGCTCTACGAATTTTCTTCATATTCGTGATATTAAGTTCCTTGTAGATTTTCTGTCGTGTACAATAATTTGTTTCGTGTAAATGGGATCGAAAGTCTGTCTCAAAGATCAGTTGCTAGGCGTCTGATTGCTTAAGCCAATTTTATGTTTCTATTCTTCCCACTACTTTAAAAAATCTGGAGTGACTCCACTCGACTTTCCGAACATTGAGTAATTAACAGTTTTATAGATAAAGTAAAGAAAGAGGAGTTGTTAATCCAACAAAAGAGAGAAAATCATAATAGAGTGTTTGAGTATTTTTCTCCATATATTACAAGATGTTTTATTTAAAGCTAATGAACTTTGAGCCCATAGATCATATTGATAAAGAATTTTCCGTTGTGTCCCTGTAAACATCTATAAATGCTTGATTCACCAAAATGCTTATAGTTAGTGCAAGAGTTATTTATAATATTCATATAAATTTTCAGCTCAATTGAATAAGGCGTTTAGATGCTAACGCACTTTTAAAAATTTGGTCCCATTGGCCATAATGATAAAAAAAATTTATTTGTGTCCCTGTAAAAAACAAGTAAGTGCTAAATTCACCAAAATCTGTACAGTTGGTGGATATGTGACCTATAACATGCGTACAAATGTTTTGCTCAGATTAATGAGGCGTTTAGGCGCTATCACACTTTTAAAAATTTGGCCCCATAGGCCATAATGATAAACAATTTTTCTTTGTATCCCTGTAAAAAAACTATAAGAGCTAGATTCTCCAAAATCTATACAGATTGAGTATTTCTGATTTATAATATGTGTATAAATTGTTTGCTCAATTGAATAAGTCGTTTAGATGCTATTGTAATTTTAAGATTTTGGTCCCATAGACCATAATGATAAAGAATTTTTCTTTGTGTCCCTGTAAAAAAAACTATAAGTGCTAGATTCATCAAAAACAATAGGGTTTGTGATACGGTGACTTGCAACATGCGTACCAACTTACAGCTCATTCAAGCAAAGCGTTTAAGCGCTAACGTGTTCACTCACACACATACACACACACATAGATACATATATCATCGTAAAAATAGTGAATACGGACTCAGGGGACCTCGAAACGAATAGAAACATCAAAATCTCAAATTCGGATTTTTGACATGATTACAATACTTTCATCACTATAGTGTTTGGAAAGTAAAAAGGATTTATAATCTGTGTATTTTTGGATAATCACGGTATCTGTTATTACCAGAGATTTCACGAGTTGATAAATATCAGAATACTAAGAAAGGCTATCCCTTATTCCGCAGTTTAATATTTTTGAGGAAGAAAAAAAATTCTGTGGAAAATTCAAGGAGGTTCTTTTTTTTTTTTTTTTTTTTTTTTTTTTTTTTTTTAAGGATGGAGGACTATTAGTTTTAATCTACGGATTTTTACCATACCAGTTTTACGACAGCTGAGCATTTATCGAATATATAATTGAATAATTTGAAAACGATATTATAGTTTGAAGGAAAAATAAATATAATAATAATAATAATAGTCTTCTTCGGCACCAAATTTTAAATTTTGACAAGGGGGTCCAATGCAAAAGCTGTTCTTTCCCCTTAAATTTCTCTGAAAGATGTATGTAAATATTCGGATCAACTTTAGTAAAGAACTTTTGGTGACTTTTGCTATTTTGTCGCCGAAACTGTCTCGGCATTTTAATTTTTATTTACTATTATTATTATTATTATTTTTCTTTCACGATAGAATTAATTTTTATTTTATTAAATGTATATATAACTTTGATTTATCTTAAAATTAGTTTATTACCATTCGTTTGTTATACTCTTTATTCGTATTTGGCTGGACCGGAAAAAGCTGTAATCCCTTTTGTCCTTGACCAGTATTGCAGTGAATACCTACCATTCTATTACAGCTGTCAGTTGCTTATCCAGCAACTGCAGTGCGAAGGATTAGGAAAGTTCAAGAATTATCAATGAATGAAATTAAAGGGCCACTGCAACAAAGAAGAGTGAAATAAAAGAGCCAATCTGGGAAAGAAGAGACAGAGAAAAGCTAGTTTTAGAGTATTCGCTAAGAGTAAAAAAAAACAAAAAAAACAAAAAAAAAAAAAAAAAAAAAAAAAACACCTGCTCTCAGTCTTAAAGTTTAAGCTTGAACTAAATCACTTTTTCTAATTTCCAATCTATATTAAAATGTCTTATATTGTATATTAAAATGTCGAGACGTAAAAGGTATCTTACGCAAGATGAAATTGAAAAACTTTTAATTGAGTTAGAGGATGAAGATTTTGATGATTCAGATTCAGAATGTGATGTGGAAAATAATGATGAGATAGAAGATAATGATTTGTAAATTTCAATAAATTCCTTGGATGAGCCTGATAATGAAGTTTCAGAAATAGGGGATGAAATTAAATGGGGCAAAAGCAAGACATTTTGCTTTTGCCTCCAAGGCAGTAGCACGTGTTTGCACCTGATGAAGAAAGGCTACGTCCTTTCGAAACCGGTTGTGCTGACTTAAAATTTATGGTGTGTGAAGAAGTTTTAATTTCTTTCTAATTATTAAATGAATAATAAGATTTATTTTGCATTAGTTTCATTAACTGTAAACTATCAAATAAAATTACGAATTTCATTTTTTAATCGGTCACCAATCCCTTCCTCATGGTTTCGTCTTCGGTCATGATATGCAACATACGACTGGTTTCAGTGCTATTAGTTGAAGTATATAATAATCTATGGATATTAAATTATTTCGTTTTCACTAAATCTGACAAATTTACAATATTAAAAGAGTTTTAATGAGTTTCTCCCGAATTTCATCATTTCATTCCTTTCTAATCTTGTACTATTGACATATATTATTATTCCTCACCTTGTTTTTTACAGAGATGAATTTGAATACCCAAATTTTCCTAGAATAATTTTCGGAAAATATATCAATAGATATCAGCAATTAATGAAGTTTAAAATTACTATAGAAAATAGTGGTATCCAATTTTTTCCCTTTGCGAGAATTTTGTATCTCACATATGTTTATTTTAAAATACATAATTCGAGCACAATAGAGAATCTAGATTTTTTTATTTTATTTTTTTTTTCTACATAGAAGTTTTTATAACAAATTCCTTATTTGCACGTAAACATACTTTTAGAATTTATACGCTTTGGTTATTATTCTTTTATCTATCTATCTATATATATATAAATAATAATAAAAAAATGTCAGCATTTTGACTATATAAAAAATCAACATTTAAACAACATTTTATAAAATTTTCATTGAAAATATTGGAATATTCAGTGAATGGGTCTTGGTTTTCGAATACATTTAGAAAAGCGATTGAGACTATTTCTTAAAAACTAATGTAACAATCTTATTGAATTATTAAAAACTTCTTCTCCAAGTAGAATTGAGTCATTTAAATGCTGCTTTTTCATATGCTCAAAATATTGAATAACATTTTTTATTTCTTATATATGCTCTTATTTTACATTATTTTATTTTACTTCATTAGCCTTTGAAACACATGCAAGGTCATAAATGATTCATTAATACAAGATGTTTAACACATAATTATAAAGCAGGTGTAATTATCATGTTGGCAAGTTTAATATTTTAACAAGTTAATATATTTTTTTCTTTTTTTTAGTCATGGAATTTTACAAATAATTTTTAAGTATATATATATATATATATATATTTTTTTTTTGTGTGTGTGAATTTTCCACTTTTAATGAAACTTATATAAAATGTTTAAATGTTGTTTTATATGCTCAAAATTTTGAGAAAAGAAAAAAAAAAGTTTTTTTTCTTTCTTTCTTTTAAGCCTTTGAAAACCATGTAACCTCTTAATATAATAAAATGTATAAATAAATAATAATTAGTACTTGATATTACAGAAATAATTATTTAGTCATGCGTAACATTGTTCAGTTTTTATTTTGTAATATTTTTATTAAAAGCTTCAACACTTCTTTTTAAAAGTATTATATTTAAAGTAGTAAATCTCAGAAAAATTCTTCCAAATACAGTTTACATAGAATTTGAATAAATCTTTCGTTTTCATTTCTCCTTCTTTTACTTTTTCTTTTTTTAAATTAGATAATTTTAAGCACATTTACAATTAAAGATCAGGACTATCGATTAATATTATTTCGCTAGTAATTCCGTATATTTCAAATTAAACATGAAACATTATATTGTCAACAGAATAAAATCCCTTTTTAAATAAACATTCATAAACACAATGTAAAAAGATTCGTTCAGAAATCAACAAGTTTTTTCCCTACAAGAGGGTGCAATGGAGATTTTAGTATGAAGGTTTTTCCTTTAAAGGGAAATCGTTTAGTAGAAGATATCACTTTGCTATATGGGTCGGACGGGACTTCCTACAGCCATTGTTAACACCGAGACGCTTGAAGATAAAACACGCCGACAGGGGGGGACATCTGTCGTCTTACTGCCGTCTTTATGAACACTATCTGGTCAGAATCTGCCGTCGTGTAAAGGTTAAATGAAAATTTCCTAAAGTGCTTGTCCAATGTTAGCCTTTGATATGTTAACTTATTTGAATAAAAAATTTCATTTGATATATTAGAAACAAATTAGTAAAAATATACTTTTTTTGAGCCTTCGAAACACACATAACCCTTTACCAATTTCCATTTCCTATTAAACAGTGTCATGAATTTGAAGTATCATTTTAACAGTAAAATTGTTTCACTTTTATGAAATTATAAATTATTTTTACTTTCTTCTATATGTAATATAGAGAAAGTATTGGATTCGCGAAAATTTTCGACCTCCGTTTTTTGACGGATCTACACGTTTTGGGATGTCCTGAACACGAATTGATAGTTTTGAAAAAATGTCTGTCTGTGTGTCTGTATTGTAATTTTTTCTTTACCTTTGTTTTTAAAATCACTTAAATTAAATTCTATTTTGAACTACAATATTTCAAAACTGTAATGACCGTATAGTGGCTTTTATTTTCTCTAGTACAAAACGTTTACCAGTACTCATTAGATAACCCGGAATAATTAACTTAGCATTAAACCCAGTTACATTAAAAATCCCGGAATTAATTACAACATCCCTCGAAGTAAAAAAAAAAAAAAAAAAAAAAAAACAGTTGGTGAATATACAGAGCAACACAAAATCCCAATCCTGATCCCAAAGAAATTAAAGAAAGTTTTAAAACTTTTTACGTTACAAAATATTACTTCTAAAATCATTACATCCAAAATTAATAGTTAATTAATTAAAAACCTTGTATGATCTGGAATTACTTCACATGACAAACAATTCATTTCTTGCCTAAAAATCTAAATTTATCTTTCCAATTAAATTTCGCAAGTAAATTCACTAAGGAAACAGACTTGACTTTTAATTTTTTATCTCAAGGCACTTGTATTCCAGATTATACAGTAAGTATATTCACCACACAAGAAAAGGTAATAAAATAAAATATATGGAATAACATTCTACAGAAGAATTAACTCTAAAACTTTTGGTCTTTAACTAAGATCTAATGAGCACCTAAACTAAAATAACCCATTTTCGAGGTGAAATAACACTTTTCACCTAAGAAGAATTTTCCTTTCATTTCTTTTAGTTATTTAAGCAAAATTTTAATCTTAAATTATTCTATGAAAATCCCCATATAGGCAAAATTAATTTTAATTCCCACAGTAAATAGGCAGGAGCATCTAAATAAAACATACAAATAATATTAGTTTTTAAAACTGAAAAAGGTTTATTTTAAAAGTAGAATTTTGATTTTATCAACATTTTACACACATTATAAATTTTAGTCATTACTTAAAGACAGGTCACATATAAAATACAGAATTATTTTCTTTGCTTAACATCTAAATATTTTTCTTTTCTTTACAAGATATAACTACTTCTTACAAACACCAAACGGTGACTAGGAAAAGGAAGTGACAATATTTTTGTTTCTTCTAAATAACATAAGTCAAGGTTTTAATATCGATTACCACAGAGCATAGATAAAATATATTAATTCTACTATTTAGCACATACTTAAAATGTTATGAAGAAAAAGGAGCAAAGAAAAAATTGAGCAAAAACTACTTAACAGGCTGCCAGGAGGAGTGACATCATTTCCAATTACCAGTCAATATCTATTCCTAGGAAGAGAAACCAAAATCGTAGGGAGCCCTCTGCGAAAGACCTTTCGGCCAGCATTACTTCTTCACCTTTTTATCGGCAGTAAGTAAGTAGAGCGAAGTACCTCATGTTCTAAAAGACAGTTCCAAAACCTCTACGATCACGTTTCGAAGAATGCAGCTTATCGTGATATTTCACCACTGAACTACGTCGTAGAATAAACCAAACATCCGGCCAAGGGAGCGATGGTGAGAACATATAGGTCGGTCAATCGAAGAGAGATGAAGACTCCAACAGTCTCTCAGCGAGAGGCCAGGTGAATCTCCGAGGGAAATCTGGGCATCACTGAGAGGGGGCCAAAGCCCCTCTATCTTAAAAAAAACTCAGAACAAAAAAATTTCTTAATACCTCTCGAAAAAGAACACGGTTGAACTACGCAATCATTTTGAACAAACTCAGCCAACCTATGATTCGTTGCCATTTGCCTCAGCTAAAAAAAGAGAGTCGATTCGCTAAAACTAACCGAAACTAACCCCCCCGGTCACTCCTACTAAAAATTAATACGCCCTCATTTAAAAATATTTCTCAAACCAAAATTCTCCCGCCCATACAGTCAGCAAACCTTTCAAACCATCATTTTCAACCCCCCCAGGTAAACAAATATTTTTTTAATATGCAAGGGAATTTTCCTATTTCACTCCTCTCTGCAACCGCTAGACAATAACAGCTGAGAGAAAACAGCTGTTTCCCTTTCGGAACAGCCACTCCCCACGCTGACCCTCAGATACAGAAGAAAAGAAACATTCCTCTCACTCGGAAACCAAGAACACAGATGTTCTTTCACGGGTAGTAAGGAATGAAAAAGAGAGAGAAAAAAACACCTTTTGAGAAAGAAAAATGCATGTTTTAAAGCCTCCTTTAGTTTGCTTAAAGATCTCAAGAGAATATATACAAAGGGACTCTCGACAAAAATACTTTTCAAGAAAGGATTATATTCCTTTTTAACGTGCAATACACGAGATTACAAGTCGATTTTGAAACTAAATATGTAGTTAAGAAAACCTATCTTTTCCTTTTTTTTTTTTTTTTTACAGAATAGACCTTTTTAATTATTAAATATTAAAAATGAACATCCAGTTATGATTCATCATAACAACACCCTGTTACCCCAAAAAAGTCAAACATCGACCCTAAGACAGAAGACAGCTTAGGCCCCAAACCTTCCTCGATCCGCAAACAGACGTCATATCTGCAAATCGAACTTGCCACTCTCAAAGTCATTTTTATTATCACCCAGAAAATAGCTATTGTATGAACCCAGAAACCCTCCTTGAAAAGTATTAACGTTGCTTCAAGACCTCCGTAAACTGACACCCCCACACAGGCACAACATTCAACTCCAATCTGAACCAAAACCACCTGGCAGAGCATAAGGATATGTGCACAAGCATAATAGACGCTTTTGAACTCTTAAAAAAAACTAGCAATTCACAGATGACATAGCACGGCACAAAACTCTTAACCACGAAGGCATTCACAATACCGCACCAGTCGAACCACAGCTAGATTCAATCAAACCAGCCTTTACATGCACCCTTAACATTTGCCATCTATACATCATTTTAACTAACAGACAGAATTGACACAACTCCCTTGGACCAACTAACTTAACGACAGGGTTGTGCAAAGAGTATATATATATATATATATATATTTTTTTTTTTTTTTTTTTTTTTATAATCCACTACCAAAACAGGGACAACATGAACACTCCTGGCGATCCAAATGCAATTTTAGAAAAAAAACAATATATATACATAAATACAGCAAATATACATACAAATAAACAAAACTATTACATGATAAATTTTTACAACACAACATTTGAAAACTTTTTAACAAATACAAGGCTTCTTTTTTTTTTCTTATCTTGATACATAAAAATTTATACGACCCATGAGAGCCATATACACCACTACTAAACCTTTAGGGACAGAGAAAACTATATTAAAAGATTCGCCCCTACCGACGAAGAAGAGACAATTTGCTCTACAAGCATCAATCATTAAGGACTGTGATGTAAAAAGAGATCAGAGCAAAATTTTGTTTTTACTTTCTTCGAGGATTCTAATTTTTCTAAACAAAAATTTTGTAAATTTGTACTTATCACAATTAAATTCTATTTTGAACTACAATATTTTAAAACTGTAATGACCGTATAGTGGCTTTTATTTTCTCTAGTACAAAACGTTTACCAGTACTCATTAGATAACCCGGAATAATTAACTTAGCATTAAACCCAGTTACATTAAAAATCCCGGAATTAATTACAACATCCCTCGAAGTAAAATAAAAAAAAAAAAAAAAAAAAAAAAAAAAAACAGTTGGTGAATATACAGAGCAACACAAAATCCCAATCCTAATCCCAAAGAAATTAAAGAAAGTTTTAAAACTTTTTACGTTACAAAATATTACTTCTAAAATCATTAAATCTAAAATTAATAGTTAATTAATTAAAAACCTTGTATAATCTGGAATTACTTCACAAGACAAACAATTCATTTCTTGCCTAAAAATCTAAATTTATCTTTCCAATTAAATTTCCCAAGTAAATTCACTAAGGAAACAGACTTGACTTTTAATTTTTTATCTCAAAGCACTTGTATTCCAGATTATACAGTAAGTATATTCACCACACAAGAAAAGGTAATAAAATAAAATATATGGAATAACATTCTACAGAAGAATTAACTCTAAAACTTTTGGTCTTTAACTAAGATCTAATGAGCACCTAAACTAAAATAACCCATTTTCGAGGTGAAAGAACACTTTTCACATAAGAAGAATTTTCCTTTCATTTCTTTTAGTTATTTAAGCAAAATTTTAATCTTAAATTATTCTATCAAAATCCCCATATAGGTAAAATTAATTTTAATTCCCACAGTAAATAGGCAGGAGCATCTAAATAAAACATACAAATAATATTAGTTTTTAAAACTGAAAAAGGTTTATTTTAAAAGTAGAACTTTGATTTTATCAACATTTTACACACATTATAAATTTTAGTCATTACTTAAAGACAGGTCACATATAAAATACAGAATTATTTTCTTTGCTTAACATCTAAATATTTTTCTTTTCTTTACAAGGTATAACTACTTCTTACAAACACTAAACGGTGACTAGGAAAAGGAAGTGACAATATTTTAGTTTCTTCTAAATAACATAAGTCAAGGTTTTAATATCGATTACCACATAGCATAGATAAAGTATATTAATTCTACTATTTAGCACATACTTAAAATGTTATGAAGAAAAAGGAGCAAAGAAAAAATTGAGCAAAAACTACTTAACAGGCTGCCAGGAGGAGTGACATCATTTCCAATTACCAGTCAATATCACTTCCTAGGAAGAGAAACCAAAATTGTAGGGAGCCCTCTGCGAAAGACCTTTCGGCCAGCATTACTTCTTCACCTTTTTATCGGCAGTAAGTAAGTAGAGCGAAGTCATCATGTTCTAAAAGACAATTCCAAAACCTCTACGATCACGTTTCGAAGAATGCAGCTTATCGTGATATTTCACCACTGAACTACGTCGTAGAATAAACCAAACATCCGGCCAAGGAAGCGATGATGAGAACATAGGTCGGTCAATCGAAGAGAGATGAAGACTCCAACAGTCTCTCAGCGAGAGGCCAGGTGAATCTCCGAGGGAAATCTGGGCATCACTGAGAGGGGGCCAAAGCCCCTCTCTCTTAAAAAAAATCAGAACAAAAAATTTCTTAATACCTCCCGAAAAAGAACACGATTGAACTACGCAATCATTTTGAACAAACTCAGCCAACCTATGATTCGTTGCCATTCGCCTCAGCTAAAAAAAGAGAGTCGGATTCGCTAAAACTAACCGAAACTATCCCCCCTGGTCACTCCTACTAAAAATTAATACGCCCTCATTTAAAAATATTTCTCAAACCAAAATTCTCACGCCCATACAGTCAGCAAACCCTTCAAAGCATCATTTTCAACCCCCCGGTAAACAAATATTTTTTTTAATCTGCAAGGGAATTTTCCTATTTCACTCCTCTCTGCAACCGCTAGACAATAATAGCTGAGAGAAAACAGCTGTTTCCCTTTCGGAACAGCCACTCCCCACGCTGACCCTCAGATACAGAAGAAAAGAAACATTCCTCTCACATAGAAACCAGGAACACAGATGTTCTTCTCACGGGTAGTAAGGAATGAAAAAGATAGAGAAAAAAACACCTTTTGAGAAAGAAAAATGCATGTTTTAAAGCCTCCTTTAGTTTGCTTAAAGATCTCAAGAGAATATATACAAAGGGACTCTCGACAAAAATACTTTTCAAGAAAGGATTATATTCCTCTTTAACGTGCAATACACGAGATTACAAGTCGATTTTGAAACCAAAAATGTAGTTAAGAAAACCTATCTTTTCCTTTTTTTTTTTTACAGAATAGAACTTTTTTAATTATTAAATATTAAAAATGAACATCCAGTTATGATTCATCATAACATCTGTGTGTCTGTCTGTCTGCGGTTTCGTGTTTTCACCGTATCTCACAAACCAATGAATGAAATTCAACGAATCTTGGTATATAGTTGGACCCTGGCGGGGCATTGTGCTGATTAGATTTGGGGATCAATAGCCCAGCAGGTGGCGCTGTGATCGCATTTTATGTAAATTTTTAACATGGCAGTATATGACAAATTTTCGTATTTTTCACCGTATCTCACGAACCAATGAATGAAATTCAACCAAACTTAGTATATAATTGGAACCTGACCTGGCATGGTGCTGATTTGATTTGGGGATCAATCGTCCAGCAGGTGGCGCTGTGATCGCAAACTTTCGTATTTTTCACGGTATCTCACGAACCGATGAATGAAATTGAACCAAACTTGGTATATAGTTGGACCCTGACATGGAATGGTGCTGATTAGATTTTGGGATCAATCGCCCAGCAGATGGCTCTGTGATCGCATTTTATGTAAACTTTTAATAAATTAATAAATTAATTAAAATAATATAATAATTAAAATTATAAAAATTTTAAAGTAAATTTTTGAAGATGGGTATTTTTCGAAGGATCTCGTCAATACCTTTAAAATGAATGGTTGAGCTATAAATCTGTGATAATTTAAAACAAAGTTATCGATTTTTTTTACTTTGAAGAAAAAAAAACAGAAAAAAAAACCGTTTTTTTTTTAACGAAATTTAACCAAACTTGGTATTTAGTTGGTCCCCGTCATAATCTGGTGCTGATTACATTTGGGGATCAAAAGCTCAACAGGTGGCGCTGTGATCGCATTTTTCTAAATTTTTAACATGGCAGTATAGGACAAAATTTCGTATAAATGTACATAATGAGAGTTATTTTTAACTTGTGATTGTAAAATTAATATGAGTTATTGATAATAGTAATAGTTAACTAGGAAAAAATTGAATATGTATTACTTTTAACAAAAAAATAACTTAGAAAAAAAATCATATATATACACACATATATATATATATATATATATATATATATATATATATATATATATTTAATATTGTTACTGATTGAATATGTATATAGGAAAATATAGAAGAAAGTCTTGTGGTGGCCACAACATACTAGTTAGTTAATATATTAAGTACAAACTCAAAAATACTATCTGATTTTCGAAACTTTATGCATTTTTTCACACTATGCTTATAAACAGTCTAGGTAACCTACAATTTAAGCCGACATTTTTTATACTAGATTTATATGTGTATATATATATATATATTTACACCTAAATTATAAATACTTTCATTGAATTTATGAAGTAAAAATCAGTGAATTGAGTTAGGATTTTAAATCTGAGCAATTATCTTTAACATGAGCTTTAAATGTCTATGCAACTTATCTAAAAATTTAATTTTTTTTTTTCAAGCTTTGACACGTTATTAATAAATATTTTTTTTTTTCCATTTGAGTTACATTAAAATAATTTATAGTATTAACTATTACATAAATATTTCTCATTATTCAGTTAGTCTATAACACATAATTAAACACTTTTACAATCTCTTTTTACAAACGCATGAAAAATAAATAAATAAATAAAATAAAAGCTCTTTTTAACTAAAAAATTACTACATAGGAAAAAAAAATAAACAGAAGATTAGAAATATGTATGTTTCGAAATCAGAAATTTTTCATTCTTTTAAACTAAAAAAGTATTTAAAAATGATCGATGAGGGATTAAGTTCTTTGTATTGGATTAGAACATAAGAGTTTTTAGATAACTACTTGATAAAGAAAAAAATACATTGTGAAAATTTATTGAGAAGGAAGTTCTACATTTTTTTCCCTCCAAAGAAAATGTTGAATATATATAAATATATATATATAAAATTAAATTAAAAAAATTATTTTATACTACAGTTCATTAGCCTTTTTAACCGACTTCAAAAAAGAAGGAAGGTTCTCAATTCAAACCGTATGTTTTTTTTATGTTTCTTAGCTCATAACTTCTGAACGGATGCACCGATTTTGATACTTTTTGTTTTGTTGAAAAGATCTTGGTCTAAAATAGGTCTGATTGCAATATCTTTACGATCTAAAAAAAATACAGGGTGCCCAAAAAAATCAGTCCCAACTCTTTTAACAGCTAAACGGCTGCAGCTATAGTGATAAATAATTAGAAGATAAAAAGATCTTTTTATATATCATGTTTTTAAATTTTCTGTTCAATCATATAAACGCGACCGAAGGCAGCGGTAACCTGGAGCAATTGGATAAATTAAAAAAAAAATTCATTGCTCTCGTGTTTTGAGCTATTATAAAAGTTTCAAATGTCTAGCTAGTTGGGAAGTTAGTGAAAAATCGATTGCAAGCTGTGTACTGGTAACGCTGCCGAAGGCAGCAGGAACCCGAAACATTTGGTTACAAATATTTAAAAAATGCATTTTCACCGTATTCTGAACTATTCTGAAAGTTTCAAATGTCTAGCTATTCAGGAAGTTAGTTAAATAAATTTTCTGTTGAATCATATAAACGCTGCTGAAGGCAGTAGGGACCTGAAACAGTTGACTAAAACTATAAAAAAAATGTATTGTCACTGTATTCTGAGCTATCCTGAAAGTTTCAAATGTCTAGCTAGTCGAGAAATTAAAGAAAAATCGATTGCAATCTTTGTACTGATAACGCGGCCGAAGGCAGCAGGGACCCGAAACATTTGGCTAAAGGTATTAAAAAAATGCATTTTAACCGTATTCTGAACTATTCTGAAAGTTTAAAATGTCTAGCTAGTCGGGAAGTTTCCTAAATAAATTTTCGTTCGAATCATATAAACGCTGCCGAAGGCAGTAGGGACCTGAATCAGTTGACTAAAAGTATAAAAAAAATGTATTGTTACTGTATTCTGAGCTATCTTGAAGTTTTCAAATGTCTAGCTAGTCGAGAAGTTAGTGAAAAATCGATTAGAAGCTTTGTACTGGTAACGCTGCCGAGGGCAGCAGGAACCCGGAGTAGTTGGTTAAAAATATTTTAAAAATGTATTTTCACCGTGTTCTGAACTATTCTGAAAGTTTCCAATGTCTAGCTAGTCGGGAAGTTAGTTAAATAAATTTTCTGTTGAATCATATACACGCTGCCGAAGGCAGTGGGGACCTGAAACAGTTGACTAAAAGTATTAAAAAAATGTATTGTCACCGTGTTTTGAGCTATCCTGAAAGTTTCAAATGTCTAGCTAGTCGGAAAGTTAGGAAAAAATCTATTGCAATCATTGTACTGATAACGCTGCCGAAGGCAGCGGGAACCCGAAACAGTTGGCTAAAGGTATTAAAAATATGCATTTTAACCTTATTCTGAACTATTCTGAAAGTTTCAAATGTCTAGCTAGTCGGGAAGTTAGTTAAATAAATTTTCTGCCGAATCATATAAACGCTGCCGAAGGCAGCGGAACTTGAAGCAGTTGACTAAAATTATTAGAAAAATGTATTGTCACCGTGTTGTGAGCTGTCCTGAAAATTTCAAATATCTAGCTTGTCGGAAAGTTAGTTAAAAATCGATTGCAAGATTTGTCTCTGACAAAAACACAAACAAACACACAAACAAACACACAAGAATCGAAGTTAATAATAAAAATAAAAACATGGTAAAATGGTATGTAAGCATAGCAAAGTGGACATGGAATACAAGGTTAAACCGCTTGCAGCGCCACCTGGTGTTAAATAGCGGAGTTAGTGTTCCTATCTCGAAAACGGTTCTAAAGAAAAAGTGAATTACAAAGCTGAAGAGTATCACCGATTTAGTACAAAAATATAGTTTATACATTCATGCTAACGTATCTATCTCGGAAACGGTTCAAGACAGGGGGAAAAAGTGAATTATAAAATTGCAGAAAATCATCGATTTAGTACGAAAAGATAGTTTTGACATTGATGCTAAAAATACAAGGCTAAAAACGTGCATTTTTTCGCAATTTCTTACACTATACACACTTGAGCTACATTGCTTACGTTGTAGCGTAGCTGGTGAGACATACGCTAAATAGTTCAAAATACGGTTACATGATACGTTTTGTTTTGTTGTAGAGATCTTGGTCTGAAGTAGGTCCCATTATAACATCTTTACAATCTAAAGAAAATAAAGCGCCATCTGGTGAAAAACAGCGGAATTACCTCTCCTATCTCAAAAAACGGTTCAAGATGGGCGAAAAGTTAATTACGAAGTTGTAGAGCATCATCGACTTACTATGAAAAGACAGTTTTTAGACAATATTGCTAAAAATAGAATGCTCAAAACGTGCAGTTGTTTGTTCGCAATTTCCTACACTGTGCACACTTGAACTACGTTTCACACTTTGTAGCGCAGCGGATGACACGCATACTCTGTGGTTCAAAGTACTGTTACTGTAAGCTGTCACATCGATTAGCGCAAAGTCGTTTTCAACCAATTTCTGAAAGGAGGGTGTTCTTAATTCGAGCTATGTGTTGTTGTTGGTGTTTGTAAGCTTATAACTCCGTAAGAGATGCTCTAATTAACCGACTTCAAAAAGGAGGAGGTTCTCAATTCAAAGCGTATGTTTCTTTGTTTTTGTTATTGTTTGTTAGCTCATAACTTCTGAACGGTTGATCCGATTTTGATATTTATGTTTTATTGTAAAGGTCTTGGTCTGAAATAGGTCCTATTGTAAGTCTTTACGATCAAAAGAAAATACAGTGTGCCCAAAAATGTCAGTCCCGACTCTTTTAACTGCTGAACAGCTGCAGCTATAGTCATAAAAGTGGTATGTAGGTATAGTAAAGTGGACATGTGCGACGCGATTCAACCGCCTAAAGCGCCACCTGGTGGAAAAGAGTGGAGTTAGCGATCCTATCTTGGAAACGTTTCAAGACAGGGGAAAAAGTGAATTATAAAATTGCAGAGCATCATTGGTGTAGTACGCAAAGATAGTTTAGACATTAATGCTAAAAACAGAATGCTTAAAACGTGCATTTGTTTGTTCACAATTTCCTATTTTGTGCACACTTGAACGACATTGCATATGTTGTAGCGTAGCGGGTAACATTTATGCTATGTAAAATTCAAAGTATGGTTATTGTAAGCGGTCACATCGATTAACACATAGACGTTTTAAACCGACTTCATAAAGGAAGAGGTTCTCAATACAAACCATGTTCGTCGTTGTTGTTGTTGAAATTTGTTAGCTTATAACTTCGTAAGAGATGATTTAATTTTAATATTTTTTTTTGTTGTCGTAATGATCTTGGCCTGAAATAGGCTTCATTATGATTTCATTAAGATATAAACAAATTACAGAATACTCACAAAAGTCTGTTTTCACTCTAACTGCTGAACGCATGCAGCTACACTGGTAAAAGCAGTATGTAAGTATCGATGTTGAAACTTCTGTCCGTCAGCTGCAATGCAAAGCTCTTTGTTTGAACTTTACGCTGCGCAATTTCCAGAGCAGCGGGTGACACGTATTCACTGTAAAGTTCAATATATGTGCCTAACAGAATTTTTGGTTACGAATACAGCGTATCCGTTTTTTACATTTCTAAAGGCTTTTTAATTTAACGTATGTTCGTTCAATAGATAGTTTTTTGCTCATATCCGATAAAGGCAAGAAAAGTGACACAACTTAAAAATGCTGCAATTGAGAAAAATCAACTTAAAAATAACTTGACTAGAATAAAACTGGCACAACTGTCTCTCGAGTGGATAACTTTTTGGATGGAGAAGCAACTTTGGGTTCACATTGGGTCCATTTCATGTGTTTTTCAGTGACATAAACCATTTTTTGAGTAATGTCACTTTTCTTGGAAGTTGTGATTTGTGAAACTTCCGTCGAGCGTCTTCTGATGCTCTGCAATATAAATAAGTTTTCACTGAAAAGAGAATCTTTTTGTAAAAAAATAGAACCGACTTCAAAAAGCAACTACTATTCAAACAACTAAAAATGAAAGAAAATTGGCAGAAAATGGAACTGTAAATTGCTCCTAAAGGTATAAAATAATTTCCTTCGCCAAACAACCTATAACACTACAATTAATCATAATTTTTCAAGTCGGCGCAAAATTAAATAAAAATTGATACCTTTATTCAATACAAAAATCAAATCCTATTCAAAATACACATCTCACATTGTTACCTGCAAAACGCAGCCGAAAACTACTTTGATTCAAGAAAACAAATAAGATTTCGTAAGCAGCAAAAGTTGGCGAAGATGCTGGTATTTGACGTATTTTGTGAAAGAAAATTCGCAAAATTATCTGGGAAACATATTTAATTTCTTTGGGATATCATGATTATTTTGATAAGGTATATCAAGAGAGTAATCAAGAATATGAAACAATACATCGTACAATATATATTATGAAAATATACATCTTGCGTGTATATTTTTGCCTTACGTTTTGATCGCCAAATCCAAAAGCCATCAAGAATTATAGTTATCAAAGTTATACCAAATTTGCAAAGGAAACTCTAACTTCGTAGAAACATAAATACCGCATTGTGAAGAATGTTCACTGTTCTATGTAGATGCTACCAATGGACCAATTGTATACAGTGATAAATTAATAAAGGAAACATGAAAATGGATCATTTCAGACAACAGCATTTGTTGCTACTAAAATAAAGATAAACTTTTAAAAACTAATTAAATTTTATTTAATTTTGCGCCAACTTCAAAATTTATGATTAATTGTAGTGTTATAGGTTGTTTGGCGAAGGAAATTATTTTATACTTTTAGGCGCAATTTAATTTTCCATTTTCTGCCAATATTCTTTCATTTTTAGTTGTTTGAATAGTAGTTGCTTTTTGGAGTCGGTTCTATTTTTCTACAAAAAGATTTTATCTTGAATATTTTTCTTCAGCATAAACACAATTTGACTTAAATTTTTAGATTAAGATTTAATCGAAACTTGTTTTCGTTACTCACTTTCATCACTGTAATGCTTTACTCACAAAGCTTCCACATGCATTTAAGCAAATGCAGTTTCTTTTTTTCAGTTGTTTGCTACATACCCACACAAACATAAAAAAAATGTCTTGGAATCAAAATTTCAAAAATATATTACATCTTCATGGAACGAGTTTTTTTTTTTTTTTTTTTTTTTTTTTTATTTTTTTTTTTAACTTGAACGTATAATTTTGTAAGCTTTACAGAAATTTTGCAGCAGTAAGGTTTAGACTTTGGATATCTTTCATTGCATTAATAAAAGTATTTACTAAAATTTTTGCTTGATTTACCTTATCTTTCATAAAAAGCAACAAAGAGCACTGCTCTACAACATTCTTTAGAATTTGAGTGATAACTATATCTATACTCTTAGAGGATTGATTTATAATGCATTCGTTATATAAAACCACTCAAATAATGCTTTCGATAAATTAACAAAAATGTTACTATCTTAGGCTGTTGTAATACATATTAAAACTCTGATTTTCATTAATATCTTATATAATAATGATAAATTAATTTAATAATATTTAATAAATTAAATAAGTTTTATTTGTATCAATATTTTAAGTAGTATATATATAATGTTCAAAATATTGTGACTAATACAACATGATATACAATTTATTTGTGAATGCGAGAAAATTCTTTGATGTCAATAGTACACAAAAAAATGTGAGGAAAAGTGAGAATTCTTTAAGGAACAAAATAGAATTAATTGTACGGAAAAGAAAATATAACAAATCTTAATTACAACCACAAACATTTAACAAATATTGCTTTCGATGTAAAAGAGAAATAAAATTCGTTTCAAGCAATGAAGTATAAAACCGCAATAGCAGGTGGGATTGAAACAAATTCAAAAGTAATGCAATTAGGAACGGCTGAAACTGTTTTGCAGAAAAAAACTGCTTAGTTTGGGTCAAAAGAAAGACAATAAAAACAGTAAATTTTCAAAAAAATGCAGTTAATTAAAAAAAAAAAAGAAGAAAATATTTTTTTTAGTTGATTAGTTGCAGATAACTGAATAAAATTTGTTGTTCTAATACATTTTTATTAAATAGTTCTAATCAAGAAATTTCTGAATTTATGCTTTTTATGTAGGTATATTTTTATGGGAATAAATTTAATTTGATTCCCCAAAAATACGTTCATTTGAAAAACTTACTACAAATCTAAATGTTGATAAATATAATTATAATAAAAAAAAAAAAAAAAAAAAAGAAAAAAAAAAAAGAAAAGAAAATGAAAATGAAAATTTTCTTGATGCAAGATAATTATTTATATTCTCTGTCAGAATTTTCAAAATAAATTTTCATTCATTTGTCGTGTTATTAAATTAACAAGGGAAAGTGTTTACTATATCTATTAAAGACTCTGTCAAAAAATTATATTTCTTGACAATTAGACAGATACGAATGTACATTAAAATGGAAGAGCAATTAAATATGATTTAAAATTTTTGAGATGTATATAACTAAAAAGTGAACAAAAAGTTTGAATAAAAAATCACAATATTTTTGACACAATAAAACTGATTAAAGAATTATAAATTGAAAAGAAATTGAAAATATAATTTTTTAATTCTATAACTGTTCTTACTTGACATATTTGCATGCTTGTATTGTTTTAATTACTTCATTCTTGAAATATTTTTGTTATATTTTAGCTTTTAAAAATAAATGGTTAGGCACAGTTTTATTCCTTTCATTTTTTTAAAAGTATTTGTACCAGTTAATTAATTATTTTTTGTAACTTTGTACCAGTAAATTAATATATATATTTTTTGTTTATTTTGAAAAAATATATATAAACATTCTTGATGGAATTTCGACCGTTACTTTTGAGTTTTAAAATAAGCAAGAAATGTTTTATTTATTTATTTATTTATTTTTTCATATTGTTTCTAAATGTACTTTATCACTAGCAGGCTTTGCCTGCTTCGCTAATCAGGAAAGATTTTTCAAAAAGTATTAACCAATATATTTTAAATCACTTATAAATAAACATTAAAACATTCCCTTCAGATTGCCCGAGTCACCATTTCCTGCATTTGTACTTTAATCGGGCATTTCAGTTTTGGAGCTAACTGGACGATAAGTGGCGCTGCTATTTTTCAGGAACAATGTTTTTTTTTTTTAGACAGACATCTCGTGTAGATTATCATTTTTACTCTACCGGTGGAAGACCAGGTAAGCAGCTGCAAAACTTACATATATATATATATATATATAAGTACTAACCCAGGTAGCACAGTATGATCCTTTTTGCACTGAAGACGGTACGCTTTAGGCTACCGAAACAGCTGTATGCATTTGCAATATTTTTATTTGGTGTTTCTGACGTAGTAGTTTATTCGGGTTTTAGCACAGTATGGTATTTTTAACGTTGAACAAACGGCAATGCATTCAGTTGAATTATCGTTTTTCCGTAACGTTAATAATCTGAAAAATGTCTCGTTGATTTCCTCATCTTTCAACGATTGTTTTAATACATTTCACAACGTAAAAAAAAAAAAAAAAACCGTTGTAAAAGGATTGTTCAAAATCGCAATACTCTCGTGTTTTTTATATCAGTTTTCAACGGTTTTTCTTATGTATTATAAACGTTGAAATCCAAGAAAAATAGCTAGCTCTATATATCCATTGAATTTTCGTTTCTAAAATATTGCTAATAATTTAAAAAAGGAAAAAAATCCCATGTTAAAAAAGTTTTGGAACATTCTTTTTTACTTAATTTTTAGACTTTTTTTATGATTAATTTTATTACTTTTTTTATATTCAATATGCGAAAATATTAGATACGTAAAATTTTTTAACTTCTGTTTTTCGAGGAAAGCTAAATTTTATAGCACATACAACTGAACTAAATTTGATATGTGAGACAACCAATATAAAAACGAATTCTGAATTAGTTAAGAGTGTGTATCAGCCGACAGGCGATGCTCTCATTACTCACATTCAGAGATTTTTTACATGACATCTCAACATCTGTTAATTAAAATTGATGCAAATTCTGTATATAAAACCTTTATTCTGAGAAACTATATAAAACTTTAGTGCATGTTAAATAACTGCAAGTGGTGCTTTTAGATAGAACATACTAATTTTCTTAATCAATTGTTTATGAAATTTGGTGTTATTTTAATCAACAGATGCTGAGATGTATCTATGTGGAAAACAATTCATATATAAAATTCATAGACTTCAATAAAAAATACTATACTAATTATATATATTGTTTTAAAATTTTTTTATTTATGTAAACTCTAGTTAGTTTTAATTCACACAATTTAATAATAATAAAGCTAAAAAATCGAATATTTAAAATTTCCATAAACCAACATTTAGATCCCTGTGATTGTCTATTTATTTGCTAAGAGTATTTATTTAAAACTAAAGGATAATCAAAATGATAATAATTTGTGATTATAATAATAAAAAAAATAAATCTAAGCGGAAATTGGGAATGTTAATTAATGTAAACAAAAATTAAAATTTGCAGTTAAAAGACAATCAAAAAGATAATAATTTTATTAATCACTTTCAATATGGCACGCGTCGTAAGATGCTTTTAAGGTTTGTCACAATATACTTGGCGATTTTGCATGTAGAACGGGAGAAAGCGTACAATATGGTACGCTTCGTTAGTTACGGTTTCCGAAAGCCAAAGAACATCTACTTACTACTAGTTAATTACTTTGCCGAAAGCTTCCCTTCTTATAATGTTAGAAGTTCTTTCGCAGCACACCATCTTCTAAAACTCTAAAGAAAATTATAATACGCACATCCCGCCAATTCACAATCGTGTATCGATATCAAGCTGAAGAGTTTCAACGTTATTTGACGGAAATAATGACTTATAAAAAGTACCTATTAATTCGTTGAAAAAACATATTTTTTAGTAGAATCAAAAAGGAAAACAAAAACTAATAAAATACATATTTTAAAACGTCAAAAAATAATAATAATAATAATAATAATAATAATTATAATAACAGAAAAAGTACAACCATAAAACAACGTTTGTTATAGGTTTTCTTTATTACTGAATAAATATTCGAAATTGTTCAGTGAGAATATTGCGAAATAAAAACTATTTATCAACGGACATAAAATAACGTAACCAATTTTTCACTGTTCAGACTTATTTGCGACGATATAACAACGTTATGTGTTACCTGGGAATACAAAATTCTTACGATATTGTGTAGACGGTGAAGTATTTTCTTATATCAATGGACATATTTTCTATAAATTACCTGCAAAATTCAACAACAGTGTGTTTTTGAACAGACATCACGGGTACATTATCATCTTAACTCTACAGGTGGCAAGACCAGGTAATCAGCTGCAAAACTTTTCTAATTAAAAAAAAATACTAATAAAAAATCCTTACGATATAGTGTAGACGCTGAAATATTTTCTTATATCAATGGACATATTTTCTATTAATTACCTGCAAAATTCAACACATTGGCTCTTCGAGGTCCGAATTCAAGACTTTAGGGTTATCCACACGAAGTTCTAACCAATTGAGCTAAGGGGGTACATGTACCATTGCACTTTTACGTTTCTAACTCTAGAACTATACTTTTCAGAAATTTATAGATTTAATAATAATGATAATAATAATAATAATAATAAAACTAATAAAATTTTTAGAAATCGGGGATCTAGGTGCATCGGGAGAAAAGTCCATGCAAATTTGTGTATCTCTGCGATCAGCAGTTTTTCGACAAAACGTCGAAAGTACACATACATATCTTCTTTTATTACATGCAGAGATAGTAGGCTTTGCCTGCTATGTACTCTTTCCTTCCATAATCATACGCATTCTGCATAAAAAGATAATTGTGTAATTCCTGTATAACACTTTAAATTGTTTATATAGCAATACATTTCTCATTAAGAACATAAAGAAAGGTTTCCTTTTCAATCAAAAGTAAGTATGGAATATGTTTGAGTCACTTCACTATGAAACATAAAAGAGGAAATTTAAATATATTAATTTTTCAGGAAGATATGAATTAATGTTTATCACATTCATTTAATTTTAGCGTTTCCAAATTTTGACTATTTTATGTAACTCTATGGAAAATAGAGAGAAATATATAATCTATGCCATATTCTGGTTGACTTGATCGAAATAACTCAAATAAATTGCCCAAACTCGAGGTTCCATTGAAAAAAATGTGGTTATGTCAGTTTTAATCTGTAGACGACGCCCTAAGCAATATAAGTTAATAGGACCTTTAATTAGGTATCGCTGTTTCCCAAAAGATGGCGTCACCATGATGAAGTGTATGTAATTTCAAATGGTAACGCATCTAGTTTTGTGCCAATTAAAGAGTATTTGCGAGGAATTTTATTGCACTATTTTATTTAAAATAAATCTGCAGCTGATGCACACAAAATTCTTGTTGAGACTTACCGCGAGCATGCTCCGACGAAAATGAGTGGCAGAGACTGGTTTCAATGCTTGAAAATTAATGATTATGATCTTCGAGGTAAAGAATATTCTGAAGCACCAAAAAAGTTTGAATACGGAGAAATCGAGGGATTACTTAAAAAAGACCCATGTCACACGACAGCTGAACTGGCAAAATCATTACGAGTATATGACCATAGCCTCCTAAACTAGATTACTACCACTTAGCTCGGAAACTTAGCAACACTTCAAGCTGTAGACAGCGCCGCATGGTACATAATTCAGCTCTTTTTTATTCAACTGTGTCACGAATAATTTTAAGAAGTGATATATGATATATATAATCGACAATTCTTCAATTTTATTCACCTTTTATGTAATCAAACCCCACTTGAAAAAAATTTTGGTGGCTGTTGAATAAAAAAGTCGCGCAATCTGTACCAGGTGGCGCTGTGTACAGCAAAGTTTCCGAGACACGCGGAAGGCATCTAGTTTAGGAGGCTATGATATGACACAACAGTTTCGAAACGTTTATGAACATTAGGAAGTACGAACATTGAGTGCTGTACACAGACACACACACACACACAAAAAAAAAAAAAAAAAAAAAAAAATCGAGAACTTATTCAAAGTTTTCAAAATACCGCTATAAACTAGACGTTAATACCAATCCATTGTCACCAGTTGTATATTTATGGTAAGATTTGTGACAAAATTAGCTGGGGATGTGCATTTCTTCTTCTCCGGACTGTATTAATTTTAACCCATTACCCGCTGGTGTTCACGCAACACCGGAAATAATCGCGTTTAACGGTTAACTAAAAAGGATACTTTATATTAAGTATTGTTTTTAAGTAAGAAAAGGATAGATGTTTATTTTATTACAAAAGAAAGAAAAAAAATCTAAAAAATAGTTTTAAGTTTATAAATGGATTTCAAACTTTAAACACTTTTCAAACGAAAAGTTTTGAAAATCTTCATGTTTGAATGAGCTTACATAAATTGTAAAAAAATGTTTTCGTAATAAAATAATTACTTTTTGTAGTTATCTGTAGTTTATTCTGTGTTATGCTCCCTCAAGAAAATTTCTGTATACATTTATTTGTATTAATTCTATAGACTTATTCCAGTGAAGTTGTACAAATATAGCACTTTATTTTTAGTAAGATAAGACTAAAAATAGATTTTATTTTACATTATTGATATATATGATCAAAACAATGAGCGTTACTGTTTGTATTCAAAAAGAAAATCATTATTTCTAGTTTTGGCGGTTAATGTGTTAAGTTAAACATGTTATCTATTAACTTAATTTTATATAGTCTTACCTGGGCTTGTTGTTTTCTGATTTTAAAATCTTTTTTTTTAATAAAAAAATTTATTTATTTCTAATTTTCTTTAGTTTCTCTCTCTCTATCCTATTTTTTTTTTTTTTATTATTATTATTAGGTTGAAATATCCACTCCTAATAAATAATATTTGTTTACAAAAACCTTACCAAAATGTCATTTAAGTGCAGTTATTATTATTAACATTTTAATTGTAGTTAATACTACTAGTTAACTGTAGTTATTAATAACTAACTAATATCTCCTACTCTCGTACACAATAACAAGAGATCTGTATCGACCGATTGCACAAATTTGCTCGCTTGGTTTCATCACAACTGTTGCATTAAAGTAAACGTTAACGATAAGTATCCATGGAAATGAATAAAAAACAATTGAATTCAAAGTTATTTAGCGACAGTTAGGAAAAGAAAAACTATTTGCAGTTTTTATTTTATCCTCTTGAAATGTGTGCAAACTTTCCCAGCTTCAATTAAGTATTGCCAATTTTAGGGGCTTTTTTTATTAAATTATCACTATTAATTTTGAGGAGTGTTGTTTGATATATAATAGAAGATTAATCTTCGAAGGTATTAGGCTTAAGATTTAGTGGTTGATATTAAATGAAAAAGTCCCTACATTTGGCGACACTGCTTCTCCTTAAGTAATATGCGTTGAGCATCTCAATTTTGAAAAGGGGTTTAGAGTATGCTATTAACAAAAATCATTTTATTGCAGCCTATTCTACTAGACACAATGGAGAATTATTTTGTTTAAATAAATCTGTAAGTAATTGTACTATTATAAACGTTTTACAGTCATTTGAAAAATTTAAGACCAGTAGCCGATTTTCAGTATTTTAATACATCGCATTATTTGCTCAGATTATTGCTTCATCTCACTTGCTGATTGCATCAGAAGCGTTCTACTGCAATAAAGAAAGGGGCCCGGCACATTTATCGTCAGTTATTTATTGGATTTTGTCATAGACAGTGCTGTTGTGTAATTATTGTAATGACAATAATCCTTCACTTACTGTTACATAAAGGTCAGAAATATTCATCATGCATAAAATTAGATTTTCTGAACGTCAAATAAGTTCGAGGGTACATGTGAGCAAGGCAGCTGTGCATCAAGCTATTCGTAAATTTAAAATTTCGGGAAAATTTGTGGACCTTTAGAGACGCGTTCGCACTAGAAACACGAGTTCACGTGATAATCATTCGATAAGGATGGTTGTACGAGATCCAAGAACCTCCTGCAATACGATTAGACATTCTCTGGCTACAAAAGGCATCGTCAGTTTGAGCACTCATCGTCAGTTTGAGCACTATTTCAAGACGTTTGGCCAAAGATTTTCGTTTATCAAAGAAACCTCAACTTACTTGAAGTATGAAAAAGATACAACTCTTAAGGTCCACAAATTTTCTCGAAATTTTAAATTTACTAATAGCCTGATGCCCAGTTGTCTTGCTGACATTTACCCTCGAACTTATTGGCGTTTAAAACTTAAAAACATTCGCGAAGTCTTAATTTCAGATGCAAAAAAATGTCTTAAAAAATAAGATTTTTTTTTTTTTTTTCCGCTTAAGATATAACCACCAGACACTTTTTTTTTCATTGAATTTAAGACGTTCACGTTTACTGTGAGATTAAATTTTGCTTTTACATATTACAAAAAATGATTTTATGTAATTTCAGTGTTGGCGTTTTCAAGAAGAAAATACTTTAGTTAGTGATATAGTAGTATAAGTATGTAAAAATGCTAAACATCTTAATATTATAAAAACAAAATATTGTTGTATCGTTTATATTACATTTGAATGATATATTTTTATTATAATAATTTTGTTACGATAATAATTATTATTTTTTTTTACATAAAAATATAAAAACGCATTTCTTGAAATTTCAATTTGTTTACAAGACTGTTTTCTGAATAAATAATTTTAAAAACTGAAGTTTAGCATTTTTTTTTTTTTTCTAAGTCTTCCTTTAGATGCTTTTAATTATCTTTAAGCCATAAAAATGTTTCGTTTAATAAGTAGCTTATACCAGGTGGAAGATAGTATAATTACATTGTAAGATTAACCCACGTAAACATTTTTTCTACAAAAGCGCCTTAGTGTTAATTTTTTTTCCTTTCTACTTTTTTTTGTGTGTGTGTATATTTCATGAATAGAAAGTTATACAAGTCTTTAAGACATTTTCTAGATTTTTTTTTCCCGAAAAATAATATGCTTTATTTTCTTGATGTTTTTCATGATAGTAAAATTAACTTTTTATTTCAACCAAAAATACGAGAACAGATTGGGAAGTTTTTTTAGAAAAACTTCATAATACAGCTAGAAAATGCGCCGTAAAAATTATATTAATCGTTATTAAATAGCATAACTTTGATAATAAACATAATACTTAATAAAATCTCACAACATTAACTAGAAATAGCAATTTGCGAGTAGCCGCTTAGCTATACCCGTGTCTACTTCGTTTACTAATTTTTATTTTACTACAAGACTAATTTTTTCTAATGCGAGCAATTGTTTCGAGATATTTAAATTTAAATGAGCAAAACTACTTTGCCCCAAAAAAAGTTAAGATAAGGGATTTTAAAATTTGGGAAAAAAAATAAATAAAAATGTTTACTATCTGACAATTTGCATAGAAAAATTGAAATTATAAAAAAATAAAATAGCTTTGATAGACAGTAAGCCATACAGATACATAGACGAGTAGCCGCTTAGCTACATCCGTGTCTACTTCGGTTGCTAATTTTTATTTTACTACAAGAATAATTTTTGTAATGCGAAACAATTTTTTCAAGACATTTAAATTTATGGTGCTTGTTCCCAAAGATATTATTTCATAGATATTTGACATATCGTAAATAAAACATTGGCAATACCATTTTTAATAATTTTCAACAAAGTTTAAAAGTGTTTGTGACATGATTTTGTCTGCCATTCTGTCCAATGTTTGTCTGTCAGTCCACGCTCTAACAGTTTTAACGGTATATTGAAATCCATTAAACAGGTGTATGTGTTAGTACACCATTACTTACTTGCACACTTTGCAGAGATCATTATATTCAAATAAAATTATTTTGACACAACATTTAAATAAATTTCCAAATAAATTGAATTTTACGCATACTTATTAAAAATAAATAAGCAAATAAAGGGAATCGCTGAGAAATATCTTACTGAGTTTCCTCTGTTTTTTGCATTATCATCCTCGTCCGCACTATGTCAGGTCCGGACCCCTATTGCTTGATCACTTAAATTTGAGTATTTATCGAAAGGCAAGTGGCACTGTCATTATTCTGTCATGTTACAAATGATTATGTCTCAGCATGTACTGAACGTTTTATTTTGTGCACCATATATTAACGAGGACTCGTAATATTGTTTTTCTCGAACTCAATCTGTTATAAATTGCTATAAATTTCAATTTTATTTCAATTTTATTAAGTTCAATCTTTTCTACTGTATTGACATTCGATTCCTATAGCTAGAATATATTAAATGGTAAAATGAAATCATTTTCGAAAGAAAGGAAAGTTTAATTAACTTTAAAAATCTAACACTTATATCTCTTAGAAGAATATATCAACAAATTGATTTTTTTTTCCCAAATGAATCTTGTCGGTGTCGAAAAATCAACACTTCTATATCAAACTACTAGCCATTAAAATTCTACATCATGAATGTAAATAACAGAATAATATTTATTGGTGACATACATTATAGTAGAAAGAACAATTGATTACTTTTATAGGAAATTTAGAAGTACAGATCCTAAATAATCAGTACATAAAGCAACGACATCTATTAACTATAACAACAGTTATCCGCCTAAGTATTAAATGGAGCTGCGATTAGATGACATGTTTGGGTACAGAACTCCATGCGGCTTCAAGACGATGCCACATTTGATAAATAGTAGTTACTGGAGAAAGTTAGCGTGCAAGTCCCTTTCAATAAATGGCCAGACATTTTCAATCTCTGCAAGATCAGGAGGAAGCTCTAGCTAGAGCAACATTCGGATACATTCTGGAACAAGGAAGGTCCGGATAATGCAAGCAACATTCTACTGTGCATTGTCTTGCTCATGATGCGTACAGGACGTCTCGAATATAGGGCAGAGCCATTGGGCTTAACTCATTAGAACTGTAATGGCCACACTTTAGAGTGCCAGAAATACAAACTAAATTTCATCGAGGGGTGTATCAAATGACACTCCATACCATCACTCCTGGTGATAAGTCAGCTTGATAATGTCGAATGTCAGCTGGATATGTTCATTTTCCATTACAATGCGGATCATCAAATACGCATGCGTGTTTATCTTGATGCTGTAAACAGAATTATAATTTGTCTGAGAAGATGATTTAACGCCAGTCCTGCGACAATGTTTGTGACATATTGAAAGAGCTCCTGTTTGTGATGCAGCTTCTATGATAGCCGAAGTCATGGTAAGCATACTGACTTACAACATAAAGTAATAGTATTAATGGTATCAATTCTTCTTACTACTAACATGTGTGTGTCCAATAAATATCACTTTCTTATTTTTCATCCTTTCCTAGTAAATCAATTTAAATATCCAGTAGTATTTATATACAGCTTATATTCAGTTAACTGCGAAATTCTGAAGTATAAGTATCTATAATTATTTAAATTTCCTCACATAAAACAACCAAATAAACGCAACCTAAAAAAATACTGGTAATCATTAAAAATAATAATAATGATAATAATAAGTAATAATAATTTAGAAAATTAAAAATTTGATAGTATGTACCACTGCATGACCTTCTGTTAAGTTTTATAGCTATACTATCAGTGACCATAACGCTTACAGGCACTCAGGTACACAGGCACTTTATTTACATTGATGAGGAAACTATAAATTATTTCAATGTGCTATAGGATTAAAAATAAATTTCCTTTAATTATACATTTCATCCTGATATTCTGGGATTTCTTTGTTATTTGATACATAAAAAAAAAAAAAAAAAAAAAAAAAAAAAAAATGGTGTCACATCTACTATACTGTTCGAACTAATTGGGACAAACATGTTTTTTTTTTGGCTGAGTTGGTATGTGATTGTCAGTGATGTCCTGAACTGCCTCAAACCGGTTATATTTGCATAGAGGTAGAGTGATGGATTGACCTTGACTATAATTTACTCGTTTGACTGGTTTTAATGTATCACTAGTTCAATTGTGAGCCTTTCTGTGTGGCAGCTGGTGGTTATAATTTTGCATTCTGTGTAACACATGTTACTTTTGCTTGTTCAAAGATGGATATTACTCCGAGGAAGCGTTCTAAAGTAATCACACTTAATGAACACACTTCTATGACTATGAGAGATATAGCTATGGCAGCTGGTGTGGACAAATCAAGTGTTTCAAGAATTTTAAGAACATTTCAAGATCCTGGATCATCATCTCCAAAAAGAAAAAGAAAATGTGGGTGCAAACGGAAAACTATTCCAAGAACTGATAAATTTCTAATAAGAAATAGCAAAATACATCCAAGAAAGACAAGCACAGACCTTTGAAGGGATTTATTAGATTATGGTGTTGATGTAAGCACCTCAACTGTACGGAAAAGGCTTCTGGAAGTTGGCTATAAGGCAACAAGACCGAGGAAAAAAACAATTTCTAAATCAGAAAATGATGAAAAAAACGTTTAATACCGTAATGGACTGTTAATGACTGGAAGAAGGTGGTTTTTAGTGATGAAACACATTTATTTGTGCAAGAATACAAATCAAGTGTAGTTAGACAAAGTGAAGGAGAAACTCTCTGACCATATCATATCCAACAAACTGTAAAACACCCTTCTAAACAGATGTTTTGGGTTTTTTTCATAACAAATGACATTGGTAGCTTAGTTCCTCTTAAAAGCATGATGAATTCTGTCAAATACATTGAAATATTATGCAGTAGGATTGTTCCATTCATGGAAACATTTGACAGAACATTTCAGTATGATTTGATCCCTTGTCCCAATTCAAAATTGGTCCAGACTTTTATGCAAGAAAATAAAATAAAAGTGGTTAATTGCCCAGATAATTCCCAAGAATCATTTAGCTAAGATGAATTGCACGATAACAGAACAAATGATAAAAAGTTCTATACATGTGGGGTTCCGTGATGATGAAGTCAAGAATATGAGCGCTACACTAGAGGAGTCAATGCCAAGACGTGTTGTAGAAGTCATTTCTGCTCAAGGAGGATGTACTTCGTACTAATATAGAGATTTATCAGCCTACTTAAGGTATGTAATGATTAAAAGCTAAGGTTTTAGAAAAAATCCTTTTTTTCCATTTGTCCCAATTAATTCGAACAGTATAGTACCTGCAATTATTCTACTTCTGCAAGTAATTCAATAACACCATATCAACACTCTTGAGAGATGTCACATTTTATGGTATTATGCTTCAACCCTTAGTACAATATATACAGGGTGATCAGAAAATGGGTATACGTTTGAAAAATTAATAATTCACGGAATAATGCAGGTAGAAAGGTAAAAATTGACATACATTCTTGGAATGACATGGGGTATTATTGCAATCACAAAAAAGTTAAAAAAAATGTACGACAGGTGGCGCTTTATGTCCTAATAAAAGTAATAATTAGCATAACAAATTATGAAAAAGCAAAGACTACGTTCTTCAGAACAAATTCTCAACATGTCGACCGTCATTCCTCAACAATAGCTGCAGTCGAGGGACAAAGCTCTAAACAACACTGTACAGCATATTTGTAGTTATGGTGAGACATTCGCGTCGGATGTTGTCTTTTAGCATCCCTATTGATGTCGGTCGATCGCAGTATACTTGTGACTTCAGGTAACCCCAAAGCCAATAATCACACGGAGTGAGATCTGGGGACCCGGGAGGCCAACAATGATAAAAGTGACGTCTAAACACGCAATCATCACCAAACGACGTGCGCAAGAGATTTTTCATACGTATAGCAATATGGGGTGGAGCGCCATCCTGAATAAAAATCGTATGTTCCAGCAGGTGATTATCAGCTAGGCTAGGAATTATGAGACTTTGTAACATATCGACGTACCTCTCACCCGTTGCACTAACAGTTACAAAACCAATATCACACATTTCCTTGTAGAAAAAGGGTCCGATAACGGTAGATGTGGTAAATCCACACCACACCGTGACTTTTTCGTCGTGCAATGGAGTGTGCACGACAGTTCTAGGATTTTCGGTAGCCCAAATTCTGCAGTTACGGGGAGTTGACAGACCCTCAGTGTGTGAAATGGGCTTCGTCTGTACACAAACCATTAGACAAATTATCGTCATCTTCCGCTATTTTTTGAAACGCCCACACTGCAAATGCTCTCCGCTTCACTAAATCGCCAGTAACAGTTCATAATGACTTTGGATTTTGTATGGATAGCATCGGAGGGTACGCCTTAGTGCTACCCAAACAGTAGTGTATGGAATGTCAGTGCGACGTGCGACTTCACGAGCGCTGACTACCCCATGCAGAGATGAACCCGCTACAATCTCCATTTCTCTCTGAACTGTCTGAGCAGCATTAGCACTTTTGCTCGGTCGGCCACTACGGGGTCCATCGTCAAAAGAACCATGTCTTTGATCTTCGAAATCATTCTCTTCACAGCTGAACCTGTTATAGGACCTTTACCCGTTCGAATAGCCGTTGAATCGTAAAGCTGCAATAGCAGATTCCCTATTCTGATATTACAGCTTCACTAACAGTGCTTTTTTTGGTAACGTCAACACGATGCGATTGCTGGTGCATCTGATTCACTCTCTCATTATAACTCACTTTATACACGATTCTCATGCAGCGTCATTAACGTTTTGCTGTCCGACGCCATCTGTTGGCCATCTGTTGGTTTTCTTTTTTGAAGTTGCAACAAAACTCTTGTCATCCCAAGCATGTATGTCAATTTTTAGCTCTCTACTTACATTATTTCGTGAAATATTAATTTTTCATATGAATATTCTATTTCTGATCGCCCTATATACATTATGGAAATCTAGAACTATACTAATAAAGCTTGTACGTTAAAAAAATATAATTTTTGTAAATATATTTATTTGGTAAAGGTTTCATGATATACATGATATGTATGTTTATTTGGAAAATATTGTAGGCGAGAACAAAATTTATAATGTGTAATATATTGCCAAAAGCTTTAGGCAATATAAAATACTTTAATGCCTTAATAAAATTCTTCATAAAAGCTAAAAAGTATATTTGACAATTATGCAGATTTGTCAGTTATCCAATTTAGAAAAATATGCTTCATTTTACTGTATAAATTAGTTTTCGCGGAGTTTAATAGAGTATTTTTAATAGAAGTTAATTCTTAAGTTCTTGTCTGCGAAATATAATTTTTGATATGTCACACTGAGTCAAAGAGTTCTTTATTACTACATAGTAAGTATATTCATTCAGAACAGGTTAATTACGTAACATGGGTCAATGGCAAATTATTCATAAATATTAATTAATGAAATATTTTTATTTATTTTTCACGTTCTATATTTGAAATATATTTATCATATATGCTGTTTGCACAGGTTTCGTAAGCTGATTTACTATTGATTTAAAATATATATTCTATGTTACTACACTTTGATCTTAGTCAATAGGCCGAGAAGCGATATATATTCTATGCTAACTTAATTTGTTTGCGTAACTTATTTCATTTCCCTTTTCCTTTCCACCCTTTATGTACATGATTACACTGAGAAAAAAAATAAGTACGCCGCCTTCATCTAGAACGAATAAGTGGTAATTTACTAAATCCCTAAAGTAGAAATATGTAATTCCGAGCTATGCGTATAAGGAACGCAAATAAGCTGAATAGACGAAATGATCGATAATTTCTACTATACTATTCTAGATGGTGAAAAAATATTCTGAATACTTTGAATGTTACTCTATTGTGATAAATTCCCGCTTGATTTTCTAGAACTGAGTCATTAATCAAGATTATAGTTGTTAAAACTCGCCTCTTATTTTCGGATTTATTTGCAGAGATTGTTAAATAAGTTCAACTGTGATAATATAGGAAAACGCTCTAGAATGCGAATAGGGATTTTTAGAATTCGCTTTCAAAGGGAACTAGAATTTATAAAGATGATATGGAACTATTTTTACTAGAGCCACAATTGAGATTCTAGATATCAGTTACAGAATTTTTTCTCAGTGTATGTAAACAGGCAAAAAAAAAAAAAAAAAAAAAAAAAAAAAAAGAAGCATAATTGTTAGTTACTTAAGAGAATTTTTGAAAGATGCATGCAATAATAAATAATAATCATTAATATCTCCTCATCATAATAATTAATGAAGATTTTGTGCGGTGATTCCTTAGTGTACCACTAGTACATATAGGCTGGAAATGATATTTGAACCATAAAAAAGTGCAAAAATGTATTTAATTTACATTTTCTTCAAATTGTTTTCTAAGATTGATGGAAAATTGAAGTAATGTAGGAATCAATATTAACACATACGAAGATTCTGACTACTTTCAGCGAAAGTAGTCCATAAAGACCTTTGTATAATATTATGTAGATTATGTAGATCGAGAGATTAAAGTCAGGTATATGTGGCCCATTCTTATAAATATCTTTGGCATTTCTTCTATAAATAATTTTTGTACGCTTTTTAACTTAAAGGTACTTAAAAGTGTCGTCGGTCGATAAAGGTTTAAGGCGAGCTCTTATTATCTAAGCATTGCCTGGGGAAAATATCGCCAAACTGATGGCCATTTGCGAAGGGACACTCAAAAAACTGCCGTCTATGACCCTAGCATAAGGCGAAACATCCATGCCTCTTCTAAGATTAAAATCCAGGCCTTAACGTGAGGGAATCATGGACTCTAAATTCCACACTCTACGAGCTGCGTGGTAGTTAGTGCATCCATCCGGATGCCATCCTTTCATTATTACGACTGAAAAATAACTTTTATATCTGGATAAATAAAAATATATAGAAAATGACATTTTCTGATTAAAACATTTGTGATTCATTTTACGAAATATAATTACACTGGTCTGCATGAAAATTGGCCCCAACAACATTTATGCTAATCCTTATGTAAAATGACCTCCTGAATTCGAATATGAAGAGCATTTTGCCCTCTCACCAACTGTTTTTTTGGAGATGATCCATTATTTTTACTACTTTTCGGTAATTTTGTGGCAATAAGTTTGATTTGTAGGGGGGTGGGGATTTTTTAACTGTTTACTATCTTCTCAGGGGTTACATAAGTGAAAAATTCTAAAACATGAACAATTGCAGCAAGGGAAAAGTTTAGGGGGGAGTTGCCACTGAAATTATAAGATACATTAATTATATTTTATTAATCAGATATTATTTTTATTTATTATATATTATATATATATATATATATATATTGTTTATAAATGTTAAAATAGTTATTTTCCATCTTTCAAATTCATGCCCACAAAATTACCGAACAGTAATAAAAATTGAGGGAGGGGTTGGCGTCTCGAGAAAACGATTGGGCAAAAGAGAGGTCATATTCAGATTCAGGAGGTTATTTTACATTAGAATCAGCAATAATGGTATCAGGGCTCTTTTTTTTTACGCGCATACATACATATATGTATATGCATCTTTATATATATATTTCTTTTGTGCGTGTGTATGTCACTGAACTCCTCCTAAACGGCTGGACTGAGTTTAATGAAATTTTTTGTGTGTCTTCAGGTGGATTCGAGAATGGTTTAGATTTACAAATGAAAGTTGTAACTTAATTAGTTCTTTCTTAATTAATTTTTAACCAACTCTTTCAACAACTTTTCCACCTAGATGGCGTGAGTTGTCGTAAACACGATGTCAGAATTTATGTAATGTTGAAATGAATAATATTATAGTTTTAAAAAATTAAAGAACACGCTTTTATAGAAATGTGAACTAAAAAGCACGAAATATATATCTTAGTATTAAAATTCAGGGTAATTGAAAATCGTGTGAGTGACACACTGTAATATTTACATACATTTAAATCTTTAATTAAAAAAACTTAGAATTAACAAAAACCACTTTTAAAAAATCTCCCCTAACGGGGATCGAACGCTTGACCTTTAGATTCGCAGCGCAGCGCCTTACCTCGACGCCGCATCGTTCACGGAGAGAAAGTATTTTTTTTACAATATAAATTTTTTGTTTGCTCCCAGAGAAGTTACAAACAAACATACATACATACATACATACAGGTGAAGCTAAAAAAAGCGTGTTAAAAATGAATTTTTAACCGTATCTTACGAAGTGTTTAAAATATTTTTTCAAAATTAATATTTTTAGAATCGTAACCGTATCTTACGAAGTGTTTAAAATATTATTTTCAAAGTTAATATTTTAGAATCGTAAACACGATGTCAGAATTTATTTAATGTTGAAATGAAAAATGAATTTTTAACCGTGTTTAAAATTTTTTTAAAGGTTAATATTGTTAAAATGTTAAAATTAGTTAAAATGGTATATTCTTTTAAAATATTCGTCAATATCCGACGGAGTTATTTTATGTTAAAATGAAAACTGAATTTTTAGGCCATTATTATTTGTGCAGATGGAAAATGTACTAAAAGTTTTCCGAAAAATTTCACGATCACAAATGTTGACGGATATCCAATATATCGTCGAAGAATTCCCGATAATGGCGGACAATCTTATCATCTATGGCAGACATCTATGTCAACAACATAGATATTAACATTGATAACCGATGGGTGGTCCCATATTCGCCTCTGCTGAGCAAAACATTCAATGCTCATATTAATGTTCAGTTCTGCAGTTCAGTGAAGAGCATCAAATACATTTGCAAGTATGTGAATAAAGGCAGTGATATGGCTGTATTTCGAGTTGAAAATACCAATGTGAATGCTCCTCTGGTGAATAAAAACGATGAAATAACACTGTACCAAACTGGCCGGTACGTGAGCTCCAATGAAGCTGTTTGGCGTATCTTTGGTTTCCCAATTCATGAACGGGATCCAGCAGTTCTTCATTTAGCCGTCCATCTTGAAAATGGCCAGCGCGTATATTTCACGAGCGAGACAGCGAATGATCGTGCTATAAATCCACCAAAAACTACACTCACCGAATTTTTTGAATTGTGTAATCGTGCGGATGCTTTTGGTGCTTTTGCACGGACATTACTCTATTCAGAAGTACCACGCTATTTCACATGGGCTCCAACAAAAAAATGGATGCCCCGCAAGCAAGACACGCCGATTGATGCATGTCCCGGTTTATTCAAATCAAACACCTTGGAACGAGTATTTACGGTCAATCCAAGGCAGAATGAGTGCTTTTATCTTCGACTGTTATTGGTTAATGTCATCGGCCCTTTGTCATTTCAAGATTTACGTAAAGTGAATGGACAACAGTATCCAACGTATAAAGATGCATGCCTTGCACTCGGCTTGCTGGAAGACGACAACCAGTGGGAGTGTATGCTTGCTGAAGTAGGACTGAACTGTACAGCAAAACAAATTCGTCTACTATTCGCTATAGTGTTGACTACATGTTTCTCGGCCAAAGCAGAGACATTATGGGATAATCACAAAGATTCAATGACTAATGATATATTGCATCAACATCGTTCACGGTGCAACGATCTAACGATAGTATTCAGTGACGCTATGTACAATGAAGCATTGATTGCTATTGAAGATCTTTGCATTATCATTGCCAACTTACCACTCAGTCATTTCGGTATGCATTCAACAAATCGAAATGCATCTGATTTAATAAGCACTGAATTGAATCGTGAACTACAATACAATACTGTAGAAATGGCAGCGATTGTTGATCGCAATGTCCCACTAATGAATGAAGAACAAAGAACCATTTACGACCGTATCATGCTCGCAGTTTTGGCAGGACAAGGTGGATTCTTTTTTTGGGGGTGCACCAGGTGGAACTAGCAAAACATTCCTTATTTCGCTAATTCTCGCCGAAATACGATCAAATAATGGCATCGCATTGGCTGTTGCATCATCTGGCATTGCGGCAACTTTATTGGATGGATGCAGAACAGCTCATTCATTATTTAAACTGCCACTAAATATTCAAAATAACCCAGACGCAGTGTGCAACATAAAAAAACAATCGTCCATGGCCACAGTGCTGAAATAGTGTAAAATTCTTATCTGGGATGAATGCACTATGGAACACAAACATTCGATTGAGGCGTCGAACAGGACATTGAAAGATATAAAAAACAACGACAAACTATTTGGCGGCACTCTGTTACTCTTTTCAGGTGATTTCAGACAAGCATTTCCCATTATTCCGTGTTCAACATACTCTGATGAGATCAACGCGTGCTTAAAATCATCGTCATTGTGGCTTAATGTTGAAAAAGTACAACTGAAAGTAAATTTGTGCGTTCAAAAGCTTCAAGATCCATCCGCTGAAACATTCTCAAAACAATTGTTAGATATCGGCGATGGAAAAGTTACTACAGATGAAACTGGATGCATAAAATTACCGACCGATTTCTGCACAATCATTGATTCTCAAGATGCTCTTATTGACTAGATATTTCCCGATGTACACAGAAGATACACAAATCATGAGTGGCTGGCAGAAAGAGCAATTTTAGCAGCAAAAAATGTGGACGTCAACGAATTGAATCTCAAGATACAACATTTGTTACCAAGAGACTTGGTGTCATACAAATCTAATGATACAGTTTGCGATGCCACCGAAGCTGTAAATTATCCAACAATGTTTTTAAACTCATTGGATTTACCAGGCATGCCACCGCATATTTTACAACTGAAGGTTGGATCTCCGGTTATTTTGCTTCGTAATTTGAACCCACCACGGTTGTGCAACGGCACGCGATTAGTCATAAAACAATTAATGAAAAATGTTATCGAAGCCATCATTTTAAATGACAAATTCCGAGGTGAAAATATATTACTACTGCGAATTCCTATTATACCCACAGATGTGCCAATTCAATTTAAACGCCCTCAATTTCCAATTAGATTGGCATTTACAATGACTATCAATAAGTCTCAGGGCCAAACGATGTCTGTCTGTGGCTTAGATTTGAGCACATCATGTTTTTCACACGGACAATTATACGTGGCTCTCGAGTGGGCAAACCATCCAGTTTGTTTGTATTGGCGAAAGATGGGATAACAAAAAATATTGTACACTCTGTTGCATTAAGGGAATGATATTGTTTTTTAGTAATATTGTTATAAGTAGCGATATGTATATAATTTTAAAGAATCAATTTTAATAAATTAAAAAAATAAATGATTGGTGTTTTGTTATTTTTATATTCTTTCACCGTTCACAGCGCTCCATACATCTTCCACTTATATGCCACATCCTAACACACTTACAATAAGTTAGTTATTTTTTTCTAGCAAAATATTCTCTAGAAATAATTTATATGACAAAACAACGTTTGTCGGGTCAGCTAGTATATATATATATATATATATATATATATATATATACATATAAAATCACATAAAAAGTTTTTTTTTTTTTTTTTTTAATGCGTAACAAATATGAAAAAATAGTAGCCTATAGATTTTGAACGATTTTTTTTTTTAACTGGTATTTGCAAGAAAACAAACTATATGCAATTATTCGAAGCTACGTTTTTGTTGTATTTACACGTTTTAAGATTCCCTAAAGCCGAAAAATATTATTTAGCGGCTTGTCCAAAGTTGAGTCTGTATTCCTGTGTGACTGCTATCAGCATATCTCAAGAACGAATGACAGCTGGAATCTCAAGCTCAGTATTCTAAATCTGCATCATACAGCGATGCTACGCTAAACATTGAGATCAGAATAATGGTTCGTGTACAGGAACACTCAAGAGAGTTAAAATATATTACGTCTAATGTGGGAAATGCAGGTAAATGGAGTTTCGTATCTATAGCCTGCACATAGCCAAATGGAAGGAATTGATGCAGGATTGATGCAGAATATGGTATGGAAAACATTAATCGTTCGTTTGCAGGGCTACACAAAATAACTATAATATAGTGAGACAATACTTGAAAAATTCTGGAAATGTATTTCGGGTTGTGCTGTGTATTATTAATTATATTTAAGTGCGCCATGCGGTATGTACATAAGTTTTAGAAAATATACAGAGATGCAATAATTAAGTGAAAATATAATTTTTATTTAATGTAATTAGTAGAAGTGTTTTATTATAATATTCTGCAATGTCCAGGACAATAGCCCAGGAATTAAAATTAAATCATCATATCCATGCACTAAAAAAAGTATTTTTTAAACTAAATATTTTCGCTTGCTTTTTGTATATTTACACGTTTTGAGGTTTCCTGAATACTTAAATCAAATTTTTAACGCTTGAATGCTGCGTATGTTTCTTATCAGAATAACGTAAAAACAAAAAAATTTAGGCAATTCAAATATTGCATTTTTAAGTCAATATATGATTCTTCCTTGAAAAATTTGATCAAGATTGATAGGATTCCCGAAATGGTGCGTGTGAAAGTTGCCTGAATAACTTTAAATGAACTTTAAAATTTAATAATAGATTTGAATTCTACATAAATGCAGGTACAATAATCAAACAGTGGTTTGATGAGGCGGCAGCCCCCTCACACAGATTTATTTGTTGAATAAAGTTTTCCGAAGCCTAATTTGAAATGTTTTTAACGCAGGTTCATATAACAGTACTCGTTATCTTACTCTCTATTCTCCAATCTGTATATATGATATTAAATTTCAGAGTAAGGGAAAGTCGCGTGAGTGCTCCACGAGACTATTTACTTTCTCTTCTTCATATACATGTAGAGAAAGTGTTGTTTTGAATCAAAATTTAGAAATTGAGCTTTCGTTATATTTAGACGTTTGGAGGTCTTCTGAATCAAAAATCCATGCCTTTAGCGGTTGCTCTGTGCGTGTGCGTGCTTTGTATGTCTGTGCGTCTCTGTGTCTGTCTGCTATCAGTATATCTCATAAACAAGTAGCAGTAGAAAATTCAATCTCGGTATTCTAAATCTGCATCACATAGGGATGCTACACAAAACTTTTGTTGAGATCCAGTGAATGGTTTATGTACAGGGGCATCCAAGAGAATTCAGATACATTACGTCTATGGGCGAAATTGGAAGTAAATAGACTTTAAAATCTATAGGCTGCATTAAACCAATTGAAATGAATATGTCCTTTTTATATGCATAAAAGTATATTTCATGTAGAATATGACACCAAAACCATTCATAGCTCGTTTACTGGGCTGCACAAAGTAATCAGAATATAGAGGGTTAATACTTAGAATTTGTCATGCGTATGCAATTTTTAGAAGATATACAATGTTTCAAATAATAAAGAGAAAACATTCATTTTTAGTGAATGTGATTGGTGGAAGTGATGTACTATAGTAGTTACCATGCCCGTGAAAATAGTTCAAAAATTACAATAAATTCCTAATATACGTTATACAGTAAATATAGTGTTTTTTAAGCTAATTTTTTTTTTTTTTTTTTTCCCCATATTTACACGCTTAGAGGTTCTTCGAATACTGAAGTCCAGATTTTAACGTTTGATATTTGCCTATGTCTTTTATAAGAGTAACTTAAAAACAAATAATTTCAAACAATTAAAATGTTGTATTTTAAAATTAATATAAAGTTATTACTTGAAATGTTAGTTCAAGATTGATAAGTTTCAAGAGACGTTGCGAAGGAAAGTTTTCAAAATAATTTGGAACAAATATTTAAATTTAATAACAACTTTCAATTCTACATAAATCTAGGCATAATACTGAAACGGGAGGATAAAGTGGGAGGTAGCCCCTTTAACAAAGAATTATTTGTCACATAAAATTGTTCCGAAGCTTACTTTAAATTCTATTTTACCTAAGTTTATACAACAGTACTCATTATCTTATCCCTTAATCCTGAACTTGTCTTTATAGCATTAAATATCGAGGTAAGAGAAAGTCATGTGTATGTTACATTCGATTATTTCTTAATAAAATATTCAATAGAGCAATAGAGGAATTTCTTTCTTTCTTTTTTCTTTCTTTTTTTTATATTAAAATAGATTTGCATTAAGTGGTACTTCTTAAAACGTATGTATAACATTTATATATTTTTATTAATTTCATACATTTACATCCTCTTATGACAAATATAATAACAACTTTGAAAAAGTTTCAAGAAAAATAAATCTGATCGAATTAGTTTGATAGACTTGGAGTTTCTTTTTTTTTTTTTTTTTTCTTTTTTTCCACTGTTAAAAAGTGTATAGAAATTTCGTTTTATTATTTGTTTTTTGCTTTCCGAACATGTTACGTAAGAAAATATTGTAGTCACGGTTTACGAAATTTATTTTGTAACTCGCATACATTAAAAAATGAATGGCCCAGTGGTTTTGGAGAAAATGTAATGCATACATATATACAAACAATGCCTTTTATTTATATTAAAAATAATTTAAAATATTAGGCCTATAAATATACATCGTGCGGATGATGTTACCATATGTAAACTTCTCTAAAATAATATTTTATTTGAATGATTATAATCAAATTCATAAAATCAAACATTTGCAATGTATTGATTAAAAAAAGCACAATTTGTATATAAGATAGTATGGTAAATTCAGCACGCAAGGATCTGATTTATAACCCGAGGCTTTACAGGTCTTGCCACAGTTCCAAGGTATTTTTAATGTCACAGGTAGCTCAGTTGGTTGAAAATCTATCATGTAATCCGGCAAATGAGGGTTCGATTCGTCGGTGAAAGACCGTGATGCACATTGATAGTGTCTGGTACCATAAAATATATTATGGATGCACTATCCTCCAAATTCAATAACATTGACACCAGACTGGAGTTACAGAATTGGGACAACTATCGCTTACAGGAGGGTTAGCCCTTTAAAAAGCGTATAAAATAAAATGTACCAAAGAAATGTCAAAAATATTTATAAGAATACAATTTATATATCTCATTTTAATCTCACTGCATGACATTAGATGCTACGTGTAGTCATTTTTGTTGCAGAAAGGAATTTACACAGTGATCTCGCAGTTTTTTCTTGGTATGTTTCACGATTTTCATATGTGTTATAATTAAATTTTATATTATCTCAAGAATATATCAATCTTAGAAAAAAATATAAATGTAAATATTTATTTTACCCTTTTTTAAGATCTTAATACTTTTTTCGACCTCTATGTACCACTGGTACATAGAGATCCCCCCCCCTCAATATACCCCCTCAAGAAAGCCTCATTAATTAATATGATGAGGTGATATGTATAATTTTAATTGAAGGAATCTTTAAAAAATATTCTGATATAACTAAAAAATATGTTACAAATACATTTTTTGTTTGTTTCATAATGCGATAGATAAAGGATTAAATTTGACTTCCTTCCAAACAAACACAGAATTGTCGGTAGCAGTACGGCCCAGCATCGGCAGTTACGGTATCCCGATATATTCGTTAAAATGAACTCGGTGCGGGATCGTAACAGTGTCGGCAAACCGATGACTGTTTTGTGATCGGAAATACGCTTGTGGGCACCTTAATTAATGATTTAAACACATAGACGTAATATACGCCGATAAGATATATGTCGCCGATACTGATCCAAGTATGGGACGATGCCATTTGACGACGTTGCGGCGGATAGAGCAAAAACTTTATGGAACCGATACTGATAGTGGTATGTGAGCCATAATACGTACGGCAAGCCGTACGTCTTTCGTAATAGGCCCGACTCTCGTGTGTTTGTTGGGTTAATACCCCTATTCATAAATTCCTACAAGAACACTAGAAAGCTCTAGCACAAAATCAATCAATGCAATCAATATAGAAAGAATTTCTCTCTTTTTAGAATGTCTTCCAATTATAACCAGTATTAAATAGTCTAAAGCGGCATTGTGAGGAGATATTTTTTTCTTTTTGTATCAAGATTGACAGCTTTTTAAAGCACAGCACACCTTTAAAATGCGATGTACAATTGATAAAGGTTTTTCATCAGTAGATATATAAACAAAACAATTAAAAATCATTCATTTCATCACTCTACAGTACAATCTATGAACATCGATTCTACTTTATAATGCATGTATAGAAATTACATACCAAAATATGACTGCTTCAAAACAAACATTTTTCTCTGACTGCTCGATATACAGTTTAATTTATTTATTTTATCTTTATCTTTATAGAAGAAATAATAAAATAATCGATGGAATGGAAGTGAATTTTTCAAATAATCAACATTTTTTGTTGTGATTACACATTTAATTATTTTTCTTAAAGAATACTAAAAATATTTATTATTGCATACTATAATGTTTATTTAAAATAAAATTCTAAATATCACGGGGGGTCGTGCGTAGATGTACACTCAGCCTTATACAGTAAGAATTTATATATATATAGATAGATAATGTGTGTGTGTGTGTGTGTGTGTATTAGCGAAATATCGTTAAATTATTGGATATATATGATATTTATAGTAGGGAGATAAATAAATGAACTTTCTGCTATAGAATAAAGTATATTTTTGAAGAATTTCAAGTAATCAAAAATATTTGTGTGTGCTAAAAATAAAAACATTAAATAAAAATATCAGTTTCTCATTTGTATTTATTAGTTTTTTTTTATGAAGCTTAAAGTCTTTCAGTTAAATTAAACTGCGCATTTTGTAGGAGATATTGAATTTAAATATAACATTAAATTAGTTTAACTTCCTTTGACTTGAAAGGAAACGTTGCTTTTGAGAAAGTACATTTTCTTGGAAGATACCTAATCTCTTTATTCATTTACATTAATCCGATTTTCCATTTTAAATCCGTTTTGCGTAAAGTTATTTTCTTTAAAATTAATTGAAAAGGCCAAATCTTTGATAAAAGAAGAAGAAAAAATAAATTTGTAAATAACTGCATTTGATTGCAAACTAAGCCGAAAAGTTTGAAATGTTAACAAAATTTTTATAGTTTTTGAAAGAACATATAATAAATAAATCTTAATAGCATTTTTTGGTTGTTATTTAATAAAAAAGTTGTTTTTTTGGTCTTATTATTATTATTATTATTATTTTTTTTTAATATTTTTTGCATAAGAAAAAGCAGGTTAAATATTAATAAAAGGGTACATAATAAATTAAAAACTTTTAAAGAAGAATTTTAAGTTTTAAAGAAATTTTTAAATAGATTATAAGCATTACAACTATCATAGCAATGTACACTTCTTAGAAAATGAATAAAAATAAAAATAAATAATTAAATAAAATTGTAAAATGCAGTTAACCCCCGCCCTTTTTTTTAATCCTTTGAAATTAAAACACCTGTAGCATACCTGCTAACATTCTAATATCCCTTAACATTATTAGTAACCGCCTTTTTATTTTCACACCAGTCTTTTTTTAGCGTACTTTTCTTCATATTTAATCGTAATTACATTTGGAGAAAATTACCTTTAAAATAAAGTGGCCTGGAAAAGAGGAACTAAAAATTTTACGGAACATTAATTAGAATGTTGAAAAAAAAAGTGTGAAAGTATAAAAAGTCTTAAACCGATAAATCAAAATTATGTTTGTAATTCATCGATGTTACAAAAAAAAAAAATCTTCAAAAGTCATAATGAATATAAAGAACATTGATTTCATGAGAACTATCAAATCTGAAATATACAGTATTCACTAAATAGTTGATTATGTTCTCAATGAGCATAGAGCGATTTAATAATGTACAAGTTAAAATTAGTTCATGCAGTCACTTTGCGTAAAGTAATTATTATTATTATTATTATTATTATTATTTTTAAGCGATAAATAAAAAATACGATTTCTGTTCAAATATTAAGTGTTCATATTTTCAATTAACACTAAAAATGATTTCTGAGTCACGAATTAATTGTTTATTATTTTACATGCATTAATTATTTTTATATTCATTTCAAGTTATTGTTATCAATGTAAGTACATAATTTCAATTATAGATTTTTTTTCTACATAAAATATTAGCCAACGATCAAATTTTTATTTCATAATACAATCTACATTTTACTGCTATTAATAATATACAAAATAATACTAAATATAATCACTTATTTACTTCAAAATTATCCAAACTTTCTTGACTTGATTCTGAAATTTTATCGATTAAATTTCCATACACAGCTAATAATACGTAACGTTAGGATTAATAAAGCATAAGCATTTTCTGGCATTTTGGAAAGAAATTGACTATAATTTTAAATTACAAGGATGGATAAAGCCTCTAGTACTGATTTTTAATATATTTTCATTCAGTTCATCATTACAAAAAATACTACATTGTTATCCCCACTAAAAATAATCTCAAGATATTCTGAAGATATTTTATAGAAAAAGATAAATTTTCAAAATACTTTAAAATATTTGAAGAAAGTCTTATGAAAATACTATGTTCTCAAGAAAATCTTCGGATTATTTTTAGTGGGGATACTACACTGTTAAAAGTAATTATTCAACATTTTACCCCCAAAATGACGTTAATTATTCCAAATATGATGCAACCTATAATTTAGTGCTAAGTTTTATTATTTTACTGACGCTTACGACTAAAATTATATTACTATAATGTTGAAACAAACACGGTAAAAAAAAAAAAAAAAAAATGTCCTATTTGCCGCCAGAAATTCTCTGTAATTTGAGAATATACGTTCTGACAACGTAATTTTTTCGTAAATTACGCGTATTTCTGGAAGCAATTTTTGTGCGAAACAAAGGAATTAACTTTTAAGAGAAATCACATGAAAATGGTGCTCGCTATGCCTATAGAAATAAATAATAAATAAATAAAGTGAAAAAAAATCTAATTTTATGAAAATAAACTCCAAAACAAAGCATGATAAGTAAGTATTATTGCTAAAATAACGTGTAAATTAGATAATTTAATGCGAAAAAAAAAATTTATTTAGCATTTAGCGTAAATCCTAATGATATTTTTAATAATAATTATGTGTTTCTGAGACCAGCAGTATAGCATGTACATTAGTTATAATATAATGTAATTAGTTTCAGTTAACTGTTGGCACTGAATGTGTTTATTTATTTATTTATTTTTCATAAAGATGAGCTAGACATAATTTCATCTAAAGATGATACAAATCATGGAACATGTTGTTTTATAAAAACTAACTACTCATTTTTTTTTTCTTCACAGTTTTTTCGCTTATGAAGAATATCGAGTACTAGACCTTGTGTCTAAATGAGCTTCTACCCTTGAATCTCAGATTTGATATATATATATATATATATATATATATATAAAGTGCATGATATATACCAATATGCATATACAGGGTAATTATAAAAAAACTACCCCGATATATGAGACCATAGCTATCATACCGTTCAGAGTAACTGAATAAAATTTTGGTGGAAGGTATTTTGAGGTATTCGCTCAAGAATCATATAAAAAATAACAGTTAAACACTAACAGTTACGGTTACAGTGACAAAATTTCGAAAATTTCAAATGGCAACCAACATTTTTTAATTGTAATGGGATCTCCATACCAAAAAACCAAAAATAGAGTTGAAACGGTAACTGTAGCACGAAAATTGCCAGCGCTAGAAGAAAAGAGAAAACAACTGTTATGTGCCTACCAGAGCAAGTCTAATGACGTCACATTTCTCACTGAGTCCTCGGCTTAGAGCTCCTATAAACGCAAGCCGACTTGTGGGGGCTGGTTTACAGTCTCAACGTGTGGATTATCACCCATCTGAAAGAAGAAGTGTGTAAAGGAGTGAATTGAAGACGGCAAATTAAAACTAATCTTTGTTCAACCTGGCACTTTCACCGAAACCATCGCCCTCTAACACTGAAATCAACTTTTGACCTTGACACTTCCAATGCAACACTTCCTAAAATAAAGAAGCTGACTCAGAACTTAATTTGTTAAACTTTTGTTTGGGCATCACTTTCGATGTGAGTCTTTAAAGTAATACATGTGTTGAGATGGAAGAGTGAAGGTCACCAGACGAATCTAGTGTTGCATAGTGATAGTTTTAGTGACAGCGTCGAGCTGAGCATAGGTGTGTTGTGTTGGAAGTTTTAAGGTCATCTGTCGAATCCTGCGTTAGACAGGGGTGTTTTTCGGTGACAATGTCGAGTTGAGCACAGAAGTGTTGCATCGGAAGTGTCAAGGTCAAATGTTGATTTCAGTATTAGATGGCGATGGTTTCGGTGAAAGTGTCAGGTTGAACAAAGATTAGTTTTAAGTTGTCGTCTTCAATTCACTACTTTACACACTTCTTATTTAAGATGAGAGATAATCCCCACGTTGAGGCTGTAAACCAGCCTCCACAAGTCGGCTTGCGTTTATAGGAGCTCTAAGTCGAAAACTCAGTGGGAAATGTGACGTCATTAGTCTTGCTCTGGTAGGCACATCACAGTTGTTTTCTCTTTTCTTCTAGCACTGGCAATTTTCGTGCTACAGGTACCGTTTCAACGCTATTTATGGTTTTTTGGTATGGAGATCCCATTCCAATAAAAAAAGTAGGTGTTGCCATTTGAAATTTTCGAAATGCTGTCGCTGTAACCGTAACTGTTAGAGTTTAACTGTTATTTTTTATATCTTTCTTGAGCGCATACCTTAAAATACCTTCCACTACCTTTTCTTCTGGAAATTAACATTGGCGATTATAATTATAGTTACTCTATTCAGACTAACATAAGTTCTGTTATTGTAGACATATGCTGTTGAAAATTTGCATATGCGTTATTTTGAACACGGTGAAAAAAACCTGAAATAAAAATTAATAGTTCAGATATATGGCACTTTTCATGCAATCTTCTTAATATTTGAAATGTTCAATTAAATCAATAGTAAAAGTTGTAAAATCATTCTTTTCCATTACTTTAGACTTTAGAGGTAAAAGATCGACCCTCATTGATGAACTTGTTTTATTATAATATTAGTAATTTTTTAACTTCACTGGGGGAATATCGACGCTTGAAAGGCTGATAGAAATGAAGACTTTCGAGGTAAGATTTATATATGTTATTCATAATTTTGAATAGAATAGAGAATATTGTATATTGCGATATATAACGAAAGAAAAAAATCACGGCATTGATTATTGTTTTTTAAGCATTCCGAGTTGCTACATCGGCGTTTCTACAGCACGTGAAGAGCGTTATCTATCGATCAAAATTTAAACTATTAATTTTTAACGCAGATTTCTTTTCCTCATGACACATATAACACTTTTAGAAAGATTCAAAGACGTATGTCTACTAAAACGAAATTTACGTAAGACTTTATAGAGCGTAACTTTAATTATAACCATACAATACATCATAAAGTTTATAAACAATCCTAGGTACCCGCCTCCTCATTTCCCTTTAAAAACAAAAGCAAAAAAATTAGAAGTACAGTAGATTTACTGAAATATTGGTTCAAATGCATTGTCTCCATAAGATGCCAATACTGTCTATACAAATCCCATGTGAAAGGAAATTTTTATCGGAGAAAAATGTGTTTTTGTTGGTTTGCAGGTTATCCTAATGCTCATTTTTTTTAGTGGGTAAAATAATACTTTGAAGGGAATTTTAAACAATTCTTTAAAATCAAGAAAAACCTCTTATCATCTAATCCATTATTTCATATTATCTCTTTTCTAAAGTAAGGATTCATTATCGTGTTATATATGATTCATAATATTAAGATTAATCACTAAGGGAATTTCAATTAAAGTCTGGATAATGTATGTAAATATGTTTCCTTTTTATAAAGCGTTCTCACGGGAAACGGATATGACAATGTATCCACGTAAAATATACTGCTCTATAGTTTAGTAAAATAAGACGTTAATGATAAGAAGAAATTGTATAAAATGTGTAAGTATGATTATCGTTGAATAAATATTTTAATAGAAGATAGCACACGGACACGTGTAATGCTTTTTATAACTAATAAAAAATGTTTATAGGCAGGTAGAGATTTGTCCAACAAATATACCCGATATCTGAATGATATTTATTTTCAATATTTTCAGAGAGTTCTTAGAATCAATAAATCAAATTGTTTTGCTTCTTTAAGTAAAATTATACACAATAAATAAATAAATAAATAAATAAATAATTTTTAATTAATTAATTAATTAATTTATAAAGATACGCACTAAAATGTATTTAAATATTTATCAATAATAAAATTTTTAAGTAAATATTTACTAACAGAAAGTGCGACCTATTTACATGCCCATTTATGTGTTGTAAATATTTATAAGAGTGATCAGCCTAAAATTTGATGGATTTTTTGCGAGTGAAAAATGTGTTAATCAATAAAATGTTATATATATATATATATATATATATATATATATATATATTAGCTACACACATATTTTCTTCTTCTTTCAGTAACGAAAGAGTGTAAAAACATTTTCCTCGTTAATTATTCAGAAATAAAATACTTTATTCTAAAAGTACATAGTTGCAGACTAAGCTAAAGGTAACGTATTCAAAGAGTATAGCTGAAAAAAAATATAAATAAATAAATTAATTAAATAAATAAATAAATAAAAACATTCTTGAATAAGATATCTTCATAAAACGATGCAACAAAAATAAAATAATAACGCAATAACATTTTTGAAAATGTTTCAAATTTACTTTGCAGTCATAAGCATTTACAGATATTTTAAATAAATACTACTAAATATAAAATATTAAGTTAAATATTTTAACCATAGTAAAAGATACACATTGTAGTCCGTTGAAAAGTGCATTGCTTTAGTTTAAAAAATTTGATTTTTATTTTTAATTTTGACAAATTTAAATTCCAGAAAAAAAAAATAAAAAAAAAAGTAAGATAAAATAAAAACATGTCCATCCGGCTTATTCGGAAGGGTAGGATGATTTATTTTTCCTTCTGAAGAAGCTGTCATTTTGTTTCGGCTACAAATTGCTAACGGTCTTGGTTGAAATATTGACGTAGGCTATGTACATATGGAGTTTTAAGCTATTGTTTTAAGCAAATCGGTTCATAAATGCCTATTTATGCGAATTTAGAATTTTCAAATGGTCGCCACTTGGAAACAAAATGGCGGGGCGGGTTCAATTGGCAAACAAATATATCAAATACATTTATGAGATAAGTCTACTGCAGAAATTTATTTCGAATTAGTTCAGAATCTCAAAAGTCATCGTGTTGGAAAATAAGGTGGCCACCACGTGGATCAAAATGACGAAGTAAGTTACTCAATGAACTAATCAAAGAAATTTGCAAAATAAGTCAATTGTAAAGCTTTGGTTCGAATAAATTCAGTATTTCAAAAGTTAACAAGATAACAAGGTCTCAAGTGGCAGTGTTCAAGTGGATGCACCTTGGAAACAAAATTGCAGAGAAACTTGCCCAATGGAATCATAGTTGTTTGAATGATAAATCCATTTTTCAACTTTGGTTTGAATCGATTAAATATTTCAAAAGTTACCGTGATAACGAATTTTCAAGTGGCCGCCACTTGTAAACAATATAACGGATGAAGTTGCCCAGCAAACTTATCCAAGATATTTGGAGCATGGGTTTATTGTCTGACTATGGTTCGAATCAGTGCAGTGTTTCAAAAGGTATTGTTATGAAAAATTTTCAAGTGGCAGTCTAACTTGAAAAAAGTGTGGTGGAACAATTTGACCAGCGAATTAATCCAATATATTTGTTTGATAAGTTGTCAAACTTTAGTTCAAATTGAATCAGTATTTCAAAATTTGTCGTAATAAGAAATTTATAACTGACACCAAGATTTCAATTGGTCAGCACTTGAAAAAAAAGCGGAGGGAAATGCCCAGCGAACTTATCTGAGATATTTGAATGGTAAATCCACTACCCAAATTGGATGCGAATTGATTCAGTACTACACAAATTATAATGACAAATTTTCAAGTGGCCTTCACTTGGAAATAAAATTGCGGATCAAGTCACTAAGTGAACATATCCAAGATATTTAAGCAATAAGTTCACTATCCAACCTTTGTTTGAATCAGTTTAGTATTTTAAAAGTTATTGTGATGGCACATTTTCACGTGGCAACCTGATTTCAAGTGGCTGAACTTGGAAACAAAATGTCGGAACATGTTGCCCAGTGAACTCATCCAAGATATTTACATGATAAGTTCACTGTCCACCTTTGGCTCGAATTGAATCAAAATTTAAAAAATTATCATAATTATAAATTCTCAAGTACTATCCTGATTTCAAGCTGTCTCACTTAGTTTATAACATCTGCACATTAATAAAAATAACGTTTAAAGTTCGTTAATAAACTTGGTTGTGACACTTATATAGTCTATATAAACATCAAAATTCAAGTAAATCCGGCCTTAAATACGCTTTTTACAGTGTGAATTAGAAATATTCAAGTGGCTTCCACTTGAAAACCAAATGGCGGTGCAATGTGGTTGACAAATGCATCCAAGATATTTATAAGATAAGTTCACAGTCCAAATTTGGTTCGCTTTGGAGTATCATTCGAAAGTTATCGTGATTCTAAATTTTCAAGTGGTAGCCTGATTTCAAGTGGTCCCACTTAACTTAATATATCTGCCACTTTATTAAAAATGGTGGATAAAGTTCATTAATAAAGTTCATTAAGACCCTTATGTGGTCTTTATTTACATCAAAATTCATGCAAATCCGGCCTTAAATATGCTTAAAAAGCATATTTACGCATTAATTTTTAAGTGGTCGCCACTTGAAAACAGAAAGATGGAGTAACTTGGTTAACGTACTCCTCCAAGATATTTTTAAGATAAGTTCGTTGTCCAAATTTGGTTCGTTCGTGTTCTGTCAAAAATATAAATACCGAGGCAGATGGTTATCAATAGTTTCTCGGTAAGATCTATATAGAAGAGACGATATCATGCGTCCTAGGTGTCCATTACGTCTATATGAAGTATCTTTATATGAAATTGTCACATTTTCTAACCTGAAGAGTCCCTTGCTGAAAGGAGGGATCTGTCGCTTCTTTTTTTTTTTTTTTTTTTTTTACGATGTGTACGAACTTTATCATCGACAAATTATCTCTTTTGTATTCTGGAGCTATGTATTGTCTTGCTGAAAAACAATCTCTAGAGTGGGCTGTCAGAATTAAACATACTGGACTAGAATATCCTGAGAAGATCCATATAGGAGATACGATATGATGCGTTTTTGTTGTCCAATTTCTGTCTATTTGAAGTATCTTTATATGAAATTGCCGTATTTTCTAACCTAAAGAATCGCTTGCTTGCAGGAGGGATCTATCGCTTCATGTTGTTTACGAAGTGTATGTACTCCGCCGTCGACATCTACCGAAGTTTATCATAATTCACTTCTTTGACGACGTTCTTTTGCACATGATAAACATTGATACATGTGTCCTAAAACCAACAGAAGCCAATACTTTTGTTTTTTATAGAGAAGAGGTCATTTTAGATAATGTTACTATATAAATGTTGTTTGTTTCATAGTTAAATTCCCTGCTGATTTCTTGTATTGTGGCTCTTCTGTCCAATTTTACAAATCTGACGAAGCATGAATAGTTTCACTTTATAATTGTTAGCAGTTGACTCTGGCAGCATTTTTAACCATAATTAATGTATATACTATACATTCTTGGTGCAATCGTATTGAAAAAATCGTGTTTGTAAACTACCTCAAAAGTTGATTTGCCCGGTTACCATGCTCCGTCTATTTATCTACAATTGAATGTGTTTAGATCTCAACTCTTATTCATACTGCATTTGAAAATTCCTTTTTATTTAAGAAGGAATCGCTTCTTATGTTTTTATAAAAGTGATTCTAGGCTTTCAAACAACTCTAAATTTCTATAGTACAAGATATTCCTAATTCAGTTCTATTCTTTGCATTTATATGAACAAAAAATCGTTTCTAGATATGAAAAATTTTATTTTATTTTAGAATTTTTTATTTATTTATTTATTTTGAAAATTTCAAACAACAAATATTCTATATATAGCATAAAATAAATGTCATATTATAAAAAAATAATAACACGAAGAAAAAAAAATAAAAAATATATATATATAATTTTTTTTTTTTTTTTTTTTTTTTTTGTACTTCATTAACGAAACAGAAAGTTTGTTATATCTAATGAAATTTCTGTCATTTTTACTTTCCGAACACTATAGTGAGGAAAGTATTGTAATCATGTCAAAAATCCGAATTCGAGATTTTGATGTTTCTATACGTTTTGAGGTCCCCTGAGTCCGTTTTCACTATTTTTACGATGATGTATGTATGTGTGTGTGTATGTGTGTATGTTTGTGAACACGCTAGCGTCTAAAGGCTTTGTTCGATTAACCTGAAAGTTAGTACGTATATTGTAAGTCACCATAGTACGAACCCTATAGATTTTGGTGAATCTAGCACTTATAGTTTTTTTACAGGGACACAAAGAAAAATTCTTTATCATTATGGCCTATGAGACCAAATTTTTAAAAGTGCGATAGCATCTAAACGCCTTATTCAATTGAGCTGAAAATTTGTATGAATATTATAAATCACTGTTGCACTAACTATAAGCATTTTGGTGAATCTAGCATCTATAGATTTTTACAGGGACAAAACGAAAAATTCTTTATCATTATGATCTAAGGGCTCAAAGTTCAGTAGCGTTAAATAAAACCTCGTGTGATATATGGAGAAAAAAACACTCTATTATGGTTTTCTCTCTTTTGTTTGTTTAGCAATTCCTCTTTCTTTATTTTATCTACAAAACTGTTAGTTACTCAATGTTCGGAAAGTCGAGTGGAGTCACTCCAGATTTTTTTTAAATATATTGCTAACTTGATTTATATTTAATTTCTTATCTTAGGAATCTTTAGTTACATTTTACTAAAACTTCATTTTAATAGATTTTTTTTTTTGCATGTAAATTATTCTTATTACCATAGATTATAATATATATTTTAAATTTTCACTCAAATATCTCAGAAAGTAATTATTGAATGTAAATTTTATAGTTATTAATTTAAATAAAATCACTACAGGCCATTGATTGCTAATTCACTGAAGCTAATTTTGAACGTGTAATGAGAAATAATTACAAATGTGATAATTTAATTTTATGTGTAAAAATGAAATTATGTCTTATAATTTATTTTGAGGCATAAGAAATTGAGATAAAAGATTACATTTGGTTACATGCCTTAAAGAATAAAACTAATTTTTGTGTGCTATTTGTAAAGAATATAAGTATGACATTAGTATATTTTAGCTAGTACCGTAATTCCTTAAATTGTGATATAGTTATTAATTTATATTTAGAGACAATTATATTATTATTATTATTATTTGAAAGGAGCTGACATTCTACATGATAGCATAGCAAGTATAGTAAATAGTAATAATAATCATATTAACAATAATAATAAACTGTATAGTTTTTATGCAATCTTAATAAAAGTAAAGAGGTCATATAAACGTCTTCACAAAATATCGAAAGTAAAGAGGAAAAAAAAAAGAACTTGTGAAAAAGTTTGTAATTATAGCTAAAAAAAATATTGTTTAATTTGGTGATAATTACGGTCTATTTTGTGGTATATAACAAGCAATTAGTGTAAATAACAGGCACATTAGAATTATTTTTAAGAATCATAAGGCTGAGACATTTTTGATGAGAAATTTTTAAAGAGACCAGTGGGGAAAGAAATCTAGCTCGAAATCCGTTAATGTGCACATTACCGATCTAATCTGCAGATTAACTAAAATGTCCCGTTAAAGTGCGGAATCAAGCGTTTTCCGCATTTTACCAAGATAATCTGCACATTAGCGTTTTCTGTGTCATTAAAGGTCCAATGTTTGTTTCTCTCATCTCCTTTCCCCCCTGCTTTCCCCTCTCCTTCCATTTTTCTGTTTTGTTTCACATTCTCAATTCCTTTTCCTTTTAATTTTGGGAATGACCAACTATAACAATAGGTACATACTTAGTTCCATAATATATAATTAATTAAGATCTTTCATTTAAAGTTAACTAATTTCTCTTTCCAAAGTAAGTTGGGGGCTTTGTTTATTTTTGGGTATTCATACGTGTAAATATACCCCACGTCATATTTTCGCTTGTTGATTCTAAACCGTAATAAAATTTTTCCCACATAGGTTGGGGTCAATGTAAAAATTATTGAATTTACTTAGGTTAGGGCAGGTTCCTTTTTTAGGTTTCTTTACATAATAATAATATCAATTTTTCAATACATGTTACTTAAAGTAGTTTCCATAAGTTTCCACCACTTTTAATAATTACACATAGTTTGAAGCCTACATTTTCATTTTTTTTTTTTTTTTTTTTTACCGGTATATTTGTAATTCTCAGCTGAAAATTCCAGTAAATTCCAGAAAATTCCTTTCTCTCTACTTTTAGTTTAGTTTCGCTCCTCTCATTTCCTTTCCCCACACCTTCTCCTCTCCCTGGACTTTTGGTTTCATACCAATGTTCTGTTTCTCTTTCTCTATATATGTATTTATATATATGTGTTACCGATAAAGCTTGAAATCCGTTAATGTGCAGATTACCTAGCTAATCTACAGATTAACTAAAATGACCCGTTAAAGTGCGGAATCAAGAGTTTTCCGCATTTTAACTAGGTAATCTGCACATTAGCGGCTTCTGTATCGTTAAAGTTTAAATGTTTCTTTTGAGCCTTAGTTTTTTTTTACATTCACAATGACGTCAAACAGTCATGTGATACAGATAGGCGAATGACCTTCGAACATAAACTAATACTCTTACCCCTTCCGCTCCGCTATGATTGATAAACAACGCAAAACGTGGAGCACGCGATGCATGATTAGGTTTCTTATTATGACAAACACAAAATTTAAAGTTACAAGTAAGTTATAATTGTTTTAATATTGATTTTTTTTCTCTTTTTTAAATTCTGTCAATATAAATTTGATAAGCGTCTGCATTTTATTAATGAAATCTAATTTTAATTAAAAGTTCTCTCTCGTGAAATTCCATTTTGAATTATGAATTTTAAATGTACAACACAGTAATTATTTCCTCCAAAAATAAAACTATTAAAATCCCAAATTTTAAAACTAATTTATTTTAAAATTGATTTAAATTACTATTAGTTACAGAAAAAAAAAGTAGTATTAATTTTTAACTCTGAAAAATATTATGGCATTATTTAATAAATACTTAATGTGAAATTTTTGTGCATTTTTTAGGATTTCTCATTACATTTTTTTTTTTTTTTTTTTTTTTTTTTTGTCGTTACTTTTAAGTTTCCTTTATATATTTTATATATCATGATTATATTTTTATTTATTTATTTTTTAAATTTTGTTCGCTTTTTCAGATAATTTCGTTGTAGTTTATCTCGTAAAATGTGTTAATAAAGTTTATTATTATTATTATTATAAAATTAATATATTTTCTAAACTTGTACAGATATACGTATGTATGCTGCAAAATATAGTTTAATGTAGCATTGGAAAACTGTCATTTAAATTTTTATGCGTTCTAAAAAATATTAAAGCAGTTTTAATTATTTGAAGTACTTCTTAAATAATGCTTCTGATTTGTCTAATTTAATATTTCTATAGCGAATTAAAAATTGGTGCATATTATATAATATATATATTTAAATAATAATAGCAATATAAATTGTTAATAAAACATTTTTTTTAAAAATTTCAATAGTTAAATATTTTTATTTGAAAAGAAATCGTTATTGCATTACAATTCTAACATTCATTTGTAAAACAGGATTTATTGAAAGCTATTAAAGATATTATATTTCATATAAAAAATGCATAACATCTTTAAACCTATATTGACAGAATAAAAATGATTAAATAAAAAAAAAATTAATAAAAAAAATATAACTTTGAAAGACCTAAAAATTAAAACACATGCAGATTAAAATAAGTAAAGAAAGAAAGAAAAGAAAAGAAAACTAATCTTTATTTATTTGTTTATTTATTTTTTTTCGAATGAAAAAAAACAAAAACAAATACAACACAGCGTGCTCTAAAATTACAAAACCAGATATCTCATTTTCACTTTATCGAGTGCCTAGTAGGTAATGTGCAGATTATCTAGGTAATTCGCATATTACCTAGGTAATTTGAGAAATGAAACCATTTTTCTCACTTTAACGGATCACCCTAGTTAATATGCAGATTACCTAACTAATCTGCAGATTAACTGATTTCTGCACTTTAGCGGTAACATATATATATATTTAATAGTAAAATAATTTTAAAAAATAAAATAATATAATAGTCCATTAATTACAAAATCTAAAGTGTTAGTTGTTAAATAATTGAAATATTTGTTAAATTTTCAGTTGAGAATTACAAATATGCTGGTTAAAAAAATAAAAATGAAAATGAAAATGTAGGCCCCAACCTATGTGTGATTAGTAAAAGTGGTGGAAACTTATGAAAACTGTTTTAAGTAACATGTATTGAAAAGTTAATATTGTTATTATGTAATAAAACCTAAAAAAAGAAGCCTATGTAAATTCACTAATTTTTACATTGAACCCAAACTATGTGGGAAATATTTTATAATCAACAGGCCAAAATATGATATGTGGTAAATTTGCACGTGCGAATACCCAAAAATAAGCAAAGTCCCCAACTTACGTGGGAAAAAAATAATTAGTTAATTATAAATGAAATATCTTAATTAATTATATATTATGAAATTATATATTAATTATATATTATGTACCTATTGTTATGATTGGACTCAGCCTATGTGGGAAATTACAAAATCTTCGTGACTGCAAACGTTGCTATTGTTCCACTAAAGCTCTTATTTTCACTTTAACGAGTGTCTAGTCGGTAGTGTGCAGATTATCTAGGTAATTTGAAGATTACTTAGGTAATTTGAGAAATGAAAAAAATTTCCGCACTTTAACGGATCACCCTGGTTAAAGTGCAGATTATCTAGCTATTCTTCAGATTGACTGATTTCTGAATTTTAGAGGTAACATGTATACACATTGCCGTATTTTTATTTATTTATTTATTTATTTATTTATTTTCATATTTCATATATGAAAAAGCATATATGGATTAACCGCATGAGGATTCTGATAAGTAATACAAGAATAAATTAATAAAAATTAAATTGCCATTAAAAACAATAGTGAGATTGTTATTTATATATTTGAGCAATTTGAAATATGCGATAACCTTCAGGCCTAAGTTACCAACACATTTATGTCTCTTCTTACGACAAAGTGCAATTCTAGTAGAATTTCGTCGTCCCCTTAGTATTTCTAGCATTCAATGGCATATATGAACGATCCTTAATATAATTATATATATATATATATATATATATAGTTATAAGAAGATATATTAAGTATGATCTATTTCTTAAAATATGACTTTCTTTCTTTTCTTTTCATTTTATTAGAATATTTGACTTGCTGCTTTTGCAGCTATTTCAGTGGATTGTACACTTCCGTTTTTTTTTTTTTTTTTTTTTTTTTTGTTGGCCATAAATTCTATTCCATTTCGAGGAACTATTACTAAACTTTGAAAGGCTGTGATCATATTTCGCCCCAAGAAGAGTTGAGCATATGTTTTATCTATAGAATCATTAGTTGCTTTTCTTATGGCTAAATGAAAATGAAAAATCCAGTAAAAAAACCGGTGTGCCAACTTTAATGCTTTAGTCAAACGTAGGTCGAAATAATTTGAAGCAAATTTCGGTTAAATCTTACAGACTGGTTAGGATAAGCAACAGTAAAAATATGTTGTACTTCCAGCTTGTCGAAATACGTTTCAAAATCTTCAAATATAAATTAAGAAACATGATGACATACAAATTGGAGGAAGCTTCAAATTTTGAGAGAAAACCTTTTAAAAATGCGATGTCCACAGCTGAAAGACAAATTTTAAAATTTGCTCGTGTCTTCAACAAAGCTAACGGCTTCGTCCGAACTTCATTAGCCTGTAAATCCACACGTACTTAAATAATTAGAATGTGACCAAACACAACTTCAACCTCTTTTAGTTACTTATGTTGTACTTCTTATTCGCAATACTTCTATTTATTTATTTATTTATTTATTTATTTTTGTTTTTAGGACAATGCTGGTAGTTTGAAGATAATAAAGACGTAGAAATTGCAGATGATTGAATTCGAATAGAAGAGGATTTAATTTTCATATTATAATTGTAGTAATACGTTCTTCAGATAAATTAAAATTTTCACCTATAAAATTATTATTCAAAGAAAAAAAGTTTTTTTTTTTTTTTTTTTTTTTTTTGTAGGACTGAGGGCCTATTAGTCTTAATCTCGGATTTTGCGTTGTCGTTTTCGATAGTTGCTGTGCACAAAGAAATACTTAGCTTTTGCTATCTTTGTGAAAGAAAAAAAAAATATTTATTTTGCATTTTTGCATTCTACCAGGCCCTTGATAACGTTAGAATGTAAATAACGTTGTTTTCTTATTCCAACTTGCTTTAATTCATTTAAATTTGACTTTATTCCTTTTTTGGTTTGATTTTAGTGTTCTTTGTTTTTGATCATATTAATTGTTTGAATACTGATATTAAATCATCTTTAATTTCCAACTGTATGTACTGATAATATTATATTTCTAATGTACGTTCTGATTATCTATATCTATATGTATATATTCGCATTCAAATACTCATATAATTAATCCTACAATATTCAAGGAGTTTACACTTAAAAATGTTTTTTTTTTTTTTTTTTTTCTTGTGCACAAAAATTGGTAATCCTCAGAAGTCAGTCATATGGTTATTTTAATGAGCATAATTTTCATTATGATAATTAATGATTCTTGTTCTTTCATTCTTTAATTTTTTTAAAAATTATATTCTGGATCATGTAAATTTTCATGAAATTTTAAAATTTCAAAACGTGTTATAATTATAAAAACAAATGTGTTTTATATTAATTTTTAGTAGTAACTTGATCAAAAATATATTTTTAAAATATAATTTAGTATATTTATTATTATATATTAAATAAATGTCCAACATGAATTCAAGAGTAACTGATATCAAATTATATACATACTGGTAGGAAATTATAGAAAGAAGAAAAAAAAATATATCTTCTAATTCTTGTGTGCCTATCTTGCATATATATACATATTTTTTTCTTTTTCTTTTTCTTTTCGGCAAAAGAATTCTCAATTGCTTAAGTAAATAATACATACAGAATTACTGCGAAGTAGCTTAAGCTCTTACACTCATCTGTAGTAAGCATTTAAGAATGTTTTATCAGAGTCCTCTAGAGAACCAGCGTCACTTAAGATAGAAAGAAGACCAGGTATCTAGAACGATTAAAAGAATGATTATATCTTTTTAGTGAATATACATACTGTTTGGAAGAAGATTAAATACGTCTTTTTTCTTATTTTCCCTGTCTGTATATTTTTTTATTGAATTTATGTTCCAGCACAAATTCCCAGGATAATACCAATTCATTGGATTAGAGATAATAGTTATTACTTTTTCTCATTTCACTATATATGCAAATACACTTTTTATTTATAAACGTATTATTATTATTGCATTTAAGGAAATAAAAAGAGAATGAGAGTATTTATTTTCCTACATAATGAAAAAAAAATCAGGTAATGAGAATAAATATTAAAAATAAAAATTTAAAAATGTCGTTATATAGCAAGTTAATTAGAGTGAAGCAAATATAATATTTTCGGTTTTGCTTTGCTTTTTTGTTGAATGATACTTTGTAAAAAATAAAATATAACGTATGCAAATTTTTGTTTTGAGAAAGTGGTTAAATTTGTTTTTGTTTTAATTGTTATGGAATGGTATTTTTTATAATTTAGAAAGCCAGTCATATAAATAGTAGAAGAAATATTCAATTCGTTAAAAAAATTCTTATGTCATTTTTTTTTTTCCTGACCTTTTATTATGAAAATTTTAATAACTTCGTTAGAGTTAATTATCCGTATTTTTAACTTCACATTACTTATTTGTAGTAGACTAACTACTCTCAAGTACTAAAGGTTAAGCATTAAATTTACATTTTAAAAATTTTGTTCATCGTTAAAATTTTATGATCTTATTCATAATCTAAATTATATGAAGAAATGTATTATGCATATAAAAATTTTCCATTCCTTAAAATTGAATCAAAAACTTATCAGGATTTCTCTTAATGGATCTGGATAATGATTAGTATTTAAAATAATGTGAGCGTAGCGAAAACAAAACTAAATATTTTGAAATTTACTTTCAAAAAAGATTAAAATTTTTAGTAAACAGCACGATAAATATATTTTATACTGCAGAATATTTAATCATAATTTATTCGACAATATTTAAGACTGAAAATAAATTAGATGAGTTTGGTTTTCTCTTTAATTTTGTACGATGTGTTATTAATTGATAAAAAGTTGAATGCTAAATTCTTTATATTATTACATAAGAAAATTTTGTTGTGTGTTTAATCATTGGGTTGAAGGTGAACTTTTTTCAATGATGAGAAAGTAATTTTTAACCTCTCTGCCTTCAATGTCTTCATTGAGTAATAAAATATTAAAGATTATATTAAGATTAGAATTTGTTACTCATTCAACTTTAAAAAGAAAAACAAAGTTTTATAATTAAAGGGAAAAAAAAAAAGAACTTTCCAGATATTTTATTTTCCATTGTTTGTAGAGGGATTGAATATTTAAATCTATAGGTAAAACATGAAACAATTGCATTAAGAAATGTGGTTAAAAAAGTTAAGCATACCTACAAATATTTCTTATTAAACTAGTATGATGCGGCCACCACAAGACTTTCTTCTACATACTTTTACACAAATCCATGCAGTGCAAGTTATTTATCAAATCATTAAATTATTTGCCATTACAAATGTAGACGAATTTTACCTAACTAAATTGTTACTTAAAACAATTTTGTGCCAACATAAAAAAAAAAAAAAAAAAAAAAAAAAAGTGATTTTTTTTTTTTTTTTTTGTTAAAGTGTATAGAATCGATAACTCAAAATAAAGTTTAAATAAAGTTATCACAGATCTATGATTAAGAAAATTCGTTTTAAAGGTATTGTTTTTGAAAGATACCCATATTGAAAAACATTAACCCTCTGAGGAGTACTTTTCCCAGTAGATAAACGATGCACAAACTTTCCACATGCACAAACTTTCCCCCCCCCCCTAGTTTACTACTACTATTATCAATAATCCTTATTAATTTTACAATCACACGTTAAAAATAAGTCTCATTATGTACATTTATGCGGAATTTCGGATACTGGTATGTTCAATATTTAGAAAAAAAATGGGATCACACCGCCGCCTGTAAGCGATGGATCTCCGATTCTAATGAACACCAGTTTATGTCAGGGTCCAAATAAATACCAAGTTTTGTTTGTTAAATTTCGTTCATTAGTTCGTGAGATACAGCGTCCAAAAAATTTGGGATACACACACAGAGAGACAGATAGACAAAGGCATAGACACATAGACAGACATTTTCCAAAACCAGTCAAATCATGTTCAGGCTGTCTTAAAACGTGCAAATCTATCAAAAATTGGAAATTTTTTCACGAATCCAATACTTTCTCTCTCTCTCTCTCTCTCTCTATATATATATATATATATACTAGCTGACCCGACAAACGTTGTTTTGTCATATAAATTATTTCTAGAGAATATTTTGCTAGAAAATAATAACTAACTTATTGTAAGTGTGCAAGGATGTGGTATATAAGTGGAAGATGTATGGAGCGCTGTGAACGGTGAAAGAATATAAAAATAACAAAACATCAATCATTTATTTTTTTAATTTATTAAAATTGATTCTTTAAAATTATATACATATCGCTACTTATAACAATATTACTAAAAAACAATATCAATCCCTTAATGCAACAGAGTGTACAATATTTTTTGTTATCCCATCTTTCGCCAATACAAACAAACTGGATGGTTTGCCCACTCGAGAGCCACGTATAATTGTCCGTGTGAAAAACATGATGTGCTCAAATCTAAGCCACAGACAGACATCGTTTGGCCCTGAGACTTATTGATAGTCATTGCAAATGCCAATCTAATTGGAAATTGAGGGCGTTTAAATTGAATTGGCACATCTGTGGGTATAATAGGGATTCGCAGTAGTAATACATTTTCACCTCGGAATTTGTCCTTTAAAATGATGACTTCGATAAAATTTTTCATTAATTTTTTTATGACTAATCGCGTGCCGTTGCACAACCGTGGTGGGTTCAAATTACGAAGCAAAATAACCGGAGATCCAACCTTCAGTTGTAAAATATGCGGTGGCATGCCTGGTAAATCCAATAAATTTAAAAATTTTGTTGGATAATTTACAGCTTCGGTGGCATCGCAAACTATATCATTAGATTTGTATGACACCAAGTCTCCTGGTAACAAATGTTGTATCTTGAGATTCAATTCGTTGACGTCCACATTATTTGCTGCTAAAATTGCTCTTTCTGCCAGCCACTCATGATTTGTGTATCGTCTGTGTACATCGGGAAATATCTGGTCAATAAGAGCATCGTTAGAATCAATGATTGTGCAGAAATCGGTCAGTAATTTTACGCATCCAGTTTCATCTGTAGTAACTTTTCCATCGCCGATATCTAACAATCATTTTGAGAATGTTTCAGCGGATGGATCTTGAAGCTTTTGAACGCACAAATTTACTTTCAGTTGTACTTTTTCAACATTAAGCCACAATGACGATGATTTTAAGCATGCGTTGATCTCATCAGCGTATGTTGAACGCGGAATAACGGGAAGTGCTTGTCTGAAATCACCTGAAAAGAGTAACAGAGTGCCGCCAAATAGTTTGTCGTTGTTTTTTATATCTTTCAATGTCCTGTTCGACGCCTCAATCGAATGTTTGTGTGCCATAGTGCATTCATCCCAGATAAGAATTTTACACTATTTCAGCACTGTGGCCATGGACGATTGTTTTTTTATGTTGCACACTGCGTCTGGGTTATTTTGAATATTTAGTGGCAGTTTAAATAAGGAATGAGCTGTTCTGCCTCCATCCAATAAAGTTGCCGCAATGCCAGATGATGCAACAGCCAATGCGATGCCATTATTTGATCGTATTTCGGCGAGAATTAGCGAAATAAGGAATGTTTTGCCAGTTCCACCTGGTGCACACACCCCCCCAAAAAAAAAAAAAAAAAAAAAAGAATCCACCTTGTCCTGCAAAAACTGCGAGCATGATGCGGTCGTAAACGGTTCTTTGTTCTTCATTCATTAGTGGGACATTGCGAGCAACAATCGCTGCCATTTTTACAGTATTGTATTGTAGTTCACGATTCAATTCAGTGCTTATTAAATCAGATGCATTTCGATTTGTTGAATGCATACCGAAATGACTGAGTGGTAAGTTGGCAATGATAATGCAAAGATCTTCAATAGCAATCAATGCTTCATTGTACATAGTGTCACTGAATACTATCGTTAGATCGTTGCACCGTGAACGATGTTGATGCAATATATCATCAGTCATTGAATTTTTGTGATTATCCCATAATGTCTCTGCTCTGGCCGGGAAACATGTAGTCAACACTATAGCGAATAGTACACGAATTTGTTTTGCTGTACAGTTCAGTCCTACTTCAGCAAGCATACACTTCCACTGGTTGTCGTCTTCCAGCAAGCTAAGTGCAAGGCATGCATCTTTATACGTTGGATACTGTTGTCCATTCACTTTACGTAAATCTTGAAATGACAAAGGGCCGATGACATTAACCAATAACAGTCGAAGATAAAAGCACTCAGTCTGCCTTGGATTGACTGTAAATACTCGTCCCAAGGTGTTTGATTTGAATAAACCGGGGCATGCATCAATCGGCGTGCCTTGCTTGCGGGGCATCCATTTTTTTTGTTGGAGACCATGTGAAATAGCGTGGTACTTCTGAATAGAGTAATGTCCGTGTAAAAGCACCAAAAGCATCCGCACGATTACACAATTAACAAAATTCGGTGAGTGTAGTTTTTGGTGGATTTATAGCACGATCAATCGCTGTGTCGCTCGTGAAATATACGCGCTGGCCATTTTCAAGATGGGCGGCTAAATGAAGAACTGCTGGATCCCGTTCATGAATTGGGAAACCAAAGATACGCCAAACAGCTTCATTGCAGCTGACGTACCGGCCAATTTTTTAAAGTGTTATTTCATCGTTGTTATTCACCGGAGGAGCATTCACATTGCTATTTTCAACTCGAAATACAGCCATATCACTGCATTTATTCACATACTTGCAAATGTATTTGATGCTCTTCACTGAACTGCAGAACTGAACATTAATATGAGCATTGAATGTTTTGCTCCGCAGAGGCGAATACGGGACCACCCAACGGTTATCAATGTCATTATCTATGTTGTTGACATAGATGACCGCCATAGATGATAAGATTGCCGCCATTATCAGGATTTCTTCGACGATATATTGGATATCCGTCAACATTTGTGATCGTGAAATTTTTCGGAAAACTTTTAGTACATTGTCCATCTGCACAAATAATAATGGCCTCAAAATTCATTTTTCATTTTGGAACAGCTTTACTATACGGCACCCATTGCTTATTGCCGTTGCCGATGTTTTTATCACGTGGTATGATGGTGTTTAGATTCTGTTTGTGAGTCGGTACTGCGAATTGTTTCAAAACGTCGTGAATCGAATCAAAATGTCATGAAACAATACTTTTCTTATGAAACATTTTTTTTATGTTTCACTATGTTTTCTGCTGTTTGCTCGCTTCGCGAGCATTAAAACCAAAAAAAAACATCATTGGACGCCCCTAATTCGTGGAACAAGAATCAGTAAAAGCATGAAAATTCATGGAGCCGCGGTCACTATGTTTCCTGCTGTTTGCTCACTTTGCGAGCATTAAAACAAAAGAAAAACATCACTGGACACCCCTATTTCGAGGAGCATGAATCAGAAAATGCATGAAATATATACTGTAACGGTGAGTATTCCGATATTAGATCGCTACACAATCATTATATAAATAATCACTGAATGCACCTAATTAAATCACGATGCATGAAAAAAAAACTGTACTGAAGGAATGACTATTATGCCCTACCCTTTTTTTTCTTCGTAAATTTATTAAAAAATATATAAAAATACACTTAAAAATTTTTGCTTTAAACTTTGTAAAATCATATAAACGATCTTTAACAATTGAAGATCCTTTTGTTACGTTTCGATACAACCGAAAAAAGTATCGATACTCTGATTCGGGTCTCGAATCACCGTCATATCACGCGATCAAAACTTCGGCAACGGCAATAAGCAATGGGTGCCGTATAGTAAAGCTTAGCCTTCATTTTAACATAAAATAACTCCGTCGGATATTGACGGATTTTTTAAAAGACTATACCATTTTAACTAATTTTAACATTTTAACAATATTAACGTTGGAAAAATATTTTAAACACTTACGGTTAAAAATTCATTTTTCATTTCAACATTAAATAAATTCTGACATCGTGTTTACGATTCTAAAATATTCACTTTGAAAAAATATTTTAAACACTTCGTAAGATACGGTTACGATTCTAAAAATATTAATTTTGAAAAGATATTTTAAACACTTCTTAAGATACGGTTAAAAATTCATTTTTCATTTCAACATTAAATAAATTCTGACATCGTGTTTACGACAACTCACGCCATCTAGGTGGAAAAGTTGTTGAAAGAGTTGGATAAAAATTAATTAAGAAAGAACTAATTAAGTTACAACTTATATTTGTAAATCTAAACCATTCTCGAATCCACCTGAAGATAAAAAAGTTATCAGATGTTACACTTATTTCTATCGATAAATTAGAAATCGTTTTAGGAACCTCTTGTTTGAAAAGTAAAATACGATTTAAGAAAAAATTAGGTTGATATATAATTTTAGACTTTAGTTTTAAATGCATTCGTACTCAGAAAGATACTTATTTTTATTAACAAGTAGTCATTCAAATTTACACAATTGTTCATTTCTTATGATTTTATGCAAAGTTATTTTAAGTTATATTATTTAAAATATACAGCTCGAGAAACTTTTAATTAACAATGCTTGTGTAAAACAGGCTTGTCAGTCTATACGAAAAAGTTACACACAAAGAAAAAAAAAAAAAAAAGATATTTAGAATAAAATATTTTTATATGTTTTCGTAATTTATTTATATAAATATATATTTTTCTACAAAAACGCACACGAGTGTGTGATATTCTGATTTAATAATATATATATACATATATCCGTGTAAGTGTGTGTATATGAGAGAAAGGGAAAGAAAGAATTTGTCTATAATATGTCCTATATTTGCCAAGAAAATATATCAATACATTTTTATTCCTACAATTATCAATTATTGAGCATTGTTTTTAATGTCTCAAAACTTTTTTAAGGCCTCGGATTAATAAAAACTTATTTCCTTTCATTAAAAAAAAAAAAAAAAAAAAAAAAAATTGTCTCAATACTTTTCAAAATGTCTTAATGCTAGGTTCGGTTTCGTCTAATGGACATAAACTTTTAAAAGACATTTATTGCACTTGATAACTGATTACTAAATATATTTTTTTCTTTTAATTTAAAAATAACTTTCACTTAACTGAAAAAAAAATGTTTTTTTTAACTTGTTTAAATTTACTTTTACAAACATTCCAGTATAAATATTATAATTTGTTTCATTTAATGATATATATATATATATATATATATATGAGTTTCTACGCGCTCGCGTTTGTGTGTTTATTGGTAACATAATTATTCAATTAGAAGCAGTATTTTTTTTTTAAAGTAATAGAAGTATGTAACGATTATGTTAATTGTCACGAAAAACACAAAAAGCAACACGTTGTCTAAAAAATAAAAATTCAATTTTATTGATATTGTCCATATTTTTTATTTTCTATTTAATTTCTAAAGAAATACCAGTAATTGGGCATTCTAAACACAAAACATGTAGAATATATTGGGTCATTCATTACAAAAATTGCATTTACTATAAAACACTAGTAAATACATATCTGCCGCTATTAAATTTTTAATTTCATTTGAAATTAAAATAATAAGTTACGGCATTTTCAAATTCATTTGCCTAATAACTTCAGTTGAATGCCCTTAGTAAAGAATCAAACATAAAAAAGATACTCTTGCCAAATAATGTTTATAAAATTTAAAGTACGAATAAAGATATTACATTTAAATGTTCTAACTAATTTAATTTTTAAGGTTAAAACAAAACTTTTAATTGACATTTCCATTTATGTACAATTTTATATAATTCTAAATATAAGAATGTTTTTTTTTTTTTTTTTTAACTAATTCAAATTGAAATATATACATTTATATATATATATATATATATATATATATATATATATATGCTTTAATAAAAAAGTAGTAGAATGTTTACAGATAAATGTAACAGTAGAAATATTCGAAAATGTTTCCTTTATTACTTATTATTTTATTATTTTTCTTAATTCAGATTTAATCTTAAATTTTTGAGAAATTTACTTTGCTTTTTGTACAGTATTTTATTACATAAAACGTGACGATAATAAAATCTGAGAACTTACAATGTGACTGTCATTTGCAATTTATTTGTTATCTGAAAATGCTTAGTCACGACTTTTGCCATTAAGGAACTTTATTACTACAGATTTCAATGACGATAAAACTAAACTGCAGAATATAAAGTTAATGATATGACATAAATGCGTAAATTTGTTGTAAATACATGGATACGGTATCATTCTAAATAATAACAGAGAATGTTTATTTCGTAAAATAATAAATCAGCAAAGTATTTTTCTAAACTTTTAATTCTTGAGTTGTGAAAAATAATCATTTTATTAAAATTTTAGATAATCGTAATGAGTAGCTTTGAAACTGTTTGTATGTGCTTTAAAACATGCTGATTAAAAACATAATGACGTTTAGTGTATATTATTAAACGTTTCTATGTATTTATTATTAAATGCTGATTTCTTTCGGGGTGATTAGGTAATCAATTTTATTATTAAAAATAACTAAATTTTATTTAAAAGTCAACCATTAAAATTAAACATGGTTTTTGCTTTAAATTTTTACAGAATAAATCTTCGTAATAAAATTTTAAAAATTATAGTATGGCTTGAAGAAAAAAAAAAAAAATCGAAAATAAAAAAAAGACGTAAGTATCAGATAAACATATCTGTACAACACTAAATGCACGTATTCAGAAATTTTACTTTGAAAATAAAATTAAACATTAAGTACAAAAAATAATAATGTTAAAAAATATTCTTAAAAGAAAACTTATGGAAAAAATAGTAATGTATGGCATATAGCATAATACGTTGGTATATATTTGAACTACGTATTAAAAACAGCATTTTAAACTTTTCTTTATCATATTTCTTTCGAAAACAAAAGTTTGTTGCTTTCATTTTGAAAACCCCTGAATGTTTTCGGAAGTAAGTGACATCAAGATTATCCATTTTGAGTGATCAGATAAACAAGTAGATAATAAAAGGATAAATTTAGATAATTGTTAGACATTTTACTTTAAATTAAGGAAAATTTAATCAGGATATTTGATAAAACTGTTCGCTAAAGTTTTGAATGAAATTATTGCTTAAAAGAAACATAAAAGTTTTTATTTTCTTTATGATTCACGACATTAAAAATATATTGCTGTTTAATTTTAAAGACGCGCTGTTTAATGTTAAAGTAGCAATTTATTTTTTGTATGTAAATTTCTGAAATTTTTAAATTAATGTAGATTATTTGGAGTAGAAATTCCTGACATCAAGAGATTGATAAAACAATTTATATTATGATAGATTACTACATATTAATATTTTAGTTCTTATTATAAATTACAAAGGGTATTAAAAAATTAAATTGGGAAACAGTAAATTTGATGCGTAACAATTTCGAATTATTTCTAGTTATACTTGGGTCATCCATTCCAAAAATGTTTTCAGTTTTGCCCTTTGAACTCCAGATTTTTAGCTTATCCCCAATACATGCGAATGTATCCATACTTATTACTAATGTAACTATCAGTCCAAATGCCTGTATAGGCGGTATAATTTAATATCCATGTTAGAACCAAGTGCACTGAAAGTTAGTGAGCATATTCTTCACTAGATCTTCATACTTAAGAACCCTATAATTTCGAAGGAAATTTTTCACTACTGTATAAAATAGAGACCACGCAGCTGCCTTAGAATTATTCATTGAGTATAATTATATTTTAATAACAATTAATTATAATAACAATTAATTATAATAACAATAATAGTAAATGTAATAATAGTTAATGTAACAATGTTAATGATTATAATTACAATGTCTCATAAATTAGAGCTGTTTTAACAAAATGGATAGAATTTTCAAAATCATCAGTACCAAAATTTTCAAAATCTGTTCTAAAGTTTCAGATACAAAAGGAAAAAAAAATATTCCCCAGTGTTATCATTTTTTTATTATTATTTTTTTTATTTCAGTTTATAATTAGAAAATCATATTTACTTAAAACCCCTGTGAGATTTCTTTTTTTAAATTCTCTATTCATTGAGATTTTGAAGTACACATATTTGAAATATTTTAGTGAAAAGTAAATCTATATTTAAAGTTGTCTATATATTTACACATTTACGAATTTTCCCCAAAATGACTTCGGTATATTTATCTTTTGAAAATTTTACATGAGAGCTCTTTTAAATTATGTTCGTATACTTTACAAATTTTCTGTGTATATTACAAGAAGTGTACATTTATGTCTTAAGAAAATAACACTTCTAAAACAAACCTCTGACGATATCTTTTACTCCTTTTAAATTTTAAATATATTTCGCTGTTTCAGTTATTATGTATATTTTCTTATCTTAAATTTTATGGTGCTAATTTATAATTTATTCTCAATAAAACATTTAATTGCTACAAATAGGCATTTGTTTATTTTTATGAGTAATATTTATCTTTTACAATGTTTCGGAATAAAAAATATATTTTCCTTGAGTGCACAGAATTTAGCAAAAATACACACAAACTCATTTAAAAAACAGTATATTTATGCTTACAGCAAACATACATTTGTTTTCCTTTAGTTACAAATTGGTTCATTTATTTAGATGTTTTAATTTAAAAAACATATGTTACTGTAAATTTTCATTAAATTAATATAATTTTCAATAACATAATATACTATTTAGAATTATTACAATTGCACCATCCATTCTACATATTTTGTGTCTAAATGAAAATCATTTTAGAATGTTGAATATCTCAAAATAAACTTATTTTAACTGTATTCATTTACAAAGAAATTAATGAAAAAAAGTGTTAGTTTTTTATTTAATTAGTGAAGCAAAATAAAAGAAATGACTATAAATTCTCTTACTAAACAGTAAGATTATTTTCCCAATAGACTTTTAAAAGTACGAGTAGAGGATTTTTGTAGTATTATTTGGACCCACGGGTCTCTAAATTTATTCAGTTCATTAGAGATGTTATCAGGCTAAAAGCCCTGATAAACAACATTAGTTATATTTAATGTGTATCTTTTAGACATTTACCTAGAAACTCAATAAGAAAATAAACTAAGATGTGAAATAAATAAATGTACTACTTTAACCGTTTATCTACTATATTGCGAACGAGACAAAAAAAAATATTTAAAACGTATTTTTTCAGTTACTTAAAAGTACTTTTTTGAAAATCTGTAGATTCTTGAGGTAAAATAGGAATTAAATATATCAGACGTGAAGATGGTGAAAAGTTCTAAGCAAAACAGCGATCGCACTTTTTAAAATCCTTTCTCGAACAAAAATGGCTACATGTGATGTCAAGTGTCATAGAGTGAGAATAAAGGTTAGGTATATTTTTATAAGATGAGGTACTTTTCGCATTCCTTTCATTAAATCGATTTTATACGCTTTTAAAACTAACAGTACTTTAAAGTACAGTTAAAAACTGTTGAGTTATTGTAAATTATAACGTTGATTAATTTTTAAAGCGAGTATATCTTATAATATATGAATGCTATTTGTTTAGGTAGTGCAGTCGAATTTAATGTATACTCCAAAAAGGATATAAAAACACACTTGCGGCTATGGATTTATAAAGTTGTATTATGTGATCTCGATTGACAGAATAGCTTTGTTGTTAGAGTTAAAAACTGCTATTAAATGAATAAATGTATATATATATATATATATATATATATATATATATATTCTTACACAATTTTTTATCAATAGATAGTTAACACGAGAACTACAGTTAAATATTATAACTATGATCCACATTTAAATCATGATGAAATAGACTTTGTAAACAAATACTTGAAATGTTTAGCTTTGTGTGAAAGCTTCAGCGTTTCCATTTCTGCTGTATAACAAAGTAAAAAGATGCAGAGGCTAAATTAGAATAAAAAAGTTATTTATTTGAAGCATTCAAACGAGGGAAGATGATGGGACAGCTCACTATGTGTGAAATAAAAGTAAGTGATCTCAATGTACATCTAAATGTAAAGTAATAAAGGATTTAATATTAAAAAGGGACTCCGGCGAAGAAATCTCATTGATCTGGGCAGTAGAAAACTCATCTATGTTGAACAATAATGAACTTATCAGAATTAATCTTGAACTGAACTCCAAATGCGTTCAAAATTTGGTTTTTATATACTGGAGAATCAATTTGCATTCTTACTTTACATACTTTCCAACAAACTTACTCTTATATACTAAATTCCGAAAAATTATGAAAGTTTCCCTCTAAACAAGCAACGTATAATTTTCACTTCTCGGAATACTTTTATAAATTAGCGTTAACACTTAAATCAGTTTCAGTACTTCGTACTAGCTTAACAACAACATATTTTCTACGAAAATTCTGTGAGACACTTCAGGTACTGTAATTAAATAAATAAATAAATAAATAAATGATTTTGATGAAATTCTGGCAAAAGCAGAATTTAGTTTAGGATGGAGAACTATTAGTTATTATTTTTTTTTTCAAATTATAACATCGCTTTGAAATTATTCAATTATATTTTCGATAAATTTTAGATTTCGATAATTGTCCAACTATCTAAAAATGACACCAGAAAATTTCTCGATTGAGACTAATAGTCCTATAGTAAAAAAAAAAAAAAAAAAAAAACTAAGCATTAAATAATAAGAAAGCATCAATGAACCGGTGTTTTAAAGTAAAAAATACAAAACTCACCATAAAACAAAATGAAAAAAACACCATAAAATGCAATAAACTGGCAATAGTTGTTTCGGATTAAAAGAACACACGACATCAGCCGAACAAAGTAGGCACGAATGCTGTAATCAAAGCGTCCGCTTTGATTACTGCACTCGACAAAATAAGTCCCAAATTTCAGGATTTGATGCTGACGATGTTAAAGCATCTTGAAGTCCACATTTCAGAAAATGATTAACACACAATGACGTTATTTGTTTTCTTTTTGAAGAGAGTGTTCTTCAATTTTTGAGAGAATGATAACCTAAAATAATAGAAAATAACAAAAAAATAGAAATTACAAAAAGAAAACAAAATATTGTTAATATGTAATAGAAAATAACAATAGTAAGATAATTTCTATAAGTTATTTAAATTTATTAATTAATTAAAGTTTTAAGCATTAATTTAAATTCTTAACTGAGGAATAATAAAATCTGAATCTATTGCTTATTCTAATCAGTTTCTTTTTCTTCATTATTATTATTTTTTTTTTATTGAAGATGTATTTTTAACAGTTAAGAAGGAAATTATAGTTAAATAGCTTTGTTTGCTTTATATAATGTAGATGAGTGTCATTTTTCTTTGAAATCGAACAAGATATAAAAATATATTCTACTAGCAGCTTTTGCCCGCTTCACTAAGCAATATTTAAATGAGTTGTCAAAATCCCATATCATTATTAATAACCTACGTTAGAAATCCCGCTGTGTTCGGTACATGTTTTTCCCGCTTGCAAATTGAGGATCCGGGTCCCCACTGCCTTCGACAGTTACTTACCCACTTCTTATTTCCTCTTCCTCAGCGAGTAAATTCGTAGTTTTGCGAAATCCCGTAGATCCCATAGATTTCCAAAGACGAATTCAGCTCTTTTCGTAATGTTGCCCCCTCGTAACCCCCCCCGCCCCCCTCCCCAAAAAAATCGCAAATCACAATAAAAAATAATAATAATAATTAAAAAAAAAAACTGTGTTTTTGGAAATATTCTAAGAAAATCGGATTTTGTTCCATTTATGGTAGAGTTCTACACAAAAATCCGGAACTTGTGAAATTTCCTGCCAAAAATCAATTTCCCTCCTCCCTCCCTTTAAAAACCGAAAATTTTCAAATCTCAGATAGTACTTTATTTGTACTCATGTCTAGTTTCTCCATGTGCAATTTCTTTACTGTGAAGTAATTTAGAGCCGAGTTATGCTTACAATCGTGTTTTTGACTTCCCCCTCCCCCAGGGAGAGAATGGAGCGGAATTCAAAAAATATTGATAGATATAATTTTAAGTTGGGTAAAGATCTAAGTTTCTGCCAAGCGCCGTTGAATTCCGTTGAGCTATTCTCTAGAGATGCCCGGACAAAGATAGCGTTACAGACATACAGACACCATGACACACACACACACACACACAGACAAAATTTTTTGAAGTCATTTTCGGTTTTTATGGTGTGTGAAACATATAGATATTGCAAAATCTTTTGATTCTGACAAATGTATAGGCAAAAGTCTGATTTTATTAATATAGATTATGTTGCTTGCATAATTACATTTATACTTACATATTATGTCTCAGAATAAACATTTCCAGGATGGTGAAATTCGTTCTTCGATGCCATTTAAAAGCATAATTTTTAGCTGTGCTATCTAGAGACCGTCACACATCGTCGGTTTTGCTGACATTTATCAAATAAGGCATGGCACTGGATAGATCTTTTTTTTTTCTCAGTCATGAACATTTTCTCTACCTTTTCCCTCTCATATCTGAGTTGTGTTTTAAACCATTCAACAGCATTTTGGCAATCAGCAGAAGATTTTTTCATACGCAGGAAGGCCGCTTCAATTTCATCATCAAAGTAAGCACTGTCAAACATGAAGCTGGAAAAATTTAGGCTATTTAAAATGATATTCATAACATATTTAAAATATGAAATCTGAAATGTAGTTTTACCTTTGAGGACCTCTCTAATATTAGTAAATTTAAATAATATTAAATGAAATACGAAATAAATTAGAAATATATGTATTATTATTTTATTTATTAGTTGTTTAAAGTATGTTGTTTATGAATTCCTCGTGAGAAGAAAATATCAAATAGTTTAATCCTCAAATAGTTAAGTCTCGCCGTATATATAGGTCGCCAAGTACGCGGCAGCATGGTTGGTTTTCAAACGGAAAAGTACCAACTTGAAAGCATGAATTATAATATAAAAATGTAATAAAAAGGTTATTTGAGATAGAAAAAGAAAAATCCCATATTAAATAAAATTACATTTTTTCAATATTTTACAGTACTTATATATTATAAATAATTATATCATAAATATGTTGTTTTATAAATAAAAATATTATGAATAATTGTTTTTGTAATATTGATAAAAAATAGTGTTAGGAAATAACATTAACCTGCGTTTGTTTATTTAGCTACTATGTCTACTTAAACATTTTTCAAGATGCACACCAACTCGTGTCATATAGAATCTATTTTAAGATAGATAAAAAAAAAAAAAAATCAAGAAGAATTATGAAATGAGCTAAAAGTGTTTAACACACTGACTTTCCTACTGCAAACTCTCTTCTCAGAATTTTCAAACTTTTTTTTTTTTTTTTTTCCTTTTTGTAGTTCTTTAAATCTTGATCATAATCAACATCATTGCGAGAACGGAATCTGAAAAAATATATATAACATTTATGCATATATTTTTCTTAAATTAAAACAATAGATTACAATAAATGTTTTCCTTATCCAAAGATTTTTATTATTAATATTTACTACACTTTAATGCGATAGTGATTACAGAAAATGTAATTTCATTGCAGTATAGTATATTTATACAAATAAATGGCTTTAAACGAAAATGTGTTGTAATTTAAGATCTACACGCAAGAAGAAATATAAATGTTGTATATATAATATATAGCCACGTTTGATTTAAAAATTACTGTTACATTAAATGTGCATAAAATATTGGGAACAGTTTTAGTGAAATTTGAAATTTGGCAACAAAGAAGTTAAAGAATTTCTTGCCAAGGTATTTCTTTACTCAAATGCGATAATCATTGATTTTCCACCAAAAAGACGAAAAATAAATAAGTAAATTGCCAAAAAGATCCTATTCTAAATCTGTACCCAAAATCGGATGCATTTATTATTTTTATAAAAGAAAACTTTGCTTATATTACATTAATGCAATTAGTAGTAGCATTAAATACATTAGACTTTTTAAAAGGTACAGAAAAAAAAAAAAAAAAAAAAAACTAGATTGCATGGAAAATTGATCCACTTACGTAAACTTCCGAAAAAACTTTTGAAACTCATTTTCCTCAATATCATATAATGAAAAAGCCAAAGATTAATCAATATCAATCGCTTTGAAAATCAAATTATGAAATTATGAGCTCTTAGCAAACGTCAAGCAAGAAGACGTTATTAGAACTAAATTTATTCAAATGCAGTTTTCATTCTTACACCAACAACAGTTGCAATAATGGAATTTCATCATGAAAAATTACGATAATTATTCAACAATGCAGTAAAGAAGATTTAAAGTTGCTTACTATTCATAATTTTCATTGTTACAAATGTTTACTTTTATTTTTGTTACTTTATTGTTGTTGTTGTCACGTTTTTTTCTTCAATATTGCTTATTTCCTTGCTAAAATATGTGTCATTTCTTTATAAAACACCACATTAAACATTTTCTTTGCTTTTATAACACATATTTAAAAACTGATATGAAAAGAGATTTTTAATTAAATATATATATATATTGCAGGCAATTATTAATATAAAAATTAATGCAAGAATCGATTTTTTTTTATCAGTTTAGAAAAATTTGTTTGCACATACTTCATGTAAATAATGTCAAAACCTGCTTTTCTGTTTCAGATCGCTAAATTTTTAAGTTACATAATTATTAAACATAACTTGATAAAATATTTTTAAATACTAATTAAAAATTTGAAATACTTTATAAAGTTAACCAATTAAATGTTGACCTAAAATTTAAATCCAATTTAAAATTCCTGTAAAGAAGGTGGAGGTATATAAAAATGTTCAATTTTCTCAACATAAAAATAAATAAATAAATAAATTGTAGGAATGCAGAAGTTTTAAAATAAGGCATACAATTAAGTAATTAAAAATCAAATTAAATAATTTTATGAAAAAAAAAATATTTATTTATTTATTTATTTATTTATATATATATATATTTATAATTTAAATTTAATTAAAAATCTGAAGTTTATATATTAACTAGCAAAACATTTCATTAATGTAAGCACAATGTATTCAACAACTTTCAAAATAATCCATAACTATAGTTCACACAAATAAAAATAGCAATAAACTCAAACTTATTAATTAATCATTATATCATAATAATTATCAAGAGTACATTTTTATGTTTGATTTAATTTGTTATCTCAAAAGAAGCGATTCTTTTTATCTTCTGATTGTTACAATTAATTTACTTGAGATTATTAGATTATTTGAAATAATTTAATTATTTGCAAAAAGAATAAATGTATTATTTCGATATTAATGTTTATTAGCATATTGTAAATAGGTAATCTTCAAGGCAAACTATTATTTAAACTATTATATGAATCAAACGAGCAGTCCTTGTTAATAAACTGATCTTCAAAATTTCAAAGCAGTTTTTTTTTTTTAATTAGATCATTTATTTTTTATTCTTCCTTTAACTTTTACGCAGCAAAAAGAATAATCAAAATTTCCTTTCTAACTTTAAATTCCATATTATCGCTAATAAAATAGGAATATTAAATTTTAAACTTATTCGCTAAATTTTGATAAATTCAAGTCATAATTTTAGTTTTTTTAAAGTCATTTATTTAAAGCATATTATAAATTATCTTCTAAATATTCTGTTAAGTTAAAATATGTATTATAAGTGTAAGATAAATAAAGATAATTTAAATATTTAGCTTTAGTTCATAATCTCATATAAATTGGCATGTAATTTTAAAAGTAAAAATTTATATTTATTGTTAAAAGTTTAAAAATGAAAAATCTAAAAATAACCAAGGATTGTTCATATATTTTAAAAGATTTGAAACTTTTCATTATAAGTACATTATTAAAGTTTGATTAAATTAGTGTTTATATGTATACATAAACAAAAATTTCCTAAATGCGCCATACACTGAGGAAAGAAAATTATATACCGCCTCCATCTAGAACGAGGAAATAGTAATTTTTGTAATCCCTAAACTATAAATATAGATTTAAGACATATGAGTATAAGTTGAACAAATAAACCGAATATATGAAATGATTGAGATATTCTAGTCTGTACTTTTCGAGATGGGGAAACAATATTATGAAGATTATGAATCCTTTGTAATACGGGAAATTCTTGCTCGATTTCCTAGAATTTGGTCACAAATCAAAATTATATTTACGAAAACTCACCTCTTGAGTTCTCATGTATTTATAGAGATTTTCCCTTTTTTTTTTTTTAAGTTAATATAAGTTTGTGGCTGGAAAAGTTTGATCAACTTTGATAAGATTCAAAGAATTTTCCGTGTGAAAATTGTCTGTATAATTTTAAATAAACTTTTAATTTTAAAAACTGAATTAAAATCTATATAAATGTAGGTGCATTAATGAAACGGGGGATTGAGGGGTCAGTAGCCCCCCTCACACAGAACTAACTATCATATAAAACTTTTCCAAAGCCTAATTTGAATTATTTTAACATAGGTTTACCCAACAGTACTCGTTATGTTACCTCTTAATTTCCAACCTGTATTTATAGTATTAAATTTCAAGGTAAGAGAAAGTCGTGTGAGTGACACACCAGATTATTTTTTAAGTATATTCAGATGTTATATGCATCTACTTTTGGTATGTAACTATCGCTTCGTTTGTTAAATCGCTTTCATTTTACATTTTTTTTCGTATTTGAACAATAAAATTAGGAAATTATTAGTAATTCGCAATTAACTTCGTTAAAAACCTTAATTTGCAAACATAATTTGTATGTTGCCCCTGATGGTGTTACGAATTCTGCATGCTTCATTCACTTGATTTTGTTTTATTTTTATCTTTTTCAATCTGCTCATTAATTTCGTCTATTTTTAACCTTTTACATCTGTTTATATTTTATGAACTTATATAAACACACACACACACACACACACACACATATATATATATATATATAATTTTGACAAGCTAGAGGGAGACTACATATGGTGAAATTCTTTTCAAACATTGAACCAGGTGAAGCCACGTATAATATGCAGAATCGAAAAGAACATGAATTAAAGATTTCTGAAAAAACATAAAGAGTCCTTTTCTAACAAAAACTAAAACCAAAATAGATTAAAACAACGACGTAATTAATTTATAACATTAGCTGTTATAAGTAATGTGTTCTAAATTCAATGCAAGAAAAGGAAATTCAAATCAAAAAGAAGATATTAAAAAAATTAATAGTAATACAAGTTTGTTGCGCAAATAGCTGCATGACAAATCATGTATTAGTAAGAAACAGCTTAATTAATAAATTAAGGACTTGCCAAATAAGGGTTTATAAAAAATAATAGAGTATGCATAATTATTCAAATAAAAAGATAAATAAGAACATTCCAAAAGATTCACGCAAGAACAGTGTAATAATTAAGAGTGGAAATATTATGAAAATAATTTCAAACTTTGCACCAGATGAAATCGCATGTAATACATTAAGAACTGGAAAAAAACATTAATTACAGATTTCTGAAAAACTTTGAAGAGTACTTCTCAAAGTTTTTGTCTCTAAGTTTTTGTTAAACTAAAACCAAAATAACGTAAAACTATAAAGTAATGACTGTATAGCGTTAGAATGCTAAAGTAATGTGTTGTAAATTCAGTGCAAGAAAAGGAAATTTAAACCAAAAAGAAGATATTTTTTTAAACAATATTACAAGATTTTCGCTTGACAAATCATGTATTAGTAAGTTTAATTCATAAATGAAGAAATTGCCAAATAAGGGCATATAAAATATAACAGAGCATGCTGAGTTTTGCAAAGTAAAGTAAAACCATAAAGCAGATAATTTATAATATTAGACTGTTATAAGTAATATGTAAGGAAATTCAACACAAGAAAAGGAAATCCAAATATATACATGTACGTGTATATAAATTATCTATGCTTAAAAAGTAATCTTAATTTGTATATTAATTTAATTTAACTATTGTCTTTAATAATTAATTTATACAAATACATTAGAAAAATTCGTATTTAATTTATGTTCACTTAATTACTTGTATTGTAGAATGATACCACAGAAGGCACCCTCTTCGAATCAACTGCCCTTAATCCTTAGATGGTAACCCAAAGATTATTTTTTGCTTAAATTCATTTATACACATTTATTATATTTATATATATATTTATACATATATTAACTTCACTACATGATAAAATCATCTACTATTTTTAATTTAAATATTAAATGTAAATTAGCATTTGTTTCTAATTTTATTAACTTGTTTTATGCGTGTAGTTAATAAGTCAGTTTTTTTTTTATTATTATTAATTAATTACTATATTTTCACACCTTTTTAGATTGTACGATTAACCATACAGAAAACCACAAAATTCTGTGTATGCGCTATTGGTGTAATGCCACATATAAAGTTATAAATTCTGTAAACACCCATAAATTTAACTGATTTCGTTTTAGCTTGACAACTTTTCATTTCTTCATAATTCAATAATTTTCAATAATTTTTCGTATATATATAAAGTTATCTAATTAGATACAAATTAAACCAAAACTGAAAGTGTTTATATATGCATCACGCGATACATTATTTTATATAATTTTCGCTAGAGTTTAGGTACAGATACTCCATCGCGCGATGATTTTTATTAAAGCTTAGTAAATACTTTTCAAATCATATACCAGGATGTTTTATACTGCATTCTGTACACAATAAAGAATATACATAATATTAACATTTAATGTTACGTATATTCCCTGCAATGACAAAGTCTTCTTTTTCGGAATGGTGATTGTAAGAAAACAAAAGATTCTATGCAGTTTTTCTTTTACTCTAGATTTGACTATTTTATTGTCTTTATTCTTTTATATTTTAAGCATATCGTCCAAATGAGGTCTGTAAAATTTGTGTTCTCTAATGGAAAAATTGAATGTTTAATTTTAAACAACCTGTAATTTCGAATGCACATGATAAGCAAATTTCAATTTACATAAAAAAAATAATAAATAAAAAAATAAATGTGTTACTTAAGCATAGTGTAAAATAATAAGATACCTTTTGCGATATAGTTTAAAATGTTTAAAAGTATAGCTCCATATTTATGAAAAAAAAAATAATAGATATTTTAAAGTACAATATTTATTAATCAAACGGCCATTTAATTACTATTTTATAAAATAAAATATTAATTTTACTAGACATAAATGTTTAGGTAATTTACACAATAAGTAATAAAATATATTTTAAGGAAAATTTTTATCAAATAGTTTAACATTTTTGAACTAAAGAAACATATATTATTCTTGTGCCATTTTCAATATGATTTCAGTCTGAGGTGTCAGAGCGAAAATTTTAAGAAAAAGACAATTTGGGCGCAGTTACGGAATGCAAAAGGCTGTTTTATTTTATAAAAACGTCCATTTACTTTTTAAATTTTTATCAGAAATGCCTGAAGCTTTAGTTTTATTGGCACGATAAAAACAGTCTTGACAATAGATGACATTGGATATCTGATAAATCTTGAAAACTACATAAAGTTAAAGAATTTTAGCTTTTCTTCTTGCGTACATTTTCAGATAACTCCTTCAATTTTTGATGTGAGACCATTTTTTAGCTTGAAAACACCAGGTAAGAATCCATAATATTTTAAAAATTCATAAAAAATGAAGTAATTCGTAGAGCAGAACACGGTTTGTGAAACAATTATTGTAGTGATTGTTTATTTATTTTTATTTATTTATTTATTTATTTTTGAGGAAGCATTTTTTTTTTTATATGTATAAAAAAAATGCGCTGTACGTACAAAAATTGCAAATTTACATGAATAGCCATGTTTATTTGCATAAAAGCAAATATTAACAAGCATATCACTCTATGTGACTACACTTGCCACGAACTACATTTTGCAAGCTAGTTACATTTACAACATCGTTAATTGTAGCATGTAGTATAACCAATTGTATGCATTAGATCCAGTTTGGGTATTTTACTGCACAAATGAATATGGCTATTGCGATACATTTTGAACTTAACATAACGTCAACTCTAAACATCGAGTGGTGTTAAGTCCAATGAGTAAGGATGCCAATTATTTTTATTGTGACGTCTAATTTATCTGTCTTCGGTGATCGATGATTCTCCTTAGGAACATCTTCACTTTATTTGTAAAATGAAGAGGTGTGCCGCATAAACATGAAGCAGTGGTTTTCTGTAATTCCTTATAGCTATGTTTTGATTAGCCCTCTTCAAAGAAAGACCGATTCACAATAATGCACGCAATAAAACCACAAAAACAGTATTACGCGATGAAGGTTGAGACTCTTCTTTATAAACACGTCAATTCCCCTTTGCCAAGCTTATATAGATATGGGTATTGACAGTTCCACGTAATAAAAAATGAGCTTCGTCTGACCAAAAGATATTCAGTGTCCATTGTGATTTACGAAAGAGTACAGTTTGGAATTTATGTTGTTATTTGAAAGCTTTGTTATTTGAAATGGAATGGCACACTGATTGCAATTTGTAGAGGTAAAACACTCTGATGAATGCGGTAAACTTACGTTTCCGCCATAAAAGTGCTTTCTGCCAGTTGTCGTGAGCCACTGATCTCGTTAATTGTTCCATTAAAGTGTCTATCTGCAAAGCTACATAGAAAGTACGGACTTCGAATAAAGTTGGTGCTCCTCTACGAGGGCGATGATGACAGAAACTTACCATTTATTCGAAACGCCGTAATGGGAAAGTTGGAGTGAAAACAAGGATTACACCTGAAACTTACTTCTGTCTCTTTCCTAAAACCTTCATAAATCTTAAATTGATGTTTCTTAACTGAATTAAAAAACTTCATCAATAGTGCTTTATCCACCAATAACACAGTTAAACTTTAGATACCAGCAAATATGAGGAAAACCCCGAAATGAACTGTTAATCGTGAAATTTGTCAGTAATTTCGTAAGTTATAAGTAAATCGTAAGTAATTTATGAAACTCCGATTTGATAATACGTGTTACAACGTCAGCACTGTGATCTCTATAGCCGAATTTTTTTAACTATATGTACACACACACACACATCTCTCTCTCTCTCTATATATATATATATCTGTAATATATTATTAAAATATTAATATTAAAATGAAGGAATGAATGAAGTTCCGTTGGTTTACACGGGCTGGTGCAACGATCCTCTTATCATAGTGAAATAGAAGTCCAGACATCTTATATAAGAGATTAGAGAGTCCATTTGATAACTAATATCCTTTATTACGTTCTAAAGGTAGTGACAATGTATGATGATGCAGTCATGGGCCGGTATGAAGACATCCGGAGCGGTATATCCCGGTAAAAGGTGCCGATGGCCGGCACTTCGGCAAACCCCGAAAAGGCGCCGCGAGTTTAGCTCGTAAACTTTACATGATGGAGTATCAGTTGACGTGAATTTACTAGACAAATGATGGTCTTAAAAAGCCACGAGTTTTCGCGTGCTCCCGTTTTTATACTGCATATTTCGGCGGGAACCGAGACTATTCTTATGAATGCTTATTGGATAATTAGCTAATCTAAAATCCGCCTACCTTTTACGATTGGTTGACCCGGGCATCCAGGATTTATTATTTTGCAATGCTTTACAGTTTATTCCGACTATTGCATAATTTTGATTACGAAACTTATTCTGAAATCAGATTCCCGCGCTATGAAGCTCTGATGAGAAAACAACTTTACCTGGGCAGTCAAATAGAATTCTCATAAAATTGTTCTTAAAATTAAGATTTATTCTGAGATATTAATATTAAGTTATCACTTAATATTAATTTAAATACTAATTTAAAATCTTGCTTATTTTATCCTTTCATATCCCCCCCCTCCAAGCCGACGCTCAACCATATTTGCCTGCAAATTTGTGGGAAGTCCCTCAGAAGTAGAAGATACTCCAGGAGAAAGTTTAACTTAAAATTGGAAATTTGACTAGTTATAAAATTTAACTTTTTTGGAAAATTTATTTAAAAATGGAAAATTTATTTAAAACTGGAAAATTTTATTTTTTTAGAAAATTTTGGGTGAAAAATTTTTATTATGGAATCATTATTATTGGTATTGTCACGAGAAAAATTCTAAAAAAAAAATAAATAAATAAAAATAAAAATTTAGCTTATAAAATCTTAAATTTGGCTGCATTAAAATTTAACCAACTCAGGATGTCTTTGGCCTGTACATGATAAATACAAAATATTAATACAGTTTCTGACGAATACAAACAAATGTTATGAAAATGACTGGACAGAAGATACACAAGACTTTCACGATTAACATAGAAAACTTTTGTACTGTTGTACCAGAAAAATTTATGTAAATATGGTATACAAACAATATAACATCATGACACCTAAAGTACACTAAAACTTAAAACATTAAAATATGAAAATTTATACAACATAAGAAATATGACTTTTAACAGAACCTGTAGGCCACAATGTATTCAAGTCCTGGTATTTAGCAACATTGCAATATGATGACACTTAAATATTTGTTCTAGTATAATAGTGGCATTATTAACATAGAAATACAATAAAAGAGACTAAATGTGTAATATGAATAAAACGAATAATAGTATATGAAAGTATAAAAACACTAGACAGTTTTTTTTTTTTTTTTTTTTTTGGAAAACTTAGTATATGTTAAATTGTACAATTAAAACTCAACTTGAAACCTGAAAAAATATTATATTAGAAAATATCAACATATAAAATAGGAAAGAAGAAAAAAAAAGTAAATAAAAAGAATTTATATCATAGGTCTGTAGGTGAGTATCCAATTTCAGATAGCGTCTCCAGATTTTCAAATTCTGCAGTGGCTTCAACGATTGGATACCCCCCGTGACCAGGGATCATGGTAAGTACTTTATATTTGGACAAGATTAAAGCCCGACATTAATTTAGTGACTGAGCATCGAAAGTCTTGCTCAGTGACTTTTAAAGTCCCTAACTTAACCTTTTAAAGTTTAGAATTCCCTTTGATATCTTATAATAAATAAACAAAACATAAAAATTTACTATTAATTACTACTTCTATACACAAGGGAAGAGAAAAAAAATATTTACACTAATATACAAGTTAACAGTTTGGTTTGAATACAGTCATTTTATTTGAATGCTAATGAGTCAGGTGACTTTTTGTTTATTTCACAGGACGAATTTGTAAATGAGTGTGAGTTGAGAGCGCTTGGCCCGGACATATTGGGAGAAATGTAACAATGAGTATTTTATTTAATTGTGAAGTTTTCATGGCTTTTACCACAATTTTGCCTGAAACAACTCCAACAATTATTTAACACTGCAATTTTGTTGAATTTTCCTTATGTCGAATTGCGAATGATAATAATAATTTTTTTTTTTTTTTTTTTTTTTTTTTTTTTTTTTTAAATGACATCTTTTCCCGGAGACTTAATTTTATGAGTATCAATTTAGTTTCTGTTTATGAGGTTTCAAGGCTGTAGGATTGTTTATACTCTGATCAGGATATCCAGTTGATCAGAGCAATTTAATGTATTGCGACCGGTTCCATGCCAAAAATACCTCAGAAATATTTAGTACTCATATTGTTGTCTCGGTAAAATTGATGCTTGGACTCGTGTTGAGATAAAAAATAAAATAACGTTTTCTAAACGATAAGTGATGTGTGATGAATATGATGCAACTTTTAGTTAGCAATGCTCATGATGAGGCGTGATTGTACCAACGCAATATTGGTCCTGTGAATTTTGAAAACAATGACTGTAGAAACTCTGTTAAAATATTTTCATTAAAACTTATGAGCAATATCTAACATGGGTATTTCTGCATGTGTATGAAATGCGAAAATGTATAAAATATGATATCTAATGAATTTTAAAATTATATAAAGTCACTAGATATATGGAATATTCCTAATAAAAAGCCTGACACATAAAAAAAATAAACAATATAAAATGTACACCTTAATATAAAAATTATTTTGCAAGAGCAAAAATTTTAAAACATGCAAGATTTTAACTGAAAACAAAAACTCTTATAGTAAACTTATTATAAAATAGTTCATTCCCGATTATTAAGTAAGTATAAAATCTGTTACAATAAGAGCATCCAGAAATATAAGAATATTTGAATATAAAGGTAAAAGTACGAAACGTTTTATATTATAATTAAATCAGTGTCATTTTATGCAGCGACACATTCAAAAAGATTCAAATATAATACTAACCACATTCAACAAGTAATAGGCAAAAGAATTATGCAACATAAATTTAAAAAATCAAAGGAAAAGATAAACAGGGTATATTAAAATTATTACTCTTGAAAAATCATTGGCATTATACTATAAAACTTTTTGTCATTCTTGACCATTTATTTTTATTTACAACTGTTCAGGTAAAACTTAAAGGTCCCCAAATTATAAGACACCCACAAAATACTTATTTTATTTATTTAGTATTATTATAATTTCCTCAAATAATAAAATTTAAGTTAATTTTTTATCTATTGATCCTTATTAAAATTGAAATTCAACACTTCAAAGTAACCATTGATATCGTGCACTATACCAAAAGTCAAATGAAATGCAAAAATTTCATAAACAAATTAAAATGAAAACAAATAATCAAATAAATTGATTCTGAAATGTCAGTTAATATTTTTAAAATTAAATTTTCTGATTTTCTGTAAAAATAACATGTTACAGAGATATATTGCAGCAAATAAAACTTATTACAATTTGATATTAAGTTAATATACAAAATTAATAAAATTCTGTTTTTTTTTTTTTTTTTATGCCAACATTTCAAGAAGTTATCATTATTAGTATTATTTTCCAATAAATTCAACATTTAATAAATACCAAAACCTTAAAATAATAATTCAGAAAATTAAAAATCAATACTAACAATTAACTTTCATTAAAATAATAAATTTTTTTTTTTTTTTTTTTTTTTTTTTTAAATTGTTAAAAAATAAATAAATAAATTGAAAGTATCATCATTATGATTATTATCATTAACATTTTTTATAACTTACGGTATTAAAATCTTCTGCTATTGGAATTAAATCAAAAATATTCTCTTACCTCGAGCTTCATCTGTCAAAACAAATAAAACTATTCGCGAATCATTTGCTATCACCAAAAAAAAAAAAAAAAACACACACACACACACATAAAAATGAAATTTTCTATCTACTTTTTTATCACTGTATTAACAAATAGAAGAAAGAAAAGCCTCACGACAATTTATGAATCGTTCTACTACTTTTTCTTTTTTCCTTCTCTTTTGAATCATTTTAGTTGATTAACCTTGAAAATTTGTCACTCAGTTCGTTGATCGACGGCAGTAGTTATTCTTTGGCCATCTGTTTTTTTTTTTTTTTTTTTCATTGTAGAAGCGAAAAAGTGGGTCACCATCACCACTTCATAGTCTACTTGTCTATGCATCACTTTGAAGCAGACGTTCGAATCTTAGTAAAGAAAACTCTTATTGCACGAGTGCGGTTTTTCAGATCAATGATTGGTTGACCCGGGCATCCAGGATTTATTATTTTGCAATGCTTTACAGTTTATTCCGACTATTGCATAATTTTGATTACGAAACTTATTCTGAAATCAGATTCCCGCGCTATGAAGCTCTGATGAGAAAACAACTTTACCTGGGCAGTCAAATAGAATTCTCATAAAATTGTTCTTAAAATTAAGATTTATTCTGAGATATTAATATTAAGTTATCACTTAATATTAATTTAAATACTAATTTAAAATCTTGCTTATTTTATCCTTTCATATATATATTACAAAACAATCAACCTTAAAAAAATAAAAAATAAAAACTTTTGCATAAATCGTGTGTAATTCTATTAATTCTATTAATTTTTATTAATTTTTAAAACATTTATAGTCTTATTGGACAATAATATGTAAGCAATGTCAAATTTGTTTAAACAATAGTATATCAAATATTTATTTAAGCATTAAAAAAAAAAATAATAATAATAATAAAATAAGTAGCATCAAATTATCGAGAGGGGATAAACAGTTACACTTCAGTAATAGGTTAATTCACTTCATACTGCCTACACTGTAAAAAAATAACCATTACCAGCTGCAAGAAACTCTCTGTGATTGGAGAAAATAATTATTTTTTTACAGTGCATGGTAATACATATTTGAATATCCTAATATTTTTGTAACCAACGCGATTTCGAGATATACATTCAATTTTGACCGTTCACGTGTCCTACATAGTGCATATGATTTATTGCTTTGAATAATAACATTTTCGAACTGTAATCTTCTCTCTTACTCTCTCCCCTGCCCCATTTAATGTAATCGCATTTTCTTTTCTTTTAAAAACAAAATTCCTATCATAAAATAGTAATAGTAAAATATATAATCCATGAAACGTTCGTCCTGAAAAAATACGTACATGCGAAAACTGAATTTTGCAAATGATATTGAGTAACATACATACGTTTCCTATAGAATACCAAAATATAAACTTTATTATTCATAAAATGTTATTCAATTGTTTAAAGAAAAATGTTTTATTAAAACAGATTACAAACTTCCAAATCCTAAATTACAAATAATTTGTTACATGGAAAATAAATGAATAAATAAAAATAATATAATATAATATAATAAACAAAAAACACACTAGAACTACGCTGTAATAATAATTTCCTAACAATTATGTTATAATTGATTTTTAGAAATATTAGTCAATGAAAGATATTAATTTATCATATTATTAAGTGTATTTTGTAGAAAACGAAAACTTATCTTACTCATTTAAAACATAATTTAATGATAAAAACATATGTATACATTTTATATAGAATTAAATAATTAGCAATTTTAGTATCTGAAAAGTAAATTAAATTTATTTGATTAAAAAGCAATTGCTATTAAAAAATAACTATTTTCAGTATTGTTAGTTTTAAGGCGTAAAAAGAGCTTTGAAATAAAATTTTCGGCTTTAAAAAAGAGTCCCTCACAAGATACTGATGTATTGGTTTTCGGCAGAGAAAGAATTTCAAATTGACAACTGATCTATTCTTCTCAATCATACTTAACAAATGCACAGTGGGATGAGATCTTTAAAGATGTTTTTTTTTTTTTTTTCAAATTCGGAACATTTGTTATAAAATTTAAATATTGTTTGCAAAAATGGCATAATGTGATTTTCCCAATCGGTTCTTGAACGGTCATATGCGACCATAAATAATACGACCATTTTACTCATCAAAATACGACCATTTTACTCATCATAAAACAGCTTTGTTAAAAAGATCGGATAAAGAAATTAACTGATTAAAATATATAAGAAAATGAAAAACGAAGTACAAATACGCATCGTCTTACCGAATTTATCGCCACATAAAAACACACGAAAATGTAAAATATTCCCAAGCACATTTGCGTGCATGGCATGCTATTATGTAATTTGAATCCCAGCTGCGATCACTAATTTCAAATAAACATTCTACCAGCCACTAGCAAGATCTAGTGCGACATTAATTAAAAAACGCCCCGATCCGTAAATATAAACAGAAATACAGCTCACACGCTTTCCCTCTCGTAAGAATTTCTGTCAAACAAGAGAATCTCCATAACTTTATTACCCAAACGATTTTACTATCCCATGAAAACTAATCAGCACCAAACAATCATTTCTAAGCTAATATCAAGGGTGTTTAATATTAGCATGATATTTTCCCTTGACGTTAAAATAACCTTGCGTATTAAAATTATTTAGACTAATATATTACACAAGGAATATTCCGTAATACATTAAAAAAATGTTAGATTGAACAGCTGTATTATTTTTAACGAATTAAATGAACATGGAAAGAGATTACAGACTGATAATATCACTGAATAGCAGAGCAGTAGCAAACCGCGTGTATTCGTTACTGATATACGGGTATTCTTTCAGACGAAGTAACGAATCGGTATTTTGGAATTTGTCTCGTTACTCGTTACTTTCGTATTTAAATGCTGCACAGATTACTATATCCTGAGTCGCATGGATCTTATCGTTCACATGCTGCAGAGCAAAGTTAGAACATTTGTGCGGGAAGCCTGATTCAAGTCATATTCGTTACTCGTTACTTCTTCGTTACTCGTTTGTGTATGATGCTGTATTTAACATGCAGGGTGCGGGGAATGATAGATGCGAAAAGATGGGTGTTTTATTCGTTACTCGGCACTTTTTCGTTACTTGTATGATGCCATTCGGAATATTAGTTTTCGTATGGTTTGAATTTCGATAGTAGCCGTCGTTCATAATATTATTTTTGTACTTTGTAACTTCATTATATAAAATAAATAATTCAAGCTTTTTGCTCGTATGATGGTGTATTATATCAGTTTTGTTGTCAGAAATTCCACGTCATCTATTTCGCGTGCAAAGGTAAAGTTTACAATATATATATATATATATATATATATATATATATATATATATATATATATATATTAATAGGATATTTTTAGTAATATATTACCGTGCTAATAGGCTAGAATGCAATAATAATAATACTTATTATGTTGCGTGAAATAACGCACATCTCTATAACATTAATATATTAGTTAACATGGCACCCCCCTCTCCCCTTCTTTCTTTCTCTCTGTATATATTTATATATGCAGAGAGAGAGAGAGAAGCATAAAGAGAGAGATTGATAGATAGATTGGTTGATAATGTACTACATAAATGTAATTTAACACTGTATTTTATTATGAGAAATTAACAATTTGTTAATTAACATAATCAATCATAGTAAAGAATATACGGGTCAAGGACTGCTTCACAGAATTGAGGGCTTAGGACAAAAGCACTTGCTGAAAGCCGCGTTCGACTACTTATTTCTCATTAGCAGAAAATGAATGTGAGTATTCACATTTTAATGTTAAGCATATATTTGCAACTAATAATTATGATTTTCAAATTAAAAAGAAGAAAATAGCAGTATTTTTACTGTAATTAATAGTTTATAAAAATTTAGAGCTTTTTTGAGACTAATTATATCACATATGGGAATTCGATGCTGCGATATTAAAATATTTCTTTATATATCACAAATACATATTGCACCATCTCTGATGCCACTGATGATTAACCTATATTAGAAAATATGGAGTTTACTTTTTTAGATTATTAAGTAATTAAATAATCGCTCTTTTAATGTGTTTTGTATACGAATTATTTGTGGCCTGCAATTTGTATAATTTTATTTTTTTTCCTTAAAACCTCTTCTACTTGCACCTTGGGCAATAATATTCTTATTAAACCAAGTACTTTCATAAGTTATATATTCGCGCTAATAGTACGTAGTAACATTTTAATCGTATAATGCTGTAAATTTTACACCAATTTTTTTATAAAGACAACAACAACAAAATCATCTAAAGTATTATCTACATATTTTTTGCATATATTTAAATAGTAATATTCTAATGCATTTTATTTTCAGATGTCTACAAGATTTGTTTGTTATTGTTAACAAAGGAAACAAAACATATATAGCATAACATTTTACAATTGAAGAAAAATACTGAAAAGCAGGCATTATACCATATAGCTTTATTCTGAGTGTTAACTATTGACATTTAAGGTTTAAGTGTCGAGTGGGATTAATATCGTAGAACTATTCAGTGGGCAATTGACTATCTTTCGAGATTCTTTCCTAGGGTACCATTGTTTTCGTGTACCAGGTACACGCCATTAGAATTTTGATCATCCTCGAGTCACTTGGTAATTTTGATGTATGACGTAATTAGAATAACATTATACAATTAATGAAAAAGGATTAAAACTTACATTATATATTACAGTCGTCTTTTAGTGTGTTCACTATTGACAGTTGAGAGATAAGCGCTGTCTGGATTTAACATCGCACTACAGCTATGCTGTGGGTAATTAGCGATCGTCTGGAATTTTCTCCTAAGGTTGTAAGTACTAGGTACATTAGATCAGAATTTTTATCCTACGAGGAAGGTACGGAAGGTACTTCGGTTACATTCTAAGTAACTCGCTAATCTTTATTTCTATTTTTCAATAATTTGAAGCTGCATAATTAAAATGAAATACACATAAATAAAATTATAGCTCATTTAAATCGTTGAGTTAAGATAAGTAAGCGAAATACATTTTTTAATTGAATTAATTTATTATTTGAACAAAATGTAAAAATCTACTTTTAATTAAATGGTTTTAAATACTGATATTTTTAGTGAACATTGGGTACATTTTAAGCATTAATAACACAACTTATTGATTAAATAACCATTCTACAATTGTTGATTTGTAAATATGCTCGAATCAAACAAAGATTTATATTGTTTAATCAAATATAAAATTTCTATGGTGCAATATGATTGTTTATATAAAATCTGGTAGTATTTATAATTTATTCCGAACTATTGTTAACACACTCTCTTTTTTCACACTACTATGTTAGCATAATTTTCCATTTTATTTCATCGAAATTGCAAATTGCAAATTGAATAAAAATATATTTACAAGCAAGTGGTGAGAAAAAAAAAAGAGGTACTAATATTATGTTTAAATAAAATATATATGTTATGAATTATGCCTATATCCTCACTCTAAGTTTAGAAATTTTTTTTAAAAAGGTATATTTCTAAGAAAAGACAGGCATTTTGAACGAAAAACAAGTATAAACACGCATAAAAATCAAAAATATAAGACAGTTTATCTTATGATATATATATATATATATATATATATTTATAAAACATAAAAGGATTTGAATTTTATACTTTCAAAGAGAAATATATAGAAGGTATAGAAATCTATTCCTCCAACCTTATCTTAAACCATACTGACTCTGAAGACAAAAATTCTTTCTTGGATAAAAAAAACTGTTTTTTTTTAAATTTATGATAAAAAAACTGTATTTTGACTTTAAAGTTTGTAGTTTAACGAATATGTTCTCAAATCAGTCACAGAGTTTAAAAAAATATTATATTTACCCAAATTAACAGGTTTAAAATGATTTGCAATAACGATTTAGACCTGAATTTGGCTCTGGAAAATCTCAACTTATTAACTGTCAACCGCCATCCTGTATTACTACTCAAAAAACATTTCAGTCGTCTTGATTACAATCTAGCTTAAGGTTTTCTTATCCATTTCGGGCACCATTTAAGAACTGATAAGTGCCTGTACCAGCCGAAGCAGGCTCTATATTCTTGATGTTTTTTTTTTTTTTTTTTTTTTTTTTAATATTTCTCAATCTACTGACTATTTAAGTTTGTCCTTGTATTTAATTATATTCTTGTATTTTTACGTTGATGAATTTACTTTTGTACTTTACTTGTTAATTTAATTCCTTTTTAATACTTTGTATTAATTCAGTTCGTTTGCTGTATGGTCTTGCTTCAATCTGTGAAAAGTCGGGGGCTAGAAACGTGTTTTTTTTTGGCTAAATAGCACACGTTTCGTCAGAAACTTCTCATATTTCATTCCCTACATAGGGGGAAAAGAATAAGGCCCTCGTGTGTTTTGGGATTAGTTTTTATTTATCTTCGGTTATTTAGCATATGTTTTTGTTGCCGTGTGCCACTCGGAAATTCCAATCTGCGGTAGTGGAACTCTCATGATTTTAAGGCAAGAGTTAAGACCTTCCGTTTTTTGGAGCACCACAAAGGGAGGAAGAACGATTTTAGCTCCAGAAGCTGGTGAAAGATGGCAGAACCAGCCAATCAGCAGAAACTCGAATTTTGATCCGGATTAGGGTCGCATATATATATATATATATATATATATGTATATATATAAATCACGAGAATAGTGTTATTTAGAATTTCAATACATTTCATAAATCTATTTTGACTGTAAAATAATATGACACCAATTTTCAGTTTTTGAGTTTGGATTCGTTTTCTGTAAAAGTCATTTAACTGAAACAGCAGTATAAAGTGCAATATGCTTTTTATTATGTGTTTATTATCTGTTATTATTATGTGCTTTTTATTGTGTGTTTGTTGTCCTTAACAATTTAAGTTACATACCTAACATACAAATACCCAGAAGACTACTTAAGCAGAAAAAAAAAAATATTTTTTTTTTTAAACTTTAACACAAAAAGCATCTTGCTTCAGAATGAGCGCTTTTAATTTCTTACAATGACTTCCAAACAGAATACTTACTGACAATTCCCTTAAGTGCGTCTTATGGTCAAATTTAATTTAGATTTTTTTTTTCTTTTTGCAGAAACTAAGTTTAGTAAATTGTTTCTCGGTTTAATTAACAAAAGGTTTTAGAAAAAAAGGTTTTTGGGTTCAAGATATTTAAACTTGTAGTGTTTCTTTTCTTTCTTTCTTTTTTTTTTTTTTATGTTTTGTTTTCGAAACATTTTAAGAAATAAAATACATTTCTTAATGTGACAACATAATTTATGGATAATTTAAAAATCTTATTAAGTTCTTAAACACTATGTTATGCATTAATTGCTTCTCAATTGATTTTATAACTAAAAACTTTTGAATCATATGACTGCAGCTGACTGATATATCTGGCCACTAAACCTTTTTTTTCCCATTATACATTTACAATTAATAACTTTACAATTACGAATATTCGGTTTGTTTTAATAGTTTTAAGGCCATAAATAATAGTCATAAAAATCATAATCATAGCCACACTCACGATTTTAATGTTACATTGAAATAAATATTATTTAACTACACAGATATAAATGCGCAGTAATAACAACATATCATTTTTGCCATTTTTAAAGGCTTTCAAAGGGTTAAAATACATTTTAACTGTCATTTAACTATTAAACAACTAAAAGTATTAATTTTCCTGTATATATATGTTTCAAATCAGAAAATAAATAAAAGTTAAAATGGTTTAAAAATTCTTCGTAGAATGTCTTGATTTAGAATCGGTTTATATATGAAATATGTTACACTTGTACGTTATATATATATTATGCATTTCTGTCCTAAGTTAATCAGCAATTTAATTCACCTATTTATTCTTAAATTTTTTGGAAAGATGATCTGTGTTATAAATCTGAAACAGGTTCTGAGTCCATAAATTTGCGGATCTTTATGAAAAATATATTTTAAAAATTGAATCATAATTAAACTGCAAGTGTTCAAGGGGTGCTGGAGAGAAAACTACTGGGAATATTCCAGTGAAATTTGGTATCTACACGTTTTAGAACATGCACAAATTAAAAATGAAAAAAAAAAATCGCCATTTTCACTCGATAGATGGCACTGTACCGTATTTCAATGCTCACACCGGTGGCATAGACAACTTCCAAAACCGATAGACAGAGCATAATGACATTCGAAGAGTCATATAAACAATATAAAATATCACTTACAGTTTATCAAAATTTATGGATTGTTTAATTTGTGATCTTAATTTACGTTAATTTTTGATTACATGATACTGTAAAAATTTAATTACTGAACCGAATTGTATGGAATTTTGATAAACTGTAAGTGATGTTTTATATTGTTTATATGCCTCTTAAAATGTCATTATGCTCTGTCTATCGGTTTTGGAAGTTGAATATGCCACCTGTGTGCGTTAAAATACGGTTCAGCGTCATCTATCGAGTGAAAATGGCGATTTTTGTTTTTGGCATATTTGAATTGCGCATGTTCTGAAACGCGTACCAAATTTCACTGGAATATACCCAGTAGTTTTCTCTCCAGCACCACTTGAACACTTGTAGTTTAATTATGGCTACCCTGTAAATAAAGTTTCAAAATATCTAATTGCCTGTTTATAATCATTTTACACATACAGTATTCAGCAAATTCCATTTGTTTTTTAATTAACCCGTTAGTAGTTGCTATAGACAGCGCCACCTATAACAGATTGCGCACTTTTTATTTAACTCCTACCAATAATTTTAAGAAGTGATGTGATCGACGTTCCTTCGATTTTATTCGCGTTTTATGTATATCAAATGCTACTTCTAAAATTTTTTTGGTGGCTATTGAATAAAAAAATCTGGCAACACTGAAGAATGGGCGGCAAATCGACCTACTAGCGACTACTAACGGGTTAATTAAATTTAATATTTTTTCATTCTTCCTTTCATTTTTCATTTTATTTATTTATTTTTTTTATTGCAGAGTACGGATGAAAGTATTATATTTCATTGTCTATGACAGTAATTTGCAATAAAAATTGCAAAATTAATTTTAAATTTGTGACACAGTTGAAAACAACAAAACTTGTTGTAAGTTATTTAATTAAAGATTAGGGGAGAAACGTTGTGGTAGAATATTAAAAGGAAAGTAAAAACACAATTAAAAATACAAATGAAGTAAAATTTATAATTAAAATACGGCCGTTTCTGAACTTCCTCGTTCGTTTCTCAATTCTAGTGAAAAATGAGTTTAAAATATGGTAAAAAGTAAAATAATTAAAAAAACGAAAAAGATAAAAGTTGAATTTTCCAGGGTCTGGGTGAGAAAAGCAAGTTGTATACAATTTGTCACGTATAAATACGATACTTAGAGTGACGCATTTGAAGTGAGGACCAGTGGAAAGAGTAATATAGTAACTATTTGAAAGGAGGGGTGCAAGGAGAATTACAGGGGTTGTATTTTTAAATGAATTGTAAAGAATTTCAAAATGCATGAAGAGCCTTTTGCAAATCAATTTGATTTTTTGTATTTTGAAAGGCTTAAAAGAAAATCATGTTCGTGTATAAAAATACATTTACAAAAAAATGGATTCTTCTAAAAAATCAAAATTTTGATTATTAAACCAAATAGGTTTGGTTTTGTTATAATGTCCTATATCACTATTTTTAACATGAGTTTTGTTTTCACCTAAATATAATTTAGAAGCTCATTTTGTTTGTCCTATATACGTGAGGCTGTACATGTCATCATTTATCCACTTTATTTTACATTAATACAAACCATTAGCACAAGAAGGTATGATTTTTTTTTTCTTTTACATATAGGAGAGGAAACAAATTCTGTAAAATGTTATAAGTTGTATCTCTTTGAATAAGTATTTTTCTTAACAAAAGTGAAAAAAAAATATATATATTAAATGAACACAAAACATACACTTCATTACGCTCAAGCATGCCGACATTTTGATTTATTCTTGAGCGCTGTCAGTATACGTCATACTAAAAATTTTCATTATATATTTTTTGTAGTGAAACTTTCTCCAATATATTTTTAATTAAGTAAAAATAAAAATATTCTTCAAAGAATAGTAGGACGAAAGGGCGGCTTCTATCACTGTTTCTAATATACTAATATGTTATCATGACTGTATGAATAATCAATTCTTATTTTTTTTTAATTTTAAACTACAAATTTATTTAGGGAAACATTTTATAAGTTTCATGAATTTTATTTACTAACATAAACCTATTTAAAACAAGGAATAGATTCTTCCTTCAAACAAACATTTTTCCATAAATTTTACTGAAAATCCTCACATTGTTTACCAAGTATAACTTCATATAAAACGATTTTGCATACTTAGTTTTTTAAAATAAAATAATTCGTGTATATAATCATTTGCTACATATAACTACATTTTGGAATTAATCATGATTGTTTTAACGGAAAACGCATTTTGTTTGTTTATTTGTGATACAGATTATTTCTTTGACTAATATGTAAAATGTTCCAAAATGTCCGCACAAAAGTTATTTTGCATTTTTTCTTCAAGATTTTGTTTGTATTTGTGAAGCTCATCTTTCAAAATTTTCTGAAATATTTTCCCTTCGGCTTGTTAATTTTTAAAATCATGATATACTTGATCCACATAAATTTACATTAAATAAAAATCTCAAATACCTTTATAATTTGGAACAAATAAATGTACTATTTCGATATTCTAAACAAATTAATTACATAATTATCTAATATAACTTGCCCGTTTTTTTTTTTTTTTTGTAAATTAATTGGATTGTATTTAACTATGGCATTGGAAGTCTCAAAATCTGCAAAATGTCTGTTTTAAGAACAACCTAACTAGTTGTCTTGTGCTGAAAATATCAGTTCATTTTCATTAATATTGAATAAAAATTCAATTACTTAATAATCGTTGACCGAAGAATAAGTTAATTCGATATTCATTAGTAAGCAATTAAAATTAAAGTTACTAGATAGCTTTTGTTTTAGATCACAGAAAGAGAGTTGTGTAAATAGTAATTGAATTTATTAGTCTAAAACATACTGGCAATTTTTCACTTTCAGGCAATGTAATCCCAATCAATATGATTGAAAAACTTTATTATCATTAAATATGACTTCCAATTAATGTAAGTAATATACTGATTATCAACGAATAAAACTAGCTCCATGCGCATCAATAGATAAAGTAATGCATTTTATATCGTCATAAATATATATGCAGTAGATATATGTTAAAGGGTTTTACAAATTTATGCATTATTACGCTATCTTGTTGTTCGTACTATTAACTTTATCAAGTGAATTTATCAATATATAAATTCATATTAGATAATATTTTTCATTAACAAGGGCTAATAGTCACGTGATAAGTTACTTTTATCACGTGAATTTTACATTACGTGACTCAACATACATTTTCCTGTATTCCTCATATTTATAAAAATAATGTTTACAGGTTTGTCATTCACTGCCATAATATATATACATATATATATATAAACCACCTTTTTCATTTTTATTTTTTATTTATTTTTATCATTTTTATTATTTTTATATTTTCTTTTGTCGTATAATAAGATAAGAAATATGAATAAATAAAAGCGTTGTTTATATACTGTATTAATTTAACCGATGATTTTTTTGTAAGTGAAACATAATATTCACATATATATGTATATATATATGTATATATATATATAAGATTTCCTGTAATATTTTGTGATTGACACTTTCTCAAAAGTTCTGATATGGGAAAATAAAACTGTGTTCTATTTTTTTCTTTCTTGAAAACAAATAGTAGTACCTTGCAAGAAATTTTAATTTTTTGTTATACATCAATCCTTATCATCATACATAGCAAAAAAAAAAAAAAAGAGAAAAAAATATATTTCAAAATAATGTAGCATAGTTAGTATTCGTTAGAATGGGAAAATGTAATATGTATATATATAACAGCAACAAAAATATAAATGTATACATTAGTAAATATAGTAGATTTGAAAATATTTGTAATTTTTGTTTTATTTAAAGCTTATGGTGATTTACAATAGTAATTCTTGCGTTTAATCATTCTTTATTTTAAATATTATTATTGATTATTTTATTAACTATAATTATTATTTAAATCATAAATATTATTACATATCTGTGAAGCGGCTTTGGTAAACAAATATAACATTTAAAACCATGTTTTTTCCTTTTAAACTACTTTTATAATACATTTAAAATATAAATGAAATTACTTACGGAAAATCATGTATTTGGTAAATTATAAATAATAAATATATTTTTGGAATGAGAAATACTAATCATGATATTTTAAAAAATTGTTGTATAGATATGCAAAGAACTTACATATTTTTTTAATGAATAAAAAATATTGTCTTATATACATTTTTTTTTTTTTATAAGTATATTGTAAAAAAATTAAACCATTGTATTTATATATATTCAGGTTATGTTTTATGTCAGAATTTTAAAGGCGTAGGGATGCAAATAGTGTAAATAATTATTTTAATAATAATATGAAAAGATGTTATTTTACTATTAGTATATTTTATATTTTATATTTTATGTCACTGGCTATAATTTAATTACATTAATACTGATATAGTAGTTATTGAATACAATGAGTGTTGACACTTAGCGATCAGTACTAAGTGTCATGAACATGGGATTGAACTGATAAAGCATTCAGCTTCAGCCACGGTCTGGTGTCCTGTCTTATCACTTATAAGTTTTAAATTTTTATTCGCAATGACTTATAATGCTTCTTTATTTTATTCTCACAAATTTAAAATATTTAATTAAAAAATAGAGATAAATAGATAAAAATTTGCAAATTTTATTTCAAAATAAGGATTTTTTTTTTTTTTTTTTTTGCCTCTAGATTCTTTAGTAAATGCTAAGTGAAAATTTTGAGATGAAATTAATATAAATTGAGTTAAAAAGTATTTTTAAATAATAACTAGGTTTAAAAAATAATGAAAGGCTCTTTTTAGTTTATGAACATAGGCTTTTAAAAGTAAAATGAATACTGTTGGCCCTCGGACGATTGATCCCTGGTTGACAAAGTGCCAGGACGATTCCACTCACGCTCTGGGAGACACAGCAATGAAGAGAGAGGGGAAATTTTTCTATCATTCTTGTTTCTTCTGTTATGTGTAGAATCATTAATACTCCTGCTCTGTTTTCTTTTATTTCTTTCTGTATAACAGTTTGTTTATATTGGAACAAATGGATCATACATCTGGTACGACTTCTCGGATTAAACCTCTCCATAGTGAATCGAAGCGTATTCTACATAATGTCATTAAGTTTTGCGATAAAGAAGCTTTAGAAGGATAAGTTATTGCTTGAAGAATTTTAATTATTTCTTCAAGAATTTTGATAATAAATATCAAAATCAAAGTAAGTGTCAAATATTTAAAGCATTATCCAATTTTAAATAGTGCCATTTTAAATAGTTTGTTCGTTCGGTTCAACTTGCACATTAGTCCAGTGAGGTACAACATTCACATTAGTCCCGTCAGGTACAACTTGCACATTAGTCCCCTCTAAATATAGTGACCAGCGAAGCTGGCAAAGCATTCGTTGATTCACTACCTTAATTGATTTCACATTTCGTCATTTTTGTCAGGGTTATATACTAGTTTGTAAATAATAATTGACATAATTTTTAAATTAGTGTTACACACTTCAAAAGTTTCAAAATACTGACAAAGCTTTTATCTTTATTTTTATTTGAGTAATATTTATATTGAAATCTAAAATTATCCCTTTATTATATTATCATTTTTTCTTTCTTTAAATTAATCATAACATTAATCTTTACATTAATCGTAAAATATTTATATAACCAGATATTCAAGAATCAGTTCAAAAAAGGAAAATAAATGCAATCGGTGAGTTTATAATTTTTTCATACCCATAAACAAACACATCCCTAGGTACTACGGACATTCCTATTTTATAAATGGACCAATCTTTTTCACTCATGCGCAGATGACGCCAGGGATCATCCTTATGCGGTTTATCAGTACAATTTATCTCACTGAAAATGGAATTCGTGATAGAATATATTAAGAAAGTCACAACTTGCGTAGGGTATTCTCTGTTTTAAAAAACAATTTTTGGTCAAGGCCGCATGGAGACATGGCGAATTTTCATACTTTAATTAAAAATTCAAATCCAAAACACATTTCAAAATAAAAGAACTGTGTATATGTATCCTTGAGAAGTCACATATTTTGCTTTAAGAACATAGGGATCCGTGCTGAAGTCTAGCATATCTTCTAACTTCGACGGAAATGATTGCTTTCCATTTCTACGACTATTATAATTGCTTTTCAAGTTGGAATTGTATTAACACAATTTATACACCAGCAAATCTGTTAAAAATTAAGAAAAAATGTAAAAGAAGTACAATGATCAATTTAAAAATAAAAAAATTGGTTTGAAAAAAAGGGGGGGGGGCATAAAAATTATTTTTGCTGTAATTAACAGATGAAAAAATAAATGCCACGCTACAGTTTATTTATTTATTTAAAAAGTTGTATTAGAAAGCATGCTGCACAAGTTTTAATCTTACTTGATATACATTATGTCCGTATTTAACAGGTGAAATAAAAATATCACTCTGCAGTTGTGTAAGAAATCATGCTGTACAAATTTTCATCTTGATGTATATTATGGCTGTACAGTTCCAAAATAAATTTAAATCTATTTTAGTTATGTAAAAGACACTGTTGTGTGTGAAATGTATGAGAGTTGACCGGCATGCTTAATATAATTCAAGACAGTAGAGATTGAGAAATGTACTTTATATCTCTCTATTCAAAGACTTCATCGATTAAGACCGCACGAAAGAAAGCATATTATCATACAAGAAAAGATGTTAGAATTGAAAACATTTCAATACAAACATACTGCTAATGATACGCATATATGTATTATTTACAGGTCACAGACCTTGTTTTATGTATACGGAAGTTTCAGCGGGACATCCAGCATGATAAAATCTCCCACCGTAACAATCCTTAACGAAAATAATTGCTTTCTGTGTTACTTCTAGGTTGATAGTGATTGAACGATATCTTTATATATTTTCTCTACGAGAATGGAAGATCATGCATATGCATCACTCATCACAGAAAATCACATTGTTTCATTATCACAAACGTGACTTTTTTGCGTTTATAATGAATTTAACGTTAGATCACATATATGACGAGAATGAAAGTTCAGAAGATTATGGCTCCCCACACTGAAGAGCACATTGGCTAAGTATCTCGAAATTCAGGGCAAAATTAAATGGTGCTTATTCAGATTAAGAAAGTGTTAGGTTGGTTAAGCTATCTTACGACGGATAAGCATATGCAGAGAGATTATTATTATTTATTTATTTATTTATTTATTTATTTACATTTTTATTTTTATTTTTTACAGCAAGTTATAAAACATGTATTGGTCAGGTACATGTCAGGTTTTTTATTACACAAATTTTGTAATTCCTATTTTTCTCATTTTTATGTCTATTTTATACGTAGACTCAAAGCAGCTTACAAAAGTATTCGAAGCGCAGTCGTACTGTTTTGTGTGGACTTAATGGCACAACTAAGATAAACCATTTAAATTTTGATCTTCCGCAGAAGCAATAAAAAAAATCAGGAGTGAATTTATATGAACCATACGTTAATTTTTTTTTAATCAATAAAAAAAGACAAATAAATAAATAAATAATATTTATATAAAATTTTAACTAATCTCTTCAGATAGACTCTGAGCTACAATATATATATATATATGATTATAATCCAATTTCACAACATAAGCAAGTATGACAAAACCCTACATTATGGATTTATATGTAATACTCAAACCAATATTTTATTTAATTGTGTTTTCGGTATGCTATTGAATATATGAAAAATTTGTGTTGTCATAGATATTATTAAAAAAAAATCTGTAAGAATACATTACAAAATTTATTTTAATTCTAAAAACGAGCAGTTTTATAATCTAAAGTTTTTTTACGGACATTATTTAAAGGAATTTGTAAATTTATGTAATATATAAAAAAACATATATTTATTATTTATATATCAGGTAAAGCTAAGAGAGATCACACGGTAGGAGAGATTGCGCACATATGTGATCGGCGGGAAAGAGTAGATTAGGGGAGTTGCGATTTTAGGAGGTTGTATAACATCAATACTGAAGTGTCGACTTGAATGTGCATGTTGATTGCTTCAAGAGGTTAAGATGAAAGTTGGTTATTTTGTCTGGTTCTTAAAAATAATTGTTTGAATTTTCAGAATTCTTCCTAGTAATTTCAATACAATGGTACTAGTACAAAATATTTTTAATGTGAAAATTAATTTTAAAAGCTAATAGCCTACATTAACGGTACTAATACCACGATTTTCTCTAAAAGCGAATAATTATTTAATAAAAGACTGAGCAATTTGTCTTACCAAAATGGGTGAGATTGGGCATTAGTTTTTATAAAATTCTATACTAATAGATATTTGACAAGAAATAGGGATGAGTTAGTTGAATGTCTTGAATTGAACCAGGGAATAACTTCGACACGTAACTGGACTAGTGCAACCCACTCGAGACGGCAAATCTTATAAGAGACTGTCCTCAGAATCTGAAAATGAGCAATGGTCATGAGTTGCACGATCAACAAAAGCCACACCTTTGGAGGGATTTAACTTATTTAATGTGAATGCCATCGCAAAATATGTAAATATTATTGTGTATATCTGTTTATTTCTGCAATATTTTCAAGTATGATGATCAAGTTTTGTGCAGCTGTAGGCTGTATAAGTAGAAGACATAAAACTAAATGCAAGCAGAAAATCGCAGTCTTCTAAAATGTTTTTAAAGAATGTAATCGTCTAAATCCAATAAAATAAAATAAATTTAATAAACGAAAGGATTTTAAGGTTGAAACGAGAAGATTTCAAACTAAGTGAAATTTAGGTCTTGTATTTTGAACATTTTTGTGCGGAAAATTTCGAGGAAAAAAATATATATAGTAAACAGTGGGCGGATTCTAGTCTTTAAACTTGGCGGGACTATCCATACGTTATTGAACACACGGTGGGCTACTCCTCTTTTTTCCCCCTCTGAAATTCATTGCACTCTCGGTATGCAATCCGTCTCGATCAGGTTCGCTTCTGACAGGTGGTTGCACAATAACTTCACAATGTACAACAATAAGTGTAATTGTTGTGGACAAGGAGCGATTCGGTCAGAAAACAAACAATTCTAGCTGAAAAGGAAATGTACTAATTTTAAGTTAAACGTATTGTCTAGTAACTTAATGTTGTTTCTAGTCTTGTTCTTTATCTGGTTTTGTTCCTTTTTCTGTTACTTTGCAATTCTTTTAAAATTCCTTTTAAATTTCTGATTTTTTAAGTGTTGAATTGAAATATTCACTCCAAATACAAAATTACTTGTTTAAAATAACTTACATTAATGTCATTTAAGTACATATATTATTATTAATTGTGTAATTGTAGTTACAACTAAGCACAATCTGTTCTACGTTTGTGCGCAGTCACTCACTCCTACCCTATAAGGAGGGATTGTGCAAAATAGCTGTCTTGGTTTTATTGCAGCTGTTGTTTTAAATTGTAACAGGGCAACAAAATGGCAATCGAAAAAAAAAAAAAAAAAAAAAAAAAAAAAAAAAATGGATTAATTCAAAATTATGCACCAAAATATAATAATAATTGGTATTTTTATATCGTTCAGATGAATTGTGATCAAACTCTCCTAACATTACTTTCAATAAATATAAATAATAAATATATTTTGACTGAATTAATATATATATATATATATATATATATACATACATATAATTATTTTTTTAATTCAGACGAATCACATAATTACATAAAGAACTGAAATTACTTGAGATGCCAGATTTAAATAATTATTTACACTATAAAAATCAAACATGATTTAGAAATTAGCAAATTTTAATTTTGTTTTCGTTCGTCCCAAAATAAACTTTGAAGTTCGAATTGAATAAAAAACAATATTCTATTAAGGAATTTTTTTTTCTGTCACATTATATCTAAAAAGAATCACATTTTTTACGAACATTTTAGTAACATATTTATATAAATTTGTATATATTTATAATTTCAAGTCCAAAATGCAACTGTAACAGATATTGAAAAAATTATTTTATGAAATTTTTAATTACAGGAAAATTTTTTATTTTTGCTTAAAGTTGACTTTTGCGATAAGAAACGTTTAATTGTTTTTCGCTAAAATGTGAGTGATATAAGAACATTTATTTTTTTTAAATACTTATAATTTTACTTAATTTCACGACTGAACTTGTGTGTAACATAATGCAGGGAAGTAGGTAGACTTTCAAATCACAATCAGGTTTAAAACATATGGTTTCTGATTCCGTACAAAATACAGTAAAAAAAACCTTGTTTTTTGCAAAAATATTAGAATCATATTTTGTTATGAGCTTCTGACTGTCATTTAGTCCCCTTTTATTTTAGAGGAAAATATAAAAGCAGTAGTATTTGCAAAGTGATATATTACATGCGTGTAAACAAAACCTATAGTTTCTCATACTCAAATGAAGAGCTCTATTAAAACTGACGTTAACTTTCGCATTCTAATCTTTAGTTATGTACAAGAATTATCTGTCATAATCATTGTAAACAAAAATGACTGACATATGGAAATAAGATGACCAAACAGAGAATGTAAGTGATATAAGAACTAAAAAAAAAAAAAAAAAAAAAAAAACATACATTTCGCAATAACCAAACGGTACTCGGGTAAAATTATGAATTGGATAAATAAAGACTTAAACTATTACTATAATTTAAAAAATAAATTGTTTTGGTTTAAATAATTGAATACTGTCCTATATAATAAGAAAAACAACATGCATTATTCGAATAATTTTTCCTACAAGTTGTGTAATAAAAGCAGTAAGTTACTGTTGTGATAGTTTTTCCATTTTGTGTCTGATGAAGTACAGTGCTCATTTTATTTCTGTTACAACTGTTTCAAGTTTTTATAATTAAATTTATTTGCTGATTATTTCGGTATTCACTTCAGTTTTACATTGAAATTTTAGTGTTTTTAACGGTATTTTATAGTGCGTCTATTCTAATATTTACACCCTATACATATAATACAGAAGAAAAAAATATAATAATTTTAGCGGTAGTTACGCGCACCCACAGATACTGAAAGTGTAACACAAATTTACCAAATTAAAAATTCATAACTTAAGTAATTTTCCAATTACTCACACTTGTAGCCAGAACCTCGGAGCGGGTCAATTTGCACTGAAAGAAATGTTAATGTACAAATGACGAAAAACATATGATTTTCTCGGAAGTAATTTCAAAGTACTTCTTCCCCACCCTCGAATTTCCTTTTAGACCTTGCTGCAGTTAATGCCTGTGTTTCAAATACAGCTGTAACTGGAAAATCTATTAGTAGATGGCAATATTTTCAAGACTTGGTTGAAAAATTGCGAGAAAAGTTAGTTCTGTCCCGACGAAAAATATGACAAAAAGAGTGTGTGAAAAATCAATGAAAACGATGGACAACCTCACTTTAATCGTAAACGAGTCCGATGCCGCAATTCAAAATAAGAAATTAAAATTTTATATATATACCTGTCCAAAATGTAATGTTTCCATTTGTGAAAAATGTACAAAACTTATTACTAAGTTTTGAGCACAATGCATACAGTGAATCGTATTTTATAATCTGTAAAACTAGTCAGTAACTAAAAATTTTTTTAATTTTTTAATTTTTTGAAATAAAACCTAAATTTATTGGAAAAAAAACTCTGTTTTTTCATTGATATTAGGAAATTTATTTCATATTTTGTTAAAGAGGCATGCTATTATATTCAAGGATAAAAAAAAATTTAAATAAAAGGATTTTGTAAAAATGAAGGTAGTTTCTCTTGACTTATATAAATTGTTTTATGTAAATTCTGAGAAATATTGATTACTATTTTTAAAAAAATATTGTTTTTTATTAAATAAAATTCTTGTGCATATTTTATTGGTTTACAATCTGGTCTAAAAATGACCCGCACCTTTAATGTATTTTATACAAAAAGAGTTTCCATTCTCTTATAACCTTTGTGAAATTTTTTCAAATCTTCATCCTTGCTGAAAAACCCTGAAAAATAATTTGCGGTTCAGTGGTATTGACATTTTAAGAACGTAAAGAATCAAAATTAATATGCTGGATTGCTTTGAAAACAAGAGAATGGATAAAATAGAACGATGCATACTTTTTCTGATGGTTTAATGATTATAATAAAATAAAAATTCTATTTACAAATTAAATACATTATTTACAAAAAGGAATACTTAATGGAACATAATTCCCAAATCTAATTAACTCTCATAGTGAGAGATCGAAAATCCTGTCTTCGAACACAGCCGATGCATCCAAAAATCTAAAACTAAACTTATTGGCTGTTGACAAATTCTTTTAACAAAATATAGGTTCTTTTTTTCTTTCACTGGCGACGCAGCGCCGTCTAAAGGGAATTGATTTTACTACACAACTTCCCGCCGTGAACTCTTAAAGAGTTCACAAATCAAAATCTCATTAAATCAAAAATAAATCTCAAATCCGAACAACTTCTGATAATCATAAATTGTTCAAATTTCTAAGTATTCAATTAGTACTAAATCACATAATCATTTTTTTTAAATATCAACAATTACCCTAACAGCACAGTTAGGCTTAACTTATCCACAGTACATCTTAAGGACGTTTCTGGGATGTCTTTTTATCCAGAAGACATCTTGAAGATATCCTGGGGAAGTGATGTGCTGTCTGGGTATCTAATATTAAATACAAATGTAAACAATATTTAATGTACTATAACTAAATCAATAAAAGATCAAATCAAAATATTAAATTGAAATATCAATATTAAACATAAAGCAAACACATTATTATTTAAACAATTAACTCTTAGTTATCAAATATAAACAAACTTAAATATAAAGATAATAACACATGCAAAAATTAAAATACAGATACTAAATAATACTAATTAAAGTTTCAAAAGAAAAAAAAAAAGAGAAAAGTCTTTTTTCCAGCCATAAAGTCTCAAACCACCTCTAAGGGATACAAATGTTGAATAGCTCTTTTCAAAATACCACCACCTGTTCCTACTTCATAGGATCGAACTTGACCATCCCTTCCGAAGATTGTTTTTTGGATTATACCAAGTTTCCACAAAATTTTGTTTTTTGAATCATCACCAATTAACACAACGTCTCCTACTTTCAGTTCAGGTTGTGCAGTAGGATTCTTTAAAGCATGCGCCGTCTTCAAATCCAATAGGTATTGGCTTTTCCATCTATTCCACAACTGCTTTAACAACAGTGATTGGTATCTTTTACGTCTTAAGGCAGATATTTTGTTTGAAGCACCTTCAATAATGTCAGAAAAATTCACTGGGTAGGTGATTTCTTTACCAAAATTTAAAAAGTGCATAGGAGTTAAGGGCTTCGGTTCTCCAGATTCACTATACACGTAAGTTAAGGTGCGTAAGTTGAGCACTTGTTTCTACTTCTATAAGGAGAGTAGACATTTCATCATAATTTAAGAGGGCTTTGCCGATGACTTTACGCAGACAGTCTTTGACGGATCTAACTAATCGTTCGTAGAACCCGCCCCACCACGGGGCCCTATCTACTATATTTTTCCATATGATTCTTTCATTCGCAAAAAATTTTAAAAGTGAATCATCAGAAAGAATTTGATACAAATTTTCTAGCTCTTGTTTCGAACGCTTGAACGTTTTGGCGTTATCCGAATATATAACTTTACAGTTTCCTCTTCTCGCTAAGAAACGTCTGAAGGCCAACAAAAAAGAATCAGTTGACATGTCGTGTACAAGTTCTAAGTGTAACGCCCTGGTTACTGCACAAGTGAAAAACACTACATAAGATTTTTCAATTTCTTTAGCATTTTTAATGTAGAGAGGCCCAGCAAAGTCAATGCCACATATGGAGAAAGGGGGCGACTCTGTTATTCTGTCACGGGGTAGTGGAGCAGTGATCTGATCTGTTGGTCTGGGAAGGTATTTCTTACATATAATACATTTATTCAGGACACTTTTAACTAACTGGCGACCTTTGGGAATCCAATATTTAGACCGTATTTTTGACAATGTTCCAGATACTCCTCCATGCATTATTTTTTCATGTTCATTTCGGATAATCAAGGTAGTCAACCACGACTGTTTGGGGAGAATGATGGGATGTTTTTCTTCTAACTGTAAATCACTAAACTCTAATCACCCGCCCAGCCGCATCATTTTTCCATCATCTAGATAAGGAGTTAAGTTGCTAAGGGGAGAATTTTTATCAATAATTTCTTCATTTATTAGCGAGTGAAATTCATTTTTAAAATACAACTTTTGTTCATTCGATATCAAATGTTTCTCAGCTTCTATTAGTTCTTCGGTTGTGAATGTATTCTTAAGTTCTGGAATTTTTTTGATCCTCTTAATAAATCTTTTTACCCAAGCTGTAACTCTGATTAATTTTTCTAAACTGCTGTATTTTCTGATATCAATGGGATTTTCTAGTTGTTCTGTCATGCAATTGCAAAGGAGTGTTTCTTTTATCTTTTTTCTATATTCTAAGCTTTCTACATCTAGCTTTTGTTTATCATCAGGCTTAGGCCAAAGTTCGGGGGGTGAACTGAGCCATTCAGGCCCATTTAACCACAATCTATCATTAATTAATTTTGTGATATTTGTACCTCTGGATACAAGGTCGAAAGGATTAGACGAACCGGGACAGTGCCTCCAGTTTGAAGGAGATGTCAATTCACGAATATCTTGTACTCTGTTGTGCACAAACGGCTTAAACTTTTCTGGAGAGCCTCTAATCCAAAAAAAAGCGATCATTGAGTCTGTCCAGTAAAACGTGGGTATATCTAATTTCAGAACTCTCAAAATATTATGACCTAGTTAAGCTGCCAACAATGCAGCTGTGAATTCATGTTTAGGTAGCGTGAGATTTTTCAAAGGTGCTACTCTATTTTTGGAAGCAACAAATATCGTTTTACATTTTTCATTCGAGATTTCTTTGATTCTAAAATAGGCAACAGTGCCAAATGCTTTGATACTAGCATCTGAAAAAACATGTAGTTGCAAATTACCAATGTTAAATTCTGGAAAATCAGAAAAATAATATCTCGGCACAGAAAATTTAGAAAGATGAGTTACTTCATTACACCAGTCTTTCCATATTTTTTTCAAATCTTCAGGTAATGTATCATCCCAATCAAGACCAGTCTTCCAGATCATCTGCATAAGGCATTTAACTCTTAAAGTGTAGGACCCTAGGAAACCGATAGGGTCATAAAGTTTGCCTAGTACTTGTAAAACAAACCTTTTAGTATTTATCTGTTTAAAAACGAGGTTTATTAAATCCCTACAATCAAAATAGAGAGTGTCTTTCAAGTTATTCCATCCTAAACCCAAAACTTTATTAGGGGGATCATTTTCTTCAAATATTTTAGAATCCTTGCTAATAACATTTTTTTGTACCCAAAGTTCATGTAATGGTGTCGAATTTGTATGAAATTTGTGAAGTTGCATACTCGCGTCTTTAAAAATACTAAGTGAGTCTAGACTTGTAGTTAAAGCCTTCTCTACTGATGGGTGGCTTCCTATTATGTCATCTACATAAATGTTTTCATTTAAAAAACTAACAGTCTCCCTATGTGTGTCGCTAAAATTTTTCAAATGATGTTTTATCGTCGCAGCTAATAAGAAAGGACTACAATTAAGTCCAAACAAAACTCTAGTGAATCTAAAAATCTGAAGGGGAGAGGTGCCTTCGTGAGGACTTTCTGTAAACAAAAATCGTGTTACGTCCCTATCTTCCTCGTCTATCAAAATTTGTAAAAATGATTGTTTCATGTCCGCAGTAAAGTCTACGGGATGAAATCTAAATCTAGACAAAATGTCAAAAATATCTTCATAAAGATTAGGTCCAATATGTAGACAATTATTAAGAGAAAGATTATTGTAATCATGTGAAGACGCATCAAACACGATTCGTAATTTACTTGTTGTACGATCTGTTTTTATTACCGCTGTATGTGGTAAATGAAAGGTTGTAGAATTTTCTTCCAAATCCGTAACGGGTTCTATAATCCCCTCTCTCAAATAATCCTTTAAAACATTGTTGTATTCAAAAAATAAATTTGAGTTTCTACAAAATTTGTACTTAAGTCTCGAAAATCTACTTTCAGCGATTTCAAAATTATTTCGTAATTGTGATTTACTAATTTTCCAAGGGAATTTAACTTTATAACGTTTATTTTCATGCTTAATTTCCGATTCAAAATTTTTCATAATTTTATTTTCGGAAAGGTCAAATTTTTCTTTCGGATTAATAAGACCCGAATTTTCCAAATTCCAAAAATTTTCTATTTGTTCTGACAACAAATTTTCTTCTACTATGATACTCATAGTTAATGATTCAAGAGAATCGCTTTTAATTCCCTGTAAAACCCAACCGAACACAGTTTTTACTGCTACTAAATTTTTATTAATGCGCCTAATATTACCTAACACAATATCATAATAATAATCGACTCCTATCAAAAGTGTAATGCTTTCTTTACTATTAGGTATATCAGCTAATTCTAAATTCTAAAAATTATCATTTTTCGTGATTTTTTCCAATTCAGGGGGAGGGTGAATGAACGATCCAGAAATTTCATCCGTAACTAACGCTTCAATTTGAATATTATGATCAGGTTTATTTTTATTCACGAGCTTTAATTTAAATATGCCATAGGTTTTTTCTATCGGTGTTTTACTTCCAAATGTGTATACTTTCAATTTTTCATTTCTAATCACTTTTAAATTTAGTTCATTAGCAATAGAACGACATAAAAATGTTCTACTAGAAGCTGAATCAAGAAACAAACGGATCGTTTTCTCTTTCGTTTTATTTTTAATATTTACGGAACAAGTTTGTAACAAAATGTTATTTTCCTGATTTATAGAAGAAACAGTAGAAACTATTTCCTGTTTGGATCCTGAACCAGAAGGAACATTTATTTTTTCCTGAGGTTTATGTTTAGATTTGTAACAGAGAGTTGTATTATGTTTATAACCACATATTCTGCATTTAATGTCGCTATGGCATTCCGCGATACTGTGCTTTTGTTCCAAACACAAAAAGCAACGGCCCTGAGATTTCAAAATATTCTTCTTCTTTTCAATATCGAATGCGAAGCAATTTTCTGACGCGTGATTCTTTTTACAAAAAATTCATCTCATCTGTTTATTTTCTACCGCAGTAGTAGTGAATAATTCATGCGCAGACAATAATCTGCTGCCGTCTCGATTACTCAATTTATTACTTTTTATTTGTTCGTTTGTTTTATTTTTTGTAGTTAATGTTCTTTCCCGCGCAATTATTTCCGTTTGTATGAAATCTAATAGTTCTTGAATTTTAATTCCATGTAAATTAGATGCGTGTTTTCTATTGAATTCTAAATTTAAATCGGACGGTAGTGTCTTTAGAATTACTGCGATTAATATAGCACTATAATTATTCTCATCAACTTCTAACGAGGATACTGATCTAATATTTATCTCGATTTCTTCATGTATTTTTTTTAATCTAAAAATATCTGTGGATTTATAAACGGGTGCTAAATTTAACAAATTGTTCATGTGGTGGTTAATTATCATATCGCGTTGTCCGAATCTTTGTTTAAGAATTTCTACGGCTTTGTCATAATTTTGTTCTGAAATCTCTAACCCGTGTATTGAATTTAAAGCTGTCGAAGTTAAATAACTTTTTAAAAAATTAAATTTCTCTACCTTTGACAAAGCTTCATTGTCATGAATAGTAACTTGAAAAGTATTCCAAAAACTCATAAATTGGGACAATTCACCGCCAAATCTTTGAATGACCAATTTTGGTAATTTAACAAATTTGTTATTCTCACTTAACGGTGTACTTCTATTCTGTAATGTACTTGAAACATTTGAATTTACACCACTATTTTCGACTGAATTTACTTTTATTTTCTTTTTTGCTCTAAAAATAGCGTTCGCGATTTTGTCTTGGTATTCATAACACACTTTTTTTTTCATTTTCATATTCCGTTAAAGGAATCATTTTTTCTATTCCCCTATCGGCTTTCTGTAGAAGCCCATTTTTTATAGTTAGTTGATTAAGAGCTTTATCTAAATCTTCAACATTTAAATGTTCTTCTTTTAAATTTAGTTCTATACTATTCACCAACTTCGTAACACTGGATCGAATATTTTTTCTATTAATTTTATGCTTGACTTCTATTGTAAATTTCCATAAAATTTCTTACCTTGAGCCGTCTTCGTTCTAAGAGCTAATCCAATATTATGAAAACACAAAAGGGAATTTTAATAATCGAATTTAACACAAGCATCGTTACTTTCAAAAACAACATTCTCTTACCGGCACTGATGCACCAAAATGAAAAATAATTTGCGGTTCAGTGGTATTGACATTTTAAGAACGTAAAGAATCAAAATTAATATGCCGGATTGCTTTGAAAACAAGAGAATGAATAAAATAGAACGATGCATACTTTTTCTGATGGTTTAATGATTATAATAAAACAAAAATTCTATTTACAAATTAAATACATTATTTACAAAAAGGAATACTTAATGGAACATAATTCCCAAATCTAATTAACTCTCATAGTGAGAGATCGAAAATCCTGTCTTCGAACATAGCTGAAGCATCCAAAAATCTAAAACTAAACTTATTGGCTGTTGCCAAATTCTTTTAACAAAATATAGGTTCTTTTTTCTTTCACTGGCGACGCAGCGCCGTGAAAAGGGAATTGATTTTACTACAACCCAAACGTGATTTGAGGAAAATGCAGGCATCTCTGAATTCAGCGAATAAAAAATGATTAGGAATACACAAAACAGTACAAATAAAAAAAATTAAAAGTACGATTTTCGCAGATTTTTGTTATTTATAATACCGATTAACGTTTATATCAAATGTTCATTTTATTAAATTAAAGAATAGTCTACATTTCATAAAGAATTACCAGTAAAACCAATTAACAATTACTTTGATATGTTTTTCTCTCATGTAAAACAGAAAAATAGAATATAAAATACATATTTTAGGGCTTTAAATGCATTCCAGTATAAATAAATCATGGCTTTAATTAAATCTAAAAAACAAATTTGTTAAAATGTCAACTAATATTATTTAGTTTTCATTATTATATCGGAAACTTTTTAAAAAGAATTTCTTAAAAAATATTTACTGAAAGAATACGATAATTAGTATTTGTCTTTCATACATTTTTTTGAAAAAAATTATTTTTATACAACCACTGTAGGTTGAAGAAGAAATTCTTTGGAAAGAAAATCCTTCCTTTCTTGTGTATTGGCGTTTTAATTATCAAAGACGTTTAATTTTCTGAAATTAAGATGCTATCTAATAATGTGATTTTTCTTTATTAAATAGTGAATTATGAAGGAAATTTTTACGTCTTTCATTCACGTATATCAAAAATGTTTGGTAATATCAGTTCTTTTATTTCTTTTTTTTCCATTTTTTTATAAGGAAAATATTGATGTTATTACTTTTATTCAGAAGAATTTCATTATGTTCATATATATACGAAAAGTAATTTAGACGTAATCAGAAATGTTAATTATGAATGCAGATTTTTTTTTTTCGTTTAGTGAAATAATTTCTAATAAATATTGGAAATATTTGAAATGCACACACACACACACACACACATATATATATATTTATGTGTATATATATATATATATATATATATATTTTTTTTTTTTTTTTCAAAATCTATCTTTCAATTAAATATTTTTTGGATACATTTTACTCTAATATTAACGGAGATTGAAAGTTAAATATATAATAAGATGACATAAAAGCTGGATCACAAAAAATAACAAAAATAAATAAATAAATAAATCTTTCAGAATCTAAAGAATGTGCTTTATAAAGCTTGCAATATTTTTGAAAAAAAAAAAAAAAAAAAGAAATAAGGGAAGAAGAAGAAGATATAGTATTATAAAAAGGGAATCCAAAAGTAAAAAAAAATAAAAAAATAAAATAAAATAAAAGCAAATAGTTAAGAAATAATGAATTCGTCTGTTAATATTTTGTGACAAAAACTAATGTGTATAAGTTGTGAGGTTGAGTCTACAAAACGTCTCCACAGTTGTTTGAAATTAAGCTGGATCCAGCAAAGTATAAAGTTGGGACGGTTAAATCATTTCGTCACCAGTGACTCGGCGATAGTTTAGGTCGGGTTAGTTTCGTGTCGGCATGGTTCTGCAACGAAAGAATTAGGTTCTGAGAGTTGAATGTGAAGCGATTTTAAAAGTTTGATTGAAATGAAGAGAAAGGAAGTTTGAAGAAAGTAGTATAAGATGGTGGTGTTTATTAGAGGAGATGGTAGATGGAGGAGATTGTGGTGTATATTATAGTAGATTGTGGTGTAGATTGTGAAGAATCTTATTTTGGTGAGTATTGAGGTGTGGAGTAGTGGAGATTTAGTTGTGTGAAGCTTAAGTAGTGATGAGTGTTGGGACGCGTATCTACTAGCATTCGTAAAAGGTAAAGTTGGATCAGACGGGAATCCTCTGATCCAAGGTGAAGTCACAGTAGCGGAGTAAGAGTGTGCATCCGTCTCTACACCTTCGACTGTTGCTGGGGTGAGACATTTAAAAACTATCTAATTGGATTTCTGATACATGTATTTTGATAAAGTAATTAAATACGCTGACTGAGCTATCTTGTGTGCCAGACCGCCCCCCTTTGATCTTTTCAAATAAAAGTCTTATTTTATGTTATATTCAAGTCTCGTGCTATCTTTACTTATCCATTTAGGTATCTAAGTAATTAAAATTAATTAAGATGGAGTTTGCATCAACGCAAACCTCACAAAGTCTAAATAATTTTACTTAAAAAAAAAAAAAAAAAAAAAAAAAAAAAAAAACTTTTGGATTTGCATGTTGGACAGATAACTGACATGTGACAATTCACGTATAAGATACATCCAAGCTTCCATCTCTTACACCTCTTTCCCGTAATACCACAACATGCTTGTCAAACGAAACAGACAATCATTCACACCTTAAAGCAACATTTATTGAATTATAGTTAAGACATTTTGGAGAAATGCAAATGTTCGTAATACACATGTGACTTAAGGGATCTCTGTAAATAAGTCATACTACATCAGATAACACAATGAGAATGCTTATATTTCATCTTACGCAAACGAGAATGGAACGATGATATTCTTTCACAATGCTGCATATATAACTATGCAATTCAGTATCCGATATCAGGAATTAAAAATCGCTAATTTAAAATCAGAAATTAAATATCATTTTCTGCATTTATCATTAAAAAATTGATCTTTTAAAAAGAATTTAGTGTAAAATTTCATCTTATTACCTTAATAACACATATATGTATAGATTTAAATATCTGATTTTTGCTTCTCCTGTATAAAATGTATGTATATAAGTACTTAATTAATTTAAATCAACCTTCATTTTCTTTTTGTATCTCTAAGTCAAAAATATTTATCGCCATTATTTTCATTTATGTAATCTCAATAAATATTTCTCCAATTACAAATATTAATAAATATGAAATTTAATATTTTTTTCTACTTAAATTTTTAATTATAATTTATTTTATAAATTTCTTAATTGTAATTTTTAAGGCTTCAAATTTGCATTATTTCTGAATTGCTTAGGAAATGTTAAATTTTTATTGTTAAATATTTTTTTTTCAATATTTAACTCTTTATTATAGATTCAAGCGTAAGAAAAACACTGAAAACATTTTTTCTGAAACTGAACTGCATTGAGAAGAAGATCTAAATTAATTACACGCTTCATATTTCCATTTAAATTTTTTGTGAGATAAATAGAAAAACATGTTATGGATTTTCTTAATTTTTACACTTCCAAATGAAATTTAGAAACTAATATATTTAGACTAGTATTGGTACAAATACTAGTATTAGTATTAAAACATCGGAAATTTCTTTTAAACAAAATTAAGCATCATAAAATAAAATAAAAAGAAATAAAGTAAAATAAATAAGTTCTTAACGAATGGTTAATGAAAAACAAGTATGTGGACATTGCTTTAAAAAATGAATGTGTAATAGTTGACAAGAAATGAAATAAAAAATATATATACAATTTCATATAACACAAAAATATATTTTTTATTTCTTTTATATCTTTATTCTTGGTCTAATTTACGCAGAATAGTATTAAAACATTTACGTCATAAAATATATCTTTCAATTAAGAATTGAAAGCGAAACAATAAATTTCATCGGTATATTAAAATAAAATAGTCAATAAAAATTTCAATTATCAGAAGAATGTGCTGCCCCAATAGATGCCCCGCATTTTGTTCTGGTTGGTTGTTTAACATCATTCCAACCCATGGGTTTATAAAGTTATTACTTTTATTACAAAATTCATCATGCGAAAAGCTCTGTAAAGAAGTGCAATTAAGAAATGATTTAAACATTTATTCAATAAATGGATCGGAGGTGAAAATGAAATGTGAAAATATCGTGAAAAGTTCTATCTGAGAAACTGTACTATGCATTGTTTTAACTAAGGAAACATATTTCTTAAATACTGATCTCTTATTTTCATAAAATAGGATTTTAGTGAATAAATGATTAATAACTTCATTAATTCTATTAAAATTTTAATGTTTGCAAGGAAAACACGATAATAAGTTTGTGATTATACAGGTGAGTTAATACTCGGTTTAAAAGAAATAATCTGGTTAATATTTTCAATTCCAAATCATGTTCAAATATACATGTACTGCCGAAAAGTATGATTTAGGAATGAATACTCAGAAGCCATATTATAACTCTATCTTTCAATTATTTACTAAAGTATTTACAGTTTTGAAATTTTTTAAACGTTAAAAAACTATTAATTGTGTTTTAGTATTGAAAAATCCAGTTAACTGAATCCTGTTATTTTAACTTTCTATAGATAAACATCGAAGAAATAGATTTTTTTTTTTTTAATTTAAGTAGTGAAGCTAAATAAAGCAAACGATATTAAATAGTTTTACTAAATAGTATGAATATTCGTCCCAATATACTTTTAAAAGAATTCAGAGGATTATTTTTTTAGTATTATTTGGACCCACGGGTTTCTAAATTTGTTGAGTTCATTAGAGATGTTATTAGGCTAAAAGCCCTGGTAACCAACATTTTTTATTTTTTAATGCGTATCTTTTAGACATTTACCCAGTAACTTAATAAAAAGATAAACTATGGTGCGAAATAAATAAATATACTACTTTAAAATCTGCTATGTCATCATAAATTATATTAGTGATTTATTTTTAATACGTGTATAACTTAAAATCTATAGAAGTTATTATTTCCGTAATGCAAGAAAATTTAATATATACTCAAATAAAATGTAAAGAAAAGTACAGAGAATGCACTTGGGGTTATAAAAATGAAAGGTTTTACTACGTGATCTTGATTGGTGGAATTTCTTTGTTCTTCTAGGTAAAAAATGTTGTTGTTTAATATATATATATATATATATATATATATATATATATATATAAAAGCAGTCTTTGGGGACTACCGACACAAGTAAGTAACTTGTGAATTTTATCGTCGAGCTATTAGATTATTATTTTCGAATTATTTTCGGTTTGTAAAGAAGTGTTTGTGATTTGTATTATATGATTCGGCAGAATATTTGTAGCTACCCATATTAAATGATCTAAGCCTTATATTAGGTACAAATTTTGATTACTTATGAAATTATTTTAATTAGTAGCTGAAATACAAAAGAAAACCGATTCAGGACACCTCAAAACGTGTAAATCAGGTGTAATCTCGAATTCCACTTTCGATAATATAAAAGAACTTTAAAATATCTATCGAAAATGTATTAAAATTAATTTAATCATAATTACAATTTGAAATATGGAAATTTTAAAATATTACAGCGTCATCTGGCGGTATAAATTTCTGTAATCTACTGTTCGATTCCAAATCAACAAAGCTTTCTAATGATGTATTACTTATGAAATTATTTTAATTAGTTGCTGAGATACAAAAGAAAACCGATTCAGGACCCCTCCAAACGTGTAAATCAGGTGAAATCTCGAATTCCACTTTCGATAATATAAATTGGTAAAAAATACGTTTCTTCTCATGGAAAGCCTTCGCTGACGATTACGCGAGTTTCATGATTTTTGTTCACCCAAAAGTGCTCAACGCGCCTAAAGAAGTTTTCACTTCAAATGAAAAACCTTCGCTGACGATGACGCGAGTTTCATGATTTTTGTTCACCCAAAAGTGCTCAACGCGCCTAAAGAAGTTTTCACTTCAAAAAATGTTTATTTTCGCATATTTTTTATCGACGGATAGCTAACTTGAGAGCTATAGTTAAATACTAATTACTAAGAGACACATTTGAATTATAAAGAAATAAATCTTGTAAACAAAATCTTGAAAATTTTAGATTTGTGTGAGAACTTCAGCTTTTTATATTTCTCCTGTGAAACCAGGTAAAGAAAGGCTAAATTAAAATCAGCAGGTAATTTATTTTTAGAATTCAAATGCGGGAAGAGGAAAAAACGGAACATGCTGTTATGTGTGTAGTAAAAGTAACTGATCTCAATGTACAGTTAAAGTTAAGAATTATTATATTTTATGATTTTTACCAATTAAATGGCAACCTGAAATTTATATTATATTTAAATTTCTTGTTCAAATGTTGGATGAATATAATATTTTTGATATTTTATCAACACTGAAAAAAAAAAAAATGTAGGAATACAGGAGATTTATAAAAATCCAGACGATTATCTTTTAATTAAACAAATTGAATAATTTTAAGAAAATCTTTATGTAATTGAATGTATATTATTTTCTTGAAATTTCTAACTATATCGGCAAAATATTGTATAAAAAAACTATATATATATATATATATATATATATATATATATATATATATAAGTAAATAAAAAAATAAACATACATATATGTATGTATTTATATGATATATTATTTTTTAGTTTAATTAAATATTTAAGTTTATATTTTAATTATCAAAACCCTTAGTATTGTAAGTGCAATGTATGTACCTGTTGTTAGTTTAATACTATAGCTATGGTTTGCGCAAATAAAAATAGAAATAAACGCAATCTTCTTAATTAATCGTTACATCGTATTAATTATCAAGTGTACTTCTTCGAGATGGATTAACTTTGTTATCTCAAAATAGCGATTCAATTTATCTTCTGATTGTCAAAAATAATTAATTAAGAATTATTAGGTTTTCTTGACATAACTTATTTCCTGATTATATGAAGAGATGAATTATTTTTTTATTAATATTTATTATCATATTTTAAATGTGAAACAATTAAGGTAAGCTATTTAAAATATGTATATATTAAATGAAAAATCATTTTATTATGCTCAATCTAAAAATTTCAAAGCAGATTTTTTTTCATTGTGTGACTTGTTTTTTTATTCTTTCATTACCTATTATGCAATAAAATGAACACAAAAAATAATTTTTAGACATTAATTTTCTCAATGTAGCTAATATAAGTACGAGTACTAAAGTTTTAAACTACTTTGCTTGATTTACATTAATTCAAGTCATATTTTTAGTTTTAACAATATTTATTTAAAATATATTAAGAATAATCTTCTAAATATTCTCGAAATTAAATTAAAATATGCATTATAACTCTAAGTTAAAAACTTAGAGTTTTAAACTTTAAACTTAAGTTTTAAACTTTTGTTTAAAAGTTCACATAAATTGGTGTGCGATTTTGATGATAAAAACTTATCGTTAAATGTTTATATCAAAATAGCTAAAGTTAACAAAGAACTTTTTATATAATACTTTCCACAGAATTTACGCCTTACATACCAATATTTACTGTTAGCCTTTGCTTAAATTACAGTTCATAAGAATACGATACTTTTCTAAATACGATGTATTCTGGTTGAGAAAAATTAATATTGTAGATTGTTTTAACATCTACATTGTATTAAGTTAAATTCATTAGTAACGATATACAGAACATTTCCTTTCGTGCTTTGGATGTTTTCTTTCTAACAGAGTAAAAACTAATATTCAGACAAACTAATTTTGCAAATATTTCAGTTATTTCAAGAATATTATAGTCTTGCACAATGAAGTTTTTGCATGAAAAACTGGCAAAAATCGAAAATTTATTTATGTTAAACTTTTCGCCAACTGACCTTTTCAAACACCTAATTCATATCTACGACAAAATCTTGTTAACTTAGAACCATTAAAATTTTACATAGCATCGCACGAGAGATTGTATCTGAATTATTCACAGGGATTCATTCTCAATGAATTCCTTTCTTGTATACATTAATTTAGTATCAACATTTTTAGTTTTCTTTTCTTTTCTTTCTTTCTTTCTTTTTTTTTTTTGTGCGTGAAATAAAAAATATTGTCGCTTAAGATAAATTGCGAATGCGTGTACATTTAAATGGATCATATTTAACGTAACTTGTTGTTAACGATATATATATATATATATTAAAGTAATTATATTAAAAAGTAATTGTTTTTCCTTTTTTTTTTTTTTTTTTTTTTTTTTTTGTAAAATGAAATATTTTCAAAAATTTCCGAAGAATTTATTATTTCTCCATCAAAATTAAGTTTACTTTTTCCTTACAATGATTGAAAAAGTTTCATTTTCTACCTCATGTTTAAGTTTTACTTTTTTTTTTCGTTTATAGCATACATTTTAGTTTTTTCAGGTTAAAAAAATGAAAATGTCCTATGTTAGACTTTTCAGTTATGTATACCACTCTATAGAAGCGTAATATGCGTCACTTGTATATTTTGGATATGTTGAGTAGGGTGGAATGTAAAATTGAAAATATGAAATATGAAACACTTATATGTGGAATAGTTGCCCATTACAAAGCCTATTTATAATACAAAGTTTTAGTTTAATCGAATGATGTCTTTGACTGGCGAAATAACTTTAAATATTTCGCCTAATTTTCCCGAGCTGGCTAAAACTTAACGTTGAAACTAAGAATAGTTGAAATTAAACTTTGAAAGAACTAAAAACTCAGCGAATAGTTAAATGACCTTGACAATTGTGGGATTAGGCCTTTTAATGTCCATTGCGCGCTTTCGTCGCGCATGCTCTTCAGTCTTCCCTCGTCGCGCATGTTTACTTTCTTGCTGAGTAATAGCATGGCGTACTTGGTCTATAAGGCGTCTTCATTTCGCGAAAAGAGGAAGAAAAAAGTGAAGCCGTTTTCTCCTGAGGTCTGCCCCAATTTCCCATGATTCAGCTGGCTTTTGTTTACGTTTCTACGCGATCGCGACGGTCGATCACTTTTCAATCGTATGATTGTTTATTACGTAAATATCTTCCGAGAGATACTATAAATATTAATTAACAAATATTTCACATGTCATTACGTTATTGAAATACTTTACGTGTATATTGTTCTAAGACAGAAAAAGAAAATATTAAAGAAATAATGAAAATGTTTTTGAAGCTTAATACGATGTTTAAACAATGGATTTACGAAAACTATGCACTTTGTGGGTTAATTTAAAAATAGCTAGATTTTATCAAATTTCAGTTATTGTCATTGATAATGAAACATGAAATTTTATAAATTGTTTCTCAATGCTTTTACATGCATTGAAAGGAATTAACTATTTAAAAAACTAACTTTTTTTGCTATTAAATTTAAAAATAAATTATAAATGCCTAATGTTTTCTTTTTGTATGTGATATATTTAAAGCAATTTTGATTGAAGCACTTTGATTCTAGCACCTGTTCCCATTGAAAACTATAGCAAAATACGGGCAGGCTTTGAATTTGGTGCAGGCTCGCGAGCGCCCTCTACAAATAAAATTGGCTTCACCTTTCCAAGGCAAATTAACACTCCTTGTAGATCAAGTACGCCATGGTAACAGTACCAACTGCGTTCTTTCTTTTGATTGGTGTTATTTCTGTTATTAGAGCCTTTCACTTAATTCGTGTTACGTGATTGCTATATTTTTGTTCATATTCAGCGTATTTCTCCTTATAATACGTTACTTAGGGTATTTGAAAGTGCTCCAGACTTGACCACAAGATTTATGACAACAGTCTGGTGCTCCTAAAACCTTTAAAGATAATATTTTACCTACGCATGCTGACGTTATATGATATTACTTATATGTATGGCAAATTTTTTTTTACAGAAAAGAAACAGGAACCTGTTTCTGCTTATCCGTGTTCCTGTTTATTAAAAGATCATAATTACTTAGGAAAAGGTTTCACTTCCTATTGTATCGGATCAACAAATGAAACATAAGGTAAGAGAATTCCATATAATATATATATATATCTATATATATCATAACATTAAGAAGACTTTGAAAAGAGAAGATGTACTAAATGTTTCGTAAAATGTTGTCTCTTTAAAAAAAAATGAGCTGAGGAAAATGAATTTCATATTTCATTATATAAATGCAAGGATTATCATACCTGTAATTGCAAATTTAAAATATCTATAATATATATATATATATATATACATATATATATATATATATACATATATATATATATATATACATATATATATATATATACATTTTTTTTTTTTTACTAAAGAATATTTCATAAAATAGTAATTGGGAATGTTGATACAAAAGTGTTCGAACACTAGCAAAAATTCCTATGTAAAAAAAGTACACTTCATACGGTTTTGTTAAATAAATCCTTGTCGAATCATGTTCTTACACTGACTAAGAACAGGATTCGACAAGGATTTACTTAACAAAACCGTATGAAGTGTACTTTTTTTATATAGGAACTTTTGCTAGTGTTCGGACACTTTTGTTACCGACTGTACTAAAGCTTGCAAACTGCGTGAATTGAAATTGAAACGGAAAGAAGAAAACAGCAGCAGGAAGAATTAAGAACGCTCAGCTTCAAGATAATAAAGAAAATACAGCTAATAGACTTTCTCCTTATATCATGGGGCAGATTGTGGATTGAGAATATCCAAATTCTTCAAATGAAATTGTAGATATTGTTTTTGAATACAAACAACTTGAAACGATAAACGTATTTTTGTGTCGAGATTAACCTTCAACTTCGTAAATGGGAATAAAATTTCCAAATGTAGCACAGGGTTCTGACAGTACTGGTGTGTCTGATAGATCAGCATCAATACTTATAAATGCTGCTCTAAAAGTTATGACAATAATTATGAATGAAGATTCTTTTAAAGCAGTAAATCGTAGCAAAATCAGAAAAGTAAGAATAAAATAAAAATTCACATAAAAAGGAAAAATGTGAGAAAACACTTTTTATTAGAATATGTGATATATAGGGTGATTATTATTAAAGTTACGATTTTAAAATGCTATATTTTTAAAACTACCCATCAGAGCAATTTCATATTTTACGAGAGCAGTCGTGAGGCAAAGAAATTTTGTTTGTCAAAGGAAAAAAAAAATTTCTAAAATGTTCTGTTAATTATCCGTAAAGTATTTGTTTCATGAAGCTCCTCTTTTTCTATTTTCAGTATCACTGTTTCCGCTGTAAACACGTATTCTTGTCTTTTTGGTAAAAGAAAAAAAAATGTAGTAAACCCTTGAAATCTATTGTTTCCTGCTATTCTATTGTGTTGCTAACAACATTCTTTTGTTTAATGAGTCCATGAAGGCGTTTCTCCTGACATTACCCTGACAGCACCATTTCTAGGAACATGTTAGAACTACATTTTTCCTCCGCCAAGCAAAATTGCATTGCCTCACGATTGCTCTGTTAAAATATCAAATCGCTCTGATGGGCAGTTTTAAAATTATAGCGTTTTGGAATCGTAACTTTAACTATAATCACCCTGTATTTTGACAGTTGCAAAGAAGAGACTTTCATTCAAATTAAGGAAACAAAAAGGAACAATAAGGTATTAATAGTATAACATGTTGTTTTATTTTCAGAATCTGTATCAAAATATCTTGGACGTGTTACTCCTATATCCTGCAGTTCTCATAGCATTAAAATAAGTGCATTAACCTTTTTAGAGAAACATGTTTATATTTCTATAGTACAAGCTATTCGTTGTGATGGAATAGAGGTCAATACAGACTCTAAAAACAGAGTATAAGACAAACTGAACTTCATATTGGACGTATGGTTTGTATGGACTTTGACATGGTTTGTATGTTTATTGCCTGTACGTCTTCTACTGCAATATTTCGACTGAAAAAGCACTGCTCGAAAAGGATAACGTGGAGAAATTGTGAAAAAAGCTAGAATCGTGTAAAAAGATGTCTGTAATAAACTTTTGTAACAGAGACTAACTTTGCCTGAGTTTGCCTTTATTGAATTTAACACAGATCAACGGTATTTCTATGAAAACTGTACTGAAATTTCAAACGGACATATTTCATTCGGTTTGTCTCAAAAGGATCCAGGAATAATTAGTGATTCCAGATTGCTAACAATTCTGCAAATATATATTTCAACAGTACACCCTTTGAAGAACTTGAAACATTTAACAAAATATGTTATTTATGTATACGCATGAGAGTGGCTTTACATTAAATCTAAATTATCCTGTAAGTATGACAGTCAACACTTTTACAACATAATAGAAAATTCTTGACTTCTGTCTGAAGAGCTAACATAGTAGGTCGAATATTACAGAGAAATGAGTATTTTCGTCATTCAGAAAACATTATATTGCCATTGCTGACTGACAATCTAAAACAAGTAAAAGATTTGGGACTTCAAAGAGTTTTAAAATGTAGAAAAATGACTAAACTCTATAACAGTGCTAGATAATTCAAGATTCCCATGATAAATTTTAATACAGACATTTTTATGTATTTAATTGATTGGAATTCATTTACAATTACTGAGCTCTCAGTTACAGCAACTATTTCTGATAATGAACTAAACCTGATGATTTTGGATGTTAATGAGGAAATACATAAGATATCCGGGTCATTCAAAAGCAATAGAGCGCTGTGGTAATTTAGTGACTGAAGAATCAGCAACTGTATGTGGTAACAACGACGCATGAGACAGATTAATAAGATCAACGATATCATCTACATTTGCATTACCCAAATTTAAAAATAAAAGTAAATATTGCGCAATTCTATAAGATAATTAACCTAAATATTTAAAGGCAAAATGTGGGAGGGGTGTGGAGCTCCATATGCAGCAACCAGAAACATCTATGTGGTGATTTCAAGGATGTCTTTACGGACGAAAACAAGCAAGGAGTTGCATGAAAAGTTCATAATTCTCCCAATTTTATACAAATTTCTACAGTAATTGACAGACAACGATTACGTCGTAGGAAGTTAAAATTTCACAAACATAATTACAGTTATAGGTGGCAATTATCCCGCATATAGACAAATAAATTGAGATAAACTTTTTTTTTTTCGAGCGTTTTTGCTCCACCCGAAAGTAGAGAGAGAGATACAAGTGAAGAATAGTCCCATATACCTTTAAGCCTCATAATTTCAATGTCTGTTTCAATATAAAAAATTCTTAAATATATATGTGGCTCGCGTTCTTCCACCAGTCAGCATTCTGCGATGCATCTGATGCCCGTCTGTGAACAATATGCGCAGCAGATGACTTTTGCAGTATCTGGCTGACAGTAGAGATAGCTAGACCTTCAAAGCGAAGACTTATTTAGTCGATCATCTTTGTGTTAGTGCTGTAATCGCCGAGCAAGAAGATGAGTCATAGTTAGCTCGTACTCTAGTTCTACAGTTTGGTATGGTACGCGAAGGTGTTTTACTAGATCTGCTAATGTATAGAGCTACTTCATGCGTGTTAAGCTATGGAATAAGCAATTCGCTGCTATTCAGTATATGTTTTTTATATAATCCTTCCTCGCATATTCTGTTCGTTTGTGTTTTGTCTGTACTTCAACAAATGTGATGTCATAGAATAAACTTCTATTCTTTGAATCCACCCCTAGACACCTTCTGCCTACTACACATAGCGCTGCATCCGATGCCCGACTGTGAACGAGATGCTGAGCAGAAGTTTTTTTGCAGTATCCGACTGACAGTAGAGAGAGTTAGATATTCAGCACAAAGGCTGATTGAGTCTTTCTTTCTGGTGTTAGCGCTGTGAGCGCCGAGTAAGAGGGTAGAGCCATGGTTGGCTCGTACTCTATTTCTACAGTTTGATATAACGCGCGTAAGTGCTTTACTTGACCTACTATTTCTTACCTAACTTTCAAAGGATACACGTTAAAGTTCCATGATATTTCGATCGTTTGTTGCCGAGATATCAAAGTTTTAATGACCCTACGGTTGATATTTTCAAAATGAGGGACAAAGCAGAATTTTATGAGTTGATTAATCATTGCTTTGTGATAGGCAAAAACATTGTTGAAATTTAGCAATGGCTTAACAGTTTCAACAGTCTTTTTGTCCATCAAAAAACAATGTTTAAACAACAAACGAAATTCAGCTTTGTCCCTCATTTTGAAAACATCAAATGTAGGGTCACTAAAACTTTGATATCTTAGTAACAAACGATTGAAATATCATGAAACTTTAACGTGTATCTTTCGAAAGTTAGGTTTACTTTACCCACAAAGAACCACACTTACACCACGGTCCTTGGAATCCTTCGGCTTGCGCATGCTGGTGATGTTGGGGTATCTAGGGTGTCGGGGTGTCGGAGCCTGAGGAGCTCCTGCTGGAGGGATTTTCAATACTATAAATTATATTGCATAATTTTCGGTTGGTTTGGGGTACAAACATTCTACTGCGCGCTGGTTTATTTAAAATTTTTGGATTTATTTTATTTTATTTTATTATATTTTTCTTTTTATTCATACACCAAGAGATTTTATACCGCATTTAATACACCATAGTATTATAAATTTTATCAGATTTTAATGCTTTATACATACATTGCTGTCACACAGCCCTCTGTCTTGAATTTAGTATCGTAAAAAATCGGGAGATGTAACGCATTTTTTTTTTTTTTTTTTTTTTTTATCATATTTTGTTAAAAGTTTTTATTGCCAACATTATTTTATCTTGATCTTAAATGCATATTGTCTAAATGAGGTCTGTGAATTTTGGGAGTTCTCGAAGGTAAATTGAACGTTTAATTTTAAACTACCAGTATATTTTAAGTGAACAAAATAATAAATTTTAATATACATAAAAACTCCTGTGTTATTAAAAAAGAGTGAAATAAAAATATATTATTTCGAGATATGCTTTAAGATGTTCATAACCAATGCTCTATTTTTTTTTTTTTATTAATAGAAATTTAGATATTTTAGGTTGTGCTATTTATTAATATGTGACCATATTATTAATGCTTCATAAAATAAAACTATTAATTTTACTATTCGAACGTAATTAGATATTGAATTTACATAATAACTAATAAAATATATTTAAAACATTTTTTTTTATTATATAGTTTAATCTTTTGAAGATGAAAACAAACATTATTCTTCCGTCATTTTTTAAAAATATTTTTTATCTGATCAGAGCGGAAATTTGTAAGGGAAAAAAAAAAAAAAAAAAAAAAAAAAAAAAAGGTTTAAATGCAGTTAAAGAATACAAAAGTCTGTTTTACTTTATAGAAACATCCATTTATTTTGAAAGTTTACAAGAAGCGGCTGAATGTTTATTTTTATTAGTGCTATAAAAGCGGACTTGACACAAGTTGGCATTAAAGGTCTGATAAATCCTGAAAGTGACATAAGGTTAAATGTCTTCAGCCTTGCTTATTGTGTAATTTTCAGATTACTCTCTTGATTTTTTATGTGGTGCTATTTCAAGTTGAAAATACCGGATGTCCCATAAATATTTTAAAAATTAATAAAATATGAAGGAATTGGAAGAATTAAATGCTCTTATCGAAAAAATTATTTTAGTGAAATCTATTTTTCTTTTATTCTTTTTCTTTGCAAAGATAGAAATTAATATTTTTGATGACAGGCAGTAAAATGCATAGAAAATAATCACGCATTTCCATGGAAAATTATATTCATTTACAAGCAGCAAATGTAAAAACATAAAACTATTTACCTATTTGCAAGGCATCACCACAAATTACTATGTGCAAACGAGTTACAACACCACTAAATGTAACATGTAGCGTATACGATTGGATTAAGAATAGTTTTCGTAGCGAATAGCGTCTTTTAACTATATGAGCTATTGCAAAACACTCAGAACTTATAACAACCCCAAACCAAAAAGATAAATAAGGTTAAGACTAGCGACCGAAGAAATCACTCATTTATACAGTAACGGCTAATTAATTGCTTTTCGGGGATAGTTCTTCCTTAACAGAATGTCTTGCTTTGGTTGTGAAGTGAGGAAGTGTCTCAACTTGCACGAACGTCCCTTTGTCAAGGGCATTATATTCCAGTTATTGTGGTATCACTTTCTCTCGCAGCAGTAGCAAGTAACGTTTTACAGTAATCAAAATTTTCTTCCAGCAAGTTTTTGCACAGCGCTCTTCAAGATAATAATAATAGTAGTAGTAGTATTAATAGATTATTATTATTAAATGTAAAATAAAATAATGTGCCTAATAATGGTCCCAGTTTATCCGTAAAAAGCAGTAATATGCAGTGAATGCAAGGACTCATCCGTAATCACCTGAATTTTTTCTTTTGTACAGATTCTACAGTTTTGAAGGTTAACTACTCCATGGGAAAAAAAAAAAAAAAAAAAAAAAAACAGCTCAATCTTTCAAAGAAGAAAAGAAAAAGCCTCCTTTTACGAGAATAAAATTTCGTAAAATGCATTCTCATTTAACAATTCAATGTTTTTTTTTATGATTTTTTAAATTATTTACAGACTTATGGTACACACAGTTTGCAAATAATTTGAAATTTATCGAAACGTTATAGTACTTCACATTTGTATTTATGCATTAAAAATAAAAATAAAATAGTATCATTTTAAAATTTTAGATAATATGCAGCTACACACACACACATATGTATGTATAAGAGACAGAGAGAGAAAGAGATGCATAACTGAATAAATGCAATTCCGTTTTTATGTACGATAATAGGTTAGCAGTTGATTTAATGTTTTATTATACTATGAGGATTTAGCAATTTATAAAAATTTATCAACAATTTAACATTTTGTTGCTTATATTCTTATAGCTGCTCTTAGTAAGTTGGAAATTTTAGGAATTGATTTAACATAATAGGTCCCAGAGTAAAATATTTATTGGAGACTCCATTATATCATACAATGAAAAATAACAAAAAAATTGAATATTTTAATGATAATTCTTTAATGACAATCATACATTTACAGGTAATAATTATGATTATTCAAATAAAGAACAATGAAAATGGTGCGATATCTTGACTGTGTTTATATAGATGTTTAAAGAATATTTATGTAAAATAGAAAAAAATTGAGGTGTACATATTATTTTTCTTTAGATATTTCCAAATTACGTTACATGGCGACCGTGGACAGTAATTATTAATCTATGTTATAGAAAGTGCAGTTTTTTTGTCATTAAATCATTCATTTAATCGTTTTAAAGTTGGATGTTTTGTAGGATTTTTTTACAAATAGATTTCTTTACGATTCACACATTTAGTCTGGAAAGTAATGTCAAAACACGAAGTGCGACGAAAGTTAAAACGAATTACATTTACTGGATAAATATTAAAATAACATCATAATGGTAACATCGTAACCGCCTTGTAATATGTTAAAAATTTTACTCCAACTTAATACTAAAAATATGAAATATGCAATTTATTTAGATATAAATAATTACTAAAGCTCTTCTTGGGATATTTTCTTTTTATTTAGAAGTCTATGTGATTTTTACAGAACAAGTGCAACTAATTCAATATAAATGTATAAGAGATATAACATAATACAAGAACAACATATAATTAAATAAAATGCTTGAAACTGACGTTGTATCATTCAGTTTTATTTAAAATGTTGTCTATTGAAAGTTGAGTGTTGGTAAATGAGTTCAACATTACGCTAGAGCTACGAAGTGCACAATTTGTGATCGTCTGAGATTAATCCGTAAGGGCAGTCTAGGAATATGCCATCAGACTTTTTGTATTCGTTTGACGGATGGCTTGCATGCTTCGGTTACACTCAAAGTAACTCGGTAATATTTATATATTTTTCTTACAATACGAAGTTAGGTTATTTAAAGAAAATATACACAAATACAACTGTAGATCATACGAATCAGTTAATGAAAATGAGTAATGAAACTATATTGTGTAAAGCATGATTTTTTTTTAAATAGAATTGATACGTATTTTGTAAATCAAATGGTTTACAACATGATACTGATAGTTTAAGTGAATAATGCGAGTATATTCATATCTACAAAATGTATTCTTTTGATTATGTGGTCATTTTTAAAATATCATTCTTGTAAATACAATACATTTTAAATAAAAATATAATGATATTATTTTAACAGATGTGTTTTTTTTGCATAGTGCGTGATCACTTCTATCTACATTCGAAGTTTGGAATTGAATTCTAAGAAAATATCTTGTACATATCTAAAAAAAGCAAGACGATGGATAAGGAGAGCAATTGTAGGAGACCAATACATTTAAAATATAAGACTGTTTTTTTTATGATTTTTTTTTACTTAAATTATGCAGAATTTTATATTTCCACAATTATTTTTATTTCTCCTTTTTTTTTTATTACTTGTATGCATGCACGATTTATGAAACTAACTAAAATATAAAAAAAAAAAAAAAAAAAAAAAACTCTTATTGGTGATAAATTGTCCAAAAGTTTGAAAAGAAAAAAAAATATATATATAAAGAAAAAAAAAAAAAAAAGAGAGAGAGAGAGAGAAATGCACGAGTTTCTGTCAGAAATGCATAATTTTCACATTAAATTATAAATTTCTAGTTTTATATATATATATACATTAATTATTATTAGAATTATTATTTAGATCACTTCAGTAATGTTTTTCAGTTTTTCATTTTATTTAATAAAAATATTTTGTCTAAAGATTTTAAGAATATGACTTCATTTTTTATTGTCGCTCTATTTGCAATTAAACTGCAATCTATGTACGAGACATATTTATTTTCACTAGCTTTCTTCTCCTATATTAGACCAAAATTGAAAATATTCTTTGAAAGATGAACGTCTATAAAATTATTTTAACTGAAACGGCAGTACAAAATACATTATGCAATTTATTATGTGTTTGTTATTCATCTTTTTCAACAATTTAAGAAACATACCTAACATAAAATTTACCAGGACGCTACTTAAGCCGAAATATATTTGTATATGTGCGTGTAGTAACTTTAATGCAAAAAGTATCTTTCCTCAGAATGAGTGTGTTTAAATTCTTGGAGTCAGTTCCAAAGAAGTTACTTACAATTATTTTAAGTGTGACCCATGGTCAAATATTTAACTTAATTCATTTTTTTTTCCTCTTTGCGGAGAACAAGCTAAATTCAGTAAACTGTTTTTTTTTTTTTTTTTTTTTTTTACTTAATTAGTAAAAATATTTTATAAAAAAAGAACAAAAAATGTAATACAAGATGTTTTTTCTTTTTAGTTTTAGTCTTTTAGATTATTTTCTTTAAAATGGTTACTTTTTTAAAAATAAATACGAAATACAAAAAAAAAATATTAATATAGACAACATATTTTACAGTTAAAATGTAATTATGTTTTGACACACTATTTGATGCACCAGTTGTTTCTCAATTAATTTTATAACAATAATAATAATAATTAAAAAAAAAAAAAAAAAAAAAAAAAAAACTTTTGAAAACTAAACGTTGAAAAACTAAAAGTTTTAAAACAATTTACACAAATAATTTTTAAAAAGTTCTTTTTTTTTTAACTAATTAAAAGCTCGAGTTCAAATTTCACCCGGATAATTATTATATATGTGCACATATGTATATATATATATATATATATATATATAAATTTTTTTGTAAAATTTATTTTGAAAAAAATAAAAATCGTTCGTCAGGCATGTATTTGCGCTTATAAACATTATAATGAAAATCATTGTGATCAAGCTTCTTTGTTACTTTCTGTATATTGCAAAAACATGCGAAAGGTATATATATATATATTTACTTTCCGAACACTATAGTGAGGAAAGTATTGTAATGTCAAAAATCCGAGTTTGAAATTTTGATGTTTCTATACGTTTCGAGGTCCCCCGAGTCCGTTTCCACTATTTTTACTTTGATGTATGTATGTGTGTGTGTATGTATGTGTGTATGTATGTGAGTGAACAAGCTAGCGTCTAAACGCTTTGTTCGAATAAGCTGAAAGTATGTACGTATATTGTAAGTCACCATAATACGAACCCTATAGATTTTGGTGAATCTAGCACTTATAGTTTTTTTTTTTTCTTTACAGGGGCACAAAGAAAACTTCTTTATCATTATGGCGTATGGTACCAAAATCTTAAAAGTGAGACAGCATCTAAACGCCTTATTTAATTAAGCAAAAAAATTTTTACACATATTGTAGCTCATAGATACTCAATCTGTATAGATATTGGAGAATCTAGCACTTATAGTTTTTTTACAGGGACACAAAGAAAAATTCTTTATCATTATGGCCTATGGGGCCAAATTTTTAAAAGTGTGATAGCGTCTAAACGCCTTATTAATCTGAGTAAAACATTTGTACACATGTTATAGGTCACAGTTGCACCAACTGTATAGATTTTGGCGAATTTAGCACTTAAAGTATTTTTACAGGGACACAAAGAAAAATTATTTATCATTATGGCGTATGGGACAAAATTTTAAAAAGTGCGATAGCATCTAAACGCTTTATTCAATTGAGCTCAAAATTTATATGAATATTATAAATCACTGTTGCACGAACTGTAAGCATTTTGGTGAATCTAGCATTTATAGGTTTTTACAGGGACACAATGAAAAATTCTTTATCATTATGATCTTATGGGCTCAAAGTTCAGTAGCGTTAAATAAAACATCGTGTAATATATGGAGAAAAATACTCAAACACTCTATTATGGTTTTCTCTGTTTTGTATGTTTAACAACTCCTATTTCTTAACTTTATCTACATAACTGTTAATTACTCAATGTTCGGAAAGTCGAGTGGAGTCACTTCAGATTTTTTTTTCATATCCCTTTTTCCATTTATGTACTTATAAACATCATTGATATTATTTAGGCAATACATTCGTACCTTCCAAACTTATATGTATATTTAAGTGTATACATATTTGTGTATATATATATATACACACACACACAAACGCAAACAGTTTTTCATAATATTCTCTATTTTTAATTTTGTTTTAAAAATCAACTTTACTTTTATTACAAAATAAAATATTTTCTTATTTAAATACAAAAACATATTTTCTTTAAGATTAATTATTTCTTTAATTAAATATCATTTTTAATGTTAAAGAGAAATCAGCATTAAAACAAAGTTAAGATTATACATTTTTTCTTCCATTACACGACTACCGTAGGTGATGGAAGCATTGTATTCGGTCCGAAAATTTAATAACGAGTTTTCACCTAATTTGTATGTTTTAATGTCTTCTGAGTCCAAAAAAGTAATTTTTTGCAATCGTTCTGTTTGTGTTTGTGTTTGTGTGTGTGTATATGCGTGAGAAATTTTCTGACTATCATATATCTGAAATTAATAAAGATAGGACCACGAAACTTCAGATTAGAGATAGGTCTGGTGTACAGATGAATTTTTATTTTTATTTTTTTATTTTTTTATTTATTTTTTGGTAGAAAATTGAAAAACCTGAAGTGATCTCTAAAATGACTCTAACGATTTTCTTCAAAGTTGCTATATAAACACTCCATTGGATGTCATTTCGTAGAAATTAGCTGGTTAGTTCAGAAAAATTGATAGACGTTCTATTTAAAAAGCCCAATTTCAGGTCTCGCAAGTGCATTCCGTTAAAAAACAGCAACAGTTTTTTGTTTTTTTTTTAACTCGCCATATTAACTCCTTTTTAGATTACTTTTGTATGTAATCATTGTTTTCTGGTCCACCATTGAGTATGCCAAGTTACGTAAAAGTTCGCATCTAAAAAACGGCTCTAATGATTTTCTTGGAAAATTTTACCTAACACCCTTTTTGATAGTCTTTGTAATGTAATACAGATATGCGGTTATTACAGGAAAATTAACAGTCATATTGATTAGGTAGCTCAGTTTTAGATCTCGAAAATTAATGTTTCAAAAAAATGGCTCAACCGATTTTTTTCCCTTCTTATTTTTAAATTCGCTATGAAAATCTGTTTTATATGCCTTTATAATTGTATCAGTATTCTCTTACCGGAAAATGTTTAGGTGTCTACTTTGTTAGGTCACTTTTACAGCTTCTGATCATATTTCTCCAAAATATATATAAATATATATATATAATACGCGTAATAGTAGGTAATTGAAGTCGTGTGGTTGTTTGACACCAAATTTGTTTGGAATAGTTTGGAAACAATATGATAAATATAAAATATTTACTCCTTCTTATCCGGAGCTTGAATTTAAAACCTGGAACGGCGAAGAAAATATTGTTGCTAAATAAATATGTATTTTCTTGTTTTAATAAAAGTGTAGGTAACAATTATTATCGACTTATATTGACCCTATAAATAAAATGTTGAAAATTTTTACCCTGTATAACGTTTCCGAAATCATGTTTTTTAATGCAAGCTTGATTTTCGTTTAATGGTAATTTTACAAATTGGTTCTTATTTTGTTAATCATAACTTGATATCATTAAGGGTAAGTAGAAATACGTGAATTTACTATAAATAATATTAGATTTTGTTTATTCAAAGCTTATTATCGAATGAAGTATAAGAAAAAAAAAAAAAACGAAAACAAAACAAAAAAAAAAAAATCTTGTGGTCTATATTGGTGTGAATTTGGTATTTTATTAAACGTTAAAAAAAAAAAAAAAAAAAAGTACATATTTAACACTTTTTTCTGGGGCATTTCTGGATATGATAGTTTTACAGTTACAAAAGACTTGTACATATTTACAAATAAATGTTAGTACAATTCTTCATTAACAAAAAATACTTTATGTTACTAAAACTGCAGTTACTTTTTAATAATTATTTATATTAAGCAATTTATTATAAATTTGTGAAAAAAAGGCATTTCAATTTAGTCACAACATATTTTGACGCATTCCAACAGAAACGTGAAATTTAACCGCTTTGGAGCTATGTAACTCTATACGGGGATAAATAGTTCTAGATCATGCTTTATAAAGCAGATCTGAGATTATTGGTTTTATTTTACGTTAATAGAAATCATTAATACAAAAAGGTGGCCTATATATATATATATATAGATAGATAGATAGATAGATAGATTTATTTAATATGAGTCGAAACAAATTTTGTAAAAAATTATAAAATAAATTAGTAAATTAAATTAAATTAAAAATTTATTAGAGAAACATGAACCATGCACTTCATTATGCACAGACGCGCCGACATTTAATTTATTGAGAGAACTTTTAGTACCCGCCTTCATTTTATACCAATTTATTTGTAGTGAATTTTTCTCCAATGATTAATTTTGATTAAATAAGAAGAATACTCTTCAAGATAAGTTGTAAGAGGTTAGGCTCTTCTTACTACGGCCGATCATATGCAGATAGACTAAAAATAATTTACACTATGTTTATATAATTTACACTGTGTGTATATATATCTTCATGGTTTTTAATATAAAAATTTTGTGATGCGTATTTTTATCATTTTTTTTTGCCTTTGCTATAGATAGATTCAAATCAGCCTGCAAATATATTCAAAGTACAAGCATGTTTTGTTGGTTTTACGTCACATAAAATTACGAAACGGATAAATTGACTACGTTGTGGGATTAGATTATAGGGTTGAACGACAGTCATACCATTGAAACTTTAATCTTCCGCAGAAAGGATAAATATAATAAGAAGTTGAATTATATTAACTGTATAATATTTTATGCTTAATTTAGTAAAGAAAGGCAAATAAATAAATAAATAAATAATGTTTGTATAAAACTTTAACTGAGATCTTCAAATAACCACTGAACTATAATATATTTTTAAATTGTAATTAATTTTCGCATCATGCGTATGTATGACAAAATCCCTAGACTGTGGATTCATGTGTAATAATAAAATTTATATTTTATTTAGTGACACTTTCGTTTTGCTATTTAATATATATATAATGTGTATATTCAGATATTATTAAAAAGAAAAAAGAAAAAAGAAAAAAAGGAAAAAAAAGAAAAAGGAAAGAAAATAAATACAAGAATACAATACGGAATTCTCCTTAATTTAAAAAACAAGCTAAATTTGTTTTATAGATATTCTTTAAAGTATTTTGTAAATATATCTGATGCATATTATCTGAACATATATTTATTATTTAGATTTACAGAACGTAAGTTACTTATAAATGTTTTTAAACACACAATTAGAGCACGAACTGGAATTATTTGCGATACAAGAATTGGATAACTGTTTATACATTACAAATCTAACATGATTAAGAATCTATGAAATTCTAATTCGGGTTTTGTTCTTTATAAGACAAATTCAGAAGTGCCAATCAAATATATATATACATTTTTTTTCTTATTAATAGACTTTTTCTGGCATATAATTTAAAAAATAAGCCTTTTTTTTTTTTTTTTTTTTTTTTTTTTTTTTTTTACAAACAATTTCGAAATATTTTTTAGAATTTCAAGTCAGCAGAAAAATTGTTACATATATATTTAATTTGATATTTTATGATAATTTTTAATTATAAAGAAAGCTGTTATTATTATTATTATTTTATATATATAAAATCGCATTTGCCAAGAAGAAAATTAACGCTTTTCACTAAAATGTATGTGAAATAAGAACATTATTATTTTTATTTTAATATTTATGAATTTACACAAGTTTAAGGCTGAAATTGTGTGTGACAAAAAATTGTAATACATGAAAATAAGCAGAGTATAATATTATAATCAGGAAACAAATATCGAGTTACTAATACTGTCACTATATACCTACTAATAATGTCACTTAATTCTCTTTTATTTAAAAAAAAAAAAATCTAAAAAAAAAAAAAAAATTTAGTGTCTCTTTTCACAAATTGTAATACAATACACTGCTAAAGTGTAAAGAAAACCCATTATTTCTAACGCATAAACAAAAAGTACTTAATTATAATATCAAGACCGATGTACGCAACATTAGCATTTCAATATTCATTAGAGTATAAAAACAATATATCATTAAAAATATATTAAATAAATGCTTTTGATAATAAAGTTTTATGTAAATGGTTGCTTTAGGAGAGGGGGGGGAATGTACACTAATTAAATTTTCATGTTTGTTGTTAAAAAAAAAAAAAAAAAAAAAAACTTGGTTATTTTGTAATTAGTTAGATCTGAATACAATATCCTTTTATTTTTCATGCGTGTTTCAAATGTTCATTAAGAACATTTTATAAAAAATAATTTAATATAATTCTTATCGCATCAAGTATATTTGAGACTGAGTATGCCTCAAATAAATAAGTCGATCCTTTAAAATTTTTCATTTAGTTTTCAAAAATTATGGTACGCATTTCTTATATATGTATATATATATTATAACGTTTTAATACATAAAATATGTTTTAGTAAAAAGACAAAGAAATAATGATGTGATACTTTTTTTTTTTTTTTTTTTTTTTTTTTTTTGCATTTAAAAATTATTTTATTTACTGTTTCCAAATTATTTTTTTATTTACAAGGTGCTATGGTAACCATATTATTTTAAAATGAATATAGGATTATTTATTTAAACTAATATGAATTTTTCCATGAATTCTTTCATACGAAACAATGTATATCTGGACGAAGTGTTCAGTTAGTTCTCTGCTATTACTTTAACAAATACATTACATATATATATCGATATATCAAAAACTTGTTATATCACCTATGTTAAATGTTTGAATGTTTTCTGTATTATTTTATGAATGAAGTTAGTATTTTTCATAAAATAAAATAATATCAATAAAGTAATCTAATACTTATTTGTGGAAAAGTTTTTAGATCTTGTTTCAAAGAAAAAGGTATTTTTTTTCCCCAAAAGGAATATTATTAATAAGATAAAATACCGGCTGTTTATAGTGAACATCCAGCTATACATAGCATACTGTACTGTAGTCAACTGTGTTGCAACCAAATTTGACGTATACATAATTCATGAGATGTGCGTAATAAAATTTAATGCAAAGCAATCAAAAATTTTCAATAAGAGATGTTTCGGATGGAAAAACGAAACACTTAGAAAAGGAAATAATTTCTTTGGACTGCATAAATAATAATGAACATCTATGCAGTCAATTTCGATCCATTGTGGTTTGTGCTGTTTCACAAATTTCCCATGTTTTTAGGTAAAACGAAGCCGGCTAAAATTGTCGAAGTACAATATTTGAGTACTTGAAATACATCTCATGAATTGTGAACGAATTAAATTTGGTGCCAATAATGGTTCCCCTTTTAGATGCAGGATTTCCCTTATAGCAAAAGCGGAATTATAATTCCCCTGTATTATCATAATTTTTAATAAACAAATATTTAGATTTTTGATAAATAAATGTTTAAAGTTCACAGTACACATGTATGTGATGATATTTTTTCTTCAAGGTGATATATTTTTCTAATATATTTTTCTGATGTATGATAGGATGCTTATCGAGGAGCAATTATTCAAAAAAAAATCACTGAAGTTTTGACAGAGAATAAGATTTTGTTACAAAAGTGAGCTTTAAACTCCACTTTCTCAATTTCCATCTCAGTTATTTTTCAGAAAACCTAGGGTATGTGAGTGAAGAGCAAGGAGAGTATATTAAACCTTCAAAAAAAATGGAAAAGAAGTAACTGGGACAATGGAATATTAACATGTTAGCAGATTATTGTTATATGTTGCATATACAGTGCTATTATTTGTGGACACAGACAATTAAAGAATAATGTGTAAATTATAGCACACTTTACTGTATTTTATGTACAAAAAGTTTCGAATCTGTTCTAACTTCTGTGCCAATTCTTTATATCCACATCCGTACATAGTGGGAAAAAAAAGAGTATCATTTGTGAATTCAGCGTATGCAAAAACATTAAAAACAGCCAGAACACTGAGAAAAAAAATGTACGATTTTACAGATCTATGTTTTTTATAACACCGGTTAATGTTTATATCAAATGTTGGTTTTAATAAATTTGTGATAAATACATATTTGCTTAAATATTACCAATAAAACCAATTAAGAATTCTTTGACACGTTTTCCTGATGTAAAACATAAAAATAGAGTATAAAATATACATTTAAATCCTTTAAATACATCCTATAAAAATGAATTTTGGCTTTAAATCAAGCCAAAAAATATAATGGTTAAAATTTCAACTAATATTATTTAGTTTTAATTATTCCATCGGATTTTTTTTTTTTTTTTAATTTTTTCTTCATCAAAATATTTACTGAAAGAATACGTTAATTAGTCTTTGATTTAATACATCCTTTTTAAATATTTTTATTTTTATACAATCACTGTAGATGGAAGTTGAAATTCTTTGCCGGGAATGTTCTTTTTTTCTTATATATTGACATTTTAATTAACAAAAGTCGTTTAATTTTCTGAAATTAAGATGCTTTCTAATAATGTGGCTTTTTTATTAAATAGTGCATTATTAAAGTAATTTTTCTGGCTTTCACTAACGGAGATCAAAAATATTTTCGGTAAGATATATAAGTTTACTGCTGTTATTATTATTGTTGTTATTATTATTATTATTCTAATTGAAAAGAGTTTAATCATGTTTTTATCTATCTATCTATTGTTATGAATTTGTAAATAATTGTAGTTATTGTTATGTAAAATCATTCAAAGAGGCTTAGTCAAGTAACAAAATCTTAATTTTTCGTATTTCTAGCTTATTTCCGCTTTAAAATAGCTTATTTCCCCTTAAAAACCCATTAAAAAACTTTAATAAGGCAGGTAATGGCTTTGGCGCCAAATCTGACCACTTTTGGGAGACTTTGGAGAGAAAATCCTTATTATAGATATACCAAATATCTAAACTCTAACTTGATGGCTGGGAACTTTCTGAAACTTTCTCCATTTTTCTACGCGGGTATTTAAGGAACTGAATTGCGCTAAATTGGTCAATTTTGCCAAGGCATTGATTACTGCGTAAAGAACACTGAGCCTCTTTGGGTTACAGCTTGTTGCTATGTGTTAATGCTACTTTACAGTTTATGTTGTTGATTTGATGCTGTCCGCTTCTATTTAAGCTGTGTTTTCAGATAATACCGAAGTCGATAATTGGTTCATAGACCAGTGATCTTCTAGAATTTTCTATTAATAAAATTTGAGCCTCTGCAAGATTCGCCTTTCATTCAGTGACAATTCACGAACCCAGATTAAGCAACAATTCTGGTGTCAGAAGTGGGATTCTCTGTTGAATGGTAATAACTAGAGTTATGGGGGAAGAAATGAAGAAACTTCTAGAAGGGTTAGCTGCCCATATGTGTGAAATGAAAAGAGGACAGGAAAAGATGGAAAATGGATTGATCGAAAAAAATGACCGAAGGGCAAATAGGGATTATGGAGAGGGAATAATTGTTTGAGTGAAGAAACGAATGCAGTACAAGAGAAGGGGGAAACCGGGTTGACTGAAAAAAATAAATCTAATCAAGATGAGATGCAGAAAGAACATTCACCAGCGACAAAAGTAATAAAGAGTAAATTATCAGTTCCGGAGAACAGAATCGATGTAATTGAAGAGAAAGATATGAAGATGGAAGAGATTTTTGAAGAGATAAATATAATGATAGGAGGTAGCTTTGAAAAGAAAATTATGAAGATACAAGAGAGCTTTGAAAAGAAAATTGTGAAAATGGATGAAAGCTTTGAAGGAAAAGTGAAAGAAAATTTTTATCAAGAGCTGAAACGAAGATTTTCTGAGATAGAAAGTAAATTTAAGAGAATAGATGAAGATCTAGAGAGAAAAGTGGAAAAAGAATGCAACACGGAAGTAATAAAGAAATTTGAGAAGAAGTTTGAAGAAAGATTAGGAAAAGAATTGCAAAAGAAGACCGGAGTCTGGAAGAAAAAATGGTATTCATGCCTCAGGAAGACGAAAAGAGAAATAAAAGAATACAGAATAAAGAATCACTTAAGCTATCTACCTACGATGGCAAATCATCTTGTTAAATATATAAGACACAGCTTTCCATCGTAGCAGAAGCTAATACCTGGGACTCTGTTGCCAAGACAGTCAATTTAGCAGCAGCATTTACGTGATGCCGCTGCTGACATAGTGTAAACTCTTTCCAAGGAACAGCGGTATGACTTCAACGCCCTAACAATAACTCTAGAGCTGCCATTTGAAGAAAAATGTTCTAAAGAATACAATCGTCTCCAGTTAATGACCCGTTACCAAAAAACTGTTGAAAGTTTACAAAATACGTCGGATATATAGAGGCTATCACACCTAGGTTTCTCAGACTGCCACGTTGAAACTCGTGATGATTTTGACCTCCAATACTTCATCGATGCCGTTCGATATCAAAAGACTTAAATTGTACTTACACACGCAAATGTCAATCACGTCGGGTCAGCTTTGGCATATCCATCAATAATTGTAGCTGCACATCAAGCCTCCCGTAAAGACCGCCACACCATAAAAGCAATCTCGTTAGTTGACTCACAAACTTAACTCAAGGAAGGGCAGAAAACATAATCGACATCACGAGGAAACTACGCAATTTGAAGAATAATGAAAAAGATAATAACCCGAAGATCAAGTGCTGGGGCTGTGGAAGAAGTGTACATGTGAAAAAGAGCTGTCGAATTCGACAGAGTAAGGAGAATAGCCAGATTTTGAAGTCGTTACAGGGAGACTAAGTACGGGTAATCTCGCGGGGCCGAAATTAGAGAGCCCCAATTTTCATTTTTCGTGCTTCTTTAATGAGTGGCTGCGATAATGAATTTTATGTTTATGGTCAAATTAACAACGCTTTCTTCCTTATGATTTTCGATACTGGTTCCAATGTAACCATTGTTAGAACGGATGTAGCATAGGGACGCAAGAAAAAAGTTATATGGCGCCACGCTGTGTTAAACTCCATACTGTGACCGGCGACGAAATTAAAATTCGAGAAAGAATGAACTTGACTATCCTAATTGGAAATGCCAGTTACCATCATATGGCATATGTGTCAGACATAAGTGATCCTCTAATCCTTGGACTAGATTTCTTGAGAAAATATAATTTCCAATTGGATTTTAAGAACAATGACTTGCATTCCAATTCAGAAGACATAACTGTTTAAAATTGGAAATCCAGATAATTCAACCAATTTGTTAGATAACAGCCAAATCTGAAATTTCCATCCATACACACAGAGACAATACATTCTTGGACATCTCCTAAAGAACAATACTTCCGCTACTGACTAGTTGAATACCCTTATCCAGACCAGAGGGGAGTTCTGGTGACTTCATATCTGTTTCACCTAACAAAAAACATTATTCCTGTGAGAGTCGCCAAAATCTGCGATGAAGACAAGACAGTGAAGAAGGATGAGGTGTTAGCGACCTACACTCTTCTTACATGCATTAATCGGCACACGCAATCAACTGAGTCAATGTCTCCTGAGATTTATCAATGAAATAACTCAGGACTGCAGATTTAATAAAAAAGCACCACAAAACTGGCGTTGTAAAAAATATTACATACAAACTTTGAATAAACACAATAAAATGCAATAAACTCCCAAAAATTGTTTCGGGTCGAAAAAACACATGACCCTTCATCAGGCGAATAAAGTAAGCACGAGTGCTGCAGTCAAAGCGGCAACGCGGCGTTGCCGCGTTGAAGGATGGTAATTGATGGTTAATTTGAAGGATGGTAATTTTTCGTAATACGCATTTTACTTGAAAAATCTCTATAAACAAGACATAATATATGAAATGGGAATACTTTAATTTGGAAAAGGTTAGAGTGACGTAACAGGCACTGAACAGGGACGTAATTTTATGATTTTTTTGTTTTATCATTTTATAAACGTAAATGGAACGATGATATTCTGTCACAATGTTGCATAGCTTTACATTTCAGAATCCGATATCGCAGATATAAAAGTGCTAATTATTAATTATAAATGAAACATCATTTTCTACTTTTGTCCTAATATTTTTATTTTTATTTTTTATTTACTTATTTATTAAGAATTTAGTGCAAAATTTTATATAATTACTTAAACAATTCTCCTATATAAAATTACGTAAATACGCAATCAATTTGAATCAATCTTTCTATTGCTTTTGTATATTTAGTTCCAAAATATTTTTCAACATTATTGTTTTTTATGTAATCTTAACAAATACCTGCCTAATGATAAATATTAATAAATTTGAAATGTTCTTTTTACTTATGTTTTATTTTATAAATTACTTAGCTTATTATTACGCATTGAAATTAATTTTTTTCAGTATTGCTTAGAAATTTAAAAAAAAAAAAAAATCAGTTTTTATTGCTAAAATATTTTGGAATACTTAATTGTTTATTACAGATGTATGCTTAATGGAAACTCAGAAATTATTATTATTATTATTTCTAAAACGGAGCTGCAGAGAAAAGAAATTTTATATATATTATTCCTCTGTAAATTTGTTGTGCATTCAATACAGAAAATTAGTAGTATTCCTAGTTTTCACAGTAGCAAATGAAATTTAATCCACTATATCTAAACTAGTATTTAAATAAAACAACGAAATTTCGTTTCAAATAAAATTAAGCAGAATTAAAACAAATAAAGTAAAGAAGATAAGATAAGACGAAGAAGATAAAGAAAAATAAAGTAAAATAAATAAGTTCTTGACCGATTTTTAAACAAAAACAAATACGTACACATCACTTTAAAAGATAAAAGTGTAATACATGACCAGAAATTCGAATATTAGAAATTACAGCCAGAAATTAGAAACGTTGGAGGATGGTAATTTTTCGTAATACGCATTTTAGTTAATAGACCTCTATAAATAAGACACAATATATCAAATAAACCGATGCGTGAATATGTATAATTTCATACAACACAAAAATTCATTCTTTGTTCCTTTTATATCTTTATTGCAATGTAATTTACATAGAACAGTAATAAAACAGTTGTGTCATAAAACTTTTTCTTCGGTAAAGGACTAAAAATGAAACAATAAATTTCATCAGTATATTAAAATAAAATAGTCCAATGGGAATAGCTTTAGTAGTTATAAGGGAAAGCTGTCCCAATAGATTCCTTGCATTATGTTCAAATTGGTTGTTCATCATTATTCAAACCCACGGGTTTATAAACTTATTACTTTCATTACAAAAGTCATGACTCTAAAAGATCTGTAAAGAAGTGTAATTAAGAAGTGCATCATACTTTTATTCAGTAAACCGATCGGAGGAGCAACTGAAATGTGAATATATTCTCTCTGAGAAATTATTATGCATTGTTTTAATTAACAAACATATTTCTTAAATAGTGTACTTTTATTTTCAAAAAATGCGGATTTTAATGAATAAATAAAAAGGACTCCATTAGTTCTATTAAAAATATGATTATTGGGAAGGAAAAGATAATAAAAATATTGTAATTATTTAGATGAGTTACTGCACGGTTTAGAAGAAAAAATCCGGTAAGTATTTTAATTCTATTTAATTCTCTTATGAATATGTGTTTTTTGTATAAAGATAAAATATATTCAGTATACGAAAAAAAAAAAAAAAAAAAAACTTTATTTTTTAAAATGCCAAACTTAATTTAAAAATTGAAAGTGTATTATAAAATGAATTAAAAATTTGAAAATATTACAATGAGCGAATTTGTTTAATATAAAAGAAATTGATACACAAAATATAAGCATTATTTACCAATAAGACATTCAGATAAAACTAACAATTTAAGTATGAATCAGGTAAATTTCTATTGAAACCAAACCAAGCTTAAATTACAGACCATGGTCGAAAACATAGGGTACAGTACAAATTTGCTGCAACAACCCCCATGGGGGCAAGATATGACACCCTAATAGTTCTAGTTATTTCTATAAAAACCAACAAAACACACAGCGTAGTAAGAACGTCGAGTATTCCAATTAATAAAGTACTGACCATGAATTTAAGAACTATATATTTTTAATTTTTTAATTATACAAAAGAAAGTCATGTTTAAAGCTAAGAATATAGTTTCTAATTTATAACAATTATGATTAAAATAGAAAAATCATGAAACAATAAGTATTTTTATTGTTCATCGCGAACATTTTGTTAAATATTTGCCTTTTCGTCGAGATTACTAGATTTGTAAAATTCATATTTACCCAGATTTTGAATTTGTTGAAATGTAAACTAATTATAAATTAGTAAAATTATTTTGAGAAAATTTGTCATTGTGTTCAATATTATCATCAGTTTTTTCGACACCACGAAATTTGACGGTTGTTTAATGAAAGTATTTGAAATAAAAGTTAAATGCGACGTCGAATAGTTAAGCAACAGGTGTTGTTCATTCAGGATTTTTCAAGCAAAAAATTGCATGAATAAATAATTCAGTTAAGAGCAGACGATTGACTCTTGCTATTAATGTCGTTGTTAAGAAATAGTAATTAAAAATTTGCATAAAACATAATCATTTACAAAATTTTATTTGAATGTAATAATTAACAAAATCTTTCCAAAATGTAATAGAAAATTATTTCCCGTTAAATAATTAATTTCTTTAAATTTAATAAATAAATAAATAAATAGGTTATAAATTATAAAAATATATTAAATTGTCCGCGCTGGAAAAAAAAAAAAAAAAAAGCTTGTTTTAATATAATTAATATTTTCTCTTAAAAAATGATTTAATTTAATTAAAAATGTAAAAAATAAATATTTCAGTTGAAATAAAAAAACAAAACACAAAACGCCCTTGCCAGGACTCGGTCCCATGACCTCCGTATCAGAAGTCACGTTCGCTACCACTACACCAACCGTTCTTATTACGGTGTGTGTTTCGTTGGCTTTTATAGAAATAACTAAAACTATTAGGGGGCCATATCTCGCCCCCATGGGGGTTGTTGCAGCAAATTTGTACTATACCCAATGTTTTCGACCATGCTCTTTAATTGAAGCTTGGTTTGTTTTCAATAGCAATTTTACTGATTCATACTTCCCTTGTAAGAGGTTATACATGAACTACAAAGAAAACGAATAATAAAGTAAATAATAAACACTTTTAAATTTAAGACTCTGTAAAAAATCTTTAATAAATTCATTTCATAATATTTCAAGGGCTATTTATGTTACAAAGCTGGAAATTCGGGTATCGCAATAGTGTAGTAACAAAATAGTGGAGAGCATTTTTAGTCGTTGGAATATTATATTGCCTGTAGTAATAAAAAAAGAAATAATAAAAATATAAAATACTAAAAAAAAAGTTTATCTTTACTCTCATTTTAATGTTGATGATTAAATTCTTAAAATAACGCAACTGTAGTTCTTATAGTTGCGTTAATAATATTAATAATAATAATAATTCTATGGCATGTTAGTAACTTTGTAAAAAAGAATACACATCAAGGAGTTACCAATGAGAAAATATTATCACAGTTCCTAACAAATTTTGTGATTTCTAGTAATGAAATTAAATTCATAAGTAGATTTACAACAACTTAAATATTTGGATAAGATGTGAAATAAAAGTAAATGCAAAGATTGATTTATAATTATTTAATAGAAATGCTTTTACATGAAATGTCGGTGGAGATTTGTTATCTGTTTTAAAGAGAAATTCAATACATAACATTATAAAATTCATTGTTTATAATAGCAATTAATGCCTCAAAACATATATTTAAAAACAAGACTCCCTTAATGAAAAAGCACCACAAAACTGGCGTTGTAAAAAATATTACTTACAAACTTTGAATAAACATCATAAAATGGAATAAACTCGCAACAATTGTTTCGGGTCGAAAAAACACACGACCCTTCATCAGGCGAATAATGTAAGTACGAGTGCTGCAGTCAAAGCGGCAACGCACCTGCAGCACTCGTGCCGCTTTGACTGCAACACTCGTGCTTACTTTATTCGCCTGATGAAGGGTCGTGGGTTTTTTCGACCCGAAACAATTGTTGCAAGTTTATTGCATTTTATGGTGTTTATTATAAGATTCCCTCAAAACTGAATATCAATTAAAAGTTAAACTTGAAGGTATAGTAGAAAATGTAAATAAAAATTATCTGCATTTTTCAAAACCAAGCAGTCACGAAATATTTAATGGTAATAATAATGTCTTTTATTGGCAGAAATCTAAGAAGAATATTGATGCAATTAGTTGAAAAAAAGCATGGCATACATATTATAGTTTGAGAGGGAGAAAGAGAGAGAGAGAGAATATTCGGTTTTTATATATTTCTTGAACTACAGCGAAATTTCACATAAAAAATACGTTTTAATAATTTTATAAAGCTGAAATTTGTTTATTATTTTATAGATTTTATCTTTCAAAAAACTGTATGTATTTCCATAAGTGTATGACTTATAGTTTTTTAGTGAGATACATCAAATAATTCTTTACTTTACGGCCTGTGAATTCAAAGTATTTCAAGTTTATTTTAGTATTTCTATATTATTTACTTTCAAATGAAACAGATATATGTTAAATTGTTTGGTTTAGATTTTGACATTTTAGGAAAAAGTCCGTATGACATATTAATGCTATCATATACATGAAAATATGAGGGAATTTGTGCATATTATATCCTATGTTACTATCTTATCTGAAAAAAGGTTTAATTACTTAAACTAAAGTGAAAATAGCATATATTTTAGAATTAGGCAATATCATCAAGGTTCCTTGGAACTGAGCTCTTAAATAACCAAGGCCTTTTCTATGGGTGTATTTAAAATTCGTATATTATGGTGCATTGCGGAAATATATGGATTTAGGAATAAATGCCGAAAAAACCTATTATAGTTCTAACTCTCGTTTATTTACCAAATTATTTACAACTTCGAATTAGTTTATACGCTAGAAAACCAAAAAAATATGTAATATAGGAAACTGCAGCAGACGAATTCTTGTAATTGTAACTTTTTAGAGATAAACATGTAATGAATAGATTTTTTAAGTTAATAGAAGAATTCTAAATAACTCTTAATATATTATTTTTACTAGGTATCCTTAATTTTGAGTTCATATATTTCCAGGGCCAAATTATATGTTGATTAATAAAAATGTAGGTAAATTAATATTATAAATTCATATTACCACTTAGATTTCAATAAAAATAATATGTTTTATTTAATTTTTAAGAATACTTCATTTATTTTTAGGATTATATATTCCTCACAAATCTATTTATCGAAAAAAAAGAAGCGTTTAATATTTATTATATTATATTATACATATTCTACTAATTCGCATAGTGAGAAGTAATATGGAGTTTTTTCATAAAAATATGAATATTCAAAATATTTTGATTTTACTAAGCTTAATGTATATATTTTTTAGTTTATTAAAATATGTTATATATATATATATATATATATATATATATATATATATATATATACTGTTTTTTTTTTTTTTTTTTTTATATATATAAAATACTAATTAGAATTATGGTAAAAACGTATATAACATTATATAGAAAATATGAAACAATAGTTATAAAAAATATACCATTTTAATAGAAAACAATATATATATATATATATATACATTAAAAAATTAATGAAGATTTGAAATGTTTAAAATAAAACACCTCATAGAAAATAAGTGATTTCTATTTATAATATATGCATGAAATTACATTTTAATAAAATAATTCTGCCTACAAAACCTTCAATATAAAGCTTAACTAAAATTATATAAAAACTTCTGTCCTATTATGTAAAGCTTGACATACGTTATTATTGGGAATTTCTAGATATCTGGGAGATCTTTGTAAGGGAAAATTAAATTCAATAAAATATTTTGAAAGGAAAATAAAGTGAAAAATTTAAAACCAATGAGAAATATTCAATAATTCAATTTTACATATTGCGATTCAATAAGCTTTAATTTATAATCACACATGACTAATTATTTCGGACAATGCCTTTTACGCTAAGTTAGTTTTCATTATCTTGAAATATTCGCATTCATCAAAGTATTGCCATTAAACAACATATTTCCATTTATATTGTTAATTGATATAAATCGAACACCTGATGAATAGTTTAACAATATTTTTTAAAATATTCTTTTGCGGAAAGGTAATAGAGGTTATACAAACTAATTTATTAATTTATATTTGAGCTTAAGCGATTATTTTATTATAATTCAATAACTGTTGCATGTTTATATTCTTTTGTAAATTGCACATTTAGCAAATTCTATTATACATCTTAATATATGCATGTATGATTGAACTAACCAGAACTAACTCTTTATACTCGACGAGAATAACACGATAAATCATTATGCATTGACACGTAGTAAAAATTGGAAAAATGAGCTTTTCGGGAGATGTTTGGCTTAAAATTTACAAATAACTTTTGGAATTTAGCATTCAGAAAATGACGGAAAAATTGGCTGAAATGAAAGTTGTGTGAAGTGTTGTAGTAAATAATAGCACCATAACATATGTATTTCGTGCTTACCACTGTTACGAATTTGTAAATAATTGCAGTTATTTTAAGGTAATTTCATTCAAAGGGTCTTAGTTAGGTTATAAAATGATAATTTTCTGAATTTCTTGCATTTCTAGTTTGCTTTGGCGTTAAATCTCATTTTCCTTCAAAAACACGTTCAAAAGCTTCATAAGGACTGGTATTGGCCTTGATGACGAACTTGACGATATTATTACTCCTTGGCGACATTATTTTTGGCATGAAAATCCTTATTATCGATATATCGATTATTTAAGCTCTAATTCGATTATTTTGGAAGTTACTGGGGAATTTTGGATTTATAGGACGCTATAAAAGGAATCCTGTTCCGACCACTCATATTCAGTTTTCACGCCAAGTGTCTTGATATGAATAGCTTCCTGACTGGGCCTCTGCTATGGTTTAAGTACAGCCTATTGCTGTGTGTTAATTCTATGGTGCAAATTATGCTGTATTTTTTATGCTGTCAGCTGTTATTTAAGCTGTGATTTCTAGTAAAACTGAAGTTGATACTTGTTTGACAAACCTGTAACCTTCTAAAATTTCTTGTAAATAAACTTTTAACCCGTTAGTAGTCGCTAGTTGGTCGATTTGCCGCCCATCTTTCAGTGTTAACAGATTATTTTATTCAATAACCAACAAAAATTTTTAGAAATGGCATTTGATATACATAAGACGCTAATAAAATCGAAGAAACGTTGATCACATCACTTCTTAAAATTATTGGTGACAGTTAAATAAAAAGTCGCAATCTGTAATAGATGGCGCTGTCTATAGCGACTACTAACGGGTTAAGCCTCTGCAAGAGTACCTCTTACAAGGAAACATTCAAAAGATCTCGTCTTCAAAAAATATTGAAAATAATACATGTGATTATATACTTCATAAAACACTAGATAGTAAAAAAAAAAAAAAAAAAAAATCAACTGAAATGAATTACAGCGACCTCAAAAATTTATAAAAATTAAGCATATTTGGCGATTTCACACAGTTAGGCGAATGATTATTAATACTTAGCGGAGAAGCAGAGCACGGTTCTGTTCGTAGTCGGCAATCTCGGTGCTAGCAAACTTATTGCCTGACAGCGCTAAATCGCCAAATATGCATAATTAAAAAAAAAAAAATTGTAGTTGCTGTAATTCATTTTACCTGATATTTTTTTCACTCACTGGTGTTTTATGAAGAGTAGAATCACATATATTTTTTCAATATTTTTTAAAGACGACACGTTTTGAAGAAAATTTTAATAGCACATTTAAGAGGATTTGTTTACTGCCTTTATTAACACTTTCCAACAAGGTTGGAAAGTGTTAATGACTTCGGTTTGTCTGTCTGTCTGTCTGTCCGTCTGTCTGTGTCTCTGTCCGCGATCCAACTCCCGTAAATATTTATGGAATTTCTTGAAATTCATATATGTTATTCAAGTTCACTATCGGATGTTCTCTATTGAAAATGGAGTTTATGCCTCTACTGGTTTGTGTACAGGGACACCTGAAAATATTTCAAAGCATTGTGTTCTATAGGAGCTATTTCTATAAACATATTTTCATACCCTTACTGAACACAAATATTAATGAAATTGGAATATGTTATTCAAGTTCATTATCAAATGTTTCTTGTTAAAATGGAGTAAATACCACAACTGGTTTGTGTACAGGGACACTCAAGAGTATTCCAAAGCATTACGTTCTATGAGAGAGATTTCTAAAAGCCAGATTTTAATAGCTTTACTTTAAACCAAAATTTATGAAATTGAAATGTGTTATTTATGTGCGCAAAAGAATGCTTTGCATGGAATATAGCATGAATAGGATTAGCTTTACAGGGTGACACAAAAATATTGAGTTAAATAAAGAGCTATTAATAAAATGATTTTAAAATCAATTAGACTATCTGTATATTTTTCAGTCCTTCTGTCTGTTGTGTGATAAGGTAGGCAAAGAATATCAAATGTTATACGATACAAGAATTACGTACAGTTGGAAAGTGTTACTAATCAATGCGTACTGCATGATTTTTCTTTCTTGTTTTACATTACGTTTTAAAAGTTTATAAAAGGTTTGATAAATATTTCTTTGTATTACTATTTTTCTTTTACACTGATAGCTTTATCGGTGTATACTTTTTAAAACGGTTTTAATTTAATAAACTCCTGTGAGTAAAATATATTTGTAGAATAATTTTCGAATAGTGTTAACTAAATAAACTGTTATAAAATTTATAGCTTTAAAGAACGAACTAAAAAAGGATTTTTTTTTCATTCTGCTTATTTCTTTTCCTTTTACTCATTTATTGATTGTCACAAACTGACAAATACTGCCGATAATATTTTATTGTAGAATATTTTCTCTTACATCTTTACTCTACGTTAACAATATATGGTGATTGATTGACATTGCCATGAAATATCGATAAAGCTTATAAATATAAAGCCCATTGATAGATAGATGAATATATTTGCTTGTTTCTATGTTTTATCGTTTTAGATAAAGAAATATATTAATAACATATATAGACCAATTGTTCCATCAGCTAATATCTGCTGGTTACACACACGTGCACGCACACACATATATAATGTATGAAAATATATAATATAGAACACTTATAAATATATGATATAGAACGTATATATGTATAGAACACAGGTATATATATATATATATATATATATATATATATTGATATTGATATCATTACTCAATTTAATTTGGACTTCATATACAAAATCTCTATTGATTATAATAAACCTGTGGAATTTTTTAATGAGCTGAAATTTAAGGTACTTGATGAATTCAAACTTGATTTAGATTATAATATGTACCATCTTTCACATATCAAGTACTATAATTTCAAAGAAATTAATTCAGCATTTCTGGATTTACAATCTAAATTTATTATTACTTATGTTGACAAGGCGGCTAATAACTATGCAATTATTTGCAAAAAGTATTATAAACAACTTCTTTTTGATACTATGGTATTATTTTTGTTTAGATTACTGATAATATAGAAATTAAAAATAGGCATATTTTTAATTATTACAATTTACTAAATACTAAGAATAATAACAATATTTATCCTTATTTAGTTGTAATTCAAAAATTTCATAAAGATCTTATCAATTTTCGTACTGTTACTGTTGCCTGTGACTCCTACACTTGTAATGCAAATGTTATGTTGTTAAATATACTTAAAAAATTACATAGTTATATGTAATTAATAAGAATAATCTTTGTATAAAAAATAGTTTTTAGCTCAAATATAAAATTAAAAAACATATTATTACTGGTATTAAAACTGTTGATTTCAACTACCGTTTAATAATATAGTTATTAAAGTTATGTTTGATATTATAAATAAACTTTTGTTGAAAATCTTTAGTTTCTAGATCTAAATAATAACATAACTGTTTCAGCTTTGAAAATTCTGACTACTATTATCCTATATCATAACTATATTTTATTCAATTCTTTATAAACAACGTTTAGGTTTGCCACAAGGTGGTATTGCCTCTAGTATGGTAGCTGATCTATATTTATGTAATATGTGCGAGACATTGAATGTACTAACTTTAGATTACTAAAATACATGGATGATATAATTATATTATATTTAGATAAACGTAACACATATAAAGATTTTCCTGTTGATTATCCTCAAAATATAGCTCTTAGAAGCGCTGATTTGGAATCTAATGTAACTAATTTCTTAGGTTTGAAAATTATTCTTAATCATAATAGCAAATTGGAATTTGACTTTTATAATAAACATAAAGATGTCCCCTTTAAAGTTTTTTTTTTTTTTTTTACACATTTTAAAACATGTTTACGTAAATCTGTTTTTGTTAATATTCTTCTTAATTTTAATCTACGATGAAAAGATTTAGTGTCTGGTAATTATAAAAACATACAATTTAGATTTTATAAAAAATTAGCATTTATTAATGGTTATCCCAAACATTTAATTAAAAAATTCTTTTAAATGGATTCTTATTCCAAAATAAATTTTATTTTAGGTCTAGAAATTAAAATACGAATACGTACTTTGAATCAGGTGTCGTTACAGTGTTAGTTTAGTATGATTATTCCAATGGTATTTCAACATAATTAAATTTATAATGCCTTCATACATATGTATATATATATATTAATTCTGTTCATATTACATTTGCAAGTGGCAGCACTATTCAAGTTACTATTCTAAAACCCTGAATCCTAAATTAAGGATTTTAAATTTGAATTAGTTTGTGACAACTCTTTACATGCTCCATGATTCCTTGCCATTACTGTACTGTAATTAACTCTACTTTTAATGGCTATCTGTTTCTTAAATGTTACACGTGACACATTCATTTCTTAAATATTTTTGTTGCTTATTTCTTGGTTATATCATTTGTGATTATTGATGCATAATTACAAAATTTTATTGGTGTTTTTTCATTCATAATTTTTAAATAAGTTTATTGGTTTCTCATATGTTTTGGTGAGTTTATTCTGATATTTTTTTATTATTATTATTTTGGCTCCAATGAATTTTTCGGGCCATAGCACAAAGAAATACTTAGCTTTTGCTATCTTTGTGACAGAAAAACTATTTATTTAGCATGTTTGTATTATACCAGGCCCTTGATAAAGTTAGAATATCTTTGTTTTGATCATATTAATTGTTTGAATACTGATAATTATTTAATCATCTTTAAATTCCAACTGCACGTACTGATAATATTTAATAACCTTTATATTTATTTTGTACGTTCTGATAAACTATCTATCTATCTATCTATCTATCCACCTATATATTTATATATATATATACAAATGATACATCAAAAGGTTATATTCTTGCTGTAATTAAAGATTTTACTGATAATATTTAATAACCTTTATATTTATTTTGTACGTTCTGATAATCTATCTATTTATCTATTTAGCTGTCCATCTATATATATATATATATATATATATATATATATATATATATATATATATATATATATATATATATATATACAAGTGTTACATAAGAAGCTTATGTTCTTGCTGTAATTAAAAATTTTGTTTCTATACAAATTAAAAAAGTATATATATATATAAGATAAAGTTTAAATATAGGAGGGAGTAAAACTTGAATTATTAAATAGATAGAACTAGAACAGAGTTTTTACAAACCAATGCGCAAATGAAGCAAAAGTAAATATAAAACTATAATAAATAAGTAAATTAATTAAAGCCAGATGAAAAAATAATCCCAAAACACATGAGGGCCTTCATCAGGAGAGCTCCCCCATGTAGGGAAAGGAAAATGAGAATTTTCTGACGAAACGTTGGTAATTTTACCAAGTAACACGTTTCTAGCCCCCAATTTCTCACAGATGAAAGCAAGACCATACAGCAAAAGAATTTTAATTAATACAAAGCATAAAAAGCAATGAAATTTAGAGATCAAGTATAAGTTACTTTTTACGCTTTGTATTAATTAAAATTCGTTTGCTGTATGGTCTTGCTTTCATCTGTGAGATGTTGGGGGCTAGAAATGTGTTATTTGGTTAAATTACCAACGTTTCGTCCGAAAATTATCATTTTCCTTTCCCTACATCGGGGAATTCCCCTGATGAAGGCCCTCATGTGTTTTGGGATTAATTTTTCATCTGGCTTTAATTATTTTACACACACACATATATATATATATATATATATATATATATATATATATATATATATATATATATATATAGAAGCTAATAGGACTATATATATAGATAGATTGAAGCTAATATAACTAAAACCTATAAATTTATCGAACACAGAAGCAAGATTCGCCTTCACTTGAATTGTATTTATACCTAAAACCACTAAAATTCTTCAATGTTTGAACGTCAAAGATAAAAGCTGAACAGCAGACAGCTGTTTCGGTAGCATTTAGCTTACCGTCTTCAATACATAAAAAATAAAAAGAAGTATTCCTATATATAGGAAAAGAATCGAATTCTGATCAACTAATAGAATTACGCAGGAGATAGGTGGATTGGCGAATAGGAAATTTAAAAACAGTTGTTGAGTAAAACGTAGAAGAAATTAAAAAAAAAAAAAAAAAAAAAAAAGTTAGACTACATGTAATATGTTCAACAGTCAGACACATTGGGTACAGAGAAATCACAATTAATATATATATATTTTTTAAGATTCTTATAGATGTAAAAGCTTCAAAGAAATCGAGCTTGTTAGAAGATTTGAGTCTGTAAATTATTTCAGCTGAATCAAATTTAAAATTATGATGTTTCTCAAAGCAATGCTAAAATTGACCGATTTGTTTGCTTTTTATTTACGGACTTAACTAATATGTTATTTTAGACGGAATTTAAGACTGCGTTTAGTTTGACCACTGTACAATGAACCACTTTGAGGAAAAATAATATAATTGCCCAAAGAACTATACACATCTATAGGATCTTTCACTGAAAAAATGATGAGTTTAAGTGAAAAAAATATTTTAAAGTCATATTGTTTGAGAAGTTTGTCTGTGACATGAGTTGATTTAGGAAAACAGAGAAAACGTTACAAATATTAGAAGAGACCGGTTCTGTAGAAAGTACGAGAAAACTGCAATTCCTGAACGGCTATTCGATAAGCGTGAAAATGTTATCACCGTAACGGTTTAATTTTTTTTTTCAAGAGCGCACCCTAGATAGCCTGTAAGCTTCTGAAAAGGGGTCATTCTCGCATTTTAAAGGATTGCTCTATAAAGGTTTACGACGTATACCATATGTCAAGAGTTTTATAAAGTTGAAAGAAAAACGTTCTGTACAAATCCTTTCCACAATAATCAAATTGAAAAGTTTTACGAAATTTACCTTTTGACAAGGCAAACGTACATACTGTATATTTAAGGTTTACAGGAGTACCATAAAAAATATAGTCAAATTTATTTGTCAATGCATTATACTAAAACAAAATATCTTGTAGCACCCGATAATATTATTATACTTAACGTTTCAGGGAGTACCATAAAAAAAAAAAAAAAAAAAAAAAAAAACAAGAATGAGCTATGATACTACATACTTCGACTAATATGCATGTGCAACAATATTCAAAGGTTTTTTACTTATTACTAATAAATACTAGTCCACAAGTGCATAATTATTATTTTTGAATAAGTTCGTTGGATGACACAAGAACAAGATCGACAGTTTGAACAGTATTATAATCAGTAGGGAAATTTTTCAACTAATTTTATTTCAGCAAGTTTTGTAATAAATAAATATGTATTTAATATTACTGTAATGAGTAATGTGTTAAAATTTCAGCTTAATGAATTACTATGAATGTACTAAATTATTACGATCAAAATAGATTTTAATTAAAATACATTTTTCTAATTTCTGTGGATTTAAATATAATTAATAAACAATACACAATAATTAAAAACAATACTTTTAAAATAACACTGCGCTGCAGAAACAGTTTTTTTCGAGCCCTAATAATATATTTGCTGATTCTTATATAAAATGACCTCCTGAATACGAATATGAATCCCACTTTGCCCAGTCACCCGCCGTTTTCTAAGAACACCCCCCTCCTCCAATTTTTATAATTGTTCGGTACTATTTTAGCCATAAATTTTTCTTCGGAGAATGAAAAGAATCAATTTAATACTTAATATATATATATATATATATATATATATATATATATATAATGTTTAGTAAATAACATTATTAATAGACAAATATATATATACAGTGGTGGACATAATTATAAGACACCTACCTAATTTGACAAATAATGAAAGAAAAGATTCAGAACTTAAAAATGTTTTATCAAATACGTCAAAAACATAAATTTATTCTCTTATCACACGTAATTGTTTTACAGAAATGATATTTTTATAGAGTTTAATAAAAAAAATTAAAAATACCATGGACAAAATTATAGGACACCCGAACAACACCTGGTGTTTTTCGAAAATAATGTGCAGTATGCAAATTTTCTGCACGCTGTTATGACGTCCGCAGTTAACTAAAGCAGACGATAACCGACTTCACGCATTTACAAACATGCCACGAGGTACAGAATTAAAATAAAGTGAAATTCGCGAAATTTGAAGATTAAATGGAACTGGTGCTTCAATTAATAATATTTCAAAAGTTATTAAACGCTCTAGATGTGCAATTAGAAATGTTTTTAAAAGAGTAATTAATGGATCGGTGATTAAAAGATCTGTATGTACTCCTTGCTTGTCCTCGAGAGAGAGACGTCATATGCTTTCGCTCGCTACACAGAATAAGATGACCACTACAACCATTAAAAATGCTTTGAAACTGAATTGTTCAAGGAGAACCATTCGCAGGGTGTTGCATAATGCTTCATATGTGAAATATAAAAAAACTGATAAAAATCCACCGCTTCTAAGCCGGCACAAAATGGAGCGTCTAATCTTTGATACACAAATTATGGCCTGGACCTCCAAATGGTACTCTGTGTTATTTTCTGATGAAAAAAAGTTTAATCTGGATGGTCCTGACGGGTTTCAATATTATTGGCATGATTTACGGCAGTCTTCTCATGTACTAATGAGCCGCCAAATGGGTGGAGGCTCAGTAATGGTTTGGCTGGTTTTTCGGCTCAAGGGAAAACGGATATTGTTCTTGTGCATTCAAGAATGAATTCCGAAAAGTATAAGAATCTTCTTAAAGATCAACTAGCCATATACGGCGAACTTCTTTGTGGCGAAAACTACACTTTCCAGCACGATAACGCGCCGATTCATCCATCACACAAAACAAAAAAGTGGCTTTCAGAGAAAAGTATCAATGTTCTCCCGTGGCCTTCTCGCTCCCCAGGCTTAAATACTATCGAAAACTTGTGGGGGATCTTAGCTCGTGCGGTTTACTGAAATGGGAGGCAGTTTATATGTGTGGAAGTCCTAAAGAATGCTATAAAATGTGTTTGGGAAGAACTATCTTGCGATATTTTGTTAGAATTGATAGATTCGATGCCGAATGGCACAGTTCATGTTATAAAAAACAATGGCGGCTCCACCAAATATTGAATAACCATGTTAGAGGATTTTCTTTTAGACCATTAGTGTCTGCTAATGATGTTGACCACTGTATTTGGAAAAAACGGTTGATGTCTTATAATTTTGTCCATTATATTTTTAAGTTTTTTCATTAAATTGTATGAAAATATCATTATTATAAAATAATTATATATGATAACAGAATAAATTTATGTTTATGACGTATTTGATACAGCATTTTTAAGCTTTTTTAAGCCATTTAGACACTTTACACTCCCAATGTAAAAGAATGTTTTAAAAACCTTTAATTATTCATATTTGAAATTGCTGAAAGTAGGCACCAGTCGAAATTTATTTATTTGAAATTTGTGAAAATTCATTTAAATATTGCAGCCAACAAAGCGGGACAAACCTGCTTGGTATTCTGTCAAAAAAAGTCCTGTTTGCTGCATTTTGCTGCTAAAAATTTTCTGTAATAAAAAAAAAAAATAAAAAAAAAAACGTTCTATCAACCTAATTTTTCCGTTGATAGAATGTATTTTTCTAAATTACAGAGAATTTCTGGCAGCAAACAGGACTATTTTTTTCTTTTTTCATTTTTTTTTCTTTTTTCTTTTATTTATTTATTTATTTATTTTTTTGATAGTGTAGGGTGTCACGGGGAGTGATGAACAAATTGAGCAGCGGCAGAATCGCATAAATCTTTTAAAAATAAAGAAAGAATACACTTTAAATTCTTATAGCCAAACTATCTATGGTATTATTATAACGATCCATCCACAGATGAGAATCCCATACCTTCTTTGATTGTGTAACTGTCGAGCAACGTTAACTGAAAATTCGCAAAAATTTGATAATTCTTAAAATTTAAAATTTTTATTTACCTGATTTTTTTATGTTAAAACTTCGTGTAATTTCCCACTTTCAAAATACTACAGCCAAAAACTTATATAATAAACGCATTATATGTTTCTAATATATAATATATACACATATATATACACCCCTGTTTAAAAGTTTAGCAAGATTTGCAAACGATCAGAGTTTTTTTTCACATTAAAAACTTATCTCTGAATGAAATGTTTTCAAACATTGGGTATTTGAAGAACTGGGTCTTCCTCGTGTTTTTCGTTGAAGATTGGTTTAAGACAACAATTGGGGGTCCGGTAACAAATTGAGCAATATTACTGTCACTTAAGTAAACGAAATGAGCTGTAACATTAAAATATGTTAACATAGACCCAGTTCAATTTGTGAATTTGTGTGATGATAGCATGTTAAAGAAGGGGAAAAAATCAACATGTTTTTTATTTATAATACACAAAGTCCTTAACGAAAATTATTCCTCTTTCAGATAAAATGGAAAAATACTTTTAAAACAATATACTGCAATCGGAATACAAATATCTTAAATATCTCATGAAATATGAACATTTTTATAAAAAACGTTTTTACTGCACATGTGCTAAAGGTGAAACATTTTCTATTGCATAGGTTGAAAGCTAGATGTATTGGGCAACTTTTATTAAAAGTGCATTTGAATAGAATAAAAATTAAGTGAATTATACGAAAAAGAACGTGCTAGATTTTAGAAGTTTCCCAAAAGTTGAAATTTCTTAAGGGGTTTTTCACATGACGTGTATTTAAGTTGTAGATCCAACTCTTTCAGCCACTTTCCAAAGGTTGTTCTTTGGGGAAAAAAACCCTATGATCTCACAAATCATAATAAATAAACAAAAATATGTCACAGTTACAAGCTTATAGGGGATTTTTCACAAACAAAGTACATTTGGAGTGTGGTTGGAACAACTGGATCTTAAAATTAACTACGGGGCTTGTGAAAAACCCCTTAAGAATTTCAACTTTTAGAAAATATCTAAAATCTAGCTCGTTCTTTTTCATACAATTCACTTAATTTTTATTCTATTCAAATGCATTTTTGATAAAAGTTGCCTAATACATCTAGCTTTCAATCTATGCAATAAAAAATGTTTTACCTTTCGCACATTCGCAGTTAAAACGTTTTTCAAAAAATGTTCATATTTCATGAGATGTTTAAGATATTTGTATTCCGATTACAGTATATTGTTTTAAAAGTGTTTTTCCAACTTATCTGAAAGTGGAAATAATTTTCGTTAAAAACTCTGTATATTATAAATAAGAAACATGTTGATTTTTTTTTTTTTTGAGTTTAAAAATAAATGCTTATTAATTAAATGCTCCCTTATTTAATATACTATCATCACATAAATTCATCCACAAATGAAACTGGGATTATGTTAACATATCCTAAAGTTCCTCATTTCATTTACTTAACGATACAAGGTGATCACAGACATTATTAATTTTGTGCAATTTGTTACCGGTCCCCCAATTGTTCTCTTAAACCAATCTTCACTGAAACACATCAGGAAGTCACAGTTCTTTAAATCCACAATGTTTGAAAACATTACTTTAAGAAATAAGTAAAAAAGAAAAAAAAAAAATATGATCGTTTGTAAATTTTGCTAAACTTTTAAACAGGGATATATATATATATATATATGTATATAACAGACACAAAACAACACTCTATTATATATATAATATTTACTTCATTCACCTAAATATAATTAGATATGATATCCAATGAATTTATATGAAGAAATTATCACTAAAATATTTCGCATGTAAGTCCATTATCTCCTTCTAGATTTGTCGCAATAGCTTTTACCAAATATACGACTGAACCGAATCGGAGCTTTCAGTGTTTTTAGGAAAAATCTGAGCTGTAATATGCTACACTGTCAAAAAAAAGTCGTGTTTGCTGCCAAAAAATTTTCTGTAATTCAGAAAAATACTTTCTTTCAACGTAATTTTTCGGTTGATAGAACGTAATTTTTTGAATTACAGAAAATTTCGGGCAGCAAACTGCAACAAACAGGACTTTTTTTTTTTTTTTGACAGTGTATATTCGAATTATTTTAAGACTGCTATAAGTTAAATGAAAGAAAATCATCACCATGACGTCGAATTAGGTCAGAGAATGAATGCCATTCATTTCACTACAGCACAAATGGAAATGTAAGGTTTCAAATACTTCCCATTATTCATAGAATATTTACTACAATATTCATATTCCCGTACAAAGTATCATTTACTAAATCTATATAAATATAGTTTTCTTTAGCACTAGAATTACCAAAGCAATCTTTGACTTGCTTCGCTTACATTTCGTAAAAATGTTCGCACCTTGCGTACTTTTCTGTAGTTTGGCTTTGATACTGTTGTTGGATACAGTAGTTAAAGCCATGTCCCCATGGAAAATAATACCTCTGAGGGAGAACGCAGCGGAAGAGCCATCTTCGCCAAAGATAAAAATTATTTGTACTGATAAGAAGTAAAGGACTGATTTCCTGTACTGGCTGTCGAGGGAAATTCTGAGAACATCATTACGGTTTTTGGGTGAATGGGTGCCTTTTTTTTGCGATAATCGCTTTCTTGACAACTAATTGTTTTAAAAAGAGATGGAGAAAACCTGCTTCGAATGAAGCAGAATGTTGGTTTCGAGAATGAATTGGTGGACTGGTGAGGATGTGATATCTGTGGACAAATAGGTTACTAGTTCGTGATCTATTGTAATAGGTAGTCAATGATAAAAATTATGATGACAAGTCTCCAGACCACTTTCAGTGGTGAACGATTCTCGATCCAGCCGAAGACCGTCGTGTACACTAAGGGTGGCTGGTGCACCTAAAATCCACGTGGACTCAATATCCTCCATGTCTGCATGCAAATTATACACATGGGATTACGGAAGAGATGAGAGATATCACGTCCGTGAAGCAAAAAAATTGTTGTGACATAAGCGCGTTCAGTGGAGCATCTCAAAATAATAGATTGGTTGCACTGAACAATTTAGCACAATTTCTTGTGACGAGATTGGATGATAGAGCAACGTCATTCTTGGTTGTTTATGCTTTGCAATGTCAGGAATATTTTCCTCCTAATGGGAATAGAATCATTCACGTGACTCAATGCCCTAAGATAATTTTCTGAGCAGTTTGATCCACGAATGATCCGATCTGCCGATCCCAATGAACGAAAGTGCTCTGAAACGGTTAGCAATACTGAACGCTTTGGCTCTGTTTAAACAGACCTGTCGAGGTACATGCCAAACGCGAACCATGTCTTCGGCCCACGCTTACCAGTAAGTCAGAGACCATCGCTAATTGCCCATAAAGTAGTACTAGTATAAAGTACAACCCACTCAAACTAAATATTTTCTAGTGGGTTCCAGAACATTGCCAATTGCCCATAGCATAAAACTAGAGCGACTTGAAAAAACCATTTATTAAAATAACGAACCATGAAATAAATTTCACTCCAATCTGCCAAAACTTTCGAAATAGTGTGCTTCGGCAAACAGGCAATACGCCAACGAATGAAGCTATCTTGATTGAAGTCTAGCAAAGAAAAGCCGTCTGTTGATGGCTTTGACGCTTCTAGATCTAAGATTACACACACACACACACACACACACACACATATATATATATATATAAACAATATGCAACGTCTGTAATATATATATATATATATATATATATATATATATTAGACACTAAATATTTTATGCATTTTTGCCTTACATTCGAAAACTATTGTAAAATAAACGATTCGGTCCCCACCGTATTGTTTAATACATCTTAAAATTTTTGAATCCGATTTTTCTTCTATTAGTTTTGATATATTCTGTAAAAATAAATACAACTCTGTTTTTAAAATCCACTAAGAGAACGAATTTAAATTGTATGTTTTCAAAATTGTCTCTTTTATAAAATTTTCTTTTCAGTAAACAATTAAAATAACTAATCACCTCTCCATACTGAATAAGTATGGAAAAAACTACTTAGAACAACATGTTAAAATTCTAATTTACGTAAGTTCTTTTACATGTCAAATGCTGTTTTTTTTTTTTTAAATGAAATTATTTGAAAACTCTTCTCTCGAAAGAACCATTATTGCGATCCTAATTCATAAATATGGAAATTTTCACACTTAAATATTTAACTTTTTTATTTGTGCTTAACTAACTTTTAGAATATTCATTTATTAAATAGAATAACGTAAGGTAGAGAGCAAAAGAGCATGTAAATATCGGTAAAAGAAGAAAGGATGTCTGTTACTCATTAAGCACGTAAGTTTTCAAAATTAATATTGCATTTTTATTTAATTCAGTAAATGCTTTATCTAAATAAATATTTCTTTTTTCAAAAAATGATTTGTAATTTTCGACCGCACAAAGACAATAATAGGTTTTTCAATTCTGTAAATTGCTATAAAACACATTTTTAAATGCAAAAGCAATTACATGTACCCTTTTTAAAATTAAAATGTTTACTATTGCTTGTTTTGAATTTTAAGGTAACCTTATAAAGTTCAATTGCTAACACATTTTTTTTTTCTCAATATTTGTCGTCTGTGTCCAAGAGCAGCTTTTTCTAATTTTACGGTAAAATCTTTGTTAAAATATTCATCTTAAGACATGATTTACTTTATTAAAATTTTGGGAAATTGCTTTAATGTATCGAATATTTTTTCCCCTTAAAGCGCGTATTGAGATTACCAAAGAAATCATTTCATGATTTTTGACTGGTCGCGTATTCTGCGTTTGTAAAATCTTTTGTCATACGCGCAGCGGTCATTTTATTGAAAACTTAAATTCAACTTATCAACTAACTTTTAAAGAATTTGAATTGCTTGTAAGTATTAGATAGTGACATATTCGTTTGAGACGATGGATAATTATGTCATATCTCTGGATACATCATTGGAGAACTCATAATTACCTTGTGAAAGAAATATTATATGATATTATTACTCAAAACTAAGCACATTCTCTTGAACGCATTTGCATATAAAATATAACAGTATTCTGATATCTACAGAAATCATCGAAATGAAATCTGTAAATTTCCACAGTAATTAATACCCTCATATTGAAGAATTTTAAAAGTTATGAATTACCTGTAAGTTTTAAATAATTCTCACATTATACTTTTTTATTACTCATCTTTTAACTGTTTACGTGTGTTACATAGTTTATTATTATTATTATTATTATTATTATTTTTACATATTAGCTTAAAATTTACACGTCTACAAAAATGATTTGGATACATTGGGGTTATATTTGGAATTTGCTGTAAATGCATTTTAAATCATCTTATGCGTTATTTTTAACAGGACTAAAATTTTAAGTACGCAATCAGGTGTGCATATAACTTAAAGACTATATATAGAATTACCCAAAGTTGAATGAAAGAATTCTTTACTATTGAATATAATTGAGAAAGTGTTTTACTGCACTTTACCATGTCGATGATAACTGTGAAGAAATGAAAGTTAATTTCGCATACCCATACTGCAGACAAAGTATTTTCTTATGTTAAATTTTTAGTCATTTCGTATCGTATTACATCGCGTTTCGAAGTGCTCTAAAAACAAAAATCATGCTTTTAGCGACTGGTTTGTAGATATTGTTTGTTTTCGTTAGCTGTGACCCTGCTCACCTATGCGCATGCGTGAGGTCTGCATTGATTTTGTTAAAATAGGGTAGAAGCGTAGAAGATGAGAGAATGTTTACATTTTACGAGTGAGAGATAAGTTGCGGTTTCTTTTTTCTTTTTTTTTTCTTTTCAGGACATTATTGAATTTTGAGGCGATACTTCTTCGTTATATTCGTATAAAGGCAAAATGCTGATTTTTCCCCCTTGTAATTTTTAAATAAGTGTAGAAGATCAGTTTTATTCTTCGATGCAAAATAAAATCCGTAAACTTAAAAGTAAATGCCTGTTTTCTTTCTTCTTCTTCTTTTTTTTTTTTTCAGTTAAAATTATTTTTATTTGCTTACTTGATCTCTAAATTCGTACTATATCTGTCATACCTGAACACTTGTTTCATGCACTGATTATAGTAGTAAATTAATTAAAAATGACTTAAATTAGGTAAAATTTACATAATTCATTAATAAAAGAAGAGAAAAAGAACAACGTTTACAGTAGACTTTACCTGTAGTAAAAGTAATATATTTTTTTCTTTTAAATTATACTGCTAAAATAAAAATACCATATTTTTGGATCTCTATTTTACAGAAATTTACAGAAAATCGTATTTAAATCAAATCATTAGATTTTTTTATCATGATTATTTTACACCTTTTATTTTTCGCGCATATTGTCATATAAATTACATTAAATAAAATATTGTTAAATAAAATTAAAAATTAAACTTTAAATTCGCGTAAAAAGGTAAAATAAATATTGAAGACTCATAAAAAGAAAACGAACACGTGTAGAACGAAAAGCGCATTTGGCTAAGTGCCCATCTCATTCAACGCATCACCCCTTTTCCGAGTAGGATCGTTCCGCGAGAGGTAGACATAGTTTACGAAAACGGACAGTACGTGGGTTATCAGCATAAAATAAAAACAAAGTGTTATAGAAAATTGAAATTTACATTTTAATGTTCATATCAGGTTGTCTCTTGAAGAGACTGATCAAGATTCGGTAATTTTTAACGAGTGCTGCGAGTGAAAATTTGAAATAAACATTGAAATATAATACTGTCATGATTTCTTTTAAATTTAGGTATTATATTAAAAAGGGAAGATGAGAGGAGCAATAGCTTTCCTCACAAAGATTCATATATGAAATAGAACTGTTTCTAATTTTATTTTAATTTTTTTTAAATAGCTCCATATACAGTACTTTTTTCCTTACCCTTTAATATGTAAACTGTCTGTATAGTATTGAAATGCAGAATATCAGAAAGTTGTGTGGGTTACATACTAGATTACTTTAAATATTTAAATCTATATAAATCTATATATTATTTAAACCCGTAAATTTGTTAAAATTGAATTTCTTGTTAATATTTAAATTCACACGATTAGTCAAATTTATTAATTAATGACAATTAAATGTTCCTTTTTTTCAAAACTGTAATCATATTAATTATGGTTTCTTCAATTTCATACAGCGTAGAAATAGAACATTACATTTTTACTTTTTCTTACCCATAGAGAAAGTATTATTTTGGGGTCAAATTTTCTAAATTAAGTTTTTGTTATATTTACACTTTTTAAAGCCTCTAAATAAGAAAATCAAGTTTTTAGCGGTTCGTCTGTGTGTCTCTGTGTGTGTGTGTGTGTGACTTTTATCAGCACATCTCAAGAACAATTAATAACAAAAAGTCCAAACTTGTTATTTTAAATGTTATTATGTAAGGATGCTACATTAAACTTTCTGCTGAGATCAAGCAAATGGTTCGTGTACAGGGTCATCCAACAGTATTCAAATATATTATGTATATGGGGAAATTTCTGGTTTGTTACAGTGTAACATCAACAGGATGATTTAAACAAAACGAAATGAACTTTTTTTTTCCATAAAAACATGTTTTGTACAGATTATGGTATGGTAATCTTTCGTTATTCGTTTACAGAGCTACCTAAAGTATTTGGATATATTGGAGCTATACTTATAAATTGCTAGAAGAGTAATTCATTTTGTGTTAAATCTTTATATATATATATATATATATATATATATATATATTGAATTAAAGTACACTATATTGTTTATAGATACAGGACTACCAAAATTAAGCTGAACATTCTTTTCTAAAGAATATAATTAATGGAAGGGCTTTGCTGCATTTTGTTATGTGGATGAACACTGCAACACTGCTCAGGGAGCAAAATTAATTTTTCATACTCATATTGTAAACAAAATATTTTTTTAAGTTCTATTCTAAAGTCTAGTTTTTTTTTTTTTTTTTTTTTTTTTTTTTTTTTGCGTTTTGAGATGCCCTGATTACGAAAGGTCAGTATTTAGCGGGAGATTTGTATATATATATCTGTAAACAGCATAACTTAAAAGCAGATAACCGTAAGAAATTTAAATGTGGTATTTTAAAGTTCACATTAGGTTGCAACATAAAAAAATAATCAAGATTGGCATATTTTAAGGCATATTAATAACAGCCTTGAATATTATTATTACCTTTTTACAACTGTATGCACTATAACTGCACGGGGGTGTTGTAGGGGGCGGTAGACTCCCTCATAGAGATTTAATGGTAAATTTAAACTGTTCCTAAACATATTTTAGATTATTTTAAAAGTAAAAGTACATTAATTATTTTTAAATCAATTAAAAATGTTTTACTCCTTTCTTCTCTTAAATGAATCACGGGAAAAGCACTCTAAAAAATCATACTTTATTTTAAGTACGATGTACAGCTAAAATGCAATTTGTTGCCAATCCGAAAACATGAGGCATTAGAGCTTGTGTTGGCGAAAGGCAACATAAGCTCCGTTTTGTTTAGGCCTGGGTATGTTGCCGAAATGGAACACACGGCTAGAGGTCTGCACGGGCCGGACTTTTGAGGCCCGGGCCTGGCCCATACGAAAGCTTGGCTTACCCGGCCCGTCCCGGTATGAAATAGAAAAATTCGGCGTAGGCTCAGCCCGTCCCGTTTATTTTTTGCTAGTGTACGGCCCGGCCCGATTAAAAAATACGTAAAAAAAAAAAAAAAAAAATGCATGCCTTTTCTATTAAAAAGATTTTTAGTATGTGTTTTGCAGAGGTTTTATGTAGCAAAGCAATAGAATCTTCTGTAACAAATCTGCTGAACTTTTACAAGATAATTATATATAAACAAAAATTCATTATTACAGACGTACAGAAGGCACAAAGACAGACAGAAAGTCAAATCGAAAATATTAGCACTCATCAAACAATATAGGACTGTATTTAAAATGGTTATTACTACTAAAAATGCTCGTTGAACCATTTCCTCCGAATTGTATCCGAATTTTTCATGCGATCCGGTAAACAAAATCCTAAAGGCATTCCAACCATATTCAACAGAAAAGAGGCTTTTGCACATGATAAAAATGATGCCACTTTCATTCAGTGAACTTGAGAAAAGAAAAAGGAGTCTTAGAAAAAAAGTTACAGCGGAATGATTTTTATAGCCTTCACACCACCTGAACTCTACAGACCATAGGAAACACTGCCTTACACACAGTAACGTATCAAATTTCTTTTTGTTTGAACATGTGCGCAAACTAGTTGTGACATGCATACCATTTTGAATAGGAAACCCTTTCATATTACTTGAAATAAAATATATTAATTTCGAGACATGCTAAAAATATTTGCGGAAAATCCGATCGCGAAACGACAGACTGATAAGCAATTAAATTGAAGTTACAGACATTTTTAACAAAGAAAAAATTTCATGTGACATACCAGCCTGTAAAGTTATGTAAAATAAATCACTGAAGAAATATTTTATCATTTTCCTTTTCCGTTGATTAACAAGAAAACCAGAGAAAGATTCGGCCCGACACGGCCCGGAACAAATTTCATCCAGGCCCAGCCCGGCCCGAGTATACACAAAAAAATTTAGCCCGGCCCGACCTGAGCCTGCAAAAAATGTTAAGCCCGAGACTGGCCCGTCCCGAGAACAAATTGAAAAATTCGGCCAGGACCCGGCCCTCGGGCCGTAAGCCTGGCCCGTGCAGACCTCTACACACGGCATTTACGGGTTTTTAAATTGATTTAAAAACAATTGGGCATTTAAGAGTTGATTTTTATTATCTTACATAATTGATCTTGTCCCTTAATATGTAATTTATTTTTTATAGTATTAAAATTCAGGGTGAGTGAAAGTCGTGTGAGTGACACAACATATTATTTTCTTTTATGTTTAATTATATTATTTCCTACATTTCCCCCTTTGCTAGAGAATTTGTCTCCTTAACATTCGCAAAGCAGTTAGATTTTTTCTTTTTTTTAAATAACCCTAACAGCACAAAATGTTCCAGAAACGTAACAAAATATTATAAATATTTCCGAAACGTTTAAAAACGTTCAGATTGTATTTGATTAGTTTCAAAAACGTAAAAATGACAAACAAAAACATCGTAACAAAAAATCAGATACGTAACAGAAACGTTACAATCACTTAACATATAGAAAATCAAAAAGGGCGAATGTTTCAAAAAGGTATCAGAGAGCATACTAAAACGCGTTACGTTTTTGAAAGATTGTAAGCTTTTTGTAACATGACTGAAACATTCTGTGCTGTATAGGAAACTTTATTTTTAAATTTTATTACATACCCGAAACTTAAAAGAGAGTTTAGTACACTATCTTTTAGTGCTCAAATGTCCAGACATTGTTTTTATCGTCAAATTCAAATTATAATGTCCAAATTATAATGTAAGAAAAAAAATGGGCTTATATGGCTAAATCTGGAAGCCACTTTAGTTACTTCGATTATATTAGTATGAAAAATTTTCTTCTCACTTTATTTTATTAATGAAATCACCTAGAACAATGTTACTCACACAACTTTTCGCAGTCAAACAGTACTACACTGAAATAAATATGTTTGCACACACGTTTAAAAGAATAGATGAGTAAAGGCACTTAACCACAGTTCGTCCTAAAGGTATCTCTTTCATTAACATTACAACCTAATAATACATATTTCATCCTGGATATGTTCTATAAATGACCTAAAAATAAGATCTGTTTGTAGGGTATTGTGTCGAAGATAAAATTTAAATTGTTTCCTTGACCAACAGTGAAATGAAAAATTATGAAATTAATTTCACTTGCAAGACCACGTCTGATGTACCCATAACAAATAAAGTTTTCAATTTTTCGCATAATTTATTAGTGCAAACAAAGTACAGAACAGGAATCTAATTAAAACACCGGCAGTTGAATGCAGAACCGAAATTCAGCCTGGTAATTAACTGGAATAACGCAATATTAGCCTGGTCGCTTTTCAATAGCATTGAATTAATTAGTCTTATATATATATATATATAAAGTAGATAATAAATGTCGTTGAAGTTCGAACTCAAAATTTAATTCACATAGTGAAAACATTATTATTATTATTATTATTATTATTATTAGTAGTAGTAGTAGTAGTAGTATTTAAGTAACTGACAAAAATATAATAATATATAGATATATGATGTAATTGTAAAACTTACTTTCTTAAATAACATTTGCACAAAGCATATATTACCCATTTTTTGACACAATAAAAAAAAAAAAACAAAAAAAAATATATATAGGTGGTTTAATTAATTTAAGTAACTTAAATCCTTAAAAGATCTCAAGAAAAATTAATACAAAATACCATTAACAGCATGACCTATTTGCATATTTTTTTATAAGTTATATGTTTAGTGAATTAAAAATGACGTGTTTCTATTTTATGGAAGAAAAAAATGAGAAATGAACACAGCTAATGCTTTATATCTTTTAAATAAATTAAAGTCATCAAAACTAATAAGCTTAAATTGATGTGAATTTATACGCGACAAACTTTTTATTATTATTATTATTATTTTTTTTTATAACAAGCATTTCTAGGTATAAAAGTTTTAGAAAAATTTTAGTTAAGGATAAAATAAGTTGAATTTTATAGTGTTATTTTATATATAAAGCTGTTGGGTTATGATTAATTAAAAATATTTCAAATGATTTAATAAAGAAAACATAACATTCTTAATTCAAACGAAAACTGTTACAAATTAGTAATAAAGGCATTGGTGTCATTGGCGAGTTTTTGTGATTATCTCAAATTAAAGACATTTTTTTTTTTTTCTTTTATAAACTTTGTATATAATCTCAAAAAGTATGCATTGTTCGTATATAATTTCAATGAATTTTCTTATGAAAAATATTACATAAAGTAAGGTCGATTTTCGAACTATTTTCCTTTAAACTATATATATATATATATATATATATATATATATATATATATATATTTCAAATTGTTCTTCTACTTCCTTGAATATTTCTCTCTCTCTCTCTCTCTCTTTATACATATATATAACATAATTTATTTTTTGATTAATTAAAAAAACAACTTTTAAACAAATATATTTGAAAATTGACTTTTCTGTAAAGTTTTTCATCTCAATAAACATCTTAAACAACTAATCAGCTTTCAATATTTCAAGCAAGTGCAAAAGAACAAAAAGTTAAAAATTTAAATTTACATACGCTCTTTGCGATGTCAGGAGCAATTTCGTTTAGATGGAAACATTTAGAAAATTCCTTACAGCGTTAATAATTTATAAATCTAAAAATGCTCAAACTCGGAACTTTAAATTATTTATGTGTGCTTAATTAGTTTTTAGAAAATCTCTCGGGGGAAAAAAAAGAAAAAGAAACCAAATAACATATTTAAAGAAAGCAAATCATTATTTCAATATCAGTAAAAGATGAAAAGATGAATAATAAACCATTAAAAAAATAGGCTTCCGAAATTAATAATGCATTTATATTTAATGTTGTAGATTTATTCTACAAACATTTCTTGAAATCAAATAAATTTTTTCCAACAGGAAAATAATAATAATAATAATAATAATAATAATAATACTCTACTAAGCAAATACATTTGTGGTTGTAATGTTTATTAAGATTGCTATACATTTTAGCCTCGGTCATAATAAAAACTTAAAATAATTTTCACCTAAAAGCCTAATTGCGTATTTTTATTTATTTAATTATTTTACTTTTGTAACTAGTATAGCGACGAACTGCGTATATATATATATATATATATCTTTATACATATATTTCTTTTGTGCGTGTGTATGTCACTGAACTCCTCCTAAACGGCTGGACTGAGTTTAATGAAATTTTTTGTGTGTCTTCAGGTGAATTCGAGAATGGTTTAGATTTACAAATGAAAGTTGTAACTTAATTAGTTCTTTCTTAATTAATTTTTAACCAACTCTTTCAACAACTTTTCCACCTAGATGGCGTGAGTTGTCGTAAACACGATGTCAGAATTTATTTAATGTTGAAATGAATAATATTATAGTTTTCAAAAATTTAAGAACACGCTTTTATAGAAATGTGAACTAAAAAGCACGAAATATCTATCTTAGTATTAAAATTCAGGGTAAGAGAAAATCGTGTGAGTGACACACCGTAATATTTACATACATTTAAATCTTATATTAAAATAACTTAGAATTAACAAAAACCATTTTTAAAAAATCTCCCCTAACGGGGATCGAACGCTGGACCTTTAGATTCGTAGCTCAGCGCCTTACCTCGACGCCGCACCGTTCACGTAGGGAAAGTATTTTTTTTACAATATAAATTTTTTGTTTGCTCCCAGAGAAGTTACAAGCAAACATACATACATACATATATACAGGTGAAGCTAATAAAAGCGTGTTAAAAATGAATTTTTAACCGTATCTTACGAAGTGTTTAAAATATTTTTGCAAAATTAATATTTTTAGAATCGTAACCGTATCTTACGAAGTGTTTAAAATATTTTTTTCAAAGTTAATATTTTAGAATCGTAAACACGATGTTAGAATTTATTTAATGTTGAAATGAAAAATGAATTTTTAACCGTAAGTGTTTAAAATATTTTTCAACGTTAATATTGTTAAAATGTTAAAATTAGTTAAATGGTATATTCTTTTAAAATATTCGTCAATATCCGACGGAGTTATTTTATGTTAAAATGAAAAATGAATTTTTAGGCCATTATTATTTGTGCAGATGGAAAATGTACTTAAAGTTTTCCGAAAAATTTCACGATCACAAATGTTGACGGATATCCAATATATCGTCGAAGAATTCCCGATAATGGCGGACAATCTTATCATCTATGGCGGTCATCTATGTCAACAACATAGATATTGACATTGATAACCAATGGGTGGTCCCATATTCGCCTCTGCTGAGCAAAACATTCAATGATCATATTAATGTTCAGTTCTGCAGTTCAGTGAAGAGCATCAAATACATTTGCAAGTATGTGAATAAAGGCAGTGATATGGCTGTATTTCGAGTTGAAAATACCAATGTGAATGCTCCTCTGGTGAATAACAACGATGAAATAACACTTTACCAAACTGGCCGGTGCGTGAGCTCCAATGAAGCTGTATGGCGTATCTTTGGTTTCCCAATTCATGAACGGGATCCAGCAGTTCTTCATTTAGCCGTCCATCTTGAAAATGGCCAGCGCGTATATTTCACGAGCGAGACAGCCAATGATCGTGCTATAAATCCACCAAAAAACTACACTCACCGAATTTTTTGAATTGTGTAATCGTGCGGATGCTTTTGGTGCTTTTGCACGGACATTACTCTATTCAGAAGTACCACGCTATTTCACATGGGCTCCAACAAAAAAATGGATGCCCCGCAAGCAAGACACGCCGATTGATGCATGTCCCGGTTTATTCAAATCAAACACCTTGGAACGAGTATTTACGGTCAATCCAAGGCAGAATGAGTGCTTTTATCTTCGACTGTTATTGGTTAATGTCATCGGCCCTTTGTCATTTCAAGATTTACGTAAAGTGAATGGACAACAGTATCCAACGTATAAAGATGCATGCCTTGCACTCGGCTTGCTGGAAGACGACAACCAGTGGGAGTGTATGCTTGCTGAAGTAGGACTGAACTGTACAGCAAAACAAATTCGTCTACTATTCGCTATAGTGTTGACTACATGTTTCTCGGCCAAAGCAGAGACATTATGGGATAATCACAAAGATTCAATGACTAATGATATATTGCATCAACATCGTTCACGGTGCAACGATCTAACGATAGTATTCAGTGACGCTATGTACAATGAAGCATTGATTGCTATTGAAGATCTTTGCATTATCATTGCCAACTTACCACTCAGTCATTTCGGTATGCATTCAACAAATCGAAATGCATCTGATTTAATAAGCACTGAATTGAATCGTGAACTACAATACAATACTGTAGAAATGGCAGCGATTGTTGCTCGCAATGTCCCACTAATGAATGAAGAACAAAGAACCATTTACGACCGCATCATGCTCGCAGTTTTGGCAGGACAAGGTGGATTCTTTTTTTTGGGGGTGCACCAGGTGGAACTGGCAAAACATTCCTTATTTCGCTAATTCTCGCCGAAATACGATCAAATAATGGCATCGCATTGGCTGTTGCATCATCTGGCATTGCGGCAACTTTATTGGATGGATGCAGAACAGCTCATTCATTATTTAAACTGCCACTAAATATTCAAAATAACCCAGACGCAGTGTGCAACATAAAAAAACAATCGTCCATGGCCACAGTGCTGAAATAGTGTAAAATTCTTATCTGGGATGAATGCACTAGGGAACACAAACATTCGATTGAGGCGTCGAACAGGACATTGAAAGATATAAAAAACAACGACAAACTATTTGGCGGCACTCTGTTACTCTTTTCAGGTGATTTCAGACAAGCATTTCCCGTTATTCCGTGTTCAACATACGCTGATGAAATCAACACGTGCTTAAAATCATCGTCATTGTGGCTTAATGTTGAAAAAGTACAACTGAAAGTAAATTTGTGCGTTCAAAAGCTTCAAGATCCATCCGCTGAAACATTCTCAAAACAATTGTTAGATATCGGCGATGGAAAAGTTACTATAGATGAAACTGGATGCATAAAATTACCGACCGATTTCTTCACAATCATTGATTCTCAAGATGCTCTTATTGACCAGATATTTCCCGATGTACACAGACGATACACAAATCATGAGTGGCTGGCAGAAAGAGCAATTTTAGCAGCAAAAAATGTGGACGTCAACGAATTGAATCTCAAGATACAACATTTGTTACCAGGAAACTTGGTGTCATACAAATCTAATGATACAGTTTGCGATGCCACTGAAGCTGTAAATTATCCAACAAAGTTTTTAAACTCATTGGATTTACCAGGCATGTCACCGCATATTTTACAACTGAAGGTTGGATCTCCGGTTATTTTGCTTCGTAATTTGAACCCACCACGGTTGTGCAACGGCACGCGATTAGTCATAAAAAAATTAATGAAAAATGTTATCGAAGCCATCATTTTAAATGACAAATTCCGAGGTGAAAATATATTACTACTGCGAATTCCTATTATACCCACAGATGTGCCAATTCAATTTAAACGCCCTCAATTTCCAATTAGATTGGCATTTGCAATGACTATCAATAAGTCTCAGGGCCAAACGATATCTGTATGTGGCTTAGATTTGAGCACATCATGTTTTTCACACGGACAATTATACGTGGCTCTCGAGTGGCCAAACCATCCAGTTTGTTTGTATTGGCGAAAGATGGGATAACAAAAAATACTGTACACTCTGTTGCATTAAGGGAATGATATTGTTTTTTAGTAATATTGTTATAAGTAGCGATATGTATATAATTTTAAAGAATCAATTTTAATAAATTAAAAAAATAAATGATTGGTGTTTTGTTGTTTTTATATTCTTTCACCGTTCACAGCGCTCCATACAGCTTACACTTATATACCACATCCTAACACACTTACAATAAGTTAGCTATTTTTTTCTAGCAAAATATTCTCTAGAAATAATTTATATGACAAAACAACGTTTGTCGGGTCAGCTAGTATATATATATATATATACAGTCGGTAACAAAAGTATCCGAACACTAGCAAAAATTCCTATGTTAAAAAAAAAAAAAAAAAAAAAAAAAATACTGTTTTGTTAAATAAATCGTTGTCGAATCATGTACTTAGTCAGTGCTCACCATTCAAAATACATTACGGGGCAAACACAAAATTCCTAAACATTTTAATGCGAAATAAAAATCTTTAGAAATTTAAAACTTTTAAATAAATAAGAAAATTTAAATGAGACAGAATCCAATGCATATATCACAAAAACTATCACATTATATTTGAATAATGTGGATATACAGTTCAAAGAATGGAGGATAATAACAAATATGATCGATATTTAGGATAATTTAGTGTATTGGTGGTTGGCATAATATCTGACATAATTGGTCACTGAAAGGATGTGCGATTAGATATAACCACACATAAATAAAATTTTAAAAAATATTATATTAATTTCTTCTTCTTCTTCTTCTTCTTTTTTTTTTTTTTTACTCTGTAAAAGCACATAATAAGCGTATGTGAGAAAAACTTCCACAAATGATTACTTTATTGACAACTTGGTGCAGGGTGTGTTTTTCATGTGATGGAGATCACCTGTTAAACAGAGCATCTGTAAAACATTTATGTACGATTTCTTCAGTTCTTTCCATTTTTCCAGAAGAGATCATTCAGTGTGTGGAGGCAATTGTAAAGATTTAGTAAGGAAGGAACTTTTATTCCTCAACTCTGCCTTATACATATTTGATCTGTTTCATGTCAGATAAACAAGATGGATAATCCTTTCCAGTGATTCCTTCACCATAAAAAAATTCGATTACCATCCAAACATGATACACCATGAATTATAGTCTACTAAAATAAAATTGTGTCCTATTTGCACTTTCCTAGTAATTACAAGTATCGAAAAAAAAAAGCAATAGAAAAGTAATTTGTGAATGTTTTCAGTGTGCTATAAATCGTAGTAAATTAATTAAAAAATGTGAGTGTAATGCATATTAGAAGTCTGCACGGGCCGGAATTTTGAGGCCCGGGCCCGTACAAAAGCTTTGCTTACCCGGCCCGGCCTCGGCCCGCACAAAAAACAATAAAATCAGGCCCAACCCGGCCCTTCCCGATTCAATAATAAGAAAAAGAAAACGCATGCCTTTCTATGAAAAAGATTTTTAGTGTATGGTTTGCAGAGGTTTTATTTAGAAGCAATAGAATCTTCTTTAACAGAACTGTTGAACTTTTACAAGATAATTATACATAAACAAAAGTTCATTATTGCAGACGTACAGAAGGCTCAAAGACAGACAGAAAATCAAATCGAAAATATTAGCACTCATCAAACAATATAGGACTGTATTTAAAATGGTTATTACTACTAAAAATGCTCGTTGAACCATTTCCTCTTATGTACCGTAATATATACGAATCTTTCATCTGATCCGGTAAACAAAATTTTAATGTTAATCCAACCATATTCTACTAGCTGGCTTCACCAGCTAGCTGGCCAGAGACCCAAGAAAATTTTTACCAAAAAACAAGCTCTCGGGCGCCTGCGACGCCAATCGTAATTTGTTCTCTCTAAAAGTCGCATAATATAAAAATATTGAAAATTCAAATATTTTTAAATAAAATCTTAGGCGCCTGCGGCGCCAATCATAACTTGTTCTCTATAAAAGTGACTTAATACTAAAATATTAAAAATATAACGATTTTAAATTAACTCTTGGGTGCCTTTGGCGCCAATCGTAACTTCTTCCCCTATTCTTAGAACATTTGTATCGCTCTTTTATTTTTTAAGAAATAAAACACGTAAAAGAAAATATATAAGAACAAAAACACTTAGAGATGATAATAAATTTGTTGTTGGGTGAGTACACTGTGGGATATAAAAGTTTAAGGCTGAATAATTATGTTATTTTTACAAATTTATAACTATACATATATTTTATAAATCATCAGACATTTTAATAAATCATCACATTTAAATAAATTTCTACTGCAATGCTATAAATTAAAGAATTTTAACTGTTAATATTAAAATATATTGCAGCAAACAAACAAAAAAATTGCTACCATTTTATAAACGCATAAGAAAAATTTATTACCACATTAAACGCATAAGAACAGTGCCTGAATTGCATTAGTCCAAATCGAAGCTGAAATTTAAATCTTCTGCATTTTCATTAAAACAGTAATCCATTTCTGTAGTTCTTGAATGGTTTAAGATATCTTTCCAGACGATATTACGAGTATGGCGTTGATTTTCTATCGGAAAAAGTACTTTTAATGATGTTTTTCTTTTAACTCTTGAAAAAGCTACATAAAGCATTCCATGCATAAAAACTGGTACTCTCAGATCAACACCTACAAAGTCAAAAGTTTGGCCCTGTGATTTATGCACTGTCATAGCAAATGCTGCTTTTACAGGAAACTGATGTCTAGATATTGCGCAACCAAGTTGACCTTTTGATGATTGAAGTGTGATTCTTGGTATATGTACATCTCGGCCACAGTGTTCACCAGTTATTATTTTTGCTTTAATAATATGATTGCACAGCTCAGTAACAATTAATCTTGTACGATTGCAAAGGCCTTCTGATACATCTATATTACGCATCAACATAATAATAGCATTTTTTTTCAGTTTAAGTTCATGAGGTGGTAAATCGGAATTTTCAACAGAATTTAAAAAGTCAACAGTAAATTGAAGTCCTCCTTCGGGTTGGTTATTTACAGTATCGTAACTGTGATAAGTTTTGTACTCTCCGGGTAATTTCGAAATAATTTCAGTATTTAACCTATCAACATCTTTGTTAAGAGGAGCAAGTATAGCTCTATTTTTCATCTCTTCATAATTTTCATTGACAAAGCAAAAACCAAAAACCTCATCAATGAGATTTCCATTTGAAATTATGTCTTTGGGTAGCTCTATCTCATCTAAAGACCTAATCGGTAATTCTCCATTACCAACTTTTAAAATATAGTTTGCAAAGTCTCTTTGTTCTGGATCAACCCGCATATTCTCATCCAGTGAATAATTCCTAAATTTACACCAAAGCACACTCTTTTTAATTTATAAGTCAATAAGTTCTTGTTTATTCGCTCGCGGTTGAACTGGAAGACACTGTCTGAAATCTCCTCCTAAAACCATAATTCTTCCACCGAATGGCAAAGTTGCATTTCCAGTTTTACGCAGAATTTCGTCCATTGCATGCAATGCATATTTAGGAAGCATAGGTGCTTCATCCATGAGAAATACTTGAACTTTAGAAAGTTTTTGAGCTTTAAAGGAGCCCGGTTTGATTGTGGAACTTGACTCTGGTGAAAGGGGCACCTTCAATCCAAATGTTTTGTGTGATGTGCGTCCTCCAGGAAGTAGAATCGAAGCAATGCCTGTAAAAGCCATACACTGCACATTAAAGTTCCCTCCTCGCAGAAGGTAATACAAAGTCTTGTATATGAAAGTTTTTTCCAGTACCATCATGTCCGTCAATAAAAAAGCAATTTTTATTGAATATTCTCATCATTGACTGAACGAAAGATAGCATCCACAATTTCAATTTGTTTTCCTCTAAGAAGTTGATACATTTGTTGACCAATAGCTGCTGATTCATTGACATTTGACAATTCTTGATTCGATTCAGTTTCATAATCATCAATATCATCAAATGAAAACTTTTCAACCCAATATTGAAAATTTCTACCTTCTGTCGCTTCTGAGTCGAGTTTATGGGCAATTACACGGTATGCTCGCTTGATAGAATCTTCAATTGAAATTCCAGTTCTTTCACCTTCATGAATGAAATCTTCTGCGAGATCTTGCTTAAACATTTCCCACAGCCGTTTTGGGTTTTCTGGTGAGCCTAGAATCAAAATCTGTGTAAAAAGTGTTCTCATTGCCCTTGGCAGTTTTGAGCTTGCAGATTCGGACAATCCTCCAATCCATTGTTGGTCATAATAGCATAATCCTCGTGATAGACAAGCTTGCTTGTATGTCGCATGTTCAATATTATTCACTGTCAGTAAATCCTTAAAGCTGGTTGCATCTTTTACATGATACAATAACAGTCGTAAGTGATATAATTCAGGCTGTACAACAAAATTGACATTATGTATTCTTCCAATAACTTTTATCTGTCGTACTCTTTGAATCCATTCACTGTTTCTTGCATCCCATCTAAAGTGTTCAGGCATTTGCCAGTAGTAATAATAGATTGGCTCTTCCTCCGTGTCTCCATTTGATTGTCTAATTTCATGTTCTTCCTTAGTCATTTTATTGTGCTTGAAATATGCTTCCAGAGTCGAACCTTTTTGTCCTGTATCAGCTAAATTTTCATGAGCCTGATCTAAATTTACAATTCTGTACTGGCCAGGAAGGTGAATTGATAATCGTAGCACACTATGACTCTTCTTCTGAATTTCATTTCCAAATAAACGCCAACATGCTTCTGGTGGAGTGATGCATCGAACCTCAACATAAGTATTTGCTTCATTGTGCATGATTTGTCTTCCTCCTTCAACAACTTTAAGTGAAGCACAATCAAACCCTTTATATATGTACTTGTATAGATACTTCACAGCCATAATGCTTCCAACATATTCAACGTTTATATGACAATTGTACTTTTTCAGTAAATATGCATTATAAGGAACAACATGACGATTATCTCTTATTATGCGGCTGCCATCAACACTCTTACGATACACTGCACTTTCATGAGAGAAATCTCGACTGTGAGGGTCCAATTTGGGATCATAACGCCTTCGATAATTTGCTTTTGCATTGTCTGCCAATGAAGATACATCCTCAAATGATTTTGGAAATTGAAAGCGGCACTTCATACGTCCACTTTTATTTACCATGCATGCATCGTTTGGGTTCTGTTCGTCACAGGGGTTATGAATCATCCACTTTATTACAAGTTCTCTCAGATCTGTATCTTCAAAGTCGGGAATCTCTGCAGAAATGAGATCATCCAGTTCTTCAGGATTATGAATCTTGTCTTGAGAACACATAATTAGAAGAAGGTGAATGTGAGGAAGACCTCGCTTTTGAAATTCAATTGAATATACATAAGCAGCAACTTTTCCAAATATCTGCTTCTTATCAAAATCTTCAATTATTTCATCAAATTTCAATTTTGCAACTCGAGTTACAACATCTGGTCGGTCTTGAGGTAGTTGTTGTATAAAAGATCCATTTTGTAACTGAATGTGCAAAGCGTTTTTTATTTCAGGCCAGTTTGCATTACATGTCATTGTTATGGAGAAATCTGGAGAACCAAGACGGCGAACAATTGCCATAGCATCTTCAAATTGTTCAGTATAATAGCGTGTTGACCCTGGGAAAGATGATGGGAGAATGACTTTCTCTCCAACTGTAGCTTTGTTTTTTTCTACTAAGTCGTTTATCAAACGTGTGACTTCTGTATAATTATCAGCAAGAATCTTCTTTTGATTTGCTTTAATCCACTGAATACGATCTCTTTCGACCCTAATAAAAGTGTCGACAACATACTGTTGAAAAAGTCTGCCACCAAAATGCAATGCATTAAATTGTATTTGTCGCAAGTCATGACCTGTAGAATTCATTCTTGTGGACAAATAATTTATTACTTCAGGTCAAAAAGCAAGTCTGTTCTGAGCCAACTCAAGGCGCGTTGCATGATGCCGCGAAGAATAAGGTGTAGTCAATGGTATATCAAGAGAAAAACCATCCGTACCCTGTGGGTAAAACAGTGGATAAGTGAATGGCTCAATACGTTTATCAATATTTTTTAGAATAACAATTTCCTTGTTTCGCCGATGTACAATCATTTCATTTTCTGGGAAACTCTGATCGGCATTAAGTGTGAAGACAGCGCAAACTTCATTAATGGTTGGTGTATTAAATCTTCTGTAATCACTTTCCTGAGGAATTCTGAACAAAAGTTGAACTTCAGGTGCAGATAATCCTTGTGCAGTAGCTTGCTGTTCAACTTCATACTGAACTTCTCGCATCATCATATAACTCTGTGCATAACCATTCTGTGCCCTTATTACCTGCTCTAATAATTCCATGAGTTCACGACTTATTCCATAATTCAGAGGATGATGTAATCGTTCGTCAACAGCATTATCAGGATCCAAAAAATACATCTGACCGTATTGAGGTTTTTCAAATTCTCCATGTATGTCTTGAGTCGGTTGAGCAGCCAAGTTCATTTTGTGGTATACTTGTCCACATGCAATAAAACTGTATATGCCATGACTGTTGATGGTTCTGTCTTCTGACACATTGAAAGAAGAAAAAGCAAAACAGGAATTCAAGTTTCTGATTCTTTTATGAAATTCTTCAGCAAGTGGATGGCAGTGCAAAAACAGTCTTGCTAACTCGTTCGCAAAATATGGTGCTGGCAGTATTAATCGTCCATGAAGACAACAATCACCAAAAGAGTCTCTATGAAGACGATTGCAAACACGTTCCTCTGGAAAATGTGATGCTTTACAATGAACGCATTTCACATTGAATTCTCCTAAAGTACTATAGTTCACATCTCTACAAACTGCTATTTTGTATGTTGGGCACCGATTTCGCAATGCCACTTCTTATCTTGCTTGTCGACGTCTTTTCTCTTCTAGGCGTTGTCGTCTCTCTAGTGTACTCTCTGATGCCCTACGCTGAGAAGCTCGCTGTCTTAGATCTTCAAGTCGCTGGATTCTGTCTTCCGTGCTCTCCCTTGCTCGATGCTGAAAAGCTTGCCTAGATATACTCTCAGAAAGTTCCTTTCTGTACATCTGTCCTATTTCCCTTATATTTTGGCGACATTTTAATTTTGATGCACGGATAGGCCTAGCTTGATATAAAGAAGTACGATTAATTAGTTGGTCTGCATTTGAAGTACTTTGCTCTTCTGGATTAACTGGTATCACATCATTTGATCGTTTCATCTTAAGAATATTTATTTAAACTTTTTGATTTCTAAAAACTCGTATTTAAATTTTAAATGAAAGTTGTTTTTGATTTTCTTGCATATAACTTGATGCCACATATCAGTGTTTCAGAGTTTTTAAAATGAACGTGTTTAAATATCATCCTTTGAAATAAAATGTTTATGTTGTAGTTTGATTTTAAAGACTTACTAATAACTCCCTGTTTAAAAGAATCAGAAGGTTTTTTAATTTATACTAACTCAATCACAAAACAAAAAGATTTTTTTATCAAAAAGAACAACACTTTCGCTTTCACATTTTTTAACCTCAGACTCCTCTCAGTTCAGTTCGTATTTATTCTCAGTAAAGTTGAAAATGTTTTTTCAGTTCAGTTCGTATTTATTCTCAGTAAAAGTTGAAAATGTTTTTTTAGTTCAGTTTTTTTAATTATTATTATTTCGTTGAAAAAAAAATATGGCAACAATTAAATTATGGATAAAACATAGAATAATAATAAAGGAAGAAGGAGCGTACGTGTTTATTATTATTCTATGGGATAAAATTTAAAATTTAAATGCCTTGTTTATCAGAAATTAGAAGGTTCTTATTTTCACATTTTAATTAATTAAGAAAAAACTAATCCGATTGATAAGCTGTTTAATGCATCGGATTTACAAAAATTTTCCCTTTCATTTGGTATCTTATTTGTACCGATGCGACTGATATTTCTAATTTATTTTCTAATATTTCTAATTTATTTTCCTCATTTTAAATAAATGTACGTTTTTTTTTTTTTTTTTTTTTTTTTTATTATTATTATTATTATTATTATTATTTTGTCGAAAAAAAAATTGGCAACAATTAAATCATGGATAAAATGCTAAAATTTAAATGTCTTATTTATCAGAAATTAGAAGGTTCTTATTTTCACATTTTAATTAATTAAGAAAAAACTAATCATCCGATTGATAAGCTGTTTAATGCATCGGATTTACAAAAATTTTCTCTTTCATTTGGTATCTTATTTGTAACGATGCGACTGATATTTCTAATTTATTTTCTAATATTTCTGATTTATTTTCCTCATTTTAAATAAATGTACGTTTTTTTTTTTTTTTTTTTTTTTTTTATTATTATTATTTTGTCGAAAAAAAATTTGGCAACAATTAAATTATGGATAAAATGTTAAAATTTAAATGGCTTTTTTATCAGAAATTAGAAGGTTATTATTTTTACATTTTAATTAATTAAGAAAAAACTAATCAAAAATTCGAAAATCTGACTTCGATGTGCACAATGACCCTTCGTGTTAAATCTCGTGACTGTCCGAGCTACCGTTTTCGAGATCAGTGAAATATACACATATTGCTCACTTAATAGTATAAGATAGAAAAGAGACTTTTGTACATGCTAAAAAAGATGCTACTTTCATTCAGTGCACTGGAGAAAAGAAAAAGGAGTTTAGAGAAAAAGTTACAGCGGCAGGATTTTTATAGCCTTCATACCACCTAAAATCTACAGACCATAGGGCACAAAGCCTTACACACAGTAACATATCTAATTTATTTTGTTTGAACATGTGCACAAACTAGTAGTGACATGCATACTATTTTGAATCGGAAACCATTTAATATTACTTGAAATAAAACATATTAATTTCGAGACATGTTAAAAATATTTGCGTAAAATCAGATGGCGAACAGACAGGCTGATAAGCAACTAAATTGAAGTTACAGACATTTTTTAACAAAATAATATTTTATGTGATATACCACCCTGTGAAATTATGCGAAATAAATGATTGAAGAAATATTTTATCATTTTCTTTTTCGTTGATTAACGATGAAACCAGAAACAAATTCGGGCTGACACGGCCCGGCCCGAGTGTACACAAAAAAACTGAGCCCGAGCCCGGCCCAGCCCGAGCTTGCAAAAAAATTTTACGCCTGGACCCGTCCCGGCCCGGCCCGAGAACAGATTGAAAAATTCCGCCCGAACCCGACCCGAGGGCCGGGCCGGGCTCGGGCCGTGGAATCTCTAATGTATATTCATGCAGTATTTGCAAGATATTTAGTGATGCAATATCGAATGTAACCAAAATATGGACCATTTTCAGTTATTATACCATTACCGGTTGTGATCTTTATGTAATCGGTTATGGGCAAACTTGTTTCTTTAACTTAAAATGTGTGTTGGACTTACATATTGTCAAATATTTTATTTGTGCTTGTCTTGGCATTTTTAGCCATATCAACCTAGGAAAAGTCAACCGATCTGTAAGAAATGGATTTTAATGCGATGGTTAAAGCCATTAAGGATTACTTAGTGTATAAGAAACTCATAAAATCGACTGCCTTAGAATATGGACTTCCTCACAGCATCTGTGTCCCTCCAGAAGAAGCCTGAAATATATAAGGTATTTCTACCTGCCAAAATGCAGGGCAAGCTCGGTAAAAAAAAAGAAAACTTCACCATCTGATGATGATATCCATTTATGTATCTTCTGTTTGGTAGCACCAGCCATCACAATGAGCCAACTATATCAAATGCAACGAGTGCGATCGTCTGGTGCATTTGAAGTGTGCCAATATGCATGCAAGTTATTATATTATTCAATGCTTGCAAGCAATACACTTCTGTATTGGAGAACGAAGAAGGTGACGAATAAAATTTAAAAATGCCATTTTATATTTTTTATTTATTTATTTATTTATTTATTTTTTTTTTTGGCCTTTGAATCTTTACAAAATAAATATTTTTTCTGTATTTATGGCAGTTTTCTTATTATTTTACCATTTTTAGGGGATTTTTATCGTGGACCCACAACCAGGTACAGAATTTTGTTTAGCTAAAAATTACCACTTCACAAAATTAGTGATAATTTTTTTCTGGCAGACGGAATCAATACAGTTACTTCATCAAGCGTTAGCTAAAGACTCTAGGTTTCCAATGGTATTCATATGTTTGCATTATATCTGCTTTATCAAAAATTATAAGCCAAAACCAAAACTGTGTCCACAACCGCAGACATTGCCCTATATTATAGAAATGGCTTTCAATATGTTAATAATAAAACTAATTAAAATGTTTTATTTAAATACTTTTTAAAGACGAATAAAATAATTACGTTATGTGTAATAAATTTTTTAATTACTTTTGTGTACTTATGCGTAAATAATGAGCACATAAAATTTTAAATTAATAAAATCGAAAAACATTTTTATTGCGTATATCCTTAGTTAATTTTATATTTTGATAAATGTAATCTCAATGAAAAATCTTAAATGTTATTTTCATTCAAAATTAAAATAGTTTCATTTTTAAATAATTGTTTAAAATTTTTCAAAGGCAGAAAATTTAATTGTTTTTATAAAGCAAATAAATAAAGTATAATGTAATTTGATTTACTCATTGTTTCAAATATTTCATTTAACTTTTATTAATTACTGTACAGAGTGTCAATAAAATAACTTTCTCAACAACTAAAACCCTCAACAACTAAAACTAAGCATCGAAATGAGACCAAATTTCTACATATTGTGGAAGACATGAGCAGATTATTTCGCAAATAAAAAAATAACACCAAAAGTCGCCGACAAGAAAGATTTTGACGCTGTTGTCAAGTACACACTATTAAACTTGTATAAACTGACTCTTATGTGCAAATTATTAATAGTGATTAGATTAATACTGTATATTATTTATTTCTGCATGCGTATTTTTATTCGAACTTTAATGCATATTTATATAATTCATTTTATTTTTGTAGCTATTACTTTTTTTATATTTTTTTCATTTCCTGCAGATCCAAAATAACATAAGCCCAAAGAAAATTGCACAAACTACTTTTGTTGTGCAAATTTCATAGTATGTACGTGAACACACCACAAAAATCTTACCTATTGCAGATTTCTTACACTAATTACGAGCTGCTTACAGGACAAATTGATTAACGCCAGAAAACAGAAAATAAACGATTATAGGGAAATTTTCATTACATTCGTTCCCTTTTTGCTTGATTAAATTAATCAATTTGAACTGTGAATGGTCTACATATACATGCGTATATACTATATTAGATATTATTTCCTCATATCCTCTGCAGTCTGTATAGGAAATTTGATTTTTTTTCCGTTCTTTAATTTTTGCTGTAGATGCCTTTAAAGAAGGAGAGTTATTTTATGACTACCCTGTTATTTCTTTCTCAAAAATATATAAATAAATATTAGAATTTATTAAAATTACTTATTTTTCTAGATCAAATAAAGATTTCATTCATTTCAGAAAAAGAATATTCCATTAGAATTTTGCATACAGAAATTTTGGTGCATGTTTATTATGCTACATTTAACTTACCTTGGTTTACAAAATGCTTTAAATATGAAGCTGTGTCATGTGCCTCGTGAGAAATAGGCCAACTAATCTGTTACCGCTATTTTAAATTTTCATGAGTGTAAAGAACTATACAGAATGTATAACCATAAAAAAAACATGCCCTCCAATAACTTTGAACAATTATCTTCCTAAATGCTATATATCAAACTTTAAATTGTAATCTACAATTAAATATATATAAATATATATATATATATATATTATTTATAAGCGAGGTAATTTATTCATTTCAGCAAAATTTAGGAAATTCTCTTTGGTTCTTTAATGGATGTTTTTTCTTCCATGATGACAAAGAAGACAAACCAACACATGCTTGGCTAAAGTAACAAAGCCCACTGATGGAGAGTTTAAAATGCTTCGCTATTAGGCCAACGTGCCCTATGGTCATTTACATAGCTGTAATTTGTAGGTTTTTTTTTTTTTTTTTGGTACCAGAAATTTGTAATAAAGGTATTAAATATATACATTAGCATTTTCTGTGATTAAAATTTATTATATATTTTACAAAGAAATAGTGGTGATAAAAAATCGTACAAATTGACACCTATGCTTTGGCCTACCATACATGTATATTTGTTTATAATGCAGTGCTTTTATATGTGTTTGCAATAGACTAATTTTAAATTACTAAACGAATTTACGTGCGGTTTTTATATTTTGAAAATGATCAGCGTTTACAGAAAAAGTTTTAATACATATTAAATCGTAGATATAATAAATAAAAATGAGGTTGAATGTCTGATATATCAATGTCTTGGTGCCCACCGTATTTAAATGTTAGAATTATTATTCATATTAACCTTTTACACATCGTACTATGATAGAAAGGTAAAATACGTTATTGATAAAAATTGCATTAAAACACAAACATAAACGCGATCAATACTTTTATTTCTAATAAAAAAAAAAAAAAAAAAAAAAAAAAAAAAACTCATATTATTTATTACCTATTCCAGAAGTGAAACAATTGCAGAAAAAAACTTTTTTTATTACATGTTTTTAAAGAGCATGATTAAAGTCATTTAAATACAAAACTAAAGTTTTGTTAAAAAAAAAAAAAAAAAAAAAAACTTAAGTAAATATAAGTAAATTTTGAAATTTGCTTAAAAAGAAAAATACAGGTTAAGCAGAAAAATAAAAACGTTGCACCTGTTAAAGAATGGTGTTTTTTTAATGCTGTTGGAACTAAATCTTGTTAAGAGGTAGGAAGAAGCTTTCGCAAGAAAAGGCTTTGTCACTAAGTACTAAAATTTAATTATGCAGTTGTTAATTAAAAGTTATTTTGCTAAGCAATTTTATAACTATTAATTAGTATAATTCATTGCGTTATTATAACAATAAAATAGCAATATATACATAACTAAAAAATAATCTGTACGGAAGCTTACTGAACAATAATGTTATGAATATATAAAAGCTAAATAACTGAAAGAACAATGAAAATTTTGATATATTTTATAATACAAAAAATGAAAACAAGAAATAATTATTGTTATTTAGATTTATATTACAGGTATATCTACTGTCCATGGTATTTAGGAAACCACTTTTCATAAAATATTTTTCCTCACTCATAAATAAAAGTGGCAATACTAAATAATAACAAATAATCTAAAATAAAAATTACAGAAAAATAATCATATGAATGAAAATCTAAAGAATGCAAAGAACAATGAAAATCCTACAAATATTCTTTAAGACAGAAAATAAAAACCAAAAATACTAATTGTTTTTTACATATATATTAGAAGTTTTTCAACTGTCCATGGCATTTAGCAAAGTCCTTTTAGGAAAGTGCTTTTTCACACTCAAAACATAGTTTGTTTGTAATATTCTGATACACAGCTCAACGCACACACAAGATAATCACAAGATAATGCGCATTTCGTTCTCATTGTCTTAAACTCTCAGAGCAGTGGTGCACGAGGTTTGGGAAAAGAATGTATTTTAGGCATCATGCGAAGCAAATAAAAAGCCATTTATGTTCTGAAACTGCGATGTGATAGTTATACTTTTGTATCTTTATACAAATGAAAATGAAGAGCCCATCAAATGGCTTTACCCATATTCAGAGCATTGCTAAATAAATATCAGAACCATTTCTTGCTTCTAAATACAGTGCGATACGAACGAAGAAGTCTATCTAGTAAATTAACTGATCTCATCCCGTTCTTTAACATTTTTATAAGATGAGGCAGAGTAACATAAACTCTTTTTAAAATATTTAAAAACCATTACGTCTCGTAGTTAAAATAAATTTTAATCACATTAAAATCTGAGACAGACAATATACACTAAAAATATGTACAATTTAAAACATTAAAAACACAAAACATAAATTTAAACGTTTAGAGCCTTTTCCAGGCTCCTCATCAGTAAAAACATCAAATGTAAATGCTGAGAAGAACAACAGACTTTCATTAAGATAGTACAACGTATTCATCGGGAACTGCGTATGCCTCCTTTAGTGGTGAAAAATGTTGATTGATGTACCAGCCCTCCAGGAAAATTCTTGAATGATAATTTAAACAGTTAGATATGATTAGAGGCCTGTAAAAGGCACGAAACCTTTAAATTTATGTTTTGTGTTTTTAATGCTTTAAATTGTATATATTTTTAGTGTATATTGTCTGTCTCAGTTTTTAATGTGATTAAAATTTATAAACTCTTTTATTTATTTATTTATTTATTTATTGTGATCGGCAAAATTTTTTTTAATTTGCTGAGAGTTTCGCGACTCAAATTATTTGATTCTATAATAACTACAACTACCTTTCCATCAGCAGATGTAAAATTCACAATCTTTTCCGTAATCTAAACTTCTTTTCTGCCATTTTGAGGTTTCTTTTAGAGAATTGAGTAGGCATTTTCCTGAGCGTAATTCCCGAATAGTTTCAATTGATTTAAAATATTTTTTGGACAACTCAGTTAGCTACTTTTGTGAGAATAAAAAGTTTAAAAAAAACTGGATAAAAGATCCCCCACAAATCTTGATCCAAGGGAAGAATTTTCCGATTCTAAACCTTTTCCGCTACAGATTCTCATGCCGTATAGATAGGGAATATTGAAACACAACATACATATTTTATCAGTAAAACGTATTGGTTTTCTTCGAATGAAACTTTTGGCTGAATGATAAATGTAATAGGGCACCATGGATTCATCTATTCTCAATTTTCTTAAAAATATTCCAAACAGCTGAAGAACTTATTTTTCTAATTCTCATAAGAGGGAAATAATGTTCCCATTTTATTTTCTATTGCCAAAGTGTAGTTATCAAAGTGTAGTTATCAATATGATTTTTTTTTTTTTTTTTTTTTTACTTTCTAAATATATTTCTTGGCATTTCTATAAAAACAATTGAGACGGATAAATTTTCTTGAGTGTTCCATTATAAATTTTCTATTTTACAATATCAAGTAAATTGCAAATTTTGAATAAGTTATGAATTTTTTAAAGTAGAAAATTTATAGTCATTCATAGTTTGTACAGTTCTTGATTTTTTTTTTTCTGCACCACTATTATTTTATAGCAATTCGGGATATTAAAAAATCCTTAAAGCTTAAAAGGAAATATGTCGTATAAAAATACTGGTGGGAAAGTCCTTGAAAAAAGGCGTGGCCGTACGAACCATGTCATTGATGATCATCCCATTGTTAAAAAAGATATTTTAAAAGGGTCTGATAAAACTTTTTTTCATATTGAACATTTATACGAAAATATTCTCTTTTCTGCCATTTTAAGAAAATGTTAAATTTCAAATAACTTACGAAGTTTCGAAAGTAATTTGCATAGTTAATTATGTTCATGCCAGTATCATAACTGATATTTAAAAGCTCGTCTGACATATTTATAATAAAAATATTCCTCTTAATGTAAGTTTAAGCGAAATTTAGATTTATTCTCCCATTTAAGCAATCATAAATTTCTTATAACTTACGATGTTTTTTAAATTAGAATGCTGGAAACCAATAGGCTTCTTTCTATTGTATAAATGATATTTTGAAACCAGGTCAACCGCTTTACAACCATTGTTTCTTTAAATACCCTGTACATTGTCTAACAAACAAAAACATTAACGAACGTATGCACTAATAAACTAACACACTAATAAAACGACACCTTGCAAACAGAAACCATATCAATTTTGTTATTTTTGGACATTTCAAACCTCAAATTGTAATAAAATATTTTTGTAAAAAAATAGAACTGACTCCAAAAAGTAACTAATATTCAAACAACTAAAAAAAAAAAAAAAAAAATCGATATGAAAAGAAATTGTAAATTCCGCTTAAAAGTATAAAATAGTTTCCTTCGCCAAACAACCTTTAACACTATAATTAATCACAACTTTTGATGTCGGCGCAAAATTAAATAAAATTTAATTAGTTTTTAAAGGGTTGTTTTTAGATCGGTAGCAACAAATGCTGTTGTCTCGAATGATCCATTTTCTTATTTCCTTCATTATTTTATCACTGTATACAATTGGTCCATTAGTAGCATCTACGTATAGAACAGTGAACATTCTTCACAATGCGGTATTTATGTTTCTACGAAGTAAGATTTCCCTTTTCAAATTTGGTATAACTTTGATAACTATCATTATTGGTGGCTTTTGGATTTGTCGATCAGAACGTAATGCAAAAATATACACGCAAGATGTATATTTTCATAATATAATCTGTACGAAGTATTGTTTCATATTCTTGATTATTCTCTTAATATACTTTATCAAAATAATCATGATATCCCAAAGAAATTAAATATGTTTGCCAGATAATTTTGCTTTTTCTCTTTCACCAAGGACGTCAGATACCAGCATCTTCGCCAACTTTTGCTGCTTGCGAAATCTTATTTGTTTTCTCGAATCAAAGTAGTTTTCGGCTGCGTTTTGCAGGTGACAATGTGAGATGTGTATTTGGAATAGGATTTGGTTTTTGTATTGAATAAAGATATCATTTTTTATTGCGCCGACTTCAAAAGTTATGATTAATTGTAGTGTTGTAGGTTGTTTGGCGAAGGAAATTATTTTATACATTTAAGCGCAATTTGCAATTTCATTTCATATCGATTTTTTTTTTAGTTGTTTGAATATTAGTTGCTTTTTGGAGTCGGTTCTATTTTTTTTACAAAAAAAATTTATTTTTCTCTTTTCAGTGAAAACTTATTCATTTAGGAGAACATCAGAAGACGTTCGACGGCATTTTCACAAATCACAACTTCCAAGAAAAGTGACATAACTCAAAAAACTGTTTGTGTCACTAAAGAATACATGAAATGCACCCAATGTGAACAAAAACGTTACATCTCCATCTAGAAAGTTATCCACTCGAGAGATAGTTGTGCCAGTTTTATTCTAGTCAAGTTATATTTAATTTAATTTTTCTCAATTGCAGCATTTTTAAATTGTATCACTTTTGTTGCCTTCATCGGATATGAGAAAAAACTATCTATTGAATGAACATATGTTAAGTCAAAAAATCTTTAGAAATGTAAAGTACGGATACGCTGTATTCGTAACCAAAAATTCTGTTAGGCATATATATTGAATTTTACAGTTAATAAGTGTCACACGCTGCGCTGGAAACTGCGCAGCGTAAAGTTCAAACAAAGAGCAAAATATGCATTGCAGCTGACGGACAGAAATTTTAACATCGATACTTACATACTGTTTTTACCAGTGTAGCTGCATGCGATCAGCAGTTAGAATGAGAACAGACTTTTGTGATTATACTGTAATTTGTTTATATCTTAATGAAATCAAAATGAAACCTATTTCAGGTCAAGATCATTGCGACAACAACAAAAAAAAAAAAAAAATGTATTAAAATTAAATCATCTCTTTCGAAGTTATAAGCTAACAAATTTCAACAACAACAACAATGAGAAACATGGTTTGCATTGAGAACCTCTTCCTTTATGAAGTCGGTTTAAAACGTCTATGCGTTAATCGATGTGACCGCTTACAATAACCATACTTTGAATTTTACATAGCATAAATGTCACCCGCTACGCTACAAGATATGCAATGTCGTTCAATATGCACAAAATAGGAGATTGTGGGCAAACAAATGCACGTTTTAAGCGTTCTGTTTTTAACATTAATGTCTAAACTATCTTTTCGTACTAAATCGATGATGCTCTGCAATTTTATAATTCACTTTTTCCCCTGTCTTGAATCGTTTCCGAGATATGAACGCGAACTCCACTGTTTTCCATCAGGTGGCGCTGTAGGCAGTTGAATCGCGTAGCACATGACCACTTTACTATACCTACATACCTATTTTATGACTATAGCTGCAGCTGCTCAACTGTTAAAAAAATTGGGACTGACTTTTTGGGGCCCTGTATTTTCTTTTGATCGTAAAGATAATACAATGGGACCTATTTAAGACCAAGACCTTTACAATAAAACAAAAAGTATCAAAATCGGATCATCCGTTCAGAAGTTATGAGCTAACAAAAAAAAAAAAAAAAAAAACATACGCTTTGAACTGAGAACCTCCTCCTTTTTGGAAGTCGGTTAATTAGAGCATCTCCTACGAAGTTGTAAGCTTACAAACACCAACAACAGCACATAGCTCGAATTAAGAACACCCTCCTTACTTAAGTTGGTTGAAAACGACTTTGCGCTAATCGATGTGACCGCTTACAGTAACAGTACTTTGAACAACAGAGTATACGTGCAAACGCTACGCTGCAAAGTGTGCAACGTAGCTCAAGTGTGCATAGTGTAAGGAATTGCGAACAAACAAATGTACGTTTTTAGCATCGTATTTTTAGCATCAATGTCTAAACTATCTTTTCGTACTAAATCGATGATGCTCTGCAATTTTGTAATTCACTTTTCCATCCTGTCTTGAACCGTTTCCGAGATAGGAACGCTAGCATGGATGTCTAAACTATCTTTTTTGTAATAAATCGATGATACTCCAACATTGTAATTCACTATTTTTTCTAGAACCGTTTTCGAGATAGAACACTAACTCCGCTATTTTCTACCAGGTGGCGCTGTAAGCGGTTTAACCTTGTACTGCATGGCGACTTTGCTATACTTGCATACTATTTTTATCACTATAGCTGCAGCCGTTTAGCAGTTAAAAGAGTTGGGACTGATTTTTTTGGGCACCTTGTATTTTCTTTAGATCGTAAAGATATTACAATAGGACCTACTTCAGACCAAGATCTTTTCAACAAAACAAAAAGTATCAAAATCGGAGCAGTCGTTCGGAAGTTATGAGCTAACAAACATAAAAAGTAAATTAAAAATAAAAATAAACATACGGTTTGAATTGAGAACCTTCCTTCTTTTTTGAACTCGGTTAAAAAAGTAAAAAAATCTCGATCGAAAAATTTCAAGAATACCTAAGTTTCCCATACTTGTAGTATGATGGGGAAATAAAATAACATACTATTTTAGAGGTTACATCAAAGAATTTAAAATTTCTATTGTATTATTTACAATTTAAGTAAAAGTAACTTTTTTTTTATTATTATTTATTTTTTTTTATCGGAAGTATTGTTTTGTTTAGAATATCCAATTTTATATAGTACTGGGTGATTCTAATTAAAATTATGATTTTAAAACGCTATAATTTTAAAACTACCCATCAGAGTTATTTGATATTTTATAATCGTGAGCAATCGTGAGGCAATGAAATTTTGTTTGGCAAAAATAAATAAATAAATAAATAAATAAACAAATAAATAAAATAAATGAATAAATAAAATAAAATAAATAAAATAAAATAAAATAAAATAAATAAATAAATAAATAAAATAAAATAAAATGTGCCGTTAATTATCCGTAAAGTATTTGTTTCATGAAGCTCCTCTTCTTCTCTTTTCCCTCTGACTGTTTCCGCTGTAAATACGTATCCTTGTCTTTTTGCAAAAAGGTAGTAAACCCTTGAAGTCTATTGTTTCCTGCTATTCCATTGTGTTGTTAACAACATTCCTGCTTTTAATGACTCCATTTTGACGTTTCCCCTGACATTACCCTCACAGCGCCATCTATAGGAACATGTTGAAACTACTTTTTTTTCTCCCATAAACAAAATCGCATTGCCTCACGAGTGCTGTAGTAAAATATTAAATCGCTCTGATGGGTAGTTTTAAAGTTATAGCATTTTGAAACCGCAACTTTAATTATCATCACCCTCTACATTATACGTGGAACACTGAAACGAAACATTTAAAAATTCTGAAATAATTTATGTGATTCATGATTATAACAAAACAACTGCAATATAAGTTCTGATTTTTTATTTATATACAAGAAGTAACAATAATTAATGTCTGAAAATTACATTTCCTTTTGTCTCGCGTTTATATTTGTCCAGAATTTACATGTCTGAGAAAAGAATGTTTTGTTCTATTTAATTAGCAAATAAATGTTTCTTAAGTTATGTTGATATTGTCTTAGGTTAACAATTTTCGAATACTTCTGTTATCAATTTTAATTAAAAGGAAATTTACGATTACTTTCCTTTACTATAACAACGAAAGTTTCTAAGAGCTTGATACGGTAAATGTTTAGTTCGTCTTCATATAGACGTATTTTATTTAATTATCATTAAATAGAGAAAGGAATAACATTTGTAAATGACTGTTTAAAATTTCTTGTTTCATCTTTCTATGATATATATATGTATCATAGAAATATTTGAATATTCTATAAATGCAGTCTGCCTCCAAGACAGTGTAGTGGTTAGCGTCCCTGACGGTTGGGCCTGGGCTCGAATTCCGGAGAAGGCATGGATGTGTTATCCCTATTAGGGGTAGCGATGACCGCCCATTGGGGGCTCCTTTTCAAATGGTCATCAATTTTTGCGAACCCCCGGCCTATGCTAAGTCGAAAAAAAAAAAATCCGTTTCATTGGGAAATAAATAAATAAATAAATAAATAAGTGCGGTATAATTGTGTATAAGAAAAACTTAAGCATTTCTTAATATATTATTATGTATACTAGTTGATACCAGTCAGATTTTTAGGGTCTATTACGCATAAATATGCAAGTTGAATATTTTAACAAAATAACAGTTTAAAATCATTGTATTAACATAACACAGTATCTGTGGGTAGATAGGTGGATTTAAAATTGAAAAAAAAAAAAATCAAGAAATAAAACATACACATAAACTTCAAAAGAAAAAAAGAAAATCTTAAACTTTATTAAAATAAGATAATTGTTAAAATGAGAGATAACGATAAAAATTACAAGTTTCAATCTTTCTTGGGCCTTTTTCAAAATTCACTTTAAACATATTATAAAGTTCCGTTCGAGTAACATATTAGTGATTCATCATTTGAGTTTCTGTCACTTTGAAGACCTTAATACCATCTGTTTATAAAAGTCAAAACCATCATTTTGATTTTATATCACGATATATTTTGATACTTTTTTCACCTCTTTTAAATTTCTTTCTAAGTATTAAAAGATGTAGATTCGCTTCAAACTTCTACTCAGTTATACAAAATATCACCCAGTTTTCAATCATATCATTTATTTCTGTTGTACAAGACAGTTTATACAGAAATAAATATCTGCAACAATTTTTTGATTTCGTCTAAAATTTCAATACATCGCATTCTGAAAATCTATATTAATAAAATAAGAGTTTTGTCTGTAAATTTGTCGGAATCAAAAAATTTTGCGATATCTTCACCTTTCACACCCCATGAAAGCCGAAAATGACTTCAGAAAATTTTGCCTGTGTGTGTGTGTGTGTGTGTGTGTCATCGTGTCTGTATGTCGCTTTTTTGTCTGGGTATCACTCAAGAACGGCTGGACGGAATTCAACGGCGCTTGGCAGAAACTTAGAACTTTACCCAACTTAAAATTATATCTATCAACTTTTCAGAAATTCCCCCCCCCATTCCCCCCTGGGGGGCAAAAGGCAAAACACGTTTGTCCGGGTACCACTTGTGAACGGACAGAGGGAATTGAACTGCGCTTGGCAGGAATTTAGGTTTTCACTCAACTTAAAATTATATCTATAGAAATTTTCAAAAATTTAATTAGTTTTTAAATTGTGGGTAAAAAACTCCTGCGCATGCGCCATAAAGATTTTGTCAGTAAAATGCTTTGAATGGGGAAAAAAAAATTATATTTACGTTTTAGACAACAGGCCTCTCTCTTTATATATATACACCACCTGAAATCGATACCGATTTCAAATATCGCTATATATTTATCATTTGACAAAATTTCTATGCAGATAATAGAATGCGCTAATAGATTGTCAAGGCAGTTGTATATTATAAAAAATGTACAGTTTTAGTATAAAACACTCTTGGCAACTTTTTATTTTATTTTATTTTTGCCATTTTGGCAAAGAATTATAATGGCTATAGCAGAATCGGATATGAAGAAGTTGGCGAGTAATGTCCTAGGTACTTCGATGCCAAACTTCAAATTTTGCTTGGGGATCTGATACTAAAGTTGCTCCGAAGAAAAAAACAAAAAAAAAATGCTGGACTTAAACAAATTAAAATATAAATTAAGCAACGCTGCGACGCTATTTGACGTATTTGGCGATGAATACACACGGTGTTACAAAAAGATTGTCTATGTGATGATTAGGCCATTTGAGATTTTCTTCTCTCGGACAACTCATAAACAAGATGATTTTTTAACAAATTATAGATAAAAAAATAATTACATACATAAGTCAATTATAAATAGGGTTTCAATTTAATATCTATATTAATAAAATCAAAGTTTTGTCTGTAAATTTGTCGGAATCGAAAAATTTTGCGATATCTTCACGTTTCACACCCCATGAAAGCCGAAAATGACTTCAGAAAATTTTGCCTGTGTGTGTGTGTGTGTGTGTGTGTGTGTGTCATCGTGTCTGTGTGTCGCTATTTTTGTCTGGGTATCACTCAAGAACGGCTGGATGGAATTGAACGGCGCTTGGCAGAAACTTAGAACTTTACCCAACTTAAAATTATATCAATCAACTTTTCAGAAATTCCCTCCCGTTCTTCCCTGGGGGGAAAAGACAAAAACACGTTTGTCCGGGCATCACTTGAGAAAGGCTGGACTGAATTCAACAGCGCTTGGCAGAAACTTAGGTCGTAATCCAACTTAAAATTATATCTATCAACTTTTTAGAAATCCCCCCCCCGTTCCCCCCTGAGGGGAAAAAGACAAAAACACGTTTGTCCGGGCATCACTTGAGAACGGCTGGACTGAATTCAACAGCGCTTGGCAGAAACCTAGATCTTTACCCAACTTAAAATTATATCTATCAACTTTTCAGAAATTCACCCCCGTTTCCCACGGGGGGAAGAAGACAAAAATACTTTTGTCCGGGCATCACTTGAGAACGGTTGGACTGAATTCAACAGCGCTTGGCAGAAACTTATGTCTTTATCCAACTTAAAATTATATCTATAATTTTTTTTAGAAATCCCCCCCCCCGTTCCCCCCTGGGGGAAAAAGACAAAAGCACGTTTGTCCGGGCATCACTTGAAAACGGCTGGACTGAATTCAACAGTGCTTGGAAGAAACTTAGATCTTTACCCAACTTAAAATGATATCTATCAACTTTTCAGAAATTCCCCCCCGTTCCCCCCTGGGGGGTAAAAGACTAAAACACGTTTGTCACAAAAGACAAAGACACATTTGTAAGCATAACTCGGCTCCTAATTACTTCACAATAAAGAAATTCCACATGAGGATAGTAGACATGAGTACAAATAAAACATTATCCGCGATTTAGGAATTTTCGATTTTTAAAGGAAGGAAGGGAGAAAATTGATTTTTCGCGGGAAATTTTGAAAATTCCTGATTTGAGTCGAACTTTACCAAAAGTGGAATAAAGATGTTGAAAAAAGGCTATGCGATTTTCTTAGGATATTTCCTAAAACACATTTTTGATTTTTTGGGATCTGCCATTTTTTTTTATTTGGGGGGGGGGGGTGAAGGGGGGGTATGTGTTACATAGGGCAAATTCGAGAAACCCTTTTTAGCGCTAAATTTGTCCTGGAAAATTTATGAGAGCTGCTGTCACGACGTTTGGTGCTTGGATTTTTTATATGCAACCGGCACCCAAAGAAACGGGATTTATCGAAATACCCCCTTTCCCCCAACGGGACAGGAAGCAAAAAAACGTTTGTGAGCATAACTCGGCCCCAAATTATATCACTGTGAAGAAATTGCACATGATGACACTAGACTTGAGCATAAATAAAACACTATGTACGATTTTAGAATTCTTGATTTTTAAAGGAGGGGGGAAATCGTTATTCGAGGGGGAAATTTAAGAAATTTTGTATTTTTTAGTAGTGCTCTACTAAAGATATTACAAAGGTATTGAAAATAGCCAACTGTCTTCTTTAGAATATTTTCAAAAACATATTTTCATTTTTTTTGTGTTTTTCAATTTTTTTTGATGGGGGGGGGGAGTTGCAAGTTCAAGACCCCCCCCCCCTTTAGCGCTAAATTTGTCTTGGGAAATCTATGGGATCTGCGGTCACGAAATTTGGTGCGCAAATTGTTTATATGTCTCTGACACTTATTGTAACGAGATTTTACGAAATTCACCCACTTAACCCCTTGGGGTCGGGGGGGGGAATAAACACGCGTAAAAACACGTTATTCTGTTTGAATTCGCTTTACATTATCTTAGAATGATTCGTTTTGGTGTGTGGATGTTGATTAGGTGTACGCATTATGTACTTTGGTGAGATTTCGCAAAACTTCTAAGTTAGCCCCTGGGGAAGGGGAAGTAAGAAAAGGGTAAGTTGCGGCCAAAGGCAGTGTGGACCCGGAATCCTCACGTTGCGAGCGGGAAAATCCTCTACGGAATACAGAGGAAACTTTAACTTATATTATTAATAATGTAATGGAATTTTGAAAGCTCATTTAAGTATTGTGCTCAGCGAAGCGGGCAAAGCCTGCTAGTATTTAATAATTTGATTCAGTGGACAGCAAAAATTAAATATTTGATATTCCTTGGTTTCACCCGAAAAACAAACAGTTACTATTATTATTTTTTTAATGCACCAATCTTTTGAATATTTGTTTTTTCTTGTTTTAATCTTAAAATTTTTTTCCTTCTCGTTTTTGTGAGTTTGCAACATACTCCAAAGTGTTTCGCAAATGATGTTACAAGCGAAGAAATAACAGAAGTCACTTTAAGTTTATTAGTGGAGAATAGTAGTAGTCTTATCCCGATCAGGTTATCGTGTGTCATTGGGAACCCGAGACATTTTTCTTATGCCTCATCCATCAGAATTTGCGTATATAAGAAATACCTATCTATCGTGCCCAAGACATTTTTCATAAAAATAACATTCTTAATCTTTATTATGCAATTTGAATTTTTCAAATATCTCAATATGTTTAAAATTTATAAATTTTTAGTAAATGACTGCACTTTATAAAAATGGGCGTATTTCCCAGGTAACACATAACGTTGTTATATCGTTGCAAATAAGTCTAAACAGTGAAAAATTGGTTACGTTATTTTATATCCGTTGAAAAATAGTTTTTATTTCGCAATATTCTCACTGAACAATTTCGAATATTTATTCAGTAATAAAGAAAACCTATAACAAACGTTGTTTTATGGTTGTACTTTTTCTGTTATTTTTTCGACGTTTTAAAATATGTATTTTATTAGTTTATGTTTTCCTTTTTGATTCTAATAAAAAATATGTTTTTTCAACGAATTAATAGGTACTTTTTATAAGTCATTATTTCCGTCGAATAACGTTGAATCTCTTCAGCTTGATATCGATACACGATTGTGAATTGGCGGGATGTGCGTATTATAATTTTCTTTAGAGTTTTAGAAGATGGTGTGCTGCAAAAGAACATCTATCATGATAAGAAGGGAAGCTTTCGGCAAAGTAATTAACTAGTAGTAAGTAGATGTTCTTTGGCTTTCTGAAACCGTAACTAACGAAGCGTACCATATTGTACGCTTCCTCCCGTTCTGCATGCAAAATCGCCAAGTATATTGTGGCAAACCTTAAAAGCGTCTTACGTTACCAGTTACGACGCGTGCCATTTTGAAAGTGAATGTGATGTGAATGAAGTTATCGTTTTCCTGTTAAATTGGTATGAAAGTTTTCTATGAAAGAATAATTAATTAAACGCAATTTAAAACTCTTTCATCGAAAGAGTAGTGAAAGGTAACAAAACTTGCTAGCTGGTTAGCTCCTTAAAAGCTCAAAGTTATAATATTCTTTGGCTTTGGGTTTGTTTAACCTGCTAGCATAATATTAAAAATTCTCGTTTATAATTGATGATGGTGCATATTTATTTAAACAATATTTTTTAAGTAATGAAGTAAGTGTTTCTTTTTTCCTTCTTTAATTTTATGTTTTAATTCTTGTCTTAAATATTCAGGGGTCGGTCTAACTTTAAATATTTAATACTCTTTTTTAAAACAGTACTTTCGTAAAATTTTACTTTTTTCATATTTACTGAAAAAATATATCTATTTCTATATATAATGTAACGCTACTATTGTTTTATTGAACGAAGTATTTGCAGTAATTTTATATAATTAAAAACAGGTCTTCTGTACACAAAAATTACACTTTTTGAAAAGCTTGTTTTCTTCGAATTTAAATTTTGTGCAGGGAGCAAATCTGACATTCACAATTTCGGCTTAGATTTATTTTATTTTATTATTATTAATAAAATTATTACATTTTTGATTTTCTTTTAAATGAAGATATTAATTTTTGTTTTCATTGATTAATATTCCCAATTTCCGCTTTGATTTATTTATTTTATTTTATTATTAATAAAATTATAACCTTTTTGATTTTCGTTTAATTGCAAACTGTAATTTTTGTTTACATTAATTAACATTCCCATTTTCTGCTTTGATTTTATTTATTCTATGATTATTAATAAAATTATTATATTTTTGATTGTCTTTTAACTGCAAATTTTAATTTTTGTTTACATTAATTAACATTCCCAATTTCCGCTTAGATTTATTTATTATATTATTATAATCACAAATTATTATCATTTTGATTATCCTTTAATTTCAAATAAATACTCTTAGCTAATAAATAGACAATCACAGGGACCTAAGTGTTGGTTTATGGAAATTTTATATATTCGATTTTTTAGCTTTATTATTATTAAATTGTGTGAATTAAAACTAACTAGAGTTTACACAAATAAAATAATTTTAAAACAATATATATAATTAGTATACTATTTTTTATTGAAATCTATGAATTTTATCTATGAACTGTTTTCCACATAGATACATCTCAGCATCTGTTGATTAAAATTACACCAAATTTCATAAACAATTGATTAAGAAAATTAGTATGTTCTATCTAAACGCGCCTCTTGCAGTTATTTAACATGCACTAAAGTTTTATATAGCTTCTCAGAATAAAGGTTTTATATACAGAATTTGCAGCAATTTTAATTAACAAATGTTGATATGTAGTCATGTAAAAAATCTCTGAAAGTGAGTAATGAGAGCATCGCCTGTCGGCTGATACACACTCTTAACTAATTCAGCATTCGTTTTTATATTGGTTGTCTCGCATATCAAATTTAGTGCAGTTGTATCTGCTATAAAATTTAGCTTTCCTCGAAAAACAGAAGTTAAAAATTTTTACGTATCTAATATTTTCGCATATTGAGTATTAAAAAAGTAATAAAATTAATCATAAAAAAAGTCTAAAAATTAAGTAAAAAAGAATGTTCCAAAACTTTTTTAACATGGGAATTTTTTCTTTTTTAAATTATTAGCAATATTTTAGAAACGAAAATTCAATGGATATATAGAGCTAGCTATTTTTCTTGGATTTCAACGTTTATAAAACATAAGAAAAACCGTTGAAAACTGATATAAAAAACACGAGAGTATTGCGATTTTGAACAACCCTTTTACAACGGTTTTTTTTACGTTGTAAAATGTATTAAAACAACCGTTGAAAGATGAGGAAATCAACGAGACATATTTTTAGATTATTAACGTTACGGAAAAACGATAATTCAATGAAATGCATTGCTGTTTGTTCAACGTTGAAAATACCATACAGTGCTACCTGGGTTGTGATGAAAAAAAAATGGTTAATTAAGTTTCTTTTGCAATATTCATTGTCTGCCGTTAAATTATAAATATTCAAGAGCGTTCATGAATTTTATAAAAATTTTTTCATTAAAAATTACGTGTTCTAACATTGCTCGGGACTTCAGCGACCCATGATAAACTGACAAGGTGCCGAAATATAGGATGAACTGATCGGGTTAATGAGGCACTCGTGCCTAGATTTTTCACCTGATGAAGGAATGTGTTATTATCTTCATTTGAAACAATTGATTAAAATTGCGAAGGTTTGAAAATTCAAGTCTTTACGTACAAATTTATTGAAAGATTAACGTAATTATTGTTTGAATTTAATCTCGTTAACACACAGAATTTTTAAAACAAAAATTTCTCTAAAACTAAAAATGTTATATATTTTTTAATTATATATAAAGAAATAATATATATATAATCGATTGTTCGTCGAATATGCATTTTTGCGTTTAGCTTATCAGTCTCCAAAATAAATAAATAAATAAAAACAATAATGTAGTGGACGTTACAGTATTAACTTAAAGCGAATATATATGTACATATATATATATAAGAAACTGGAAGCCATTATTTATACAATTTTTTGTCACGTAAAAAAAATAATTTTTGAAAAATATTATGATTAGTTTTAATAATAAAGAACTAATTATTATTTAAACTATAAGATGTAATATATATATATATATATATATATATATATATTTCCTATAATCAGTTTTTGGCTAAACTTTAGATAGAGGAAATGTCACAGAGTAAAAATGTATTTTGCCCCAAAAATCTGAATGCTTTTATAAAATTTGAAATTGGGTCAAATATTTGTTAACGGATATTAAAATTCCGAATTCAGTCTTAAAAATAAGAATTTTCTCAATATCCTGTTTAATATAAGTAATTCATTTTTATCTGAAATATCTTTAGAATGTATGCTGATTATGTTTTATTAATTTAACGAACTTTCGATAAATGTATTTGGCTTATGTTATCATCTACTTTTACAAGGAAATAAGTAACAGTATTTTAATAATATTTAAGAAGTAGATGTTACATATATATATTCTATTTCCGTTTTCATGTTAGAGCATTATGACACAGATGATTAAAATATACGAAGAAAAAAGGAAACATATTCTTTCTTTTGGTGTATTATATTAAAATATCACTTATATATAAGTAAATTTTGCTTATATACACATGTGCTAGCGCATTTGTACGATATAATCAGAAAGCGGTATTTTAATTTTATTGAGTTATATTTATGATAGATTAAATTCATTGTACATCAACTGCCATCATTTATAAAATTTACATTATTTTTTTATTAAAGAGATCTCAGTATCTAAGATTTATAAAAATATATGCATGGTTACAATGAAAGTTCTAAATTAATTGGAATATCATATAAAGTTCAATGGAAAGCATTTCTTATAGTAACCGGTGAAGAAAGAAATATGAAAATTGACGAATAACAAAACAAAACAAAAAGGGAAAGAAAAAAACCTGCATTTTGCATTTTTTGTATAAAAATAGAGGCTGAAATAAAGAGAGAGCTGTATTTTTTTTTCTTATAATTCTTCATTCTTATTAATTAAAGGGAAATTGGTTCGTTTATATTTCCTTTTGATTTTAAACAGAAAAGCAATGTTTTTAGCACATTATAATAACATTAGGCATAATACTTGATGTAATTATACATTGCTTTCCATAGTGCTAATCATTGGAAAATATTCAGTGAAAATGTCTTAACTGACACTAATAATTAAATGAATTAGGAAAAAATAAATAAAAATGCAATAAATTTATGAGGTATCCTCTGCTTCTCTTCTAGCCAGATGTAAAAAATCGTTTTGTTCCTTGTTCACTTATTATTAATATATTATAATTAATTTTATTTCTTATTCTCAACAATACGTTTGGATTATTTAATAACCTACACAACTGAAAATTATAACTCTGTTTTTCTTTTCTTTTAATGTTTCTTCTGAAGTATTATGAAATTCACAGATAATAAAATGTGTTTTAATATATTCGATTTTCAACAATATTTTTAGACTTTTTAACAGCTTTACACAAAAAATATTTACTAAAATTACACTAATTTACTGCCAATAATAATTCACTAATGAAGTATCTCTTTACCATACATAAAAAAAAAAAAAAAAAAAAAAAAAAAAAAAAAGATCACGATCTTTTTTTGCTTAAATTCTATGTTTTTTAAGAGTGAAACTCATGTATAATGCTCATGATTAAGGATATATTTTCAATACAACACTAAACTATTTACATGAAATTTCTCTAAAAAATTATATCTTTATTTATTCGGACTGATGATAGTTACATTTTGTAACAAGTTCAATAAGGAAACAATTCAATAGTGATTTATTTTTGAGACTTCCATCATTATAAGCAAAGTACAAGGGAAAAAAAAAAACGCTACAAAACTTACTTGTTAAAAATTTACAGTATTTTTTAAAGATTTTGTAGGACACTATATATATATATACAGGGTGATTATAAAAAATCTATCCCGAAATGTGAGACCGTAAGTATCATACCGTTCACAGAAACTGAATGAAAGTTTGGTGCAAGGTATTTTCTGGTATGCGCTCAAGAATTACATAAAAAACAACAGTTAAACTCTAACAGTTACGGTTTCAGTGAGATAATTTCGAAAATTTGAAATGGCAACACCTACTTTTTTTTATTGAAATGGGATCGCCATAGCAAAAAACCATAACTAACATTGAAATGATACCTGTAGCACGAAAATCGCCAGAGCTAGCAGACTAAGAAAAAAAAAGAAAAAAAATCAACTGTTATGTGCCTACCAGAGCACGAACTTCATTTTTTAATTACGCCACATCTCACACTGAGTCTTTGGTTCTAATTAAAGTCTACTGATTCTGCTTCGAAACGAGAAGAAGATGCAATGGTATTCTTAATTTAGTGTAAGGCTTTAGAATAAAGGCTCTATTTTCGTGGTTAGTCGTAAGACACCGACATGACCGACGTCATCGTATTAGAGGAAAAATAAGGCATTCTGAAGTGCGTGCTTAGACTGACTAAGAAAATGACTCGACAAGGATTTATTTAACAAAGCAGTATTAAGTGTACTCTTTTTAGACAAGGATTACTGCTGGTGCTCGGATACTTTTGCTGCCGATTGTACAGATCACGAACCTCAGAATGCCTTTTTATTTCCCTAATGCGATGACGTCAGGCATGTCGGTGTATTACGACTAACCATTGGAATTCAACCTTTTTTCCTTACAAGAAATTAAGAATACCATTGTCTCTTCTTCTCGTTTCGAAGCAGAATCAGTAGACTTTACTCAGAACCAAAGACTCAGTGTGAAATGTGACGTCATTAAAAAATGAAAGTCGTGCTCTGGTAGGCACATAACCGTTGTTTTTTTCTTTTATTCTTAGCCTGTTTGCGCTGGCGATTGTCGTGCTACAGGTACCGTTCAGACGCTGTTTATGGTTCTTTTCTATGGAAATCCCATTTCAAAAAAAAAAAAAAAAAATGTAGGCGTTGCTATTTGAATTTTTTGAAATTTTGTCACTGTAATCGTTCCTGTTAGAGTTTAACTATTGTTTTTTTTTTTTTTGATTCTTGAACGCATACCTCAAAATACCTTCCACCAAACTTTTATTCAGTTCGGAATAGTTTTTTTATAATCTCTCTCTCTCTCTGTATATATATATATACATATATATATATGAGATTTTGCTATTTTTTTTTCATCCATGTGTCTCCTAATCTGGTCTTGGCAGGCTGGGGGAGGGTTACCGGCGTAAAACTTGTTTAAGCGCACAGGCAAGTCACGAGTCTTGACGCTTGCCTCCTACCCTCCTTTCATGGGTTGTTTTTTTCCCCTGGATTTCGATTTAGTTTGAAATTTTCTGTTGGGATTTCGTTAAGTTGGTTTGTTGTATCGTTTGTTTTGCGGGCTGTTAAAAATTACATTTGGTTTCTTTAAATATGTGTATTTCATCCACTGATGATTTTTTTTTTACCTTTCTGAGCTTATCCTACATAGAGAATTTTTTTTTTTTTTTCTTTTTGGGGTTTTGATGATCTTGTGTCTGTTGTTTGGCTTCTATTGTGCTTAATGGGTCATTATTTTTCATTACAGGGTTCTCTTTTTTCACCTTGAAATATTGTCCTAGTGTCAACCTTCTTTTCATCAGAGTCTAATTCAATAGTCCTATTTCAATTTTCAACAGGTATTGTTGTACAGTGCATTGGCGTCTGTGCTATTGTTGAACTTGATAATTCAATCAATTTGGGAAATCTTGTTGGCTTGTTTGGCGTGTGTATGTCTCTTTGGTGAATTGTTTGACTAACTATTCTTCGTTCTCATCCTTTGCCTCTACTGTCAAAAGGATTGTATATATATATATATATATATATATATATATATATATATATATATATATATATATATATATATATGTATATATATATATATATATATATATATTGGCTTCGGGAGGTGCCTAAGACTGGCAGCAAGGAGCATAGATGGCACCGTTTTATGATATGATAGCAGAAAATAGCTAGTCAAGTGGATGCAGTGTGAGTTATATTGTGAATTGCTGTTTGTTCAGGACAGCAAACTTTCGATCGGTATCTATAATATTTTTTTAGCTGTTATGGTTAGTTTAATATAATTTCACAGTGATAACCTGAAAGCCGAGATCCTATCTATGCTTAAAATAACGCTTTTAGTCACGTGCTTCATTAGATTTCATGCCATAGAGGTCATTTTTCTTAGGTGAGGTTTGTGTATATATTAGCACATTTTCTTGGTATTGATATTGGTTCTGGGGACACCAAATGCAGTTTTTCGGTTCGACATATCCCCTATTCTCAACAAGAAAAAAACCACTACTCATGGGCTCAGAGAAGCAAAGTCCAGACTCATCAATGGATCACTGCGGAAATATCTGTTGAGTAAGTCGCTTAACAAAATTTCTCTCAAGAAGACATGCTTGAGTTTTACTGGAATAAAAGACCTTCCTGGGTTCGATAAGGAAAGAGACTGGCCAGAGGTGGAAAGCGTAACGGAACTTCAAAGAAAGGTTGGTTGGCTGATTGGGTTTAACGTCGCACTAGTTTTCCGCAATGAGCAATTGCCGACGTCCTGGGACTCACCCCTAGAAGTGGTTCAGAGACATGCCATTACAATTCTGATCCTACACGGAGATGATGGCTCCCCCACTTCGGTAACCCTCAGAGGCCAAAGGAAGAAAATTCGATCCACGAAACGATATTAATCATGGGACTAACAAGACTGCTGTAACTTTCCTCTTATGGACAGCGATGATGACATCAACCTGGATATCAACGATGAGGATAAATCGGACTCGAATGATGCAGATTGCTTCTTTGGTGATGGAAAATTCTATAAAGACACTCTCAAAGGACTGAATTATATGCGTTATATGAAAAATATAAACATATTTAGATTGTGCCGAATCCGAAAGATCCAGTTAAGTTTTCGATTTATGCAAATATTTTTTTTTTTCTCTAATAAATATATTTGCTAACATTTTCTTTTTTAAAACAATTTAAACTACTTTTTATGGCTATTTTTTGTAACTATTATCTGTGACTATTTTAGAATGGGTCGATATTTGAACTAATTTTTGTCTGTTGGTGTTTTAAAAACATTTTGTAAATCTTCGTTTTCGAAATGAAACAATTGATATTAATCATCGTTTTTTTTTCCTGTCCTTTAGTAAATTTGTTATAGTTATTAATAAAAGCCGCGGTAGCCTGGTCAGTAAGAGCAGCGAGTTCGTGATCGAAAGATTGCAGGTTCGGTCCTTGAGCCGGCCGAAGACCGGCGTTTACCCTAATGGCGACTGGTGCACGTTAAACTCCGTCCTGGTCGCAAAGTCCTCCATGTTCCCATTAAAATTATACCTCTGGGAGTACCGGAACATGGGTTTAACACGGCCTTGATCCGGATCAAAATTCGAGTTCCTGTTGTTTGTTGGTGCTGCCATCTTTCGCCAGCTTCTGGAGCTAAGTCGTTCTTCCTCCTTTAGTGATGTTCCTCTGAAAAACGGAAGACACTGCCCTCTTGCCTTAAAATCTGGTTAGTTACACTACCGGAGCTCGGATTTCCGAGTGGCATAGGAAACAACAACAGCATGGAAGTAAAAACATAGGAATTTTTAAAAGGAAATTATCATTAAGTGAAAAGCAAAAGAGTCTCTTTCTCATTTTAGATACATGAAATTAAATATTGTACATTACGATATGCAGCAAAATTTTACGTTCATTATAATAATAATAAAAAATAAGAAAATGGTGAAATAATAATTTAACTATGTATTGCGTTTATTATTATTATTCTTATTATTAAAGCCCCATTATATATATATATATATATATATATATATATATATATATGTATATATAAATATATGTATATATATAAATATATATATATATACATATACATATATATATATATATATATATAAGCTTTGGTTTTCATTGAAATACAGTCTTGTTATATCAATATTAATTTTTATTAAATGTCATTGTTCGTGTAGTCGTATGAACATATGGACATAAGCTTATATGTGTCATATATTATTTTAACTTCATTGAACCAAATATAACTAAAAATTACAAACATACAGCTTAATACTAACATTTGGCGCTTCTGTTATGCAATATCTGCATATTCGAGAACGCTGAACATCTGTTTCTATACAGTATAATTGCACAAATAAGTAATAAATGATAAGTGATAAAGCCATTTATATAAAGATACGTTGATTCAATTTCACTATATGTCTGCTGAAGGTGTAGCTACAACGCTGTAATTCATACTATTTGTGGAAAACATGTACGTGAGTTTCTGTAGCATATAAGTGCACTGAATTTGATATGTGAGATATATACTGAAAAAAAAAAAAAAAAAAAAAAAAAAAAACTATGTTGATCCAAATTGGATATATGTCGAACAAGAAGTTTTGTTGCTATACTTATGAATTTATATCAGTGTTTAATTTGTTGAAATTGTACAAAATTCTTCATGTAAAATAGTTAATGTGATTGCGTCAGTGAGATTTCTATACCTGTTAAACTGTATGGTAGTTTTCTAATGCTAAGTCGAACTATTTTGTATATTAAATAATTGTGTCTTATATAAGAGAAAAATGCAGGATTACTCAATCTTTAAAACTATTTCTACAAGTATTATATATTACAAATATTTTATTCTTTATTTGCACTTTTTTCTAAAGGAAATAAAAAATAATTATTTTTTATTATGAAAATAGATTTTCTTTCGATTTTTTCTAGTATAATTTTCATAAAAGAAATATTAATGTTTCCGTTAAAAGTGACCTTTCATAATGATATATATATATATATATATATACAAATGTAAATCACTTGTCTGTTTTCATCATACCGAACACTTTATTCAAAAAAGTTCTGCTTCATTTTGTACGTGACAGATTTTTACTTTTTTCTAAAGAGTTAAGCTTGGAGCTATCTTACACGTTTTTTCTCTTGAGAATACGAAAGTGTAAATAAATCCAAACAAGAAAAATATACAATTTTGTATTCCAGGAAATTTCACGTTTAGGGAAAAAAAAATAAAACTGAACGTTATTCAAGAATGCTTGTTTAGATAGCTTGAATTCAGAGCTGATTGCAAAATGTATATATATATGTGTGTGTGTGTGTGTGTGTTTTGGGTAAAAAATTAATGTACCATTTATAATTCGTTTCATAAAAATATGAAAATAAGATATTTTATTTATTGTAATAATTTTTCATATATTACTAAATTTAGAACACACTAATTTAATCATTTAAACAACATTAATTTATGTATTTATGTATTTATTTATTTATTTTTAATGCACAATGTTTAATTTGTAAAAATGTTTTATTTATATGTAATTCTTTTTTTTTTTTCATAAATGTTTATAGACAAACTTTCTTTTTTGTTATTATGTTCTTTTCCTGAATCTTTACACTTTAAAATTAAAAATCAATTACATTGCAGCAATAATAATTATAAATTTAAAAATCGATTGCAACGTAAAATTAGCATGTGTTCGAAATGAAATTATGCACATTTATACTGAACGAGTGTACTTCACGAACCCTCGTCCTTAAAAATAGAAATTTATTTTTTTTTAATAATAAGCTAAATAAATTTATTTAAGAGGTAATATATTTCTACAAGAATACGGTATGAGAATTGTTTTAACTACCCTTTTTGAAGAGATTAAATTGCATGTTTATCTAAATATATTAACTTAACTTTGATTAGATTAAACATAGTGTAATTAATATGTATCATGTTTTTCATACAACTTTTTCTGTTTGGATAATATTAAATCAATAATAATAACTTCACATATAAATTAAGTAGTACTTATTTATAAAAATAAATAAATAAAAGGTTTTAAATAATCTATCCGAAAGTGATTTAAAATTAGTCATTTTATATTAATTCCATAGATTAATTTCCTTCAAGTTACTAAATATTAAATCTATTTCAAAATTATAAAATTATGTTTATGTTTAATATTAGAGATTAAACTTTAATGGTTTCATTAATTGGATATTTTTCAAATATTCTTTTTTGTTTACAATGAACTTTAAAGAAACACACGAACAGTTTTCATAATTAAAATACAATTTTATGATGCAATGTTAATCAAAAATAATATACACGGTTTAAGTTTTTAATGCATAAAATAATAATAATAATATTTAAATTTTCTGAAATACCTTTTATTTGTTGAAAAGAAATGAAGATCTTTTATCGAATTTTATTTTTTATGCTAACTTAAGTAAAGTAATTTATTGTATTAAAATGCTCAAACATTAAAACAACTCGATATTTATGTCACGATAACATACTTTATGATGTATATTTTGAAAACTAAAGTTCTGAAAGCTTTAACATTAACAAATTAATAATAATAATAATAATAATAATAAACTTAATGATAACATATATATATAAGAAATAGTGAACTCAGAAAATTAAAATAGTAGTAATATTAATAATAATAATAACCACACAAATATATTTAGCTAGCAGCTGAGGTACTATATTATTTATTCATTACAACATTTCGATTACGGCATTCACCTTTTACTTCGGTATTTTTTAATCTAAACTTTCTTTCAAGTGACGATCTTATTTTTATATTATTATGTTTTAAAGTATAGTTTATAATAAAGTATTCTTTCAAATAATTATTGTACACTTAAGCTGTTTTTATTTTCATGTTGCATAATTTTTATTACTTATACAATTTTTAGAATTATTTTTCTATTTTATTAAAAAGAAAAAAAAAAAAAAAAAAAAATCGATTGTTAAATTTTTACAGAGTTATATGCAAAATACCTTTTTGAAATTGTATTTTTCAAAGGCATCTTTTTTTTTTTTTTTTTTCCATTTGGGCTGAAATTTTAAAATTTATGCTTAAAAATAAGATGAGTAAATAAACGCATTTATTTTTTTTTTTTTTTACTTTTCTGCTACTGCTTAATCTACAAAATATTGTTTTATTTATATGGATTATAAAGACAGCGATAATAGATATATACAAATAACAACAAACAATAGAGACAAAAAAAAAAAAGACTTTTTTTTTTATGCAAAGCATTGTTGCACATTTATTAGTAATTAAGAAAATTTTGAGATTCAGAAACATTATATATATATATATATATATATATATATATATATATATATATATAATTTCACTCTAAAGAACTCATTATTATATACCTTATACTACAAAGAATGCGTTTCCCGAATGAGACAAAATTTGTATGTAGGTGCCTTATTATTAAATATGTAAATGATTAGCTTATGACGACCAATGCCTGATTTCCTGAAGTTCCAGGATATTGCAAAAGAATTATACATCAGTAAAAAATGGATAGATCTAAGACTAGGTCATAATATCTTATTGCATGTGTCTCCGTCTACACTCGAGAACTGTACCAATGACTCGCAGATTGGTTTGTGAACGGAACTGACATATGTGTCTATTTGAGAGAGAAAAATCAATTGAATTAAAATAGACAAAAGGGAATGTAAAATGACAGAATCGTTCAATATTTGGATCGGAATTCTACTGTTTGACGATGTCAGCAATAATGATTATACCATGCGAGTTCGAAGAAATCGTAAGTTGGTGGTTTTTCGAGACCGACGATACATTAGCTGAGAGAATAATCGTCCAATCGGTTTGCACATTTATCAACTAATCCACGTGAAACCAGCGCAACAGAAAGAAGAGTGACTATGGATAATCGATTCAGTTAAGTATGGATGAATACGCAGAAAAAAAGGAGCAGACGCCAGTGGAGTCTGCTACATTTGACCTGGAATCAGACTGGAGAAAGTTTTTTCAGCATTAATGCACTGATTAAAACTAATCCACGATGGCTTGTGTAAATGTATTGTAGCCATTTGGGCAGAAGGGCAAAACTTCACTTATTCTACCACCCAACTACCAGACAAAAAGTTATGGCACGGGGTGCCATTTCATCTGCTATATAGACACTCTTGTTTGTTTTTTGTGACAGTCATACAACAAATCCATACTGAAGACTTATGCCTCGTCGTGATTCTTTTTTTTTCTTTTCTTTTTTCTTTTCTTTTTTTCGCACCGCTGGAGATACATTACACATGAATAATACATTTCTAGAAATATTTTCCTTGCATCTCCAGCACTTCCTTGGATGGTGCAATCGCGATATCTTTTCTGATTAAAGCACGTGTGGTCTGTAATGTGCCGTCATTTACGACCACCAATGGATCTTGCTGATCTAACTTTGCAACTGTAATGTATAATGTCAGAAAGTCCTCAAAAGAATATTCTCAATTTCTATGAACCAATATCCAGCCAGATAAAAGCTTGCATCAGGACCTGGAGAGGGCCAAATTATTATTCATTTATTATTTTCTGCTTTTATATCTGTATTTTTTGAATAAAACTATGACTTTTATTATACTGTTATCATTTCGTTTTCGAGTAATTACATCAAATATCTTGACTTTCATTTAATTTAGATTACTTTTTCATGGTGCATATATTTTTTTCTTGTACAATACAAATCATAGATTATAATACATAAACATATAATGAATTAATAAGGAATATGTGTATTTTTTTAAGAAACTTTAAATACAATAACAACCCATCAGAGCGATTTGGTATTTTACCTGAGCAATCGTGAGGCAATGAAAAAAAAGTTCCAAAACGTGACGTTAATTACCCGTAAAGTATTTGTTTCATGAAGCTCCTCTTTTTCTCTTTTCACTATGACTGTTTCCGCTGTAAACACGTATTCTTGTCTATTTGATAAAATAATTGTAGTAATCCCTTGCAGTCAATTGTTTCCTGCTGTTCCATTGTGTTGCTAACAACATTGCTGTGCTTAATGAGTCCATTTAGGCATATTCCCTGACAATATCGCAGCGCCATCCATAGGAACATGTTGGAACTACTTATTTCCTTCGCCAAACATAATTCCATATCCTCGCAATTGCTCTGGTCAAATATCAAATCGCTGAAATTGGTAGTTTTAAAATTATAGCTTTTTGAAATCGTAACTTTAATTATAATCAACCTGTATATATATATATATATATATATTTGTTTTGCTTTATAAAACACAGTTGCTTAAAAGAACTATTATTAATAATAATAGAGAGTTAAACTATTAGTATTTTGCTAAACATTTTTTAAATCAACAAAATTATTTTGTAAGATTCGTGTTTTTTCTCCATTTTTTAATATTTTTCCAACAAATAAAATTTCTTGTTTAATATAAGAATTAACTTTCCAAAATTATTAAAAGCCTTAATTAATTATTTCCTCTATACATGATTATAATAACTTTAAAGCTTTTTTACTAAAGCCATATCTAACCGAGATTAACTTAATGAATTTAAATATTTGGTTCCATTTTGTGTGGATTTAACAATGTAAACATATTATAATATATATATATATATATATATATATATATGTATGTATAAAGATTTTTAAAACAAAATTTATTAAACAAGTAATCAAATTTATACAATTGATATAAATTCTTTTAAAAATATATTATACGGATAACTATAAATATGTTTACTTTGGTCATGCTGCAACAGATTGGCATTTTATTTTATTAATTTATCTTTAACAAATCGTTCCAAATATATTAGATCTTTCATTTTTTACTTTCTCTTACCCATAAGGTAGAGAAAGTGTTGTTTTTGGGTCAAATTTTCGAACGCGAGATTTTGTTATATTTACACGTTTTGAGGTCCCCTGAATACGAAAATCATGTTTTTAGCAAATGGACTGTGTGTATGTGTGTGTTTGTCTGTATGTGTGTCTGTGTGTGTGTCTGTCTTTTATCAGCATATCTGAAAAACAAATTATGGCAGAAAGTTCAAACTTGGTATTCTAAATGTGTATCATATAGGGATGCTACAGTAAGCTTTTCGTTAAGATCAAGCAAATGGTTCGTGTACAGGGACAATCAAGAGAATTTTAATGCATTACGTCTATGGGGGAAATTGCAGGTAAGTACAGTTTAACGTCTATAGATTGCACTAAACCAAATAAAACGAACATATATTTTTTGTAATAGAGATAGTTAACTGGGAAAAAAATTTTGTGTGTGAAGGAGCCTCGCCTCCCCCCCCCCCGGGGGGAAGTCCCCCCTCGATGGGAGTAAATTTTCATGATGGGTATCTTTCAAAAGAGCTCGTTAATAACTTTAAAACGAATAGTTGAACCATCGATCTGCGATAATTTAAAACAAAGTTATCGATTTTTTTTACTTTTAACGAAAAAAAAAAAAAAAACTTAGAAAAAAAATCGTTTTTTTTTTTTTTATATCGAGAATACAATGGACTTTTTTTTTATATTTGGTGTTATATTACTTCTCTAATATGAAAATCGTCTGCATTATCATAAAAGATAATTTTTTAAATAATTTTTTTAATAAATAATTTTTTAAACACCGAATTATTTTTTAATAACCGAATTAAATTCTATATAAATGTAGGTGCATTAATGAAACGGGGGGTTGAGGGGGGGCGGTAGCCCCCCTCACACAGAACTAATTATCATATAAAACTCTTCAGAAGCCTAATAGGAATTGCTTAACACAGGTTTACATAACAGTACTCGTTATCTTACCTTTTAATCTGCAACCTGTATTTATAGTAATAAATTTCAGGGTAATAGAAAGTCGTGTGAGTGACACACCAGATTATTTTAATTTACTAAGCGAGTAGCAGATTTTATCATTCTGCATAAAAATACATAAAATAAATGGTATAATGAATGGCAGTTAGGATTTTTTATTAAGAATAACATAGTACTTATTATATAACTTTTATCTAAAAAAAATAATCTGTAATTCAAAATTATGTCATGGCAATTGTTTATTTTAGCTATTGAAATCCGAAAAAAATATCTGTTTAACATACAATAGCTTTCTTAATTTGCGATATTTTTAAAAATATCAATAATATTTTGTACGATTTTAGAGCATTTTAAATTCCTTCTGGAATTGAAATATGAATGTATATATATTCATCAAAATATTTAAAAATGGGAAAATTCTGTTGAATTACTTTAACATTCATAGAAATTTATTCAAATTTTTAAAGCGTCAGTAACAAAACAGCACTACATTTATGTGTACTTTTGAAGATAGAGTGCTTTCGTATTTACTTTCAATAACATTACTACCATAGAATTTATAAAACTTTGGAAACTCACGTTACTTGAATGCATTGTTAGCTAGAGATCTTGAACATCTGTTGTCTTATCAGATAAAGTGTTTTTTTGTTTGTCTAGATTTTTGTAGGTACTTCTTTTATTCACTATTTCACAAATATATTTCTTTTTTTGCCCTTTAAGTGAATAATGCTCAAAAAGGTATTTTTACAAGAAGAATATTTATATCTTCTTGAAAAACAGACTTTAATAAATATTGAAAAACGTGCTTAAAAATATAATTAATAATTTAACATCGCTGATTATATTTTATCATTTAACATTGTATAACTATCATATCTTTTAATTTATTTTTTGATGTAATTTAAGGCAATTTACAGGATGTATTTTTTTTATAGATACTAATTAACTTGTTTCACGTTTTATCTACAATAATTAAAAGAATTTAATTATATTGTGTAAGATAAGTACGCATTTACAAAATAAGCCATAATTTTTCGAATAATTAACAAAGAACTCCAAATGTAAATTCTATGAAAATACATTGTTTGTATACTGGAAATAGAACATACATAACATAAAATACTTCACATGTCGCTGTTAAATATTCTTGAAATTGGTATTAAATCTAAATTTTCATCATTGTTCTGGAGGTAAATATTTCTTAAAATGTTTGAAAATATATTGGCCAAAAATTTCAACAAAGTTTATTAATATTATTATTTTTATTATTATAATAAATTCATGATTTCTTTACAATCAATAATATAGTGATTTGCATGTGTATTTCAATCAGACAAGGGCAAATTTAAACACTTTGATAATAATTGGATGGAATCAGTATCACATGAGACCTCTCAAATTTGTTTGAAGATATGCATTGTAACAATAACGCAGTCTGGTTCGTGTAAAGATGATTTTGTTAGCAAAAAATATTCACATGGGAATGTTCCTCTGCTGTATACATTCATGAAGTTATAACAAACCATTCAACAAGAAAAAGGATAGCTATTTGTTGGTTCTCTGTTCCAGTGAAGAACAGGTGTAATTGTAATTGTTATTATTATTATTTATAACAATATGTTCTGTGTGTGATCAAGTTATCTGCATTTGTTTACTCTTATAATAAAAATAACTATCTGTAAGTGGTAAGGGCGCAACTTTATTTATACCAATGGTCAGACACTTTGTGAGGTATAGCAAAGTTAGCCACAATTAAAATTCGCACTTTACGAGTAAAACATGAATGTGAAGAATTTAGGATTCAGTTAAATAATAGAGTTAGTTCTCATCCTAAACTAAAATTGTAATTGACATTATGCTAATATTTTTGGAAACTGAATTGTATAAAAGGAGGAGGAAGATTGTAATTAAGTTAGTTGGAGCGGAGTTAGTTGGAAGGAGAGTAAGATAGTAGAGAGGTAGCCGTGAGAGGTAGATGGTGAATTAAAAGTAGTAGGGGGTTGGAGGAGTTAGTTGTTGGCGGATATAGTTGGAAGTAAGTCGAGTAGATAGTGGTGTCAGAGAATCCTCCCGCTATCGAAAGGTTACTAAGCCGTGAGGGTTAATGAAGCTAAATATAGTAGTTAAAATTATTTGTGGTTAATTAAAGTTAAAAGTATTTAAGAAGGCTGCCCATTGAAATTTATAAAGATATTAAGCATAATTATAGTCCAAATCCCACCTTTTTATTTAAGCTCAAAATAAAAGCTCATTTATTTTATAAATCTGACTTTGTTGTTATTTCATTATCTATTCCAGTAAAGTTAAATAAGCATAATTCAAGTCTCGTGCTCATAACTTGATTAAGTAATTAAGTAAGTTTCAGCTTCACCTAAGTTAAATGAGTATGGCGACGACATTTCGTTCGTCACAACTTTTACTTTTTAACCACGTTTCATACGAACATGGGAGCTTCTGCGCAAGAGCTGACTCAATAAATGCATTGTTAAAGTAGGGATGATATTCTTTGTGGTTGGGAGAACGCCGATACAGGATGTTTATCTAATCTCAATCAATCGGTCAATTTGTTCCCTCTCCAAGCTTTTGGATAGTCATCAGAGGTAGGCACGAGAAACGTAGTTGCACTATATATCAGAGTTAGATGTTATCAAATGTCATAACATGGGATAAAATATTTTAGACAGAATTCACGGCATATATACTAAAGGACAAAAAAAAAATAGTCGCACTGCAGATAAATTGACTTATTCCTTTTTTATTTGTAATAACTTCAAAACTAATGGTTGAAACTAATGAAACTGTCATGTTTACATAATACCCAAGATATGAAATGATACCTATTTACATTTTCGATTTACTAATTCACTTCATTACACTCTGCGAAGTACTTAATAAAAATCTACATAAAACTTTCTTTATAAACGTGATCATGAAAAACGACAGTTTTTCGAGTGACGCAAGCGGAAGCCCAAACTGAACGCTGCGAACTCATATATACAGCTAGTTTGACATCAAAGAGATCTGTAAAAGCCGACACTTAATATCTCAGCAAATATGCCGTATTTTGTTCTGATCTTTTCAAAATAGTCTTTTATCTTCGGTCTTAATCTATCCTGAAAATTTTACATTTCTACATGCAATATGTTTTGAGATCTGAATCTCAATTTAAAGCCAAAATGGGAAAACGATTGGAGTAATGGACTGAAATTCTGAAAAATATCTCTAAAACGGCTCGAAGGATTTTCATATAATTAATATATGTTGTTAATAAAATCTTTCTGAATCTAGTAACGTTTCCGTTTTTTCCAGGAAAACTCTTGTTTTTTATATAAATCGCTTTAAATATGGAACTATATTACTGCGCCAATTACATGTGTTTCTTCGGCTAAAAAGGCCGTGATGCGGTTATTACTTCTTGCTTGCAAGGCTTCAGTTGCTCACGTTGGTTGGCTGACCAACGTGAATGCAGTCAATAAATTTTTGCTATGAAGAAAATATTTTTAATTTTAAAATTTCCCATTTCATCAAAAAAGTATTTAGATAATATTTAAAATAAAAGAAATATTTTTTGGTTATAGATATTCTATTTCAACGTTATTCATACGAAATAAAAAAAATTTAAAGCGAAAAAATTTAAAGTACTCATGAATACGAATTTATACCATGGTCCATGGTCTTTGAAGCGCATGCGTACTACATCCGGATGCGTAGATCATTCGCGCTTGCTGTAGACACTACGCTAATGTCGCTAATTGTTTACACTGTATTCATCCGCAGTGTGTTGTTTATGTTGTCGCGATTGCTATCATAAGCAATAGATATACTATATCAGGAATTGCTTTTTAAAAAAAAGGATTACATCGTCGACTATTGGATAAATGTGCGTCTTCAAAAGCCATGTATTGAAAGGAAGCGTGAAGATTCGCTAGCCAAATTTCTTCAGACTCATTTTGTGATTTTAATAATATGCCTCTGTCTGTTCAGCAAGAAAGCAATGCAAGAAATAAAAGCTTCATTGAAAATGTTTTAAGTAGAAAAGAAGATGAAATGAGACTTTTGAAAAGCTGCTTTTTTTTAAAAAAAGGATTAAATCGTCGACTATTGGATAAAAATGCAAGACCAAGTATGTTTGAAAATTACCCAAAATATAAAATACCGGCAGATAATAAAAGTATAGGAAGTTTAGTGCGGGAGAAAGTAGAAAATATGTGCCTTCAAAAGCCATGTATTGAAAGGAAGCGTGAAGATTCGTCTGCAGACAGTTCTAACCAAATTTCTTCGGACTCATTTTGTGATTATGATAATATGCCTCAGTCTGTTCAGCAAGAAATAAAAGCTTCATTGGAAATGTTTTAAGTAGAAAAAAAGATTCAGTAAGACTTTTGAAAAGCAGACTGTGGAACAAAATGCAGAAATAGAAAAATCGCGTGCAGAATAAAAAAAATTAAAGACAAAACTCACTTATTATGAGACTAACAAGCATCATTACTCACTTGAAAAAATGGAATTCCTGCTCACCAAAAGGATATTATTTTGCTCGTGAAAAGCAATTAACTTAGCCAGCAAAAACAACATTGCAGAGATACCTGGGTCCCTTTAGTGGTGAACTTGGTGTTACTAATTTAATAAAAGAAAGACTGATGGAAGAATCGAACAATCTAAATAGCTTCGAAAAATTCTCGTCATCTTTAATAGATGAGATGGCAATCAAGCAAAATTTGATATGTGATGCAAAATCAGATAGTTTCTTTTGTTTTAAAACAAACAGTGAAGAAAAAAGTACTAGTCAGCTAGTTTGCTTTGTTTTCTAATTAGAGGGATTTCAACAACTTTCCATGGGAAAATGTGGTCTTTTAGACCGATACCCGGCATGAAACGAATGTCGCTATGTTTTGTCTGGAGTTGGAAAACTTAACCCCAATGATAAAGAAAGGTACATTTTTCTCAGCTTTGACCAAAATCACGTAATTTAATCCCGACTTAGTATATCGAGATCGATACGTTTTAATAGTAACCTTTTTGTATCGGAACTTTGTTTTTCTTTTTGTGCCGAAAGCTCATGTGTGTTTATCGTAATGCGTCTCAGCTGAATGATTTTTTTTAACGTGTTTTTAAGATTTAAAAATTAGTTTTTCAAGTGTATTTTATTATTATTTTTAAATAAATGGAATTAGTATTTAGGGAAAAAATATTGCGTGTTAGTAATTGATGCAGTACAGATTTTCATGCATTTTCTGATTCATGCGATACAAATTAGGGGTTTCCAGTGATTTTTTTTTTGGTTTTAATATCGGGATACTGACCACTGCAGCACAAAATTTCATGCAAGCCTGTAATTTTAAAAAATTGTAGAAAATATTCGAGTTATATATTTACCATCATTATTTCCACTGAATATTATGTGCTTATCATTATCAACAGCCCAGTGGCTGAAACACGGCGACATAGTCGCGGACACAGAAAAACGGCTTGTGGACAGTTTTTGTCCGCACTGATAAAAAAATTTGTCTGCAACTTTCGAATAACAATTCACTTAAAAAAAAGAATCTGTATCAAAACTAAAACTAATACTTTTATTATTTATAATTATTTATATTATGTTGTGTCAAACATTGCTATAAAATATATAATTGAATGAGATGAATTCAATGAATACACACAATTGTTTATACTATATTGTTCTGCAGTAAAATTGTATTCGTGTATTGTTGCACGAGATCCCTACTGATGTTAAGCCCCCCCCCCTTCCCTCCCCCTTCAATCAGCTTTCAGGCTTTTTGAGTGTAAGCCATTTTCTCCCCTGATTACACACAAATTTTGCAGACAGATTAGGAAATTTTAAAAGCCTGCTTCAGACAGCTACAAAAATTTATGCCACTAGGATCAACAGTGAATTTTATGTACTAAAGATTGAAAGCCGTTCGAAATTTTTTTTGTGGTGAAGTAACTCAAATTTCTATTACTGTTTTATATGTTTGTTTTATTAATCTTAAAAATATGCTTAATTTATTTCAGTGAATTTCAAAACAAGCACCTGAGTGAAAAAATAATTTATTTTCTTAAAATGTATTTTTTAAGTTTTGTAATGATTCAGAGTATCGATTCTTCCAGTGAGCTGTACCTCGGCAACAGCAGTATGTGCCTAATAGTAAAGCTGTTCCACATTTCTTTTTTAATTCATTTTTTGCCAATTTGTTTTAAGGTTGCCATGGGTACAGTAACAACAAATGAGAGAATGAACCCATAGACCTATTATAAGAGTGGACGGGACAATGACAGCCTTTTTTAGTGGCAAAGATAACTCATAAAAAAGGTCATGTGACTTTTGATCTACAGGACGCCAATATTGAAATTTACTCGCCATGCTCTAAACTCTGCTTTTTATTAAGCAGGCGATATTTTTCCGTTTTCTTTGAAAATTATTTTTAAAATTTTTATTTCTCTTTAAAAGTTATATTGTTTTGAATGTAAAAAGAATTTTATACCAAGAAATAGTAATTAGATATTAAAAGCCCTAGAAATTATGTAAAACAAGGATTTTCACAGGTAAGATTCTTTTTAAGTAATTATTTTTATAAAATGTTTATAATTTGCTATACTTAATTCTCTAAATTGAATTAGTTTGAATATATTATACTTTATATCATTTCAAAAATGTCCATGATTATTTATGAGCAGTGATAGAAATTGGGAAGGAAAGGGAAGGCGTTATATGATGCTTGCTGTAAATATTTTAGGTGTCAAATTGAAATTTCTAGTTGCAATTTCTGAAATTCGCTTTTAACATGACTAATAGAGTGATTATGAGTAAAACAATATTTTCTGAACTACACGTCAAAATTTCTGGAACACAGTTTAATATATTATATGTATTTTTTAGAGCTGTACCGAGTACTTGGTATATACTCGGCACTCGGCTTACTCGGCCAAATTTAGGCTATGTATTAGGCCAATACCGAGTAGTTGTGGAAATTTCACTATTTTTATGCATTATTGAAAGAAATGTGTTAATGAGAGATATTTATTTTACAGCTAAACTAAAAAAATATGAAAATTTCAATACAGAGTCATTATAATTAAAATTTTTGCTATAACAGCTTTCTGCAGTTAAAATGGGCTGTTACCAAACTTAGTATGGAGATGATTCATGATCTGAGCTTTTAATTATAACTATCATGTAATATCAATATGCATTATTTTATAAAGCTTAGTACATGAAATTGTATCTATAAATCAGACAAAAATAATATATTTTAGAAAAAAAGAACCTCTTTGTAATATTAACACAAAATTTTCGTTATACATTTGTGCAAATAAAAGTAACAGACTTTCAAATTGGTAAGAAAAGATTGATTTTGAATTTTATACTATAAAATAACATAAAAAACTATCACCTATTCGGATACAGTCTACCGTTGAGCAAAAGTTGCGTTTATTTAGTATTTTAAGAACAACAAAATAATAATAATAAAAAAGAGTAGGGAAGGGGCATTTAACCAAATAAAGGCTTTTATGGCATTTTACGTTATATATAAAAAAAGGTAAATACACTAAAACGTTATTTAAAACTTATTTTCATTAACAAATCTGTTGTTCCCAAAACCACCTGTCATTCTACATTTCTACGATCTGAAGATTAATGAAGCCTATCATGTTTGAAATTATAAAATATTTTAATGTTACCCTTTCATATGTGAAAATATGTATCTTAAATTAAGCCTTAGTGACTAGTAACTTTTATATTCTCTAAGAATTATCTGAGTATGATAATTTCGCATCTAAAAAAGATGTTAAGAGTAAAGTTATCAGTTATGGTTTTAGTAATCCACTATGCTGAAAGTATCAAAATATAGCAATGAACCTAATTATGTATGTACACTACAAAAAGTTCTGCATGAAAGCATGCTGTTTACCATTTAACTAAATTTTATGTTCAAAAGCCTTTTTCTTTAATTTTAAGATGTGCAAATTTCTTCATAAATGCATCAATTATTCTTTCTTACAACTACTCGGTACTCGGCCGAGTAGTAAAAGGCTGAGTACTCGGTATTCGGCTACTCGGCCTAAGTGCTACTTGGTGCAGCACTAGTATTTTTCTTACACATTACATCAGTATGTGCACACAGATAAATGTGTTGGTTCCATAGGTTATTTGTATGCATGTGTGGCGAGAGGGTTGCAAATTGCAGTTTAAAAAAAAGATAAGATTAAAGGAAACTTTTTCTTTTTTATCTCTGTAAGGGGGTTGGGGGTGAAATATGCTGCAAATGCCCAGGTGTCTAAACGACATAGTCCCTGTGCGGTAGGGAGAAAAATATGATATGGACTTGGACCTTTCAAAGTTAAACAAAAATAAGTCTTTAAAAAAAAAGCTAGGCGTCAAATTTGACGACTGGAAATAATTTTATAGTCGTCAAATGCAATAATTTAGTCATATTTGACAACTAATGACTGCTAATTTCGGACACTGTTTATGAGAGTTAAAGCGAGTATAGACAAAACGAAGTTATAAACGCTTTTGAACTTTTTGGAGAGTGTTAATAACAAGGTAAAAATAAATTTCAGAAGCTGTTTCGTTTTACACAAGTTTTTCTTGCTGTATCTTTTAATAATAATAATAATATTTATGTTCAGAACAAAAAATCGCCAATAACGCGATAAATGCCAAAATAGGTAACCTTTTTCAACAGTAACGTGGTTTCATCTTTGCATCTTTTCTTATATTCCTTTAATAATAGAATGCTCTGTCCACTCTTATGATATATCTATGAATGAACTACCCCCCCCCCCCCCAAAAAAAAAAAAAAAAAAAAAAAAAAGTTGTTAGGTCTATTACAACCGGTGCTATGTTCAGCTAAAGTCAAATTATGCCGATAAGGGGTCCCACTACCCCACCTTACCCTAAGTAATTTTTTTTTTTTTTTTTTTTTAAGCAACAATATTTTTGTTTGAACAAAAAAAAAAAAAAAATAATAATGACTATAAAAATCAAGAAAAAATTCTAAGCATAAAAAAAGTCAGTTATATCTATATTTCTCAATTATAATAAAACTGTAAATTTATAATAAAAGTCTATATATTGCATTAAATATTTTTATACTTCAGTTTATAATTTGGATTTGTGGGGTAAATTTTAATTTGCAGATATAAACTTTATATTTTTACTGCATTTATTACCTACTCTTAATTTGCCTTAAAAAAATAAAATATATTTATTTACAGATATTCATTCTAGGAGTGTACTGCATTATTTTTTTTTTTTTTTATTATTATTATTAAAAATGACTTCATCAAATATCAATTCAAGATAATGTGCAACTTTTTATGTTGATTTATAATATTAAGAGAAAAATCCTTCATATGAAATTTACATTGAAATCTATGCGAAAAATTGTGGGAGAAAGGTTTCTACATTTCTAGTTTTTGCTTGTAAATATTTATTTATTATTACTCGTCACAGTTATAAAAGTAATAAACTGATCTGACAAAGAGAATCTGTCAAAGTTCAATACATGCATCTTCATAGACACTGATTTTCAAAAGATTACATTGATTAAATTGTTATTTAGTATTTTGAATATGGAATTGCATAGAAAATCTTGTGAAGAATTGTATGAGAAAAATTTCCAGATATTAAATATTATTTTTGTTTTGTAAATATCTGTATTGATTATTTGTCACTGTTATATAAAGCATTGAAAGATTGAACTGATCAAATATCTGCCAAATTTAGTGTGCCTCTTAAGTTATTAGCTTTCCAAAAATTTAGTTTTATAAGTAGAATGTGTAATATTTGTAAATATTCATAGATTATTAAATAAATAAGTAAAAAAAAATTCTCTCTTGTAAAATTGCATATTGCATTTAAAATTTTGTGAAAATCTGCATGATAAAATTTACCAAATATTGAATTTTTGTTTTATTATTATCAGTATTAATTATTTGTCACTCTTACAAAAGCAGTAAATTGATCACATATCTGCCAAATTGAATGTGCATTTTCATGCATGTTGCCTTTTTAAAATATTTTATTATACACTAGCAGGCTACGCCCGCTTCGCTGGTCACTATTTTTAAATGAATCACTATAATTAATGAATTCTCAAAATTGCATTAATTTTTATCATGTGATAAAAAAAGAGAAAAAAAATTCTGATCAAGAAAAATGTCACATCGGGTCCCCACTGCCTTCGGCAGCGTGGACCCATGCACAATATGCGCAAACGAATGCATATATATGAGCGCTGCGCTCGTGTATTCCTTCACCACCCTTATGATTTCTCAAAATTCCATGTTATTTCTCATAAACTTTCATTCTTAAGAAAAGGAATTAATAAAACAATCAATGCGAAAAACGATGGATGCGGGAACGATAGATTGGGGTTTCACTGTGTATATATATATATATATATATATATATATATATATATATATATATATATAAATATCGTAAAAGTGCCTTTACTCTATTTAATTCCCCCCCCCTCCCCTTTCTGCTTTTCACATTTTGTTTGTTCTTAAAATATCAGATAAACAGTAATAGGCTGTATCCGAATAAGAGATAGTTTAGCATTATTTATTCACCTTTGTATACCTATATAAACATTGACTTGTATTATATAAAATCGGACACTGGTTATATGAAAATGGAAACCGTAAGCTTCCTAAAATAGCATGAAATCACCTTCAGGCATCATTTTTTAATCCTAACTTTTGATCAGATTTTAAAAAATCTATTTTGTCATAATAAACATTTTCTTTATGATTTACAAAATGCTAGTTTTTATCATCTTAAAAAAAATCTTACATTGTTAGTTACATGGTATTTGACTTATTTCAAAAATCAGTTTGCCAGCAGATAATTAAAAACTTTTTTCTACTGTTTGTTCTGTTTTAAGTAAGTTTTTATTTTTTGATTAATTTATTATTATTATTATTTTAAGTATAAATGCATAAAATTGTATTTATAAAATAGACAAAAATAAAATATTTTAGAAGAAAGAACCCTTATATAATAAATACTAAAATAGTAGATAAAACATTAGTTACATATTTGTGCAAATAAAAGTAAGACGCTTTTAAAACTGTAAGAAAAGATTGATTTTTAATTTAAAAAATAATTATGAAAAAAGTAAATACCCTGAAATATTATTAAAAATATATTTTAATAATCAAATTTGTTGTTTTGCAAATTATGGCCCAAAACACCTATTTTTTTTACTCTTCTAGAATTTGAAGTTTAATGAAGTCTATCATGTTTGAAAAGATAAAATATTTATTTTAATATTCTCATTTCATACATCTTAAATAAGCCTGAGTATATAGGAACTTATATTCTCTAAGAATTATCTAGGAATGATTCGCATCTGAGAAAGACTATATAATAAAGAATGAAATTATCAATTATTATGGTTTTAATAATCCACTAAGCTGGACGTATCAAATATAACAATTAACCTAATTGTGTCTACTATACACTAAAAAAGTTCTGAAACATTTCATGAAAACATGCTGTTTGCCATTTAACTTAATTTTGTGTTCAAAAGGCCTTTTTTCAATTTCAACATGTGAAAAATTCTTCATATATACATCAATTATTCTTTCTTCGGTACTCAGTCGAGTAGTAAAAGGCCGAGTACTCGGTACTCGGCCAAAGTGCTACTCCGTGCAGCACTAATTGTGAATATTCTAAAACTAAACAGAATTAAAAAAAAAGAGGTAATTATCATAACGAATTTCTTTTTAGAATAATGTGAGGTTTGGCTGCTAGTAGCAGCAAAATTATTGAAACACACATTCATATTTTTCTTTTTCTTTAGTTTGATCGCTAATATTTATCATGAACTTAATTTTTTTATAAACAGTATAAGACTAAGATCATGACTCGATAAATATTTACTTAACAAAATTGTATTAGGTGTACATCTTTTAAATAGAAATTATTGCTAGTGCATCAATAATTTTGCTGCCGAATGTACAAGGTAATTAATAAGGTATGGCTCAGACCATGAAAGGGTTCATTTCATCAAAATTCTTTTGATTTTTCTTTTTTCGATTTCTTCTATTTTTAAGCACAGTTTGCGAACATAAAATCATATTTTTTAATAGTTGGTGGTATTGGATAATGGATGTAATCCTCTATTCAAAAAAATTAATCTGGAAGTTTGAGATTTTATTATTATTATTGTTGTTATTATTTAACTTTAAATGTAACACCTTTATGAGATTTTTCAAGTACAATTCAATTTTGGATATTTTAAGCAAATAAAGAAATATTGAGTTATTTCAACTAAACCTCCAATTACAAGATATGTGATTCATTTTATCTATTTGATTTCCTTACATTTCAATCAAAATATTGCTGTTTATATTTAGGCAATTAATTGTATTTCCTGTTGCTTGCATAAAAAAACATTTTTTTTTCCACATTAGAAATTAGTTTTAAAAAGTTATTTTAAAAAATATGTTTTTATATAAGATTTTTCTCAAAAAATTTCAACAATGCCAATTTTGTAATTAAAGCAATTTTTTTATTATTATTATATTACTATTGAATTTTTAACGAAGATTATGACAATGTCGTAACTTTCTGAGTCACTCTCAGAATCAGAGACCATAAATAAGGTGACTTAAGAGAATTGCTGCCTGAGTTTGAAAAACATCATCGTATCATCATTTACTAAATGAATATTTTGAAAAATATATACACATGCTCAGCAGTATAGTAGTGCATTAATTTATCAATATATTCTTTTTTTGTTATGTTGTCAAATGCTTTATAATTATGCTTTTACAAACTTATTGAATAGACATTTAAAATTCTGATTAGCAACCATAGATCTCCTGTTATAATAAATAACCTATTTCTCATTCAAGTTGCTCAAAACATATATCTGGTAACTTTCAAAATGATGACTTTAATCAGAAACTTTTGTTTTTCACACTGTATATAGCATTACTATGACTAATAAAGGAAAATTTAAATATATCATGCAAAAGATTTACTAAAAAAATTGTTTTTTTGGTTGGAAAATTTTCCGGAAAAACATGGTAGAAAATTTTCCAAAAAAGAAAATTTTCCAACCCACATCACTACATATAAAAAAGTTTTTTTTTTTTTTTTTTTTTTTTTTATCTTATAATTATTTTTAAAATTATGTTAAATGCTGAAATTTCAATGAAAATTTTTAGCAATATTAAAAGAAAAAAAAAAACTGGAGTGACTCCACTTGAAAATTTAATATAATATTAAATTATCTGATTAGCAACCATAGATCTCCTGTTATAATAAATAACCTATTTCTCATTCAAGTTGCTCAAAACATATGTCTGGTAACTTTCAAAATAATGAATTTAATCAGAAACTTTTGTTTTTTACACTGTATATAGCATTACTATGACAAATAAAAGAAAATTTAAATATATCATGCAACAGATTTACTAGAAAAATTGTTTTTTTGGTTGGAAAATTTTCCGGAAAAACATGGTAGAAAATTTTCCAAAAAAGAAAATTTTCCAACCCACATCACTACATATAAAAAAGTTTTTTTTTTTTTTTTTTTTTTTTTTTTTTTTTTTTATCTTATAATTATTTTTAAAATTATGTTAAATGCTGAAATTTCAATGAAAATTTTTAGCAATATTAAAAGAAAAAAAAAAAAAACTGGAGTGACTCCACTTGAAAATTTAATATAAAATTAAATTTCAATGTATATAAATGCAAATTTTCATACCTTTATGGTAGTAATTTAAAAGAGATATATACTGTCCATCATCTCTTTAATTAAAAATAGAATTGCATTATGTAATTCATATTAAAATTTAGTTCAACAAGTCATGCAATACCTCTAATTTTTAATCGTACAACATTAAAACATGCTATTGACTATAACCCAAAATGAAAGAACATAATACATTATTTAATAGCACAGTAATTTCATTCATTGGGGTAAAATACTTACGGTATCTTTTAATTATCAATCAGTATATAATTTAATAGAACTTTTTACTTTCTCTTACCCATAAGGTAGAGAAAGTATTGTTTTAGGCTCAAATTTTCGAACACGAGATTTTGTTACATTTACACGTTTTGAGGTCCCCTGAATACGAAAATCATGTTTTTAGCAAATGGTCTGTGTGTCTGTGTGTGTGTGTGTCTGTGTGTGTGTCTGTGTGTGTGTGTGTCTGTGTGTGTGTCTGTCTGTTATCAGCATATCTCAAAAACAAATTATGGCAGAAAGTTCAAACTTGGTATTCTAAATGTGTATCATATAGGGATGCTACAGTAAGCTTTTCGTTAAGATCAAGCAAATGGTTCGTGTACAGGGACAATCAAGAGAATTCTAATACATTACGTCTATGGGGGAAATTGCAGGAAAATAGAGTTTAATGTCTATAGACTGCACTAAACCAAATGAAACAAATATATATTTTTTGTAATAGAGACAGTTAACTGGGAAAATTTTTTTGTGTATGTAGGAGCCTCGCCTCCCCCCCTGGGGGGGAAGTCCCCCCTCGAGGGGAGTAAATTTTCATGATGGGTATCTTTCAAAAGAGCTCGCAAATACCTTTAAAACGAATGGTTGAACCATCGATCTGCGATAATTTAAAACAAAGTTATCGATTTTTTTTACTTTTAACAAAAACAAAACTTAGAAAAAAATCGTACTTTATTTTTTTTTTTTTATTTTTTTTTTTTTTTTTATTATTGAGAATAAAATGGACTTTTTTTGGATATTTGGTGTTAAACTACTTCTCTAATATGGAAATCGTCTGCCTTATCATAAAAGATAATTTTTTTAAATAATAATTTTAATAAATTATTTTTTAAAAAGAGAAATATTTTTTAATAACCGAATTAAATTCTATATAAATGTAGGTGCAATAATGAAACGGGGGGTTGAGGGGGGCGGTAGCCCCCCTCACACAGAACTAATTATCATATAAAACTCTTCAGAAGCCTAATATGAATAGTTTACATAACAGTACTCGTTATCTTACCTCTTAACCCTCTAATGCCCACTATAAAAAATTTCGAAACAAAAAATTTTTTGTTTGTTGAAACAGTGTTATTTTAGGTCAAATAAATCAAATATGATTAAAAATTGTGAAACAAAATATTTTTTAAGTGTTTTTTTAATGGTAGCAAATATGCTACCATGGGCAGATTAGGGTACAAATCAAACGATTTTCAAAATTTTCAAAAATGATTTTTTGTGATTCGGTTTGGGTTAATTACAATTATTTACAAATTATAAGCTCTAAAACAGTTTCTCTCCCTGTTGAAACAAAAATATGTGTCACAGTTTTCGATTTTAACTTGTGTAGATGTTCTTATACATAACATCTTTGTAGTTTGGAAATAAGCACTGGCCAGTGATGCACAGTCCTTTGATCCTAAAAGTAAAAAATAATTGAAAACTAAACATTTAAGGTTACAATAGTTATATTTAATCTTGAACAATTATATAATTCTTACTGTTGGTGGTTCATATGAGCGAATTTGTTTATTACTGAGTTTTTGGAATGTCCAGAGAAGGTTCTACCTATTTTCTTTTTACTTCCTCTGTTAAGGCTAGCATCCAATTAATTCAAAAAGTTTCAAAAATAAATGTGCTTGTTGTTCAACTGGTTACAATATCGTCAATAAAAGAGCCATGAATTAAATATTTACCTAGAAATTGTATGCCAAATACATCGATTATATACATATACCATCGATTTTATTTTATCGGACATTTATATTTGAACGACATAATGTCATTTAAATCATTCGCTCCCATACTTCTATTATACGAAGGAATGAGAGCATGAAATGGTATTTGGAGATCACATTTTGTCCATTTCATTTTCTTTTGCGCAGTAGTCAGAGATTCGACTCGAGTGTTCGATAACAAAGCACATCTTTAATCGTACCATCTTACAACTATGATATGTGTTTTTTACAGATGCAACATAATACTAAACAGATCCTCTGCCTTGGTTTCTTATTCTTAATTTATATTTAATCCACCTGTTTTCTCTCAAAGTTACAACAAATCTTATATCTTTGTTAGGAAATTCACATATTAATGGGATTCCAGAGAAAAAAGTTATCTGCAAAGATGCAAATTTTTTGCTGGATTGTTTAGAATGCTGCATAACTACATCGTAACACCTCATCCGAGACCTAACACGCAGCCAGTGGGATCTACATAGTAGTAACTTTTAGACTGTCCGTGAAAACATCAAAATCGTAACAAATACCACACTGAGCAGAGTTGTCCACACTGGGCCCACATTTTTAAACTCCGTTATAGATTTTTTTCAACATATAATGCTTGTTGTGGATTCTCCTATGAAATAGGATCATTATTTCATCTACAGACTGCTTATTTCCTTCTGTAATGGAGAGCATATATATGTTGTCTCTAAGTTTGGACAACGACGGTCGTAACTTCCAACAATTGTTATAAGAGCATCGTCAATTTGTGCATTATCCGCAATATACAAAAATCTTAAGATTTTTTTCAAATCTATTTCTAGACATTACTTCTGCAATTGGATCTTACCCCATTCCCTCTTCCCAATATCCTCTAATGTGTGGTATCCGGACTAGTCCCGTTCTAATAATAATTCCTAAAACTTGGTCTATTTCATTTGTCGTCACCATAGCATAAGTGCCTTTTTGATGAAAACTATACAAATTTGTTTGTTCAAAAAACCTTTTAATCATATCCATTCATATGAATATCTGAAAATATACAAATGCAGATGGGAGAGGTTCTGTGAGATCAGGAAAGTTATCACTATTTGAGGAAATTATAAGATTGTTTTATTTATATATTTATTATTTTTTCTTCCAGAGAATTTTTGTCAGATATATTGGATGAATCACTTTTCAAATCATTTGTATATGCTATGGCATCTTCTAGTTTTTTTAATCATATTCCTTTCTCTTATTCTGTGGAAAATGGAACTAAAGTGCAGGGATGAAAAAAAAAAAAAAAATAGAAATCAAGATTTTATTCAAAATTCTGAAAATTTTGGAACTTAAATTTTATTTCGTTCAATAAATAAAATACAAATGTATTAAAAATACTTTAAGAAATTTAACAGTAGTTTAAATTAATTTTTAAAATGAAATCTCAAAAAGAATTTTCCGTTTATTTTTTTTTCAAACATATATATGTTAAAATATTTTTAAAATTGAAAAATATTGAAATTTAAACTTACAAAATTTAAATCTACAAATGACATTTAAGACTATAGTATCAGTAAAATTATAAAAATTTAAGTTCATGGACTGAGTTCAAGATAAAAATGTATTTTCTTTAGAGAACTGCTAGGATTAGATACATAAATGCCCATGGTAGCATATTTGCTACCATGATTTTTAAAAGTCATTTTAACGTTAAAAACAAATTTTGTTTAAATTATTTTGTACCATATGATAAATTAACTCTTTTACTTTGTATATATCGTAATTATCGACCTTTTTATTAATAAAATATTTCTAAAATCAATAAACAACTTACCTTTGAAAACGCGTTCGCTATTTTAGCTGCATTCATGTTCCTTCTAAATTTTTTTCTTTAGGTTGGTGCTGAGATCTATGCCTAAAATTTGCTAATAATACAGGAGGAAGGCTCAATTTTTAATTTATGACCCAAAACCTACATTTCATAGCGTTCTTGCTTTAAAAAGTTAGCGTTTAATGTATGGTATCAAATATGCTACCATGGGCATTAGAGGGTTAAACTCCAACCTGTATTTATAGTATTAAATTTCAGGGTAAGAGAAAGTCGTGTGAGTGACACACCAGATTATTTTTTTTATTAATAAGACTTTATAAAATTTTTATAACTTGAAAGGCAATAAGCGGTTCACCTTAGAATATACAAATTCCTATATTTGAATTTTTGTGTAAAGATAATAAATATCTGTTTTTTATACTTACATAGAAATCATTAGCTCTCATAAGAAACAGATAATACACTTCTACGAATTATTTTTAACCGTGGGAGGCATATAAACTAAGCACTTTTTATTAGTTTTTTATTTCCCTAAATCTGACTACTTCATTGTTAAAATATACCAAAAAGTGTAAAATTTAAGGTTTTTGACGTGGCAGTTTAAACTGTGGTTTAAACTGTCAAAAACCTGCCAACCCTGATATTATTTATTAAATTTAGTTTATTCCAGTTACTGCACTTCTGTCAAGCACTCTTTCAGTGCTCAAAATAAAATTGAAAATAAGTTTTGAAACAGATTATCGTTAGCAAGCGCATTTTTTAAAAACCATTTTCATATTCAGAAAAATCAAAATCTTTAAATTAGTACCCATTTTCCAAAAATTGATTTTTTAAATTTTTGGTATTTCATTTTGTGGTTAAAAAAAGCAATTTGTGTGAAAATTCGCATTTTTGAACTAAAAAAATATATACAATTTTTAAAAAAACAATATCTTCGAAAATGAGTACCAATTTAATGGTTGTGAATTTTCTGAAAATGAAAACGGAATTTAAAAAATACATTTGGTACTGAGTAATTATGAAAATAAATCTTCCCATAACATAGGCCATAGCTGTTGCCAAGATTAGGTATTGTCCTCTCTTAAGAATAACTTCTTCACATCCCACATCATTATCACTTAAATTAGCATTAAACAATTTGTTTTTAATTAGTTAATAGATTGTGAATAGCTCCGAAGTCATGATATTGATATCAAAGTTCACATTCTCATCAAAATTTATATTTAGAATGGTTATAATAATGATCGGTCAAGAAATTTTGTAAGTATTAGAAAAGTGAAAAGACATAACTAATATTGTGTAACTTATAAACAAAGATATTTTTATGAATAGGAATGAATCAGGACTTCACTAAAAGCACGTATAAATGTAAAAGATGTATAAATTGGATTTTTTTGTATATATAATGGGAATTTTGTGATTACGATAACTCTTGACATAATACTCAAAATTGAATTGAACCGAAGTTATACAGCTAACTTATCTTACAAATATCTTTGAGTTCGTTTACTAAGTTGCTCTGCTGTTTGTTTTCAAGTGGCAGCTACATGAAAATTTCAAATCCACATTGAAAAAGCTTAGTTAAGACTATAATTTGCTTGAATTTTGATGTTTACATTGACCACATAAAAGTCTCAATCAAGTATTTATTAATGAATTTTATCTGCCATTTTTACCAAAATGACCAATATCTTAAGTACGGCCATTTCAAATCAGGATACCACTTGTAAATTTATCATCAGAATAACTTTTGAAATACTGAATCAGTTCAAGTTGGACATTGAACTTATCACACAAATATCTTGGATGAATTTTGTTCCAACATTGTTTCCAAGTTGCAGCCACTTGAAATCAGGCTGGTATAGGAAAATGTGCCACCACAATAACTTTTAGAATACTAAACTGGTTCAAATCAAAGTTGGAAAGTGAACTTACAATTCAAATATCTTGGATAAGTTTGCTAGGCAACTTGCTCCACCATTTTGTTTCCAAGTGGCGGGCACTTAAATTTTTTTTTATTGCAATAACTTTTCTAATACTGAATCAGATCGAATCATATTTGCACAGTTGACATATCATTCAAGTATCTTTGATAAGTTCACTGGGCATTTCAGTCACTCTGTCCTTTTGTTTCTAAATGGTGACCACTTGAAAATTATCACAATAACTTTTGAACCGATTTGCTTAAAACTCCATATATACATAGCCCTCAATAAATCCACGAAATTCATTAATAAAATGTAGCTGCCATTTTGAAAAAAATGGTGGCGACTTCATAAGAAAAGATAAATCAACCTAACCTTCCTATGAGCCGGAAGGACTTGTTTTAATTTTTTGATCAATAACCTCTAAAAAGTAATGATATCAGTACAAAAACCCTTAACCGGTTAAAAGTTTGTGACGCAGCTACTTCATCGCTATAAGAATTTGAAATATGAGTCTTAAAAATAATGATATCAAATTTTAAGTGACGCTTTACTATTAGTTAAAATATACATAGATTTTCTTATTTGATCATTTGCTTTTTTCTTTTATTTATATTTACAATGCAAACATAATATTTTTAACTTCAAGATAAGACAAATATATAAAATATACTCACTGATGATTTTCATTTGCACTTCAATTTCAAAATAACAGTTTCAAAGGAATGATATAAAAATTCCAGTGACACATCGGTGTCATTTTAAACGATTTGTCTTTAGATTCCATTAAAATTACCTTTGCTTTGTCTAATAAAGTATATTTACAGATTGAAACAGTGCTTTTAATTTTCAAATATACTGTCAAATAATCACACTTTCACTGAGTTTGCATTATAAATTGAAATTATTTATTTCAATAAATTGATTTGTCTTTTGCGTCACGCTATCCAAAACTGCAAGTGAAATTTGTACAAATGTTTTCTTTGCATCACACTATCTCTTTGCCCAAATTTTCAAAAATTAGAACTAAATGAATAATTGTCTCACACAATCGTCATTCTCTCAAGTCCAAGAATTTAAAAAACGAGAATATTAACTTATGAAATTTGAGATTAAGTGTAAAATAAAGTGAAAAATATGTACGTACTGTCAAAATACCTTGTTATAATTTAGATATTAGTGAATATATATTTAACAAGTTAATTGATTTTATAAATTTATCTGATGTAAAGATAATATCATGTTAACACTTATACAATATGTTTGTCTAATTTCTCTTTCCATACTGTAAAACTGTTATAAGGTGCTTCAAAATTGTTTTATAATCAATTTAATACATGTGTTTAGTGCACGTACACAAATTCTACTTGCATCTGAAACATCTTGAATCGCGATCAATGAGATAATGATTTGAAACACTGGTCGTAAATTAATATCGAAAGAAAGCATAATTACATACAAAAAAACGATACATAAAAATAACAATCAAAGTGGTGATTTCATTTTAAAAGTCAAACGTCTGAAGAATAAGATATAAATATTTCACCAAAATTTAACATGTTCTTCTGTTGAATGGATGAATATCTGAATGTGAGGGTTGGTAATAATTGTTGGTATTTTAGAGCTTGAAGTATTTTTAAAACGTTTATTTTTTAAATTTATACGCTAAAAGTGTAAAACTGTGAATGTACAATAAGCTAAGTACATAAATCATTAACTGTTTTGGTTAAAAATCAAAATAATTATTCAGTTTTACCACTTTAGCCTTTTTACAGAGAATCATGCGATACAAAATTTAATATATTTCAAAACACATATAATGTTATCAATAAGTAAATAACAGAATAAATATAATAGTATAAGTTTAGGTAGTACGTTAAGCATGTGCGCACTACAATATTTTTTAAAAGAGAAACAGTGTTAATGTGCTCATTAGGACAAAGGTCCCTGGTTTAAATCATGGAATAGTTCCGTTTCATACATTGCTAAAATTAATGCGCTTTTTTGTTGAAAGTTTTTAGTAATCATAATCTTATTTTCATAAACTAATACAGATTTAAACATTCTTATCTCAATAATAAGTTTTTTATTTACAAAATTTAAATCAATTTTATTTTAAAATAATCCGTGTTAATTTGCTTATTAAGACAAAGGTATCGGGTTGATTTCATGGAATAGTTACGCTTCATACATTGTTAAAATGATTGCGCTTTTTTTTGTTGAAAGTTTGTAGCATTCGTAATCTTGTTTTCATAAAATAATATATCAAAAAGAATCTTAAGTTTTTTATTTGCAAATTTTAAGCTAATATCAATTTTATCTAAATTAAAAAATGAATTGTGTTACATATAATTTAAAAAATAAATCCGTAAGTTATTCAAGAAAACATTTAGAAGAAAATGATAAATACTTAGTTTGTAAGTAAAATTTATTAAGATTTTTGTGGTAAAATATATTTGTACAAAAATCATATTATGTAACTGATTAAATAATAAGTATTAAAATCTTCTTATAATTTAACAATAAATAAAATAATATTTTCTTCTCTTATTTTAAATTCATTTTTCCGTACAACTAATGTTTTTTCATAATATTTTTACATAAAAATTGTTTTTATTTCAATCTCACATAAAAAATACTAGCAGACGTTGCATAATATTTAGAACTATCATTTTTTCTCGTACTACATAATAGAAAGAAAGCAAAAATTTTAACCAAAAGAAAAAAAAAAAAAAAAAAAAAAATGTAAATAGTTTAAGTTATATGCATTTAAGGTTTATTCATGAACATATTTTTACTGTTTACTGGAAATTTTATCTTTAACTACTAATTTTGTTTAAAACTAAACAAGCATAAAACCAAATGTATTGGATTTCCAGGATTTCTGCAAAGCAAATATTGTTAATCTAACGAAATAAAAGAAGGAGGTTTTATTGCCCTTCTATTCTATAAAACGTTTTGTTTAATATTTTTCTAAATGAAAATAATGTATTGAAACTATTGTCTTTAAGAAGTGTTTCCAAAAATAATAATAAATAAGAGCTGCTACATAGAGTAGTTGAAAAGAAAATTTAAACTATTATTATTAAGAAAATAATAGATATTTAATAGTAAGTCTATTAAAACTATTTTATTTATTTTAAAAGAAATTTCAATAATTAAAATATAATTTTATTTTATTTTACTTATATAATGTAAATTAGTAATATTGTTTAAAAATTTATTACCTCATAAATGCATAGCTGTAAAGTTGCCAGGTTTTTCAACACTTCTATTATTTTTATTATTTAAAAAGGGGACAAAACCTAATGTCGCCGCCAGTAAAGGCCCATGTTAACTTATGGATTCTTTTTTTTTTCTAAACAATTACTCATTACCTAATGTATTTTGTTTTTTAATTAGACGTTCACATTACGAAATATCATAAACATTCAATCGTTTCCAATAAATATATATTAATCTTTAGTTCAAAAATAGAAAGTTTCACTGCGCATTTACTGTGCATTTTTCTCAATTTTTAGCTACAAAATGAAATACGAAAAATTTAAAAAAAGAAAAAAAAATCGCAAAATGAATGATAATTTTACGATTGGGGATTCTTTGAATGTGAAAACAGATTTTTAAAAAATGCATTACTTAAAAAGATTGATGTTTTTTTTTTTTTTTTTTTTTTTTTTTTTTACATTGAATGGCATAGGCTAGATTAGGTAATGTCCCTTTTTAAGGCCCATTTTTTTAAAATTAAATAAGTATTAAAACGGTTTTATTTAAAATTAGAAAACTTGACAATTACGTGAACAAAATTGATTTTTTTTTTTTTTCAGTAAAAAATAAAATTATCGGCTTCACGTTTGCTCGATTGCTTGAAAATAATTACATAAAACAATGTATAAATTTTATATAATTTTATTGAAAAGATTTACTTAAATATATTTCCATAAAATTTTATTAAATGTGAAATAAAGTGTGATTTTATCTGGTAATATTAATTTTTTTTAAGTTTAACTTTTTTTTTTTTTTTTTTTTTTTTTTTTTTTTTTAAGATTTTATTATTTAATTCACAATGCGATAGAAAATATAGTAGTTCCTCTCAAAACCCTAGAAACAAAACAATGCAAAATAATTAAAAATCAAAATCATGTAAAAATATAAAACATGCAAAAATCAACAGTATACCATATGACAGATACTTGCAATTTGGAATTGAATAATAATAACACGTCATACTTAGTTTTCTACTTCTAATAGAAATATGATACGCGAACTTTGCAGAATGTATGCATTCATATATGTTTATATAAGTACGGCACATAAGAATTATGTATGCTTGATATTTTAATAAATATTTTTATATTTCTTATGTTGAGATTTTAAGAAATATATTCCTCAATCAAAAATCTCTGCTTCAATTGTTAATCTTTTTGTATAGGCAAATCTACTGATCCATGAAATTTTTAAGCTTTAGACTATTATCTACAGACACGAGGGCACTTTTAACTATCATTTGAATTTGATGTAAAAGCGTATAAAATCGATTTTAAGAAAGAGATATCAAAGGTACTCACAATGGTTAAGCATGTGTCAATCTCTTTACAGGGGAAAATATGCTAAATAAATTCTTTACTTTTAAAACGTGGTTTTTGAACGTCAATTTTTATAATATTTCTTGCGTTGTAATTGATTTATATAATACTTTTAGGAACTATCGTGAACTTTAGAAAATAATATACATACATACACATACACACACACACACACACACACACACACACATATATATATATATATATATATATATATATATATATATATATATTTACTATCCCATTATACTTTTTTGATTTCTCAGTACTATAGTACTTTAAAATAACATTAAATAATCATTATTTATTATTGCTTTTACCATAAAATTTCCCGTAAATAACTACAAAATATATATGATACACACTATATTACTTTATCTGTCGACAGTACTTTTAACAAACATTTAGTACAAAAGCGTATGAATTCGATTGTTAGGAAGAATTATTAAAGGTACTTACAATGATTAGACATTTAAAAAACTCAACACAAGGGGAAATATATAAGAGTTTGTTTTTGTTAATGAAAGGACTTTATACACTGATGTTGCGGTTTTTGAACGCTAATTTTTATTATATTTCTTGTATTTTAATTAATATATATAATAGCTATATAAATTATCATGAAATTTATATATATATATATATACGTTTAATAATCAATCCTTCTTTTTACATTTTACTAGACCTTTTTTTATTATTGATTTATAGATCAGTAATGTACTACCTCATTAAAACTTCATTTATCATTGTGATGAAGTTATATGCTAAATTTTTATTGTTTGTACTTTCAAGAAATTCTCCTAACTAAAAAAGCTATTTCATCTTCATTTATTTCATAATTGGATAAATAAAGAATTAATCATATTTTATACAAAATCGGGACGATTTCATAAACTAATTTTTTTGATACAGATGTGTTTTCAATGAAGGTATGCATACCTTCCATACGCAAAAATTTCGATTACATTTACTACAAGTATACAGTGCAATGTTAACATGTTTTTCACATATATTTTTATATTTTATCTTAGTAATTTAATTATTATCATTATTATTTTAATAATAGATGAAAAAATTGTAATATTAGGTTAAAAAAAAAAACTATGAAGCAATAGAAATATAATCGTAAAAAAAAAGAAAGAAAGTAAAAAAAAAACATGTTGCTTAATTTAAGAATTTTCTTTCAGAACACTATAATCATCTCACATGGCGAAACATTTATATATATGTTAATAAAATCTCACTGGCGCATTAAAGTGCATAATATTTTATTGAAATTCTTGCAGAGATGTTAAATGAAATATTTTTCATGTCTTTCCTTAAGAAGATCCTTAAATGCTGTGTCATGCTTAAATACTGAAAACAGATTTGTGGTAATCTTTAATGACTCGAAAAGCAATAAACACTTATCACTACATTTAGCATCTTAAACGACTACTTAGGAAAAGCTACAAATATGTGAACTGAAGGGAGATTAAATAAAGAATATTAAAAGTAATACATCAAAATCCTGTTTAAAGATTTAATATTGATTTCTTTAAGTTTCATACTCTTAGAGTTAGTTTCAAAATATAAATTTTTAATATATTTTTTAAATAGTGCTGTGTTAAGAAAGTCCAAATATTAATACTATAAAATAAATCAAGCAGTAAAAATTTCCGTTTTAACCGATAATAGAAAATAATTTTATTCCAGAAGCGTCAAGCATGCTACATAACATATTGATAAATAGATATACAGAGTGTTCCAAAAACATTTAATCTCGATATATATATATATTTTTCTTTTTTTACGTTAGCAATAAATTCGAAGTGTAAATTGAAAAACCAAATGTTAAAAATAAGGTTTGAAAAAATACTACTATAAGAAAAAAAATTCTATTATTACTTTTTTTTTTTTTTTACATTTTTAAATTTTTATACGAAACTTATATACAAATTTTATTAGTTAGAGTGTTTTTTCTTTCCATCTAACAAGGATGTTAGCAAAACTCGCATAATGTTTCTTCAAACCAAATGACTAACGCTCTATGACTAACGTTAAATCCCTAATGACTAACGCTAATGACTAACGCTAAATGACTAACGCTAAATGACTAATGTTCTGTATCTTTTGAATGGATGTTTTTTCGATGAAAAATGCTATTTAATGCAAATTGACAATTGAAATTTTGATATAAAATGTGCGATAAAAGGAAATATTTTAAATGCATCATCGCTGATTTATTTCTAACTTTTATTTGAATTCCTACAAGAAACTTTAGATCTAATTGTATTGAAAAGAAATAATACGTTGAAAAAAAGTAAACTGTAAAAATAAATTAACTATATTTCATATATTAACTGTATTTCATTTAAAAAAAATATATTTTAACCATTTTATCATAATGATTTGAAACGGCTGCATCATAGTCATAACACATAAAAGGATAAATTATCTAAAGGCAAAAATTAAATCCCTTGCCAGATCTGTATTCCTATTTTATAATTTCCGAATTAGCGTTCTTCCAAATGACCTTTACAGATATTTATAGGAAAAAAATATTTATTTAAATTCAATGTTGGAGAAGGGGTTAAAAAACCAGTTTTACACTGGGTTCGGATTTTTTTTTCCATATTTAACATTGCTGGTCGTTCCTCTAAGTTAAATTTAGCCGTAAACTGTGTAATATGTATGAATATGTGGTTAATTTAGTAGGAAAATGTATATGACATTTACACAAAGTTTGAAAAATGTACATTTACACAAGATAATTATATATGTATATATATATATATATATATAAAGCCGCACTTGCGTATTTTTTTTCTCTTTCTGCAACCGCTGATTTTATCGTTTAAAAAGCAAATTTTCGAACAGTTTTATTACGTCGTTCTCCACGTACAGTTTATGATTGAGCCCAGTGTTAAAAATAAAGTGTAATTTTCAGAAAAATTTCTGTTTTAGAAAGTATTTAAAAAATGGCAAGGAAAGGTAATAAACAATATCACAAAAAGTATTAATTTTAGAATGAAAAAAAAAAAAAATTAACATGTGAAATAGAAAAATCTTCCGATGTAAACGAAATATTGGTGAGGTGGCTTTTAGTAAGATATAAAATATTTTGGCTGTTTATACTGGAAATTTTGCCTTAGGCAGCCATGTTATTCATCTAAGCGAGAGGACAGCAAGTTAAAAAAAGCAAAAGTTTAAAAAATTGATTTGCATAACTTAGAAAAGGTTAAATATAAGGGGTATAGCAAAATATATTTCTTCAAAAACAGTGCGGGAACAATAAAACAAAGCATATTAATAACCAGAAGATCTGCAAAAAAAGCCATTGTTAAGGAAAAATATTAACAAAAAAAAAAAAAAAAAAAAAAAAAAAAAAGACTTTAGTTAAGCAATATATATGTATGTATATATGTCAGTTAATTATCGGGTTGTACTTGTTTTCTGTGATGAGTGAAGTTTAATTAATTTCAAGCCGATAAAAAAGTTGGTAAGACGACAAAAATGTGACTGACATAAGTAAAATTGCACTCTTTAAACAGCGACACATTCTTCGTACAGTATGGTACGGAGATGCATAACATGGCCAATTTTCATGCTCGAGGGAACAATTAGCTCAAAATAAAATGCGACCACTACAAAAATAACACTTAATCGACTGTTTTGAAAGTATCTTTGACTTTCTCGCAAAAAGCATTTCAAGATGATATTGCAGCTTGATATAAGGCGTCTGTGGTACGTTTGATTCAAATTGGTAAAATTACCTATTCATTCCCATGATAACTTACAATTCTGTACGTAATCATATTTTTTTTTAACTTTAAGTTAAATCCCACAAAAAATATCTTAGAACTTCTTTTGTATTAGACCTGGAAATAGTTCTAATCTCAGTGCGCTCGAAAATGTTTAGTCTGTAAAAAGGCGGGGGGAAAGGAGGGAGGATTCAAGATTTTCAGCCTACAACTCTGCAAGAACAAAAAAAAAGTTATTTTTGATACTTAGAACAGTAAAATTTCTGAGATTTATATTAAAACACTGCATAACACAATGGCATTGCGCATTAAAGCAGTAATTCCATGTAAACGTGTAATTAACCCAATGCAGAATACAAATTTTTCATTAAATAACTATTTAGATACAAATAAATAGTTTTATTTCATATATAAGAATAATAAATAGAATATATATAAGAATATATATATATAAGAATAATAATCTATAATAAATTATAATAGAATACAAAGTATATGTTTATTATATCAGTACAAAAACCCTTAACGGGTTAAAACTTTGTGACGCAGCTACTTCATCGCTATAAGAATTTGAAATATGGGTCATAAAAATAATGATATCAAATTTTAAGTGACGCTTTACTATTAGTTAAAATATACATAGATTTTCTTATTTGATCATTTGCTTTTTTCTTTTATTTATATTTACAATGCAAACATAATATTTTTAACTTCAAGATAAGACAAATATATAAAATATACTCACTGATGATTTTCATTTGCACTTCAATTTCAAAATAACAGTTTCAAAAGGAATGATATAAAAATTCCAGTGACACCTCGATGTCATTTTAAACGATATGTCTTTAGATTCCATTAAAATTACCTTTGCTTTGTCTAATAAAGTATATTAACAGATTGAAACAGTGCTTTTAATTTTCAAATATACTGTCAAATAATCACACTTTCACTGAGTTTGCATTATAAATTGAAATTATTTATTTCGATAAATTGATTTGTCTTTTGCGTCACGCTATCCAAAACTGCAAGTGAAATTTGTACAAATGTTTTCTTTGCATCACACTATCTCTTTGCCCAAATTTTCACTTAGTTGGATACTATGATACAAAGTAACATTTACATACATTTTACTTGCAGTTTTGGATAGCGTGACGCAAAAGACAAATCAATTTATCGAAATAAATAATTTCAATTTATAATGCAAACTCAGTGAAAGTGTGATTATTTGACAGTATATTTGAAAATAAAAGCACTGTTTCAATCTGTAAATATACTTTATTAGACAAAGCAAAGGTAATTTTAATGGAATCTAAAGACAAATCGTTTAAAATGACACTGAGGTGTCACTGGAATTTTTATATCATTCCTTTTGACACTGTTATTTTGAATTTGAAGTGCAAATGAAAATCATCAGTGAGTATATTTTATATATTTGTCTTATCTTGAAGTTAAAAATATTATGTTTGCATTGTAAATATAAATAAAAGAAAAAAGCAAATGATCAAATAAGAAAATCTATGTATATTTTAACTAATAGTAAAGCGTCACTTAAAATTTGATATCATTATTTTTAAGACCCATATTTCAAATTCTTATAGCGATGAAGTAGCTGCGTCACAAACTTTTAACCCGTTAAGGGTTTTTGTACTGATATAATAAACATATACTTTGTATTCTATTATAATTTATTATATGAAATAAAAATGTTATATTCTTATATATGAAATAAAACTATTTATTTGTATCTAAATAGTTATTTAATGAAAAATTTGTATTCTGCATTGGGTTAATTACACGTTTACATGGAATTACTGCTTTAATGCGCAATGCCATTGTGTTATGCAGTGTTTTAATATAAATCTCAGAAATTTTACTGTTCTAAATATTAAAAATAACTTTTTTTTTGTTCTTGCAGAGTTGTAGGCTGAAAATCTTGAATCCTCCCTCCTTTCCCCCCGCCTTTTTACAGACTAAACATTTTCGAGCGCACTGAGATTAGAACTATTTCCAGGTCTAATACAAAAGAAGTTCTAAGATATTTTTTGTGGGATTTAACTTAAAGTTAAAAAAAATATGATTACGTACAGAATTGTAAGTTATCATGGGAATGAATAGGTAATTTTACCAATTTGAATCAAACGTACCACAGATGCCTTATATCAAGCTGCAATATCATCTTGAAATGCTTTTTGCGAGAAAGTCAAAGATACTTTCAAAATAGTCGATTAAGTGCCATTTTTGTAGTGGTCGCGTTTTATTTTGAGCTAATTGTTCCCTCGAGCATGAAAATTTGCCATGTTATGCATCTCCGTACCATACTGTACGAAGAATGTGTCGCTGTTTTAAGAGTGCAATTTTACTTATGTCAGTCACATTTTTGTCGTCTTACCAACTTTTTTATCAGCTTGAAATTAATTAAACTTCACTCATCACAAAAAACAAGTACAACCCGATAATTAACTGACATATATACATACATATATATTGCTTAACTAAAGTCTTTTTTTTTTTGTTAATACTTTTCCTTATTAATAGCTTTTTTTTGCAGATCTTCTGGTTATTAATATGCTTTGTTTTATTGTTCCCACACTGTTTTTGAAGAAATATATTTTGCTATACCCCTTATATTTAACCTTTTCTAAGTTATGCAAATCAATTTTTTAAACTTTTGCTTTTTTAACTTGCTGTCCTCTCGCTTAGATGAATAACATGGCTGCCTAAGGCCAAATTTCCAGTATAAACAGCCAAAATATTTTATATCTTACTAAAAGCCACCTCACCAATATTTCGTTTACATCGGAAGATTTTTCTATTTCACATATTGTTTTTTTTTTTTTTTTTTTTCATTCTAAAATTAATACTTTTTGTGATATTGTTTATTACCTTTCCTTGCCATTTTTTAAATACTTTCTAAAATAGAAATTTTTCTGAAAATTACACTTTATTTTTAACACTGGGCTCAATCCTAAACTGTATGTGGAGAACGACGTAATAAAAGTGTTCGAAAATTTGCTTTTTAAACGATAAAATCAGCGGTTGCAGAAAGAGAAAAAAAATACCCAAGTGCGGCTTTATATATATATATATATATATATATATATATATATATATATATACATATATAATTATCTCGTGTAAATGTACATTTTTCAAACTCTGTGTAAATGTCATATACATTTTCCTACTAAATTAACCACATATTCATACATATTACACAGTTTACGGCTAAATTTAACTTAGAGGAACGACCAGCAATGTTAAATATAGAAAAAAAATCAGAACCCAGTGTAAAACTGGTTTTATAACCCCTTCTCCAACATTGAATTTAAATAAATATTTTTTTCCTATAAATATCTGTAAAGGTCATTTGGAAGAACGCTTATTCGGAAATTATAAAATAGGAATACAGATCTGGCAAGGGATTTAATTTTTGCCTTTAGATAATTTATCCTTTTATGTGTTATGACTATGATGCAGCCGTTTCAAATCATTATGATAAAATGGTTAAAATATATTTTTTTTAAATGAAATACAGTTAATATATGAAATATAGTTAATTTATTTTTACAGTTTACTTTTTTTCAACGTATTATTTCTTTTCAATACAATTAGATCTAAAGTTTCTTGTAGGAATTCAAATAAAAGTTAGAAATAAATCAGCGATGATGCATTTAAAATATTTCCTTTTATCGCACATTTTATATCAAAATTTGAATTGCCAATTTGCATTAAATAGCATTTTTCATCGAAAAAACATCCATTCAAAAGATACAGAACATTAGTCATTTAGCGTTAGTCATTTAGCGTTAGTCATTAGCGTTAGTCATTAGGGATTTAACGTTAGTCATAGAGCGTTAGTCATTTGGTTTGAAGAAACATTATGCGGGTTTTGCTAACACCCATGTTAGATGGAAAGAAAAAACATTTTAACTAATAAAATTTGTATATAAGTTTCGTATAAAAATTTAAAAATGTAAAAAAAAAAAAAAAGTAATAATAGAATTTTTTTTCTTATAGTAGTATTTTTTCAAACCTTATTTTTAACATTTGGTTTTTCAATTTACACTTCGAATTTATTGCTAACGTAAAAAAAGAAAAAATATATATATAGCGAGATTAAATGTTTTTTGAACACTCTGTATATCTATTTATCAATATGTTATGTAGCATGCTTGACGCTTCTGGAATAAAATTATTTTCTATTATCGGTTAAACGGAAATTTTTACTGCTTGATTTATTTTATAGTATTAATATTTGGACTTTCTTAACACAGCACTATTTAAAAAATATATTAAAAATTTATATTTTGAAACTAACTCTAAGAGTATGAAACTTAAAGAAATCAATATTAAATCTTTAAACGGGATTTTGATGTATTACTTTTAATATTCTTTATTTAATCTCCCTTCAGTTCACATATTTGTAGCTTTTCCTAAGTAGTCGTTTAAGATGCTAAATGGAGTGATAAGTGTTTATTTCTTTTCGAGTCATTAAAGATTACCACAAATCTGTTTTCAGTATTTAAGCATGACACAGCATTTAAGGATCTTCTTAAGGAAAGACATGAAAAATATTTCATTTAACATCTCTGCAAGAATTTCAATAAAATATTATGCACTTTAATGCGCCAGCGAGATTTTATTAATATATATATAAATGTTTCGCCATGTGAGATGATTATAGTGTTCTGAAAGAAAATTCTTAAATTAAGCAACATGTTTTTTTCTTTCTTTCTTTCTTTTTTTTTACGATTATATTTCTATTGCTTCATAGTTTTTTTTTTAACCTAATATTACAAATTTTTCATCTATTATTAAAATAATAATGATAATAATTAAATTACTAAGATAAAATATAAAAATATATGTGAAATACATGTTAACATTGCACTGTATACTTGTAGTAAATGTAATCGAAATTTCTGCGTATGGAAGGTATGCATACCTTCATTGAAAACATATCTGTATCAAAAAAATTAGTTTATGAAATCGTCCCGATTTTGAATAAAATATGATTAATTCTTTATTTATCCAATTATGAAATAAATGAAGATGAAATAGATTTTTTAGTTAGGAGAATTTCTTGAAAGTACAAGCAATAAAAATTTAGCATATAACTTCATCACAATGATAAATGAAGTTTTAATGAAGTAGTACATTACTGATCTATAAATCAATAATAAAAAAAGGTCTAGTAAAATGTAAAAAGAAGGATTGATTATTAAACGTATATATATATATATATATATATATATAAATTTCATGATAATTTATATAGCTATTATATATATTAATTAAAATACAAGAAATATAATAAAAATTAGCGTTCAAAAACCGCAACATCAGTGTATAAAGTCCTTTCATAAACAAAAACAAACTCTTATATATTTCCCCTTGTGTTGAGTTTTTTAAATGTCTAATCATTGTAAGTACCTTTAATAATTCTTCCTAACAATCGAATTCATACGCTTTTGTACTAAATGTTTGTTAAAAGTACTGTCGACAGATGAAGTAATATAGTGTGTATCATATATATTTTGTAGTTATTTACGGGAAATTTTATGGTAAAAGCAATAATAAATAATGATTATTTAATGGTATTTTAAAGTACTATAGTACTGAGAAATCAAAAAAGTATAATGGGATAGTAAATATATATATATATATATATAAGTGTGTGTGTGTGTGTGTGTGTGTGTGTGTATGTATGTATATTATTTTCTAAAGTTCACGATAGTTCCTAAAAGTATTATATAAATTAATTACAACGCAAGAAATATTATAAAAATTGACGTTCAAAAACCACGTTTTAAAAGTAAAGAATTTATTTAACATCTTTTCCCCTGTAAAGAGATTGACACATGCTTAACCATTGTCAGTACCAGTGTTGTGCACGAACGCGTTCATTTGAACGCGTTCGTGAGCGTAGCTCAAAAATTTTGAGTTTTGAGTTGAACTTCGCTCGTTTTTAAAATTATGAACTTGAGTTGAGCGAAGTTCGTTTTATTCACGAACTTGAGCGTGAAAAAGCAATTCAAACTCAAACTCATATTGCATATTTTTGTCTGAAATATAAAAAGGAAAGTAGAAGAAGAAAAGGGCAGAAAAGAGAATAATTGTACTAAATGGATTCCAGAACACAGGGCACTTCGAAAAAAAGGCACTGGTAAAAAGGGCACCCAGAAAAAAGGGCACCCGAAAAAAAAGGGCACAGGAAAAAAGGTCATTTTTAAAATTCGGAAATCGCAAAAACAATGAACACCAAAGAATGAATTTAAATAATTATTTTCATAATACGTTTTTAGAAATTTCAATCAATTAAATTGGTAACACTTTCACTTAGTATATATCTGAAGGATGGGGGGGGGGGGAGGTGCCTAGGAGCAGATTGAAAGAGAATAATTGTCTTTATATCACCTTCTTACTGATTTTAATGAAACTTTCTCTAATAGTCACTTGCTGTTCATGACAAAAATACAGTGTCACACATACTTCAGGGGCTGAATTTGCCCCTTTAATCCTCCCCCCCCGCCCTCCTGACGTAGAAACAGAAACACTTACGTTCTCGTTAGTGTTTAGCATGTATTTTATAATTTCTACCACTGCGTGATACTAGTTTTGTTAATTAACTTATTTAATTTTTCACATTTTTCCTAAAGTGTTGGAAAAAAAAAAAAAAAACTTTAATTTAAAACTGATATCTGAAAACAATTGAATAATATGAATATATCTATAGTTTTATGGTTAAAAATATAAATAGACATTAGAAAATATACTAATAATTTACTTAGTCTATCTGTAGCATGTATAAATTTAGTTTAAAACTTCAAATCCAACATGATAATTAATCGGTAAGGAATACTAGTTTCAATCTTTTATGTTTTAAAGAAACTGTCTCTCAAGTCAAGACTTTTATTACGACTATTCACATGTAAGAAATAGCGGAAGTCTCACAGGACAACAGATTATACTGTTCTAGAAATGGAGTACCTTCAGGGAATGTTTTCCCCGTGGACAGTGGACAATGAAATGTCCAAATGTTATTTATATGAGAGTCCGGTAATTTGTCGCCCATACAACCTGCCTTCGGGCCTCCTGATAACAGTAGGCACCTATAACAGTAGTACGTCTCATAGATGGGTCCCCGGTGCTCGCCTCGCAGCGTACTGCAGCTGGGGTACGGGCCTAGTCCTCTAAAATGCAGGAAGTCGCCTTCCATCAAAGTATTGATTTATATCAGTCAAGTATACAACAATGGATTCTCTCTCTCTGATTTTCTTTCTTCCCGCCCCCCCCCAATACAGTGTTGTTGTGTACATTCTTTTGCTGGGTACACGATCAGATTTTGCTCCCATAATAATTATCTTTATGTCCCGTCCTTTCTTATCTTCGATCGACCAGTCTTTCTCTAAAAGGAAAGGGAAATTGTCAATTAATTGTTATTCAAAACTTGTATGTTGCGGTCACCACAAGACTTTCTTCAATATAATTTTACTCAAATTCATGCAGTACGAATTACTTATTAAATTATTATTTATTAAAAATGTTTTCCATGATGAATGCAAACGATTTTTATCTCAGAGAATTATGCCGAAAGAAAGAAGTCAATTTTGTGCCAACATCAAAAGAATTATTATTATTTTTTTAAATAAGTTTTTTTTTTTTTTTTTTTTTTTTTTCCGTTAAAAATTTAAAAATTAAAAATAAAATAAAATAAAATAAAATAAAAAATAACCTAAATTATCCCAAATCTATGGTTCAGCCATTCGTTTTAAAAGTACTTCAAGTTCTTTTCAAAGATACTAATATTCAAAATTTACGCGCTTCCTTCCCACGTACTGCATGTACTTCTTTTTCCTAGTTTACTACTACTATTGCTAATAAATCATATTGATTTAACAATCGCACGATAAAAATAACTCTCATTATGTGCATTTATGAGAAATTTTGTCTAATACTGCCACGTTAAAAATTTATAAATAATAATAATAATAATAATAATAATAAAGGCTAGTACATTTATTTAATGCATAAAGCTTAAACTCAATAGGTGCCTTATATTTTTCTTATATTTATTCAAAAATATGGAATACGACGGCGAAAAGAATAAGGTTAAAAATATTAAAATGCTTAATTTTCTCTTATTTATTAATTTAAAAACATAAAATTATTTTATTTGTTTTTCTATTTTATTTTATTTTTTATGGAGAAATCAAGGCATTAATAGAAGTAAATCCCTCTATAGTGGCCAAGCGGTTCTACGGTCAAAGTTGGTAGATGGGAAGTGCCGGGTTCGATCAAAAAACGCGCTCATCGATCTAGCCGTTCGGAGTTTTCCGTAGTTCTCTCTAAAACTCATGTAAATACGAACTAGATCCACTTAGAAAGTCCCCCACGGAGGGCATTTCTCCTGTAGGCCTAGGCCCCTAGTGTAGTCAATCAGTCTTAAGCCATACAACCAATCAAGCATTCTTTATGAGATTAACATATGTTAGAATTTTATGTTGTAAAATTATAAGTGCTTATTTCTTTATTTTATTTCTTTTTATTTATTTGTTTATTAATTAATTAATTTATTTATTAGGTGTCATATTTCTTTTTATCATATACGTTATTTTTTATCTTTTATCGTATTTTATTCAAAGGTACAAAATTCGAAAAAAAAAATAATAAAAAAAAAATAAAGGAAAAAATATATATATATTTGTATTACATTTGAAGAAAAATAAACTTTTGACTTGAGCAATAAGGATGTATAAAACTTTTAAAATGAAAAATATTTTTACAAATATTCCGATTATTAATGATTATGCATTTAACTATAAAATATTGGTATGTTTTTAAGTATTAAACTAATTCAATTTTCCCAAACTGAATTATTTTAAGAAAAATATGTTGGTGTTAATATGCCAGTTGCCTACAAAAGAAAGGCCGAGGTATGGGTTGAATAACCTAAGTAAGGGGTGGTCTTTTTAAGGGGTTCTAGCCCATATTTACGCTTGTGTCGGAGAAAACTACAGATAATTTCGAAAAGTTAGCCCAATGAGCGCTACCTGGTATCGAACCTGATATCTCCTGTCTACCAGCTTTGAGGGCAAAGTTAATGTTACAGTCTCAAAAACATTTGACCCCCTGAAAAACCTTTTATAAACCAACTAAAACAATTTTTAAGCATTTAATGCGCTGAGAATGCATATACTATTTGTAAGTTATTACAATAAATAAAATTAATCATAAAGCTAAACGTTCATCTCTCAAATGAATATATCAAATCAAATTAACTGTTAAATCGTCAAATTTTTACTAAGTAATCTTAATATCAATGAACTTTCTTACCAGTAACCTACAAGGACAAATTTGATAAAATAAATTATATTTTAAAATAAATAAACATAATTTTATCATTATTATTATCAGTTTGTATAAATATATTTTTTTAGACTACAGTTCCATAGTATTTTATTAAAAACTAAAGAGTATTAAAATTCAGAATTTTTGATATGCAGTATGATAGATAAGATGGTGTAAATTATTTCTATGAATATAATAGAAATGTAATTTAAATTTAAATAATTATAATAATAATAAAACGAATGTAACGTAATGCATAATGTATCTTAGTTTGATTGCAAAGAAAAAAATTTTTGCTTTACTTTAGAGAACTTACACCGATAAATCATCAAATACGCGATCAGCGCTAAGCATTGTAAAAGGGTTACTGTAACAAGAGGGAATCTGGACAAGCGTTTGTTCACTGAGCATGCGTACTAAGTACCTGTCGTATCTCTGAGATTATCCTGAGTTTCTAATAATAACAAGATCACAGCGCCACATGTTGAGCGATTGATCTCCAAAGCTAATCAGAACCAGTTTAGGTCAAGGTGTAACTAAATTGAAAGTTTGGTTAAATTTCGTTCATTGGTTCGTGAGATACAGCGTCCACAAAATGTGTGATACGCACACAGACAGACATTTCCTAAAAACAGTCAAATCGTATCCAGGATATCTCAAAATGTCGAACTCCATCAAAAACTGGAGTTTGAAAATTTTCACTAATTTAGTACTTTCTTTTTATATGTAGAGAAGTATCGAATACCTTCTACTTTAAAGTTATCAAAATACTTATGTTATCATTATTTTTGAGGGTGACTTATTCATCTTTTCAGCTGATTTTAGCTTTTATGTAGATACACTAAATAGCAGCAAAATTTTATAGTGATTTATCTGAAAGCCTAAAGCCGACATTGGACATGACGCAATCAAGTAAAAATTAATTAAATCAAACCATGATACTATTTTAAAAATAGTATACTTCAAAACAACGGAAACTCTAAATGATGGAATTTGTCTTCTATTAACATTTTTTTTCCTACGCAAAAACAAACGTATTGGGAATTTGAGAATGAAAAACCACACAAAAACAGCGAGTCCTCTATTCAGAAATGGCCGCTAAATAATTTTTTTATCGCAATTAAGTTAATAAATTATAATTAAAAGTTGTAAGTATAATTAAGAATTAAATTAAGAATAATCTTCATGGTAATTTAAAAAATAAATAAATAAATTATCTATGAAAGCGCTCACAGAGTAGAAAATCTTCATAGAAAAAAAAAAAAAAAAAAAAATACGTAAAAATGAACTTTAAATGAGTTTCGCTCTTTTTAAAAAATGAACTTGAACTGAGCGCGTTCATTTTTTCAGAAATGAATTTGAACGCGAACTAGCTCGTTTTTTAGACGATGAACTTGAGTTTGAACTAGCTCGTTTTTTTCGTGAACTTGCACAACACTGGTCAGTACCTTTGATATCTCTTTCTTAAAATCGATTTTATACGCTTTTACATCAAATTCAAATGATAGTTAAAAGTGTCCTCGTGTCTGTAGATAATAGTCTAAAGCTTAAAAATTTCATGGATCAGTAGATTTGCCTTTACAAAAAGATTAACAATTGAAGCAGAGATTTTTGATTGAGGAATATATTTCTTAAAATCTCAACATAAGAACTATAAAAATATTTATTAAAATATCAAGCATACATAATTCGTATGTGTCGTACTTATATAAACATATATGAATGCATACATTCCGCAAAGTTCGCATATCATAGAGTACCTAAAAAAATTAGGGCTGCAAGAGCCAAGGTTCGCCTGAGCCGGTACGCTAATGGTCTCCACCGCAGCATCGTGTTCTCAGATGAAAAAATTTTCAACATTGAAGAAAACCACCAGAACGACAAAATAAATAAATAAATAAAAATAAATAAATGAATAACGTTGAAACGGTTCCCGTAGCACGAAAATTGCCAGTACTAAAATAAAAGAGAAAACAATTGTGATGTGCCTACCATAGCCAGACTATAATGACGTCACATTTCCCACTAAGTCTTCAGCTTAGAGCTCCTATAAACGCAAACCGACTTGTGAAGGCTGATTTACAGCCTCAACATGTGGATTATCTCTCATCTTAAATAAGAAGTGTGTAAAGAAGTGAATTGAAGACAACAACTTAAAACTAATCTTTGTTCAACCTGACACTTTCACCGAAACCATCGCCATCTAACACTGAAATCTACTTTTGACTTTGACACTTCCAATGCAACGCTTCAATGCTCAACTCGACATTGTCACCGAAAAACACCCTTATCTAACAATGCATCAGACAGGTGACCTTAAAACATCCAATTCAACACATCTATGTTCAACTCGACGCTGTCACTGAAACTTCTAGTATTAAACACTAGATCCGACTGGCGACCTTCATTCTTCCAACTCAACACAGGTCGTACCTTACAGACTCACATCGAAAATGATGCCCAAATAAAAGTATAATAAATTAAGTTCTGAGTCAACTTCTGTTTTTCGGATGTGTTGCATTGGAAGTGTCAAGGTCAAAAGTTGTTTTCAGTGTTAGATGGCCATGGTTTCGGTGAAATTGTCAGGTTGAACAAAGATCAGTTTTAAGTTGTCGTCTTCAATACACTCCTTTACACATTTCTTAGTTAAGACGGTAGATAATCCACACGTTGAGGCTGTAAACCAGCCTCAACAAGTCGGCTTGCGTTTATAGAAGCTCTAAGCCTAAGACTCAGTGGGAAATCTGACCTCATTAGTCTTGCTCTGGTAGGCACATCACATTTTTTTTCTCTTTTCTTCTAGTACTGGCAATTTTCGTGCTACAGGTACCGTTTCAACGCTATTTTTTCATTTTATTTATTTATTTATTTTTGTTATGGAGATCCCATTCGAATAAAAAAAAAAATGTAGGTGTTGCCATTTGAAATTCTCGAAATTTTGTCACTGTAACTGTAACTGTTAGAGTTTAAGCATTATTTTTTATATTATTTTTGAGCGCCTACCTCAAAATACCTTCCACCAAAATTTTGTTCAGTTACTGTGAACGGTCTCATATATCGGGGTAGTTTTTTTTTATAATCACTCTGTATTTATATCACATAAAACATTTATTGTTGCTTGGAGCGCATTTACATAAGGGGAGATTTAAGAGGCTCAGATTTATTAACTTTAACTCAGAAGTCTTCATAACTAAGCTAGATCAGTTTTCGTTATTTAAATCAGAATAAAATGACGTGAAGCAGATATGCAATCAGATGCGTCTTAACGCATAGCTCGACGTGGCTCAACTGGCGGGATTCCACAATTTTATACTTGTTGCCAAATATTTAATAGAATCTCTGACTAAAACTGTGTTGGCATTTTCTATAATGTAATCGCTGTTTGTTTGCTGATGTCGGGTGATCTGGAAAGACAGGGAGTGGAGCTAACATCAGCTGGTTGACATACATTTGATTATTACACAGATCGAATCTTTTTGCTCATGTCTTTTGTATATTAAAGGAATGCGACAGATTTTATTATTGACCATGCGTATAATTAAAACATTAAGTTATATTGTTACGCAAACGAAAATGAGTTTTCAAGAACTGAAATATCCAAACAAATTTAATGTATTCTTTTGTGTTTGCAATGTTGATTTAAATAATTTTTGAAGATTGAACTATACATTTAATTTGATTTCAACCATGGATTTTTTAAAGCAAAATATAATTAACAGAAAAAAAATACTGAATGTTTCTGTTGTATATGTCATTAAGATTACTATTGCTCAATACATAATTATGTCGCTTTCAAAATTATTTTGAAATTATATCTTATTTTACGGAAGAATATATTTTCTTAATTAGTAAAGTATTTCTATCACTATTTTAAAAATGAATTTATGATTGAAGGGAATCAGAATGTTTCTTTTGGTAATTAAATTTACTTTATAAAATATGATTAAAAATTTAATTCAGTTTTTATTGATTAGTGAAAAAAAAAAATTCCTTTCTTCTCATTTAATTGCATAAATGTGATTATTATCCAAATTAGTCAAAAACAAAATTGCCGGAAAATAAATGTATTTTCATTTACTCATAATAAAGGAAATTATTTTTAACATTTTGATTGGAATGATAGAGTGAATCATAAAAATTTGTTTGTTAAAAATATAGCAAGGGATTTTATTCAATACAATTAAATGTAGTGCTTTTTAATATGTAAAATGAATATATCTAATGTTGTAAAATAACCATTAATAACTAAGAAGATAATATTATATATTAAAAATAGTTCTAGTAAACTATTCAAAAATAAATTTATTTTTCCTGATAATGAAAATGTGGTGTCAAAGCTTAAATGCTTTCTATTGCCTTTCTTATTGTTTTTAAAGCTTTTCATGAATAAATTTTATTAAGATTAAATTCAATTTTAATTACACTATGTTAAATGTGTTTCGTTTACTTTTATAGTTAAAGAATATCAAGATAGTGCATATCGTAGTTATTGTTTTTAAAGTAATTATAAAAGGTTGAAAAATATTGCTATGTCCGTTGAAAAATATTTTTTAATGTGCAACAATCTACACTAAAATATTTGAAAATTAGCAGTCACAAAAATTATCTATAAAAGCCGTAGTTGTATGGTTATACGTCTTTGGTACATTTTCATGATTTGGAAATAGGTTTTTAATCATTTTCGGTTTTTCTGTAATTATGAACTTGTAATAACTTCCAGGGATACGGCTTATTCAGTACCAGTAAGGAGCTGACATGGAAGCAAACATATTTTATTTAAATCTAGTTGAATAATAATTTATCTTCATAAGTTTTGTACTTTACCGTTTGGTTTCGAATCAAACAAAAATCAAGATTCGCTGTCCTACAGTATCAATGGCTACTTGTTTGTATGATCAAATTACTTGTAATTCTTGGATTATTTGAAAATCAAGATTAACCTTAAGATTTGTTTTTCCAAATAGAGCCACTTTATAGTAAAATGTATCACACTACATAATAACCATTACAAGCAACACGCTATGAACACTCGTAAGGATTCTTCTCTATAGGTTGCAATATGGCGCAGTCGACTACGATTGTCATATTAAAAACAGGACGTATAATTTTCATGAACAAAATAATACTTTTTTTTTCTGCTAATTTTCTCTTTTTAATCCTATCAAAAAGTTCATTCGCTGAGTAAAGTGCCGAAATTTTGCTTTGATAATTATTTGTTTACTTATCGAATATTTTTATAATCAAATATTCTCTAAAAATTTGCATTTTGAAAATATAATACAAATTAATGCACATTTCTTGTTATAATTTTACCGCAGTACACCATTTCCTCCTACTGGACAATATTGGTACTTCTTTTTTCTATTCACAAAAATCACCCACTTTTTTGGCATTTTTTTATTGTCAAATGTGTTTGGAAATGATTTTTCGATTTGTAGATGTTAAATTAAAATACCAATCAAAATACCAATGATGATAAATCAGTTAGAAGTACATTTGATTAGTGTCAGCTAAAAATGTAAACTAAATTATTTAGTATTATGAAGTATTTTTTAAAGTTACATTTTTACTTTTTCTTGCCCTTACGATAGAGAAAGTATTGTTTTAGGGTCAAATTTTCGAAAGTGAGTTTTTGTTATATTTACATGTTCTGAGGTCCCGTGAATGCGAAAATCATGTTTATAGCGAATGGTCTGTGTGTGTAGTTGTGTGTGTGTGTGTGTGTGTGCCGGCCTGTTAAATGTCTCTATCTCAGCGTCTACGGAACATTTTTAGTTTTGGCACTATGGCTTAGCGAGACCTAGTTACACGGTTTTTCTTGTTCTCGATTAGAGGAGTTACAGTTACAAATGCAATGGAATTAGAATTATTCTTTTTTTAACATATAAATGGATACGTAAAAACACGTTTTGGACATCCTCAATTATCCTTCGGGGGCGAATTCCAAAAGTTCTTAAAGTTTTTTTTTTTAGATATTTCTGTTTGTTATATTTTAAAACAAATATCTTTCGATATCGCCATTCCATTTCAGACAAGAAGGGGTCTGTTGAAGCACGTTTTCATTCTTTCCTCTCAGGATGATAAATTTCTAAATTTCTAGTTTTTTTTTGGATAATTGTAATTAATATATATTTTAAAGCAAAAATGTTACGTTTAAATCTTTTTTTTTTTTTTTTTTTTTTTTTAACTTGACAATATGAAAGATTATGTAAATACAGGTTTTGATCCCCTCACTTTACCCATTAGGAAGTAATTTCCAAAAAATTTTGATTATTTTTTTAACTATATTTTAAAGCAATAATCTTAAGTTTTTCTTTGATATATGAAGAGATTTGAAAAAAAAAAGTATATTTTTCCCATACGCCCGTTTTGGTAAAACTTCTTGAATTTTCTTTGAAATTCCTGAAATTTACTTTTCAGTACTTGTGTTTTATATTATTTTAAGAAATAGTCTTACGATTATCTGCTTCGTTTTTTTTTTTTTTTTTTTTTTTTTTTTTTTAATAAAAAAAAGACATAGAAGGGTATATGGGAGTACGTTTTGACGCATTTCCTTTTTAGTGTCGAATTTCTAAACTTATTGAAAAACTGGTTTTAGGTATTTTTGTTTGTGCTGTTGTCCTCTAAAGCAAAAATCTTAAAGATATAAGCTATTTTCTTTGATATATAAAATCACGTCATTTCCATGTGAAAGCATATTCTACCTCCCTCCCACGCTTGAGATTATGCATTTCGGAAATACCTGAAATTATTTTAATGTATTTGTTATATTTCAAAAGATGTATCTTACAGACTGTTTTTATTTTTGAGATATAATGGATTATATGAAATACAGTTTTGCCCTTCCCGTCTTCGTGGGTGTGTTGTCTAAAATTAATTCTTAGTGGGTGTATACGCCTTGGAAAAAAATTTTCATTGTATTCCATACTTCCAGGTAGAGAGGTTTGGGCTGCGTGATAATGAAACTGTCATTCCATCATTCAGGACAAACGATCTTACTTACATATATGACACAAAAAAAAAGTTAGAGATGTTATCTTTCAGATAAAGTATTATATTCGAATTTCTAATCCATTTTTATATCCTTGAAATTGGAAAAAAAAAAAAAAAAAAAAAAAAAAAAAAAAAAACTTCTTTTGCTTTTAATTTCTAAATAATTTGTTTTTTGTTTATATCAAACGCCCGTTTGAATTATTAGTATTATTATTATTATTTTAAACCCATGATCTACCATTTTCAAAAAATACATTGCCTGCAATTTTTTAATGGAATCTTAAAATACAGAATAGTATATAGTATATAATACAGTTATTGAAGTAAGAGGTTTTTGTGTGAGATCAAATATTTTATCAGTATGTCTCCTTAAAGCTATAACTAATACTCTATGAGTTATCGTTTTTGATGGTATTGATTTTACTGATATTTTAAAAGTTATCTTCTATTTGTAAAATTTACAATATACGTATATTGAATTTAGTTATCATGAAACAAAATTACTATAAAAATAAAGGAAGTTCATACAAAATTTTAAAGCTAATTTATTATATAATTATTATGAAATACACAGTTATGTTGCAAATATGTCATAAAACTTTGTGTATATTCATCGAATTTTTAGAAAACTGTTAGGCTATTATAACTGACAGCAATATTTTTAGATATTTTATGTAATGATTAAATTGTTTTACTAGTTCTTATTACTAATTTTATGAAACATAGCATAAAATATCTAAAAATAATAGAATAATAGTTGCAACCAAATTGAACAAATTCACTACCATGGTGTGAACTTTTTGTTTATTTATTTTATTTCATATAATTTTTTGTTTTACACTACACGGATGCAGCTTTACTATACATTTGTTTATTACTCCTTATATTTCATTTCTAATAGTTTAACATTTGATGAAGTTTCTGTAAATTTATTCAAATAACTTTTATTATACATCTCTGCTCTTAAAATGGCAGAATATTACAATATCACAAAATAATTAGCTTAATTTGTGAAATATGTGAAGTGAAAGTGTAAAAGAAATTATTTAATATCTACCTTTGCAGTAACTTCATATATTGAGAATGTCTCAGCTGATATTCAGATAGTTTAGATTTCTTTAAAAGTTCTTAGCCGAGTATGTGTTATCATACATAAACAACAATCTGCTGAATATAGATTCTCTCTAAATGATAGACAATACAGAGGTTCTAAATAATCTTTAGCATTAATACAGCTCTACAGGTTACTGGCACAAATGTTGTAAATAATATGAGGCAACAATTATTTATCTTAATCTCTAATTTGACAACCAAATAATGATTATATGCTGCATTAATCAAAGACATAAGAACTTTTGTCTGACTAGATAGTAATTACTTTCACATAATCCCAAAAAGAGTTGGTAGGAGAGTTCACGCAAGCTCAAAGAATTTTAAACAATAACAAAAATTATATTGTTTTCATAGATTATTAATATTTTTTCAAATGTACATACTTGCTATATCGTTTAATTTATAAAATTTTTTCGTATGTGATCACATAAAAGACAGACTCTTAACTGAATTCATGATCATTCATAAAAATACTGTTAAAGTTCTGTGTTAATGTGTGTGTGCTAAGTGTATATATATATATATATATATATATATATATATATATATATATATATATATATATATATATATATAAAAGAGAGAGAGAGAAACAAAATTTCAACAATTTCTAATTGTAGTCTTTAATATAGCTGAATATTTTGGGATTTCCTTGTAAATCTTACAGCTAAATATAACATATTATACATTATCTACCAATAGGTATTTGTAGTACACTTTCGAATTTAGACGTTTTGTCAAATACAGTAGGTCACGCTGTTTTAAAAAATTGTAATCTTGATAAAGCAAATGTGTAATAACTTTGGTGATTCACAGGCTTCAAAAATGTGGTTAAAATAATAAAAAAGTAAATGAAATTTAAACTGATGATTTTGAAGTAATTTGACCTATCAAATGAACAGAATAAATTTGGAGGGAAGAAAAAGTCTACTAACAATATATATATTTGTTTTTACAGTTTAGAGTTTATCGTGAAAAATATATTAAGTAAATGCCCTTTAGATACGCTATGCTTTTGGTATCCCTTTATCTTAACAATATATATGATATACAGGAAATATTGTACAATATATAAATAATCTTTATATATATATTTCTTTTGTGCGTGTGTATGTCACTGAACTCCTCCTAAACGGCTGGACTGAGTTTAATGAAATTTTTTGTGTGTCTTCAGGTGGATTCAAGAATGGTTTAGATTTACAAATGAAAGTTGTAACTTAATTAGTTCTTTCGTAATTAATTTTTAACCAACTCTTTCAACAACTTTTCCACCTAGATGGCGTGAGTTGTCGTAAACACTATGTCAGAATTTATTTAATGTTGAAATGAAAAATGAACTTTTAACCGTATCTTACGAAGTGTTTAAAATATTTTTTCAAAGTTAATATTTTAGAATCGTAAACACGATGTCAGAATTTATTTAATGTTGAAATGAAAAATGAATTTTTAACCGTAAGTGTTTAAAATATTTTTTCAACGTTAATATTGTTAAAATGTTAAAATTAGTTAAAATGGTATATTCTTTTAAAAATTCGTCAATATCCGACGGAGTTATTTTATGTTAAAATGAAAAATGAATTTTTAGGCCATTATTATTTGTGCAGATGGAAAATGTACTAAAAGTTTTCCGAAAAATTTCATGATCACAAATGTTGACGGATATCCAATATATCGTCGAAGAAATCCCGATAATGGCGGACAATCTTATCATCTATGGCGGTCATCTATGTGAACAACATAGATATTGACATTGATAACCATTGGGTGGTCCCATATTCGCCTCTTCTGAGCAAAACATTCAATGCTCATATTAATAGCAAGAAATTCAAACTTCTTCACACACCATAAATTTTAAATCAGCACAACCGGTTTCGAAAGGACGTAGCCTTTCTTCATCAGGTGCAAACACGTGCAACTGCCTTGGAGGCAAAAGCAAGACTGAAAGCAGGACAAAATCCAGAGGGGGAGGAGCAACACAAACAGCCAATAGGAAGCAACATGCAGGACAGGACCAATCAGAGAGGAACAAACGTGGTGTACAATTTTGTGGTGTGTGTGTACACACCACAAAATGAGGAGGGAGAAAAGGAGTAAACAATTATTATTATTTTTTTTTTCAATTATATTAAACTAATAAGTAAATTTAATAAAATTTATCCATTAATTATTATTATTTTTATTTAAATTAGAATTATTTTATTATAACTAATATGATGTTATAAACATAACGAAGGAAATTATTTAATTGAATTAAACAAATTTTTCCAGGCTGTAGACAGCAAAGTGGAATCAGATTTTTCATTGACAATTTTATCACGATTAAGGTAAATAGCTAAATTTTCTAAAAAATCCAGTTCGGAAACGCGTTTGGCATGAAAGATAATTTTGGCACTCTTAAAATTAAAACTATGATCAAATTCCCAACTGTGCTTCGCAATAGAAGATTTAGAAATTTCTTGATTAACGACATACGGAGAATGTTCACGTAAACGACATTCAAGATTTCTTTTAGTTTGACCAATATAAGATAAATCACAGTTATTACAAGGGACATTATAGATACCCCATTTTTGAAGCTCAGGAACAGGGGATTTGGTTGAAGGGAACTGGAATTTATAAAATGTTTATAACATCATATTAGTTATAATAAAATAATTCTAATTTAAATAATAATAATAATAATTAATGGATAATATTTATTAAATTTACTTAATAGTTTAATATTATTGAAAAAAAAATAATAATAAATGTTTACTCCTTTCCTCCCTCCTCATTTTGTGGTGTGTGTGTACGTGTGTTCCTCTCTGATTGGTCCTGTCCTGCATGTTGCTTCCTATTGGTTGTTTGTGTTGCTCCTCCCCCTCTGGATTTTGTCCTGCTTTCAGTCTTGCTTTTGCCTCCAAGGCAGTTGCCCGTGTTTGCACCTGATGAAGAAAATCTACGTCCTTTCGAAACCGGTTGTGCTGATTTAAAATTTATGGTGTGTGAAGAAGTTTGAATTTCTTGCTATTGTCTGTACGCCAGTTTTTTAATTTATTTTTGGTGCTCATATTAATGTTTAGTTCTGCAGTTCAGTGAAGAGCATCAAAGACATTTGCAAGTATGTGAATAAAGGCAGTGATATGGCTGTATTTCGAGTTGAAAATACCAATGTGAATGCTCCTCCGGTGAATAACAACGATGAAATAACACTTTACCAAATTGGCCGGTACGTCAGCTCCAATGAAGCTGTTTGGCGTATCTTTGGTTTCCCAATTCATGAACGGGATCCAGCAGTTCTTCATTTAGCCGTCCATCTTGAAAATGGCCAGCGCGTATATTTCACGAGCGAGACAGCGATTGATCGTGCTATAAATCCACCAAAAACTACACTCACCAAATTTTTTGAATTGTGTAATCGTGCGGATGCTTTTGGTGCTTTTGCACGGACATTACTCTATTCAGAAGTACCACGCTATTTCAAATGGGCTCCAACAAAAAAATGGATGCCCCGCAAGCAAGGCACGCCGATTGATGCATGCCCCGGTTTATTCAAATCAAACACCTTGGGACGAGTATTTACAGTCAATCCAAGGCAGACTGAGTGCTTTTATCTTCGACTGTTATTGGTTAATGTTATCGACCCTTTGTCATTTCAAGATTTACGTAAAGTGAATGGACAACAGTATCCAACGTATAAAGATGCATGCCTTGCACTCGGCTTGCTGGAAGACGACAACCAGTGGGAGTGTATGCTTGCTGAAGTAGGACTGAACTGTACAGCAAAACAAATTCGTCTACTATTCGCTATACTGTTGACTACATGTTTCCCGGCCCGAGCAGCGACATTATGGGATAATCACAAAGATTCAATGACTGATGATATATTGCATCAGCATCGTTCACGGTGCAACGATCTAACGATAGTATTCAGTGACGCTATGTACAATGAAGCATTGATTGCTAATGAAGATCTTTGCATTATCATTGCCAACTTACCACTCAGTCATTTCGGTATGCATTCAACAAATCGAAATGCATCTGATTTAATAAGCACTGAATTGAATCGTGAACTACAATACAATACTGTAGAAATGGCAGCGATTGTTGCTCGCAATGTCCCACTAATGAATTAAGAACAAAGAATCATTTACGACCGCATCATGCTCGCAGTTTTGGCAGGACAAGGTGGATTATTTTTTTTTTTTGGGGGGGGGGTGCACCAGGTGGAACTGGCAAAACATTCCTTATTTCGCTAATTCTCGCCGAAATACAATCAAATAATGGCATCGCATTGGCTGTTGCATCATCTGGCATTGCGGCAACTTTATTGGATGGAGGCAGAACAGCTCATTCATTATTTAAACTGCCACTAAACATTCAAAATAACCCAGACGCAGTGTGCAACATAAAAAAACAATCGTCCATGGCCACAGTGCTGAAATAGTGTAAAATTCTTATCTGGGATGAATGCACTATGGCACACAAACATTCGATTGAGGCGTCGAACAGGACATTCAAAGATATAAAAAACAACGACAAACTATTTGGCGGCACTCTGTTACTCTTTTCAGGTGATTTCAGACAAGCACTTCCCGTTATTCCGCGTTCAACATACGCTGATGAGATCAACGCGTGCTTAAAATCATCGTCATTGTGGCGTAATGTTGAAAAAGTACAACTGAAAGTAAATTTGTGAGTTCAAAAGCTTCAAGATCCATCCGATGAAACATTCTCAAAACAATTGTTAGATATCGGCGATGGAAAAGTTACTACAGATGAAACTGCATGCATAAAATTACCGACCGATTTCTGCACAATCATTGATTCTCAAGATGCTCTTATTGACCAGATATTTCCCGATGTACACAGACGATACACAAATCATGAGTGGCTGGCAGAAAGAGCAATTTTAGCAGCAAAAAATGTGGACGTCAACGAATTGAATCTCAAGATACAACATTTGTTACCAGGAGACTTGGTGTCATACAAATCTTATGATACAGTTTGCGATGCCACCGAAGCTGTAAATTATCCAACAAAGTTTTTAAACTCATTGGATTTACCAGGCATGCCACCGCATATTTTACAACTGAAGGTTGGATCCCCGGTTATTTTGCTTCGTAATTTGAACCCACAACGGTTGTGCAACGGCACGCTATTAGTCATAAAAAAAAATAATGAAAAATGTTATCGAAGCCATCATTTTAAATGACAAATTCCGAGGTGAAAATATATTACTACTGCGAATCCCTATTATACCCACAGATGTGCTAATTCAATTTAAACGCCCTCAATTTCCAATTAGATTGGCATTTGCAATGACTATCAATAAGTCTCAGGGCCAAACGATGTCTGTCTGTGGCTTAGATTTGAGCACATCATGTTTTTCACACGGACAATTATACGTGGCTCTCGAGTGGGCAAACCATCCAGTTTGTTTGTATTGGCGAAAGATTGGATAACAAAAATTATTGTACACTGTGTTGCATTAAGGGATTGATATTGTTTTTTAGTAACATTGTTATAAGTAGCGATATGTATATAATTTTAAAGAATCAATTTTAATAAATAAAAAAAATAAATGATTGGTGTTTTGTTATTTTTATATTCTTTCACCGTTCACAGCGCTCCATACATCTTCCACTTATATACCACATCCTTACACACTTACAATAAGTTAGTTATTTTTTTCTAGCAAAATATTCTCTAGAAATAATTTATATGACAAAACAACGTTTGTCGGGTCAGCTAGTGTATATATATATATATATATGTATGTATATACATTATTTATACAAAGGTAATTTTAATTTGATGAAATTTTATTCTTCTTGTTCTAAGTGATTTGATTTTAAATCTTCTGTTTTTCCTGTTTTACTTCGTTTTAAAAAAATATTTATATATACATATATATATATATATATATATATATATATATATATATATATAAACACCCACACCCCTTATAAATGGAACGAATTATTGTTTTGAGACTTAGTGGGGGAATCAGCTTTACTGATTTATCAGGATTAAAAATCATACAGATTACACGTTAAGAAAAATATGAAGAAAAGTATTAATAAATTAAAATTTTAAGTACACATTTTACAAGCAATATTTATTTTCTCAAAACAACAAAAAGAACAAAATTCATGAACAAAATCTTTTTTTTTTTTTTTTTTTTCGTTCTTTATAGGACTCAAAAAAATAGCTATAGAAAAATATGCAAAGTTACTCTAAACAACTCTTAAATATAGTAAATTGCAGGTATAAGACATTTAGATAACGGGGTGTATTATATTTGTTTTTAACTATTGCAAAAATATTCTGTCAACAAAATAAATAAATAAATAAATAATATTAATAATAATAATCTTTATTTAATTATTTATTTATTTTAAAGAACAAACTTTGAAAGATTGTTTTCGATAAAAAATTAATTTTAAATTTAATTTTGTCTTTGAATTATTATTATAGACTTATTTGTCGTTAGAAATATTTGTTTAGAAAATAATAAATTTTACCAACATTTTATATTTAGAAATCATGCATAATTTGTTTCAATCATTGCTTTTAAATATAAGATATGAATTTCCTTTTTTATACTCTTAGACAAATTTGGACCAAATTCATATACATATTTAATATATTATTTATTTATATATTTTATTTCGTGTAATATTTTTGACATGCAACTTCAATTTTTCTTATACCGATCATTTATTTAGAATTTTTTACTTTTTCTTACTCTTGTGCGGTAGAGAAAGTATCGTTTTTGAGACAATTTTTCGAAATGGATTACATTACAATACATTTATAAGTTTTGTGGTCTGATGAATATAAAAAGCAGGATTTCAGCTGTTGGTCTGTGTCTGTCTGGAAGTAATCAGCATAAATAAAAAAATATATATTTGCGAGAATTTAAAATCGATACACTATTTTTTTTATTATATCTTATAAATTGTTAATTTTACGTATTGAATGTCAAAAATGAAAACATCATAGGAATATTATATTCGCTGGTTTTTTCATGCCAAAATGAGGTTGAGGATGGGTTGATTTTGCATTGCACTATAGCTACGTGGACAATTTGTGATGGTTTGGAATTCACCCCTAGGTGACTATCAGAGGCATTATTTATGGAAAATGTGAGACATTGGAGCCACGATAAATTTTTGTGCACCAGTTAGCCTTAATGTAAACGACGGCTCAAGTATGGATATACAATTTTTAAATTAGAAGTCCGACGTTCTACGAGTCAAGCTTCCGTGGACTACACAGCCGGTAGAGAGGGAGAAGACAAATGATGATATTACGCTACAGCGCATGTTCATAGAAGACTTTTTTTTTTTTTTTTACTATACTGTGTTTTAGTTAAAAAAAAAAAAAAAAGTCCTTGAACATTTCTCAGTTGAACATCAACTACAAAGAATTCATAGATGTCGTTGTTTTTCGGTAATATATATATATATTCAGTTATGATTTTGATCACAGTGTTTAAAAGCCATAAAAATCATTTTTATACATGAATGATAGTTAAAAAAGGTATCAAACCAATCAGCATCTGACTCGCTTTTTACGCCTGTCCACGAATCTCTCCATATAGGCTCTCTACCGCATACTTCACTGATGTTAAGGACGTTCAATATGTCAATCTAGCGATTTCTAAAACACAGCAGCTTTCATTCAGCAAACTGACATCTTGCCTTTATACTATATCTAATACCTTCATTTGTTTTACGTAATATTAAATATATGTATATATATATATATATATATATATATATATATATATATATATAAATTCAATTTGAGATTTTTATTTCATCGCACTGCATGCCATTACATGACATTAAATTTGGAGAAATTACTACGGCATATGTTCCCTCAGAGAAGGAGATTTTAATGGCATGTCTCTGGATTATAGATCGGGGTGGGTTCCAGATTGTCACAAATATCCGAATTGTGTAACTTTTTGTGGGACGTAGAAGTCATTCAACCTCAATCTCCACGATACTGCATATGCATTTACACTAGGGTACTGACGAAAAATAAAATTAAATCTTATTAAAATATTTGAATAACTAAATGAACACTACACTGTAAAAAAAAAAGAAAGCTTTTACAGCAAAATGTGCTGGCACCCATATTGCCAGCATATTCTGCTGTTAAATAAGACAATTTACAGCAGAAACATCTGTAAAGAAAGACTCTTTTACAGTTGTTTCTGCTGTAAATTACTTCTTTTTTACTTTCCTCCCTTCATGCACCCATATTGCCAGCATATTATGCTGTAAATCTGCCGTTTTTTCTTACAGTGTACAGACAATTTTAAAATATGCTGTGAAATTATTAATTGTACGAAAAATTGCATTTAAAACCATACAAACACGGATAAAACAAGTTATTTATTTATTTATTTATTTATTTATTTATTTATTATTTAGAAAAAAAAAAAAAAAAAAAAAAAATGAACACATTACTCCCACCTAAATGTCGCTCCTGCAGAAAATCCTCAGAAAAAAAACTGAGTAAAAAAAAATAAGCCGAACTTATGTAATGTTGCAAAGACGAACATTAAAAAAAAAAAAAAAAAAACTATTTAAATTTCTAAATATTGATGGATGTGCTTCATAAGAAACATAATATTTAACATCAGGTTACCGATAAAATGTGCTATATATAGTACATCAACTTTTTGAAGATCTTTAAAAGGTTTCAAGATGTATAAAAATTTTTGAAGACCTATAAAAACTAGAATTTTGGTCTATCACACTAACTATTAAAACATAAATTCCCTCAATATAACTTTCTTTTTTCAAGTATAATGAATAAAATTTCAGTAAATTAATTTCTAATTGTTATACGGACTATAAAATGTACATGATAAAAGAAATATTCAACTTACGCAAAGAAAAAAAATATGGTGTTGCAATGTAGAGTGTCACTGTCTTATTGTTAACAGAAATATTAGTATTTACGCGAGATAAAAATATTTAATTAAGATGTTTATTTTTTATTTTTAAAGCTTACTAATGTTAACATTCTACGTTTAAAAAAATCAGTTTTTGCTAACATAAGATTTTTTTTTTTTTTTATAAAACTGCGCCTTGAAGACAGTTTATATACATTATGTCTATATTTTTAGTTTATGTTTCGTATTTCAAATATAATGCCCTAATTATTTAAGGTAAATTAATATTTCAATTCTAAAATATATTGTTTCATATATTCTATTGACTATTAATATATATATATATATATATATATATATATATATATATATATATCCATTAAAAAGAAAATCGTAAAGAGATAACACACACGCTCACAAAAAAAGCGATAAAATTAATATAAATAATTTCTTCATGAGGAAAAAGAAATATTATACATTGCTTTATTAATTTCATATTAGTAGTGTCTACCTTTCACGGAATTCTGATTACAATCAAATTTTCGATTGCTTGGATTCCGTGCTTAGTTCAACATAACCAAATATCAAATCTCTATGTATACTCATTGACAAATATAAAACTTTCAATTAAAATGTCATTTGAACTCAAAGCATAGCAATTTAATGATTCATAACTGTAACCAATTAATCATGATACTTATCTAAAGAGTCATTACTCCACTGACTCTCTAAGGCTTTTTTTTTTCCCTCGCTTTTTTTATAGTATAATATGTTATTATTCTTTTTTTTTATATTAAGGAACTTAAATATTTAAAATTATTTTTTAATTCAGTGTATATGTTTTTCATTTGCCCATATCAATCTTTTACCACCTCTAGGTTAGATTACAATCATTTCAATTTATATAAAAAGAAAAGTTTCATCACGTGTTTAAAAATGGTATACTTTAAATAAATGAATAAAAAAAGAATCTTTGAAAGTGAAAATAAATACACACAGTGACAGTTTATAGATATTTCGAAATGTAATTGAACTGTTTAATATTTAAAATCTATATATTTATTTTTGAACATTCTGTTTGTAAAAATCTGGTAATGTTTCTCAAATGCAATATATATATATATATATATATATAGAAATAGATTATCGATGAATAAAATAAATTATCAATGAATATATATATATATATATATATATATATATATATATATATATATATATATATTTCTTATCTTTAAACTCATAAATTCGTTACAATAGTTACCTATATCTATATAATTATTTTAACGACATTCCACAGAATTTGAGCAGCAAATGTATTTCAAAAACTTCAAGCATTCTGAACAAGCAAAAGTATTATTCTAAAATGAAAAAAAAAAACTATCTGAAAGAATCATTTCCCTCAGGAGTTTCGATCTACTGTACTTGACAAAAGACACATTTGAGAATAGAATTGCATTACTTTTGAATCTAAAACATTCACCCCTAAAATAAATGTGCATTCAAAATATTGATAAAAAAACTTTAAAAAAAAAAAAAAGTAAATTTTACATAGTTTATATTACACCCATAAGTAAATTAAGAATTTTGATAATAGTATTTTATTTATCACATAACGCAATAAAAACAGTATTTCAAATAAATTTTTAATTACATAAGATTATTTTTTAATGACACAAGAAAAGAAGCATGTGCCATTCATCTTGTCACAGCCAGTAGTGTGAATTAGGTGAGATAGTATTTTTAAGTGGTACTTATAGGTATTACTTTAGTATTTTATTATGTGAGTCAGTTTAGTGTATCTATTTTTTGCACACTTATATTTGTAAATGTATTAATGACATTGTTAAAGTACACTTACAAAATATTCAAAAGTATATTTATCTGTAATATATTTGAAACTTTTCTAAATTTCCTTCTAGAATTTTAAGGAAATATTAAAATTAATCATGGCACAGGCGATGATCGTAAAAATGCATATAGAGCAAAAAGCGAGAGAAAGATAAAAAGCCATATATTGAGGACACCTTTGCACCATGGGTTACGTTCCTAAGCACATGCGTTCGTTCCTAAGGGGTATCATTAACATTGGGTCCATAAATTTCATTTTATTCGTTTTTAAACCTACTGGAGATGTAATGGATCGTCGGCAGATACTGGTTCATTACCATGATTTTATTAACTTCTATTCTTGTTTGTATGTTTGTCCGGTACAAATCTTGCAATCGAATTTCAACCAACTTCCCTACTAGCTAGCATATGAAACTTTTACAATAGCTCAGAATGCCGATGACAACACAATACTTCGAAGTCCAATTTTCGAATTTTTGATTAGGTTTTTTTTTTTTTTTTTTTTAAATAATTAATTAAAATATGAAAATAATAACATCCTAATAGTGTTAAAATATCCATTAAAACATTAGCTATAATTTAACCGTTGCCCCCCCCCCAAAAAAAAAACAATAATTATTATAAACTAGTGGATCTGCAGATCAGGAGCCTCAACGTCCTATTTGCATCAGACATTATTCAACAGGCCATTTTTATTTATTCCTTATTATATAATAGTATATATTGATTCGATCGACTTGTTACCATAATCAGCCGCCCCCCTCAACCCCCCGCTCTATCTCTCTTTGTATACCTATTTACATATCATATAAAGTGTTACGGAATTGTAAATAATTGCATTTATTTTTGCATAATTTCTTTCAAAGAGGTTTAGTAAGTTGATAAAAGGTTAATTTTGTGCATTTCTAGTCGTTTTTGCGTTAAAATAGCCTAATTTTCTTTTGAAAACGCATTAAAAATCTCCAAAACGGGAAGAAATGGATTTGGCGCAAATTTGGCGACTGTTCCCCTCCTTGGCCATTTTTTGGCGACCTTGGCGAGAAAATCCTTATTAGGGATATACCAAATATGGAAGCTCTAATCTCATTGGCTGATGTGATACGAGAATTTTCCAGAACAGTCTGTGTTCGATAGAAGAGTATAAAAGGAGCATTATTTTCGCCAAGGCGGTCAGTCTCATATCTGTGTCAGTTTCGTCAAATTCTTGCTTTGCTTTGAGCTTCTTTGGATGAGACTTGCTTTATGTGTTATTGCTAAACAGTTTGTACTGTTGTTTTGCTGTTAACGACTGTTGTTTAAGCTGTCTTTACTAGTTGAATTGAAGCTGATACTTGGTTTATAGACCTCTATTTTTCTTGAACTTTCTGTGAATAAATCCCTGAATTTTTGCAAGTTTCGCCTTTCATTCTCGGACAACTTACTAACCCCATGTACTCAACAATATGCATTCTTCATAAACGACAGTCTTGTATTATTTCCCTGAAATTCATAAATACCAAATTTCGTACAAAAAAAAAATTACATAGCGTATCGGAAATATTATGCGTAACCTTTAAACTAATTTCCAATTCTATGCCCACAATTTTCAACAGGAAAACATGCTTTCAAAATTCTAATAAAATTTCATTATATTTGATGGTGTGTAACCATGTTAAAATAAACTTTTAAAAAATACCGACTATAGACCGTAATAGTACGAAATTCTTTTATGCATCCTGGAAAAGTAGCCACAGTCATTATTAACGCCAATAATAAGAATAAACCTAATTAATTATAGCTCATTATTTTTTCAAACTAATTTGACATCATTTGGATAGATTACAGTACATACTCGGAATTATTTTGTGTGGTCCCATAAATTATTTAGTTTATACATAACCTTTTTTAAGAGTAAACATCATTTAAATCATCTTTATATTGCATGTTAATTTTATTAAGTTCAACTCAGCATAAACGCATTAAAGTGCGCGCTTAAATAAAAATTTGTCCATAGGCTCCAATGTCAAGAAATTCTTTCCTGTGTCTCTGTAAAGAAACTATAAACATTGTATACACCAGAAAAATTTTTCATCTTATTTTGCGGTTAAAATTAATAATTGTTCCAAATTTAACATCGTTTGGATGACTACGTGACGTTGACATTGTCAGAACACTTTTGTGAGGTCCTGTACATTAATTAGAAAGCTTAAGAGCACATATTTTCTTCAAACAACATAAATTTAAGCATTTTACTCACGTACGCTAGTTTCATTTTATTCATTGCAAAGTAATGATATTAAAATGCGTTTAAACGATATTCACCCCATACGCCGTAATGTTAAGAATTTTGGCGTGTCCCTGTACACAGTTTATAAACAATATAGCAATAAAAATTATACAGCTACTTATATGCAAAGCTGGAACGTGTACGCCAATTTGCAAGTCAATCGAAGGATTTTTGCGGCCGCTATTCTGGTATATACAAATTCTTCCCATAGGCCGTAACGATAAGAAACACTTTAGTGTGTCCCTGTACACGAACGACAAATGGAATACACACCTAACACAATACAACTAATTACGTTGGGCACATGAATATGTGTACCGAATTGCAAGTCAATAGCGGGATTTTTGAGGCCGCTGTCGCGGTACATACAAATTCTTCCCATATGCCGTAATGATAAAAAACTTTGGCGTGTCCCTGTGCATGAACTACAAATGGAATGCACACCCAAAACCATACAGCTAATTTCGTGGGGATCATGAACATGTGTAACAAATTTCAAGCCAATAGCGTGAATTTTGCGGCCGCTATTGCACGACAGACAGACGGACAGACGGAACCCAAAATCCCTTTGAGTCTCAACAGAGGGCCTCCACTGACGTTTCGGCAAAAACTGGAAATCAATAGCTTGATTTTTGCGGGGGCTATCGCGGTACATACAGATTCTTCCCATAGGCCGTAATGATAGGAAAAACTTTGGCGTGTCCCTGTACACGAACTACAAATGGAATACACGCCTAAAACTATACAGCTAATTTCGTTGGGCTCATGAATATGTGTACCAAATTGCAAATCAAAAGCGTGAATTTTGTGGCCGCTATCGCGGTACATGCAAATTCCTCCCATAGGCCGTAATGATAAGAAAAACTTTGACGTGTCCCTGTACACGAACTACAAATGGAATACACACCCAAAAGTATACAGCTGATTCCGTGGGGCACACAAACATGTGTACCAAATTACAAGTCAATAGCGGGATTCTTGCGGCCACTATCGCGGTACATATAAATTCCTCCCATAGGCCGTAATGTTAAGAAAAACTTTGGCGTGTCCCTGTACACGAACTACAAATGGAATACACACCCAAAACTATACAGCTGATTCCGTGGGGCACACGAACATGTGGTCCAAATTACAAGTCAATAGCGGGATTCTTGCGGCCGTTATCGCGCGACAGACAGACAGACAGACACACAGACACAGCCTAAAACCGTTTTGAGTCTCAACAGAGGGCCTCCACTGGCGTTTCGGCAATAAATAAAATAAAATAAACAAATAAATAAAATACGTGTTCATTTTCTTTCGACATAAAAATAAATACATTTAATTAAACGTGAATATAAAAAAACATAAAAAGTTCAATTATGCATCTCACAAAAATTGACGTCATTATCACTTTAATAAATTTATGCACATTGATAAGAGCTCTATGATTTATCAGAAAATTTAAAGTATATTTTATTTTAATCTTATAATTATTTTTATATTAATTTATATGCATAAAAATAATAATAAACATTAAAGTGCACATATTTATGTATATTCTCAAGGAAAAATAGAAACAATAAATATAATGTTGTTTATATATATTACGTAATTTAATATTAAATAATAATATGTAATAATTGTTGGTATTTACATGTATCTATTAAATGCTAAAGTATTAAGGTTAATGTTTATTAAGACATCTATCATATATATATATATATATATATATGTGTGTGTGTGTGTGTGTGTGTGTGTGTGTGTTTGGGTGGGCAGATGTTTGATTACGGAGGTGGGGTGGTGTTGTAAGGCTGGATGGTTGGGTGGGTTTGTGAAAATAAATTAAAAAAAAAAAAAGTAGAAGGCTTGTTGCATTTGCTTTGTATTACTATGCAAACTTTTATTTTCCAATAAAATTTCAGATTTTTCATTTTTGAGTTGTCAACTATATTTAATGTTCTAATTATACTGTTAAACACAATGTGATCAATCGGTGAATTTCATTGTGGCTTCGTGGTTTCATTGTTGTTCATCTGCTTTGAAATTATGCATTTTTAAATCCATATGGTTCCTGTTCTGGTTGTGGCAGACTGGGGGAGTGTTGCCGGCGTAAAACTAGTGTAACCCCACAGGCAAGTCAGAAGCCTTGCCGCCTTCCTCCTTCTTCCTATCTTGTGTTTCTTGGGTTGTTTTTTCATTAATTTTGATAAGTTTATGGTTTTAAGTTAAGATTTGTTGTTTTACTTTATTGATTCGTTTGTTTTGCAGGCTGTTAATTAATAGATCTGGTTTCTTTACATTAGTGTATTTCATCCACTGATGATTTTTTTTTTTTAAATCTTTTTGGTCATTGGTGTTTCAGTGATCTTGTATCTGTTGCTTGGCTTTTACTATGCTTAATATATCATCTTTATTATATATATATTAAAATAAAGATAAAATTCCATCATTTCATCAATTTATTATTTAGAATAAATGTATTGCAGTTTTTCAGGATATTCTAAAGTTATTTTCTACATTTACTAAATTATTCAGCATATTTTGCTTTGTATATTACGTCACATGCAATTACTTATTAGTACCTTTGTAATTCAAATTTTCCTTCCAGGTGTTTAAACAATTTAAAATTTAATTATTATTATTTTGCATTTGAGTACTAGCAGGCTTTACGTGCATTGACAATCACTATATTTAAAGGAATTTTCCAGAAACAAGAATCCCTGTATTTTTAAACACTTCATTAAAAAAAAAAAAAAAAAAAAAAAAAAAAAAATCCATTGAAATCGCTTAAAACTTCGCTTTGGGTACCCACCGCCTTCTTCAGCATCTTCTTCACCTACGCCATAACGGTTCTGGGTCTCTACTGCTTGCAATTTTGCCAATCGGACATTTCAGTTTAGTTGCTAATTGTACAATAAATAGCAGTGCTATTATTTAACATATTGCGTTTTTGTACAAATAATTTTCTACAGATTATCACCTTTACGGTCTAACAACAGGTAACAGCACCAGACAATGTTCCTTAAAATTGAACCCATTAATTAAAACAAAACTAATCAAAAATTCGAATTTGAGGTCTAAGTTACTGTAAATATACTGCAAGATTTTCATTTATCTGTTGGGCGCTTTTCTATTAATTATCTGCAAAAAACTAAAAAATTAGCCCTTGGAGGATCGAACCCATGCCCATCGCATTATTAAACGTACATCTAACCAACTGATCTAATGGGCCACGGAGTAACTCTTTAAGTTTACATTTCTATATTTAGAGACGATCTTTTCACAAATTTACAGATTTTAATTAAATGAAAAGCAACTTAATCAAGATTTCGGAAATCGAGCTTCGAGGAGAATCAGGAGAGGTCAATACGTATTTTCATATGAAATTCTGTAGCTCTGCAATCAGCCGTTTATTTACAAACTGACGGACACAGACATATACATCATATTTATTATATGTTTAGAAAAAAAATGCAACTTATAATTTATTTTCTCGTATAAAAAGAAATTTTTGAAATCTAATTGGTTAATTTGTCAAATATTTCATTTAATAGAAAACCTATATTACAATTTATAATTTTGATTGACTTATCAGAAAAAAAAAAAAAAACTGATAAAATCTGTTTTTCTTAAGTATATGAATAGCTTACCCAATATCTGTCAGTAAGTCAGAAATAGTATAAAATAAAGATTAAAAAATAAATTTAATTTTAATACCTTTATCTTTTCTCTGATTTTAAATATTGTTATTCTTGTATTCTTATTTATTTTTCTATTTATTATTTTTTTTTTATTATTTAAGATGTTTGGTTTTTAAAATTTGTTTACATATTTCCCTTTCACTTTATTGTGCATTTATATATATTGGAATATAATAATTTTTTTGAAATATATCGAAATAAATTAAAAGGAACGAAAATATACAGTTGATTAGTTTTTAGAAGACACGCAGGCGAAATTTAGAAAATACAGAATTTGTAATAAAAGTAATATACTTATATTCATTAATACCATTGGGGTAATTTTTAAATTAATTAACAATTGCAGCTGTAGTCAGACGTGCGCAGTGAAACCATATTTTCTAATGTTGATTATGTTTCATTAAAACATTACTAGCAGGCTTCGACCGTATATTTAAAGGATTTCTTTTTAATTGAATAATTGAAACGTTTAAATAAATATATTAGGTCTTTGCATAAATTCGTGCGGTTTTTTATTGCTTCATTTCATCAAAATACATCAAATCAAATGACAATTTTTAATCAAAATAATCTCCATTACTTTCTACAATCTTTGCCCATTTTTCGGGTAACAGTTGTACATCACGGCTATAGAAGCTCTCGTCTTTGGAGAAAATAAAATGATCCGCGTCCGCACGAACTTTTGCAACGACCTAATATTTCGATTTCCGACTACTTTCTTCACAGTTTTAGTATGGGATCGCCTTGACAATATAAAACATTTTTTGAACTTCTCGAATCTCTGCAACAAAACTATTATTAAAACCAATATTCTCGAAAACAGTCAAATAGAAATGTTAATTCTTCGAATATTCTGGAAATAGTTGAAGCTGTTACTCGTACAGTAAAAGTCACTATTCGATGAATGGTCGAATCAGAGAATGTATGTAAGTTGTTTTCGCAGCAATCACTATAACTCACTTATGTACGCTTCACGCACATGACCCCCCCCCCCAAAAAAAAAAAAAAAAAAAAAAAAAAAAAAACTGAACAGCCCTACATGTTGTGCACGAATCTCAGAAAACATGAAACTCGATTCTGCGGCATTCACTATCCTGCATGTTAAAACCAAAAAACGTCACTGGACAGCCCTACCTCGCTGTGCATAAATCTCAGAACACAAGAAACTCGGTTCCTCGGCAATCACTATCACGCATGTTAAAACCAAACAACATAACTGGACAACCCTACCCCGCTGTGCATGAATCTGAAAACGTACGAAACTCGGTTCCGCGGCAGTTACACCATGTTTAAAAAAAAAAAAAAAACATCAATGGACACCCCTACATTGCTGTGCATGAATCTGAAAACGCACGAAACTCAGTTCCGCGACAATCACTATCACGCATATTAAAACAAAAAAACAACAACAACACTGGATACCCCTACATCCTGTGCATGAATCTGAAAGCGCACGTAACTCGGTTCCGCGTGAATCACTATCACAGATGTTAACCCACTCCCACCCCCTACCCCCCAAAAAAATCACTGGACACCCCTACCACGTTGTGCATGAATCTGAAAACGCACGAACCTCGTTTTCGCAGCAATCACTGTCAAACATATTAAAATAAAATAAAATAAAATAAATAAAATAAAATCACTGGACACCCTTACCTTGAATCAATGAAAATCAAATAAACCAATCAAATATCTCATAATTCCTCATATGTAGCTGTAGTTCAATGTAGCTGTAGTTCAATACACTCAAATCAATGACAATCAAATAAACCAATCAAATCTCTCGTAATTCCTCAAAACGTAGCTCTAGTTCAATGTAAAATCCACTCAAATCAATGAAAATTGAATAAACCAATCAAATCCCTCGTAATTCCTCATAACGTAGCTCTAGTTCAACGAAAAATACACTCAAATCAATGGAAATCAAATAAACCAATCAAATCTTTCGTAATTCCTCATAACGTAACTCTAGTTCAACGTAAAATACACTGAAATCAATAAAAATGAAATAAACCAATCAAATCTCTTGTACTTCCTCATAACGTAGCTGCAGATCAATGCAAAAAACACTCAAACCAATGAAAATCAAATAAACCAATAAAATATCTCCAAAAATTCTCCATTCTGCGTCATTATAGAAATGGGAAGTTTTATTTTCATATTTTTATTAATTAAAAGAAAAGTAATCAAAAATTCGAAAATTTGACTTCGATTTGCACAATGACCCTTTGGAGGGCACATTTGTGTAAAATTATGTGCCTGTTCGAGCTACCGTTTTCGAGAACAGAGAAATATACATATATATATATATATATATATATATATATGTGTACAAATATTGCTCACTTAATGGTATAAGGTAGCATAGAACATTTGGCGTGTTTGAAAAGACACAATTTCTCATGAATCGCTGTCATTGTTGTTCTTATTTTTTGCAGAAGAGACCATGCTAAATTTCATAGCGTTGAAAGGAAATATTAAAAGAAAAAAAAAAGGTAGAAAATATTCTTAATAAGTATGCATAAACTATAATGTCGCAATATAAAAAATAATATAGATAACATCAACCATTTTCGAAAATTATATTAACATACATAAAATATTTCCACCAGGCTTTTTGTCATTTTATTAACTAAGATGTATTACTTTTAGATTCCTTATTTATAATTGTTCAGGAGAAAGTAATAAAGTACTCTTTAAAAAATGATTTAATTTATAAATTTAGCTCAGGAAATAATATTATCTTTACAAAGAATTATAAAAGGTGACATGTAAAAATGTATAAATTATTTACCAAAAATATAAGCACGTAGGAAAAAAATAGAACTGTCCCTAGATTAATATATACATCATAGAATGTTCATAATTGAATGTTTAAATGTAAGAGTATGATTTAAAAAAGAAACTACTTTTAAAAATACTTTTTTTAAAAGTAAATATAAACCTTTGTTTAATGAAGTAAACAAAGTGGATTCAAAAGAAACACAAAAGAAATATAACATTAACACACACACACACAAAAAAAAAAAATTAGGATTTCCTGCTATAGTAACTTTACAAAAAATATATTTTGCATATTTTCTCCCAAAATCTCTGCGGTAAGATTTTTTAATCTGAATTTCACATTTTTTAAATAGAAAGGTTAGAAATGTTTCCAGTTTATTATGGAAAGATTTTGCTTTCCAAAGAATTCTAACGTTTCAAGTAAAATTCAATAAGAAAATTTTCTTAATATAATAATTCCTATTTATAAACCATTGCTGTTTCTTTTTTGTTCAAACAATATGAATTTATAAATACACTAAATATTGCTGTTTGATCCTCAAAATAATTATTTTTATAAAAAAAAAAAAAAAAAAGTGTATTGTATTAAAATGTTTTTTTTTCTATGTTACATGAAAAAAGAAGATTGCTATTATTTTTTAGGTGATGTACACTTGTAAAAAAGAAATACTTTAAAAAAATATATATAGTTGATTATTTCGAATAGAGAGATAGATTCTAAAGAGATTGTAAAAATCACTTTACAAACACTTTTTTGGGGTGCCAATCTAATTTTTGCTTTCCTTGTAGCTTTTAAAAAAGCTCTTAATTGAGGAGCCTCCCGGATAACGGCCTCACTCTTTTTTAGGTTAATTAATATTATCCGCCTGGTTTCATTGTTAATTTCAGGTTACATGAAAATATTACACATTTTACTTTATATTTAAGTTTATGTATCTTCTACTTGCCGAGTTTTCTTTCGCAGCGTGAAAATTTAGTTTTAACCCTGCTTATTTTATTAATTTTCTATTTTTTTTCTTGAATATATATATATATATATGTACATATATATAAGAATCCACTTTTCCGTTTTAAATATTGCATGTTTATTATCATAAAAAAAATTATAATTTTTCTATGTTTATTACCCAAAATCATCATTAGTATGCTTGGTTTTAAAAAGATTGAAATTAAAAATTTTCATATTGTCTACAAATTTTCTAATGCAAACACATTTTTTTTTTTAATTGAAGTTATGTAACTATAATCAAAGTACAGCTCCCTTAAGTTGGAAAATACAACTTTCAATAAAATTATCATATCGTATTAGATATGAAGTGAAATTCAACAACAACAAAAAAAAAAAGTAATATGCAAGCAATAATTTTGAGACACTATTGATTTCGAAAATTATTACCGTTGCTTTAAGGTATAAGCAATGACTATAACTAAAGCTACATGAAATCTAAAACTACACGCTTCTGAAAAATTATCTTGTAATTGAAAAATTGAAAGAGTCATTTAAGTGAGTGCTTAAAGCTATATTACTAAGTAAATAGCATGTATCGGAATTTCTTAACTACAATTATTTAAAATCAATACTTGATTCAAAAGGGAAAGTTTCTCCTAATTTTCATAAAAATATATAATTTTGATTTGAATGATTTTTAGATTTATTAATATTATTAATGTAAGATTTACATTTTTTAAAACATTATTTTATATATACATATATTTTATTTATTTTAATTTTTTTAAAATATTTAATTTAATTTATTTTAATTTAAATGTAAATTTTTTGTAATAAGTATACGATTTCAAAAAATAATTTATTACAGTCACTCTAAGGAAAAAAAAATATATATACATATAGCCTTCCTCTATAGCGAAAGAGTAATCATTTTTCTGAATTCCTAAACTGGAGATATAGGTTTCCGAGTTATGCGGATAAGGTAAACAAACAACGTGGATAGACTAAATGATCGAGAATTTCTAGTGCACACTTTTCTATGTCATGAAACAATATTATGATTATTATGATTATTATGAATCTTTTGTACTACTGGAAATTCAAGTGGTTTCCTAGAACTGGGTCATAAATGAAAATTGTTGTTACTAGAACTCGCCTATACTGTTCACATTTATTTTCAAAGATTTGACCATGAAAATATAGGTGAACAATCTAAAATTCTAATAGGGGCTTTTGGAAATGGCTAGCAAAATGAACCAGGGATGCCAAATTTGGCCTTTATTTTATTCAATAGTCACCAATAATTTTGAGAAGTGATATTTGATATACATAATATATTATCAATCTTTGAAGTGATTAGTCAAACGTTACAAATAAAATTATTGGTGACTATTGAATAAAAAAAAAGGCCAAATTTGGCACCCCTGAATTGAATTAGAATTTATAAGGATGACATGGGACTCTTTTTACTAGAGAACAATTTCGTTTCTAAATGTACAGTCAATTTTTCCACAGTGCATTTTCTTTACACACACACGCACATATATATTATGATAAACATAAAATATATGAAAGTAGAAGTGCATAAACATAACAATACCAAATAACATAAACTCAGTGCAAATGATGAAAAAATTGTTGATGTTAAAATAGACCTTAAAAAAAAATCATCATGAACATCCTTTTCTTTATTCTCATCTTCTCCGTGGGGAATGATAATTGTTGTCGGACCACTTTAAGGGTTTTTTCCAGACCGTCGCCAACTGCCAATAGCGTAATACTAGTGGAACGTGAAAACCCACTCAACTCCACCCTGCCCATTTTTCTTCCTTTAACTTTGGCATTTGTCCAATGTTATAATTTAATAATTTAATTTATTATTATTTTTTATTTGTACTCCTGCATTCATTTTTTAATATTTTTTTTATTAAATGCTTATCTATAAGAAATATGTTGCTTCTGCGTCAATCTTTTTTTTTTTTTTTTTTTTTTTTTTTTTTTTGCAAATATATACATTTTTACAGACAAAGTTTCTAAATATGGTACATTTATATCTATATCTATTTTTAACACATTCCAACGAGGTTGAAAAGTGTTAATGACTTCGGTTTGTCTGCCTGTCCGCGCTCTAACTCCCGTAAATATTTATGGAATTTCTTGAAACTAATATATGTTATTCAGGTTCACTATCGGATGTTTCCCATTGAAAATGGAGTTTGTACTTCTACTGGTTTGTGTACAGGGACCCCCGAAAATATTTCAAAACATTGTGTTCTATGAGAGGCATTTCTATAAACCATATTTTCATACACTTAGTGTACACAAATCTTAATTAAATTGAAATATGCTATTTAAGTTCCCTATCTGGTGTTTCCTATTAAAAATGGAGTTTATACCTCTACTGGTGTGTATACAGGGATACACAAAAGTATTTCAAAGCATTGTGTTCTATGAGAGGCATTTACATAAACCATATTTTCATACCCTTCTTGTACACAAATCTTAATGAAATTGAAATGAGTTATTCAAGTTCACTATTGGATGTTTCCTGTATAAAATAGAGTAAATACCACCACTGATATGTGTACAGGGATACACAAAAGTATTTCCTAGCATTGTGTTCTATGAGAGGTATTTCAATAAAACTTTTTATACCTTTACTGTACACATATCTTAATAAAATTGAAATACGCTATTCCAGTTCACTATTGGATGTTTCCTGTATAAAATGGATTAAATACGACCACTGGTTTACATACAGCGATACCCGAAAGTACTTCAAGGCATTGTGTTCTATGAGATGTATTTCTATAAATCATATTTTCATACCTTTACTCCACACATATCTTAATGAAATTGAAATATGATATTCAAGTTCACTATTGGATATTTTCTGTATAAAATGGATTAAATATCATCACTGTTTTATATACAGGGACACTCAAAAGCATTCTAAAGCATTGCGTTCTATGAGAAATATTTCTATAAATCAAATTTTAATAACTTTACTTTCCTCGAAGTTTTAGGAAATTGTAATATGTTATTTATATGCACAAAAGAATGTTTCGTGTAGAATATACCATGAATAGCATTCGATTTACAGGGTGACACAAAAATATTTTGTTATATTAAGAGCTATTGATAAGAATTTGCTAGAATTGTACTTTCGTTTACATAAAGCGTTTTTAACATTTTTAAGTGGGAATATGATATGAATGTGTGTATCTGTCCGTCTGTCCGTCTGTCTGACTGCCCGCGCTCTAACTTCCGTAATTATTTATGGAATTTTTTGAAACTGATATATGTTATGCAAGTTCACTATCGGATGTTCCCTATTGAAAATCGTTTTTATACCTCTACTTGTTTGTGTACAGGGACACCCGGAAATATGTCAAAGCATTGAGTTCTATGAGAGGTATTTCTATAAACCATATTTTCATACCTTTACTGTACAATATCTTAATGAAATTGAAATATGTTATTCAAGTTCACTACTGGATGTTTCCTATGTAAAATAGATTAAATACCACCACTGGTTTATGTACAAGGACACTCAAAAGTATTCCAAAGCATTGCGTTCTATGTGAGATATCTCTATAAATCAAATTTTAATAACTGTACTTTCCACGAAGCTTTAGAAAATTGAAATATGTTATTTATATGCACAAAAGAATGCTTTGCATAAAATATAGCATGGTTATCATTCGATTTACAGGGTGACACGTAAATATTCGGTTATATTAAGAGCTTTTAATAAAAAAAAATCTTAGAGTTGTACTTTCGTTTACATTAAGCGTTTTTGACACTTTCTAACATTTTTTAAGTATGAATATGATTTCAATTTGTGTATTTGTCTGATTGTTCTTCTGTCCGTCTGTCTCTTTGTCTGTTTTCTGCGCTCTAATTCCCGTAAATATTTATGGAATTTCTTCAAACCGATGTATTTTATTTATGTTCACTATCGGATGTTCCCTATTAAAATCCAGTAAATACCTCTTCTGGTTTGTGTACAGGGACACCCAAAATTATTCGAAAGCATTGTGTTCTATGACAGGAGTTTCTATATACCATATTTTAATACATTTAATGTATAGAAATGTTAATGATATTTTAATATGTTATTCAAATCCCTATAAGATGTTTCCTATGTAAAAGAGAGTACATTTCTAACTGGTTTGTGTACAGGGGAACATGAAAATATTCACAAGTATTGTGTCATATGAAAGTTATTTTTATAAACCAAATTTTAATAATTTTATTTTCCACAAAGCTTAATGCAAATATATTATAATTATGCACAAATGAGTGCCTTCTATGTAATATAGTATGGTTAGCATTAGATTTACAGGGCCACACAAAAATGTTCAGTTTCATTAAGAGCTTTAATAAAAATTTACTGGAATTGCACTTTCCTTTACATGAGCGTTTTAACACAGTTTTAGTATGAATATGATTAAATTTGTGCATCTGTCTGTCCGTTTGTCTACCTTTCTATCTGTTTGTCTCTGGCTCCTAGCATCCGTGAATATTTTGAGAATTAAAAAAAAATAATACACTCGAGTTCCCTATGGAATGTTCCCTATTTAAAATGTCATTAATATTTCCTGTACAACTAGTTTGTTTACATGGACATCAACAAGAACAACAACAACAACAACAACAATAATAATAATAATAATAATAATAAAAGCCATTGCATTGCGTTTTAGGACAGAATTTTTTAAAAGTTAAATTTAAAAGACTTTCTACTGTAAAAATCATAAAAACATTGACATGTATTATTAATATTCTAAAATAATGTTTTGTAAAGAATATGATATGATTAACTTTCAGATTTACAGGGCTACAGTAAAATATTCAGAGATATTAAAAGCTGTAATTATAATCTAACGGCTGCAAATTCTTTTGCGTTAATCCTTTTAACACTTTCCAGAATGCCTAAGAGTAATTTTAAAACCAATTAGTCTATCTGTATATTTTCAGTCCTTCTGCCTGTTGTGTGATAACGTAGACAAAGAATATTAAAAGTTATTGAGTACAACAATTGCGTACAGTTGGAAAGTGTTACTAATCAATGCGTCCTACATGATTTTTCTTTCTTGTTTTATTTATCTATCTGTGTCTATCGATAGTGCATATGGAATGTGGATTTTTACTTAAAGTCAGTGAAGAAAATAAAGGAGCAAAATTACTCAAAAATGAGTAAAATTACGTAAAACTTGAGTACGTTACCATACATGCCAACGTTTTAATTTATTCAAGAATACTTTTAGCCTAGCCATTATTTCGCACCACTTTCATTAGATAATTTTTCTCTTTTATATATAGATTCGATTAAATAAGAAAAAAAATTGCTCTTAAAAAATAAGGGGTATGTAATAAAGGCGGTGCTAAATGTACTTCAGAATAAATTAAAATGTTGGGAATTATGCGTTACATACTCAAAATGGCTATGAAGCAAATACACACAAATTTAAAAATCTCATGTGCTTTGTGATGAGTGTTATTCATTTTTAAATGAGTATGCCGAGTTACCCATTTTAAAGCATTTCATTTTTAACAGCATTTTTGGTTACTTTTTGTAGTGGAATTTTCTAATTATAGAGTTTGCACTTAGTCACTTAGTATCTTTCTGCATAGTTACGGATAAATGATGTAGGGGAGCGTGGGGCTAGTTGTAACAGGGGTAGGAAGTAACACGCATTTTACAATTTTTTTTTTAAACTTTTTTATTAGATATTTCGATAAACATAATTCTAAAGACGCGCTTTATTAGGTAAGCATAGTCAGTGTTCTGAAAAAAATGGTTAATCAGAGGTTTTGTACAACTGCTTCATTTTAGCTAGTTAGTGGAAAAAAAATGTATTTCGTAAATTTTGAATAAAGTTATGTTAATATATATTTTAAAGAAGTGTTTATAGTTATTTGTTTAGTCTGTGTGTTGAGTTATAAAATGCATGTTTATATTTTTTTGTATAAATCGTTATATTTTTTTCATATATATAAACAAAATATCCAAAATCGTACGATGGGGCAAGCTGAAACAAAATTTTCGGGCAAGTTGTAACATGTTACAATTTGCACTTAGTGTTTTGATTCATGCAATTAGACTTTCTACTTTAAATGTTAAAAAGAAAATTATTCATTGTGTGCATTTTCTTTTTAACATGAGGAACTATAAAAGAAATCTGAAATAGTTTCAAAGGGTCAAGATATATACGATTTGTCTACAGCTGAAATCTTCGAGAAAGGTACAACTATTAGACATCCATCACCCGAAAGAAAAATATTTGAAAAATAATTTGAACAGATAATTAAGAAGTAACGCAAACATAAAGAGAAAGGAATAGATTATAGGAACAAACAAATAAATAAATAAATAAACGAAAGGATAAAATTATAGATATAATGTCTTTAACTCCAGTTACAGATTCTGAATTAGAGGTGTGACTTGTGGAGATGCATACAACGAGATCCCAAAGTCTCCGCCCGAAACTTTCAGAAATGAAAATTTTTGTCTTCTTTGCCACTACTTCATTTACACAGAAATATTCTCTGTGGTTTTATATAGTGCCGTGATTATTTTCACGAGTTAGAGAATATTGCATAAAATCAGTGGTAGAAAAGAAAGCAGAAATTTCTCATCAATGAGAATATACTGAATAAAGGGCGAATAATTCAAGGTCTGCTACACCATAGCCTCCTAAACTAGATGCCTTCCGCGTGGCTCCGAAACTTGACAACAGTTCAAGCGGTAGACAGCACCACCTGGTAAAGATTGCGCTCTTTTTATTTTACTGTCACCAATAATTTAAAAAATGATATATGATATATATAATCGACGTTTCTTCGATTCTATTCGCCTTTTATGTATATCAAATCGCACTTTTAATCGCACTTTTTTGTGACTGTTGAATAAAAAAGTCGCGTATTCTGTACTAGGTGGTGCTGTCTATCGAAAAGTTTCAGGGCCACGCGGAAGGCATCTAGTTTAGGAGGCTATGGCTACACTCTCTCTGAGGCTGAAGAGTGAGTATAATGCTTAATTTGCAAAATGTAAACACACATTAAATGCATGAGAGGGAGCAAAATATCATGTATTTGAATAAACTTCAACTCTGACTAAGATTGACTTCTATGTTGATTTTATATTTGATTTTCTCTTTATTTTACTATAATTCATTTGATAAATTCATTCTTACTATACCAATAATGTTGTAAATTAATATTAGTTATAATTTGCCTTTTTTTTATTAAATTAATAAATGATTGATAACACAAAAATTTGAAATATATTGTCGTTCTTATTGTTAGTTTTCCCTTCTTATCTGTTACTGTTGGCCACTCGTGTGTTACAATTTGCCCCAAATCCGGGGCGGGCAAATTGTAACAGGAAAATAATTTTGAAAAAAATATTTTTTGTACTAAAGTTAGCAAAATTAACGACATTTTTTTTTTTTTTTTTTTTTTTTCATGAACATGTGGAACACAGCAATTATAAACAGGAAAACGTAAATACATTTAATTTTTTTTTTTTCCAAAACCTGTTACAACCAGCTCCATGCTCTCCTATTTGAATTTGACATTGAATATGGGGATTTTTTTAACATTTTTCTTCTTTTGTTTTGTGTTATGCATTACTAATATTCCTGTTCAGTGAAATGCAATGCAACGAATAGACGGCAAGTGAAGCGATATGGGAAGAGGCTGAACCTCCCTCGAGGGTTGGTGAGCGGAGCGAGCAGGGGCGAATCCCCCTAGTTGTTTTAAATAGTTGAGAAAAAAGAAATATCACAAACTGAAAATAAGAATAAATAAAAGATTATTTAATTAATTCGTTTTCTCATTACAAACTGTTTACGTAATTTAAATATTTTATAAAACAAATATCATTCATTAAAGTAATTAATAATAATTACCTAAGAGTGTGAATAAATTATATTTCTATAATCTTTATTCGCAGGGAATATTCAATATCCTGATTAAATAGTCTCGATAATTAGATGAGAAAAATAACATCCTGATTAAATAATCTCGATTTATTTTAATTTATGATTATTTCGGTTCAATATTTGATATTTCATAAAAATATGTAATATCGATCAAGGAATTCTATTTCTATAGAGAGTTTTCAATTATTGAAATAGAATCAAAAGTCATTAAACTGCTTATAGAAGCTTTTCGTTTTAAATTCAATGCATTCAATTTTGAAAACAAAATATTTTGAATAGAAGAAAAATGATATGCATGTTATGCATAATTATTTATTTTGAAAAATGTATAAAAATAATATCATTTGTAAGTACTTCAAGCTTTTCCAGAATCTAAACAACTGTTTCAAAAAAAAAAAAAAAAAAAAAAAAAAAAAAAAAACTTTCTTTGCGAAATTTATAACCCTGAGGAAATCTTATTTATGGATGTTGACAAAAAGCACATTAAAAACTTACCTCTAGTGAATACTATATATTTGTATCTGGAGGATATTTAAGTTGCACATACTTTCAAAATAATCATTGCCTATAAAATATGCAAAATAATATTTTCTTTATGTAGAACTGTTTATCCCTGAGGCAAATCAAAACTTAAAATTTTCTTATTCTGCTAAATGTTCTACATAATTATTTATGGAAAATTCAAATTTGAAGAATTTTTAAAAAAAATGATTAAAATATTATGCTGATTTTTAATTTCTTCTTTTTACGAATATAAAATTTTAACGCGACTTAAACCAAGTCAGGGCATAACGTAGTCAAAAACAATAATGATATTAAGTGAGTTAAACGTATTTTTCAAATGTAGAAATCGACCACAACATAATTATAACAAGTTTTTCTGTCAGAAAATCAGTTATATGGGTGATATTATATAAATAATATGTTTATTTCAACATACGTTACACTATCAGCACAGAGGTCTTCAATTCAGATAAAAAAGTGTCTTAATTCGTTGATAAAGTTATATATATATACATATATATATACAGTGGGAAAATCTCATGTTGTGGGCATAGTTTTGATTTTGGCTTATAATTTTTGATTGAGTAAATATCATACAAACATATGAATACCAATTGAAAGCCAGTGCCCTTCGCTAACATTTGATAAAATAATTCCATCGATTCCGTCAACCAGAAAAAAATTATAACCAATTTTTTTAAGAGGTCATTATCGTCCAAATAAAATTTTGTAACCGGTTGTGCGCACACTTGAAAAATGTCCAAAAAAATGAAAATATAATAAATAAACCACCATAAATACAGAAAAATAACAAAATTCTTCATTTTGTAAAGATTAAAGGCAAAAATAACAACAGAAAATGACATTTTGCCAATTTTAATCGTCACTTTCTTCATCCTCCAAATCAGAAGTGCAATGTTTGCAAGTAAAATAATTTGCATGTATATTTTCACACTTGAAATGCACCAGACGATCACACTCGTTGCATTTGACTGAGTTGGCTCTTGTTGGGCATGGTAGCAGGTGCTTTAAACAGATTATGCAGAAGTAGACACCATTATCAGAATATAGATGCTTCTATTTTTAGAGCGTTTGGCCGGCTGTTTGACAGGAGGAGTTGCCATACTTTTTCCAGGCTTCTTCTGGAATGACACACATGATGTGAGGAAAACCATATTCTTACGCAGTCGATTTTATGGATTTAGTATCTTCTAAAGGGCGTATCAGATTCAGCAACTTTAGAAACAACCAATTTTTGAGCCGACTTTAGCGCCGATTTTTCCTCGACGAAAACACCGTAGAGGTTACAATAGTCGGGTGAAAAGTTGGATGAAAGAAGACTAACTTCTGACGCTTATCACTTTTCTTGGCGCGAATAAAATACGTAATGATTAGCGTTAAAATTCCTTTTCATTTGTGTAAAATATCGCATTATTATTTCTATTTTGATCTTTTTTACAACTATTGTCATAACGCCATACGAAAATAAAAACGATTAATTGAAAATTCTTATCATTTAACGGTAAAATAAACGTGCTTAACGATAATATTTCTTCTTCAAACCTCCACTTGAAGCGATTCCAGTGTTCCGCCATCTTGGAAATATGACGTATCAAAATAGCGCATCCTGATTGGACGAATCCGAGGAGAAATTGAGTATACGGACAATTTTATCAAGGCAGCTCTGAAAAAGTTGGGCAACTTCGGTCTGCGCCATCACACTGGGAGTAGAGACAATTTTTTCCGAAAAATCGGCGCTAATCAGTGGTTGGCTCTAAAATCGCCTGTAAAGTCGTCGAGTCTGATACGCCCTTAAGTAATCCTAAATTTCTTTAACCAACGCATTAAAATCCCTTTCTTTTGGATCTGTTAGCTTTTTCGGGATTGGCATGGCTAAAAATGCATAAAAACACTAATAAAATATGTTATGTTTACATAAGCTACCATAATTGATGCTTTTTAAGTCAAACACACGTTTTAAATAAAAAACACAAGTGTGCCGACAACCGGTTAAATGAAAGTGCGCACAACCGGGAATGGCAGCTATTTTTTTATAATGACAGAAAAAGCGATTTTGGGTCCACATTTTCGCTTAATTCGATATTGCATCACAAAATATTATGAATATACTGCAGGAATATACATTACACTTATATTTTTGAATTAATTCACTTCGATTTATCGCATTCTAAAAATATTCACAAATTACTTTCGAGTTGCTTTTTTTCAGATTTTTTCCAATGTTTGCACTTTCTAAGTAAATGAGTCTATTCATTTTGGTGATAGCACAAAAACTGCGTACTCTCACACTACAAGTTTGGCAGTCCTCAAATCCACCATATTTGATTTTTGTTAAAAGATATGGTGCCCATAACCGGAGAATGCACATAACAGGACACATTCTCTTAACATCTTTCTGATTCTAAAATTAAGACATTGAAGGTGTCTTAAAGCACCGCTAATTTTAAGGATTTTTCATAAATAAATAAATAAAGATAGCTTCTTATTTTATTTTATTTATTGACATTTGTAATTTTTTTTTTTTTTTTTAGCGCGACTTTTTAACTTTATTGTCCATATTTTTTATATGATCATTGTGCAGTTTGTAAGCCACAAGTTATTTAAAATTAATTTATCGTATGAAGCAACTCAATAAAAATTTAATTTTTATTAAGTATTTTTTGTATTGAGTCAAATGTTGGGCATTTGTTATTTTACAGTTTCATAGCATACGAAATCTGTCATCGAAAAAAATAAAAAAATAAAATAAAATAAAATAAATAAATTAAAATTAAATTAAAATTAATAATAAATTGATTAAAATAAAATAAAAATAAAATAAAAAATAAAATAAAATCAAAACGCGCAATATCACTTATTACAAATTAATTGGAATCACGATGCAAAATTCTCATACGTTATGTAATTGTACTAAAAAAAAAAGTTTCCCGAATTACAGTTTTATAGAGTTATGTAATTATCATAAACATCACACACTTAGGAATTCAGATAGCTATTCAATTAAGTTTGCGTACGAACACAATATTTTCAGTACTTTAACTTCATTTTGTTTTGTACTTAAAATTTCTTTTTATTATTATTATTATTATTCGAATCTTAATGAATAGTTTACTTTCTGTGCGAGATCATAATTTATTTTTTTCTAAGTATATGGTCGGACGACTAATAAATTTTCGGTTGTAGAGACTATTAAAAGTGTTCGATTTCGATTTTGTTTCGATTGAAGAAATTATTAAAAGTATATAAATAGGAATTTTTCCGAACTGCCTTGATTTGAGAAATTTAAATATGGAGTCAAACATGGGTGTTATAATTTAAAAAAATTTAAATTAATGTAAGTTTTAATATAAAGATGACTCCCTAACTGAAATTTAACAATACCATTAGTGGCTGCACATTAATACAAACTGATCGGTATCAGCCGCATATCCATATGGTAATTTGCATCAAAATTAGTCGAGGTTTTTTTTTTTTTTTTATGACTACATTTTGCCTACAAATTCACTAAATGGGCAGATAAAGATGAGAATGACAGACAGATAGACTAATTGAATTCATAAACACTCTTAAACGTTGTTAAAAAGGCTTAACAGAAAAGTGAAATCCATTTACTTTCCAATTGTAGCATTAAATGTTTCTGAAAATTTTAGTGTATCTGTAAATTTTATTACTAAACATATCATATTCTACATATTTTTTTTTCACATTAACAATAAATGAAGATTATATTACTGTATGTGCAATACATAGTGTTAATTAAATGAGATTTATAAAAAAAAAAAAAAAAAATCCCTCCAATAGGTCCTAATGCATTGACATTCATCTAAATATCCCTGTAAACAATTCAACAATGCTATTTATACCATTTTAAACAGGGAAAATTCTATATTTCACCTAAGTAACTTGTATCATATTAAAAAATTAAGAGACTATTTAGGAGTGTTAGAGGCTGGCAGATGAACAAACAGACAAATAGATGAATTAATAAAAAACCATAATCACTCTTATAAATATTGTTAGAAAGTATTAAATAGTCTTATTAAAAACGAAAATGCATTTTCAGTAATTTCCATATATAAATCTTAGTGTATTTGAATATTTTTATGTGGATATGTAAATTTTATTTCTAATCATACGACAATATATAGAAATCATTATTTGTACATATGGATAACAAAAGTTAATTTCTTAATAATTCATTTAACCCATTAACCGTCAAAACTAGAAATAATGTTTTTTTTTCTATATACAAACAGTAATATTCAATATTTTGATCATATATTAAAAAAATTAAAATCAAATTATTAAAATTAATCTTATCTTACTAAATACTTTGTTGTATTCGTACAACTTCAGTGGAATAAGAGTATAGAATAAATACAAATAAATGTTTGCGGAAATTTCCTTGAGGGAGCATAAAACAGCGAAAACTACAGATGACTTCAAAAGTAATTATTTTATTATGAACCTTTTTTTTTTTTTTTTATTTTACAATTTATGTAAACTTATTCCAATATGAAGATTTTCAAAAGTTTTGGATGGATTATTGCTTCAAGTTTAAAATTTATGTTTAAATATAAAATTAATTTTCAAATCAAATTCCTTTGTAATAATATAAACATCTATCCTTTCCATACTTAAAAACAATACTTAATATAAAATATATTTTTTCGTTAACTGTTAAACGCAATGACATCTGGTGTTGCGTGAACGCAACACCAGCGAAAAATGGCTTAAAATAAAGGTATTAAACTATATTTGATAGAATTACCTCTCATAGAACGCTGTGGCGCTTGGAAAAAATTTGGAAGTCCCTATATACAAATCAGCGCTAGTATTTACTTATTTTTAAACAGGAATCATCCAATAGTGAACCTGTACAACGTAATTTCAGTTTCAAGGAAATCCATGAATAACTACGGGAGTTACAGCGCGGACAGCCAAACATACCGAAGTCACAAATAAGTGTTAAAAATATCTCTTTCACTTAAAGATTACATTTTAAAGGTTGTCTAAAACATAAATTTTTACTAAAGTACCGTGCAAAATCTCTCTTAAATATTTAAATTGTATTTTATAAGTCATAATCAACTTTAGTTTGTATCAAAGTATTTTATTAAAGTGCAATGTTATTACATGGATACCATATTCCCTTTACACAGAGAAGTGGCGATTTAATGAAATTTCAACTTTTTTTTTAGATATGAATAGCTGTAATATATTGATACACAGAAGACATGGAATATCAGAACTTTCAAAATTTTATGTGTATAAAGTGTTTTTAAGAGAGAACATATCTCATTCAGAGATATTTATAAACAACGTGTATTATTCTAAATTTATGAAAAAGATACTGTAAAACCACGTAAAAGTTTTTAAAATGTATTTAATTAAAGAATACAATTATATTAAAATACATTTCAAAGCTTTTCGTCCTGATTAATACCGGAAATAAAAAAAATTTAGTTTCACAGAATGTGCAGCCATGCGTTCAAGTATATATATTACAATATCAGGCGCCAAATACAGTAAGTTTGATATAAGGAAAGCCAAACATTAGAAAGTCAAACATTAGATCGAAAATTCTGGAGTCGGTCAGTTGAAGCTGTTTTGGGTTTACAAGGAAGCAACATTTGATATCCGGAACTACTGAGGAATTTGCTCTGCCATATACAAAAAACTCCCTCCTTAATTTTATCGATATTTTTAGTAAGCAATTTCCTCCAATAAAATATACTTACGAATGTGAAACTAATCGAACATTACCCTTTTTAGACCTTTCTATACATCGTAGCAAAAATAATTCAGTTATTTGGTTTGGCGTCTACTATACTAATTATTTTGTCCCCCTTTCTATCCCTGCCTCTTCTGCTCATCTAACTGTTTTTAAAAATTCGTTTTATAATTCTTACACATTGTTAAAAATTTCTGTAAATTTAATGTGAATATTCATCCAGAGTCTCTGTAAATTTACAGTAATTCTTAGGTAAAAGTGACTAATCGAGATTCTCAATCTTTATTATGTATTTTTACCTAATTGCATTATTTAATTTTTTTTAATTAAAATTAACTAGTATGTTGTGGCCACCCCAAGACTTTCTTCTATATTTTCCTATATACATATTCAATCAGTAACAATATTTAAAAAAAAAAAAAAAAAAAAAAAAAAAAAAAATACGATTTTTTTTCTAAGTTTTTTTTTTTTTTTTTTTTTTTGTTAAAAGTAATACATACTCAATCAGTAACCTCTCATTATACCCATTTATACGAAGTTTTGTCCTATACTGCCATGTTAAAAGTTTACATAAAATGCATACATCACAGTGCCACCTGCTGGGCGATTGATCCCCAAAACTAATCAGCAGAATGCCCCGCCAGGGTCCAACTATATACCAAGTTTGATTCAATTTCATTCATTGGTTCGTGAGATACGGTGAAAAATACGAAATTTTGCGTTCACAGCGCCACCTGCTGAGCGATTGATCCCCAAATCTAATCAGCACCATGCCCCGTCAGGTTCCAACTATGTACCAAGTTTGGTTGAATTTCATTCATTGGTTCGTGAGATACGGTGAAAAATACGAAATTTTGTCCTATACTGCCATGTTAAAAGTTTACATAAAATGCGATCACAGCTCCACCTGCTGGGCGATTGATTCCCAAATCTAATCAGCACAATGCCCCGCCAGGGTTCAACTATATACCAAGTTTGGTTGAATTTCATTCATTGGTTCGTGAGATACGGTGAAAACAAGAAACCACAGACACACGCACAGACAGACATTTTTTAAAAACTATCAATTCGTGTTCAGGACATCCCAAAACGTGTAGATCCGTCAAATAACGGAAGTCGAAAATTTTCGCGAATCCAATACTTTCTCTATATTACATATAGAAGAAAGTAAAAATGACTGTTTCTACTTTAGAAAAAGCATCGAATATATTTTCACCAATAATTAGTTAAATTAATATTAATCATTAGCATGAATGTATAAAATAAGTTTTTTAACATCTCCATTTATTTTTCTCTGTAATTTTACGTAAGACTTTAGATAAAAGATTACACTGAGTTTTCTGTTGAAATTTTTAACAGTGCATATTTCGAGCTCTTAATTATACTTCATTTCAATTTAGCGAAAATAGACAATTTAAAACAAAATTATCGAAATCGGTATTGACGCTGGGTACAAAAAAAGTTCTATAATTAAAATTATCAACAAAATAAAAAACCTCCTCCAATTAATAATCCTTTTTCATTAACTCCTAAAATTAAATTCACTAAGAGTCTTGTTTATAGCAACGAATTCAATAAATTTACACATTATATCTTTCGTAAATTCAATATTGTAATTCCTTATAGCTCTTCTTTAACTATGAAACATTTAAGTTTAAATGATCATGATCATACTAAACCCACTGGAGGGGTTTATAAAATCCCAATAAAATTAAACAATGATATTATTATTATTATTATTATTATTTTATATCGGACAAACAAAAAGAACTTTTAATAAAAGAATTCAACAACATATTCGAAGTGTTAAAAAAAAAAAAAAAAAAAAAAAAAAAAAAATCAGCATTAGTCAACTTCGTTTACAATAACTTTCGTGCTATACCCCTCTGGGATCAAGCAGAAATTATTGCAACTACACAAAATGTAAGAAAACTGATAATTTCGGAAGCTGTCAATATTATAAAATGTCGTAATACAATTAATTCTGAAGATTCAACATTCCTTCCAAAAATTTGGCATCTTCTTATACAACCAGATATTTAACTTCCATTTATTTTTCAGTGGACTATATAATTTCTAATCGTTTCAAGTTTCCTACAAATTTTTTCACAATTCTACAGTTTTTTCCAACAGTTGTTACCGCCAGTTCAGCTTACTCAGTTCCCATACACTGACTTCTCCAATAGACTATATGATTCCTAATCGTTGCAAGTTTCCTACAAGTTTTTTGGACTATTCTACAGTTTTTTTTCCAATTTTTGTTACCGCCAGTCCACCTTTTCCAGTTCCCATCCACTGACTTCTCCAAGCAAGTTCCTCAATAGTGGATATCAAATGTTTCTTTCTTGTAAATCCAAAACTGCTCCAACTGACCGACTCCAGAATTTTCGATCTAAACTGGTGTTTGAATTTCTTCATATTAATATTAACTGTATTTGTTATCTGATATTGTAATATATATACTTGAACGCATGACTACACATTATGTGAAACTAAATTTTGTTAATTTCCTGAAGATGCCTTGTTGATTAGGATGAAAAACTTTGAAATGTTTTTTAATATAAATATATTTTTTAATTAAATATATTTTTAAAACTTTTACGTGGTTTTAAGGTGTGTTTTTCATAAATAAAGTTTTTTTTTTTTTTTTTTTTTTTTTATATAAAACAATGATAACATACGTATAAAATGATATTAATTTTACACAGAGGTGTATATTTATAGAACAGCTTTTAAAAGGCTTAAAAAATACATATATATATATACAGTTATGTGTAATTTAAGAATATATTTCAAAGAACAATTTTCAATTTACTTTTTCTGATGGAAGATATTTTAATTGATCATGCAAATATCCCCATTAAATACTTTATATTTTTGTTATATTACGGTATTATGCAGTTACAAGTCTGTAAAAGAAGAATTTTCTAAAAATTATTTTAGATGTGATATGACTGTAAAAATCCATTATTCCAAATATTTTTAATTTATTACATAATATAATGGGGATTTTCATTTAAAAACACTCCTTACTAGTCAATAATACACAACAAAGAAACGTAAGGATTTAAATAAAACAATAACTTTAATGTCAATTAATTAAAAATAAGTATGTATTAAGGGAATTTTTGTTGATAATGTATCTAAATTGCAGTCCTTAATTGGATTTAACAATTCAACATATACCATTATTATTTTTTTAATATACTTGAAGTTAGCAAATTTTTAAATTATTTTTTATACTATGTAATTGTTTAATTTTATTTATTCTGCATATAATTGAAAATAAATAAATAAATAACCATAAAAAAAAGATATTGTTAAATAATAAGCATTAATATTAATATTTAGAAAAGATAAATTTATGGAAAGACTAAATTTTTTTATTGACTACAAACATTTATTTTATGGTAATGTTATTATATTCTCACATTAAACAAAGTATGGAAAATAGGATACCGTTCAAAAAGCAAGAGAAATATTCCTCCCTGGAGTATTTCTCCTAAAACAGAATCGATGGACTGTATCAAGGTAACAAAAAAAAACATTTAAGTGCTTCGAACCGAAATACTAAAAAAAACCAATAAATAAAAAAAAAAAAAAAAAAAAAAAAAAATCCAATGCAGATTCTCACGTTGGCTTTTAATATAGATAAATGTGCGAGTGCAATAATTAGAGCGAGTGCAATAATTTTGGCATTAATTTGGGTGTGAAACTATTAGAGTATTTTTTATAAGTAAATACTTACTCTATTACAAAGGTTTAAAAATTGAATTATATTGTTGTCCCTTTTGTTATGTTTACTTCTTCAATATAGACAAAGAGTTTTTTATGATCATTAATGCTTAAATATGTTAAAGAAATACGCTATATTCTATTTCAAATAAATTTATCTTAGCTTTATATAATATTCAATACTCTAATTTATTCAAGCCTCACTAGTTACGAATATCTGTTATAAAACCGGTTGTCGGATGGTGGCTGGATTGAAACCATCTCATGCTCGTCGGCATAGTGCATGAAGTTTTCAGTAGTTTATACCAAACAAGCCGTTAATATTCATAGTCTTGTTAAATGACCATATATTGTCGATAACGTTAGTCCAAACACATTTACGTATTAATAGTTATGGCGAACGATTTTCATTACGTCTGTGAATTTTAAAATTTTCGTACACTATCTACCTTTCTATCAAACTGCATATACACATATATGACAGAATTTCTAATTTTTAATAGTTTCTACGATTAAATACCGTGAAAAGTGTTATAAAAATTGTTTTGTATAAAGTCTCGTGGGGAAAATGGATTTTTCATATGCTAAAAACAAAAATAAAAAGATTGAATAAAGAGAAAAGTAATATACTCTTACTGCAAGAAAAAGCAGCATAAATTTGTTTAAAGTAAAATATTGTAAAAAAAAAGAAAATAGCAGGCTAACAAAACAAAAAAAATAGATGTTATCGTCTAGCAAGCTATTTATTCATTGTAAGATGAAAAGGTTAAGGTGTTTCCAGAACTGCTAGTAAAATACTAAAAAGTAGTTCAAGCCCATACATATTACATGTAAAAAGCAAATGTCTGAAAGATGTCCTTCGATTTAAACGGATATGTTTATAATACATAAAAAAAATGAAAAGCAATTTTCATGCAAATAAATACAAATTCTTTTAACAACAGTTTCATAAAACATTTTATAAAACAGTTACTCAGTGCAACATTAACAAAATAAGTATTGTCACAATAAGAACTAATACCCCCCCCCCTTCATATTTATGCTATGGACTTTATAGTGTATTTCAGACTGTACGCATTATTTACATTAAAATACAGGCTGTTCGCACACTTTTTAGACGATTTTATTTCGCAGTAAGAAAAAATCGTTTGCATGGAGAATTTTATTTTCACAACAGTTATATTTTTGGAAGTTTTATTTATCTTCTGATATTTATAATTTTTGTTTAGATGCAAAAATGCGCTTTTAAAATGACAGTGGATGGAAGGATAGGTTTCCACTCTTTCCAAAGATAGTTTTTAGTGAAATCCTTATGAAAAGCATTTATCAGGAGAAAAATGGAAAAATGTTGCAACAACAGATGGGTCTATTTAAGTGGTTGCAATAAAAAAAGTTCAATTTATTATCAAAAAAGTGGAGAAAAAAAATTTGCTACATGGCTCAAAGCATCAAAAGAAAGTTTTTCTAAAGGATTTATGATTGCCACTGGTTTTTTCATACAAGCGCAAGATAAAAGCAAAAAAATGTGACAAAAATGTCAAAATCAACTCTAAATACTCTCAAGAACATATTTTAATTCCAATTTTAAAAAATGAAAATCCAGATCTTTATCCACAATGCTATCAATCCGTTGAACTGTATCAAGACAAAACAAGCAGCCACACATCACAATCCGCAATTGCTTTTCTAGAAAAAAATGGAACAAAAAACGGGAATTAAAACCATACCTTTCACTGACATTCCTGCTAAATCTTCTGATGTATCACTGTTGGATTTTTGTGTTTTTCGACTCTTAAAATCAACATTATCCAAACACCGACCTACAACGCTTTGTGGACTCTGGAAAGCCGTTCAAGATGAGTAGAAAAATATACCTCTTCCGATATTATAAAAAGCATTATTATCATAGAAATAATGATGTAGAATGTTAGTTAAGAACAAGGGCTATTAAACTAAACAAATAAAACACAAAATATGAGAGAAATTGCTTCAGTACACTCCATCAAAATCGTCTAAAAAATGTGCGAACAGCCTCTGTAATCTATGTCTACATAATATTACTGAAAAAAAAAAATCTGAAATTAATTTTTATAAGAAATTTTTAATTAAAATGTTTAATTGGAAAATTTTGAAGCATATAGAAATTCTAGGAATATACAGGTAATGATTGGTTGGTGCCGTGCCCATAGATAGTTTGCATAGGACCATGGACGGTTCAGGCAGCTTTTGCCATCTTTAGGTTATTTTCCGCCTAAAGGTCTTCATAAGGAGAGTCGCTCGTCCTCGGGGTTGCCACTGGCGACTTTTTTTTTATTTTTTTCATACCACTATTTCTAAACAAGAAAATTATAGTCTATTTATACTGATAAACCTGCATTTTACCTGTATAAATGTATCATAAATTTTATTTTTTTAAGATAGTGGTAAAGAAAAAAAAATAATAATAACTCCGAGTGACTCACCTTCTAATAAGCTGAATCTTGCCAGGATGGCAGGACAAAAGAAAATATAACAAAAAATATATTTTCATTGACGCTTTGATTCGTGCTTTTGCGAGTTGGCGCTTTGAGTGCAGCACTTGTTCCTACTTTCTTCGCCTGACGAAAGTCGTGTTTTCTTTCAACCTGAAACAATTGTTGAAAGTTTCTTACATATATATATATATATATATACATAAATGACTAAGAGAGTTTTTCTCCAGTAAGTCCGTGGCTGGACGCAAGTTGGTTGGCTAAGAGAGATTTTCTTCTGTTTGTCTGTGTGTTGATGCCACCAGCTTTTGATTCTTTAGTTAATTTACAAAATTGTCACCAGCTTTTTATACTTTAGTTAATTTTAAAATATCTTATTGTCCGATCGATAAGTTAATTAAACTGACAGTTTAAAAAAAAAAAAGTCTCTTTCATTTGGTACCTTATTTGTAACGAAATTTTGATTAGATTTTTTAAAATTAATTGAAATGTGAAAATAATAACCTAGTAAAAGCTTTAAATGTGGACATTTAAAATTTTAATTGTTTCTAAAAGAATTTTTTTTTTTTTTTTTTTTTACATAAAATGAAATATGCTTTCATGCGAAAAATAAAAAAAATTATAAAATATTTTACTCATGTACACGAAACAATGAAAATTGAAAATGGAGTAAAAAAACAATTTAGATAAAGTTGCACGATAGTTCCAAAATTAATGGAAATATAAATGAACGTTAAATAAAAAAAAATAGTTGTCTGATCAATCACGTGATATTCAAAAACAAAGAATCGAATGCAGTAAATATGGAAAGGAAAGAAATTAACGAAAAGAAAAGAAAGAAACAAAAATAATAATAACATAAATTATGTATTTTTGTCTAAAGTGACGATAAAAATTCAAAAGTCGCCAAGCGGATCTGCATTAAGGTTCTACCATGATCAGGTTTACATATTTCATTATTTCATTATTTATTTTTATATATACCAACTACTATTAACTAACTTAAAGACTATTATAACCACAAAAAATAAATGTCTCATGCGATAGACGTAGCCGATCATAGCACATTGCAATATATATTTGGTGTGAAGTTGTTGTCATTTTATGGTTGATCGGATAAATCAAATAAATATAGAAAATAACGTGAAAGAAAATATTATGTACACCATGTTCATATATAACTGGGATTCAAATATAAAATGGCTACTTCAATTTTTTCGATACTGTCTATTTCGAAACTGTCATCTGATAAGCACCCAAATGGAAGCCCACTTGTAAGCTATTGTCACAGGCAATAGGGACAGATACCCGAGAGTCTTCGAATGAGTGGATCGATGCCACAGGAAACCAAATCTGCCTTAAAAGCAATTTCCTGATTTCTTTAAATTTTATTTTTGTTTGTAAAGCGATATAGAAAATAGTTTTCATTAAATATAGTGACCAACGAAGCGAGAAAAGCCTTCGTTGATTCACTACCATCATTGATTTCATGAATTAAAAAATGGTTTTGTTAACAAACTTTGATCTATTGACACGCAGGCAGCATCAGGTCAAGTTTTGTACATTTCGAGTTTGGTTTTGAAATTTTTCCCGCATTCGAAATTCGGTTCGTTCCCGGACCGGGGCTTTGCTAGTATATAACTATATATTATATATATATAGAGAGAGAGGGAGATCTGTTCTGTGTCAGGACAGTTTCTCGACGTTATCTTTTTGAATTCAAAAACTATTATGCCCTTACCTCAAAAAGGTTGGACTTCTACCTATTGATGTGCGGACGATATTCTGTTTCTCCTCTATCATACAAAGGTAAAACCACTCTAGTCGTTGCCCTATCCGCCACCAGAGACGCGTCCTCTAAAAGTTACATGTTTCCCCAAATGCGGAATCTAATATTAAGACTATAAGTACAATTTTAGTTTCCGGGTACGCCTACACTATTTGGATAAGTTTGGCGACATTTTTTAAAGATAGGTATTTCGATTTTTCTTTAATTTTATAAATGTATATTTGTGAGAAAGGTCTTGTGAGACATCTTCATATCTCTCCATTCCTGCTGTGTGTTCAATAAATAAAGTACAGAGATGGTTTTAACTTATCAGAAACACTCTTATTTAAGCTCATTAATATGTGAGAAATGGTACTCATTCTCTAGATTTCTCATGAAATATAAATGATTTATATCTTCCCCTTAATAAAAACAATAAATACTAGCTCAATAAATGTCAGTGGTCTGTATTTTCACTAAACTGCAAAACAATAATTAGTTTAATAATATCCATATATTCAAAGCGATTCATCAAGCGTCAGACATGCCATACGCTTGCATGCTATTCTTCAGTTACGCTAAATTCTGAGAGAAGCTTGAACGGGAATACACTGAGATAAAACCCATCGATCTGCCTTCCCCGTACCTAATTGTACTTACAAAACTGACAAAACCATACAAAACAGATCCTCGAGTAAGATTTATATATATATATATATATATTAGTTTTGTCTCAATCTACGAATAAAACGTTGTCGCTAGTTTTACAATGATTGGATATTTATCGAAATCGATTTTTTTTCTTTTTACACTGGAGAATCAATTTCATTTATACGCAATCTACAGCTCAAATCAAATGTTTGTTAAATTCCGAAAATTCCAAAGTTTTCTCTTTGAACTCGTGGTTATTGTCTATCTTTCATAGAGTATTTTAACGGACAGAGTTATGATTTCTAAACCAACTGGACTCATTCACAACTCCGACTTTGCGAACTTCTTAGGCAAACTCCGTGAAGCGTCACAATTCACTCTTTCGAAAAACAAAATTTTGTTCAAAGAAATTTAAGTAAATCTTCAAGTAAATTTATAAAACCTAAAATGACAATCCTCTCCTCTATTCTTCCTGAAGCCTCACATATTAAAAATGTTTAACTAAATAAAAATAAAATTTGCTTTACATTTTAAATATTTCTTACAGACACATGTATTATGTAAACTAAACAAAAATACTCAGAAACTAACTATTGAAAAAATTATTTACTGTAGTCTATATTGAAAAACTGAAGCATAAAATAATTATTAAATTGAGATATGGACGGTTTATTGTTATAGTGGTGTAACTCTATATTATATTATATATATATATATATATAATAACTAGCAGGCTTTGCCCGCTTCGCTGGTCACTAAATTTAAAGGAAACTCTTTTCTATATAGCTTTATAAAAATAAAATAAAATACTAAAATTGCTCAAAAGCTCGCTTCGGATCCCTGCTGCCTTCGGTAGCGATTTGGTCATCCGCTAAATCTCGGGCGCTTGTCCCTATTACCTGAGACAATGATTTACCAATAGGCTTGCATTATGTCCTTATTAGATAACAGTTTCGAAATAGATAGTATCGAAAAAAAAAAAAATGAAGTATCCCCTTTATATTTGAATCCCAGTTACATATGAACAACACTATACGTGGTGCACATAATATTTGCTTTTACGTTATTTCCTATGTTTATTTTGTTTATCCCCGATCAACCATAAAAATGATAACAATTTCACGCTAAATATTATAATATGCTATGACCGGCTACGTCTGTTGCATGAGACAATTAATTTTTTGTGGTTATTAGTATTCATGGTTTGTAAGCATGATCATAGTACCGCCTTAATACAGCTCTCTTTGGCGACTTTTGAATTTTTGTCACCATTTTAGATTTTATCCCTTGTAAAAATAAGACTTAATACCTTGTAACAATATGCTATGAGCGCTATTTCTGACATATTTTAGACAACTAAACTTTTAATGGTTATATATATTTCCCATTAAGCATATTTTTATTTTCATTTATTTATTTAAATATTGATGAAATTTGAACTTCAATTTGGTCTAGTGTTGTACAGGCTGTATACTACACGTTTGTGTTTGTGAAAGAAAATTTATAAAATACATACATTAGTTAATTTTAAAAAATCTAATTGTCCGATCGATAAGCTGTTTAATCCGTTGGATTCACAAAAATTGCATCTTTCATTTGGTATATTATTTGTAACGATACGACTGATATTTCTAATTTTTTTAATTTACTTTCCTCATTTTAAATACATGTAATTTTTATTGTTCACGTTTATTTATTTTTTTTTTTCCGTCGAAAAAATAATGATAATTTTTTTGGCAACAATTAAATTAAGGAATAACATTAAATATTTTAAGTAAATGTAATTTTTATTGTTCACGTTTTTTTTTCTTTTTTTCTGTCCAAAAAAGAATAATTTTTTTTGGCAACAATTAAATTAAGGATTAAAATTAATTGGCCAATTTATCAGTTATTAGAAGGTTTTTATTTTAACATTTTAATTCATTAAAAGAAAACTAAAACAAAATTCGAAAATCCGGCTTCGAGGTGCATCAGGGGAGGTCATTACGAATCAACATGCAAATTTTTTTAGCTCAGCCATCAGCCGTTAGGAACACACCTAAACTTTATTGAATAGCAATAAAGTTCAAATTGACTCTAGAAAACGTTTGTATGGGAAATAGAAAAGGGCTATTTTTAGGGTTTTCCCGGAAATTATTCGATTTTTTCTCGCCTTTTAAACCTTTCCTAGACCTCCACGAACATTTCAAGACTAAGATAAGATAAATCCGTTCAGCCGTTCTCGAGTTTTAGTGAGACTAACGAACAGCAATTCATTTTTATATATATAGATAGATTGTATCATATTTAGTCACATCTTTCATTATACAAGTGAAGAAACTCCAATACCTGCATTAAAATCCCATAAATGGCATTTCTTGTTTTTTCCAGAACACTAAAACTTTTAAATATTCATTATAAAAGTGAAGTTTCGAAGTTAATTCACATCAATTTTCTTATAATTTATAAATTCTTATAATTCTTATTTGTATTAAACACTAAAAATCGATAACATTTACTGAATTTTGACTTTTTTCCCTAGGCATAAATTTGCAAAAACTCGTTATTTCATATGCATTTACAGGGAGATAATTCACTTTTACAGTGATCGACCCAATATTATAATATTTTTAATAAATTTTATGTCGCAGAAATAAACATAAAACTATCCAAAAAATGTACCTTTTTAATGTCCAAAAGGACTAAATTGCTTAAAATTTAAAATTATCTTCAATTAAATTCTAAAATGTTTATAATACTTAGAAAGAGAAAAACAAATATCAATTCTTCATTAGAAAAAAAAAAAAAAAAAAAAGCTTTATATTTTAAGTAAAAAAAGATACAATTATGGAGAGGAATATTGAATTGAGAACATTTTAAAATACTGTGAATGGATATTTTTTTAAGGGGTTAGGGGTAGTCAGAGACACGAAAAAATGATAATTTTCAGTAATTTTTTTTCGCTATTAAATCATTTTATTTTACAAAAGTAATAATATGGCATTATTATACAATGTTTTGACTTGAAGTCACGAAAATTTGAAAAAAAAAAAATTATAATTTCCAAAGTTATAGCTGTTTCTGTTGACCCAGTCCAAAAAAAAGGTCCTTGCGGTGACAATGATAAGTCCTTGGAGATTCATCTAAAATCAATCGGATAAGAAAAATTAGTTAGATAATCCTGGGCCTGATCGAAGCTTTTTTTTTTTTTTCAAAAATTAAAAAAATGGCGGACACAGGAAATTTTTTTCTAAATTTTTGGGAAAAAGTCAACAGTTAATTGGTCTTAAAAAATCGAAATTTTTGAAAAAAAAAAAATCCTTCGATCAGGCCCGAGTTTATTATGTATTCTAAAAGCTGTATAAATTTCATTAAAATATACTGAGCGGTTTTCAAGTTACAGTTGTCACCAGTTCAAAAAACATAGTTTTGAGAAAAACGCATTTAAAGTTTCGCACTAGATTTACGTACAGAAATACGAATTATTTAATCACTTACACTGAGTCATCTATTCCTGGGCCATATAATAGTTCTTCAGCCATTGTGGAAGTTTCCAAAACATCAATTTGCCGTTGCCTACGAAGCATTCTGCCTTCCCGAGTGTTGTCGTTGGCGCGCTGATCTGCCACTTTCACACGTGCAGCATCCTTTTTTTTTGCATACTGATGGGAATTAGACCCACAATTAAGTCCTAGGGCATTCATAATCATTAATAATGAATTTGTACCTTCATTAAATATACATGTAGCTATGTATGCAGCAATTTGTACGATAGTAAAACTAGTATTCATGGTTTTTGGGCATATTTTCCACACTAGTTGGTTGAAGCTCTCATTATTATTTTGATTGAATCCACCTACACATCTTGAAAGTAAATTATCATTACTGAGATCGTCGTAAATCGGTTTAATAGCTTTTAAAACATCAGGAGGTAAGGGAGAATAATCTTGAGTATAAGTATCAAGCTCTCCACTTGCTTCAGCGCGCTGGTAAGAGCACCAAGAATCTTCGCCTTTTGGACACATACCATGATTCGGATTTTCATCAGTCGAACCGTAGTGGTAAAAAGTTGCCATAATAGCAGATTTCATATCTTCGATAGAATCGCAATGACGACGTATTGATAAACCATAATACACAGTGAATTTGTCTATTACTTTTCCTGTAAGCTTACCTCTACCACCAAGACCTTTTTGTTGAAGTTTCAGTTTACGCAGTCGAGTCCCCATCCGCTTTTGAACATGGCCTATACATTCCTTTTTATTTACGGTTGTATTTTTGTAAGGATCTGCTTTTATAATTCCCGAATAGGTCTTCGAATCACCATCGCCAATGTAGTTTGCATATTTGTCGAATAACTCGAAAAGTAATTATCGGATCAACTTCAAATTTTCAGAGAATATTTATAAGATATTACACTTTAAGAAAATGCAAAAAAAAAAAAAATTGATTTTTTGAAAATCCTGACTACCCCTAACCCCTTAAATAATCAAAAGCACTCGGATTAATTTCTGTTTTTACAAGAGTGGATTCAGTATAGTATAATTCGAGTTGTACTTAAGATCTGGAATACCCTGGATCAAAAGCTTTCTTTGTGAAAGGAAGAGCTATTCAAAACTACAAAAATAAATAACAAAGAAATGTTTATACTTCTGTATAGGAATAATAAACAATGATAACAGAAATAACAAAGCTAAAGCTATTTAAAAAAAACAATTGCTGTGGATTAAAAATCCATTACGTAAAACTATAATATTTTAAATATATTTTTACAGTGAATTTCTTTTTCAATATTCGAAGTAAAAAAGAAAGTGTCTATATTTAATACACACACACACACACACATATATATATATATATATATATATATGTATATATATATATATATATATATATATATATATATATATATATATATATATGAGGAGCAAACATTCAAACCGTGTTTTCTCCTTCAAATGCAATTTTTCAGAAAACACAAAAAACTGATAAATTAAAAAATAACCCTTCTTAGACCCTAATTATCATTTGTTTAGTTGTATTATTGGTTACTAGGAAGATCTGTAGGCCTACTTTACCTAATAAACTTAGAGTTAATTAGAAAAATGTATTTGAAATTTGGAGAAAGCATGTTTTGACCGAAACACAGAGGAGAAAACACGTTTTGAATGTTTCCAATGTGGAGAAAGCATGTTTTGACCGAAACACAGAGGAGAAAACATGTTTCGAATGTTTCCAATGTGGACAAAAAAATTTTTGAATGAAAAAGTATGTAGCTCGAATATTGATGAAATAACATTCTTAATGTAATTAACAGAACAGATTTTGTTATGTAATTATAAAGTTAAATTAAATATTTACGCGTGAAAAATCATCATGGAAATTGTAGGGAAGAACTAAAATTTTTAAGCCAATTTGAAATTTAAATTTTTAAACCAATATCTTCACTTAAGCAATTTCATGCTTCCTCTGTTTCTTCATATTCTACATGAAAGTTATTAGTAATGATATCTTTATACCATTTAAAAACAGGCTGATTTTTTCACTCTTCACCATACATCAATTGTAAAAGTTTGTCTATGTCATTCTGATGCCTTTAAGTTTAAGATGAATTCTCTTACCTTGTTTTTTTTTTTTTAATTATTATTAATGCTTAAGTGGCTTTTTCTATCCCCTGCTCTCTTTTCCTCAATAGGTTCACCAGCATGTACCTTAGTAACAATATTGGCTAGCATTGTACGACCTATTTTAGTTATAGCCATGAAATTGTTTTTACACACTGCTACTAGTAATAAAATAAGAAGCAGAAAATGCATGCTGTAAGCCAGATGATTGCGATTTTTTTTTTTTTTTTTTTTTTTTTTTTTTTGGGGGGGGGGGGGGTTGGGTTGGGTTATTAGGTCTACGTCGAGTTACATTTTTTGTAACAACCAATGAGACAATAATACAATCTTGTCGCTGTTTGTCCGGAATTTCGTAAAGTCTATCCCGAAACTTCTTAACGTCATTAGGTCTAACATCAGTGCATGAAAAAGTATTTATTAATAGAATGTTTGCATGGAGCATAAATGTTGTTATCTAAAGGTGCTGAATATCGTTTCTTTTTCGCTTCTTTTCTTTTTCCACCAATTCTCTGTATTTTTCTAGTTCCATAATTAGAAGTACTCACTAATACACCATCTATTAATTCTTCCATTTGAAAAAAAAAAAAAATAATAATAATAAAGTACACTCCTCTAAAATGAAGAAAACAAGATAGAACTAACGAAAAAACAAACGTAAAAAGCTGGTACATGTACGAGTCACGCGACCAGAAAGAGCAGTACTGACTGGTTGGCTGGAGAAATCACAGTTTGACTGAAAACAGGCTCTGGAGGAAACACTGTTTGATTGAAACCCTAACTTTCTAAGCGCATTTATAATGTGATAAAAATTATTTTGGTTTAAAATAATAGTATAATTTTGTGCTATTTAATGTTGAGTTCACAGAAAAATCGCTAACTCATTTTTTTTTATTTTTGGAGAAAACACGGTTTGAATGTTTGCTCCTCATATATATATATATGTATATATATATATGTATATATATAAGAAAAATAATCGAATCCAGATAAAAATTTTAATCCCAAAAACACATGAGTGCCTTCATTAGGGGAGCTCCCCCATGTAGGGAAATGAATATAAGAATTTTCTGACGAAACGTTGGTATTTTAACCAAAAAAACACGTTTCTAGCCCCAAACTTCTCACAGATGGAAGCAAGACCATACAGCAAAAGAATTTTAATTAGTATAAAGCATAAAAAGCAATTAAATTCAGAAATCAAGCACAAAATATAATACATCAATATAAAATACAAGAATATATAAATACATACATGGACAAAGTGGAATAGTCATTAGAAAATGGAAAATTGAACCCCCCCCCCCCATTATAAACATAGAACCCGTTTCAGCTAGTCCGTTTCAAACTACTTTCCTGGTCTTAAAAATTAAAAAAATAGATAATAGCTGGTTTATTGGGATTTATGATAAAAGGCAAGAATTTAACTTTAAAGTTTGTAATTTAACAAATTGGTTCTCCTGTATTAGTCATAAAGTTTAAAAAAATATTATGTTCACCCAAATAAACAGAATTAAAATGATTTGCAATAACAATTTAGACCTGAATCTGGCTATGAAAAATCTCAAAAACGTACTAACTGTTAACCGCTATCCTGTTATTTTAATCAATAAACGTTTCAGTATTCTTGATGACAATCCCATTTAAGGTTTGTTATTCCATTTTGGGCGACATTTAAGTGCTGGTAAGTGGTCCTACTAGCTGAAACGTGTTCTATGTTTATAATGGGGAGTGGTTTTCAATTTTCCATAGTCTAATGACTATTCCAGTTTGTCCATGTATTTATTTATATATTCTTGTATTATTTATATTCTTGTATTTTATATTGATGATGTATGATATATTTTGTGCTTGATTTCGGAATTTAATTGCTTTTTATGTTTTTTACTAATTAAAATTCGTCTGCTGTATGGTCTTTCTTCCATCTGTAAGAAGTTGGGGGCTAGAAACGTTTTTTTTTGGTTACAATACCAGCGTTTCGTCAGAAACTTCTCATATTCCTTTCCCTACATGGGGGAGCTCCCCTGATGAAGGCCATCATGTGTTCTTGGGATTAATATTTTTATCTGGATTCGATTATTTTGCATATTTATTATAGTTTTATATTTCCTTTTGCTGCATTTGCGCATTGGTTTATATAAATTTTGTTGTAGTTCTATTTATTTAATAATTCAAGTTTTACTCCCTCCTATATTTAAATTTTATCTTATATATATATATATATATATATATATATATATATACTTAAAATATATTTCGATAAATTGAAAAACAAATCAAAAAAACATGTAGTGACACCTAAAACACACTTTCTGGAAACATATTTAAAGATTAGATGATAAATAATTAATGAATAATGTCATATGTATATGTATATATATATATATATATGGATGGAAGGATGAATAGATTGGTAGGTAGATTAGAATGTGATTGCAATAAGGTGAGTCTAAAGAAATCATCCTAATTGTCAAATTTATAAATTACGATTACTTTGCGAACCTTTTACTTTGTGATACCTTTTCATTGTTGTCTTAAAAAAAAAAAAAAAAATACTTTTAAATATACAATATCACTTATGTATATCATTAGACTTTAACGGAAGTATATATGTTAGATGAGGTGAATTGGTGAAAGAAAACAAAAAAGCCCAATTTCTGTTTTTTAAGCAAATGAAGTTATTACTTTGTGATACTTTTTCACAGTTGTCTTTAAAATATTTAAATACTTTTAAATATACGATATCACTTATGTATATCATTATACTTTGCGGAAGTATATATGTAAGATGAGGTGAATTGGTGAAAGAAAAAAAGCCAATTTTTGCCTTTTAAACAATATGTATGAAGTTCTATGCAAAACAGAATATAACCTAGCACAGCATTTTTATACCCTATTCTTGGAAATAATGACCTGCATTGTTTTCCTTTAGCAACAGTGAATATATTCATTTCTTAATATTTGGTGCAACTGCGCCTTGTTGATTTTTAAATATTTTTTGCCATTTTGGCTTGAATTGAATTGGCTTTCGTAATTGCGTAAAAATTGACTTAGGATTGAAACATCCAAACTAATTGGAGTTAATAATTTCAAATTTATTCCAAACTTATTGCAACTTTTCGCAATTGCGTAAAAATAGACCTAGGCTAGGTGTGAAACATCCAAACTAATTTAGGGTAATAATTTCAAATTTTTTCCAACTTTTTGCAATTGCGTAAAAATCGACCTAAGCGTGAAACTTTCAAACTAATTCTGGATAATAAATTCATTTTCCAAAATGGAATCTAATACTAAATCTGTTCCACGCGATTTTTTTTTTTTTTATTTCATTTAAAATATTGAATTAGGGGCTATCTATATATTAAAATATGCATCAGCTTTGCGTTTTTTTCTTTTATTATAACACTTTATTTTGAACTTAAATTTGATTTAATTGGATATCAACAGCCCCAAAATGTATACAGATTATTTTATATTTTGACTTCATTTTATTCATAGAATTACAATAGAAAGTATATTAGGGATTTCTCCAAAAAATCATAAAAATAAAATTAAGATCATGCAAGGAAAGATAATCATACAGTTAATCTTTGAAAACGTTTTATGGAAAAAGAAATATTTAAGAAATACACAATACACAAAGGCGCTGTTTGCCTGTTTTTATATTTATAAGCTCTTTTTTTCGTATTTCATACAAGCCTCAAATTGGTTTGAGAAAACTATACGACAAGAGGACAATATATCTTTGTTATTAAGTTTTTATAAGATAACACTGCTTATTAATTATAATTGTTAATTAACATTTAGATAATTTCAATAAAAGGGATTTTTCCGCATTGTAGATGTGACAGGAAATAACAAGCTTGAAATATATATATATATATATATATATATATATATATATATATATATTTATATATATATACAGGATGTCTCATTAGTACAGTGACAAATTTTAAGAGGAGTTAAAACATATTTTAATGATTCAAATTTGCACAGGAACCCATGGACGCAAAACCATCTTAACCCTTTAAAACCCGGGTATTTTTAATTATTTTTTTAGCAGTTGTGGTCGTGACTTTTGAATGTGGAATATTTAACAAAACATTTTTCGTGCAAATGATTATATAATAAAAAGATATTCAAAATTATGTTGCTACTGATCGATGAATTAAAGCACTGGTTGCAGCAATACGAATATTGTGTATTATTTTGTGAAATCACGAATCGTATAAGATTTTAACATCTACAAGATAGGCGGAATTACAAATATCAAAATAGACTATTTAAAGGCATTAATTCTAAAAATATCAGATCTACGCTAAAAAATATTTTCTCACTTAATTGAAAAAGTCAAGATAAGACAAAAATTATGAGTTTAAATTGACACTTTTTCAATACAATATGTATTAAAGATAGCGGGAGGTATTGACATTATCAAGGGATGAAGTTATGGAGAATCGATTAATCAAATGTTAAAATAATACCATTTACTTTACAGCGTTTAGAAATCGTGGAAACGTTACGAAATGATAGAGCTTTATTTTATTTTACTTATATTTACTTCTGAAAGAACGTGATATATTCGAAGTTTGTATGGTGTTACATTATTTGCTTTTTTACCTCTATAAATTTTGTGTATTGAAGATATATATTCCTAATACAATTAATTATATTATTAAATACTATTAAAAGGCTAATTTACCAATAAGTATTCGTATAATTTAGTATATAGACTTTCGTCATATATATCTAGAAAAAATCTTAAGAAACTCTCTTGAAATTATGGGAATTTAAAGAAATTGTTACACTTCATATATATCAGCAGCAGTTTTCTCCGGATAAGGAAAAAGAAACCGATAAAAAATTAAAAAAAAAATACAAATATTTTGGATCATCCTGTAAAAAAAGTAATGATTAAAATGGATTTTTTGCTGTAGTATGTGACTATGAGAATTCTTCTAAATACACTGCGCTGAAAAAATATATATATACATATATATATATATATATTCGAGTGCTGATACTATTTTTGTTGATTCTTAAGTAAAATGATCTCCTAAATCCGAATTTGACTCCCGTTTTGCCCAGTCGCCCACCGTCTACTCGGAACGCCGCCCCATCCCACAAATTTTATCACTTTTCGGTAATTTTATGGCCATGAATGCGATTTGGAGAATGGAAGAGAATTATTTAAACACAAAAACACAAAACAAAACAATATATATATATATATATATATATATATATATATATATATATATATATATATATAATGTATAATAAGTAATAATAATAATCAATTAATAAAATATAATAAATGTAATGTATAATTTCAGTGGGAAATCCCCCCCCCCTAAATTTTCCCCTTGTTGAAAACGTCTATGTTTTAGAATTTTACAACTCTGTAGCCCTTCAGAAGATATTTGACAGTTAAAATAATCCTTTACCCCTCTACAAATCACATTTTAGGTACTATCAGACGGAAGACGATATATTCTAATATATAAGCTATTGCCGCTCAAAAGCGACCAAACGACTTCAGTGGGGTTGTTTTTAAGCATAAACGGAAGAACGAAATCCAGAAATGTAAACAACGGACCCAACATTTGGCTATTATTCTCCTCCAAGGATGTTTAGAAGGGAAAAGAATAGAGGGTGTTCTGTAATCGCGATCCTCTGATTGGAGGATTTCGTTCTAAAGACTACTGTATGTGCTTTAAACAGTCGAAAATGCGTGATTGAAGAACATACGTTCGGCAACTTGTATCAAACGGCATATTTGGATCGTTACCCGCATGAAAAACCTGTTTATGAGGTATTTTGTGCTAAAGACTATCGTATGGTTCTTCGTCTGATAGCGGCTTTATAGTTATAAAATTACCGAGAAGTGATGCAAATAGGGAGACGTCTCTAAATAGAGGTGGGTGATAGGGAAAAACAGGTATCTTATTCAGATTCAGGAGGTCATTTTACATAAGAATTGGCAAAAATGGTGTTGGACAATTTTCAAGCAGAGCGGTGTTATCTGCATAAAGTTTTATGTGGTTACCACGCATATGCATCGAGGTATAAAGATTTATTTAAAAAATTGACACTTTTTTAATTATAACACGTAGGGTATTAGACTCAAAGTCCTTTTTAGGAAAACACTTAAATTCATCAGTGCAAAGTCATTTTTAGAGCGTATGGCACACTACAAACAAATATCATGTAAGAAAAAAAAAAGTTATGAGCTATATATCGAACAGAATTTCAGGTTCTCTCCATAAATATGGAAGATGAGTGAGGGGTTCTTAGTTAGTTATTAGTATGTTAGGGGTTCTTAGAGGGAGTTATTAGTATGTATTTATAACCAGCGTACACCGTATTATCCTTGGGCATAGATAAAAATGTGATTAAAACTCCTTATAGTTTTGCTTTAATTTTGAGAGGAACTGAAATTCTGTTCAATTCTATTTGTCATAACTATTCGAATTTACGCGATATCCATTTGAAGGCTATCATAAAAGTAGCTCAACAATTTTGGACATTGAATTATGCAAATGAAATTTTTTAAAAGCTTGCACATACATAGTTAAAAATTGTATAGTAAAAATGCTTATATTTCATAAGATGATTAAAAAAAATGGTATTTTCTCTCTCTCTCTCTCTCTCTCTCTCTCTCTCTCTCTCTCTCTCTCTCTCTCTCTCTCTCTCTCTCTCTCTCTTTTCTTTTTTTTTTTTTTTTAAGACCATTATATTTCAATGAGTATACGCGACAACCTCATCAAAAATTATACAGTTAACTAGAAGAATCCTCATTGTCGCATGCTACATCCAAAACGCATTTTAAGAACACTATGTACAGGATGATCCAAAAAGTTTTGATATTTTTTTTAATTTTTATTGGTACTTTCTTTCTTTTCACGACGAAGTTGCTGAAATATATGAGGTGTAAAATGCTCTTTATGCTCCCAAAGTTTCAGGATAATTTCTGCACAATTTTCTGCTATATATCTGCACACGTAATTTAGATTCATTAAAATCTTCTTATGAGTCGGTTAATAATACTTAATGAATGAGTATATTCATAAAAATAAAAGAAAGATCTTTGTTTTAATGATAAATATAAATAATTTTAACTATTTTATATGCTTGTAAATAATAGTAAATAAAGACTGGGATCATTTATTGCAAACAAAAGTTTAAATACATAAAAAAATATATAAGGTAATTCCGGGACAGATGCCCCATTTAAGGAAAGGGAGCTATAAAATAAATTGAGTATTAACAATAAGAACGAAAATTTGTGGGAAATACATAATATATATGGTTTATTAATACTATGTAGTTTTTTTGTATCGTATTGCAAATTTTCCAAAGAAAAAAGTGAAATTGCCGCACTTCTATATTTGACCATCTTTTCTGAAGTTGCGGGTGAGATGCCCCACTCAAGTGGGAGAGATGCCCTACCTGTAAAAAACATAATAAAAGGTTTTAACAATGGTCACTTGTTTATAACAATTTTGCAGTATTTTATAACGTATGAAACGTAAGCTATTAAAAAAAAAAAATACAAACTTAGCATTAATTTATAAAATATTAAAATATTTAGCTACCATAGACAAGATGTAAAAATTAGAATAAAACACATAAATTATTGAAAAATACTTCAAATATTTTTTTTTTCTTTAATATATGGGAAAATTGCCTATTTACAGCTTAGAAAGTATAATAAAAAATTACTACGAAATATGTCGAATTTATTCAGATAATATTTTTCTTTTTCTCTTCTCTAATTTTCGCTTTTCCACAAACATTGCACAGATCTCCGTACATTGTGCATGATTAATGCAATCATTTATGGCACTTTATGCAATTTATCCAATCTACTGTTTCTTTCGTAAAATAATAGTTCTCCTCACATTTGAGGCAATTGTTTGTAAGATCACTTTCTTCATTTTCAATAGGCATGTCCATCACCAGCTGTTTTGACGCTTTGCTAAATTTAACAGCGGATTATAGCTTTTTTTCTTGGATGTGCTCTTGGGATGTAATGACCTTAGCCGACTGTATCTTTCTTTTTCGGCATCGTTCCTTTAAGCTAGGTACAGGGGGAATCTGTTGCAATATTTTTGTCGGGAAGGATGTTTGTTTAGTCGATTCAGAAATTTGGGACTGTTCGCAAGTCTGTTTCAATTCTTCCCTTGAGGAAAAGAAGTGGTTTGGAATCGCGGCTTGGTTTAGAGGAAAAATTCCCGTCTCCCGCCATTAATAGCAGTGTCAACTGAAGCTGCTCTTTTCCAGGCTATACCAATCATTTCTGCAGCTTGTATTCTCCCAATGGTCCTTCCTGGATGATTAAGAATCCATTTCCTTGCTTCCTCTTTAAAGTAGTGTTTTAGTGGCTTAAAAAAAGACCGGTCAAGACGCTGAAGAGCGTGTGTCGTATGGCTGGGCAGGCAAACAATCATAATGTCATTCTTTTCCAGAAATTCCAGCGAAATTCCAGTGAAATGTTGTCCTTCTGCATTGCAACAGGCAATAACTGTAACATTTTCTCCTCTCTCTGTAGGCGTCAAAACATGAACAACATTTGCCCCTTTGGTGGCCACGATCTTTCCTGGAACTTTATTTAACTGACAGCGGTTTCGTCCATATTATAAATACTTCCCTGTCTGGTACAGAATTGATTTTCTTCAAACATTCTTGAAAGAATTTTTAAAAAATGGTCAACACTTTCTCTGTTCATGCCTTCCCCCCTTTCTAAAGAGAGCCCCTGGGCTTGTCTAATACTTAGTTCTGGGTTTTTCTTAAAAAATGATGACAGCCAGGCGTGCCCAGACATTCTTGCTTCTAAATTAAATCGATTCTTGAGATCTAGTTTTTCAGCAAACTGAAATGCAACTGTCCTAATTGTCTCTCTGCCAGGTGCAAATCTACATTTTTCTAAACATTGGATGAGTTTGACGAGACGTTTTTCGTTTTCAACTCCAAACACTCCTTGGGGCCCCAAAGAACTTGTTTTGGTATTATTACCCGTTTTTCTTCGACGACGACGAAGTGTCCGAGAAGGAATTCCATTGTACCTAGCATCTTCCTTGACACCAATTTCCCCTTCTTCTAGTCTCCTGAGAGCTTTTTTTAAAATCGTCTTCTGTACAGGTCTCACGAGCTGCTCCAGTATTTTTTCTTTTGTACACTGTATGCATCTTTCCTGAAACAAACAAGAAGCACTGAACAAATACAATAATATACACTCACTGGCACAATTAACCGCCCACCTACACTGTCGTTAGCGCCCAAGTTTTATTTATGTTATATTTTAAATGTCAATATTCTGTTTAAATGTCAAAGGTCAATCCGACATACCTGCGCGTTTTCTGCTTTCTTATCTGGGTTTAATCTGTATTTTTGTGATTCCGTTTTGTGATTCCGTTGCCACTTCACGAGAATCACGCGAATTTGAATTTTATTTGAAGCATTTTAATCTAAATTTATAGTTGAAAAAAATATTTTTAAGTTGAAAAAATTTCCATTTACAAATATTAAGCATTTTGTAAAAACAATATGATTTAAAAAATATTAGTTTAAAATTTAAACAATTAAAAGACTTTTTCCCTGAAAATGTATGTGGGGCATCTAACCCGAATATTATCATGGGCGTCTATCCTTTTGGTATGGGAGAGATGCCCCGGAAACTGTCCAAAGTACAAGACAGCAAAAATGGCCGCACAATGCCCGAAGTCGACTGATCAACTTCTTACTACAGGTTTTTAAACTTATATAAAAGAAATCCCTACTTATTAGGTAGTGCCTGCCTTACAATGCAACATCACTCTTATAACAGAGTAGAAAAAACATGGTACTTACTTGAAATATTGTTGTGGTAGCAGAAAACAAAGAAATGACTTCACGTAATTTCCACAGCACACTATTCAACATTTATCTAAAATAATAATCGGACTCGCAGAGCCATCTAGCGTTACGTCTCGAAATTACATAAAGTGGGGCATCTCTACCGGTGGGGTAACTCACCCGGAATTACCTTATATATATATATGCAGGGCGCGAAGTTTCCACTCGCCAGCTCGCCATTGGCGAGTGGAATTTTTACTGTGGCTAGTAAAAATTTGGTCTAGTTACAGATAGAATTCTTATGCGATACGATGACAGAAAACATTCTTTTTATAGATTTGAATATGGCAAAACCTTGTCATCTTATAACCTCATATTTAATTCCAGCATGAGAAAGGAAAAATGCTTAGTGCACGCATAAAACTTTTAATCTCTTCGGCAGTTTCGTTTCACCCACAGTGATTTCTCCAAGCAGAGTGAGAATAGACGAACAGAGAACCTCTCTACCCGTCGCCCACTATACGAGAAAAGAGAAATGTGAAAGTTTGCCTATGCGATAATGGCGCATGAAAATGAACCAGAGCCCTTTTAAATATACTGCCTACGTTTATTTTGTTGAAAAATGATCAAAACACAGTTCACATTTTCCAACTTTTTACTGAAACTCCAAGGATTTGCGCTTGTAATGATTTATAGGCATGTAAGCAACGATTTTATCGAAAAAGTTATTCCGAAATGGCTATTTCAAATGACAATAATGAACAAGTTATACACATCGACATTCCGTCTGATTAAAAAAATAAAATGGACGAAAAAGACATTTCCGACTAAAAAGTTAAATAAATAGGTAAATAAGCAAGCTTAATCTTTCATAATAAAAAAATTTTCACATGATATTGTTTAACAAAGAGCTTTTTTTCTTCTTCTTCTTCTTTTTTTCTTTAATGACTCTTTACATTTATGTTATTAGACATTTTAATCTTTTTCAAATCTCAAATACAATACATTATAATGATTTTTAATTATAGATGATTATGAGACATGATGATAAACGACACACTTTCAATATATATAATATTAAGCACTTTGTAAAAACATTTCAAACTGTTAGGGGGAAAAAAATGCGAAAAAAAAAAAAAAAAAAAAATGACAACTCCATTTTGTGGCGAGTAGAAAATTTTTTCGGCGAGTGTAACCTGAGTCGAAATTTCGAGCCCTGATGTATAAACAGATGTATATCCAAAAAAAATTATATTGTGTTAAATAAAATTTTTATAATGCAAAATATAGCATGCAAAAATGCGTTAAATAAAAGTTTTGTTTTATTAGGACTCAGGACTATTAGTCTCAATCTGCAGATTTTTACGATACCAGTTTTACGATAGTTAGACATCTATCGAAATCTAAAATTTATCGAAAATTTAATTGAATAATTTGAAAGCAGTGTTATAAATTGACAAAAAAAAAAAAAAAGAACTAATAGTTCTCCGTCCTAAACTAAATTCTGCTTTTGCCAGAATTTCATCATTTTTTTTTTTTTTTTTGAAATAAAAAGAAAAGAAAAGAAAAGAAAATTAACAATAATCAGTATCGAAACAATCACGATCAAAAAAGTTTTTTTTTTTTTTTTTTTTAAATAATTTTGGATTGGGATGTATTTTCCGTCCTTTTAAAGTTTTCTGCTATTTTTTTCCTCAGAGGAAAAAAAAACTATAGCTTACGAGTGTTAAATACATTTATTAATATCACACAATCAACAGATTGGGAAGAAAATCATATTTATTGAAAATTTATTTTTCCAACTGAGTGAAAATAATGCCTGGAGTGGGAGTCGAAACTCGGATCTTTGACTTACAAGGTCAAGGCTCTGAGTGAGTAATGTCCACCGGGTGCCGGCCTGGATAGCTCAATTGGTACAGCCTTGACGTTGTAAGTCAAAAATGGGTTCGACTCCCGGTCCAGGCATTATTTCCACTCAGTAGGAAAAATAAATTCTCAATAAATATGAGCGTTAAGTTATCATTTTAAATAATTTGATCACTAGCAATCTGTTGAGATTGTTAATACTGTAGATGTCGCATTGATATTGAAATGTGTACAAGACAGTTTCGTACGAGAGTTAAAATAAACAGTCATCAATCGCTCATAAATAAAGAAACACATTACGAGATATAATTTGAGTTGTGAGTTAATGCTAATTTTCTGTACTGGAGACCCAGGCTTGGATATCCTGTATGGGACCTTTCTTAAGGATCCCAGACCATATTTACATTAATTTCTGTTCTGTAGAAACCACAGCTAGACAAACGACGCGTCCCGGCACGCATATTTAGGAACACTCAACAGCTCATATCATTGGCGAAAACCTACGTAGCCAAACGCGCTTTCCAAAGATATGTCGTCCTTAAACATGAATGTGGGAATGCGTTAAAAGAAAGGCAAGATAATGCTTTTTACAATGAGTTTTTTAAAAAATATTGTGGTTACTTCATTTTCATTTGCTGTGATATTTAGACACACAGAAGGCTTTTTATTTATTTATTTATTTATTACATTTTATAAATTATAAAACAATATTAAAAACAATAAAAGTAAATATTAATGATAAAAATTTAATGTTATTAAAAAAGAAATTAATATATTTTTTATCAATGCATATTTTTATTTTATTTTATTTATTTATTTTTAGTAAAAAAGTTTTGTTACTATGTTTATCATTATGAGTGATAAAAATATATATATATAGTGATTTCTTGGAACGTGTTTAAAAACATCGATCCAATTATAGATATATATTTGTGTAAATTTGTTTATTTTCGTTATTCTATATTTGAAAATTTATTCAATACTAGCTAACTTTTTTTTTTCAATATATATATATATATAGACAGTACAGTAACATATTTTCAGAAAAAATATCACAGGGTAAAAAAGATGGTTTAAAAGTTTTTATTTTTAAGTTCAAAAGAAGCTATTCAAAATATATATATATACTAGCTGACCCGACAAACGTTGTTTTGTCATATAAATTATTTCTAGAGAATATTTTGCTAGAAAAAAATAACTAACTTATTGTAAGTGTGTTAGGATGTGGTATATAAGTGGAAGATGTATGGAGCGCTGTGAACGGTGAAAGAATATAAAAATAACAAAACACCAATCATTTATTTTTTTAATTTATTAAAATTGATTCTTTAAAATTATATACATATCGCTATAACAATATTACTAAAAAACAATATCATTCCCTTAATGCAACAGAGTGTACAATATTTTTTGTTATCCCATATTTCACCAATACAAACAAACTGGATGGCTTGCCCACTCGAGAGCCACGTATAATTGTCCGTGTGAAAAACATGATGTGCTCAAATCTAAGCCACAGACAGACATCGTTTGGCCCTGAGACTTATTGATAGTCATTGCAAATGCCAATCTAATTGGAAATTGAGGGCGTTTAAATTGAATTGGCACATCTGTGGGTATAATAGGAATTCGCAGTAGTAATATATTTTCACCTCGGAATTTGTCATTTAAAATGATGGCTTCCATAACATTTTTCATTAATTTTTTTATGACTAATCGCGTGCCGTTGCACAACCGTGGTGGGTTCAAATTACGAAGCAAAATAACCGGAGATCCAACCTTCAGTTGTAAAATATGTGGTGGCATGCCTGGTAAATCCAATGAGTTTAAAAACTTTGTTGGATAATTTACAGCTTCGGTGGCATCGCAAACTGTATCATTAGATTTGTATGACACCAAGTCTCCTGGTAACAAATCTTGTATCTTGAGATTCAATTCGTTGACGTCTACATTTTTTGCTGCTAAAATTGCTCTTTCTGCCAGCCACTCATGATTTGTGTATCGTCTGTGTACATCGGAAAATATCTGGTCAATAAGAGCATCTTGAGAATCAATGATTGTGCAGGAATCGGTCGGTAATTTTATGCATCCAGTTTCATCTGTAGTAAATTTTCCATCGCCGATATCTAACAATTGTTTTGAGAATGTTTCAGCGGATGGATCTTGAAGCTTTTGAACGCACAAATTTACTTTCAGTTGTACTTTTTCAACATTAAGCCACAATGACGATGATTTTAAGCACGCGTTGATCTCATCAGCGTATGTTGAACACGGAATAACGGGAAATGCTTGTCTGAAATCACCTGAAAAGAGTAACAGAGTGCCGCCAAATAGTTTGTCGTTGTTTTTTATATCTTTCAATGTCCTGTTCGACGCCTCAATCGAATGTTTGTGTTCCATAGTGCATTCATCCCAGATAAGAATTTTACACTATTTCAGCACTGTGGCCATGCACGATTGTTTTTTTATGTTGCACACTGCGTCAGGGTTATTTTGAATATTTAGTGGCAGTTTAAATAATGAATGAGCTGTTCTGCATCCATCCAATAAAGCTGCCGCAATGCCAGATGATGCAACAGCCAATGCGATGCTATTTTTTGATCGTATTTCGGTGCGAATTAGCGAAATAAGGAATGTTTTGCCAGTTCCACCTGGTGCACCCCCAAAAAAAAAAGAATCCACCTTGTCCTGCCAAAACTGCGAGCATAATGCGGTCGTAAATGGTTCTTTGTTCTTCATTCATTAGTGGGACATTGCGAGCAACAATCGCTGCCATTTCTACAGTATTGTATTGTAGTTCACGATTCAATTCAGTGCTTATTAAATCAGATGCATTTCGATTTGTTGAATGCATACCGAAATGACTGAGTGGTAAGTTGGCAATGATAATGCAAAGATCTTCAATAGCAATCAAAGCTTCATTGTACATAGCGTCACTGAATACTATCGTTAGATCGTTGCACCGTGAACGATGTTGATGCAATCTATCATTAGTCATTGAATCTTTGTGATTATCCCATAATGTCTCTGCTTTGGCCGAGAAACATGTAGTCAACACTATAGCGAATAGTAGACGAATTTGTTTTGCTGTACAGTTCAGTCCTACTTCAGCAAGCATACACTCCCACTGGTTGTCGTCTTCCAGCAAGCCGAGTGCAAGGCATGCATCTTTATACGTTGGATACTGTTGTCCATTCACTTTACGTAAATCTTGAAATGACAAAGAGCCGATGACATTAACCAATAACAGTCGAAGATAAAAGCACTCAGTCTGCCTTGGATTGACCGTAAATACTCGTTCCAAGGTGTTTGATTTGAATAAACCGGGACATGCAACAATCGGCGTGCCTTGCTTGCGGGGCATCCATTTTTTTTGTTGGAGCCCATGTGAAATAGCGTGGTACTTCTGAATAGAGTAATGTCCGTGCAAAAGCACCAAAAGCATCCGCACGATTACACAATTCAAAAAATTCGGTGAGAGTAGTTTTTGGTGGATTTATAGCACGATCATTCGCTGTCTCGCTCGTGAAATATACGCGCTGGCCATTTTCAAGATGGACGGCTAAATGAAGAACTGCTGGATCCCGTTCATGAACTGGGAAACCAAAGATACGCCAAACAGCTTCATTGGAGCTCACGTACCGGCCAGTTTGGTAAAGTGTTATTTCATCGTTGTTATTCAGCAGAGGAGCATTCACATTGGTATTTTCAACTCGAAATACAGCCATATCACTGCCTTTATTCACATACTTGCAAATGTATTTGATGCTCTTCACTGAACTGCAGAACTGAACATTAATATGAGCATTGAACGTTTTGCTCAGCAGAGGCGAATATGGGACCACCCATCGGTTATCAATGTCAATATCTATGTTGTTGACATAGATGACCGCCATAGATGATAAGATTGTCCGCCATTATCGGTAATTCTTCGACGATATATTGGATATCCGTCAACATTTGTGATCGTGAAATTTTTCGGAAAACTTTTAGTACATTTTCCATCTGCACAAATAATAATGGCCTAAAAATTCATTTTTCATTTTAACATAAAATAACTCCGTCGGATATTGACGAATATTTTAAAAGAATATACCATTTTAACTAATTTTAACATTTTAACAATATTAACGTTGAAAAATATTTTAAACACTTACGGTTAAAAATTCATTTTTCATTTCAACATTAAATAAATTCTGACATCGTGTTTACGATTCTAAAATATTAACTTTGAAAAAAATATTTTAAACACTTCGTAAGATACGGCTACGATTCTAAAAATATTAATTTTGAAAAAATATTTTAAACACTTCGTAAGATACGGTTAAAAATTCATTTTTAACACGCTTTTATTATATTAGCTTCACCTGTATATATGTATGTATGTATGTTTGTTTGTAACTTCTCTGGGAGAAAACAAAAAATTTATATTTAAAAAAAAAAAAATACTTTCCTTACGTGAACGATGCGGCGTCGAGGTAAGGCGCTGCGGTACGAATCTAAAGGTCCAGCGTTCGATCCCCGTTAGGGGAGATTTTTTAAAAATGGTTTTTGTTAATTCTAAGTTATTTTAATTAAAGATTTAAATGTATGTAAATATTACGGTGTGTCACTCACACGATTTTCTCTTACCCTGAATTTTAATACTAAGATAGATATTTCGTGCTTTTTAGTTCACATTTCTATAAAAGCGTGTTCTTTAATTTTTTAAAACTATAATATTATTCATTTCAACATTAAATAAATTCTGACATCGTGTTTACGACAACTCACGCCATCAAGGTCGAAAAGTTGTTGAAAGAGTTGGTTAAAAATTAATTAAGAAAGAACTAATTAAGTTACAACTTTCATTTGTAAATCTAAACCATTCTCAAATCCACCTGAAGACACACAAAAAATTTCATTAAACTCAGTCCAGCCGTTTAGGAGGAGTTCAGTGACATACACACGCACAAAAGAAATATATATATAAAGATATATATATATATATATATATATATATATATTTTTTTTTTTTTTTTTTTTTTTTTTTCATGGGATATTAAAGCAAACCTTACATTTGTTTTTCAAGCACTGTGATTATTTTATTTTTGCAATATTCTTTTAATTTTACTCGTTCAAATTATTTAAAAATAATCTAAATACTGTTCTATTCAAAATAAAATCCCTTCAACATATTGATACAGAGAGATGTAGTAGAATATTAAGAAATATACAGCAAGAGAAAAAAATATATATGCAAGTGCTTAGTTTCTTTTAACTGTTAGAAATAGTATTTAAAATTAATAATAATATATGACTATAAAAATGTAACAACTGATTTATTTCTTTTCGGATTTTTTAAAACTTTTTTTTTTTTTTCATAATTCTTTTCGGAAAAGTCATTAATCATATTAATGGAACAAAAAATGAGCGATTTTAGGAGATCGAATGAACAGTATATTATAAACAGGGAAAGTAAAATGCGCTAGTCTGCCGAACTTATAAGAAGTAATATTTATGATAAATTATTTATATATATATATATATATATATATATACATTTTACTTTATTTCCAATTGTTTTAATTTATATCAGTAATGTTTATATTTCCAAGATATACCCACTTCAAGTGATATATTTTTTAAATATATTTTTACCTAACTTTTATTTTATCTGTCTTAACTAATTTATTTATTTCTTTAATCTTAGAAAAATTATTATTTACTGATATAGGAGTACTTAAAATGTTTTCAAAAATCATATAAATAAAAGCAGAAGTATAAATTTAATATTAAATCCCGTTTAAAAACTTTGCTTAAATGGTTTATTATTAAAAATAAATAAATAAATAAAAACATCAAAATTAAAGAAAACTAGTTGGCATAGGTGGATTCTGCTCAGTTCCCCATCATATGTATGTTCTCATAAATTTCTTGTACAGGACTTATTATTTTCATGTTAAGAGAAATGAATTTGACCTAACGCTTGAGACAGTGACAGAACGAAATCCTCGCCTAATAGGTTACCCACCATTCAGTTCGATATCTTATTCTAATCTATTAATTTATTTTATTGGGATCAATTTCGTAGTTTATTTTCATGCTACTATTTCCAATGCAACTTTCCTAAAAATGCGTACTTTTATGAAATATCTCCCCATTTTCCTATGTTGATAAAATCTTAAATTTCGAATAACTTACGAAATTTTCCTATTAAAATATTTGTAGTCAATCATGTTCATACAAGTATCATAAATGCTATTTTGAAATTGTCTGATATATTTATGATCCTTAAAATGGACGTTTATGCTCGATTTTGCCTTATTCTGCCATTTTAAGTAAATCGTAAATTCCAAATAACTAACGAATTTTTTTAATTGGAAAAATCATACTCTATGGTATTCATGCCAGTATCCTAAATAATATTTCGAAAGTGGTTTGACATCTTTACGAGGAAAATATCCCTCACGATTTATGTTTATGTGAAATTTTGCTTTATTCTGCCATGTTAAGAAATTCGTAAATTTCCAATAACTTACGAAATTTTTATATTGGAAAATTCGTAGTCATTAATACTCATGCCAGTGTCCTAAATTATATTTCAAAAGTAGTTTGACATCTTTACGATGAAAATATCTCTCAAAATTGACGTTTATGTGAAATTTTGCCCTATACTGCTATTAAGTAGATATCCTGAGATTCTACTGTCGAAAGTTCAATTTATTATCCAGGTCCTTATAGCTGAAAAAGAAGGCCGTTGAAACAAAAAGAACTAATAGTTCGCAGTAAAACATATTCATTTTATTTTATAGAGGATTCATAAGAAAATCAACAGTACATTAATAGTGGAATTTCAGCATGACCATAAGTTACGAGAATGCAAAAGATAGGGGTGAGAGAGAGAGCTACGGGGTCACATGTTATACTGTCAACAGTTGTAGAGCGAATCTCGAAGTTGACTCTATTGCAATTAAGATCAGACTGTTGAATTACGCCAAGAATTTTGAAAAAGTGCCAAATTTTATAGCCAAAGATATATATTTATATTAACTAGATATCCTGAAATTCTACTGTCAAAAGTTCAATTTATTATCCAGGTCCTTATAGCTGAAAAAGAAGGCCGTTGAAACAAAAAGAACTAATAGTTCGCAGTAAAACATATTCATTTTATTTTATAGAGGATTCATAAGAAAATCAACAGTACATTAATAGTGGAATTTCAGCATGACCATAAGTTACGAGAATGCAAAAGATAGGGGTGAGAGAGAGAGCTACGGGGTCACATGTTATACTGTCAACAGTTACAGAGCGAATCTCGAAGTTGACACTATTGCAATTAAGATCAGACTGTTGAATTACGCCAAGAATTTTGAAAAAGTGCCACATTTTATAGCCAAAGATATTCCTTTGTTTGTAGAATAATTTAATATAAATATTTTGAATTTAGCAAGTTCGTTGAAAAGAAATAACGCCAATCCTCTATGCCAAGTTTTATCGCCAGACAGCCATTAAAAAAGCGAGACCAAAAGTCTGCAAATGATTGCACATCCTGTGATAAAAAAATCTAAATTACCCTTTAATGACTTTCGAACATAAACACATTGCCTAATTTATTTATAACAAAGTGGACTCGCGCAATTTAAAAGAAATAAAAAGTAATTATGTATCAAACGGTTTATAAACAAAATAATATATTTTTTTTTATATTTTATTTATTAAATGATTTAGAAAAGCTTATAATTTTGAGAGATGTCATTTAAAAGGAATATGTTTTTGTTCTCAGACGATTTATTAATAGCATAAGGGATAAAGTATTATTAGAATTAAGATATTTATTATAGACAAAAGCGAATAAATAAAAGTAATTTAAAATTTCGTTATATATTTTTATTAGCCATTTAATTTATTGAAAATATAATAATTACTTATTGCCTTTATTTAAAGTTATAATTAAAACTCATATATGTAAAGGAACGACTTCACAACTGCCATGTTAAGAAATTCGTAAATATTCAATAACTTGCGAAATTTTCAAAGTAGCATGTTTATAATTACTTATGTTCATTCCGGCATCAAAACTGATATTTTAAAACTGGTTTGACATTTTTACAGTAAAAAGTTTCCATTTAATGCACGTTTAAATGAATTTTTCTCCTATTCTCCCATGTGAAGAAAATCGTAAATTCCGAATAACTGCTGAAGTTTTTAAAATCGAATGTTGCAAATGAATAAGGTTCTTGCCAGTGTCGAAAGTAATATTTTAAAACTGATCTGACCTCTCTACGACAATTTGTTCTTGAGATATCGTGTACACAGACTAACAAACTAACGGTCTAACAGACCAACAGACTAACAGACATCCTACAGACAGACACCATAAAAATTTTGTCATTTTCGGATTCCTCACACCTGAACACGTGTAAAAAAGTCAAAAAACCGAGGTCGAAAATTTTCACGATTACCTAAGTTCCCCATACCTATAGTATGATGGGGAACTAATACTAATTAATTTAATCCATGCATGATTTTGGACTGGTAAATATAATTGTGAATAACATGAAGTGACAACAATTGTTGATTCAATACAATGTAATAATTTTTACACACATAAAGTAAAACATAATTTTCATTGAATTAACTTATTTTCTGCACTTCAGATTATGTTAAGGTTTGAAATTTTTTTGTGTCTTAAATAAATATATATATATATATATATATATATATATATTAAATGCATTAATTTAATACAAACTAAAAGTTTTTGATACGTTTATAAAATATTTCGTTAAAAATGAATGTTTTATGTAACTAGTTAAAAATGTATGTGCTTTAACATATATTATTATATATTTAAATATTTTATAAAGTTTTTACAAATATGAATGAGTTTGGATAGTTTTATATTTAGTTAATTGACTCTATTCATAAACACAATTATAAATATTTTATCGAAATTGCTATGAAAGAAATTATTCGATTTTATTTTTTATTAATCTCAAGTATAGTTCTTTTTTTATACATATTGCAGAATGGGAATAAATAACTGTTTGTTTATTTAGGAAATAGTTAAAATATTATTGAAAAATGAGAGAGAGTGAAAAATGTTTTTTACAGCGAATCTTCAGAGAAATATAAAATATTCTTTAAATTATACTTCTTGCAATATCTTATTATTATTATTTTTAAGTACACTTTTTTCCCAAATAACCAGTATAAAATATGTTAAACATAAAAGCTATTATTTTTACAATCATTTTATATTTTTAGAAAGAATTAATGTCATAATAAAAAAAATGCTAAACTTTCAAGCATATTACCAGAATATAGTTTAAAAAGTCTCAAAAGGCGGTTACGTGCACAAGTCAACGCAAAAAAATTAACACATTTCATTTGAATCCTTCATAAAAGTAAAATATGTTCCACATGACCACTGACACAGCTGATAACACATTGCAGGTAGGTCACATTTTCAAAAACTGCAGACTACACCTGGTTCGGACGTATATGTATGTATATATATATGCGTGTGTGTGTGTGTGTGTGTGTGTGGAATTTTCAGCAGATCACGTCCTTTAATTCCGACAGATTGTATGGACTCAATAAGAGGGATTTTCAAATATCATGCACAAGGTGAAAAAAAAACATTTATTATTAACACATAAATTAGTAAATAATTCACCACAGAATTTACATTGTATTCCAAAATACATGATAAACTTATAGGAAAAATTTGACATGCCCAATGAAGCTTAGTTACCAATAATTCACTTAAAAAAAGACTATAATTAAATCGATGTCATTTGAAGCTCTAAGGGTCGTATGTCACCTTAATAGTTTATCAGTATCAAATGTGGATACTGGTGAGACCATAAAAATCTGAATGCCTGCAAAATGTTTTTATCTTACTCGAATATCTGTATCAGCAAAGGCATGATAAAAGTTGCAGTGTGTCAAGTATGACAGGGTTTATTGTAAGGGTTCCGAAATCGAAGTAGTACATTGACGTAGTACAGCAAATTCGGAGATTAAAATTCAACTTTGAAAAGAATGACATAACTTTGAGAAAACTTGTTTTATTTTAAGAAACATAACATGATCATATAATACTATTTCTATTAAGCAAACAGTATGTAAAAGTCGTTCTTAAAATATAGAGCTGCACATTACAAATACATGAAGAGCTGAGGTAGAGGGCTTGCGATAAATTTGGTCGCTACTTTACTCAAAATAATTGTCACTGATTCTTTTTGCACGAAAGACAGCTTCAACGACAAAACTTTATCGAACTTTTCGAACACAGCATTTTTGTTCACAGCTACATCTAAGAACGGCAAAGTGATCAGAGACTGATTAGGTACAGTTCTTATCACCACCTCATTAAAAAATCGCTATTATTGGCACTTCACTACTAATAACACACCACATAACAACGCCCTCTACCGGCTGACTTTTTCAGTTAAATTTTTTCTTGCCTTAAAAATTTTCCTTTGATATAGTATTACTAATTCTGTATTATTATTATTTTTTTTTATTTTTTTTCTGTGAATTTTAAAGTTTATACAAACTTTTTGGACACTCAATATTTTTAAACGCCCTTACAAATAATAAAAATATACATCCACAACATTTACATTTATACGGCCAGAGTAAGGGCCGGCGCACATTGAAACGCAGCCGTCACGCGCGGAGATATTTTCATGTTCCTCGATTTTGTGAAGCATTGAAAAGACAGCAACAGTGCAAATTGGTCCACGCGCAGGTTTTTCTGACATTGGTCCGAGCGTCACTTGTGATCGAAACGCAGTTTCGAGCGTCACACGGCTTCTTGCAAATCAAATTAGTATGGAAGTTTTTCTTTATCTTTCATGTAATGGCTTTTTCTGAACATTTTTTCTTTTCGATCCACGATAAGATAATAAGTACATATCTACTTCTATATCAGGATCTGATTCAAAACTTTAATCCATATTAGCAGCAATGACAAAATGAGAAAGTACGTTACACGAAACGTTTTTTCGGAATTTCAACAAACATGAAACGTGATGAAATACTGCGCGGCAATATGCGAGCACCCTTCTTCACACAGTTTTTTTTTTTTTTTTTTTTTTTTCCGGAGCAACGTCGCCTGACCTGCGCGGCACGCCTGCGTCTCAATGTGTGCTTTGGCTAATAGTGGAAATTTCATGAAGAGCAAGATTACGAAAATAACGTAATATGCTATTTATAACCTAATGAAACAAAATTATGCCGCCGTAGCTTCATTTTAAAGAGAAAATTTTGACAAAATAAAAATATATGAAATACTCTATGTTTAATTATGTGGATGCATACTTTCTTTCTTTTTTTTTTTTTTTTTTTTCAAAAGTTTAAACTTTTTATATTAAAAACATTATATATTTTCAGAATACGGACAATGCGCACTTTTCACAGTTGAAACCATTGATTACATATTAGAACAGACCTCAGGTTAGTCATCTATTTTCCCGAACATCACATCCCCACCAATCCACCCGATTCATTCGCCAAACCAGCTTTTCTACCACCAAATCGACATTCCAATTCCACCAAAGCAGGTATAAGGAAAGGGCACGTGATGTCACTCGCAGTCAAATTATGGGTAAAGTGGCAAAACACTGGTATTTCCACCAATCCTCGTCGATCTTTTGACACTCGAGAGTGGCAAAGATTGATTGACGGAGCGTTTGTTTGTAAACATGCCCTTTCATTATACTCCACCTTCCCCTATTACAGAACTTCTATGCTGTGTGCTCGTCAGTTTGACAGTGCCACTTTTAAATATTTTTTTTTTTTTTCAGCACTTTATATTATATTCTTATTGTAATTTCATAATATGAAATTTTTCTTAAGAGTTTTTGTAGCATAAGGAACAAACCTTTGAAAACATGCAAAAGCTCAAGGACCAGTTGCCAATAAAGAGATTATCGCCAAAAGAAGGCAGCCATTCGTAGTGTTGTACACGGAATTCATCTCTTTAGCCAGTATAGGGAAACCAACCTCTACCTCCATCTCTACTCAATGGTTGCAACGAACATTTGCTACGAAAAATGTTCGTTTTGATAAGCATTTTTTTTTTTTTTTTTTTTCAAAATCAAATCTAAAATTAATGGAATAGGAAGTTATTGAGATAGAACGTAGTATTTCAATTTTAGTTTTTAAGTAACATTCTGTTCTACGTAGAAAAGAATAAAAGCTATGTAAATTACGGTAAATCTTCATAAATCTAGTGTAATTACCAAAACATCAGTAGATAAATGCTTTCAAACAAAAAATGAAAAGTAAATAAAAGTAAAATTCAGCAAAATAAACGCATGGAATTTTCAGAATATGTTACATATTTTAAATTTACATTAGTATTTTACAATTTTAACTAAATATACAGATAATAAAATTCTAAATAAATAAAAATAATATTGATATGTATGTCCTTTCGTTATTTATAAGGAAAGGGCATGTTTACAAACAAACGCTCTTTTAATCAATCTTTTCCACTCACGAGTGGCAAAAGGACAATCTCTATTGGTAGAAATACCAATGTTTTGCCCTGAGTAGAGTGTTTTGCTCTGAGCGTGACGTCAGCTGCGCTTTCCTTATATGAATTTTGGAAAAATTTATTGTAGTGAAAGTTTTCCAGAAACTATCATAAATTTTTGAAATCGAAAAACTACTTATAAACATTTAAAAAACTATTATTCTAAAATAAGTATTAGGACCTTTTATCACTTATAGTAAAAGTTAAATCCTGCAAAATTATTGAATTCATATATTAAACATTAAGCATACGGTACAAAAGTATAATAACAATATAAATAAAAAATACTTTTAAGAGCAATTGTTGATACAAAGTATACTTTCAGATCTTAAATCCATTTTCCAAAAAAATTTTGACAAGTTCTTTTATAATAAAAAAGACTTATTTTTCCATTATTATTTTCTATTTTCTTTGACACAAAACATAGACTTATTTCTTTCCCTTTATAAATGACATTAACAGAAGGAAATGAAAATCTTTTATAGATACTGCATTGGCATCATCCTCTTCCTGTGATAAAAATGTATTTTCCGGTATTTTATCGTCACCTGACATTAATTAAGTTCTTTTAACGACATATATTGCTCTAAACGTATAGAAATTTATCTCACTTGATAACTATTGAATTTCGATTCTAATTTTAAAGATATCGTTTTCCAAAATATTTTAATATAATGCTTCTACTTGATTTCATTAAATTTGTATTGGAGTAAAAGTTATTAATAAAATTTTTGATATGATAAAAAATAGAATTAGTTACAAAATGAATTAATGCATTAGTTATACAAATGTGTTTGAGAGTGATATGCATTTTTTATTATATTCGTTTAAAATTGCATTAATGTATTTATTTTTTTCAACTGAATATAAGTGTGTAATACATTTTTAAAAAATACATAAAAAACTATAAAATTTAGAAGCTTTTTATTATAAAATAAACATTGTCTTCAGTAAAGTGGTTCAATAGGATATTAACTATGTATCTCAATTCAATGTTTTAATAGCAAAAAATAATTCCTGATTGTTATGTTGATATATATTAAATATACATGTAATGTATTTTGTAAAACGGTTAGTGAATATTTTAATTGTGTAAATATACAAATACTTTTCATATCTAAAGTTTAAAGCACTCGAAATATTTTATAATGCACCTGTTTTATTATTTGGTTTTTAAATATTCACGAATCATATATAAGGTATGGTATTAAAAAATTGCAGTATAAAAGAACACTGGTTTCTAAAATCAAATTATCAGACTATCGCCAGTTGCCCATAGCGCAGTGCTAGAGTGACGTAAAATCCAACTAACCAACCAAACCAAACTAATACCCATTTCACACGTTTACTTCTTGTGGAGAATTTTTTTTTTTTAATAAATGAAGAAAAGGGTAAAAAACATGTTCTTTATAAAATCATTAATCGAATTTCCTGTAAATCTGTCATTGGGATATAATTTGTAAAATGATATTTAAAGCTTCCTTTTTGATATATTTAAGAAGTCGCGTTCAATAAAGTGACAAAAATAATGTTTTTTTTTTTTTTTTTTTTTTTTTACTTACTTACTTTCTTCTTCTTTTTTTTATAATGATTATTTTTGAATGACATGCAAAATGTCATTGAGAATGCATTAGAGTTTAGTTAGGGTACGTATGCATTTAAGTGTTAAACTGGGTTTGTTAAAGTTATTTCTTTTGGATGAGCCATTTTGTTGAATTTTTATAGGATATTTATAACAATGTGTTACACTGCTATAATTTTATTTAACTATGATAGTTTTTCGATTTAAAAATTAAATGATAATATTTTAATAATTTAATCTGCTTTATCTTTATATTCATTATGACCAATAATCTTACATAGATTTGAAATGTACTTTTTTTTTTTTTTTTTTTTTTTTTTTTAATCGTTATTATTATTATTATTTTGTTTTTTTTGAAAGGAAGAATTTAAAGATTTAAAATATCATAAAAAAAATGTTTATACAAAAACTTTTAATACAATACTTTGAAATATTAAAACGATCGATATATATATATATATATTAACGTCCTATTGAAAAATATCGTCTAACGTATTATAAATAATATGAATATTCCCAGCATGCAAAAAAGTCGATTATAATAATAAACGAAATTCTTAAAGAAAAAATAATTTCTCATAGGCATTTCCATCTCGAGCCTTTTAAAGAAAATCCCTTTTCATCACTGCACTTCATCACATGTTCCTCACATTAAAAACTTCTACAGTCCAAAGAAATGCACACTATGTGCTGCAGTTTCAAACCATAAACTGGCAAATGGAAATTTAAGATAATGTATTTTCTAGATTTCGTCAATGTTTACTCCGTTTTTCAAAGACTGATAGAATAGAAATTCCATTACTATATGATTAAATTTAATAATGAAATTTAACGAATGCTTAAATGGATACTTAATTGGCAAGGTAATAAAATCACATGTTAAGGCTAATTAGATTTTCATATATATATATATACATATATATATATTACTCTCTCTCTCTCTCTCTCTCTCTCTCTGTATATATATATATATATATATATATATATATATATATATATATATATGTTTGTGTGTGTGTGTTTGTGTGTATTACTACTAAATAAAGAAAACAGCTTTCAAAAATAGTTTTTTTAATCGACATAATTTTAATTAATAAAAATGAAAAATAAAAATTCAATCTTGAAAAAATAAATAGCAAGAAGATACATATATAAAGCTTTCAATTTTTATGAAGTAAATTTTAATTTCTATACAAAAAAAAAAAAAAAAAAAAAAAAAAAAAAAAACTATTTAGTTAATTTCCAAATAATGAAGAAAAAAAAATACCATGTGTAATTTAATTCGTCGTTCTGTATAAAAAATCGATTTTTATTTTTGTTTTTATTTTTATTTTTATTTTTATTACAACTTTAAGTCAAGTTTGTTTTTCTTTAATATGTTTAATATTTTAATTTAATTATTTAAATAATTTAATACAATCGTTGTTTTGTTATACATTGTTATGTCCATTAAATATCATTAATTAAAATAATAATAATAAAAGATTTTCATGTGTTATTTTACGTAAAGAATCGAAAACATTTATAAAAATGGTATATATGAATAATAATATTCAAACTAATTAATCGCTATTTATCTCATGTATTTTTATTTTCGTTATGTTAGTATAAACTTATATAGATTTTAGAATACTAATAGATTAATAATAAAATAATAACAGATTATTTTTTCGATTTATATTATCAGTATTAATATTATCATTGAGTAAGATAGTTTAAAGTATTATTAAACACGTGTTATGTAACTAAAATTGGAGTATTAAAGAATTGTTTTCGAAAAAAAACAAATATTGTAAACATTCTATTGCAATTTATCATAAAACGTGTTTCAAATACTTTGAGTTTTCAGAGCATGCAAACAAGTCGATTTTAATAGAAAAAACATTCTTCTTGAAGAAATCATTTCCCTTAGGCACATCCATCTAGAACTTTTTGAAGAAAAACCCTTTTTAGAATTGAATTGCTTCGCATCTTTCATTTAAAACGTCTACAGTCCAAAGAGATATGCACTGCATACTCATTTTCTAAATCATACACTGTGAAATGTAAATATGGAAATTGTGTATTTTAGACTTATTTAATTTAGTTTTCTAATAATTATTAATATAAAAATTTCACAGCAATAGTATTACATTTAATGAAAAAGTTAGCATATATATAAATAAATAATTTATTAGAATTGTGATAAATTTCTTTTTTAAGTATAAATTGGGTGTTGGTGTTAGAGTTAAGGCCAATTGAATATACGAGGATCCTAGGCGCGTGATGTGCTTTCCATGGGGTTATTACTAAGGGATTTTTAACTTGCGTTTTAGAGGAAATAAAGGAAAATCCGAATGGCTACATTAAAGGCAGCGACCTGCTATCGAATGCATGACATTTCGCGTCTAATAGCTTTAAGCGCAGAACCATTCGGCCACTGGTTTAAGAATAAATAATTTTTGATTTTATATAACAAGATAAAAAAAAATAATCATTATTCAATAAAATAAAATTTTACATAGTTAATTATTTTTTCAATGCAGTTATATTAGGTTGATTTTTATACAAATCGACATATTTCAATCACTTCGTTTATCTATCTATATAAATATAATGAAAATTTTGTCATTACGATAACTTCCTATATAATACTCCAAATCGAACCAAATTCGAGCAGCGAACTTATAACTATCTTGGATGTGTTCGTTAACAAAGATTCTCTGCCATTTTGTTTTCAAGTGGAAGCCACTTGGTATCGTAAAAGATGGTATGATTAAACTCATATCGTAAAAAGCCTATTTAAGTCCGGATTTGCATAAACTTTGATGCATACATAGACCATATAAGGGTCTCGACCAAGTTCATTAATGAACTTTATCCGCCATTTTTAACAAAGGGACGGATGACTTATACTAAGCGACATCACCGGCTACCACTTGAATCAGGCTACCACTTGAAAACTTATAATCACGATAATCGAAATAATACTCGAAATTGAACCAGATTTGGACAGCGAACTTATCTTATAAATAAAGTTATCCCGCTATTTCGTTTTCAAGTTGACGCCACTTGAAAATATCTAATTCACATTGTAAAAAGCGTATTTAAACACGGATTTGCTTGAGTTTTGATGTATACATAAACCATATAAGGGTCTCAACCAAGTTTATTAATGAACTTTAATCGCCATTTTTTTACAATGGGGCGGATATCTTAAAGTAAGCAGAAAAACTTGAAATCCGGCTACCACTTGAAAATTTATAATTAGGATAATTTTTTAAATACTGATTCAATTCGAATCAAAGGTAAACATTGAACACAAATATGTTGGATGAGTTAACTGGCCAACTTGTTCTGAAATTTTGCTTCCAAGTTGTGGCCACTTGAAATTGTTCCCTCACGACAAATTTTGAAATACTATACTGATTCAAAACAAAGTTGAGTAGTGTACTTACAGTTCATATATCTTGGATAAGTTCGCTAGGCAGATTACTCCGCTATTTTATTTCCAAGTAGAGGCCACAAATTCGTCATTATGATGACATTTGTAATAGTGAATCAATTCGAATTAAATTTGAATAGTAGGTTTATCATTCAAGTACCTCAGGTGCGTTTGCGGGGCACTTCATTCCGCTCTTTTGTTTGAAAATTCCTTCGATAATCTTTGAAATACTGAATTAGTTTAAGCCAAAGTTGGACAGTGCATTTATCATACAAATATCTTGGATGACTTTCATAGGTAAGTTGCTCCGCATTTTTTTTTCTTCTTCAAATAACAGCCACTTAAAATCAGGCTGTCATTTGAAAACTTCTCACCATCATAACTTATGAAATATTGAATTAATTCGAAACAAAGTTGAACAGTGAATTTAACATGCAAATATCTTGAATGGTTTAGCTGGTCATGTTGTTCCGCCATTTTGTTTCCAAGTGACGGCCACTTGAAATCAGACAAGCCACTTGAAAATTTTTCATAAGAATATCTTTTAAAATACTGCACTGATTCAAACCAAAGTTGGACAGGGAATTTATGCTTCAAATAACTTGGTTAAGTTTGCTGGGCAACTTGATCCGCCATATTGTTTCCGAGTGGCGGCCAACTTAAAATTTGTTATCAAGATAACTTTTGAAATACTTAATCAGCTGGAATCAAAGTTTAAAAGTGGATTTATCATTCAAATATCTATGATTTCCCTGGGTAAGTTTCTCCCCAATTTTATTTTCAAGTTGCGGTCGCTTGAATGCTGCCTCTTGAGAATTTGTCATAGCGACAAATTTTGAAATATTGAATTTATTCGAACCAAAGTTGGACAGTGGACTTAAATTTAAATACCTTTAAGTTGCACAAATCATAATTAATTTGAAATTTATTAATCATACGCAATTTTGTATGTATGTGTATATGTATATATATATATATATATATATAGATAGATAGATAGATATAGGATATAGTATGATTAACAATAATAATTACAGGACCCTACAAATGTGTCTATATGTATTACGGGCTGTACTCTGAAACTGCCGGAATTGCACTTTCGCTTTTTTGCACTTTCTAACAATGATAACGAGTAAATATAATTTTAATTAGTCTATCTGTCTGTCTGTCTGTCTATCTACGCGTATCTCCTGAAATTCTTTAAAACTAGAACCTGTCATTTAAGTTCACAATGTCATATTCCCGACTAAAAATTTAGTAAATATCATGAATGGCTTGTGCATAGAGACATATGAAAGAGTTTTAAAGCACTGCTTTCTCTGAGAGATATTTCTATACTATAAAATTTTATAATTTTATTTTGCGCAAATCAAAATGAGTTTGACAATTAGGCTTCAAACACACAGAAAAAAATGTTTTCTGTAGAATTTAGTGTGTTTAACATGAAGATTTGCAGAACACACAAAAATATTCAGATATATTGTTAACTACAACAAACAAACTCCTGGAATGGCATTTTTTGTAATCTTAGTGCTTTTAACATTTTCTAAAATGACATTCAAAAATATGCCAATGCGTTGAGTAATTTGAGAGCATTTTTACAAATGTTTTCAAAATGTAATGTATCGATACATAAAAAAAAAAAAAAAAAAGTTTTCTGTCGAATAATGCATGCGTTAATATCTACAGGTTCATCGTAAGACATTCAGATACTTTAAGAGCTACAACTGGAAACTGCTAGAGCATAATCTTTCTTTGTGTTTAACATTTTTAACATTTTCCAACATTGTTTAAAAGTAGTTATGAATTCAATTGATCCATCTATTTGTATTTCTGACTTTAGGTCTCTCCGTTGTGTGATCATGTAGGAAAAGTACATTGATGGTTCAGTGATGTAACAAGTACCTGTAGTTGTAAAGTGATAATAATCTATGTAAACTGCATGTTTTTTTTTTGTTTAGTAAATACTATCTCTAATATATTTCGTCATGCCGTATATTGCATACAAAAATAATTTTTTTTTTTTTTTTTTTTTTTTTTTTTTTTTTTTTATTACAGCTTTTACCAAGGTTGTTTTTAAAAAAAATATAAATCTTTAATATTTTATGTTATTTATTTATTTATTTATTTACGTCAATCATTGTTTAAATGACACGTTGTTATGTATATTGAATTTTAAGGTAGATCTTTAACTTTAAATTTGTCCATGATATTTTACAAACGTAACAGAAAAAAAAATTCAATAAAACAAATAAAAATTTAAAATTAAATTGTTATTTTTATATACATAAATATATATATATATATGTAACAATTTTATAATTAGCAAGCATTTTATCTCCGCACCACTGGTCACAATATTTGGATGAATTCTCAAAATTCCATATCACTTATTAAAGAAAAATCACAACAGTTAAAAATAAATAAATAAAATCTTTAAGTAAATAAAATCTTTAAGTTAAATAAAATTTTTAATTATTAGTTGCGCTATTTCGGACTGTGCTGTGCTTGCTTTGGATTTCCACAACATGCGGGTGCGCAATAAGTGAGCGCTTTAACACATTCACACACATAGATCATTTATATCAAAAAACCTTCAGTAGGGCGTTCCCGCCTGCACTATGTTGGGTTCCTTTCGCCAATTCCGTGTAGTAGTAACATACCCGCGCGCACCCTCGTATAGCTACCCATTTTAATTTTACAGCCACGAAAATAATTGAAATTAATTGACAGACCCAAAAACCAACCCAAACACTTAAAATCGTTTTCCATTGGGAATTTCGTGTAGAGTTACGCTCGAAATTGTATTTTTTACACCCAACTACAATGGGTGAATTGTGGAAATTCGGTAAAGCACGTCGAAGTGCTAGTTACGTATGGTTAACTAAAATTTACAAGCCAGAACTGGCCATCCTGGGATAATTAGAATTAAAATTTTAAATTAAAACTTTTTTTCCTAGTTCCTTAAAGCCGAAAGAAAGGAATTTCTGAATCTCGAAAAATCCTTTTGTGGCGTGTTTTTTGTGCTCAGAACTAACAAAAAGCCGTCTTTGTGAGATAATTTGGAATAGAGTTGCACTTGGAAACATATGTTTTGTCTCCTTTGACCCAGAATGGGAAAGAATAGATTTAAAATACATCTATAGTGTGTGTTGGGAGCCAACCTTAAAATATAAGGAGGAACATTTCGCAAAATTATTTTGCAGTTTGTATTGTGTACAAGTAACCAAACCACGTGACAGAAAACGCTATCCTGTGATAATGGAAAACAGTTACTTGGAAACATGTGTTTTGCCTCCACCCCAAAATAAGGAATTTCTTAAAATCCCTTTATATTGTGATTCAGTGCACATAATTAATTCACATATAAAAAATATGTTTTCCTGAGATACATTTTTAGCAAAGTTAAACTTGAAAATGTGTTTTCCCCCGCCCCCAAAAGGGTAAAGGAGATTTCTTGAAAAACTCTTTATAGTACATGTTGGTTACACATAACTGAACCACCCGCCAAAAAATCTATTTCCTGAGATGATTTGGAACATATTTATGCTTGGAAATGAGTTTTATGCCCCCACCCCCAAAGGAGAAACGGGAGGATTAAATAAATCCTGGAATTTTGAATAATCCTGTGATAGTGAGTGTCTGAGACACAGAACTAATCCTCACACCAAAATTAATGACTGCAGCATGAATAAATTATACTGAAGAAATTAAAAGCTAAAAGGTGGGAGGGGGTCTGGAATTTATAATAATTACTAAAATTATAAAATTATTATCGAATTAAATAAAGTAGCATATCAAGCATTTTTTTATATAGATAATTTTTGCAATACACAAATCGTAGTAGCATTTTTTTTCAGTTGGTTTTAAAAAACGACAATTTTTATTCAAAAAGTTGATTAAATTTTATGTGAAAATTTAACGTAGTGTAGTGTTAATTAAAATAAAATCTTCTAAAAGGTTCTCTAGATGATAAGAACTTTAAAATTACTGCACATATGTTCCAAAGTAAAATATTGCAATAATGAAATAATTTAGAATCTCAGATGAAGGATCTGATTACTGTAAGACTAGCATATCTAAGACTCTAGCTATGATCCGATTAAATTAAACACATTTTGACATGCGTTTGATTTTTTTCATTTTTTTTTTTTTAATTTACAATAAGCATACTGTATGAAAGACATCAAGTGGAAATTTTCGGTAAATATTTTTAATTAATTTACTCACCATTAATGACATTTTTCTCCTCTTTAAGAATTTTTTTAAATACCAAAATAAATAAACTTTAATATTTTAGAAATATGATTTCCTCCTAAACTTAACTAAAAAAAAAAAAAAAAAAAAAAAAAAAAAACCTCTTATTGTTGACTTAAAGACTAACAAAGTCTCCTTAAGAAACCGAATTTTTTTGATTTGCTTTAATTAATTTAATAGAAGAAAACTTTTTAACATTTTTGTTTTGTTCATCATACTTAATTATACAGAGGCATAATCCTTCCATGTCTTAAAAAAAAAAAAAAAAAAAAAAAAAAAAGTTATTTTGATTAACGTTCAAGCTTTAAGCAGTTAATACCCTTCTTTTCATTATCAAGTCTTGAATATGTTATTTATTAAAATTTTTATTCTAAAACATTTGTATTTCTAAGACATACTTTTCCTTTGAATAAAATATATTAACAATTATGTGGTGTTATAGAATTTATAGATATATATGTAGTTAATACAATATTTGTGAATGAAAGATATAGTTTTATACAAACACACATTTCTCTTTATATATATATAATTTAATCAAATTATACATCAATTATTTACACATAAATAAAAATGTGTTATTGCTAAAATTGTGATACAATCCAATTTCTGTGTGGATATGCTACTTTATTTGTAATGAAAAAACCGCAATACCCAAATCAAAATAACCCTATGTTTTTTGGAAATTTTTAAACCGTAAAATAAACATACGAAACTTGTCCCAAATGTGTAACACAAATGCAATTTTTTGCAGATTTGAAATCGATAGTCGTTTTTGAGACTAATAAATGCGTTGAAAGATAAGGGAAACGGTCTTTGTTTGTATTTTTAGATGCCTAAATCTTCGTAGCTCTCTAATAAAGAAGTGCGTCAAATTTTGAATTTTAAATTGAACGAAAATAATGTTAAGGAAGTATTTAAATATTTAAACCGTTCTAAAAGTACGATATATCGTGTATTAGCGCGTAACATGCTATATCAGCCAACACACCTTTCGAGAAGATCACAAGTTACGGATATTTGCAATGATAGACGAATACAACGAATACTTCAAGTAATAAATTGTCGGTTCGCAAAATTACCAGGGCATCGTGGTTGCAAATCTCAAAGAGCACTGTTTACAGGCAAATTTTAGAGAACAGTTTTGTGATCTACGAAAACATGACTCGTATATTATAACACACAAAGCTTCATACTGATAAGATATTACAATGGATTCATAATCATATATAATATGATTATAAATGTATAAATATCAGTGAAAAAAAAAAAGAACCCCAATTGACCTGATGGAAATAGATATTATTGGTATGGTTTTCGAAAAAAAAAAAACAGGAGCTATTTTAGTAGGCAATATGGTGATTGGTCTGTGATGATTTTGACAGCTTTCAGTTTCGCTGGTCAAGACCTTTAATTTCGCCGGTTTGACCTTTCTAGATGCCCGACGGAAATCTTCAAAATACACAGAAACACTAGAAAATCATCTTACGGAATTTGCAGAAAATACGAGAGCTGGAACTTTAATAGTGGCAACTATTGATTTACCTGGAATACAAAAGTGATTCATGTCACCATGTTTTACAGTCCTTCAATATAGTGGACAGCATTATGTGCAACCGCGTTCCCAACGATGTGGAAGTCGCAGAACACCTGTAGCAACGCCTATTCTGTTGATAGTTCGAATGGACCGGTCTATTTCCGCATGAATCTCTGGAACAGTTTTGAAGCGAATGCCACGAAGTGGTTCCTTCATCTTAGGAATTAAGTCAAAGTCACAAGGGCTTAGATCTGGGGAGTATGATGGACGGTAAAGCACTTCTAAGCCCCATCTATCGAGGAAATAAGTCACAGCTTCTGCTACATGCGGCCGAGCATTGTCATGCAAACTGATAGAGGCATTTTGCTGAAAGTGTCGCCGTTTTTTCTCAAAGCTGGTCTGAGATGGTGCTCCAAAAATTAGCAGTAATACTGTGCATTGACAGTCTGCTGTGGGAGAACGGTATGCGTTAGGATGATACCATCACAGTCGTACACGATAATCACCATAACATTCACAATGCTGGGGTTCTGACGAAATTTCGAACATCTTGGTGACCGTAATGACGCCATTCGTTTGATTGGCGTTTCAGTTCTGGTTGGTATAATCTGGCCCAAGTCTCATCCAGCGTAATGATACGGCGTAAAATAGCCTCTCCTTCACACTCATACCGCTTCAGGTGGGTTCGAGCAGCAACGTATCGTAGCCATTTCTGCATTTCCGTCAAATGATGTGGAACCCATCGTGAAGCAGTTTTTCTCATGTCCATGTGTTCCTTCAGAATGTGCAACCCAGTCGTACGCGCTAATCCTGTCTGCCGGGCCAGCTCACAAATCGTGTGGCGTCGATAACTGTCCATTAGTGCTGCGGCAACATCATGCACTTCTGCTTCTCTGACACTAGGACGCTGGCCGATGCATGTCTGACATATTTTGCCGTCCTTCATTGAAGGCTTTTACTCATTTTGCTGCAGTTCTGTAAGGCAATGCAGATTCCTTGCAAGCCTCTTGAAGCCCTAAATGACATTGTTGTGCGACCTCTGGCACATTCAATTTTTATCCAACTTTGTTGTTCTTGTTTTGAAAACATCCTGCAAAACTTACTTTAGACCGCAAGTTAATACAATGATCAGTTCTTCGCGTCACTCCGCATGCGCGTGACGTAGGAAGGAGGAGTATTTTTTCTGAGAGTTAAGGTAGGTATGTAGCTCACGTGTGGTATACGCGACATTCTTTGGTTTTGTTGCGTAGCGTTTTTACAGCAGTGTTGCCTTTATTAAAGTTCCAACCCTCGCGTAAAAGGAAGAATTTTGAGTATCAGAATTATAATGCTGTTATCCATTCCGCCAATTCTACGAAAAATTATTTAATCAGAACAAATTTGTCTGTAATTGAGTGGCCACCAATGAGCATCGATTTAAACCCAATTGAGAAGGTGTGAGGCATTACGTCTTGGACAGTTTGGTAGATTTCAGGGCAATTTTATTCTGTGAATGTCTTGAAAATAGTGAATGTGCTTGATACGACATGGAACCAGAGATGTTACAAATCCTAAATATGTGGATGGAAAAACTTATATGCGATATCATACTGAAGAATGGAAAAACTAAAAATTGATAAGAACTATATATTGAGCTTCTTTTATTAAAACGGCTTATATCACCTTATTTATTTATATATATATATTTACTTTTTTTTACACGTATATTTCCATTTTATTACATAATTGAAATACAAATTGATATTTTTTTTCTAAATATTTCCTTGCAAGCAAGTCGTATATGGTTCCAGTAAACATATTTGTAATTTATGTCTGCATAACTTTACACTATGCTAAAACATACATTTTACATGAGCCTAAAAGCTTTTGGCAGAAACTGTATATAGATATCAGTTTTAATTCACGTTTAACCCTTTCAGGGGCGGTGGCTAGAGGGTCTATCCACCTACTTTAGAAATTTTTCTCTAAGTGTGCAGTGGCTACTTTTTTTATCCACTTTTATGAAAAGTTAATGTGTACTTCTAAAATTGAAATAGAGATGGCAGAACTACAGTAACTTTAAGTAGGATGTGCCTGTGACTTTTTTTAAATGGACAAGTTGCGGGAAAATTTTTTGAAGTTTCTTTTACATATTTTTATGAAAAATAATTTTTTATTCAAAAGTATTTGGTAGTGTAAATATACTGTAATGCACCTTTTAAATACAACAGATTTACATATTATCTTAGATCATTAATTTTAGTTTGATTTTTAGGAGCATCTTTTAGGTTTATAGACACAGTGGCTAAAACGCCTAGCCACCACCCACAAAAAAATCCCCACATGCTGAATTTTTTTCTTCATCAAATATGACTTGTAGGGGATGTTTACTTTATGATACATATATATTTAAAAGGAAATTCAATCATTTTTACTTAGTGCCCCTGAAAGGGTTAATAGATAAGATTTTTTTTTTCTGGAAAAATCAAATATGTGATTATTTCATAGTTAATAACCAACATTATATTAAAGAAACTTTAGATTTTTCTAATTTCCTTTGCCCATCTATCGAATTTACCCTTCAAATTGAGGATAAAAATTAGCTATTCTTATTTAATTTAAAGCTGTTAATACATATATATATATATATATATATATATATATATATTACAACTTCCGTATATGCAAAACCTATATTTTCTGTATAATACTTAACTTCATTTCAGTTTACTCTTGTGGTCCGCGGTAGCCCAGTCGGTAGAGCGCCGGCCAAAGACCGTCGTGTACACTAATGGTGGCTGGTGCACGTAAAATATGTCGTGGCTGCAATGTTCTCCATGTTCCCATCAAAAATTATACCTCTGGGGGTCACCGAAGTGGGAGAGCCATCCCTTCCGTGGAGGATCAAAATTGCGATGACATGTCTCCGGACCACCTCTAGGGGGGAGTCCCAGACCGCCGCCAATTGCCAATCAGCGCAGCACTAGTGCGAAAATAAACCCCAACCAACCAGTTTACTCTTCTCTCATAAATTTTAAATTTTTTACACCATTTTACATGGCACTAAACTCTATTCAAATAATCTATTATTGTTGAAATTTGAAATGTCATTTTTTTTCTCAGAAAAAAAATAATACTGGTTATTCAACCCATTGAGTACTGATAAGTAGGGAACGGATTCCCTATACTAACTGTGGAGGAAAATTTCGCGAATATAACTACGGTTTTGGGTTGAATAGCCGCCTTCTTATGTAGATAATCACTTTGGTGAAAGTGAAAACCTGCTTTGCCGAAAGTGGAATGCAGGTTTGGCGAGTGAATTGGTGGATTGGTAGGGATGTTATGTTTGGGAACAGGTTATTAGTATAGGGGCTTTTCTAATATGAAGTGAATGATCTAACCCCACTTCCATTTTGCTTGAAATAATTCTCGATAAAACTCGTTATCTTTCCACAAATAACTTCCTCATGAAAAAAAAAAAAAAAAATCTGTTTATTAGTACAAAAATGTTTTAAACACTACATTTCATTTCTTTAAAAATGATATCATTTTTAACTTCTTTTAATTAACCTATGTAACAAAAAATCACTTTTTCTTCGAGATAAGAATTAAAGAACATAAACGTGTTTGTAAATCTGTTGACTTCAATTCTAACCTAGTCAATTTCTCTTTAGATGGTGATCATATTCTTGACATAAAAAATCTTGAGTTTGGTTTATATTTGCGCGGGGTGCAATGTACAAAATAATCGTGATTTATACATTATCAAAAAATGACAACTGAACATTTGGACATGCTTACAATGATGAATATTATTTTTATTGATCTTTGGAAAATATTACAATAGTAAGTGTTCCATGTCAGTTATACCACAAGATCTGACGCTAAGTTTATTTGATCCAGAAAACACCCCGTTGATGTTTCTTTGCGCTTCCGTCAGCTAAATACCCAGATCAAAGGAAATTTCAATAGAACCGATTTTCCACTTGCTGTTATGAAGTGAGGTGAATCAAGCTTTAAAGTCTTAGCTTCCAGTATAAACACCTATGACTAGTGCATCTTCCTAGTGCATCTTCCTTCTTTGAAAATCTAGAATCCTTCCCCATGAATTAAGCTAAAATGATACCTCTGGTGCTTATTAGTGGATTTTAAATATTTTGTTTGTGGAATTTAGACTTGGATGAGGGCTAACTTACAGCAGGAACTTTCATTATAATTCTAAAGTATTATTATTATTATTATTATTTATGAATATTATAAAATAAGGCGAGGGTATAACATATAAAAATTTTTTTCCCAGTTGACTATCTCTATTACAAAATATATATATTCGTTTCATTTGGTTTAGTACAGTCTATAGAAGTTAAACTCTACTTACTTGCAATTTCCCCCATAGACGTAATGTTTAAGAATTCTCTTAATTGTCCCTGTACACGAACCATTTGCTTGATCTTACCGAAAAGCGTACTGTAGCATCCCTATATGATACACATTTAGAATACCAAGTTTGAACTTTCTGCCATAATTTGTTTTTGAGATATGCTGATAACAGACAGACACACAGACACGCACAGAGACACACACACACAGACACACATACACAGACACACACACAGACACACAGACCATTTGCTAAAAACATGATTTTCTTATTCAGGGGACCCCAAAACGTGTAAATATAAAAAAATCTCGCGTTCGAAAATTTGACCCAAAAACAATACTTTCTCTACCTCATGGGTAAGAGAAAGTAAAAAGGAGTCCCAGTAAACAGAAAATCTATAGAGACGTTTAAAGAAATAGACTTTGTTTGATAGAGAAAAAATTTTTTGTTAAAGAACTGTTTTTTTGAAAAATTTCGAGAGATTTTAACAATTAATTTTTTGAGTTATTACAATGAAAGTATTGAACACTCATATACATTTCAACGAATTTTTTTTTTTTTTAATATATACTCGTGTATATATATATATATATATATACTAGCTGACCCGACAAACGTTGTTTTGTCATATAAATTAATTCTAGAGAATATTTTGCTAGAAAAAAATAACTCACTTATTGTAAGTGTGTAAGGATGTGGTATATAAGGGGAAGATGTATGGAGCGCTGTGAACGATGAAAGAATATAAAAATAACAAAACACCAATCATTTATTTTTTTAATTTATTAAAATTGATTCTTTAAAATTATATACATATCGCTACTTATAACAATATCACTAAAAAACAATATCAATCCCTTAATGCAACAGAGTGTACAATATTTTTTGTTATCCCATCTTTCGCCAATACAAACAAACTGGATGGTTTGCCCACTCGAGAGCCACGTATAATTGTCCGTGTGAAAAACATGATGCGCTCAAATCTAAGCCACAGACAGACATCGTTTGACCTTAGACTTATTTATAGTCATTGCAAATGCGAATCTAATTGGAAATTGAGGGCGTTTAAATTGAATTGGCACATCTGTGGGTATAATAGGGATTCGCAGTAGTAATATATATTCACCTCGGAATTTGTCATTTAAAATGATGGCTTCGATAACATTTTTCATTAATTTTTTTATGACTAATCGCGTGCCGTTGCACAACCGTGGTGGGTTCAAATTACGAAGCAAAATAACCGGAGATCCAACCTTCAGTTGTAATAATATTATAGTTTTAAAAAATTAAAGAACACGCTTTTATAGAAATGTGAACTAAAAAGCACAAAATATCTATCTTAGTATAAAAATTCAGGGTAAGAGAAAATCGTGTGAGTGACACACCGTAATATTTACATACCCTTAAATCTTTAATTAAAATAACTTAGAATTAAAAAAAACCATTTTTAAAAAATCTCCCCTGACGGGGATCGAACTCTAGGTTCGTAGCGCGGCGCCTTACCTCTACGCCACATCGCTCACGTAAGGAATGTATTTTTTTTTACAATAAAAATTTTTTGTTTGCTCCCAGAGAAGTTACAAACAAACATACATACATACATACAGGTGAAGCTAATAAAAGCGTGTGCGGTGGCTAATATATGCGGTGGCATGCCTGGTAAATCCAATGAGTTTAAAAACTTTGTTGGATAATTTACAGCTTCGGTGGCATCGCTAACTGTATCATTAGATTTGTATGACACCAAGTCTCCTGGTAACAAATGTTGTATCTTGAGATTCAATTCGTTGACGTCCACATTTTTTGCTGCTAAAATTGCTCTTTCTGCTAGCCACTCACGATTTGTTTATCGTCTGTGTATATCGGGAAATATCTGGTCAATAAGAGCATCTTGAGAATCAATGATTGTGCAGAAATCGGTCGGTAATTTTATGCATCCAGTTTCATCTGTAGTAACTTTTCCACAGCCGATATCTAACAATTGTTTTGAGAACGCACAAATTTACTTTCAGTTGTACTTTTTCATCATTAAGCCACAATGACGATGATTTTAAGCACGCGTTGATCTCATCAGCGTATGTTGAATAACGGGAAGTGCTTGTCTGAAATCTCCTGAAAAGAGTAACAGAGTGCCGCCAAATAGTTTGTCGTTGTTTTTTATATCTTTCAATGTCCTGTTCGACACCTCAATCGAATGTTTGTGTGCCATAGTACATTCATCCCAGATAAGAATTTTACACTATTTCAGCACTGTGGCCATGGACGATTGTTTTTTTATGTTGCACACTGCGTCTGGGTTATTTTGATGGCAGTTTAAATAATGAATGAGCTGTTCTGCCTCCATCCAATAAAGTTGCCGCAATGCCAGATGATGCAACAGCCAATGCGATGCCATTATTTGATCGTATTTCGGCGAGAATTAGCGAAATAAGGAATGTTTTGCCAGTTCCACCTGGTGCACCCAAAAAAAAAAAAAAAAAAAAAAAAAAAAAAAAAAAAAAGAATCCACCTTGTCTTGCCAAAACTGCGAGCATGATGCGGTCGTAAATGGTTCTTTGTTCTTCATTCATTAGTGGGGCATTGCGAGCAACAATCGCTGCCATTTCTACAGCATTGTATTGTAGTTCACGATTCAATTCAGTACTTATTAAATCAGATGCATTTCGATTTGTTGAATGCATACCGAAAAAACTGAGTGGTTTTGTGCGTGTATATATATATATATATATACATATATATATCTTTATATATATATTTCTTTTGTGCGCGTGTATGTCACTGAACTCCTCCTAAACGGCTGGACTGAGCTTAATGAAATTTTTTGTGTGTCTTCAGGTGGATTCGAGAATGGTTTAGATTTACAAATGAAAGTTGTAACTTAATTAGTTCTTTCTTAATTAATTTTTAACCAACTCTTTCAACAACTTTTCCACCTAGATGGCGTGAGTTGTCGTAAACACGATGTCAGAATTTATTTAATGTTGAAATGAAAAATGAATTTGTAACCGTATCTTACGAAGAGTTTAAAATATTTTTTTCAAAATTAATATTTTTAGAATCGTAACCGTATCTTACGAAGTGTTTAAAATATTTTTTCAAAGTTAATATTTTAGAATCGTAAACACGATGTCAGAATTTATTTAATGTTGAAATGAAAAATGAATTTTTAACCGTAAGTGTTTAAAATATTTTTTCAACGTTAATATTGTTAAAATGTTAAAATTAGTTAAAATGGTATATTCTTTTAAAAAAATTCGTCAATATCGGACGGAGTTATTTTATGTTAAAATGAAAAATGAATTTTTGACATTGATAACCGTTGGGTGGTCCCATATTCGCCTCTGCTGAGCAAAACATTCAATGCTCATATTAATGTTCAGTTCTGCAGTTCAGTGAAGAGCATCAAATACATTTGCAAGTATGTGAATAAAGGCAGTAGTGATATGGCTGTATTTCGAGTTGAAAATACAAATGTGAATGCTCCTCCGGTGAATAAAAACGATGAAATAACACTTTACCAAATTGGCCGGTACGTCAGCTCCAATGAAGCTGTTTGGCGTATCTTTGGTTTCCCAATTCATGAACGGGATCCAGCAGTTCTTCATATAGCCGTCCATCTTGAAAATGACCAGCGCGTATATTTCACGAGCGAGACAGCGATTGATCGTGCTATAAATCCACCAAAAACTACACTCACCGAATTTTTTGAATTGTGTAATCGTGCGGATGCTTTTGTGCTTTTACACGGACATTACTCTAGTCAGAAGTACCACGCTATTTCACATGGGCTCTAACAAAAAAATGGATGCCCCGCAAGCAAGGCACGCCGATTGATGCATGTCCCGGTTTATTCAAATCAAACACCTTGGGACGAGTATTTAAAGTCAATCCAAGGCAGACTGAATGCTTTTATCTTTGACTGTTATTGGTTAATGTCATCGACCCTTTGTCATTTCAAGATTTACGTAAAGTGAATGGACAACAGTATCCAACGTATAAAGATGCATGCCTTGCACTCAGCTTGCTGGAAGACGACAACCAGTGGGAGTGTATGCTTGCTGAAGTAGGACTGAACTGTACAGCAAAACAAAGTCGTCTACTATTCGCTATAGTGTTGACTACATGTTTCCCGGCCCGAGCAGAGACATTATGGGATAATCAGAAAGATTCAATGACTGATGAAATATATTGCATCAACATCGTTCACGGTGCAACGATCTAACGATAGTATTCTGTGACGATATGTAAAATGAAGCATTGATTGCTATTGAAGATCTTTGCATTATCATTGCCAACTTAACACTCAGTCATTTCGGTATGCATTCAACAAATCGAAATGCATCTGATTTAATAAGCACTGAATTGAATCGTGAACTACAATACAATGCTGTAGAAATGGCAGCGATTGTTGCTCGCAATGCCCCACTAATGAATGAAGAACAAAGAACCATTTACGACCGCATCATGCTCGCAGTTTTGGCAGGACAAGGTGGATTATTTTTTTTTTTTTGGGGGGGGGTGCACCAGGTGGAACTGGCAAAACATTCCTTATTTCGCTAATTCTCGCCGAAATACGATCAAATAATGGCATCGCATTGGCTGTTGCATCATCTGGCATTGCGGCAACTTTATTGGATGGAGGCAGAACAGCTCATTCCTTATTTAAACTGCCATCAAAATAACCCAGACGCAGTGTGCAACATAAAAAAAACAATCGTCCATGGCCACAGTGCTGAAATAGTGTAAAATTCTTATCTGGGATGAATGTACTATGGCACACAAACATTCGATTGAGGTGTCGAACAGGACATTGAAAGATATAAAAAACAACGACAAACTATTTGGCGGCACACTGTTACTCTTTTCAGGTGATTTCAGACAAGCACTTCCCGTTATTCCGCGTTCAACATACGCTGATGAGATCAACGCGTGCTTAAAATCATCGTCATTGTGGCTTAATGTTGAAAAAGTACAACTGAAAGTAAATTTGTGCGTTGAAACATTCTCAAAACAATTGTTAGATATCGGCTGTGGAAAAGTTACTACAGATGAAACTGGATGCATAAAATTACCGACCGATTTCTGCACAATCATTGATTCTCAAGATGCTCTTATTGACCAGATATTTCCCGATATACACAGACGATAAACAAATCGTGAGTGGCTAGCAGAAAGAGCAATTTTAGCAGCAAAAAATGTGGACGTCAACGAATTGAATCTCAAGATACAACATTTGTTACCAGGAGACTTGGTGTCATACAAATCTAATGATACAGTTAGCGATGCCACCGAAGCTGTAAATTATCCAACAAAGTTTTTAAACTCATTGGATTTACCAGGCATGCAACCGCATATTTTAACACGCTTTTATTAGCTTCACCTGTATGTATGTATGTATGTTTGTTTGTAACTTCTCTGGGAGCAAACAAAATATTTTTATTGTAAAAAAAAATACTTTCCTTACGTGAGCGATTTGGCGTAGAGGTAAGGCGCCGCGCTACGAACCTAGAGTTCGATCCCCGTCAGGGGAGATTTTTTAAAAATGGTTTTTGTTAATTCTAAGTTATTTTAATTAAAGATTTAAGGGTATGTAAATATTACGGTGTGTCACTCACACGATTTTCTCTTACCCTGAATTTTTATACTAAGATAGATATTTTGTGCTTTTTAGTTCACATTTCTATAAAAGCGTGTTCTTTAATTTTTTAAAACTATAATATTATTACAACTGAAGGTTGGATCTCCGGTTATTTTGCTTCGTAATTTGAACCCACCACGGTTGTGCAACGGCACGCGATTAGTCATAAAAAAATTAATGAAAAATGTTATCGAAGCCATCATTTTAAATGACAAATTCCGAGGTGAAAATATATTACTACTGCGAATCCCTATTATACCCACAGATGTGCCAATTCAATTTAAACGCCCTCAATTTCCAATTAGATTGGCATTTGCAATGACTATAAATAGTCTAAGGTCAAACGATGTCTGTCTGTGGCTTAGATTTGAGCGCATCATGTTTTTCACACAGACAATTATACGTGGCTCTCGAGTGGGCAAACCATCCAGTTTGTTTGTATTGGCGAAAGATGGGATAACAAAAAATATTGTACACTCTGTTGCATTAAGGGATTGATATTGTTTTTTAGTGATATTGTTATAAGTAGCGATATGTATACAATTTTAAAGAATCAATTTTAATAAATTAAAAAAATAAATGATTGGTGTTTTGTTATTTTTATATTCTTTCACCGTTCACAGCGCTCCATACATCTTCCACTTATGTACCACATCCTTACACACTTACAATAAGTTAGTTATTTTTTTCTAGCAAAATATTCTCTAGAAATAATTTATATGACAAAACAACGTTTGTCGGGTCAGCTAGTATATATATATATATATATATATATATATATATTAAATTTTAGTTGCAAAACTATGAAAATTTCTATAAAATCCTAACATCTATGCATTCCTATTTATAAACAAGATTTTTAGGATGTATTATATTATTTTCAAACATGTAGTTTTTTTTTTTACTTTCTCTTACCCATAAGGTAGAGAAAGTATTGTTTTTGGGTCAAATTTTCGAACGCGAGATTTTGTTATATTTACACGTTTTGAGGTCCCCTGAATACGAAAATCATGTTTTTAGCAAATGGTCAGTGTGTATGTCTGTATGGGTGTCTGTGTGTCTGCGTGTCTGTCTGTGTGTCTGTCTGTTATCAGCATATCTCAAAAACAAATTATGGCAGAAAGTTCAAACTTGGTATTCTAAATGTGTATCATATAGGGATGCTACAATAAGCTTTTCGTTAAGATCAAGCTAACGGTTTTTGTACAGGGACAATCAAAAGAATTCTAATACATTACGTCTATGGGGGAAATTGCAGGAAAGTAGAGTTTAACGTCTATAGACTGCACTAAACCAAATGAAACGAATATATATTTTTGTAATAGAGATAGTTAACTGGGAAAAAAAATGTTTGTGTATGTAGGAGCCTCGCCCCCCCCCCCCCCCCCACTGGGGGAAAGTCCCGCCTCGAGGGGAGTAAATTTTCATGATGGGTATCTTTCAAAAGAGCTCACCAATACCTTTAAAACGAATGGTTGAACCATCGATCTGCGATAATTTAAAACAAAGTTATCGATTTTTTTTACTTTGAACGAAAAAAAAACTTTTTTTTTTAATTTTGAGAATAAAATCGACATTTTTTTGGATATTTGGTGTTATACTACTTCTCTAATATGGAAATCGTCTGCATTATCATGAAAGATAATTTTTTAAATAATAATTTTAATAAATTATTTTTTTAAAAGAGAATTATTTTTTAATAACCGAATTAAATTCTATATAAATGTAGGTGCATTAATGAAACGGGGGGTTGTGGTGGGCGGTAACCCCCCTCACACAGAACTAATTATCATATAAAACTCTTCAGAAGCCTAATATAAATTGTTTAACATAGGTTTACATAGCAGTACTCGTTATCTTACCTATTAATCTGCAACCTGTATTTATTGTATTAAATTTCAGGGTAAGAGAAAGTCGTGTGAGTGACACACCAGATTATTTTATTATAACAGAAATAAATAATGTAAAATTTCATCATGGTATTATCTTTGTAATCTACTTTTATAACATCAAAAATATACCTATAACATTTAACTATATATACTAAACATATTTTTCAAAGGAAAAAGTTATAGTATACTTAATGCAGAAATACGAAAATAAATAAATAAATAAGTAAATAAATAAAATCGGTAGAAAATTTAGAAGAAGAAAAATTGTTTCTTCACAACGAAAACATGGAAGTTTTTTAATTAAATTCTTACATTTTCAGACAAAAAATAGCACGGATTAAAGTTTATTTTATTCTAAGTCCGTAAGATTTAAAAATTCGTTATCAAAAGCTCTTAAAAAAATTAAAAAGTTTTGAGAGTTATTTTAAAAGAAAAAGCTTATTTTTCGGAAAAGAAAATCTATATTTTCCTTTTTTTTTACGTTATGTTGTTTTACTGTGCATTTTGTAAAGAATATAAAATAGAAATGGAAAAGAAAAAGAAAAAAAATAGCTTTAAAACGATTCCTACTTCTGCTATAGACCTGTTTTATGTTGTTTGCTAATATATATATATATATATATATATATATATATATATATATATATATTAACATATGTATATATACCCTTACTAAAATTTAAGGTTTTCTATAACTTTTTTTATGGTTTTATCTAGGTTTTCATGTATTTAAAAGGTTTCTTTGAAGTTTCGCTAAAAAATACTTCCTGAAAAGAAACCTCATCTAAGTTTTCTTTAGGTTTTATTCTTAAAACCTCCTGATAATTTAGGTGGTTTTACGTTTTCTAGAGGTTTTCCAATGTTTCGGATAAATACATCTATGATAATAAGATTCCCTATTGTATTTGGGTAATACCTACAGTCAAAAACGTTTTTTAAAGGTTTTATTTTTAAAACCTTTTAAAACCAGCACTGTTTTAGGTCTTATGGAGGTTTTCCAAGGTTTCAGATAAATACATGGATGATAATAAGTTTTCCTGTAGTATTTAGATAATACCTTCGCTATACCTACAATTAAAAACTTTTTTAAAGGTTTTATTTTTAAAGCCTTTTAAAGCCCGCACTGTTTTAGGTCTTATAGATGTTTCCCAAGGTTTCAGATAAATACATCGAGAATAATAAGTTTTCCTATGGTATTTAGATAATACCTCCACTATACCTACAATCAAAAATTTTTTTAAAAGGTTTTACTTTTAAAACCTTTAAAAACCTGCACTGTTTTAGGTCTGATAGAGGCTTCCAAACGTGTCAGATAAATACATCGATGATAATGAGTTTTCCTATGGAATTTAAATTACACCACCGCTATACCTGCAACCAAAAACGTATTTTTTTAGTTTTAGTTTTTATACCTTTGAAAACCTGCACTTTTCTAGGTTCTATAGAGGTTTCCTAAGGATTCGGATAAATACATCGAAGATAATAAGTTATACCACGATATTCAGAAAATACCTCCGTTATGCCTCAGTCAAAAAATGGTTTTATTTTGGTTTTATTTTTAAAACATCAGAAAACTCCTTTACTAAAATTTAAGGTTTTCTAAATTATTTTTTATAGTTTAATATAGGTTTTCAGGTATTTAAAAGCTTTCTTTGAAGTTTCATTAATAAAATACCTCCCGAAAACAAACTTCATCTAAGTTTCTTTTAGGCTGTTTTCAAAAACCTCTTGAAATTTTACATGTTTTTAGGTTTATAGAAGTTTTTCAAGGTTTCGGTTAAATACATCGCTGATAATAAGTTTCCCTATGTTATTCCGACAATACCTCCATTATACCTACAACAAAATATGCTTTTTTTTTTAGGTTTTATTTTAAAACCCCTAAAAACCTACAGTGTTTTAGGTTTTAAAGTGATTTTCCAAGGTTTTGGTTAAATACATAGACACTAATAAGTTTTACTATGGTATTCAGACAATACTTCCATTATACCTACAATCAAGAAACTTTTTTTAAGCTTTATTTTTAAAACCTCTAAAAACCTGCACTGCTTTAAGTTTTCTGGATGTTTTCAAAGGTTTTGGATAAATACATGGATGCCAGTAAATTTTCTTATGGTATTCAGGTAATACCTCTATTATACCTCCAATCAAAAACTTTTTTTTTAAGTTTATTTTTAACTGATTATTACTCATTAATATATTATTACTCATTAACTAAATATTTTAACTAGTAAAATAATAACAATTTTGTGTATTATTATTAATAATTATCAGTTTCAATTTCTACAGAACAAAACATGAAAAAAAAAAAAAAAAAAAAAAAAGCCTATAAAACAATTATTTAATACTCAACATTATTAATACATATTAATCATATTAATACATTCATCTCATAAATCAGAAAATAATATGCATTTAAAATTAGTTTTAGTTTTAACCCATTAACCCCCAAAACTAGAAATAATGTGTTTTTTTCTGAATAAAAACTGTAACGTTCATAGTTTTGATTATCAGAAAAATAAATATACTGTTCAAAAATTACTGACAGTAGTTCTACGCAGTTTTTTTTTAAATGTACAGAAAATGCATAAGATTTTATAAATAAATTATATATATATATATATATATATATATATATATATATATATAACAAAAAATATTAGTTACATTTTTCATTAAAATATTGCGCTGTATCCATCCACAGTATCCTCTCACACTTCAAAAAGGTCTGCAGGACCGAATAACAGCAAATTGCGAATATTGAAACTTTTTTAGGAGAAATCCCTACGCACAACGTCTGATGGACATTCTAGTAAATGAAGGCCGTCACATTGAGCATTTACAGTCCTAGTAACGTTACTGAATGTTCTGCACCACTGTGGAAAAAAAAAAAAAAGTAATTTTGCAATTAAAGCGAAACTTGATTAAAAAAATATAAACTAAATAGCTAATAATTCTGATAGAATGTAGTAGAAGGCTGATTTTTATCAACTATGTGAAAAATACCAGAGCCGGGAATCGAACCCCGGGACTTCCGCTTAACGCGCGGATGCTCTAACCACTGATCTACCCTGGCTGATAATCAGCTCGGCACTTCTCACATAATTTACGTTGGCAAGGTCACCGAGTCTGCATTAAAGCAGCTATATCAAGTGACAAATTTGAATATGGCATAACTCCAAACAGCCACGAAATTTTAATTCAGGAATTTAATTCATCAAACTGGAAATTAATTCTGATAGAATTGAGTAGAAGGCTGATTTTTACCAACATTTTTGCCATATTTAAATTTGTCACTTGATATAGCTGCTTTAATGCAGACTCGGTGACCTTGCCAACGTAAATTGTTTGAGAAGTGCCGAGCTGGTTATCAGCCAGGGTAGCTCAGTGGTTAGAGCATCCGCGCGTTAAGCGAAAGGCCCGGGGTTCGATTCCCGGCTCTGGTATTTTACACATAGTAGGTAAAAATCAGCCTTCTACTCCATTCTATCAGAATTAATTTCCAGGTTGATGAATTAAATTTCTGAATTATAATTAGCTAATAACTAATTTGCTAATTTGTCAATACCTTTTTTTATAATATATATTGCTATTATTTTTTCAGTGTTTTTTGAATGACCCTGTATATATATACATATATATATATATAGTTCAAGAAATGAAATATTTAATTTACATTTGAGTTTTAAAAATCTATTTAAAATATCACAAAATAAATAAATAGAAGAAGTCTACTTCAAATAATAAATAAACAAATAACAATATAAAATTTTTTACTGTGTGTCGATTAATATACATATTATATATATATATATATATATATTGACCAAATACAACCATTTTCCAACAAAAATATTAAATTTTATGAATGAATTATGCATTGTATCTTATTAGTTAATGTTTTTGATTTACATATATACTAAGCATAGTACAAATAATTATTAAATACTACTAAGACAAGTTATGTTTGACTATTTAACTTACTTTCATATGATACACAAATTAAGTGAAGCTTAGCATATTACATTTCAGTCTGATTATAATATGAAACAAAGAGCTAAGATTAATTATTATGTGTTGTATAATAACTCAAAATAAACATTACATGTATATGTCTGAGAATTCCAGTAATATTTATCCATTAAAAGAGAGAATAAAGAATAATTATTAAAAGTATTAAATAGATAACAGCATTTGTAAAAGGGGACTATTATTATACAATTTCATTTCATTTCATTAACTGCATTTTTGAATGCCAGTAAAATTTATTATAATGTAAAAATTAATACAAAAATCCATTTGCTTTGTTTTACATATCATTTTATTAATGTTAATGAACAAAAGATAACAATTAAATTGTTATTGGAAACTTATGATATCTACATTGTTTTAAAAAATTACGTACATATTGAAGAATATTGTATTGTTTAAAATTTTACTTTTCTTTTATATGGATATAATATCTTTTATAGTGGTGTTGAATTTCTAAATAAAAACATTCAGGTTTTGCAAGTAACTTTAATATTGTTTGTCAAAATTGTATAACGAAAAATTATTTATTGATTCAAATATTACACAATTAAATAATTAATTTAATCATAATTTTGTTAATAAAATTAATAAAATTTGAAATTCACACATTTTTTTCTATATATTTAAAAAAAAAAAAAAAAAATAACTGTCGCTGGCGTCAATTTTTTTTTTTTTTTTTTTTTTTTTGTCTGCGACAGCATCTCTTCGCAGAGGGCAGGGTTCTCTGCATCATGAGAGGTATCAATGTTTTCCGAATTCTCCAAGGATGTCATTTCAGCTAGTTAGAAATTTGTATCATCTTAATTAATGAAGTTATTCATTAAAAACCTCGGGTTTATGAAGGTATTCTATTTGTCACCGCACAAAAAATTTCTATTATTACGTTCTTTTCTCTGTCTCTGGCGTCACTTTCCTCAGGAAAATTAAAATGTGATCAATGGTGTAAATAAGAAAAATTGAAAAATTGGCATCTCTGAGATACTCGAGAGAAGAAAAAACTTATTTAGAATAGCAAAACATTTCAAAATAACCGATATTTTACCATGTTTTTATTAACTTCGATTCTTGTGTGTTTGTCAGGGACAAATTTTGCAATCGATTTTAACTAACTTCCCGACTAGCTAGGCATTTGAAACTTTCACAGTAGCTCAGAACCCGGTGACAACACAATACTTCGAAGTCAGATTTTCGAATTTTCGAATAGTTTTCTTTTAATTAATTAAAATGTGAAAATGATAAGTTCCTAATAGCAATAAAAATAGCCATTAAAATATTAACTATAATTTAATTGTTGCCAAAAAAAATTTACGAGTTCATTTTCTTTCGACCTAAAAATAAATACATTTAATTAAACGTGAGCGTTAAAAAATTGTTAAAAGTTAAATTATGCATTTGGCAAAAATTGACGTCGTTATCATTTTAAAGATTTTCTACACAATGATAAAGTGCTAATGTAGTTCATGATGCAAATATATGTTGTTCGGAAAGGATTAATATTTTATTTTTAAAACCAACTTTTTTTTTAAAATTCAAATTTCCGGTAACTCTTTAACCAATCACATTAGAACGTCCATCTTTGGAATATCGATAATAATAATTTTCTCGCCAAAAGTCGCCAAAACAGTCGCCAAGGGCAAGAAGTTGTCAAATTTTGCGCCAAATCCATTACCTGCCTATTGGAGCTTTTTAATGCGTTTTAAAGAGAAGTTTAAGCTATTTAAAAACATGGTATATAATTTTTTTTTTTATCTTATAATTATTTAAAATATTAAGTAAATATTTAATAATAATGAAATGAAAATTAGTTTATATTTTTATTTTATTTTATGTTATTATTTTATATTATTAGTTAAGTTTATACTATTAGTTTAGTTTATATTATTCGTTTTTATATTAACGCTAGGTGAAAAAGATTTAGTAATGAATACCATGATTATGTTACACAACTATTGGTATAGAGTTAGAAGATAAATACAGAAATTTTTAAACTGAAATTTACGAGATAAAAATTTATATCAGTTTATATATAAAGATTTAGTTTTTTAACTCAAAACATATTTAAAAGGATAGACCTTTACAATGACCAATTTAGCGATTTTTAAAATTTAGTAGCCAAGAAATTCATTTACGCAACCACGGTAGCTAATTTACCTCTTGCCATGCCTTAAATATATAGAGGTAAATCATAAAATGGTGCAATAATAATGATAATAATAATAAAATCCGCAACCTATTTCCGTTTTTTAAGCATTGGTATAAAACTTTGCAGAAAACCGAATTTAATACAACAGGGCATTTTAGGACTTTGTTTTTTTTAGGACTGAGGACTATTAGTCTCAATCTGCGAATTTTTACGATACCAGAGTTTTACAATAGTTGGACATTTGTCGAAATCTAAAATTTATCGAAAATATAATTGAATAATTTGTAAGTGGTGTTATAATCTTAAAAAAAAAAAAAAAAGTCCTCAGTAAACTAAATTCTGCTTTTGCCAGATTTTCATCAAAATATTTTTTATTTTTTATTTTATTTATTTATTTATTTATTTATTTATTTTTTAAGAAAAATACAAAAAAAGAAAATTAATAATAATCAGTATCGAAACAAAGCGCACGTGCAAAATGAAATAAAAAAAGGAAACAAGATAATTAACTTTAAATTCGAGTTGGTAATTTTAGGATGCCATTGATATAATAACATTTTGTTGTAAATTGTTTTTAATAAATTAAAATGTGGATATCATAACTGCATTAGTAAAGAACTTTGCGAGAAACATCCGAGGTATTTAGATGCCAAACTTCAAATTTCGCCAAAAGAGTCCTATACTAAAGCTTTTTTTTTTTTCTTCTTTTTGTCTATTTTTCCATATAAAGGAATGTAGTAACTGCATTGCTAAAATATTTTAGTTACAGCTAATACAGGACCTCATTGGCAGATTTTAAATTTTTCATTTATTTTGACGATGACTTTAATTATCCATCTCAGTTATGCATATCAAGATTTTTGCGAGAAAAGTTTAAGCTATTTCGGTGCCAAATTAAAAATTTCGCCGAGAGGTTAAACTGTGCCATTGCTTTAGCTCATTTTTTTTTTTCAATTTTTTTTTCAATTTTTTTTTAAACTTAATTCAAGAGAGAAAAAAAGAAGAACATTTTTTATTTGATCTAAATGTACAAAATATCTCCAGGTAAAATATTATCCGTATTATTAGAAAGAAAATGGCTAAAGTAGTTTTCCCTGTACTAATTTAATGAAAAAATGGATGTTCTCGATTTCACACAAAATAACATTTCCCAAAAATTTGAAATGGACGTTTGGAAAGCTATGCGATTTCTTCATCGTGAAGTTGATTTAGATTTAGGTTATGCTCGCAAAAACGTTTTTGCCTCCTGCCTCCCCTCTCCAGTGGATAAGAAGGGAATTAGTGAAAACCATGTCTTACTGGGGTTAACATTACCAATACCTACCTCCACACTAAAATTGATCATTCTATCCCTCATAGAATCGCCACGGTCATTTTGATTTAGTCATTCAGGGAATAAGATTCTCTCGGATAGATATAGATCATACGTACAGTAATTTTTTGATATCTAGAAAAAGTATAAAACCAATTTTACGGCAACAATATACAGGGTGACAAGAAATAACTTGGACACACATGATACATTATAACTTTAATGCTAATGAAAATATTACAACCAAACTTCAAAATAAATATAAATACAATATTTTGTCTAACATATTTACAAATTTTCAAAGTGGCTACCTTTAGCCTTAATACAGAGCTTTAAACGTGTCACAAAATTTTCGGCTATGGGCCGCAACTCACTTACTGATATTTTATCCCATTCTTTGCATAAGGATTTCTTTAGGGATGCTAAAGTTTTATGAGGTTTAGCACACACCCTTGTCTCCAAGATGGACCAAACAGAATAATTCATTGGGTTCAAATCTGGGGAATACGGTGGCAATTCTTGAGCTCCAATGAAGTCAGAAAAATTTGTCTTGCACCAATCTTGAGTGCCTTTAGCTCTGTGTGTAGGTGCGGAATCCTTTTGGAAGGTCCATCTTTTGTTTCCAAAGAACTTTTGCGACCAAGGTAAGACGACATCTTCCAAAATTAGTTTGCGATATGTTTATTGATTAATCTTTATCCCTTGATCAACAAAAACAAGTGGTGTTTTCCCACTAGCACATATCCCACCCCAAACCATTACAGATTGGGGTCGTTGACGTCATTCAACAATGCAAGAAGGTCCAGGTGCTTCTGCTGACCAAACTCTATCATTATGGCTATTGTGAGCTTGTTCAATCGAGAACAGTTTCTCATCTGTGAAGACAAATGTTTGTCATCGATTACCTGCGGCCCGCTTTAACAAATCCTTACACCTTTGAAGTCTTGTGCGTTTGTTCTCTGCTGTTAGCTTTTGAGCCTCTTTCATTTTGTAAGGGCGAAGACTAAGCTCTACTCTTGCCATCAAACGTGTGGTTTCTCTGTTGATCTTCATCTCTCTAGCAACCTTTCTCATTGAAATCCTACGATTTCGTTGAACTCGGTTTTTGATAACTTTTCGGTTTCTTGATGTGTTAACTGTGCGTTTTCTTCCTCTTCCTGGCCTGGCACCATCATGTCCGCGTTATTTAAACCTTTTGATTGTGTATGAAACCATCTGCTTAGGCAGTTTCAATAGTTGAACAATTTCACATTGTTTCTTTCCTTGCTTATGTAATTCAAGTATGGCAGATCGTTTGTTAACCACAATGGTTATCTCACAACTAACTTACTTACACCTGTTTATTCGCTTTCTAGGATCAATACTAATAATAAATGACAATGAAATTAATTTATAACTTTAGTGGTAGTTACAGATATTTCGTTTGAAACTTCGTCCAAGTTATTTCTTGTCACCCTGTATATATATTTATATAATACAACTTTCCGCGTTTCTGCTTTGATTTGGAATTAAAATTGCTCGTTTTCCTTTAAAAATCCGTTAAAAAGATTTACTAGGACAGAAATGGGCTTGTCGTCGATATTTTTGGTGATCAGATCCTTATAATCGATATACTTTATGTACCTTTCCATAAATGAATGGACACTTTCGATTTTGAACGTTTTCTGAAATACCTCAAAAACTACTAAACAAACCATTTTAAAACTTCGAGATTGTGAAGAACGTGTTATACCTCATATTTATTTCAGTGAAAAGTGTGTGCCAACAGTGAAAGTGGGTTCAGTAAAAAAACTAAAGAACAATAAAAACTTTTGGCATCAGCTGTAAAAAGTAATGCTTTAAATGCAATCAAGCATTGTAGCATGTGATTATGGGGCTCATTTTTATTATCTGTATGCATTTTCATGCCATAACCGCATTCATAACAACTTCTTTAAAATGTTGCAATTAACGTTGGCATTTTTTTTAGGTACAACACACAGGGTATTCAACCCAGTGCAAAGTTATTTTTAGGATTCTTAAAATACAATATTTGACACAGCATTCTACAATCAAAATGAAAAAAAAAAATAATAATAAATATAAAAAAAAATTATGAGCATTTTTACTAAATAATTTTTTATTGCGCATGAGCAAGATTTAGCGAAATTTCAATTGCATAATTTTATAGCCAAATGTACTGAGCTACTTATATAAAAACCCCAAACAAGTCACATGTAAATCCCAAAAGTCATACGCGACAGAATGAAGTGGATTTCAGCTGTTCCAAAATTAAAAGAGGATAATGGGGTTTTCTCGATATTTGTTTCCATTCGTCGAAAACTGTATTACCGTTCATTGATAAAAATATGAGTAAAAACCTTTATAATTAACATTTTTATCGAAAGAAAATGAATAGCAGTTCATTCTATCACGTACAACTTTTCTTAATTTACGATACATTTTTGAGGTTTTTATATAAGTAGCTCAATACATTTGGCTATTGAAATATGCGAATGAAATTTCACTGTATCTTACGCATGCTCAGTTAAAAAGTATTTGGCAAAAATGCATATATTTCATCAGATATTTAATATTTTTTTCAATATTAGTATAGTGTCTAATATTGTAAGTCAAGTCTCCTGAAAATGCCTTTGAAATGGGTTTAATACCTTGTGTGTTATAGCTAAAACTGTGATTTTTTTTTTTTTTTTTTTTTTTAATGAAACCTTTATACCTCTCTGATTAGATGAGGTTGAGACATAAAAATTTATACAGATAATAAAAAAAGAGCTCTATAAACACAGACTAGAGCCAGATCACATTTCAAGTATTACTTTTTACAGGGTGATGCCAAACACTTTTATTTTTCTGTAATTTTTTTACTGGCCCCTCTTTCACTTTCGAGGCAAAACTTTCTCTGAAATATATGAGGTGTAACATGTTTTTCTTAATCCTGAAATTTTAAGGTTATTTGTCAAGTATTTTTTGAGATATTTCAAATGACGTCTGAAATCGAAAATTTCCGATAATTTATGGAAAGGCAGTGTATAGATTATTAAAGCTCAAAATCGAATATTTCACGAAATACTTTGAAAAGTCTGGAAATATGCTAGGCTATATAAAAGGATCGCATTCTAGCAGTTGAGTTTGTTTTAAGCCAACCTTTTACGGTGTTAAGAGTTCTGCTTCACAGGGTCTCGGTTATTAAATACAGCTTATATTGAGTGTGTTATGCTTATGGTACAGTTTATGCTGAGATTTTTATGATGTCAGTTATTATTTAAGTTTTGTTTTCTGGTAAACTGGAAGCAGATAAATGGTTGATAATCTTCTGAAATACTCTGCAAATAAACTTTTAATGCTTTGTAAGACCTCTATTTCATTCACGGAAAAATCACGAGCACCAAGTATGTAACAATATATATGACGAATGGTTCGTTATATACCAAAAGGGAGGTTATGAGTAATAAATAATGCATTAAGTATAATCTTTACAATAATAAAAGTAATGTTATACATAAACAATCACAAATGTTCCAAAATGTTCTTTTTCCTTTCAAGATTAAGATACATATCACATTTGGAAATCTTATCTATATTCTATTTCATTCTCTTAATAACATCTTCGTGGTTAACTAATATGTGTATTTGTCAACAATAGATACAAGTGAATTTATCATAATAATTAATTTATTTGAATTACATATTTGTTTCTCAGTTTTATTCTTCTTATTCTTTTCTTGTGAAATATAATGAAACTTTGTTTACCATTACAATGTATATAGAATTATCATGTTAATTATACTGCAAAGTGAAATATAGTTGGTGAAAAAAATATACATATATATCAAGTTTGTGGGAAAATGTTTCTTTAGAAGAACATGATTCCGCTATACAATATTAAAGATCAGGTAAGAATTATTTCTAATTTCATTATTTTTGGAAATTGAACGAAAAAAGCGATAAATAAGGAGAGATGGTCTTTTTAAAAATTTTTAAATGGTATTTTCTTATTTATTCTATTATTTGTCTTATTTATAATTCTTAGCTTAGCTTAAAATATTAAATTTTATGCTTAAAATTTTAAAGCCAACATCTCCATTGTTTGTCAGTTCTTTAAACATGAAAAAAAAGAAAAAGTACAGTTTCTTTATTATGTATTTTTTATCTATAACCTATACTGTAAAATATACAAGAGAACATTTACATTATAAACAAATTTATGTCAGTGTTAATTTAAAACATTTCAGCCAATATGAAATGAAGAAATTTATATAAAGAGGAATAGTTTGTTTGTATATGGATTGTAGTCTCTGGAAGTACAAAACCGATTATTATTATTATTATTATTATTATTATTCACTAATCAACAGCTACATTATCCATGGGCGCTACAGGTTATGACTAATGTTGATAAGTTCTTTATTTTTTTAATTAAAAATTTTAATATTTTATTAAAATCAACATAAAAACCATGAAAAAAATGAAATATTGAATATCTAGATGATGCCACTTATACGTTCATTTTCTTCCTTTTCTTTTTTTTTTCCTTTTTTACATGAAAAGAAATAAAGAAATATATTTACAAGCAAATAACAAAATGTATATACAGCTTTGAAAAAGTAAAAAAACAAAATAATATTGCGTAATAAAATTGACGTCATTATAGCTTTAAAAGTACTTCTTTCTGTAATGATATAATTTATTAAAGAAATGTTTGTTGATATTCTAAATATTAACGTTTAGACATTATTATATATATATTTGTTAGTTAATATTTAATATTGAAAAAAAAAAAAAAAAAAAAAAAAAAACATATAATGCTTCAGGTGAGTAATTTCCTTAAATCTAATTTATTTTACATTTTTTAATTTTTTAAAATATATTTTTTTTAAATATTATTCGCTAAAATGCACCTTTTTGTTGTTGTTGTTATTGTTTTCGCCGCTACTTTACAATTAGGTGATTGCCACACAGTTTGTCACATTTGGCAATTCACACAAATGACGTGTATATATATATATATATATATATATATATATTTAATTAAGAAATATGTATGTGTTCTTTTCATATAATAATAAAAAAGGTCTATGTATTTATTTGTGTATGCGTGTATGTCACTTCGCAGTCTAACGACTACAGAATTTTGCATGTCCTTTCTATCCTCTCCTTAATGCACTGCGGAACCAAATTTTTGGTAATTTCAATATATTTCTTTTTAGTTTTTAATTTATAAAGCGATATAAAATTAGTATTTATATTTCTTTTATTCATTTAAATACAGTGGCAAGCGATGCGAGCAAAACCTGCTAGTTTTTCATAAAATGTGACTAATACAGGAATTGTGATAAAAGTTAAATTGTGCATAGGGGCGGGTATTTATTCTAAAAACTGTAGCCATTTATAAGATAATTTAACAGCTAATAATACATAAACTAGCGAGCTTCGCCCGCTAGCGGGTCAGTATTTTCAAATGAATCACAAAAATTAATGAATCACTAACAGTAACTTTTAGTCTTATGAAAAGAAATTTAAAAAAAAAATCATTTCTAATCGGGTAAAATGTCGTTCCGGGTTCCCACTGCCTTCGGCAGCGCAGTCCCGTGCGCGCTGCGCGTGCACAAGTGAAGGGATACACGCGCTGTGCGCGCGAATTCCTTCCCTGATTCTTCGTGCCCCCCCCCCAAAAGAAATCATTTCTGATCGGGTAAAAACTCACACCGGGTCCCCACTGCCTTCGGCAGCGCAGACCCATGCCCGCTGCGTGCGCACGTGTGAAGGTATACGTGCGCTGCGCGCAAATATCCCTTCTCAAATTAAATTTTTATTCTTAAGAAAAGAAAAGAAAAAAAATCATTTCTCATGGGGTACAAAGTCGGCCCGGGTCCCCACTGCCTTCGGCAGCGCAGTCCCGTGCGCGCTGCGCGAGCACAAGTTAAAGAATACACGCGCTGCACGCCCGCATTCCTTCCTGACACTTCGTACCCCCCTAAAAAATCACACCGGGTCCCCACTGCCTTCGGCAGCGCAAGTTAGGGGATACGCGCGCGGTGCACGCCTATTTCTTCCCCACCCTTTCAGCCCCTTCTAATTAACCTACGTATACCAATTTTGAACGCTCTTACTCAATTAGCTGAGATGCAAAAGAACATCTAATCAGGACGCCTCAAAACGTGTAAATCTGCTGAAAACTTTCGATAATATAAAAGAACTTTAAAATATCTTTGGAATGATGTATTAAAAATAATTTAATCATGATTAGAAATTGAAATATTGAAATTTGAAAATATTACAGCGCCATCTGGAGGTAGAAATTTCTGTATTCCACTGTTCGATCCCAAATCAACAAAGCTTTCTAATGATGTATTACTTATGAAATTATTTTAATTAGTAGTTGAGATACAAAAGAAAACTGATTCAGGAGACCTCAAAACGTGTAAATCTGGTAAAATCTTGAATTCCATTTTCGATAATGTAAAAGTACTTTAAAATGTGTATCGAATGACGCATTAAAAAAAATAATCATGATTAGAAATCGAAATATTGAAATTTGAAAATATTACAGCGCCATCTGGAGGTAGAAATTTCTGTATTCCACTGTTCGATCCCAAATCAACAAAGCTTTCTAATGATGTATTACTTATGAAATTATTTTAATTAGTAGTTGAGATACAAAAGAAAACTGATTCAGGAGACCTCAAAACGTGTAAATCTGGTGAAATCTTGAATTCCATTTTCGATAATGTAAAAGTACTTTAAAATGTGTATCGAATGACGCATTAAAAAAAAATATTCATGATTAGAAATAGAAATATTGTAATTTAAAAATATTACAGCGCCATCTGGCGGTAGAAATTTCTGTAATCTACTGTTCGATTCCAACTCAACAAAGCTTTCAAATGATGTATTACTTATGAAATTTTTTTAATTAGTAACTGAGACAAAAGAGAAACCCATTCAGGACACATCAAAACGTTTAAATCAGGAGAAATGTCGAAATATCGAATTTCTGTAATCTACTATTCAATTCCAAATTAACGAAGCTTTCAAATGATGTATTACTTATGAAATTATTTTAATTAGCAGCTGAGATACAAAAGAAACACCTCAAAACGTGTAAATCAGGTGAAACCTCTAATTCCACTTTCGACACTTTAATTAGTAGCTGATATACAAAAGAAAACCCATTCAGGAAACCTCAAAACATGTAAATAGGCTGAAATCTCGAATTCCACTATTGCGATGCAAAAGAAAACCTAATCAGGAGACCTCAAAACGTGTAAATCGGGTGAAATCTCGAATTCCCCTTTCGATAATGTAACTGTACTTTAAAATGTGTATCGAATGACATATTAAAAAAAATAAATAAATAAACATAATTAGAATTTTAAATATTGAAATTTTAAATTATTACAGCGCCATGAGACCTCAAAACTTGTAAGTCAGGTGAAATTTCGAATTCCATTATCTACGGTAGTCGGTTAATGGAAGTAAATAGAAAAAGAAATATTTTTACCTTAACTGTATTTGTGTCGTTTTGAAACTGGCATCCTCTTTCGAGAGATAAAATGTCAGGCGTGTAAAGATAAAATTTAATTTGCAATTAAAATGTAAATCTTTTGTTTATTGACCAAAATCGATGAAATATGAACTGCAAGTTTTTTTTGTGGTGTTAAGATTGTATACTAATTGAAATGTGCGAATTTTGAAAAATTGAAGAAAATAGAAAATTGCAATTTTTAATCGCAGTACAAAAACACGTGACCTCATTAAACACCAGATGTTTTTTCTTTCCGTTCAAGATCGTCTGCCAAGTTAAAATGCTTGTGATTTGTTGCCACCATTTTTTTTTAGTTTAATTAATTTAAAAAAATCTAATTGTCCGATCGATAAGCCGTTTAAACCATCGGATTGAGAAAGAAAAGCCCTTTCCAATGGTATCTTGTTTGTAACAATACGACTGATATTTCTAATTTATTTTCCACTTTTTCTTTGAAAATGTCGCTTTTTAAGCATTTAATCATGAATTCTGGGTCATTTTTCGGTAGACATGGGTGCACATTTTAATTAATATCTCCGCTAATTAGGGTCGCATCGCTTAGCGAATTATCGCGATGTCGAGATGAAGAAATTCTGCTTCTGTCGACACCGGTTTCGAGGCGATGCGACCATTAGCGCCGGAGCTTTAGCGGTCACAAGGCATTTCTCACAGACAGACGACAGAAAGACAGACAGACAGAAAGACAGATGCGCACCGATTTTAATAATATAAGGAGATACATATATATATTCTCTTTTATGAAATGTGTGTTTGTTTTGCAATGATATTTTACTACTGTAGATGCATTAACGAAGTGAAGATTAGAATAATATTTAAAATTCAAATAAGAATTTATTGACTTTAAGATTGGGAGACAACATAAATTGCTGTTACTTGATTTGTTATGTTTAAAATAAATTTCAAGCACCATATATAGAAGCAAAAATAAAACGTTTTAGCTTTATTAAAGTTTCGGTTTTGTTAAAGGCCACGTTCCTCTCTCACAGGATTTTCAATCACCAAATAACTTGAATTTTATAATATTCATTGCTTAAAACGTATTTCTGGAACATCATTTTCCATACCTACACACACTAAAGCTTTAAATTCTGATACGAGTGAACAAGTTACCAAAATTTCACCGACCGTAGAATGCTGAGTCCAGCTCACACATTTTTCAAGCCCTCAAACAACCTGAAATAACCTTCTCCAACAACTATTTCTCCACCAAGCTAGATGAATATTTCACACGTTTGTCCAAATTTCAAGTACACATCCTAACTCTCTCGACCCAATAAAGAAATTTATTTCATACCTTAATTATACCTAAAACTCCAAAATCTCCCCCACCCCACTTTCTCTCTGTATATATATATGTATATATATATATATATATATATATGTGTGTGTGTGTGTGTGTGAGTGCGCGTTTATATTGCATCATAATGGCCTTTTATTATATTCTTCATACTTCATTATATTCTTAAACTATTTATTTACCTTTTTTTACCTACGTTGGTTTGAGTTAAGCATGTGGAACTTCGCAACATAGCTATGCAATAAACTTCGCACTATAGCTATACAATTCACAGTCGGCGATGACTGAAATACCCTCTATTTTTTTTTTCTTTTTTTAGTGCTAGAGGCCTATTTCAGTCGGTACAGTTGTCGAATTTTTATACATCACTCTTAATTAGTGCTAGAGGCCTATTTCAGTCGGTTTATTGAGTAGGGTTTTATTGAATGAAGTCCCCCAAGGCCCAACTTTGACATGAGTCCCCCCCAGGCCCAACTTTGACATGAGTCCCCCCCCAAGGTACCCCTATTTTAGTCGGTACAGCGTTGTCGAATTTTTATAATACATTCTTAATAGTGCTAAGGGCTTTTTTCAGTCGGTTTATTGAATGGGGATTTATTGAATGAAGTCCCCCCAAGGCACAACTTTGACATGAGTCCCCCCATGGCACACCTTTGACATGAGTCCCCCCCAAGGCACACCTCCCCCTCATTGGGAAAAAGAGAAAAAACGTTGTTTTGCGGCTATAAGAGAGTTTGGACTTCCAACGTTATTTGTTACAATATCAGCAGCTGAAACACATTGGTTTGATTTAATGAAAACTTTATCATGGAATTTAGATCGTCACGAATTAACTAAAGAAGTATTTGTCGACATTAACAAGTTTAGCAGTAGGCCTCTGGCACTAAATTAAAATCTGTCAATGTCAGATTTTCATGTTTTAAATAATGAAATAATATCGTGTCTGTATATTTTTTTTTATCTTTTAAATCAAATCTATACCTAAAAAATTATTCGCGTTTCTTTCTTTCTTTCTTAAATTTAACAGTAGGGAGGTGGTATGAATATAACAATAAAAACTACTCCAGAAAAAAAAAAAATATATATATCCTCCTTAACTCGTATATACTTATTTCTTAGACATAATAGTGATATAAAATAAAATTGAAATTACCATGCATCAGCAACTTTTAAATTAGAAATTAATAATAACATTGTAAATATTGTACACACTATTCTAAAAAATGGCATAAAATTTTGAGAATTTTTTTTTTTTTTTTTTTTGTATGAGAAAATGAAACTCAATGGTCCTTATTCTTTCACGGATTTGGGGGTAGATCATTAATTGTTTTCCACCCTATCTGATTATTTATTCTTAAATTAGCTTAAAGTTTCAACATAGAATAAAAATAGTTTCTTTAAAAATACAAACATAAACATGAGAGTGCTGCTTTTCCCCATTATATAGGTCACGTGCGAAGGATTTTAGGACGTCAAACACATAAAGGAAATTGTCATACAATATTTTACGATCGCCAGTTGCCAACAACGTTGCCATAGTGCGAAGGTAAATTCAGTTACTTACTCTTAAAAGTTTACTTTCTACTAACAAAGATGTTTGACACTTAAACTCACTTTAACATATATTCTAAAACATAATTGATATACGAGCAGAAAAAAAGTTATACTGAATAAAATATAAATGTAAATGTAAGGATATTTAGGAAATCGAAATAAAATTTGACAATGTGTGAAGAATAAATCTGTGTGACACTTTAAATTTTTGCAACTGAACTTATCTAAGTTTTCTAGTTCAATTTCAATTATTTTGAGTTTTATATTCAAAACCTTTATATAGAATTCTAATAAGCAACTGAAGCTGAAAATATATTCAGAAAAATTTCTTTCTAACCGAAACTTTTAAAAGACCTTTTAGAGTATTGTAATTTTTCACAAATGAATACAATCAGTGTATTTTTTCTTAAACTACAGTAAAATCCACGAAATACATTTGTATCCAGTTTCATTTTAAAAAAAAAGAAAATACACCTGAAAATGAATCATGGTCTTGTTTGAAGAGCTATCATGAAATATCTCTGTCTAACGGCATGACAAATAAGAATTCGATAGCACATTTTTCTAAATAAATTTATTTTTAAAACAGTTATGTCATTGACAGGAATATAATTTCTTTTTCTCTGTCATATTTAAAACAATTATTGAAAACTAGCATACAAAGCTAATTTTGGACCTTTGTGTTTTATGTTAAAATTCTGAGGCATATTAAATATGTCTAAATATAATACATTAATTTTGACATTTAATGTAGTTAAAATATTTTTAAATACAATTTATATTTTATAATAGCATTTCTGTGCCATTTTATTTAGGATAATTTGAGAATTCTTAACTAGCTTTTATTTATTGCCACATTTAACTTTTAAAAATACATACATATAAATTACAAAATTATATTATACACGATATGAGTTGAAAAAATGAGACATTACAAATTACTATATAGGAGTTAAAATCAATGTATTTTGTAGATGCTCCAGTGATTGACATCTTTCCCGAAATAATTAATAACTAAGAAAAAAAAAAATAAAAGCACATGTTTTACATATATGAATTTTAACCTTCTATGAACACTGAAGCAGAGAGTGTCATTAACTAGTAAAAAAAAAAAAAATCTAAAGTTTCAAACACTGGAGCATAGGATGCTAATTTTTGTTAAAATGAAAAACTGACAGTGCCAATTACTGGAACATTGAGTAGGTGTAAAAATCATAATAATAATAATATATATTATTATTATTATCAAAAGCATATATTTTAACATATAAGAGGTTCTGAAAGTATTTCATGTCATGTATAGTTGCTTAAAATTTCTAAAAATAGTTTCTAATGACTGAAATAATAAAAACATTAGAAATTGCTATAAAAGTGTCAATCACTGGAGTACTTACCCTATATATATTTTTTTAAGAATGGTTTTTCTCCTCTAAGGGAAAGCTATGGAACTATTATAGTGTATTTAAATATGAAAACTTTTTCACATACCATAAAATTAAGTTTTCATGTTTAAATATTTATTGAATATTCAGCTCTTTCATTTAGAATTATTAGAGTGTAACCACGTTTCGTACGCCTAGCAGTGAAGTCGAATCCAAAGGCTTGGACGTGTGCCACGTTTACTGACAGGATGCGATTTAGTAAACATTAGGTGATACTGTGTTACCTCATCGCTTATTTTTTCTCAATGACAAAGATTATCACCCCTATATTAACCGTGGACTCGTTGAGTCCGTACTTGTGACGAGGCTCCCGCGGTCGTAAGAAATGTGGTTAAAGAATAGAGTGTGAACTCTTTACAATTTTCATCTTTATATGCAGTCATTATGTATCCTAGTATTATTGACGCATTGTATTCTTTTTAAAATTGTAGCTATTTTTTTCTATAGTTCTGTTATTATAGTAAGTTGAATTTGCATTAAGTTAAAATTTATTAAAGTCTTAAAACCCGAAACTTGTAATCAGCCAAGTTAAAATTATAATTTTTGCAAGAAAGGGTAAATAGGAAGAAATGGAAATTAAAATGGAGCTCATTGTAATCAGGTATGAAACACAATTTATTAAAATTATTTGATAGGGCAAAATAAATCTACTTTTAAATAAATCTTCAAAATAAATCTACTATTTGGAGCAAAAGAACCTTCATTTGCTCAAAAGAAGCTTAGAGAATGCATACAGAGGTAAATTTGGTGTACACGAAAAGATACATAATATGTGGTTTCTTCAAACTTATGTTTATGAACAAGCTACTTTTCTTTATCTTTTCAAGCGATATTCAAATGTCCCCAGAGAAAGCTTGCTGCAGCCTTTTATAGCCTGTATTAAATTTTATTTCTTCATGATTTGAAAATATTCTTCATACTAAACAAAATATATTATATTTTGATGTCGCCTGTACTCTAGAAACGTGTATAAAATGTAATCTTATAAAATTAATTTAGTAATAACTCACGCGGCTTTCTCTCACCTGCATTCGATAACTAGATATTACCTCAAATGCCTTAGTCTGAGCGAATTTGCTGAAAACATAAGAGTACTAATTCCTTTTTGACAAGTGAAGAAAATCAAATGCTATGTTTAAATAGTTACGGGTACAAATTCAAATAATGAAAACGAGAAAAATATAAATGTCAGTATTGAAAAATATCCCATAAACATTTATATATTTTTTGATATTACAAAATATATTTTAAACATTTTAATTTAAATAAAATAAAGTATTAGCTAATTTCTCGAACGAAATACCCCCATGTATTTGATAAAATAAAGAATTTTTGCAACAGTACATTACATTTAAATTAAATTCGATGACGATTATTATTCATTCGGTTAGCCTGGTGTCTGTAATCATTCAAAATTAGAAAGATTTACTAAACGAATTATAATATATTTATATTTTATACAATCTCTTTTTTTTTTTTTCGAATAAACTAATATATATATATATTTTATTGTGGAAAAAAAAGGATAAATGTTTTTTGGAAAGATTATAAATTACTCTCGTTTTGTATTTTGTAGGAGTATGATATAAAAAATGCATTAACACCTTCTTGATCGGATTTTTTTTTTCAAGTTTCGGGCTAAAAAAAACACTGTTAAAAATGGTTTCTTAAAAATGTGCTAAATTGTCTCAAAATAGCTCCGGAACAATATATACTTAAATTTGGAAATACATTTACTCATTTTTGAGTATACTCAAAAATGGGGTTGACCAATGAGAATCCCAATATCCCTATGTTTGACATGTCAATATACTCAAAATTGAGTACATGGGTTTTCAAATTTAAGTATATATTGTTTCGGAGCTATTTGAAACAATTTAGCTTATTTTTTAGAAACTATTTTTAAAAGTGAAAACACTTTTAAATTACTGAAAATTAATATATGTTCTATCCTAAATTCGAAAATGGAAAATACTTCTGACAGTAAGCAGCTTTCGCTGGACATAGAGGTGGTGTAATATTTATCTTGCTGTCAAATCCAGTATATTTGCCGGGACATGTTAAATATCTCTCCGTTTGCTATATCCGTGCTTCTTGATTTCTCTTGACTCAAATTTAGGTACTCTCGGCACAGATCCTGTGTATCCTCGTGGATATCCCCCCCCCTTTTTTTTTTCCTTTACAGCGTTGTTTTCTTTTCTCCAACAGTCTGTGATTTAGTAGTGGTAGATTTAGCAGCATCTGAAAGCGTTTCTTTCTTTATGTTTTTTTTTTCTTGTGATGGTAAATAGAAACTAAAAGTAATTGCTCCTTTGAATTGAACGCAATACTAAAACCTTAACACTACTACACCTTTCCTATCAAACAAATTATTCTTAAGGTTTAGATTTCAAAGTTCAATTGACTCCAAAAAATGAAAGAAATACATGAGAAGTCCCTTAGTACAAAACAGATCAATATTAGGAATTTCTTTAGTTTGAGATAAAGGCGACCAATCGGTGCAACACCTGAATCTTATACATTTTTTATTTTTTTATTTTTTTGGCATATATGTATATTTTACATTACTCAGACTCCCGGTGTCAGGAATGTCACATGAAATCGTATGTTTGGAAAAGTTAGATACCCTAATATTTAGGCATTCCGTCACAGTTTCGATTAAAAGTATTTATGTTCTACTCCACAATCAAAGCTTAAGAAAATACTGAAGAGTTCTCATTACTGGATATCACCTTAAATCAAAAAAGCAATTAGTGGACAAAAAAGCAAATTTTTAACATGGCAGTATAGGACAAAGTTTAGTATAAATGTACATAATGAAAGTTATTTTAAACGTGTGACTATAAAATTAATATGAATTATTGATGATAGTAGTAGTTAACCAGGGAAAAAAATGTGCATGTGGGAGCAATGCTCAATATGGGTATCATTCGAAAGATCTCGTCAATGCCTTTAAAACGAATGTTTGAACTGTAGATATGTAATAATTTAAAACAAAAATATCGATTTTTTTACATTTTAACGAAAAAAAAAAAAAATCGTATTTTTTCTGATAATTGAAAAAAAAATTGACTTTCTTTCGGCATTTAGTGAGATGTATAACTCAGTCAGGTAAAAATCGTCTGGATTTATAACGGGAAATAATTCAATAATTTAATAAATAATATGAATTGTATGAATTTTGTGTAAAATTATATAGAAGAAAGTCATGTGTTAGCCACATCATACTAGTTATGACAGCTCCACCTGCTGAACGATTGATCCCCAAATCTAATCAGGCCCAGTTTATGTCAGGGTCCAACTAAATACCACGTTTGATTAAATTTCGTTCAATGGTTCGTGAGATACAGCGCCCACAAAACTATGATACACACAGACTGACAGGCATTTTCTAAAAACAGTCAAACCGTGTTCAGGATATCCGAAAACGTGTAAATCCATCGAAAACTGGAGTTCGAAAACTTTCACGAATAGAAAGTAAAAAGAAAGTAAAAAGCAATTGATAGACAGGGCTGTTCATTACTGGTCACAACACTTTTAACAAAACAAATGTTAAATGATATAAAAAAAAATAAACAGAGATTAAAAAAGGAAAAAAAAAAACATCTTTCATCAAACTACCAGAGAAAAATACAAAATGCCTGGAAGTGAATGTTATTTGAATTAAGGTAACTGAGGCGAACTGCTAAATTACTTCAGTGAACATTTAACTGATTTTAGATTGTGTCAGTAGATGGCGCAGTAAGTAATTTCTGTAACCATCTGTGAAAGAGGAATATTGTTTAGTTTGTTCGCTCGCTATGTGAAAATGTGTCGACGTTTCTGTGCACAGCTATGGCACATATGTGAATTAATCCAGCTTTTATATTTGTGTAAATTGTTACTTATTATTTATGATTAAAAGTGTTACAAGTTATAACAGTGAGTTTTCTGCAACTTTATTGAAATGGTGAACACGTCGAACAAAACCAGCCGCATTGGTGTCCAGTGACGATACAGTTCAATATGGCGATAACCTCCGACCTTAATAGCTAAATGGTTTAATTTTAAACGAATATATTTTAAATTAATTAATGTTTTTCTTTCTTTTTTTCCCTCTGTTTGAAATTGAGAATGCATTAAATAAATGATTGGAATATTTTTTTTTCTTTTTAAAGTTATTTTGAATAGATTGATATTTTTTAAATGCTGTTTTAATAGTATATATTGTATAGTGTAATACGATATGGCCGCTATGGATTAAAAGATTTGCTATTTTAAGATAGCGTTAAGAATTTTATTTCGTAGGGATTTAAATTCATTTTGACATTGAATTTTGAACTTATAAATTTTGAAATAGCACTTAAAGTATAGAATTTTGATAGGATCGCCATGAACTCTTATCAGAAGGGGATAAATGTTGAGAAATTTTCTGGTAGGATTCCACCTATGTGGAAGAACGATATTCAAATATGGTTTGTTCAGGTTGAAGCGAATTTCGCGACATCGCAGATTACAAATGATCTGACAAAATATATCACAGTTATAGGTGCAATTGATGCAGATTCGCTTATTTGAGTTTCTGATTTGACATTAAACCCCCTCTCCGAAAATCGTTATGAAACTTTAAAACAAAGGTTAATTTCGGAGTTTTCAGATTCTCAATCTCAGCAGCTGCGTAAATTATTGTCCGAATTAACACTAGGAGATAAAAAACCTTCAACTTTACTTCGTAAAATGAAAGAATTAGGAGCGAAATCCGTAACTGAGGACTTTTTGAAAACAATTTGGATTGAACGACTACCAGTAAGTTTTCAGGCAATATTGTCTGCCTCTTAGGCGGATTGATCTGAATTGGCAAAATTAGCTTATAAGATTGCTGAAATTAAGGAAATTCCTGGTGTGTGCGCGGTAGTTGAGGGGAAAACATTGGAAAGCGAGGTTAAAGAAATTCGAAAAGAAATTGCAGAGTTAAAAACTCAGATTTCAACTTTATTTTCGAAAGTAAATAGGCAATCAAGATCGAGAAGTCGTGATTTAAACCGTGCATATTACCGTAGTAAAAGTCGTAATGTTGGAGATGTCAATTTTGATAGTGGTGATTCGAATTTATGTTTTTATCATTCAACATTTCGAGAAAATGCTAGAAGGTGTCGTAAACCATGTCAGTATAATTCAAAAGAAAAAAAAACTAGTTTTGGCTGCTGCATCTGGTTTAAAGTTTGGTTCAAGTGTAGCAGCCCAAGTAAAAAAATGTAGACTTTTTGTTTATGATAAAGCTACAAACTGTAATTTTTTAATTGATTCTGGAAGAGATATCTCTTGTATACCGGCACCCTTAAATTGTAAATATAATGCTAATGAAGATTTTTTGTATGCCGCAAATGATTCTAGGATACCTACGTATGGTAGTAAAACATTGAATATTAATTTGGGATTGCGTCGAAAGTTCCGGTGGTCCTTTGTGATAGCTCGAGTAAATACACCTATTATTGGAGCAGATTTTTTAAACAATTACGAAATTCTTATAGATAAGAAAAATCAATCTTTAATTGATTCAAATACTACCTTACAAATAAGAGGAAAATTGAGTGGTATTGAATCCCCCTCTATAAAATTATTTTCGGGAAATTCCCTGTATGATAAACTTTTAGAGTCATTTCCAAATTTGGCGAGCCCGGTACCAAATTTTAAATGTCCTGCATTGCATAATACTAAACATTATATTGAAACAAAGGGAGCTCCGGTGTTTTCTAGACCTAGACGATTGCATCCAAAATTATTAGAAATTGTAAAAAAGGAATTCCAAGTTTTGGTAGAACAGGGAATTTGTCGACCTTTTAAGTCTCCTTGGTCTTCACCTATACATATCGTTCCAAAATCAAATGGTAAGTACAGAATATGTGGAGATTACCGACGTTTGAACTCAATAACTATTCCAGATAGATATCCTAACCACATATTCATGATATAACAAATGTCCTTCATAATAAGTCAATTTTTTCAAAAATTAATATTGTTAGGGCATATTATCATATACCAGTGAATGAAGAGGATATTCTAAAAACTTGTATATCGACACCAATTGGAAATTTCGAATTTTTATATCTCCCATTTGGTTTAAAATGCGCTCCAATGATATATCAGCGATTTATGAATGGGGTCCTGGGGGATTTGGGCTTTGTTGTCATTTCCGAGAACAAATGGAAGGCTTGTATTGCATAGTGATGCCATTAATATTGCCATTGGTGCAACACTTAGTATATTAGAAGGGTCAGATTGTAAACCAGTAGGATTTTGTTTTCAGACGGTTATCGCCTTCTCAGGCAAAGTATTCTAGTTTTGATCGTGAACTCTTATCAATGTATGAGTCAGTAAAATTTTTCAGACACATGCTAGAAGCACGAAACTGCGAAATAATTACGGATCACAAACCACCTTTCGTAAAGTACGTGACACACATACAAATAAGCAGGCACGTTGGCTTTACTTTATATCAGAATTTACTACGGATATTAAATATATAAAAAGGGAGTTAAACGGTGCTGCAGATGCCTTGTCGCGTATAAATGAAATTTCTATTCCTGGATATTTAGATTTTGATGAATTAAGTAAGGATCAAAAATCGGATGAGGAATTAAATAAATTAATTTCAGAATCGGAGTCAGTACTTATATTAAAATTAATTACATAGCCTAACACAAATTCATAGCTTTACTGTGACAATAGTACTGGAAAAGCTCGTCCATATGTCACATTAAAATTTTGTAAGAAAGTTTTCCAGAATTTACATTGCCTTTCGCACCATTGTATGCGAACTACAGTCAATCTCATTAGAGATAGATTTGTTTGGCCTTTTATGAATAAAGATTGTAGTGAATGGGCACGTCAATGTATTGATTGCCAACGATCAAAAATTAATAAACATACAAAATCTTAATTGAAGAAATTTGATATCCCTACTGCGCGTTTCCAACACATTCATTGTGATATTGTAGGTCCCTTGCCAGAGTCACATGGTAAATCTTATTGTTTAACTGTAATAGATTGGTTACCCGTTGGCCGGAGGCTTATCCGCTAAAAGACATTACAGCTGAAACAGTTGCACGAACTCTTTACAAAGAATGGGTTGCCCGATATGGTACACCATTAAGAATTACAGCAGATTAAGGGAGACAGTTTGAATCTGACTTATTTAAACAGTTTGCTCAGTTACTTGGTATAGAAAAATGGAGAACTTCGCCATAATTTATGAGGAGATGAATTTTGAAATGTATTACTTTCAATTTCTGTTACCCGAGCTTCAGTTACATCTGATATTTCCGATTGAACCGGTTCAGCATTTAAATGCGAATGAGGGATATATGAAGCTTGAACAGTAGAATTTAGTTGAACATTCGTTTCACTTAAAGCAAGGGATTGAGTTACACAATTAGATTCAATCGTATTTTCCTTTTCGGCCGCTGTCGCTATACTAAATATTTTATCGGATTTTTTATCCGTAGCCAAAGGCTGAATATCAGACGTAAATTGGTCTGTATCGCTGTTTGCAAGCGAAGTTTGTTCATTTGGTTTAACTTGTGTTTGACTTTTGTCACAAGGATTAACGTCAGTTTTAGGTTGCTTTAAATTAGTAGAGCTTGCTTTCTGCGACTTAATAACTTCTTGTGGTTTTTCCACTGGCTTTATTACCGCTTCCCACTGACGCTCGTGAGGGGTAGGGAACGGTCATATTCCAATCTTAGTCTGTCATACCGAGTGGCAAAAAGAATTATCACTTTACATTTTAACTCGTCATAGGTTGGATTTGGCCCAAGTAAATGGCAGGCGATTAATTTATGCCACTGCATCGGTTCTCCTTTTAAGGAATATGCTAACCAGGCTTTTTTTTTGGATAGATCAATGTTAAAAAAGTTAAAAAAATATTCAAGCTCCTCAAAAAATTGAAGTACGCTAGTGGTGCCATCAAAAAAAAAAAAAAAAATCTGGTGTGAAACAACCACACGACTTCCATTACCCACTATGACACGTATTATAGGCATTTTTGAGAGATCAGAAAACATAAGTGTGACTTAAAGAGAAAATCGTTAGAGCCGTTTTTGAGATACCAATTTTTACAAAAAATCAATTATTGACCAGAAAACAATAATTACATACAATAGGATATTTAAAAGTGAGTTAATAGGGCGAGTTTTAAAAAAAAATCCGTACAGCCGTTTTTAAAGGAACGCGCTTAGAAGACATGAAATTGAACTACTTATACAGGAAGCCTATCAATTTTCCAGAACTAGCCAGTTATATCATTCGAAAGGACATCTAATAGAGTGTTTATATAGCAAATTTGAAGAAAATCGTTAGAGCCGTTTTTGTGATACGGACTTACGGTCCCACTTCCGGTTTCCGATGTCCCACTTCCGGTTAAACTCAATTATTGACAGGAAAACAATAATTACATACAAAAGCATATTTAAAAGTGAGTTAAAATGGCGAGTTTGAAAAAAATCCGTACAACCGTTTTTAAAGGAACGCCTTTGCGAGGCCTGAAATTGAGCTATTTATACAGGACGCCTATCAATTTTCCTGAACTAACCAACTATATCATTCGAAAGGACATCTAATAGAGTGTTTATATAGCAAGTTTGAAGAAAATCGTTAAAGCGGTTTTTGAGATACGGACTTACGGTCCCACTTCCGGTTTTTCAATTTTCACCAAAATTTGGAAATTTCATCGGTACACCAGACGTATTTCAATTCTAAAGTTTCGTAGCTCTATCTCTTTTAGTTCCTGAGCTATAATAGCCAGAAGATTCTCCACATACATACACACACACACACACGCATACATACACACTGACCAATTGCCAAAAAACACTTTTTTGGACTCAGGGGACCTTAAAACGTGTAAATCAGGTGAAATCCCGATATCGAATTTTCAGACCGAATACAATAACCTACGGTAGTAGGGTAATGGAAGTAATACTTGCTCGTGTTGGAGGGGGGGGGGTCGACTTTATTTGGGCGCCACTGTAGAGAATAAGCGGATGCCATATTCTCAATTTTAGATCTTAACTCCTAGATCTTAGATCTTACTAGATCTTAAATATGAACTTAGGTTAACTTAATTTATGAGCATGAAACTTGAATCTTGCTTATTTAACTTTAGGTTGAAGCTGAAACTTGATTGCTTAATTAATGAAGTTATGAAGAAATGACAAAGTCAGATTTATAAAATAAATGATGAGCTTTTATTTGAGCTTAATAGAAAAAGGTGGGCGTTGGACTTTAATTATATTTAATAACTTGTAAACTTAGTTGGGCAGCCTTCTTCAATGCATTTAACTTTACTTAATCAACCACAAATAATTTTAACTACTACATTTAACTTCAATCACGCTCGCGGCTCAGTAACCTTTCGATAGCAGGAGGATTCCCAGACAGCGCTATCTACTCGACTTAGCTCCAACTAACCTCTAGCCGCTAACCTCCCAACTATTATCTCTTTTAACTTACTCTCTTACTCTCCTTCCAAACTCTCCTTCCAACTCACTAACCTCCCAAAAGCAACCTTCCTACTCCTTTTATACAGTTTCTTTCCAAAATACTTTAAAAAATTAACATATTACAATTTCGTTTATTATAGGAACTAACTCTAGTGATCAGCCGAATCCTAAATTCTTCACATTCACGTTTTACTCGCAAAGTGCGAATTTTAATTGTAGCACTTTGCTACACCTCACAATTCCTCCCCAAAAGAAAAAAAATTCACGTAAAAATCCCCAACGGGTTTTTACCCGTGAAAATTTTAAAGTAAAACAATGCTATGTTAAGTGAAAAATAGCCGCAGTTACTTACTGCTAAAATTAAACTGCATAAGACTTTAGAAAAAAAAAGAGGGGGGAAAACTTAAAATAAACTGCCCAACAAGAACTATTGGCTGTTAAAATCTAATAAGGAAAAAAATTTAAGAGTACAGGGCCAAAAAACCGGACACTTAGCATAATAAGAAACATTTTTTTTTAAAGCTCAGGCTAAGTCGATTTACACCGGAAAACCGTTTGTTCTCAACTTAATTAAAAGTCCAACGATATTACAATAGGGTTTACAGTCATCTTTCCTTACATGGAAAGGAGAAAAATTTCATTAATTAAAAAAAAAATTAGTACAAAAGGGATCGCTTAATCCCAAAAATGCGATCAGTCATTATTCAAATTTAAATTGTGCAAAATGATAGCAAAAAAAGAGTCTTTATTTCAGGTGTTCATAAAAAAAAAAGATTTCCAGTTTTCTATTAGTTTTATCTCCAAAGAGTCAATCTGCTGCTCGCACGCTTCCAAGAACTTTTTTCGACTTCAGAAAAGAAAAACGCTGTCACAGTTCCAAAAATACCTCCTTTAGCATCAAAAGTAACAATTAAAGGAATCAGCCTGGATTTTCAGATTTAACGTCTGTACTTCGGGTTTGAATCCTCAGAGAACTTCTACAATACAAAAACTCTTTTTACAGTATAAATTAAAAAAAGGACGTGAACTACAACTTGTATAGAGATAAATGACATATTAATTGTATAGATAAGCAATATTTTCACCTAGCTATTTGCATACGGAAAAAAACTAAATTGTTAGTGGATTAAGGTTAGTCGTTAAACGCGAAATTACATGCAAAATAGCTTAAAAAAATTCTTTTAACCCCATATTAATATATACATACATAAAAACTTTTAGTTTAGCATACAAAAGTTAAAAAAAGAAATATTCATTTTATACAATTTACGACATTTAGAAAAACATAGATAAGGATACAAAATATTTCAAAAAGTTTTTTTCAAAACTGCAGTTGATGGCTGAGAAATAAAAAAGATTCACGTACATACATATAGATCATTTACAAAAGTATAGAGAAAAATGTTTATACACTTATAAAATTTCATTTTATACAATTTATATGACATTTAGAGAAATATAGATAATGAATATATACAAATTGTTGAAAAAGTTTTTTCAAAACTGCCGTTGTTGGCTAGGAAATAGAAAAGCATTAGAGTATATACATATAGATCATGTCAAAAACTAGAGAGAAAATTTATATACAAAAAGGTAAGAAAATTTATCGTACTAATCACTGCAGGTGATGGCTAAAACAGAAAACATTTAAGTACATACATATAGATCATTCAAAAAACTAAAGAGGGGGAAAAGTTTATACAAAGAAAAAAAAATTATCGTGCTAGTCACTGCTGGAGATGGCTAAAGGAACAGAAAACCTTAACGTACATACATGAATATATTATATAACAGAAAAAAAAAATTATGACATGTAAACGATACATGAAATTTCCGAAATTGAAAGTTCATGCTCCAAGTTTAAATTTAGACATGTGAAATTTTATAAAGTTCATTGCTTTTAGCTCATGATTGAAGGTCCAAAAGGCTTTGTCGTTAATACCTGTCGTAGATTTCATAATTGCTGTGATAGAAATGCACTTTACAATGGAAAAAATAATTAACCATAGCACCTGACAGATTGATTCCTTGATATCAGCAAAATTAGAGATGCGGGTCAGACTGGTCAGTGGAGTTGCAGCGTTGGTGGCTTGCAGATTCAGGTCAGACGTTGCAGGATCGCTGTTGTCCTGAGGAGAGTTCGAACCTGATGCCTGGTCACTCTCAGGAGGGGGTTTCACACCCGGAACCTTTTCACTGTTCATAGTTCCCGGAGATGCAACTTGCTCTCTACTCCCACATTTGGAGGTCCTGGAGGGCTTACAAGCTTTAAGACCTTTCACTTCACTAGTGGAAAGCGCAACATTTTGTTTTACTTTAGGCGGCATATCATTTAAATTAGCGACCCAGTTATCTGACTTTTTTGTTCGATTTACAACTTTATCGTTGCATTTATGTACTAAATGTGCAGAACTAGAATTAGTTAACACTTAACTCTAGATCTTAGATCTTACTAGATCTTAAATATGAACTTAGGTTAACTTAATTTATGAGCATGAAACTTGAATCTTGCTTATTTAACTTTAGGTTGAAGCTGAAACTTGATTGCTTAATTAATTAAGTTATGAAGAAATGACAAAGTCAGATATATAAAATAAATGATGAGCTTTTATTTGAGCTTAATAGAAAAAGGTGGGCGTTGGACTTTAATTATATTTAATAACTTGTAAACTTAGTTGGGCAGCCTTCTTAAATGCATTTAACTTTACTTAATCAACCACAAATAATTTTAACTACTACATTTAACTTCAATCACCCTTGCGGCTCAGTAACCTTTCGATAGCAGGATGATTCCCTGACACCGCTATCTACTCGACTTACCTCCAACCACAGATTATCATACAGATAGGACAGTGAAGCTAAAACGCGAACCGGAAATATAGTAGCACCACCAGTGTCAACAGAGGGGAACTACAAGTGTTAAGTCTACGTGAATAACATCTTTGATCGAAAATTGTTTTTCTATTTCGCGAGTAGTTAGTAGCAGGTTAGTATGGGAAACTTTCTTTTTCTTCACTTTCTACTGTTTTTGAATTCACAAAATTATCCTCAAAACATTCACAGCTATTCTTCTAAGAAATAAAAATTAATTTTTATAATGTTTAAAAATATGCTTTGTCAAACATATCCATATTCAAGTACAAATTAAAATTACAAACTGTAATTCTCAAATAGCAGTATGAAATCATTAAATATTTAACGTTGCTTGTTTTAAATAATACAAAATGCTTTTAAATGAAAAAATGTTTTTATTTTATGTATATTCAAAGTTTATTTTCTTAATATTTAGCACTTGCTTCTTAAAATAAATTGCTTTTAACAATCAAGTTTGTAAACAATAATAAAGTTGCCAAATGAAAACAGGTGTGCAGATTTCTTTGCTTCACTTTTTCTACTACTTTTAAATCCATAAAATCATAACATTACAGCTATTTTCTAAGAAATAAAACTAATTTTTATTATGTTTGAAAATAAATTTTGCCAAACACATTCGTGTTCAAGTGTACAAATTAATATAACAAACTGTAATGCTGAAATAGCAGTATGGAATAAAATCTTAAATATTTAACATTGCTTGGTTTAAATAATACAAAATGCTTTAAAATGAAAAAAAATATTTCTGGTTTATATATATTTTCGAAATTTATTTGCTTAATATTTAGTACTTGCTTCTTAAAATAAATTGCTTTCGACAATCAATTTCATAAACAATAACAAAGTTGCCAAATGTAAACATCGATACAATGGTTAGTTGGTTGGATGATAGGTTTAACTTTGCACTAATATTACAATGAACGTAGATACAATAAAAATAAGATGAGCGATTGCGTAAGCCGGAAATCTGGAGAAGCTTACAGCCGTTGACAATAGGGTCGTTGCAGTCAAATTTTGGTTACCGAAGAATATACGGGAGTGTCCTATCTGTATAATAATCTGTGCCTCCAACTAACCTCTAGCCGCTAACCTCCCAACTATTATCTCTTTTAACTTACTCTCTTACTCTCCTTCCAAACTCTCCTTCCAACTCACTAACCTCCCAAAAGCAACCTTCCTACTCCTTTTATACAGTTTCTTTCCAAAATACTTTATAAAATTATCATATTACAATTTCGTTTATTATAGGAACTAACTCTAGTGATCAGCCGAATCCTAAATTCTTCACATTCACGTTTTACTCGCAAAGAGCAAATTTTAATTGTAGCACTTTTCTATACCTCACAGTGCTACAGGTCATTTTGGCTCGGAAATGCATTGCATAGAGGGTACACAATCCATCTCGAAGGTGTTAATTTGTGGCAAGTGGTTACACGAAAGCTGTGCAATTTACAAAAATAAGTTCAACGATTGTCGTCAAAGATAGATTTAGTCAAAAAACAAGAAACCATTCAAACTGATAAAGAAATGTACGAATTTTAATTAAAAATAAGTTCTAGGAACTTAAGATTATTTTGTAATCTAATACGTCCATGTTTTTTTTAAATTCTTTGAAAAATTTACTTTATTTTTTATTTATTATTATTATTATTATTTTCTTTATTTTTCTGATTTTTCAATTATTAAGATGCAATATATACTCCTACTACAATAATATTCGTTTATAGAAACCTCACAACAATGTCATTTAAGTGCAATTATTATTGTTAAAGATTTAATTCATGTCATGATTAAGCGCAATCTTTCCTACCCATGTGCGCAATCACGCTATACAGAGATACTGCGCCAGATAGCTGCCTTACGTTTAAACAGCTGATTTAATTTAAAGCATAACAACAAAAAGGTAAAGGAAATGCAAAGAAAACAATTGAATTCAAAATTATTCAGAAATACTTTAGCGAAAAATTAGTATTTGATTTTTTTTTTTTTTTTTTAAATATCATGTGTTGAATTATGCGTAAACTCTCCTATCTTTACCATATAGTTCAAGATATTTATAGTAGACAATTTTAACACCCACACTGAACGCTGATTAAATACAAGAGTTATAGAAAGCGTGTTTTCCGAGTTTAAATTTGTACTGTGCACTGAACATAAGATTATTCTGAAGAAAAATTATGTAAAAAAAAAAAAATGGAAAGATATGGAAGTAGATATTTATTAAAGCGCTATTAGTTTTTAACATACTATTCCAATCGTTAATGTTTTATTATAAAAGAAATAAATCTATATATCTTGATACATTATTATTTCTGTGAAATATTTTACTTAAAAAAATACTTATTTAACTAAATTTAACAGAAATTTTTATTAGATAAAAGACTATTTATTGAAACAATATTCTTGTTTATAAAATATCTTATTCTTTGAGGGCACAGAATTTATTTTACTGATATATAACACAATACATTTTCATTACATCAAATGAAATTTGTATGCTAACTATGAAAAAAGGAAAAAAAATGCGTAATTGCTTTAAAATTAAAGATTGCGAAAGAACTAATAATTTTTTAATCAAATATTAAATTTTAAATTAGAATTTTTGCAACACACGAAAAATACAAAAAAAAAAAAAGGTGTTTTTTTATAAAGTTTCTAGATGCAATTTATAAAAATATAAATTTTCAGTTAAATAAATTTGAAAGATTTTTTTTTTTTTTTTTTCATTTTTTATTCATTTTTTTTTTTTTTTTTTTTTTTTTTTTTTTTTTTAAGTGTGATCTCATTATCATTTTAAAAAAATAAAATAAAATAATTTTTTTTTCTCTTAACATATCTGCAAAAATATTTATTTTTAGAAATTTTAGATCTTTCCATAATAAATTAAATTTAATATATAAACTAATTACTTTTAAATGTAAATTAGGAATAACACAAAATGAAACCAATATCTATATATCTACCTATATATATATATATATATATATATATATATATATACAGAGAGAGAGAGGGGTATGTATGTATGTGTGTGTGTGGTGTGTGCTCTAATAGATTACAAAATTAAATTTTGGCGAGTAACTTGAATTTCAAAACGGTTTAAAAGAAAGTAAGAAATTACTCTGTAGTATCAATATATATTAAGACACCACTGACAAAAATGTTTAATTAGAGAATTTTTTCTTAATTGCAATAAATTTATTACTATTAACCACATACCTGTTTCTATAAAACTGAATGCGTTGAATAAATATTAGGCGATATTCACAGTGATCATATACTAATGTAAAAATATAATTGTGTGACATGTTATAAAATGATAAATATGTAATGATAAGTAAATTAAATCTATTTTAGCGCGATTAGCATACAGGTTTGCAATCCATGCACATATTCTTAATTTTTTTTTTTTTTTTTTTTTTTTTTTTTTTACACACACACATATATATATATGAGCAACTACTCTCTAAAATATGAAGAATGAGATCTCACTCTAAAAGAGTGGCATATTACTCTTCGAACATGCCAAAATGGAGCCAACCTCTAAAGAGTGAAAAGTCTCTTTTCGAAAGAGTGAGATTATTCAGAACAATTTAAAGAATATGAAAGTTTATTTTTCCTTTAAAAAATTGTGTCACTAGACGACATTTTTTCATTTCCTCTTGCGAATAGACACCAATTCAATGGTGCAAATAATGCAGTTTGGATCTGTCGGGAATCGAACCCAGGCTTTCCCCGTAGTATTATAGCCACTAAACCACTGAGCACATGTACTAGCTTCTTAATTTACATTATTAAGTCATTCTCATACGTTATGATTTATATTTTTAAATTTTTACTTCATTTATCAACAATATAAAATTACAGAATTCTAAAGGATATTTTAAAATTTAAGTTATTTTTAAATTGCTAAACTTAGAATTATTTTTAAAGTAAAATGTATACTTGAAAACAAGTTTTAAAGACAAGCAGTCATTTAAAGTAGCTTATGCGGAAAATAAGTTACTCAAATGCACATGTCTAAAAAACTAAAATAAAAAATGAAATAATAATAATAAATAAAATAAAATAAAATAACTGTTCGCATACAAATCAACAGAATTTCCTGAAAAACTTGCATGTTCAGGAATATAAAACTTCCTGATGATTTTAAATATTAGTAAAATGTTATAGCAAAATTTTTAAATATTTAACATACGTTAGCTGTCATTAAATATAATAAAAATATGAACTGTAAGAGATTTTAAGGCGTTTGTGCATTAAATATTTTCACTGATATTTTCTCTTATATCTTATATATTTCTACATAAAACTATTTACTTTCTAAGACGAATTTCCATATGTTTCTTGCAATTTTCGATTCTTCATTAATAATATTACTTCGAGTTTGTTAATCGTAGAGAAAAAACCAAATTATCTTTTAACATAATTATTTTCCTTTTTTTATTCATCAAAAATCTTCAGTAAATTCTGTTAAACAAATACATGCATGGGATTGTCCAGAAATGCTCCTTCATATTTCTTTTGAAATATGATTAACAGATGGCGCCAGCAATTTCTCACTCTACAAAAGTTTGATCTTGCAATAGATGATGACCTCACACTTTCTGACAGAGTGACTATACGTCACTCTTTCACAAAAAGTGAGAAGTGTCACATTTTCAAGTGCGATAATAATGTTTTCTCACCTTAATTGTTGTGAAAATAGGGGTCACTTTTTTAAGGAGAGAGATTCTCACTCCAGAAATTTTAGAGAGTATGAAATTTAATTTAAAATGTACCTTTAAAAAAAAAAAAAAACTTTTAAAAATCGTTTCACAAATTTTCGTTCTTTAATTTGTAATTTAACATATTTATTACTTCCATTACACGACTACCGTTATATTAAGGTTTCTTGAGTCTATTTTTTTTTAACAATATGTGTGTGAGTACTTCTGACTATCCTATATCCAAACCTATTAGACATAGAGTAACTTCAGATTTCAGAACACTGGTCTAATGTACAGATAACGCTTTTAGTGAAAATTGGGAAACCGAAAATTGGACATTGAAAACCGGAAGTGTAAACTTATCTCTGTTTATCAAAAAACGGCTCGAACGATTTTCTTTAAAGTTGCTATCTAGACACTCTATTGTATTACCTTTTATATGAACCATTTTTTTACTTCAGGAAAAAATTGATAGGCGTCCTGTTTAATTAGGTCAATTTTCGGTTTAGCAGTGAATTATTTTAAAAATAGTTATCGGATTATCCTCAAAGTCGCCATTTTCAATTCCTTTTCGATATCATTTTGTTTGTAATTGTTAGTTACCAGCGAATAGATGAGTTTTTCATGTTTTGGTGAAAATCGTCTGTGAGCATGAATGTCGCTAAAAAAAAAAAAAAAAAAAAAAAAAAAAAAAGTCTCTAACGATTTCCTTTAAATTTGCTATATAAATTCCCGTTTTAGATATCTTTTATTATGTAGTATTTGGTTATTAAAAGCTTCCTGATTAGTGTCGTGAGTTACAGATGATAAAATTAACATAATCGATTTTCTGTGCATTGTTTAAAATTTCAAAAGAAAAACTACTGCTAATTGTTTATCTTATGCTTTATATAAATTTACAGAGGAAAATAAACGGTGTTGTTAAAATGTCTATCATTTATATCCATTTTAATAATAATATTAATTTAACTCATTACTGGCGAGAATATATTTGTGACATAGACTACTTTTTCTAAAATAGAACATTCATTTTTATTTTTCATTGATAAATGAAAAATTAAAAATTAAAATAAATACAAATACAGAATAAAAATTGAGAATATCGATTGTTTGCTCTTAACAAAGGAATATTTAAGTTTATAGAGATTCTAAATAAATATTTCAGTAAAGATGTAAAAAATTTTTATAGAGTTCATTTATAGTACTGTTAACATTTTGATTTCCGAAATCGCATATGCATTAAGAAATCTGCATAATATACATGACAGGCCAATTTTTGCAGTGAGTGCGTGACGGTTTGCCCAGTATCTGCCTTATTGATAAATCATGGTGCTATTTTTTTTTTTTTTTTTTTTTCCGGAAATTGAAATTTTCCTCCATGTTTTCTTTAATTTGTACAAAAGATTTGGTTATATTTAATTCATTAGCTTTGAATGCAGACGTCTCCAAAAAGATAAAATTGTATTATGGACACACTATACATACAGAAATGCAAGCAGTTTCTTATTCAGATTACTTATTTTTTCTAGCATTGTTACTTTTAAATATAACTCAACGAAAAAAAAAATATGCATATCAAATTAATATTAGAAATCATATAGCAATATTTTTGTTTTGATATTGTGGAATTATAAAATATAACGTGTTGTCAATTAAGGTAATTCCGGTAGAGATGCCCCACTTCATGTAATTTCGAAACGCAACGCTAGATGGCTCTGTGAGTCCGATTATTATTTCAGATAGATGTTGAATAGTTTGCTGTGTAAGTTACGTGAGCTCATTTCTATGTTTTCTGCTGTCACAACAATACTTCGAGTAAGTACCATGTTTTTTCTACTCCGTTTTAAGAGTGATGTCGCATTGTAAGGCTGGCACTAGTTAATAAGAATAGATTATTTTAATATAAGCTTAAAAACCTGTAGTAAGAAGTTGATCAGTGGACTTCGAACATTGTGCCGCCAATTTTGCTGTCTTGTACTTTGGACAGTTGCCAGAGCATCTCTTCCATACCGAAAGGATAGACGCCACAGATCATATTCGGATGAAATGCCCCACATACATTTTCTGGGAGAAAAGTCTTTTAATTATTTAAATGTTAAACTAATATTTTTAAAATCATATTGTTTTGGTAAAATGCGTAATATTTGTAAATCGTTAAATTTTTGAACTTATTATTTTTTTTTTCAACTATAAATTTAGATTAAAGTTCATCAAATAAAATTGAAACTCGTATGATCGCTAAAAGTGGCAACTCAAAACGAAATCACAAAAATGCAGATTCAACCCAGATAAGAAAGCAAAAAATGCTCAAGTGTGTCAGATTTAACTTTGACATTTAAACTATAACGTAAACAAACTTAGACGCTAACGAAACTGTAGGTGGGCGTTTAATTTGGCCGGTAAGTGTATATTACTGTATCTGTTCATGCAGTTGTTCAACGCTTCTTGTTTGTTTGAGGAAAGATGCCTACAGAGTACAAAAGAGAAAATACTGGAGTAGCTCGTTGGACCTGGAGAGAAGATTATTTAAAAGAGGCTCTCAGGAGACTAGAAGCAGGAGAAATTGGTGTCAATGAAGCCGCTAGGTACTACGGAATTCCTTCTCGGACACTTCGTCATCGAATACAAACATGTAATAATACCAAAACAAGTTCTTTGTGACCACAAGGTGTGTTTGTAGTTGAAAACAAAAAAACATCAAGTCAAGTACATCCAACGTTTAAAAAAATGTGGATTTTCACCTGACAGAGAGACAATTAGGACCCTTGCGTTTCAGTTTGCTGAGAAACTAGGTCTCAAGCATAAATTTAATTTAGAAGCAAGAATGGCTGGGTAAGCCTGGATGTCATCATTTCTTATTAGAAACCCAGAATTAAGCATTAAACAAGCCCAGGGTGCTCCCTTTAGCAAGGGGGGGGGGGGGGGAGAAGGCATGAACAGAGAAATTGTTGATCATTTTTTTTTAATTCTCTCAAGAGTGTTTGAAGAAAATGAATTCTTTACCAGATCGGGGAGTATTTTTAATATGGACGAAACCGGCTATCAGTTAAAAATGTTCCAGGAAAGGTCGTGGATATCAAAGGGGCAAAAGATGTTCATGTTTTAACGTCTACAAAGAGAGGAGAAAATGTTACAGTCATCCCCTGTTGTAATGCAGAATGACAATATTTCTCCCCATCAGTTATTTTTAAAGGCGTGAATTTACCGATGGTCTTCCATCTGGATCTATGGCGTTCATCAACGAAAACTCAACGTACGTCAGTACAGATATTATTTTCAGATGTCTTAAAGATGTTTTTGTTCAAAGAAAACCCCAAGGAAAGACATTATTAATTTTGGACGGCCATGCATCACACTTAAACGGTTATGACTTGCTGGAATTTGCGAACAAGAATAACATAATAATTGTATGCCTGTCCGTGTCCAGCCATACGGCACAAGCTCTTCAGCCTCTTGATCGGTCTTTTTTAAGCCACTAAAAAACTACTTTAAAGAGGAAACAAGGTCATTGTTAATCATCCAGGAAGGAGCATTGTAAGAATACAAACTGAAGAACTGATTGGTAGTGCCTGAAAAAGGTTAGCTTCTGTTGATACTGCTATTAATTGTTTTCGGGAGATGGGATTTTTCCTCTAAACCAAGCAGCGATTCCAAACCGCTTCGTTTCCATAAGTGAATAAATGAAACAGACTGGTGAACAGTCCCAAATTTCTGAATCAACTGAATAAACATCCTACCAGCAAAAATATTGCACCAGATTTTCCCTGTACTTAAGTTAGAGGAAAGATGCCCCCCCCCCAAAAAAAAAAAAAAAAAAAAAAAAAAAAGATACAATCGGCTAAGGTTATTACATCTCAAGAGCATGTCCAAGTAAAAAAACTAAAATCCGCTGTTAAATTTAGCAAAGTGTCAAAACAGCTGGTGATGGACATGCCCATTAGGAAAGGGCATGTTTACAAACAAACACTCTTTTAATCAATCTTTTCCACTCACGAGTAGCAAAAGGACAATCTCTATTGGTGGAAATACCAATGTTTTGCCCTGAGTAGAGTGTTTTACCCTGAGCGTGACGTCAGCTGCGCTTTCCTTATTGAAAAGGACGAAAGTGATCCTAAAAATAATTGCATCGAAAGTGAGGAGAATTACTATTTTACAAAAGAAACAGTAGATTGGATAAATTGCATAAAATGTCATAAATGGTTGCATTAATCATGCACAATGTACGGGGATCTGTGCAATGTTTGCAGGAAAGCGAAAATTAGAGAAGAGAAAAAGAAAAATATTATCTGAATAAATTCGACATATTTCGTAATGTTTTTTCATTATACTTTCTAAACTGTAAGTATGAAATTTTCACATACATTAATATATATATATATATATATATATATATATATATATACGGTAGTATGTATATATATATATATATTGAAATATATATATATATATTTCAATATATATATATATTTCAGTCTTTTTTTTTTTTTTTTTTTAATAGCTTACGTTTCATATGTTATAAACTACTGACATTTTTTTATAAACCATTTGTTAAAATATTTTATTATGTTTTTTACATGTAGGGAGTCTCACCCACGTGAGTGGAGCATCTCACCCGCAACTTCGGGAGAGATGGCCAAATGTTGTAATGCCACAATTTTATTTATTTGTTTATTTTGTTTTTAGAGATTTCACAGTATCATACAAAAAAAAAAAAAAAAAAAAAAAAAAAAACTACTTAGTATTAATAAACACTATCCATTATGTATTTACCACAAATTTTCGTTGCCATTGTTAATACCCAACTCATTTTATAGCTCCTTTTCCTTAAGTTTGGCATCTGTCCGGGAATTACCTTACATTATTTAAAAAGAAAAATTGTTAATTAAAATAGGAATGATTTATTTTATGTTTCATAAAATTCATGGATAGGCCTTAAAAGGAACATAATAATATAGATGTGTGTTTGTTATATTACAAACGTACAATTAGTTACGATATTTCATTCTTTCAAATGTATTTTAATTCATTTATTTCATTTTGAGTTCTGATAATTTTATACTTAATAATTCTAGATTGACTTCATTTGACTTTCCGAACACACTGGAATCACCAGGAATTTAATAATAACAATAATAATAATAATAAAAAAAAAAAAAAAAAAAAAAAAAAAAGAAGAATAAGTCACTAAATAAACAAAAGTGTTTTCTGTAACATGTTATAGAATCGCCATGCTCTTTAGCGTATTTAACAACACGTGCACGGCGAAACATAACAATAGTGCAGTCTGGGAACTAAACACTCTGCGAAATATTCTGAAATGAAATAAGCTGAAATTAAATGAAAATATTTATTCTAATCAAAAAGTACTTCCACACAAAATATATTTCTGGATTTTAATGAAAAATACAAAAAGTGCATTTTTTTAAAAATATATTAAGTGAATTAAACTCTAGCATACGTATGTTTATTCAAAAGTTATGCCTATTTAGAAAATTATCCAAGATTTAGAGACAAAATTCATACATTGAGTCCCGATTTATACGGAAAATTAACAACAATGACTTAATTCAATTATTGTGGATATGTAAAACATTATTTATCACAATTTAACATACAATTCGCAAAACATCGGTGATTGTTGAAAGAGATTTAAGTTGGCCTTGAGAGTCAAGGCTAGTTAAAACTAGTTACACAATTGCTAATATTGATACTTTTTAATTGATAAAGCGGTGATAGAGGTTGGAAGCCGCAGTAATTAATATTTTCTGACATATCCCTATATAACTAAAGGTAAATATTGCTACCTTAGGTTGATAACACTGATGTCGAAAATGAAACATATGTAGTAACAATGTTATTTCAGTTAGGCAGTAACTTTTAAATGTTTGAAGTTATTTTACCTTGAGTATCCTCATTTAAAGCCATTTTTTGAATTAAAGTTGAATTGAGTGGGTTTTAACATTGTACTATATGTACGCACTCTGCAATTGTCAACAATCAATGATTTATAATTAAGAGTGGTGTGGTGAAATGCCCTAACAATTTTGATCCTCTGCGATGAGGATGGACACCTACTTTGAGGAATATGAAAAATATTGAGATAAAGACGGGTTTTAAATGTACCAGCCAGAAGCTCTACCGACAAGCTTTACGCAACTCCCTATTTTAATAAAAATTGAATAATGAAACAAGAGATTAAGATAAATTTCTCTATGATTTTTTATAAGCGTTGAAAAGGTCTGATTACCTACTGGTTAAAACCATAATTAATGTTTCACACCAGCCAATACATTAATAAAGGGGAACAAAAAACCCAGTTTTGTAAATTTATATAGGCTGAGTAAAATATATTCTTTTTCTCTGAAAATAACGATTCCAAACTTTCATGAAACCAGATATCTACACAATTGCATAATATCTCAAATTTTTAAGATTTTCAATGCGCTGTTGATTGTCGAATTTCCGAATAGAGGTACAAAAATTTTGCTCTTTTGCCACTCTGGCGCCGCCGACATGCGCATTCAGTGCAAAGAAATTAAGTAAAGATAAATAAATTGAAACGATCGATATTAATAAAAAATACATAAGTGTAAACATTTCTATAGAAGAAAGTTCCGATAATGAAATAGAGATGAATAAGAAACACTTACTTTGTAAAACAACAGAAAATCTTAAAATTTATGATGACGGTGAAACTTCAATTCTTGACATCCGTTGGTGAGCGAACAGAAGTACATGACTGTATTGCAGTCGCCGAGACCGTTTGCAAAGGTGAATTTAAGGAAGATCTAACGAAGAAAAATTCAGGACATTATACGCGTTCTTGATGACTAAGTAGTACTTAAAATCGTATATTTCATCCGTTTATAAGTTGTGACAGTCAGTCTGGAAACTTAAAAGTACTACAGTAGAACTTGGATAATTCGAAGTTGAAGTGACCAGAAAAAAATTTCGAAATATCCAAAAATTCGAATTACATATACTATTTTGTAAAAAAAAAAAAAAAAAAAAAAAGGTAAATTAAAAAATTAAAACTCTACAATCAAAGATTTAACACATAAACTTTATATCTAAGAATACTGCTACATCCCCCTCCCATTAAATCAATATTTTTTTACGAGCTTAATTATTCAACACTTTTTTAAAAATAGTCAGATATTTTTTATTTCTTCTTTAAGTACAATCTTTGTGTCATAGCATATAACTTGATACAAAAATAAAATCTTCTTCATTAGACATGACTTTCAATAAAAGAAAACCTCGAAATTCATGTATATGCACCATATCTTCTGATGCACTCGTTAGGGGCTTCTCTTGTATTTCCTTATCCTTCTTTTGAAAGACTGTTAAAATATATTAGCTGAGAAAAATCTCGGGAGCAAATTTTATAGTAATATTTTAAAGGTAATCGTATGAAAAATTCGAATTATCCAAAATAGAATTCGAATTATCCACGATTTTTTAACATTATTTTAATACAAAATTCAAGGGACCGAGTGAAAAGTTCGAGTTACCCAGAATTTCGAATTAAACAAGTTCGAATTATTCAAGTTTCACTGTATCTGAATACCTTGTGAAATTTTATAAATAACCATAGATTTATCCAATTCGCACACTATCCATATTTAAGCTTCATATTATTTTCCATATAAAAACACGCAATACAAGCATAACATTAGACTCTCCTAAACCAACCACTTTCCTTCCGAAAATTTTGCTATTTCAAAAATTGTTGCTACCATGTACATGCAATGTCACATTTATCTTAAAAATGTAATTTTTGAAGTTTCAAAGCACCTGCATGAAGCTTTATTATTATAATTATTCTTAATTTTTCATATATTTAATTTTTATATACATAAGTATTTTATAGAGGGTGTTTTGAATACTATAAATAAGAGAAAATAATATGTTAAGTATTAAATTTTTTTATAGAATTTAAAAAAGTGAATCTATGGAACAAATTTTTTATCTTGAAGAATAATGTCGAAATGTATGCGATAATATACATTTATATTAATGACCAGCACGTTAAAATATATTCATAATTAATATGTATCATTAACTATTACATCTGTAAATAAAACGTTTAATTTTACTTTTAGTAATATGTAACACATGATTTACATTGAAGTTATTATATTTAAAGAGATCATTCATGTTATAGCAAATGCTTTTCTGCACATCCTGGTAATTATTAAACAATTAAGATTTTGTTTTAGTTAATCGTAAGTTATTCCAAACCTCCGAACAAAAAAAATAAAATTCTATAAAATTGAATATTTATTTTTTAATTAAAAGAAAGCCTTTTTTTGTATTGAAAATTATTACCGTACTTGCTATCAAGCGATATTTTTACGCATCATATACTTCAAAAATCTTAACTCTATAGAAAATCCCTTGATATCATATTTTAGCTATGTATCACCCTACGAAATTATTTTCTACATCCGGTACATTAACTTTCTATGTATTATTCATGCTGTTTTAATATTTCACTTTAGAAAAGTCAGGAGATCAAGGCATGAATGTTTTAGAGTTTCAAAGGATATGAAATATGATTTTATTAATAATAGAATGCATATACAAGTATCGTCGTACTTCACGGTGTAATACTTTTGACACTGGAGTAATGAATCTTGTAGAGATATACATAAACAAGTATAATATTTTTTATTTAAACTAGGAAAACTGTTAACTCAATCTTTTTATCATATTAAACATGCAATATACTTTTATGAATTTTACAACAGAATTATTTATATAAGGATAAACGGTATGCAATAATTGTATCATAATTCTATTTCGTACAACGTAGTTAAAAATAAAATAAAATAAAATAAAAAGTTAATTTTTATACAGTTATAAAATTCTGTTTCGATGTTATTTAATACAATGTACACATTAATTAAATGTATTTTTACAAATATTGTAATGTATGAGCATTTAGACTACTTTCATCAATTAATAAAGCATTCTCGATCACTAATGTTTGCATAAGTGACGTCCTGTCTCATCCAAATAATAGTTTTAAAGTATATTGCTTCACCTTTTTGAAATATAAGAATTACTTATAATAGCAGGAGACTTGGCTTTGGAATATTAAAACAGGAATAAACTACTACGTCAGAAACGCCAAAGAAAAATTATTGAGGTGCATACAGCTGTTTCGGTAGCCTAAAGACACCTTCACACTTATCGACATATCTCATCACAATTTGACGACACCTTCACACTTATCGACATATCTCATCACGATATTGACCATGTCTTAGATACCTTAAATTCAATTGACAGTAATATCCAGTTTACATATGAAATAGAAAACAATGGCTCCCTTCCATTTCTTGATACCCTCGTCTCTCGCACTGTAAATGGATTTTCAACCACTGTCTATCGTAAAAATTTTGCAGTCTCCCTTCCTCCCCATGCGCGTTCATGTCACCCACCTAACCAAAAAATGGCTGCTTTCTATACTTTTGTAAACCGTGCCCTTAATATTTGTTCAAATCCTATTTTATTGAAATCTGAAATTAAATACCTGAAAGCCATCGCAATTGACAGAGGTTATGACCCTTCCATTATAGACAAAGCTATCCAAAAATTACAACTCCCACGTATTTCGTCTACTAAATCAGTCACATCTAATATCAGTATTGTTTTACCCTATTTTTCTAAAACCAGTCAAACCATAGCTAAAATTCTCAAACAATATGATTTTAAAATAATATTTTCGCCTTCCAATAAACTCACCTTTTCTCAGTTAAAAGATCCTATTGATATGCATAATTCTTGGGGCATTTATAGTATTTCCTGTCAGTGTGGTTTATCATATATTGGCCAAACTAAACGCAGTCTTAAATTTCGTCTAAAAGAACATATGAATTACGTCCGCAAACAAGAAACCAATAAATCGGCTATTTCTAAACATTGCTGGGAGGAAAATCATAATTTTAAATTTAATTCAGCTAAAATAATTTGCAGACCTAAATCCATTCATGAACTCGATTTCTTTGAAGCTTTTCATATTTATAAAATTTTTAAAAACCTTGTAAATTGTGATTTCGCTGTTCCCTATTTGTCTGATTGTTGGAAATTTTAAATTCAGTCCACATTTCCTTTTCTACAGTTTACACAGCTACACATTCCTTAATTCCTATTGGCCACACTCCCCAACTCTTCCGTAATCCTATTGGTTGAACTAAATCCGGTCCCTCTCCTATATATATGAGCACTTCTCCAGATTCAGTATTCTTTTTGCACTGATGACGGTACGCTTTAGGCTACCGAAACAGCTGTATGCACCTCAATAATTTTTCTTTGGCGTTTCTGACGTAGTAGTTTATTCCTGTTTTAATAAGAATTACTTTCCCTTGTGTCTTGGTCTACATTAGAAACTGCGTTTTCGTTCTAAAGAAAATTTTACCGTTAATCTGTAGTTTTTACCTCGGTTTCCCCTTTTCTTTCCCTTGTGCTGATATTTACATGCATTATTTTGAATGTACGTTCATTAAAAAGAAGAAAAAAAAACACCTCCTCTACCCTTTTTAGGTCAATTACGTTGATGACACTTTCATGCTTATCACTCACCTCTTTATAATATCAACCACACCGTACAAACTATAAAATCTACAGAGTTCAATACCCAATTAACTAACATAATACATAGAAAAAAATGCTTCACTTCCTCTCTTTGAAATACTAACCTCTCGCACTGAAAAAGTTACTACACACTCATCTACCCTAAAAATTTTGTGCTGTCTCTTTAACCGCTCATTCGTGTTCGTATCCTCCACTTATCAAACAAATGACAGCATTTTATATTTTTGTTTATAGTGTCCAAATGTTTGTTCATATTCTCTTTTACAAAACTCTGAAATCAAATACTTGAAAGTCATTGGTAGAGGTTATAAACCTTCCACCATAGAAAAATCCATTACAATATCTCAGCCTCCTTCTATTTCCTCGCCTTCATCGGTCTCTTTCAATTTTAATATATATTTTAATGCATTTTCTTACATTAAGATATGTCATAGCTAAATTCCTCAAACAGTATGATTTTTTAAATGAATATTCGCATACCTATAAACTGACCCTTTCTCGGTTAAACGATCGTATAGATATGCAAAAACTCTTGGGATTTTTAGATTAATTTCGGCCAATGCAGTTTATCATATGTTGGTCAAACTAAACGTAGTCATAACTCCGCCTAAAGGATATATCTGTTATGTCCGTAAATGCGAAACCAACCAATCGTATATTTCAAAGCATTGTTGGGAGAAAAACCATGAATTTACAAGTTAAATCGTTTAGGAATATAAATCTACACTTGAAATATACTTCTTTGAATTTTTTTTATTTAAATGTATCTTATGAACATTGTTAATTTTGATTTTTCTCTACCCCCTTCATCTAATACTAAGAAATTTAACATTCAATTCACACTTCCATATGTTTTTCTACATTTTTCACAACTACTATTTCTTAATTTTCTATTCGTAATTCCCCACATTCCATCTAATTCTAATGACGGATTAAATAATCGAAAATTTCCATTCTTTTATTATTCATAGTCGTTTCGTTTTATATGTACTGATAAAGATATGCTAAATTCTACCAACATAGCGGTCTTATCTTTCATATTTCCTTTGGAGATCAAAATGTGATTGATGATTTATTCTCTTTTTTACTTTCTCTTACCCATAGGGTTGAGAAAGTATTGTTTTAGGGTTAAATTTTCGAAGGTGAGTTTTTGTTATATTTACATGTTCCGAGGTCCCCCGAATACGAAAATGATGTTTTTAGCGAATGGTCTGTGTCTGTGTGTGTGTTATCAGCATATTTCAAGAACAAATGGTAGCAGAAATTCCAAACTCTGTATGCTAAATGTGTATCATATATGGATGCTACTCTAAGCTTTTCGTTCAGATGAAGCAAATGGTTCGTATACAGGGACACTCAAAATTATTCAAATACATTACGTCTATGGGGGAAATTGCAGGTAAGTAGAGTTTAACAACTATAGACTACACTAAACCTAATAAAACGAATATATATTTTTTGTAATAGAGATACTAAACTGGGAAAAAAAATTGTGTGTTTAGGAGCTTCGCCTCCCCTCCCTTGAGGGGGAGGGGGAGGGGAGTAAATTTTCATAATGGGTATCTTCCAAAAGAGCTCGCCAATACCTTTAAAATGAATGGTTGAACCATCGATCTGCGATAATTTAAAATAAAGTTATCGATTTTTTTTTTTCATTTTTAACAATTTTTTTTTTTTTTTTTTAATGTACTATTGAGAATAAGTTACACTTTTTTGGATATTTAGTGTTATACTAATTCACTAATATGGAAATCGGCTGCATTATCATGGAAGATATTTTTTTTTTTTTACATAATAATTTTAACTAGTGGATCTTCAGATCAGGAGCCTCAACGTTCTATTTGCATCAAACATTATTCAATAGATCATTTATGTTTATTCCTTATTATATAATAGTGTATATTGATTCGATCGACTTGTTACCATGCGTTTAAATGAAATCCACCCCACACGCCATAATGTTAAGAATTTTAGCGTGTCCCTATACACAGTTTATAAACTATATAGCAATAAAAATTATGCAGCTACTTGTATGCAAAGCTGGAACGTGTCGCCAATTTGCAAGTCAATCGAATGACATTTGCGGCCGCTAATGCGGTACATACAAATTCTTCCCATAGGCCGTAATGATAAAAAAAAACTTTGGCGTGTCCCTGTACACGAACTACAAATGGAATGCACATCCAAAACTATTGAGCTAATTTCGTGGGGATCATAAACATGTGTACCAAATTTCAAGTCAATAGCGTAAATTTGGTGGCCGTTATCGCACGACAGACCGACAGACGTACAAACGGAACTCAAAATCCTTTTGAGTCTCAACAGAGGACCTCCACTGACGTTTCGTCAAAAATTGGAAGTCGATAGCTCGATTTTTGCGGTGGGTATCGTGGTACATACATATTCTTCCCGTAGGCCTTAATGATAGAAAACCTTTGGTGTGTCCCTGCACACGAACTACAAATGGAATATACACATAAAACTATACAGCTAATTCCGTTGGGCTCATGAATATGTGTACCAAATTGCAAGTCAATAGCGTGAACTTTTTGGCCGCTATCGCGATACATACAAAATCCTCCCATAGGCCGTAATGATAAGAAAACTTTGGCGTGTCCCTGTATACGAACTACAAATGGAATACATACCAAAAACTACACAGCTAATTTCGTGGGGCTCATGAATATGTGTACCAAATTGCAAGTCAATAGCATGGTTTTTTTTTTTGGCTGCTATCGCAATACACACAAATTCCTCCCATAGACCGTAATGATAAGAAAAACTTTGGCGTATCCCTGTATACGAACTACATATGGAATACATTTTGATTTCGTGGAGCTCATGAACATGTGTACCAAATTTCAATTCAATAACGCTATTTTTGCGTCCGCTATCGCGCGACAGACAGGCAGACAGTAAGACGGAACTCAAAATCCTTTTGAGTCTCAACAGAGGAGCTCCACTGACGTTTCGGTAAAAATTGGAAGTCAATAGCTTGATTTTTGTGGCCGCTATCGCGATACATACAAAATCCTCCCATAGGCCGTAATGATAAGAAAAACTTTGGCGTGTCCCTGTATACGTACAACAAGTGGAATACATACAAAAATCTATACAACTGATTTCGTGGGGCTCATGAACATGTGCATCGAATTTCAAGTCAATGGCGCTATTTTTGCTGCCGCTATCGCGCGACAGACAGACACACAGATAGAGCCCAAAACCGTTTTGAGTCTCAACAGAGGGCCTCCACTGACGTTTCAGCAATAAATTATTTTTACTGATGGAATTTGTGTAGGAAATTATAGAAGAAAGTCGTTTGATGGTTACAACACACTAGTTATTTGTTGTTAGTGGATATGCTTTACTAATAATATTTTGCCATTTCTAGGAGAGTTGTTCGGGAATTGAAATAAATTCCTCATAAAGATGTATGTTTTAGGCTAAACATTCATCATTTTTTGTTTGTATATTTACGTTTTGAGACTTCCTGATTAGTGTAGTCAAGTTTTTTAACGTCTGTGTCTCTTAGAGTGACTTCAAAAATAATAATTTTAAGAGATCAAAATGTTGTATTTTGACGTTAATATAAGTTTGTTGCTGGAAAAAAAATTCATAAAGATTGATAAGTTTTAAGGAATGTTGCATTTGAAAATTGTCTGTATAATTTTAAGTAATTTTTTAATTTTAATAACATAATATTGGCAAACTAACCATTCAATAACATAATATACCTATTTTCTTGGAGGTTTATATAGATTGCATTATTTATTTTTTTTTATTTTACATGAATGTAACAAAATTAATTAGATTTTTGTACGGTATGTACTAGATTTAATTCGCTAACATTTGTGGATAGTGTCAGAATTTGTTTCTATTTATTTCTGATTGATATCTTTTATAGCGATAATGACAAAATAATATTCACACACAAAAAAAAAAAAAGTACTATTTTAAACAAATGAAAGTATGCAAAATAAATATAGAGTATATGAGATAATTTTCTTTGTGATTATAAGTAAACCTAACAAATTTGATGTTTTGAAAGTATTATGCCTTATGTTTTTGAAAGAAAAAGCTGTAAAACATAATATACCTATTTTCTTGGAGGTTTATATAGATTGCATTATTATTATTTTTTTTTTTATTTTACATGAATGTAACAAAATTAATTAGATTTTTGTACGGTATGTACTAGATTTAATTCGCTAACATTTGTGGATAGTGTCAGAATTTGTTTCTATTTATTTCTGATTGATATCTTTTATAGCGATAATGACAAAATAATATTCACACACACACACACACACAAAAAAAGTACTATTTTAAACAAATGAAAGTATGCAAAATAAATATAGAGTATATGAGATAATTTTCTTTGTGATTATAAGTAAACCTAACAAATTTGATGTTTTGAAAGTATTATGCCTTATACTTTTGAAAGAAAAAGCTGTAAACGAACTTTATTTTTTTACATTTTATTGTTATTAATATGTTTTACTACACAAACTTTTTTAATAGATCTTACAAATCTGGAACATAATGACACGAATTTATTCATATTATTTTCAATATGCCAAAGTTAACACAACTGGAATAGAAACATTCTCAGTTTTACTGTGCAGATAGCTCAACAATCATTGAATTAAAATTACAGGGATAAGTTTTTCCTTGTGAAATCCACTTATATCATAACAGACTTAGTAAATTACTTCTGACACAGCAAAGTTTTGGATATTTTAACAGCAAGATAATCTTTTAAAAAGTAAGTATTGAAGAACTATCATTAGACATTTATCTATAGAAGATATATCTATATATCTATAGAATAAAACATTGTTATTTTTAAATCTCATGTCACACAGGTCCTATGTAAAAGAATACTTCCTCATAGCTAAATTAGTTCTTGTATTTAGGAAGAATATTTCATATTTGAGTTGTGATATATTGGACAGTTCTTAAGAAATATTTCATATTATTTCAGTACATTCCTGCTCTTACAGTATTATATCTTGACATATTTATAATTATTCATTTTATGCTTTTGTGCCTTTCGGAAGCTTTTCAAATTTTCATGAAAAAATACTATGAAAACTAAAGCATTCTTTTAATTGAAATTGGCCTCTAAAATATTCAATAGTTGGGACAATACATTCATTCTTTAATAGTTATATGTGTTTACGTATACTTCTGAAGATTTCTATGTTTTATTATGTGAGAAATGTTTTATTTAAAATAATTATTTAGTGTAAAAAAGTTAGTTAAATGTGTATAGATAATTGCGTAATTTTGAAAAATGTAGAACAATACAACCTAGGTTTTTACAAATTATATTTGTTAAAACACTTATCAACAATTCTAAAGTGCTACAATTATCTGTACAGATAAAGTATATATGAGTGTAAATGTTAATGACTATTTTTAGATAAAAATCATTAAGAACTGATTCTTTTGTTTGTTTTTAAAATATAATTTAAATTATAGAATTTCATGTTGTAAGAAATATCATTTTGTATCAATATATATATATATATATTCTGTAACATCTCGAAATATTAAGGGAACAACAATATGATTCGTTTTATGTTGCTTTTGTAAAACAGATAATATCACGAAAATCAGGTAGTTTACTTTTCGAAGAGTTTTCAGTTCTACTTAAAAGGATTTCTTTTTCGAAATGGAATTTTCGAATCGGCACATGCAAATTTGTAACATATTCTTTTGTTTTCAGATATCGGTTTATTATGCGGTGCTTATGACATAGAGGTCGTCCTAAATATTCATTGGTTGTTGATGTTATATTTCCTTTTAAAAGTGAATTTGAAGCCACTGTTTTTATTTTAAACAGGTTTCGATCCCACTCATTATATTTTAGTTAAAAAAGAGAAAGAGAAAAAATAAATCAAAATTTTGTCATGGTGTCCTTTGTTTTATTTACTGAGTTTATCCTTTATCTCCTTAGTCTCCGTAACTTCAAATGTTTTACTTCATATAGACAACCTTTTGTGACCTGTGACCGTATACGCTCATTGGATATATACTATTAATATATTTTATAAAGCTTGCGAACGCACTGAACTTGTAATTGTACCAACACGACATTTAAAGATGTTTTTCTAAAGATAATTGGAGATAATATCGTAAGTCATTAGTTATTATTTTTAATTGGATTAAAAATATTAAATGAAATAACATAAAAAACACAAAATAAACAATATAACTGGATGTTATTCTACATTTATTTTTTTGTTCAATCATAATATATGTCTTTATTTTTCTTTAATTGTAATAATTATGTAAAATTAACGTATCAGAATTCAGATTGACAATTATTATAAATAATTACAAAGATTTTTTTTTTTATTAATACTTAATATAAATAAAATTTAGCTAATTTAAATGCAAATAGCACTAGTTTTTTTTTTCTTTTTTTTTTTTTTTTTTTTTTTTTTTTCAGTAGTATTGTTTTAATATAATTCAAATACTTAACGAAATTTTTTTTAAGTCCGAGATGCAACAATTTACATATTTTTCTTAGACTTTCTAACCTTCATGGAAAGTACTTTTACGTAAAATTATTAAATAGTATAATTAAAGTTTATTAAACTTGTTAGTTAATTAAAGAAACAAATGAGTTGCTCATTATTATTTTCTTTTGATGACAATAATGCTTCCGAAAAGAGTTGACTTTAATTCCAAATCAAAATTATAAAGAAAAAATGTCTCTAATCAAATCAGTGTCATACATTAGAGCATAGAAACCTATTAACATTTGTACATGTACTTTTACTAAAAAGAAGAGATGTTAGACATTGTGTGTCAAATTGAGAAAAACTTGTAGAGAGGTTTCTATGAATTTACACAAAACGTAACCCATAAATTTATTAGACAAGAGAAAATTCATGGATGTACTTCTGGTACGTCTGTTTAATAGCCATTATAAACAAAAATTCATTAAATTAACCCACATCTATACACAATTTATAAAAATGGTATTGAGATCTTTATAAGCATATTATTTATATAAATGAATGTAGTGTAATGTCTATAGTTGAATATTTTGTATTTATTAATCTCTTTTACAAAAACTATAACCATTTTCCCCATTAAAAAGAATCCGAAGGTATTCTTCAAAAAATAGCACTTTCTGAAGACATTTTTCAAATAATTTTTATCTTTCTCCAAAAAATTCCTGCAGAAATTTTGAAGACATGGTAAAGACATTTTGTCAACTTACTTACGAAATATCATTTATACAGTAAAATATGCAGTCTAGAAAATTATTGTGAGGTTTTCTAGTTACAGAAATTGTTAAACTTCCATAGATTTGATTCAGCTGTATATATGTCCGTTTAAAAACTGCATTCAAATGAATGTTTTCAAGGTATCATTTTACAGACAATCACTCTAATCTGATATTAGTAAATTGACCACATTGATTTTAAAATAATTTTCATTGTCATAGTTTTTCGATTACCTTTAATTTGTTTAAGTGAAAGATCTATATTCTCATGACAGACAGGTTCAACAAAATATATTATCATCGCCAAATGATAGAGAGATAAGATGATATGGATGATGATCTAAATTTATTGAGATCAAATGATAATTCTCACAAGGAAACTCCTTCAAGGGCTAATTACCGATTTTCTTAAAAAACAAAAACAAAAAATAAAAATAGTTTACATTGCACTTATTGCCTGGTAAAAATTTTAACTGATGAATTGTAACAGAAAAACTGCAATTTTTTTTTTTTTTTTTTTTTTTTTTTTTTATTTATTTGAACGCCAAATACGAGAATTTTCGTAACCAAATTACATTAACCTCCGTTCATTAATGCCAAGGACTTGAAAGATGAAATGAGGCGATATGAGGGGGTTTAACGTCCCACTATAGCTGTGTGGTGGGGCGATGGACTGGGATTCGCCCCTATGGGTTATCCGGAGACATGCCCGAGACATACCGTCGCGTACATTAATGCTGGCTGGTGTCTGTAAAATCCATTATCACCGCAATATCATACATGTTTCGAAATGGACTTTATAGGCGTGACGTCATGTGTGACGTTTACACGTGACCACTGCAGAAAGAACTGCAACAATCTTATATTTATGGTTGATTTGTATCTATAAGGGAAGGTCACGTGACGTCACTCGCTGTCAAGAGTAGCAAAACATTGTTATTTCCAACAATACAGGTTGACGTTTGCCTCTTGAAGGTGTAAAGATTGATTATGGGGCGTTTGTAAAAATGCTCTTTCCTTATAGGGATTTTTTATTATTATTATTCTGTGGGTAATTTCACTGGGAAATTAAAAATGAGAAATTAGATGTGATTCAAAAGAGACAATGGTTTAGCTTAAAATCCAAAATATTTTAAGGTTCATGAATACCTCTAGGATTACAAAGCGGAAAAGCTATCTCTTTCTAGGGCTAGTGTTTGAAATGTATACCGGTAATCCTTTCGTTATCAAAAAGAAAGGAATTTGTTTGAAACCAAATAAAAATAAAAACTCTAGCAGAATACAAATTCAACAAAGAAAATTCTAGTGCGAAAATTTTTCTTTGAGAAAATATATCAATATTAATTTTTGTGCAAACCCTATATCATGCCAGATTCAGTCTTTGTACAGAAGGTTGAGATATATGTTTCTATAACTTGAATATTCGTACTAAAGATGCGTTTTATTTGATCTTTTGTAACTGTTGACCAAATATGGATATTCCAACACTGAATTATCCAACTATAGTTTACGTGTTCTAAATAATAATAATTACAATAATAATAACAAAATACAATATACATATTGTTATTTTCTGCATTTGTACACACCGTTACAACAAGATATGTATATTTTCTAATCGAATAAGCGATATTTTTTTGTGATTGGCATACAACCATATGGCACCAACTTTAAAGAAATATGGAATTTGTAAGTAAACTGATAAAGTACAATAATTATCATAAGTTACACTCGTGCGAAATCATTCACAAAGCAATAAAATATGAGCTTATAAATCACCCTAAATTACATAAGGATCTTGAAGTCAATGAAATAGCAATTAAATATAAGCTTATAAATGACACTAAAATATGGATCTGGAACTCGCTGAAGTGTTCGGGCATCAAAGGCTACTTTTCAATATAAGACTGAGTTGGAAGATATATAGAAAAAATACAACGAGATCAAATGCGTATTAACGAAAAAACTGCTGGTTGATTTGGTTATTTTCTTATATAATTCGAAATACTACAATTTCTGTTTAGAATTAAACAGTGATTTACTATTTATCTTTCAAGAAAAAAAAAATCATCCCATATAGGATGGATATGACATACTTAAAGATTTATATTTTAAATAATATATGTTAGCAAAAATATCGTTCACCTATGATGAAATTCAACATAAATTATAGTTTTCATACAGTGGTAAATTTAATTAAACATTTAACTTAATTATTTTTATTTTAAATGATAAGTTATAAAAGAAATAAAGAAATAATTAAAGAAAGGAAAAAATACAGATATTGATTAAAAAATAAAATGTGTATATATAAAATACACCTTAAGAAGTTAAAAAGAAAAATCTTTAAATCAGTTTCAGTAAAATTTTAATACTGAAGTGTTTTTTAACTAAAAAATATATATATATATTTGACATTTTTACAATAAAAAGATAAAGACTTAAGTTAATAAATAAAATCATTCAACTTACATGTCATTTTTTATTCAAAATACATTCATTCTGATGTTTGGCTCATATATTAGGAAACAAATTCTCAAATTTCTAAAACCGTGAAAGTCTTATAATTATCATAAACCACATATTTATAAAATGTTTCCTTTGTTTTTGTTCCTGAATTTTTTAATTTACTAATATATATGAATAAATTAAAACAATGTACTTAGAAATTTCTAATGAATTTGTAAATATTTTGTTATGTTAAATGATTTTTACATGTTGTATTTAATTTATAAATGGCAGAGTAGAAAATTCCTTTTTTATTAGCGAGAAAAAAAAAAAATGCTTGGTCGACTCTCAAAGTTTCCAAATAGAGTACGTATTTACAAAAAGCTTCTTAAGTTATAAAAACATCTTAGTTTACTTCCTTTCGTAAAAGAGTTTTATTTACATTACTTGTTTTATGTAAATAGTTACAACTTAGTAAAACATTGTTGGTTAATGTGTATCTTTAAAGAATTGTTTCAATGTAGAAAGTTTTAAAAGGTGAAACGTGTTATATTTTACAAGAGACATCGAAATATAAACGTTTAAATAGAATGAGATTTTGCTATAATTTTTAATAAATGGTAACTTAAAAAAATGCTTGTATTAATTATGTCTGATAGAAAAAAATAATTATAAAAAGGCATATTTTCAAAATACCACAATGCTTAGTAAAATTACAAAATTCAGCTAATATTATATACATAGAAAAGACTAAGATATTTATGGTCTTATTTAAAATGCGAATAATTAATTTTAGAAACTTTGTTACAAGAGTAGCATTTCATGGAATATTGCAAGTTTAGATGTACATAAATTTTAAATTTTAACTTCTAAAACATTCCTGAAATATAAGAAATTTTATAAATCATAAGTGAACATGATTATTAAAAACAAGACCTTCCGGCTTATTCGGAAGGGTAGGTTGATTTCTTTTTCCTTATCAAGTAGCCGTCATTTTGTTTCAAAATAGCGGCTATAAATTATTGCACTTGGTAGAAATATTGATGTAGGCTATGCACATATTGAGTTTTAAGCAAATCGGTTCATAAATACATTTTTATGTGAATTTAAAATTTTCAAGTGGCCGGCGCTTGGAAACAAAATGGTGAGTTAAGTTGACAAATATATGAAAAGTATTTGTGAGATAAGTCAACTGTACACATATAGTTCGAATAAATTCAATATCTCAAAAGTCATCGTGTTGAAAAATTAAGTGGCTGCCACTTCGATCAAAATGGCAGAGAAAGTTGCTTTTCTAAGATATCGTTGCAAATTTAAAAATAATTTATTTTGTAGAAATTCTTCCAAAGAGGCTTAGTAAGTTGATAAAATGTTAGTTTTCCGCATTTCTAGTTTGTTTTAGCATTAAAATAGCCTAATTTTTCCTTAAAAACGCATTAAAAAGATCCAGTAACGCAGGTAATGAATTTGGTGCCAAATTTGGCGAGTTTTTCCTTATGGCGACTTTTTTGGCGACTTTTGGGGAGAAAATACTTATTATCGATATACCAAAGATGGAGATATTCACGAGTTACGTGAATTTTCTAGATTTTTGTTCTTTGAATGATAAATCAAATTTTCAACTTTGATTTGAATTGATTAAGTATTTCTAAAGTTACCGTGATAACAAATTTTCAAGCGTCCGCCGCTTGGAAACAATACAGTGGAACAAGCTGCCCAGCAAACACATCCAAAATATTTGAAGCATAGGTTCACTGTCCAACTGTGGTTTAAATCAGTGCCGTGTTTCAAAAGTTATTATTATAGCAAATTTTCAAGTGGCAATCTAAGTTGCTGCGACTTGGAAACAAAATGGTAAAAAAACTTGCCCATCGAAATCATCCAGTATATTTGTATGATAAGTTCATTGTCCATTTCTACTTTAAATTAAATCAGTATTTCAAAAATTATCGCCATAAGAAATTTTCAGGTGGCACCACTTGTAAATAAAGTGGAGTGCGATGCCCAACGAACTTATCTGAGATATTTGAATAATAAATCCACTACCCAAATTTGATGCGAATTGATTCTGTATTACTAAAGTTACCATAATGAAAAATTTTCAAGTGGCCGCCACTTGGAAATAAAATTGCGGATCAAGTCACCAAGTGAACTTATCCTAGATATTTGAACCATAAGTTCACTATCCAACTTTTATTTGAATCAGTTTAGTATTTTAAAAATTATCGTTATGGCATATTTTCAAGTGGCAGTGTGATTTCAAGTGGCTGGAATACTTAGAAACAAGATGTCGGGACAAGTGGCCCAGTGAAAACAATCAAGATAATTATATGATAATATCAGTGTCCAAATTTGGTTCGATTTGGAGTATTATTTCAGAGGTTATCGTGATTTTAAATTTTCAAGTGGGAGCCTGATTTCAAGTGGCCTCGCTTAACTTCAGACATTAAAAATGGCAGATATAGTTTATTAATAAAGTTATTTGAGACACTTGTATAATCTATGTATGCATTAAAAAAAAAAAAAAAAAAAAAAAATCCGGAATACGCTTTTTACAATTTGATTTTGAAATTTTCAAGTGGTCTCCACTTGAAAACAAAATGGCGGGGCAACAAGATATTTTTAAGATAAGTTAAAACACTGTTCAAATTTGGTTCCATTTGGAGTATTATTTCGGAAATTATCATGGTTTTAAATTTTCAAGAGGTGGCCTGATTTCAAGTGGTCCCGCTTAACTTAAGATATCCACCACTTTATTAAAAATGGCGGATATAGTTCATTAATAAATTTATTTGAGACACTTGTATAATCTATGAAAACATCAAAATAAAAAAAAAAATCGGAATACGCTTTTTACAATTTGAATTTGAAATTTTCAAGTGGTCTACACTTGAAAACAAAATGGTGGAGCAACTTGGTTAACAAATTCATCTAAGTTATTTATAAGGTAGGTTGAGACACTGTCCAAATTTGGTTCGATTTGGAGTATTATTTCAGAAGTTATTGTGATTTTAAATTTTCAAGTTGTAGCGTGGTTTCAAGTGGCCCCGCTTAACTTATCTACCACTTTATTAAAAATGACGGTTAAATTTCATTAATAAACATTATTGAGACCCTTATGTGGTCTATATATACATCAAATTCCAAACAAATTCCGAATACGCTTTTTACAATTTGAATTTGAAATTTTTAAGTGGTCTCCACTTGAAAACAAAATGGCGGAGCAACTTGGTTAATAAACTCATCTAAGAAATTTATAAGATAAGTTAAGACACTGTCCAAATTTGGTTCGATTTGGAGTATTATTACTGAAGTTATAATGATTTTAAATTTTCAAGTGGTAGCCTGATTTCAAGTGGTCCCGCTTAACTTAAAATATCTGCCACTTTATTAAAAATGGCGGATAAACTTCATTAATAAACTTCATTGAGACCCTTATGTGGCCTGTATTTACATCAAAATTCAAGCAAATCTTGCTTTAAATATGCTTTTTACAATGTCGGTTTAAAAATTTCAAGTGGCTGCCACTTGAAAACAAAAAGTCGGAGCAACTTGGTTAACGAACTCATCCAAGATATTTATAAAATTAGTTCACTGTCCAAATGTGGTTCAATTTTGAGTATTATTTCGGGAGTTATCGTGATGACAAAATTTTCATTATATATATAGAGAGAGAGAGAGAGAGATAAACGAAGTGATTGCAATAGGTCGATTTCTAAAGAAATCTACCTAATATAAAATGATATACATTACAATATACAGAGAAGTCACAAAATAACTTTCGCATTTTAGAGGCATCTACATCAAAAACTAACGAACCGAATGAAACCAAATTCCATCTATAAACTATGGAATGCATGGCGAGATGAAACCCCAAAGAAAACAATATTAGTACCAAAAGTCGCAATAGAAGTGACTTTGATGCTTTACCTACCGAAATTTCGTAATCGTGGCAGATTATGTGCAATTTCTAGTGCATATCTGATTTTGGAGCTGTCATTTTTAACATAATCCATTTTTTGTGCTTTGATCGTTCTGATCGTCTAGGTATTGATAATTTATCTTCATAATCTATTTGCTCTGTTTCCAGAATGCTGTTTCTATCGTACTGTAGTTTTCTTCAGCTTCGGGATTTCAAGCGTGGCTCATGTCATTAACGTAATTCGATTTTTCTTTAATTTATATATTTGAGTTCCGGAACATATTTTGTAAGAATTTTACTGTTCTAGCTATCATCATGTTGTTTCCTCAAGAGTATAACGGTATGCTTTTGATTAGTCAAACTATCAGGAGAAAATGCCTTCTACGACTTTGTCCTCTAGTTTATTCTTTTTGGTCCTGTCTAAATAAGCATCAGCTTTTTTTACATATTAATATTTTTATGTGTACTAGGTTTGTTTTCATCCAGATGATTTGCAGTGTTGAGGACTAAACCCACAAATTCCTTTTCTAAGTTCCCATGTCACAGTTTATTTCTAATCTTTTCTACAAGTGTTCAGTTTTTAAGTTCTACAACTCCACAGTGAATGTGTGCGTTAGCTGTATAGTCATAAATTACCGATAGAGCAGACGCATGGAGGCTGTATGAGCAATTGCTCATAGAACAAGATGTATTAAAAATATGAATTAAGATATCATCCATGATGAACGTGTCATCTCCCCATTGCATTTGCCTGGTTTACCATTTGCCTGGTCAGCAAGATCACCAAGTCTGGGCGTTTCAAATGAGCCATTTTCTTAAAACCCAAGTTTATGAATGGCGTATAACTAATACAGTCTAAAACATTTTCTGCCATGTCCTACTCCTCATTACTACTGATATTTTCTATGCAGACTTCGACAACTCGGGGATACACATTCAACATATTGTTTAGATATGGACACAAAGCACACAGGTGTGTAAATAAAAACATCTATTGATTTTCTTTGATTTTTGATCTGTAAATTATTTTTATTTCTTTACAGCTCAGTTTGCTGTGAAACATTTAAACAGTTTTTTTTTTTTTTTTTTAAACAAAAATCTGAGTATCTTCTGATTTATGTCAAGTTCTTCAACTTATTATTAACATTCTTAGTATCATATTTTTCATTTTTTACTAGTACATCCTATTTGAAAATATTTCATAATGATCTATTTCTGATGAAGTTGCTTACAAATTAAAATAAATAAATAAATAAAATAAAATAAAACGAAAGTTCGGATTCATGGTAAATATGGTAGAAAAATATGTATAATAAAGGTATTAATACTGCCCTTAAAATCAGTGAGATAAATTCAAATAATTTTCACAACAGATTAGCTTATTTAAAAAAAAATAAAACATTAACGAAATAAATTTTTATTTGTGTTTTGTACAATTGTTATGTAATTAACAATAGAGTAAACAAATATGCAATGCAATATTGTAGCAAATATTCCTTCAAAATTCTCTTATACAAATTAACGTAATTTAGACCAAAAATAAATAAATAAATAAATAAAAATACCCAGTGTTTCGGCAAATATACTGCATAATAGGATATTAGGAAATACATTCAAATATTATATATTTAATAATAATAATAATAATAATAATAATAATAATAATAATAATTTTTGTTTTTCAAATTTCTTCTTATGTAAAATTTTTAATCATTGACTATGTTCTAAGACTATAATAAATAAATAAATAAATAAATAAATAAATACAATAAATAAAAATAAAAATAAAAATTACATCAAGGATTTGTACCCCCAAGCTGTGTACGTTCTAAACAGAAACTATGCTACTCATATACAAAATAAAATATTCTTGACGAGTTTTAGTATTATCAATAACATTTTCAAAAAATCCAATGGTTAGTAAAACATTATTTTGTACACATTTGCATAATTTTGTTCTTATATTGCAATATTAAAATTGTAAAAATAAAAAGCTATCGGAAAGATGATGGCACTTAAAAAGTGATGTGAACAGAAAGTGGATTGACACCGATATAAGTAAAGCTGCAAATAGATACAAATCAAATTAAAAAATAGGAAGATTAATTTGTAAATTTTAGTATCCTATCTAATTATTGAATTAATAAATATAAATAAATAAACAATAATAATTTCATTAAATTAATATATACATATACACACACACACACACACAGATATATATATATATATTAATTTGCAATTCAAAATGTAACATTTTCATAATCTTACATTTTTAAAACAGGTATAAATATTGTAATTACTTTTTTTAAAGGTACCATTTAATTCATTCACTTTTTAAATCACTATTGCTATGTCTTAATGTACCATTCATTTCAACAACTGGGTAATAATATAAAAGTGGCGAGGATTTATGTTTTCGGAATTCTTTGATTTTAAATGTGGAATTAAAATAAAATTTATTAACAAATAATACAAGTCACGGATTTTCGTGACACGCATAAAAATCTAAAATCTACCTTTCTTGATATTTATATATACAGGGTGATTAGAAAAAAAAAACTACCCCGATATATGAGACCATAGCTACCATACCATTCCGAGAAACTGAACAAAAATTTGGTGGAAGGTATTTTGAGGTATGCACTCAAGAATTATATAAAATCAACAGTTAAAATCTAAAAGTTACGGTTACAGTGACAAAATTTCGAAAATTTCTACAGTGACAAAATTTCAAGAATTTAAAAATTCTTAGTCGTAAGACACCGTCATGACTGACGTCATCACACTAAGTGAAAAAGAAGGCATTTTAAAATGCGTGATGTGTATCTTGCTTTCTTGCTCTGTGAACAATGTGCCGCTTAATGGGAAGCATCATTATCATCCTCAAAATCGATTTCAGTTGCAATTTCAAAATGCCTTGTCTTTCACGTAGTTCTGTGACGTCAGTCATGACGGCGTCTTACGACTAACAACGAAATTAAAGCCTTTATTGAGTAGCCTTACACGAAATTAAGGATACCGTGATCTCTTCTTTTCGTTTCAAAACAGAATCAGTAGACTTTAGTCTTAACCAAAGACTCAGTGTGAAATGTGACGTCATTTAAAAAATGAATATCGTGCTCTGGTAGGCACATAACATTTTTTTTTCTTAGCCTGCTAGCGCTGGCGATTTTCGTGCTACAGGTACCGTTCCAACGCTATTTATGGTATTTTGCTATGGCGATTCTATTACAATAACAAAAAAGTATGTGTTGCCATTTGAATTTTTTGAAATTTTGTGTCTGTAACCGTAACTATTAGAGTTTAACTGCTGTTTTTTTATATAAGTCTTGAGCGCATACCTGAAAATACTTTCCACCAAAATTTTATTCAGTTACTGTGAACTGTATGGTAGCTATGGTCTCGTTATCGGGGTAGTTTTTTTTTTTTTTTTTTTTTTTTCTAATCACCCTCTACATATATATATGTATGTATGTAAGATATGTATATATTTTAAAATTTGTACATCAACGTGTAAGACTATGTAAAAACTTTAAACAAACCAGATAAGCATGAAAAGATGCACTGTAGGATTCAGACAAAGATACAGAAAGCGAAACGTATGGATTAGGGTGCTAACCGTAGTTTCTAATGTAATTTGTAGAATAAAGAAGTTAAAATGCAGCTGCACCTTGCTAGAAGAAACGATAATATCTACCAAAGTGATATCAAGAAAAAATAAAAAACGAAGGAACAGACCATGGTGTCGTGGGAGAGATGTGATTACGCAGTTAGAAGGGGCGGAAGGGAGAAGAGTTGCTGAATAAAGGACAGACTGGAGACACCTAGGAGATTCCTTCATCCTGCAATGAACTGATAAAGGCTGAAGCTGATAATGATGACTTTATTAATAATTTGTATCTATCTATCTATCTATACATATATATATATATATAAGATTTTGTCTTATATTCTAAATTACCTTTTGTAATTTTCATATTAGTCTTAATTATTTTGCATGTAGACACGTTTACTTAAGATATTGTTCGCTGAATTGTATCTTATTATTTCCATAAAGTGGAATAAAAGAAACACCTATTTAATGTGATTTCATATATTTATTTTATTGTTTTATTCTTATAATAAATTCTCAAAGAAATGATAAAATAGAAACATTAACGTTTAGCTTTTTATTAAGTTAGAATTATTTTATTGCGTCATTAAAAGCTAATTTAGATTTATTTGTACAGTACCATATATGCGCGATAAATATATTAAGATCTCACTCTATAGCTGATCAGGGATTTGTCGATTCCTATTATGTTGTTAGCGAATTCTTTTAAGTTTGTTTGGATGTTTTCATCTCCTAATGTTTTTTACACGTTTCTATATATTATTTATATAGAAATTATAAGTTTTAATTGAACATTTTAGAAGCTGATCGCTAAACAACTAAGTGATAATAAAAATAAATTCAAAAATCCCATTATTCAAAGTAATATATTTGATTAAAAAATTTGAAAAACTAATTAAATAATTCATTTTTACATGTTTTATTATTATAAACTACAGTGTAATTTATTCCTATCAAATTTTAAGTTTGTGGCAATTTCATTTTTCTTTAAATCATAATAATGCAAATTGTTACTTGCGAGGAAACATTCAAAAGGTGTCGTCTTCAAAAAGTATTGAAAAAAGTATATATGATTCTACTCTTCCTAAAATACCAGAAATTGAAAAAAATATCGTCTGAAATGAATTACAGCGACCACAAAAATATCAAAATTAAGCATATTTAGCGATTTCACATTGTTAGGCGATTGGTTTTGAGTACTTGGCGGAGAAACAAAATACGGTTCTGTGCGTACACACCAATTTCGGTGCTAGCGACTGAACACCTAACAGCGCTAAATCACCAAATATGCTTAATTTTGATAATTTTTTGTGGTCGCTGTAATTAATTTCAGCCGATAATTTTTTCACGCCCTGGTGTTTTATGAAGAGTAGAATTACATGTATTTTTTTCAATATTTTTTGAAGATGACACTTTTTGAAGGAAAGTGAATTTATTTATGGCTCAACTAAACTAGAAAATATAATATAATTTAATACATTTGATCATCTCTAAAAGAATGTAAAACTATAAAATGGTATTCAAAATTATTATTATTCTATATTTACAATTCTCTATTGCATCTTACGTTTAAATACCCATGTTTTGAGCTGGCTTAAGATCAAGTAGGGATATATAGACTAGACACCATAGCCAAATGCGCAGCTCCAATTCAATGTTTAATTCGCTAAACTTCAAATATAACCAAAAAAATCATTATCGGAACAGAAATATCGATTGGCCGCAAACAACCTTAACTTGGAATCAGATTATCTTGCAGATAGCAGAGATGCGAATCTCGATGTAAAATAATTTCGCATGAATGTATCGGCATATCTCAACACATTACTTCAATTTAAAATGTAACACACACAACTGAAGCACTATATGTTATCATATTTAGGGCATTTAAAGAACAGATAAAAATAGTTTTAAAAAAGGCTTTTATTTTATATTTTTTCTATGTCAGCAGTCTACTGTCTTATTCAATCCCCGTTAAACTCTTTACCTAGCTCATTAATGTATTCAGGGATTTCATGAACTTTTAAATTTGCTTCAGACTATTCAAAGAATTGCAAACGAAACCACTCTCTGAGTTATATTGAATTAATTTTCTATAGAAATGCATAATTACCCTAAATTATACATGTGCCTAATAAAGTATTTAAGTACAGCACAGTGTACACAAAAATGCAGGACACATTTCAAAAGGTTCTTTGAACCATTTAGTAACATATCAAAATTCTTTTGTATAGTGCTGTAAATACAGAAAAAAATATTTTTATACTTTATCTTACATAAAATTTGTTTTTGTATACATAAACAATGTATACGTTTTTTCTTTAGTGCAAACGACATATTTTAAACTGTATTTACTAGAATTTTCTCCCAGAGTCGTAATACATTTGTTCTTTTTGTATATATCTTTAATAAAACACATGCTTATTTAAATAAAATGTTTCAAATAATACCCGCAAGTAATTCATATTTAGAATATAGAGTTTAGGTTTACTTACTTAAGAGGAAGTCTCTCGACAAATACACATTTCAACCTCTTAAAACTTAATTTTAATATTTAGGGTATCTTTATGGTGATAACCGAATTTTGTTATGTAATTCATAGTGTGGAGCACACCTACGGTGAATTTTATTCCATCGTTCATGGTCTTGATAAGTAACTTCAATGAACCGTTCACGCCATTCGCATAGATGCCAACATTTTAATTTATACCGGAGTATTTTTAGCCCCGCCTTCATTTCGCACCACTTAATTTATAGAAAATTTGTCTCCAATATATAGCTTCGGTAAAATAAGCAAAAAATACTTTTAAAAAATAAGTGGTATGAAATAAAGGCGGTGCTAAAAACACTCCGGAATAAATTAAAATGATGGCATCTAAGCATTCGACCACAACCTAAAATTATGTAAATATAGCAAAAAAATATTTTCATAAATATGACCCAAAATCATTACTTTTTAATAGTATTAGGGGAACCGGAAAATAATGTCGTTTTGAATTAATAAAATGAAACCGGAAATTTTTGTTTAACAGTGTTTACATGGTACTTTACAAATAACCATCTTATAAGTTACCTAAGAATATCTTAAATTTTATCCAGGATAAATTTCCTATGTCAGTATTTTAATTCAAAACGACATTATTTTCCGGTCCCACTAATACATTTGTAAGAGAAATTGAAATTTGATAATTTTTTTCAAGAGCATACACATTTAAATAAGATATTTTTTCTTCAAACTATAGATACATTAATACAAATAATAGTTTTTTTTTTTTATATATATATCTGTAGCTGTTTATTTCTTACTAATTTTAAATAACTTTCATACCACTAAATACATACAATAATGTTCTTGTTATATAATCGTAGATAAATATTATGAAATATTATTAAAAATTTGTAGAGTAAAGGTCATATACATTACGTAATAAATTGACATTTATTTATAGGGTGTTCCAAATCGTTGAAACGTGGTTTTATTTATTTAACTATTTAACTAAAAATAAATAAATAAATAAATAAATAAACAAATACATAAAAGAAAGTTGTTACACGAGTTTTCAAGAATATATATATATATATATATATATATATTCTCTACCTTTTAACGTAATTAATAAATTTTTTCATTGAAAACTTTGAAGATATAAAAGTGCATCATTTAAAAAAAATTTCATTAAAAATATTAAAAATTAAGACGGTAGGTCCTGGTTTCTGGAGACCCTTAATTAAGGCCGTGGACGTGATTCCTCAAAACAAATGTACTGATCTTACAAAAAATTTGCACATTTCTTAAAAAAAAAAAAAAAGAAAAAAAAAAAAAAAAAAAAAAGAAAAGAAAAGAAAAGAAAAGAAATGACTAGTACTTGAATGAAGGATTAAAAAAAATAAATAAAAAAATATATATAAATTAGAATTTTTGGCAGAGTTGCATGCAAATACGGTAAAAAGTTTCGTGAATGTTACCTCACGTATAACTTTGTAAAAGTATATGTAATCGAAGAAAAAAAAAAAAAAAATTCATTCAAACACTAGTTAATTCTGTTTTAAAGAAATGAGCAAATTTTCAATAATATCGGTGCTTTAGCTTTTCAGAAATCGTTTAGCTTTTCAAAATCGAAGCACTTTCTAAAGAATCTTCGAAGACCAATTTCCACTGACTAAATTTTCAAATAATTTGATTGAAAATTTTAGAAAATACTGTTTTGTTTCTATAGATTGTTGCATAGAAATCACTCATCATTCGTTTACAGGGCTATCAAAAATATTTCGATATACTGGGGCCATACATGGAAATTGCGGGAATTGAAATCCATTTTTGTGTTAGATATTTTTCAAATAAGAATAAATTTAAGCACACAATGTTGTTTACAATATACATTGTTTACAAACATTAAACAGAGTTACGGAAATTGAGCTAGACTGTTTTTTTTTCTTTTAATTGAATGTAATCGATGGAAGTGCTTTGCTATATTTTACTGCGTGTCGACGAATATTGCTCAGACATGTTTCATACTAATACAATAAATAAAGCATTGTTTGAAGCTCTATTTTCAAATCTTATATATATATAACTAGCAGACCCGGCCACGCGTTGCTGCGGCTAAGTAATACGTTGATAATTTGATAAGGTATATAGTATTTCCCCACAACTGGATTTGGCGATTTTTTTTTTTTTTTTTTTTTTTTTTTTTTTTTTTTGCGCCTTTTTGAACGATAACGAAGTCGTTCTGGATTCTTTGCAATAAAATACGGTAACCTGTATGCTTTTATTTTAGATTTATGATTTAGCTTATGATTTTATATTTATCATTTATGATTTTTAGATTTATGATTTAGCCATAATCGCCAAATCCAGTTGTGGGGAAATACTATAGTTGTTACCCACAACTATAACTTATAATATAACTTCAGTAATTATATTCGGATAATTATAACTTCAGTATCAGTATATCCCCACAGCTGAATTTGGCGATTTTTCTTTGGCGCCGTTTTGAACGATAACGATGTCGCTCTGGACTGTTTGTGATATAATATGGCAGCCTATATGTTGTTTATTTTGGATTTATTATTTTATGTTTTTGATTTATGATTTAGATTATCATTTATCATTTATAGATTTATGATTTAGCCATAATCGCCAACAAAAAATTGCCAAATATCGTTGTGGGGATATACTGATTAATATATTACTGAAAAGATTAATATATTTTAACGAAGTGGTGAGGAGATTCTGAGTATGTTAAAATTTTAATAGTAAATTCAAGTTAATCAAGAAGGAAAGCATTGAGGATTAAGATAAGAAAATTGCAAGATTTTAAGATCGAATTTTCAGCAATAAATATGAGTTAAAATTTAATGCAAAATACATATATAAATCACAAATTTAATCAGGAACGTTAAATTGGTAAGTTATTAAAGAAAAAGTAAAGAAAAATAAGAGAAATAATTAATTAAAGTTTCGAACATCGATCATATAGATTAGCGTTACAAAACAAATAAACAGACTTAAACTCTTCCAGACTTTTAAATAAGTTTTAAATAAAGTTTTAAAATTTAATGTTAAATAAAACAGACTTTTAAGTAAGTTTTAAAATATTGAAATGGTTACTTTTTATTTAGAACGTTATGTATAGATCACAAATTTCTTAAAGAAAACGAAGTGATACAGATTAGAATAATGCAACAAAAATTGAAAAAGCAAGTTTATGTCGTAAATAAATTTTTAACACACGTGTCACGTGAAATAAATTGTAGCATATACATAATGTATCTGATATAAGATATTAACATGTTGCAGCGGAATAAATTTCATATCTATCATCCTTGGCGGAAAAAAAAATAATATCGCCAAATTATCTGGCGCACACATTTAATTCCTTTCAAAAATCATGGTTATTTTAACAACTTATATTAAGAGAGTAATGTATAATATGAAACAATATTTCACACAATACATATTACGAAAATATACATCTAGCTTGTACATTTTCGTGTTACGTTTTTGATCGCCAAATACGGAAAACTCCAAGGACGACAGAGCTTTGAAATTTAAAATTAAAATTTTGCCAATTTAACAGCAAAATAACTCAATCTAACGTATGCACATGATAAATAATACATATCTATACAAAAATATGGGGATTAAAATCCGGAAATAATTTTCCTCGTTTTTAATAATTTTTTACAAAAAATACAATGGGCCATTAACATAAGAAATATTTTTCTTGATTTCACAGACTGTCAGTGACGTCACACTTCGCTTGTGTATAACTACATACTTTATCAATGCGAATAAAATCTTTAAATTGATTATGACGTCAATTTTCGTGAGATGTATAATTTAACTTTTTAATAATTTTTTAACTTTCACGTTTGATTAAATGTATTTACTTTTATGTCGAAAGAAAATGAACTCGTATTTTTTCTTTTTGGCAACAATTAAACTTATGGAACTCACAGATATTTTGGAGCAACTTTAATAAAGGTCTATAATTAACAAATAATTGCAATAAAACAATATTGTGACAATAAATTGAGATAAAAACTATCCTATCTCTCAAGTTGGACCAAACTGCACACAGTGTGCAAAATTTCATTAAAATCGGTTCCTTAGTTTAGGAGTTTACCCCGGACAAACATCGTGACACGTAATTTATATATATATACAGATGTTTTGAGGGGGCCCTGATTGAGGGGGCCTCCAATTTTTAGCGGTTGTTCTGTGTGTATATCTGTTATATGCCTAATTTAAAAAGAATAAAGTGCAGAAATTTCAAATCAGGTATTTTGAAGTTCGTATTAATTTACCACTTAAAAATTTGATTAAGATTATTATTTGAAAGCAAATTAATAATAGTCTTGATTTTTTTAAATTAATGGTAGACACTAAAAGTGTACGGGGTTTGAGGCGGGCGGTAGCCCCTCGTCCCCCATTAAATATAATTATACATAAAATAATTTTGTTCCAAAATATGTTTTAGATTATTTTTAAAGTATATAAAAATTTATTATCTTACCTTATTTATCTTTAGATTTAATATGTAATTTATCTTTAAAGTATTGAATTATAAGGTAAGAGAATGTTGACGAGAAATGTGACACACAAGATTTTTTTTTTTATTATTATTAAACGGTTGCACTAAAATTAAATAATTTCAATTTAACTAAATACGTTTAGAGGAGTTGTTTAAAAATGTAAAATGTGAACAATTTAATAATTAATTGAAAGAATTTTTTTTAAAACATGATTAGAATTTCTATCTTATTTTGAACTCTTTTTCAAAATATAATGCTCATTTATACTTCATAGGTAAATAAATAAGTTGCGTTTTAATTTTTTGAACGCCTTCGTTAAATTACATTATGTTAAAAGTGAGTTTTAATGGAATTTTAAAAAACATTATTGTTTTTTTTTTTTTTTAATATGGGATGCTAGTATTTTTCTTATGATTTAAAATCCAATGTTTAAAAACACATTTTTAAACAAATAATGTATATGGGAATGGAAGTGAATACGGAATACTATTTGTACTTAAACTCATCATAATAAAGTAATTTGGATCACTATCGATTCGACTATTGGAAACTTGTTGTGTTAATGTAGTGTTGTTAATGTAGTTTTTTGGTTTTAAGTTACAAAATTAGAGTTTGTATGTTTAAAAAAAAAAGTTAAGGAAAAAAAAGTTTTTAGGGAAATATGAACTACACGGTAATATAGAATTGTTAAGGAGAAAATATGGAATACCTATTTCATTAAGAAAATGTGAAATAGTGAAAATCATTTTTAGTGAAAATCACTTACTATATTTTAGGCATAAAGTAAATAACCATAAATGGACATTACTAAATTGAGAATTATTTTTTATAATGTCAAGCATTTTTAAAAATTCTTAATAATTTCCATGCTGTCTACAAGAAGTCTCTGAAAGAGGCTCGGATCCTCAGACCCAAACGAGAACTTAAATACCTATCCAAGTTAGCAACCACAACAGTTAATAATATAAATAAATGAAATTATGCGTAATATTCAGGTGTGCTACTTACCATATTTCTTTTACAAATACATTATTATAAATATACTTCAAATGATGTGGAAGATATATTGCACTTGATTCGAACCTCTCCAGTGAGATGAAATAGCAGTTCAAATTAATCTTACAAACAGTTGTATTACGCATACATCTCTGTAAGTAAGAGATTTTAGTTATTTATAGAATTGTAACTACGTGAAATTCCATTTAAGTATTTTGCATAATAAATAAATAAATAAATAAATAATAATTTTTATATGTATATATATATATATATATATTGAAATTTACTAGACAAATTTTGAAAAGCTCTGCTCATTTTCTCTACAATAAAAATGCATCATACTGTGTAATTTAAATTTAGCACAGAAAAAAAAGGAAAAGATGGAAGACAGAAATAAAAATATTGACGCAATTCTAATTACTTCGAAGCATAGCACAGGTATGAATCATATTCATTTTTCATTTCAGCTTTGTAAAATACTTATATTACGATATTCTATATGAAAAATGTCTTATAAAAATAATTGTCAATTTTATATATTTTTTTTTCCGAAGTCTACCAGTGTCAAAATGTATATCAGGGAAATTTTGTTGCAGAGATATTGTATTTCAATATTTTTGTTTGTTCCTGTACACGAAAATTCATATAAAATTTCATGCAGCATCCATGTATCATACAGATTTTGTTTACCGTGTTTGCACTTTCTGATAATATCTCTTTTAAAACTATTTCTGCCACTTTCGTACACAGCCCAACGGTTAAAAATCTTATTTTATTATTCAGGGATCTTTAGAAGATGTAAATTTGGAAGAAATCCAATTTCGAAAATTTGACCAAAAGACAGTTCTTCTACAATACAAAGGAGTGAGAGAAAAAGAAGAGGGAGTAATACCAGGAAATCTAAAACAACAACAACAACAATATATATATATATATGTGGTAGCGAGCCCTTACTTCCCCTAACATTGGAATCCAAAGCTGCCCAGTTTCCATTTGTCGTAGCCTGTAACTCCAAAACAGCTGAGTTTCCCGTAGCGATGTGATGAAGAGCGCAGAATCTTACCGGAAGGATGACAACTGTGACGTAGACGGGCGCCGCTTCCGGAACGCGCATCTGCTGGGAGCGTTCGGAGAGGAGAAGTCAGTCGACGAACGGATGGCAAGGAATGCACATTGACGAGTGCACCACTTGTTTTGGACGACGTTTAGCAGTGCCGGAGCTTGGTACGAGACCGCGTACTTTTTGTTTTGAAGTAACTGAAAAGCGAACTTATGAGTGCTTTGTTTGTGCCGCGAACTGTGTTAAACGAACTGTTAAACGAACAATTGATCAGGAACTTTAATTCATATTAACGTTTTTGTATATTTGTACATAATCCCTTAATTTTCTATTAAATTTTAAATGATTAGTAATTAATTGAACTAGTACTTTGTGTTTTAAAAGCCCACAACGATCGGCCATCCCACAAAAAATCAGAAGTGGGATGGATCGTGAATTTTCATTTTAACGTAAATGTTTAAATAACGTAAACTTGGATACAACTTAAATTTCGGATGGAACGTCAATTTTAATTTAAAGTAAATTTTAATGGTACGTTGAAAAAAAAAAAAAAAGAGAACTATTTTTACTTTTATAAAATGTGAATTCTTTATTTAACAGACTATTTTAAAACTTTTGCGAACTATATTTCTATAAATGATGATGCGCCTGGACTAATAAAATATAGACTGACAAACTGAACATTTTACTTTTAAAACTGTGATTGAATTAACTGTGTGTCTACGAATGAAATACGACGTTAAACTACATTGAAGCTTTTGTGCGGAGTGCTTTATCCATTCTGAGATTTATAGTGCATGATTAGATGTGTATAATGTCTGATATGTTCTGCAAAGTGTTCAAGGATTAAAAGCGACAAATCGACGACTGGACGGAAATTTGAGCCGTAAATTTAGAACAACAAAGCACCTGCCGTTTCTGCTCTACGAAGGTACGTAAATTTTGTTTTGTTGCATGATGGTTTCTCTTGGGAACATTCCTAAAATTGGTGTTGCACTAAGTCAGGAAAAATACAATAAAATTAGAATTCTGATTCGGTTTTTATTCGATGACAACGGGGATCGGAGGAACAGATGCAGAATAAAAAATTTTACAGGATTCCCTTTCGCCGTTGGCGACGAAAATTACATTCAAAAACAAGAAATTATAAGTGATAACTTTTCTTTGAATGAACTTATTATCATCTGTAATATATTAAATGTCCCTTTTGATGGGAGCAAAGATGAATTAAGAGATAGATTGTTGTTAAACCTATGTGATATAGAGTTATTAAAACAGGAAAATTCCGAGAATAATTCAGATAATGAAGATCTTGAGAACGAATCGAGCAGTGAATCCGAAATTCAATCGGAAGAAGGCGATAATGACGTCACGAAAATTGATTCCTCGGTGCAATGCCATAAAAATAATGATAATAATGATGATAATGTGAATAATATTCATTGTGTAAATAGTAAGAATGTTGGAACACATGGTGCAGTAATATCATTTAATGACTTTGAAAATAGTATTTCCAAATTTAGCGGTGAGCCGCATGAAAATATATTTGAATGGTTTACTGAATTTGAAGAGATATCGGATATGTTTAATCTTAACGAACTGCAGAAAATTATCTTTTGTAAACGATCTTTGAGCGGAAACGCTCTGCTATTTATTAAGTCTGAAAAAGCGCTATTTACATATAAAAAAATTTAAAAAAGCACTTATCGATGAGTTTAAATTTGAAATTAACTCTGCCTCATTGCATGATATCTTAAGTAAAAGGAAAATTAGAGGCAATGAGTCAATTACGGAATATTTTTTTAAAATGCGTGAACTATGCAAGAACATGCACATTGATGATGCTGCTATAATGCACTATGTGATCCAAGGAATTAATGATAGATCAGAACATAAAATTATGCTTTACGGGACCAGAAATTTACATGAGTTCAAAGAAAAAATTAAATTATATGAAGTTTTTAAAAAAGATAATGAGAAAAATAAATTCAGATTTGATAAAATAGATAATGCAAAACCGAAACACATAGCATACAATGTACATGAAAAATTTAGTCCTAAAAGTGAAGTAAACAAACTTTGCTACAACTGTGGTGATAAAAACCATTTGTCTAGGGATTGCCCTCATAGAATGAAGGGTCTGAAATGTTTTCCATGCAAACAATTTGGGCATAAAAGTTCGGAATGTCCGGGTTCAAAACCCGAAGTTGAGGCATTGTGTATTGGTGTAAATCAAAACATGAATAAAATTATACAAATAAACAATGTAAATTTTACAGGAATAATCGATACAAGAAGTGAAGCAACACTGTTGCGAAACAATGCTTTTGAAAAATTGAATATTGATAGATTAAATCCTATGAGTACTACTTTGAAGGGGATCGGGAAAAGTTCCATAAAGCCGTTAGGTTCATTTGATGCTGATCTTAAAGTTGACGAATTTGAAAATAAAACTAATATTTATGTTGTAAACAATGATGTAATACCATATGATATGATAATCGGCATGAATGTGTTAATGTTAAGTGAAACGACGATAAATGAGAAAGGTATTTTTGTGAAAAATAAATCTAGCTCACTTGTCTTTAAATCTAGTAACAGTTCTTCCAGTAAATGCATATAACAATGAAATTAACACGAATGTTACTATTGATGCCCCTATTAACTGTAAAAACAAAATTTTTGAGAAATCCCTAGAACTAAATGAAACAATAATTAGTCTTGGAAAATGTGAAATTAAAACTCCTCAATCTGTTATGCTGTCAAAAAAATCATTAGAGTCTTCCGAAAAAGCCGTAAGTGAAAATGACGACGACGACGACGAGAATGACGAAAGTGATGATGATAAGAAGATGCTTTTGAAGGACGATAAAGGTGTAGATGCTGACAGTGAGGAAGAGGAGGAGCCTCGACGAAAGGGGCGAAGTCAGACGAATGTTTCTCAAATGAAATTGCAAAATCAAGAAAACACTTATTCGAAGGAAAATGAAAAACAAGTCCTACTTGAAAAAATTTCGCAGTTAGCCGAAGAGCTGAAAGAGATGAAAGGAAAAGTTGACAAAAATTCCTTAAAAGAAAGAAATTGAGAAAAAAGCCATTGACGATAGTTTCCGATGAGTGTAAAAGACTGAATTTCCCAAAAGAAAAGACTGCCGGTATAATTTTGAGAAAATTGTTTATTCCATCACTTCCATTGACGACTACAATTAGCGAAATAGCTGCATTATTTCACAAAGCTGTGCAAATACAAGTAGAAGTTTTCCCTGCATATAAGAGTGCTACTATAGACTTTTTGACCGAACAAGATGCTGCAGAGGCCTTAAAAGACATTAAAACTGAAAATGATCAATTAGAGGTTCTCGAGTTCGAGTCCCAAAGTAAAGATTTGCGTACACATGACAAAGAACAATTCATCAAAGTTAAAAAGAAAAATAAAGCAAAATATAAATTGAGTAGACAACTACTAAAACCTGGTACATTAGGCGACCAAGTTGTCATTAAGCCAAAACTGATATACTTTTGTGACTGTAAAACAGTGAAAATAAAAAATGAAAATATCGATGATATGAATAGAGATGGATGCCACGAAGTCTCCTATTGCACATCCACTCATGCTAAGTTCCTCAGACGAGGGATAACTTAACTTTAAAAAAAAAAGACTATCAAATTTGAAATGTACTGTAAATAAGTTTGTTATTATTTTGTGTTGCTTTTGTGTTTTTTTTTTCTTTTGTATTTTTCAGTGTGGCCGACTGGAGGACCAGTCGACGCAGGATGGCCGAAAATGTGGTAGCGAGCCCTTACTTCCCCTAACATTGGAATCCAAAGCTGCCCAGTTTCCATTTGTCGTAGCCTGTAACTCCAAAACAGCTGAGTTTCCCGTAGCGATGTGATGAAGAGCGCAGAATCTTACCGGAAGGATGACAGCTGTGACGTAGACGGGCGCCGCTTTCGGAACGCGCATCTGCTGGGGGCGTTCGGAGAGGAGAAGTCAGTCGACGAACGGATGGCAAGGAATGCACTTTGACGAGTGCACCGCTTGTTTTGGACGACGTTTAGCAGCGCCGGAGCTTGGTACGAGAACGCGTACTTTTTGTTTTGAAGTAACTGAAAAGCGAACTTATGAGTGCTTTGTTTGTACCGCGAACTGTGTTAAACGAACTGTTAAACGTACATTTGATCAGAAACTTTAATTCATATTAACGTTTTTGTATATTTGTACATAATCCCTTAATTTTCTATTAAATTTTAAATGATTAGTAATTAATTGAATTAGTACTTTGTGTTTTAAAAGCCCACAAAGATCGGCTATCCCACATATATATATATATATATATATATATATATATATAAATGTAAAGTAGAATATATCGACACGATACACATAAAAAGTAGAAGAACTGGTATTGCAATCGCCGTTTCGTATTTGTAGCTACCAGTTCATTTGTAACCATCAGTATTTAGTTTCTGCCAAATATTTTTACATTTTGAAGCATTTAAAATTACTGAATTACGAATTTTTTTTTTCTTTTTAGTATTTTTAAATTAAATTCTTTTAGTTGTCTTAAGTAGATATATATAGCTATTTTGTAACATATGGGAGACCCAAAATCGCATTTTTTGCTGACAATAATATAGAAAAATCTTAAGTTTTGAATGAAGTTTTAAAAAGAACATAAAGAATGCAACGTATATTTCTTCTACTATCAAATAAATAAATCATTCTTCTTGCCAAAATATTTGTTTTTAATGTGTACGACGGCAGATATTGAAGACTGAATTCATATTATGAACATATCAATCTTTGATACTCCGTTTCTTTGATATTCATGTCAAAGATTATCCATCAACCTCTTGAGGACAGATTTCTGAGATGAATTGTGATTTCGCATTCAGGAGGCATCTCATAACTGCATTCCATTTCTTATATGTTTTTACATTCTATTCAATGATTTTTTATTTAAAAACTTACTATAGTTACCACAGTGCAGTAAATTCAAACATGAATAAATTTAATTATTATTTTCTTTAGTATTATTAATTTACAGTTTCCGAATTAATTATTTCATTATTTCATTTAAATAATATAAATTTCGATTATCTTTGTATATTTTTTAATTTCAAATCAAATATCAATAAAATAATTTAAATATTTAATTTATTATAAATTTTAAATTAATATCTTTATTTAAAAAATAATGTATTAACAATTAATTATTACATCTTTTGTGTAATTAAATGTTTTTTTTTTTTTCTTCTTTTTTTAATGGAATTGTACAATACTATGTTTTTTATTTTAATTCTAAACACATAAGGTAAAGCTAGGAGAGTTTGCGCACAATTCAACAAAATTATATAAAAAACCCAAATATTAATTTTCTGCTAAACTTTTGGTGCATAACTTTGAATTGATCATTCTTCTATGTATTTACATTGCTATTTTGTTGCTCTGGTATATCTTAAAACAACAGTAGTAATAAAACCAAGAGAGTTATTTTGCGCAATCTCTCCTTATAGGGTAAGAGTGATTGCGCGCATGGGTAAGAGATATTGACTTTATTATAACTACAATTACATTATCAATAATAACAATTCGTTTAAATGACATTGTTGTAAGGTTTTTGTAAACAGATATTTTTGCATTTGGTGTGGCTAATTTAATTCAATAATTAAATCAGAAAAAGAAAATAAACAAATAAAAATAAATAAGTAAATAATAATAATAATTAATTAATAAAAAAATTATTACAGAAAAAGGAAAAAGAAGAAAATTAGATAAAGAACAAGACCAGAAAATAATATCAAACTACCAGTTAATGCGTTTAACTTAAAATTAGTATTACCTTTTCAGCTAGGATGGATTCTTGCTTGCTGACCGAATCTCTCGTTAAAATTCTCATTTATATTTATTTTATTTATTTTATTTTATTGAAATTTAGACGATTACATTCCTTAATAAAATCATTTTCTAAAAAAACAGAACCGACTTCAAAAAGCATCTACTAATCAAACAACTAAAAAAAAAAAAAAAAAAAAAAAGGTATGAAATGAAACTGTACACTGCGCCTAAAAGTATAAAATAATTTCCTTCGCCAAACAACCTATAACAATACAATCAATCATAACTTTTGAAGTCGGCGCAAAATTAAATAAATTTAATTAGATTTTAAAGGTTTGTTTTTAGATCGGTAGCAAGATATGCTGCTATCTCGAATGATCCATTTTCATGTTTCTTTTATTATTTTATCACTGTCTACAATTGGTCCATTATTAGCATCTACATAGAACAGTGAACATTCTTCACAATGCGGTATTTATGTTTCTACGAAGTTAGAGTTTCCTTTGTAAATTTGGTATAACTTTGATAGCTATCATCCTTGGTAGCTTTTGGATTTGCGATCAAAACGTAATGCAAAAATATACACGCAAGATGTATATTTCCATAATATATATAATACACGAAGTATTGTTTCATATTCTTGATTACTCTCTTAATATACCTTATCAAAATAATCATGATATCCCAAAGAAATTAAATATATTTGCCAGATAATTTTGCGACTTTTCTTTCACCAAGGAAGTCAGATACCAGCATCTTCGCCAACTTTTGCTGCTTACGAAATCTTATTTGTTTTCTTGAATTAAAGTAGTTTTCGGCTGCGTTTTGCAGGTGATAGTGTGAGATGTGTATTTGATTTTTGTATTGAATAAAGGTATCATTTTTTATTTCATTTTGCGCCGACTTCAAAAGTTATGATTAATTTTAATGTTAGTTTCATTTCATATCTTTTTTTTTTTTTTTTTTTAGTTGTTTGAGTAGTAGTTGCTTTTTGAAGTCGGTTCTATTTTTTTACAAAAATATTTTATTTTTCTCTTTTCAGTCAAAACTTTCGACGGCAGTTTCACAAATCACAACTTCCAAGAAAAGTGACATAAATCAAAAAATGGTTTATGTCAATGAAAAATACATGAAATGCACCCAATGCGAACAAAAAAGTTAATCTCCATCTAGAAAGTTAACTACTCGAGAGACAGTTGTGCCAGTTTTATTCTATTCAAGTTATTTTTAAGTTGATTCTTCTCAAATGATGCATTTTTAAGTTGTGTCACTTTTCTTTCCTTTATCGGAAATGAGCAAAAAACTATCTATTGAGTGAACATACGTTAAATTAAAAAGTCTTTAGAAATGTAAAGAACGGATACGCTGTATTCGTAATCAAAAATTCTGTTAGGCATATATATTGAACTTTACAGTGAATACGTGTCACCGGCTGCGCTGGAAATTGCGCAGCATAAAGTTAAAAAAAGAGCAAAATATGCATTGCAGCAGACGGACAGAAGTTTCAACATCGATATTTACATACTGTTTTTACCAGTGTAGCTGCATGCGTTCAGCAGTTAGATTGAGAACAGACTTTTGTGAGTTACCTGTAATTTGTTTATATCTCAATGAAATCATAATGAAAAATATTTCCGGCCAAGATCAGTACGACAACAAAAAAAGTAATAAAATTAAATCATCTCTTACGAAGTTATAAGCTAACAAGTTTCAACAACAACAGCGAGAAACATGGTTTGTTCTCAGAACCTCTTCCATTAAGAAGTCGGTTTAAAACGTCTATGCGTTAATCGATGTAACCGCTTACAATAACCATACTTTGAATTTTACATAGCATAAATGTCACCCGCTACGCTACAACATATGCAATGTCGTTCAAGTGTGCACAAAATAGGAAATGGTGAACAAACAAATGCACGTTTTAAGCGTTTGTACTAAATCCATGATGCTCTGAAATTTTATAATTCCCTTTTTTCCACAGTCTTGAACCTTTTCCTAGATAGGAACGCTAACTCCACTGTTTTCCACCAGGTGACGCTGTAGGCGGTTGAATCGCGTAGCACATGTCCACTTTACTATACCTACATACTAATTTTATGACTGTAGCTGCAGCTGTTTAGCAGTTAAGAGTCGGGACTGACTTTTCTGGGCATCCTGTATTTACTTTTGATGGTAAAGATATTACAATGGGACATATTTCAGACCAAGACCTTTACAATAAAACATAAAGTATCAAAATCGGATGATCCGTTCAGAAGTTATGAGGTAACAAGCAAAAACAAAAAAACATACGCTTTGAATTCAGAACCTCCTCCTTTTTGAAGTCGGTTAATTAGAGCATCTCTTACGACGTTATAAGCTTACAAACACCGACAACAACACATAGCTCGACTTAAGAACACGCTCCTCTCTGAAGTTGGTTGAAAACGACTTTGCGCAAATCGATGTGATCGCTTACAGTAACAGTACATTGAACCACAGAGTATACGTGTCATCCGCTACGCTGCAAAGTGAGAAATGTAGTTTAAGTGTGCACAGTGTAGGAAATTGCGAACAAACAAATGCACGTTTTAAGCGATCTATTTTAGAAATAATGTCTAAGAACTGTCTTTTCGTAGTAAATCGATGATGCTCTACAACTTCGTAATTAATTTTCTCCCATCTTAAATCGTTTTTGAGATAGGAGTGCTAATTCCGCTGTTTTTCACCAGGTGGCGCTTTATTTTCTTTAGATTGTAGAACTATTACAACGGAACCTACTTCAGACCAAGAACTTTACAACAAAACAAAAAGTATCAAGTAACCGTATATTGAACTATATAGCGCATGTCTCACTAGCTACGATACAATGTGTGCAATGTAGCTCAAGTGTGCATAGTGTAAGAAATTGCTAACAAACAAATGCACGTTTTAACATTGTATTTTTAGCACCAATGCCTAATCTATCTTTTCGTACTAAATCGATGATGCTCTGCAATTTTATAATTCACTTTTCGCCCCTGTCTTGAACCTTTTCCGAGATAGGAACGTTAGCATGAATGTCTAAGCTATCTTTCTGTACTAAATCGATGATACTCTTCAAATTTGTAATTCACTTTTTTCTCTAGAACCGTTTACGACACAGGAACACTAACTCCGCTATTTTGCACCAGGTGGCGCTGCAAGCGTTTTAACTTTGTACTGCATGGCCACTTTGCTATAATTACATACCATTTTTATCACTATAGCTGCAACCGTTTAGCAGTTAAAAGATTTGGGACTGATTTTTTGGGGCACCCTGTATTTTCTTTCGATCGTAAAGATATTATAATGGGACCTATTTCAAACCAAGACCTTTTCAACAAAACAAAAAGTATCAAAATCGGAGCATCCGTTCAGAAGTTATGAGCTAACAAACAACAACAACAAAAAAACATACGGATTGAATTGAGAATAATCCTTCTTTTTTGAAGTCGGTTAAAAAAGAGATTTAGTAGGCTGATATTTTCAGTATCATACTGGAAAGTATTGCATAACTAAATAGATATACAATGACATTTAACCCTTTCAGGGGCAAGTAAACTTTTTCATTTTAAATCAAAAGTGACTAGAAATCACCAACAATATTAAAAGACAAGAAATAAATTATTTTTTTTAGTTAAAAAAATATAAAAAAATCACAAAAAAATTCAGGCACCAGTTTGCGCAATTTTCAATGAAAATTTGCGGTTGCACAATGCAACCACCGCCTATAAAAGGGTTAAACGCTTTGCGATCAATGTCTCATAGGCTAACAACATTATATATGTAAATCCCATCAGAGGTGTGGCTTTTATCGATTGTGCCACTCCTGAATAATGTTCAATTTCAGATTATGTTCATAGTCTCCATGAAGGTGATGAGCTGTCTCGAATAGTTTGTACTTGTGCAATGTCTCATGGAAGTTATGCTTTGGTACAGTCCTCGGCATTGAATAAATTTATCATCATCGTCTTTTTATTACCAATAAGCTGCGAAATCTTTGTTAGTACATAATTTTAAATGCGCAATCTCTAAAAAACACCAAAAGCGCAAACTCTCCCATTTTGGTAGGAGTTTTATTAATTAATTCACCAGCTCACCTTTAGAGGAAATCGCTGTGCTTGTACCGTTAGACTAGATTAGTAGGTTATGAGAAATTGTTTAATTAACAAATATTTTGTACTACTACCATTGTATTTAAATTGCTAGGAAGGGTTATGAAAATTCAAGCATTTATTTTTTAAAACGAGACAAAATAACCACGTTATTTTGTCAGCAATCAATATGCAAATTCAACTCGGCACTTCACTATTGGTGTTGTACAACAACCTAAAATTTCAATTCGCCCACTCTATTCTTTCCCTCCGATTCCCTATGTGCGCAATCTCTCCTACCGCGCGATCTCTCCTAGCTTTACCTGATTAGTTTAGGATTTAATATGATTGGAAAACAGATTTAATGAATGAATATAATAAATAAATTAATAAAGATATAAATAAAGATAAATTATATTCAGTAACTAAAATTGAAATAAAATCCATAATCTTCATTACATGAATTTATTTTAAATTTAAATTTTTATTATATATATATCCTTATATATATTATATATAAATTTTTATTATAGTTAAATTTATTATAGTTAATCTATCGTTCCCGCATGCATCGTTTTCCTGCATTGATCGTTTTATTCATATGGTCCCTGCACTAATTGTGTTTAAATAATGTTAACGGAACCCGCATATATATTTCTTCATAAAGTCATTTTCCCGCATTCATCGTAGTAAAATGTTTCTTCTAACTGAAATGAAATTGAAAATCAAGCGATTCTTTATGGCATTCAAACTGGAATTACTTCTTTTATTTTAAAACTAGCAGACTTTGCCCGCTTCGCTAGTCACTACATTAAAATGTTTTTATTTTAATTGAATAATTGAAACGGTTAAATATATATATTTCGATTGGCGACTATTATCGCCACAGCTTTAGTATGAAGTTCCCTCAGTGATATTATATATATATATATATTAGATTCTGGAATCTTTACAACAAAACTATTATTAAAACGAATATTCTCGAAAACAATCCAATAGTAAAGCTTATTCTTCGACTATTCTGGAAACAGTTGAAACTGTTACTCATATAGCAAAAGTCACTATTAGATGAATGTTCTGGAACATTCTGAAAAGCAGTCACTTGTTCCACAGAAGTAAAGCAAACAACATCATATACTACAGAGCATAAATCTTCGCAAGCTCAAGAAAAATGTTCATTCGCTTAGAGCTCAATCCTTAAAGTGCAATCACTCAGAATAGGTCTATGAATAACTCTAATTCGCAGTTAATACATACGCTCATAAACATATGAACTCACCCCTATTTATAACTTTTTGTGATGATTCCATCGAGAATCCCATGAAAAGCTCCAGATCTGTGCTCCCGTGTGTCGGAGATCTTCGAAACTTGAGTAATTCTAAAGTACCATTCTTAATAAAATTTGTTGCCCTATCACCAAAGACGGTCGTCCACTCACCAAGTTTGTCGCTAAGGTTGACCATACTGAAAGTCAATGAATGAATTACCCTTTTATTTTCACCTCGCCTATAAAACTGCTTTCATTGCAACGGTGCTAATAATCCGGGGCAAAGAAATAATCCCTTATAACAATATGCCATGAGCACTATTTCTGCCACATTTTAGGCAACTAATATTTTTATGGTTATATATATATATATTCCATTAAATGAATTCTTATTTATTTATTAGGACTGAGGGCCTATTAGTCTCAATCTGGGATTTTTGCGTTGTCGATTTCGATAGTTGGACATTTGTCGAAATCTCAAATTTATCGAAAATATAATTGAATAATTTTAAAGCGATGTTATAATTTGGAAAAAAAAAAAACTAATAGTCCTCCGTCCTAAACTAAATTCTGCTTTTGCCAGAATTTCATCAAAATCTTTTTATTATTATTATTATTATTATTATTATTATTGAAAGAAAAAGAAAAGAAAATTAATAATTATCAGTATCGTTACAAGTGATATCGAAAAAGTTTTTTTTCAATAATTTTGAATTAGGAAATAAAAAGTGCGCGTGAAATAATATGAAATAAAAATAAGTAAAAAAATGAATTTAATGATTTAATGTTTTTGTTTTTCATGGCCTGCTCATGCATATAAAAAATGCGTATTAAAACGAGTCGAAGAAGGAAGCGAAATAAGTATTGAGTTATATTACGATAAATACGATATATAATATGATACGATATATTAAACCTATCATCCAGGGTTAGTAGGCATTTTTGTTGAGAGAAATAGTTTGTTCGTTCGGTGCAACTTGCACATTAGTCCCGTGAGGTACAACTTTCACATTAGTCTCTTGAGGTACAACTTTCACTTTAGTCCCGTGAAGTACAACTTGCACATTAGTCCCCTTTAAAAATAGTGACCAGCGCAGCTGGCAAAGCATTCGTTGATTCACTACCTCAATTGATTTTTTAAATATTAATTTAAATTAATCAAATATTTCTGCTGGACAGCTTGCAAGTACAGCCGCGCACAACAGCTCGTATACTTGTATTATAAATTAGTGCTGTGATTGGTATATAAAAATAAATAAATATGTAAACATTACCATGCTACAAAACTTTATTAAATTTTTCCCTTGGCGGCTTTTGAATTTTTGTAAACTTATTAGTGGTGATTTTTTTTTCTTTAATATAACTTCTTGTATAAAAGGGGGAACCCTATATTGCTAATAATTTTATCGGTTACCTTTTCGTTAATTTGCAAGCATTCTTCATATTCTGTTTATATTTTTAACTAGCAGGCATTGCCCGCTTCGCTGTACATTAAACTTAAATGAGTTGTCAAAATGCCATATCTTTATTAATAACCTAAGTTCTCGCTGTGATTGGTAGAGGTTTTCTCGCTACCAATGTGAGGAGTCTGGGTCCCCACTGTCTTCGGCAACACTTACCCACTTCTTACTTCCCCACCCTCAGCGGGTGAGTTCGAAGTTTTGCAAAATCCCACTAATGTACATAATGCGTACACTTAATCAATATCCACACACCAGAATTCGCCATTCTAAGATAATTCAAAGCGAATTCAAACGGAAAAAACATGTTTTTACGCATGTTTATTGCCCTCCGACTCCGAGAAGGGGGGGGGGATTTCGAATTTCGTGAAATGCAGTTACAATAAGTGCCGGATGCATACAAACAATTCACACACCAAATTTCGTGACCACAGAAGTCTTTAATAGAATTTATAAATTTGCTTTAGTATTATAAATAAATAAACACAAAAAGCACAGCTTAAGTATCGGAACCCTTTGGTGACTTTCAAACGGAAAAACATGTTTTTACACATGTTTATTGGGAACGACTTAAGTATAACCCCACAACGATATTTGGCGATTTTTTTTTGTTGGCGATTATGGCTAAATCATAAATCTAAAAATCATAAATCATATATGATAAATGATAAAATCATAATCTAAATCATAAATCATAAAACATAAAATCATAAATCCAAAATGAACAACATATTAGGCTGCCATATTATATCGCAAACAGTCCAGAACGACATCGTTATTCTTCAAAACGACGCCAAAAAAAAATCGCCAAATTCAGCTGTGGGGTTATACTGAAGTTATACCGTTTATTGCCCTCTGACTCCGAGAAGGGGAGGGGGGGATTTCGAATTTCGTGAAATCCAGTTACAATAAGTGCCGGATGCAAACAAACAATTTACGCACAAAATTTCGTGACCACAGAAGTCTTTAATAGAGAATATTATAAATGAATAAATACAAAACGCACAGCTTTAGTATGGGAACCCTTTGGTGACTTTAAATATTTTAAGCCATTTTTGCGATGAACTGAATTGGCTATCTCAATTGTGCAATTAAAGATCTTGGCGAGAAACGTCCGAGCTACTTCGGTGCCGAATTTCAAATTTTGCCAAAGGGATCCAATACTAAAGATGTTACATATCGAATCTGGGTTGAAAACGGAAAAAGGGTAAAATAAATTAGAAATATCAGACCTATATTTATAAATTTGATACCGAATAAAAGGGGCGATTTTGCTAAATCCAGGGGTTCAAACAGTTTTTCGATGCGACAATTAGATTTTTAAAAAAATAACTAAAGTATGAAATTTAAGTGGCAACGGAAAAATGGATAAGGGGAAAAATAAATTAGAAATATCAGACCTATCATTACAAATTCAGTACCAAATGAAAGAGGTGAATTTTCTGAATCCTGGGGTGTAAACAGTTTTTCGATACGACAATTAGATTTTTTAAAATTAACTAAAGTATGAAACTTAGATGGCAACACTTCATTTCAATCTTTTCATAAATTGTAGTGCGAATCACGCGAATACAAAAGTCTTTAACTTAAACAATTATTTTTATATTTTATTTTTTCATTCAAAGCATTTTAGTGAAAAAATATTTATGGCGCATGCGCAGGCGTTTTTTACCCACAATTTAAACACTAATCATAATTTTGAAAATTTCTATAGATATAATTTCAAGTTGGGTGAAGACCTAAGTTTCTGCCAAGCGCCGTTGAATTCCGTCCAGCCGTTCTTGAGTGATGCCCGGACAAACGTGTTTTAGTCTTTTACCCCCTTGGGGGGAACGGGGGGGAATTTTAGAAAAGTTGATAGATATAATTTTAAGTTGGGTGAAGACCTAAATCCCTGCCAAGCGCCGTTGAATTCCGTCCAGGCGTTCTCAAGTGATGCCCGGACAAAAAAAGCGACATTCGGACACGATGACACACACACACACACACACACACAGGCAAAATTTTCTGAAGTCATTTTCGGCGTTCATGGGGTGTAAAACGTGAAGATATCGCAAAATTTTTTGATTCCGACAAATTTACAGACAAAACTCTGATTTTATTAATATAGATGGTTTTTAGGCTTAAAATAGTTCTTGAAATAAATTTTCTATTTTTAAAACTACATGTTTTTTTTCCCTATAAATATATCTATTCAGATAAAAATAGATTATTTATGTGACTACTATATTGGCTTAATTCTTTTTAAATGGCTGTCGCTAAATTATTTCAACGCCAAAATTTAAAACATCGCCGAGTAGGATCTATAAAAAAAACTAATAAAACAAATTTATAGTTCATAGAGTTTATTGTAGTAATAAACAGTCAAATGTGACGTTAGATTAGATGAATTAGAGTTATTGAATTATTCTAATTCATCTAATTCACCTAAATCGTTTGTTACTATCCATACTATAAAAATATTTCTGAATCTATTGCCAAAGTTTTTCGCACTGTTAATTTATCTGTTTCCTATAAACCTCAATTTCTAATTCGTAATTTCCTTTCAAATTTTAAAACTGTTATCCCCCCTTTTTCCCGTACTGGTGTTGTTTATAATATCCCTTGTAAATCTTGTAGTTCAGTTTATATTGGTCAAACTGGCCGTTCTCTTCATACTCGAATTAAGGAACATAAAACAAATTTCAAAATCCGTGATATACATTCAAAAATAGTACAACATGCCATAAAAACTGACCATTTACCCGATTTTAACAATACTAAAATAATCGTATCTAATTGTTTAAATTATCATTCAAGAATTTTCCTGGAGGGCTGGTACACAAATCAACATTTTTCTCCACTTAATGAGGCATGCGCAGTTCCTGATGAATACGTTGTACTCACATAAAGTCTGTTGTTCATCTCATCATCTGCACTTGATGTTTATACTGATGAGGAGCCTGTAATAGGCTCGAAACGTTTAAATTTATGTTTTTGTGTTTTTAATATTTTAAAATGTATATTTTTAATATGTATTATCTGTCTCAGTTTTAATGTGATTAAAATATAATTTTACTACGAGACGTAATGATTTTTAAATATTTTAAAAATGATTGTTTTTAATTTTTTTATTGTTCACGTTTAAGTAAACGTATTTATTTTCCCGTCGAAAAAACAGAACTCTTATTTTTTTAATTAATTATTTATTTATTTTTTGGCAACAATTAAATTAAGTATAAAATTTTAATGGGTGTATTTACAGCTATTATGAAGTTAATATTTTCATATTTTAATTAATTAAAATAAAACAAATCAAAAATTTGAAAATCGGGCTTCGAGGTGCAGAAGGACCCTCGGACGGCACATTCATGTCGAAACACGTGACTGTCCGAGCTACCGTCTTTGCACTACGCTGTCCACACACAGACACACAAACATTGCATTATATATATAAAGATAACTCTTTTCCTCCTCCACGGTGGATCAAAGTTTTAATAGCTTGTCTCCGGATCATCCTAAAAGGTAAGTTCCAGACCGCCGCCATTTACCCATATTGTAGCACATGTGCGATGCAAAACCCAACCAAACTCAACTGCTTAACTTTATGCTGCTTTAGGTGAAGAACAGGGATTGTGCAGTAACATGTGTCTATGGATTACAGAATACATAGGGCCCTCCGTAGCCGAGTGGTTATGTTGCCACGCTGCAAATCGCTTTCGTAGGAGAGCGGGTTCGATTGCGCTGTCCCTAGGTTTCTTTCCATTTCTTCGTATTGTAATTCTGTCACGTGCTCTCTGCCTTTGGGGTACATACAAATGAAACACTTCCAGTTGCAAAGTCGTTTGAAGGCGTTCCAAATGTATGACTTCAGTCAGCAGCAAAACAATTCGAGAACTAGCAAAAATTCCCATGTGAAAAAAGCACACTTAACACTGATTTGTTAAATAAATCCTTGTCGAATCATGTTCTTAGACTGACTAAGAACATAATTCGACAAGGTTTTATTTAACAAATCTGCATTAAGTGTAATTTTTTACATAGGAATTTTCGCTAGTGCTCTGTTACTTTTTCCGCCGACTTTATTTGCAAAAAAATTGCAAAATTTACGTCATCGAAATTGCAAGCGTTCCGTTTGTATGCAATCCTAAATCTGACGAAAATTTATAAGCGGGCTAGAGACCAAGCATACAAATCTGATGTATATGTGTAATCAATCAATACTGAATACGGATCGTGTGTTATTGTTTGGATAATAAGTTTTTGAACTTTGTGTAAAGAGGAGAATGGATGCATCCAGTATGGTCAGCTACTACAGTTTTTCACATTACTGAGACTGAGCATACGCCAGTGCCAAGTGTGTCAGCCGTAATTACGGCCTTTGAAAATGCACGAATTATAACTTTCTCTTACCCATACGGTCGAGAAAGTATTGTTTTAGGCTCAAATTTTTTAACGTAAATTTTTGTTATATTTACATGTTTTGAGGTCCATTGAATAATCAAATCATGTTTTTAGCGAATGGTCTGTGGGTCTGTCTGTATGTCTGTCTGTGTGTCTGTCTGTGTGACTGTTATCAGCATATCTCATGAACAAATAGTAGCATAACTTCCAAACTCGGTATTCTAAATGTGTATCATATAGGGATGCTACAGTAAGCTTTTCGTTGAGATGAAGCAAATGGTTCATGCACATGGACACTCAAAGGTATTCAAATGCATTACGTCTATGGGGGAAATTGCAGGTAAGTAGAGTTTAACATCTATAGACTGCACTAAACCAAATGAAACGAATACATGTTTTTTGCAATAGAGATAGTCAACTGGTAAAAAAAAAATTGTGTACGTAGGAGCCTCACCTCCCCCCTAGGGGGGGAAGTCCCCCCTCGAGTTGAATACATTTTCATGATGGTATCTTTCAAAAGAGCTTTCCAATATTTTTAAAACGAGTGGTTGAACCATCGATCTGCAATAATTTAAAATTAATGCATTGATGAAACGGGGGGTTGAAGGGGCCGTAGCCCCTTTCACACGGAACTAATTATCATATAAATCTCTTCCGAAGCCTAATTTGAATTGTTTAACATACACCGTGTCCCAAAAGTTTAGACAATCAATAAAATTTGCATTAACATAAAAAGTAATAAGGTACAATTAAAATCCGTGTGATAGGTAATAAATAAAACCTGTTTTTCTGATATACACATATAAATTATGATCAAAGGTTTGAAATAATAAAATGTAGTACTTTAAGTTATATAAAAATATGCTGTCCCAAAAGTATAAGCACCTGTAAGTGTTTTTAGTTTTACATTTATAAAAGTAACTAAAAACTTTCTTTTAATATTGAATTGTATTGCCACAACACTTTATTACATCATCTACACGTTGTTCCATAGAATTAACTAACCATTGCATTGCAGAATGAGATGTTTCATACCATGTTGTGTCAATTGCAATTTTTAAGTCATTTACACATGTATATTACTTTCTATTTTCATATATGTTACAAGATAATATCCCCCATATATTCTCTATGGGATTCAAATCCGGACTAAGTGCTGGCCAATCCAATAGTGTGATATTGTTTTGCATAACCACGTTTTTGTTGATCTGGAGGTATGGATGGATGCCCCATCTTGTTGGAAACACACAGTCTGGTCCTGCTAGCAAATTCATAATTGGCAGTAAATTGGTATGTAAAATAACCTGATAATCCTCTGATTTCATTTTTCTGTCCGTAAATCTTAGATATGTTTTCCCGTTGAAACAAAACTCTCCCTAGGTCATTACGGATACTCCGCCTTGTTGCCTGTTTAAACAGTTCTTCGTTTATTTTCTTAGGTCCTACCAGTAAAATTTACAACCATCAGGGCCATCCAAATTCCACTTCTTTTCGTCACTGAAGATGACAGAAAGCCACTTTTCACCGTATGACATATGCTTTCTAGCCCACATTAGGCGAGCATCTTTATGTCTCTGCTTTAAGCAATGTTTTGGTTTCATTCTTCAGTAAAAAATGTATATTGAATTTTTAATTCTTCTGTGTACAATACTTTTTGAAATTCTGGAAGTTCATGCAATAGCACGCACAGTTAAATTATCAGCTGAAGACTTTTTTAATAACATTCTATCATCATGTAACGTTATTATTATTATTATTATTATTATTGGTCTTCCGACACGCTTTCGAGTATTCCATATTCCACCTGATCTCAAAACTCTATATGCACTGCTCAAGGATCTCTTCATTATTATCGATATTTGTACAGAAATTCGTCCTTGAGCTTTTAACTGTAAAATCTTAATAATATCATCTTTAGAAATTTTTTTTAGAACGTAGCATTTTTATCAGAATATGCAGGAAACGTCTTTTTCGAATAACAAACAAAACAATACATTACACTCATTAAATTATTATGCTAAAAATGTAGCAGACGATATTTCAATTAAAGGGAAAAATTATTCTGGATTTATAGAAGCAGACGGCAATAAAAATATTCTATTCTGTGAACAAAAATATAAAAGAAAACATGTAATGCTGTATTGTGTCTATACATTTGGGACAGCAGAATTTTACATAATTTAATGTACATTTTATAATTTCAAACCTTTGATCATAATTTATATGTGTATATCAGCAAAACTGTTTCTTTTTATTACCTATCTTACAAATTTTAATTGTACCATTATTAATTGTCTAAACTTTTGGGACACGGTGTATTTTAAACAATTCAAATTACGCTTCGGAAAAGGTTTATATGATAATTAGTTCTGTGTGAGAAGGGCTACCACCCCCTCCACCCCTCGGTTCAATAACGCACCTACATTTATATAGAATTTAATTCGGTTATTAAAAAATAATTCTGTTTATAAAAACAATTTATTAAAATTATTATTTGAACAAATTATCTTTTATGATAATGCATTCGATTTCCAGATTAGTGAATTAGTATAACACTAAATATCGAAAATAAATGTTGAATTTATTCTCAATATTACTTTTTTTTTTTTTTTTTTTTTTTTTGTATAAAATGAAAAAAATCCATAACTTAATTTTAAATTATCGCAGATCGACGGTTCAACCATTCGTTTTAAAGATATTGGAGAGCTTTTTTGAAAGATACCATCATGAACATCATCAAGTAATGATACCATACCATTACTCAACTCGCAGGGGGACTTTTCCCCCAGGGGGGGAGGCGAGGCTCCTACGTACAATTTTTTTTTTTTTTTTTTTTTACCAGTTGACTATCTCTATTACAAAAAAACATGTATTCGTTTCATTTGGTTTAGTGCAGTCTATACATGTTAAACTCTACTTACCTGCAATTTCCCCCATAGACGTAATGCATTTGAATACCTTTGAGTGTCGCTGTACATGAACCATTTGCTTCATCTCAACAAAAAGCTTACTGTAGCATCCCTATATGATACGCATTTAGAATATTGAGTTTGGAAGTTCTGCTACTATTTGTACATGAGATATGCTGATAACAGACACACAGACAGACAGACACACAGACAAACATACATACAGACAGACCCACAGACCATTCACTAAAAACATGATTTTCGTATTCAGGGGACCTCAGAACATGTAAATAGAACAAAAATTTACGTTCAAGCATTTGAGCCTAAAACAATACTTTCTCGACCATATGGGTAAGAGAAACTAAAAATTCGTACATTTTCAAAGGCCGTAATTACCGCAGACACACTTGGCACTTGGCCTCAGGAATGTGAAAAAATGTAGTAGCTGGCCATACTGGATGCATTCATTCTCCTCTTTACACAAAATAGAATAACTTATTATCCAAGCTACAACACATATACATCAGATTTCTACGCTTGACTTGTAGCCCGATTGTAAATTTTCGTCAGATTTAGGGTTGCATACAAACGGAACGCTTGTTTTTGCAAATACAGTCGGTGGCAAAAGTAACAGAGCACTAGCGAAAATTCCTATGTTAAAAAGTACACTTAATGCAGATTTGTTAAATAAATAATTGTCGAATCCTGTTCTTAGTCAGTCTGAGAACATGATTCGACAAGGATTTATTTAACAAATCAGTGTTACGTGTGCTTTTTTCACGTAGTAATTTTTTCTGGTGCTCGGATACATTTTATGCCGACTGCAGTCATACATTTGGAACGCCTGCAAACTGCTTTGCAAGTTAAAGTGTTTATTTGTATGTACCCCAAAGACAGAGATCACATGACAGAATTACAATACGAAGAAATGGAAAGACATCTAGGGCCAGCGCGGGAATCGAACCCGCTCTCCTACGAAGGCATATAGCAGCGTGATTTATTTCACTTTTATTGCACACTTCGATTTATTGCACATTGAAAAAATTCAGAAATTACTTTTATGTTGCTTTTTGTTCCGAATTTTGTTTCGATGGAAAAGTTCTCTTTCTAAAGAAATGCGTCTTTTGAATTCGGTGTCAGCGCCATAACTGCGTACTGTTACACTACATATTTGAAAGTACTCAAATCCACAATATTTACTTTTTGTTGAAAGATATGGTGGGGTGACTACAATCGAAGAATGCCCACAACTGGAGATGTTCCCTGTATATATATATATATATATATACATATATATATATATATATATATATATATATATATAAGATATATTAACTTTGGAATTGATCATCTATCTATCTCTATCTATCTATCTATCTATCTATATATATATATATATATATATATATATATATATTTGGAATTCTTCACATTTAAATATTTTAATATTATATATATATATATATATATATATAGTAGTTTACTATAGTATATATATAGTATATATATATCTATTAAGCATAGTAGAAGCAGAGCAACAGATACCACATCACTGAAACAAAAAAAAATGACAATTTAATAAATCTGCAACGTGATTCGTTCATTTACAGTTTGTAAACAATGGTAAAAAAAAATTGAATATCAGAATTGAAAATATTGTATAAAGAAACATTTTAGGCTCATGATTAATCGCTTAGCTTACTCATTGCAAAACACTTTACCAAAGGAAAAAAAATGAAAAACGCATCTATCCACTTAGGATTTTTTTTTATTAAACTGTCTTAAAAAAAAAAAAAGCTTGTTTATAAAAAGGAAGGGGGGGGGGTGGAGGGCGTGAGGAGATGTGTGCAGTCAAATGATTTTCTCCAATCTCCATAGATTTACAAGCTTTATCCGGATAAGTAATATGCAGTTGGGGTAGAACTTTAGCAGAATTTTGCATACTATAAAGCTAATATAATTTTTAAACAGTAGATCACATTAGTCACACAATCTTTAGAAAAAAAAATTTAGTCTAGTTAGAGCTAAATTATAATTTGTTTACAACTGCTGCCAGCTTTTTAGGTACTTGTAACAGGCAAAGTTCTTGTTTTGAGGTGCCAGTTTATTGCTGCCCCAGTATATGTATTATAAAATTATTTGTATAAATCTTTTTCTTGTTTTATCTTATATTTAAAACTGTATTATTATTTGTTTTAAAAATTATAGAAATTTATAAATATTTAACAGAATAATTTTAACTATATATACACTTAATATTTAAATAAATTAAATAATTTCTTCTTCTATCAATTTAGAGTCTTTAAAAATTATAGTCAACGATTTGAAAGCTATTAAATTATTTTAACTAAGAAAATGTTCGAAATACACTACATTATATTTTTTTTAACAATATTTGAACCAACACTGTGCAATTATTGGCAAATAATTTTATCTTATGATACATCAGAAATATCTTCCATAATTAATATTCATGAGTTCATAGTTTCACATAATCTCAAATAAATATCACAAATTTACAAAAGAAATGTAGAGTAACGGTGGAAAATACAGAATATCGTTATGCCTCACCTGTAAAGTGCTGCAACTTATCAGAAACGCGTCAGAAGTTTTCACTAGGCCTCAAACATGAACGCTAGTTTATCTTGAATCACTGAGAGGAACAGGTTTTGCAACGCATAACTTGCTTCGTTTGTCAAGATTCCGACTCTTTTGGAGGTAAGTATTCTGTACAAATTCTGTCGAGTGAAAAACTAGTATCGTTTATTGTAGGGAAGTTAAGTTAGTTTGAACACTGTTAAAAAATTGTTGTTAGTTTGAACAAAAACTTGGTGCTGAAGTAGCTGCAACTACCCGTTGGTTTAGGTTTTTACTATGATTTTATTATTTTATGGTACTAGGGGGCTCTGCCCCCTGCTCGCTCCGCTCACCAACCCCCGAGGAAGGCTTCGCCTCCCCCCGACTCGCTTCGCTCATTAATCCCTGTGGGATTCTACCGACTATTCGCAAATTTGCCTTTCATTGAATTGGAATATTAATAATACATAACACAAGAGAGTTGAACAATATTATAGAAATCCACCATATTTGGTATCGCATTGAAATACACAATATTTAATATTATATCGTTTATAACATGTCAAAAATCTGTTTTAACGTTCGACAATTTAATAACAATTTGCCATTATTTTGAGAGAGAACATAAAATAAACAACCATAGCACTAATTATTTAGAACAGAGAAAAATTCTTGACATCTAAATCAATTAGCGTTACAACTTTAGTATATGATCGACTTAAGTTAAATTTTTGTCACTGTTTGACGATGAATTTTTTGGGTGCTATTGCTTGATTAAAGAAATTATGAACTTATTTTTTCCAATGCCTATATTTTTTTCACTATTGAATTTTTTTAGTTAATTTAGGACAATATGTAATACTCTGCATTTATTTTCAGCGTACAGCAAGGTTTAAAATGGTCCTTCCAACACTAAAGATGAAACTTTTTCAAGTGCATTTTTTCTGGAATATGATTTAGTCAGGTTGAAGATAAATATTTTATGCGATTATTGCAATTATTTTAAAAATTTCATTATTATTAGTAGTAGTACGACAGGACAGTTTCTTTCAGATGCGATTTTGCATTGTCGACACTTATTGTACTACACCATGAATTTGCCAAGATGCCTGTCAATATCTGATTTTACCATTTAATTTCTTAAACTGTATTAAATACTAAGGAACAACTTTAGTATATCCCCACAACGATATTTGGCGATTTTTTGTTGGCAATTATGGCTAAATCATAAATGATAAGTGATAAAATTATAATATAAATCATAGATTATAAATTATAAAACATAAAATCATAAATCCAAAATAAACAACATATAGGCTGCCATATTAAATCGCAAACAGTCCAGAACGACATCGTTATCGTTCAAAACGGCGCCAAAGAAAAATCGCCAAATTCAGCTGTAGGGATATACTAAAGTTATATCAATACTAAGTTAAATCGGGGGAAAAAAATCACATTTTTCGAAATCTACTGATAAGTGAAAAATTCATCCTTGATTATATTGTAAAAATGAATTGCCGGTTTGAATTATTCGAGATAGACCATTCATAAATTGGATGGCTTTTGAATATTTGTTGATAATATTTTCTGAATAAGTGTTGATGATGGCTCCTGAATACTTGCTGGCGATATCTGCTGAATACTTATTATTGTCGGCGATATCTACTGGATATATATTGATCATGACATCTTAATAGTTGTTGGCGATGTGAACTTGTGTTGATTTTGGTCTGAATATTTGTTGGCTAAATCTTCTGGATATGTACTGATTACAACTTGATTATTTTTACATATATATTATGTAATATTAAATTTAGAAATTAAAAAATGAGCGTGGAGAATGAAATTTAATGATATTGGATAATTTAATTTAATTTAATTTAATTTATAAAGAAATCAATGGTACAGGAAAAACTGCTTCAGCCTTTTTCTTTCGAATAATGAACAGAACGAAAAACGGATATTTTACCTGGAGATATTTTGTACATTTGGACCTAATAAAAAAAAAAATCTTTTTTTCCCTCGTGAATTAAGTTGAAAAATATTTAAAATAAAATTGAAAAAAATCGTTCTAAAGCAATGGTACAGTTTAACCTCTAGGCGAAATTTTAAATTTGGCACCGAAGTAGCTTAGACGTTTCTCGCGAAAATCTTGACATGCATAATTGCGATAGATAAATTAAGTCATCGTCAAAATAAATGAAAAATTTAAAATCAGCCAATGAGGTCGTGTATTAGCTGTAACTACAATATTTTAGCAATGCAGTTACTACATTCCTTTATATATATTTTAAAAAAATGTCCTGTTGTATTGAATTCTGTTTTCTGCAAAGTTTTATATCAATGCTTAAAAAACAAAAATAGGTTGCGGATTTTATTATTATTATCATTATTATTGCACCATTTTATAATTTATCTCTATAGGAAGACATGGCTAGAGTTAAAAGGATATTGTGATTGCGTAAATGAATTCCTTGGCGAAAAACGTACGAGCTTCATTTCTAAATTTTAAAAATCGCTAAATTGTTCATAGTAAAGATCTATCCTTTTAAATATGTTTTGAGTTAAAAAACTAAATCTTTATATAAACTAATATAAATTTTTATCTCATAAATTCAATTTTTAAAATGTCTGCGCTTAACCTCTAACTCTATACCAATAACTGTTTAACATAATCATGGTATTCATTACTAAATCTTTTTCGCCTAACGTTAAAATAAAGGAACAACTTCAGTATACCCCCACAACGATATTTGGCGATTTTTGTTGACGATTATGCCTAAAAATCATAAATCATAAAATCATAATCTAAATCATAAAATCATAAATGATAAAATCATAATCTAAATCATAAACATAAAATCATAAATGATAAAATCATAATCTAAATCATAAAACATAAAATCATAAATGATAAAATCATAATCTAAATCATAAAACATAAAATCATAAATCCAAAATAAACAACATATAGGCTGCCATATTATATCGCAAACAGTCCAGAACGACAAAGAAAAATCGCCAAATTCAACTGTGGGGATATACTGAAGTTATACCATAATATAAAATAAAATAAAAATATAAACTAATTTTCGTTTCATCTTTATTAAATTTTTACGTAATATTTTAAAAATATTGGTTATTTTCAAATGTTTTGCTATTCTAAATATTTTTTTCTTCCTTCGAGCATCTCAAAGATGCCAATTATTCAATTTTTTTTTATTTACACCATTGATCACATTTTAATTTTCCTGAGGAACGTGACGTCAGAGACACAGAAAAAAACGTCATAAGAGAAACTTTTCCCTCCAGTGGCAAATAGAGTACTTTTATAAACCCGCGTTTTTACTTAATAACTTACTTAATTAAAATGATAGAAATTTCTAAGCAGCTGAAATGCCTTCCTTAAAGCAGTCGGAATACACTGATATATCTCATGACGCGGGGAACCCTGCCCTCCGCCAGAAGTTGCTGTCGCAGACAAAAAAAAAAAATTGACGCCAGCGACAGTTACTTTTTTTCAATATATAGAGAAACCAAATATTAGTATTATGTTAAAAAAAAATAAAAAAAAAAAAAAAATCGACCGAGACGGGGATTGAACTGAACGCCTCCTAGTATGAAGTCAGACATTCTGACACTGTGACACGCTTTCTTGCCCTAAGATTCTGTGCGTGTTTCGTTAATTTTGATAAAAGGGGCTAAATTTTCTAAGGTCTTATGTTAAGGTATTTTTGAAATATCAATTTCCGAGATCTAAAACTGACATACCTTATCAGGACAATTGTGAATTTTCTTATAATAACCTCGTAAGGCATGAGAAAGGATATCTAAAAAGTGTTTATGTTACAGTTTTCAAGATAATCATTAAGCGTTTTTGAGATACTGAATTTACAAAACTTGACACATACAATTGTTGACCGGAAAACAACAATTACATATTAAAGAATATTTTAAAGCAAGATAATATGGCGAGTTTGCAAGAAAAATCCGTACATCCGTTTTTAAATCCACACAAACACTTGCGGTCTTAAATTTGTCTTATAAATCTATAAGACATCTATATAATTAAAATATTGAACCCATAAATTTCTATAAAGTCCTACAGATATCTATTAGCGCGACAATTGTCATTATTTTTGACATCCATTAGTCTGCTATATATTCAATTAATTCGATAATAAATCCATTAAATCCATATCCAATAATTGGACTTCTTAGATCAAATAGATATTGGATATATCTAAATCTTTTTTTGATCTAACATCTTACAAAAAATAGGCATCGAAAATGGCACGTCTAAATTTCGTCTACACTTAAACATCTAATAGATATCTATAATTTGTACATGATATCCAGGACTTTTAATGGACATTTGTAAAATATTTTGTACATTTTATGGATGATTGGATGTAATTTAGATGTCTAATAGGTATAAGTGGATGTGTGGGAGGAAAGGTACTTTTGAGACAAGAAATTGAGCTACTTATACAGAATGCCTATCAATTTTCCTGAACTAACCAAGTAATTCATACGAAAGGTAATGTAATAGAGTGTTTATATTGCAATTTTCAAGAGAATAGGTGGAACCTTTTTTGAGATACGAATTTACAAACCTACTTCCGGTATCCTATGCCCCAATTCTGGTTTTCCAATTTTCATCAAAAGTTGGACATGTCATCTGTACAATAGACCTGTCACAATTCAGAAATTATTTATTTTCGCAGATATGATAGTCAGAAAATTCCTCACGCACATACACACATACACATTGAACAATTGCCGAAAACCACATTTTTGGAATTAGGAAAAATTAAAAAATGTAAATCAGGTGAAAATTAGATATCGAACTTTTGGTTCGAATACAATACTTCCATTACCTACGGTAGCTGGTAGACTTCCAAGTAAAATCAATTATGTATACTTTCTCAATCAGATATTTTTTAATATAACTGAAAGTTCAATAATTATTCGAACCAATTAAAATTGTTTCGTATTTAGAATGAAATATATATATATATATATATATATATATATATATATATATACTTAGTCTTGCCATAAGTCCTGTTACAACTTTTAGATTTGTAAATGAAAACAAACAAGAGCCCGCAGAAACCTGTCCTTTGCCCAGTGTTTATGTTTGATATATAGCTTTAAAATGCCACTCATTTCTTGTCCATCTTTCATTGCAGGAAAATGGAGCGAGACATTGAACAGAACCGTCATGCAGTTATTGCTCTTCACAAGGCAGGTAAATCCAACTCTGAGATTTTCAAGTTGCTTAAATCTTCGGGTATAAACCGTACGTTTGTGTGGCGCACCATAATCCGTTTCAGAGCAACCCAATCTGTCAAGGATAGGCCCCGATCAGGTCGTCCCAGGTCTGTGAGGACGAAAAATGCCATAAAAAGCTGTGTAAAATCGAATTCGGAGAAATCCACTCCGAAAACAGAAAATCATGTCCCGGGAGATGAATATTTCGCCAAGATCCATGTCCAGGATAAATAAAGAAGTCCTTAAGATGAGTGTATATCGTAGAAAGACTGGACAAAGACTCACAGAGTCCCTAAAACAAATTAGGGCTGAAAGAGCCAAGGTTCTCCTGAGCCGGTACGCTAATGGTCTCCACCGCAGCATCTTGTTCTCAGATGAAAACATTTTCAACACTGAAGAAAATTTTAACCACCAGAACGACAAATTTTATGCTCACAACTGTTTGGAAGCTCAGGAAAAATTTGGGAGAGTTGACCGAGGCCATCATCCACCCTCAGTGATGGTGTGGTGGGGAGTCAGTTTTGATGGCACCACAAAACTCCATTTCTGTGAACAAGGGGTTAAAACTCGAGCCAAAAACTATCAAGAAGATGTTTTAGAACAAGTAGTGAAACCCCTGAGTGGAACCCTCTTTGCCTGAAAACATTGGGTCTTCCAGCAGGAGTCGGCTCCTGCACACAAAGCTCGGACGACTCAACAGTGGTTGGCAATGAATGTTCCAGAGTTCATTAAGGCTTCAGATTGGCCTTCAGGAAGCCCAGATTTAAACCCCCTGGATTATCGACTGTGGTCTCACCTTGAGGGGACGGCTTGCCGCAGAGGACACACCAATTTGGAGAGCCTAAAATCTGCTTTGGTAAAAGCAGCGGACAATTTCCCACAAGAAGTGGTGCGTACTGCAATAGATGATTGGACCCGGAGACTTAGAGCTTGTGTCGAAGCAAAAGGGGCACATTTTGAAAAATTCTATTTTTGTTTTAACTTATAAAAAAAAAAAAAAAAAAAAAAAAAACTTGTGTTGTTCTGTTTTGGTGTAACAGAATTTATGGCATGACTAAGTATACTTTTTTTTTTCTAATTGCCTTTAGAAACTGTCAAAAATATTTTTTCGAAATTCTGTAATATAGAAAAATCGCGTATACAGAATATACAGATATATACAGAAAACCTTAAAACACAAACAGGAAATATTTCTGCTATCAAATATTTCTGTCATTGCAATAGTTCTTTAAGTAGAATTTTAAAATCAATAAACTCAACTTTGTTTCTGTATCATTTAAAAAATGATGGATAAGCGTATAATATTAGATGTTTTATAGAATACTTATTTGTTTTGCCTGTAAAAGAGTATAATGACAGATACTCATGCAGTCTGTAAGCGTTTATTTTCTAAAGAAATATTGTAGTGAATAAATTTTTGGGGAAAGTTATGGGTTAAAAGAAAATAAAAAGATATATTATAAATAAATGTTAAATATGTAAGTAAGATGAATAATGTATCATAAACATCATTAAATTTTACTCGTGCGCTATTTTCTCATTATGTAATTACATTAAATAGAAAAAAGTACTAGTATTGTAATGCAAAAGAATTTGTATAATATTTTTCCATACAAATGTGTCATATTATGAATCAATGGCTATTTATAATAAATATACTAATTAAAAAAATGTTTTGTAAAAAAAAAAAAGTGTATTGTATTGTATTTATTTATTTATATATTTATTTATTTTAGTAACCGTACATTGAGAAACGTGTTAGTCTTTAAATTCTATTATATTTGCTTGACAAAATTCGATTTTCATCGATGATTGAATATCTTTGAATGGTTTTGATGATAGTTTTTTTCCTTACTTTCAAACTAAAAAAAAAAAAAAAATCAGCTGAAGTAAATTGGAAAATTAAAGTATACCCTTTACTTACAGGTCTATGAAAGACAACGTGTTTTATTACAAAAAAAAAAAAAAACGAAACGAAATAATAATACAGATATTTGATTGCGAAAAACAGATAAGGAACGTATGTGTACATTGTTACATTTAGTTAAAAGATCCTAAAAAAAACAGGTTATTATTAATCATAAAATTTTGACTGTACATATTTTTTTCTGTATTAACTATTAAAACTAATAAAATTATCATAACATGTAGTACTTCTTCAGAACAGAGAATGCTGATTCAATATTTACATATTATTGCATTTTATTTTATATTCATCAAGAAGGTCGATACTATTGACTAAATTTTAAGCCAATATTGGCGTTAAAGAATATATATTTATATATATAATGATTAAAAAATAATTGTGATAATACTTTTATGAACACATTAAATAAGGTTTATGTATCTACTTGAAGAATATATTGCAAATGCATAGAAATACCGTCCCATATATAATTTCATATTGAAGTTTGTATCAAATATAATGAATGCATATTAATGTAATATATTTTATATAAAAAAGAAATACATAGGTACAGAATGTTATTTTTGTCTTTTCTAGTTTTATATCCAAAGATGTCAAAATTCATGGCATTATACGTTTAAGATAAAACAGAGAATAGCTATTTTAGCTATTTTAGACGCAGAATTTAACAGAAAAAACACTAGAATTATTTTTTTCTTGAAAAGAAAATAAGAATCCAGTAATTTACCATACAACACTAGATTGAATTTAAGGGGCAATATTCTACATGATGTTAGCATAATTTCCCATTAAGTAATGTAAATATAGGGTAATCTAACGATTTTATATAAAATAATCTAACATAAAAAATAATGAAGCGACAACGCAAAACCAGGTTATTTATTTATTTATTTATTTTTATCATGTTGTAAATATCAGTATTTATTTTGTAATAGCATATCATGACACTGGTAATTCACAATTAAGATATATATTTAAAAATTGCTTTAAATAAAATTACTAAAATGAAAAAAATATAGCAATAATAAGCAAAAGGGTAGACACATTTATTTATTTATTTATTTATTTATTTTCTAATATAATAAAATATTGAGAAATTTATATTTAACAAGCTAAACCTTCGGGTTTTTCTCTTTGTTTAACATAGATTTTCTTTTTCTTTCTTTTTTTTTACATTAAATATTATTTTTCCTGTTTATATATATATTTTTCCAAATATCGATGACATAACAAATAAACGATATTTTTTAGTAATAAGTAAAAAAAGCTTTAAACCAAAACCATAAAATGTAAGTTTATTCAATATTTTACACTTATTACTTTTAAACGCTAGTTCTGTGGTGCTTTTTATAATTCATATTTTTTATCGTTTTTCCTATCTTTAATAGATGTATTTCAAGCTTTAGCTCTGTAGAAATCCAGCTTGTTACTTCTGCATAATTTTTTTTTGTTGTTAAAATAAATAAATCTATAATAATAAATGGAAAGGTTTGTCTGTCTGTCTGTCTGTCTGTCTATCTGTCTGTCTGTCTGTTTGTCTGTCTGTCTGTTCTTTTATACGTTCAGCCCCTACTGAACGCAGAAACACAAGAATTGACATACGGATGCTCTGGAGCCTTTCCGATGTTTTCCTCGAAACAGAATTTAAAAATCTTAATTAGTTTCGGAGATATTAATTAAAATGTTTTTTAATTTACATGTTTTAGAATGTCCTGAGTAGGTTTTCTTTTGTATCTCAGCTAAAATTTCGATATTGCAAATTCCAATTAAATTATTTTTAATACATCATTCGAAAGATATTTTAAAGTTGTTTTAAATTATCGAAAGTTTTCACCAGATTTACACGTTTTGAGGTCTCCTGAATTAGTTTTCTTTTGTATCTCAGCTACTAATTAAAATAATTTCATAAGTAATGCATCATTAGAAAGCTTTTTTAATTTTGGAATCGAACAGTGGAATACAGAAATTTGTACCGCCAGATGGCGCTGTAATATTTTAAAATTTCAATATTTCATTATTTCAATTTCTAATTATGATTAAATTATTTTGAATACATCATTCGAAAGATATTTTAAAGTTCTTTTAAATTATCGAAAGTTTTCACCAGATTTACACGTTTTGAGGTGTCCTGAATTAGTTTTCTTTTGTATCTCAGCTACTAATTAAAATAACTTCGTAAGTAATACATCATTAGAAAGCTTTTCGAACAGTGGAATACAGAAATTTGTACCGCCAGATGGCGCTGTAATATTTTAAAATTTCAATATTTCAATTTCTAATTATGATTAAATTATTTTTAATACAGCATTCAAAAGATATTTTAAAGTTCTTTTAAATTATCGAAAGTTTTCACCAGAATTACACGTTTTGAGGTGTCCTGAATCAATTTTCTTTTGTATCTCAGCTACTAATTAAAATAATTTCATAAGTAATACATCATTAGAAAGCTTTTTTGATTTGGAATCGAACAATTTAAATACAGAAATTTGTACCGCCAGATGGCGCTGTAATATTTTAAAATTTCAATATTTAAATATTTCAATTTCTAATTATGGTTAAATTATTTGTAATACATCATTCGAAAAATATTTTAAAGTTCTTTTAAATTATCGAAAGTTTTCACCAGATTTACACGTTTTGAGGTGTCCTGAATCAGTTTTTTTTTGTATCTCAGTTATTAATTAAAAAAAGTTCATAAGTAATACATCATTTGAAAGCTTATTTTAGTTGATACACATTTTAAAGTACTTTTACATTATCGAAAATGGAATTCGAGATTTCATCCGATTTACACGTTTTGAGGTGTCCTGATTAGGTTTTCTTTTGTATCTCATCTACTAATTAAAATAATTTCATGAGTAATACATCATTTGAAAGCTTTGTTGATCTGGAATGGAACAATAGATTACAGAAATTTCTACCGCCAGATGGCGCTGTAATACATTTAAATTTCAATATTTCATATTCTAATTATGATTAAATTATTTCTAATACATCATTCGAAAGATATTTTAAAGTTCTTTTACATTATCGAAATTGGAATTCGAGATTTCACCTGATTTACAATTTAAAGTGTCCTGATCAGGTTTTCTTTTGCATCTCAGCTAATTGAGCAAGACCGTTCAAAATTGGTATATGCAAGTTAGTTAGGAGGGGCTGAAACGGTGGGGAAGGAATAGGCGCGCAGCGCGCATGGGTTTGGGACCCGGTGCGAGTTTTTACCCGATGATAAAAGATTTTTTTTTAATTTCATTTTCTTAATAAAAGTTTGAGTTGAGAAGGAATATGCGTGTACAGCGCACGTATATCCTCAAACGTGCGCGCGCAGCGCGCATGGGTCTGCGCTGCCGAAGGCAGTGGCGTCCCGGTGTGAGATTTTACCCGATGCTAAATGATATATTTTTTAATTCCTTTTCTTGAGAATGAAAGTTTATGAGTAATAACATGGAATTTTGAGAAGTCATAAGGATGGTGAAGGAATACGTGCGCGCAGTGCACGGGTCTACGCTGCGAAGGCAGTGGGGACCCGGTGCGACATTTTTCCTGATCAGATTTTTTTTTCTTTTTTTATCACATGATAAAAATTAATGCAATTTTGAGAATTCATTAATTATTGTGATTCATTTAAAAATAGTGACCAGCGAAGCGGGCGTAGCCTGCTAGTAAATAAATAAAAATAAGAAATAAGATAATAATATCAGTTTTTATTGAATCCAAAATGTTTTCTAAGACAGAATTTTAAGCGTTTTGGCTGATTTTAGGAACGTAAAATGCATATCCGTGCATGTTTGGAGAAAAATATTTTAATTTTTAAAACTTTATTTTCTTTTTTCGCAGATACATTTTAACAGGAAACATATCTATTTAAATATTTCACCTTTATTTTAAACCACCCTTTAAAAATTAAATTTGTATCAAAATAGTTATAACAAAATGACACTGAATTTCAAAATATAAAAAATAAATTAAAATACCCTTCATAATTCAAATATTTATAATTGATTGATTACGAAAACGTATAAATAAAATGAAATATCTATAACAACTTTATTAACTATAACATTATTTCATATAAAATACAAGAATAGTTTGAAAAAAACTAGACAAATATTAAATGCATAATGCCAATTAGTTTACCATTTAATTAATTCTATCAAGTAAATTACTGAATATGCAATAAGTTAAGGCTTGATGCAAATTATTCCTATCTTTTCCTCACACTCGATGTAATTTATGAGCATTCTCTCTTAATGTATGAATTACACTAGTTTTAATATTATGCGTACAAAACTTAGAACTCAATCAAATTCATTTCCTATTCCAAAATTATACACAAACATCTACAATGTTCCCTATAATATAATGCTGTTATATATTTATACATGCTTGAAGTCACCAAGGCAAGTGGATGGAGAAACTAACTGTCTAACCAAATGCACTTGTGCGGAAAATTCTCATTTTGATTAAATTCATTTAAATGTAATCACTCTTGCTAGGGAAAATTCAGTGTGGCATTTCGAATGCTTCGAAACTGGTTATATTTGCTTAAGAATTTCTATCTTTAGGATATTATATCGGCTAAAATTTTTATTTGCTACGTTATTAATTGAAAATAATGTTAATAGATTATATAACAGAGATGTTCTTAAAGTAATGAAACGGAAAAATTATACATATATATAGAGAGAGAGACATTATAGCATGAAAAGTACACCTATTTATTTATAAAAATGTGAATAGTTATAGTTAAATTCAAAAATTATGCAAAACGTTGTTTATAAAGTCTAGTGTTTGTTTGGCAGGAAGAAGATTTATAATTATTCCAGAACTATGATATGACGAGGCGTCTACATTTTTAACACATAGAATTTAATAAATGACTAAGACAATTACAGTTGTCATACACATGTTACACAAACGATTACATATTGACGACTAATATGTTTTAGCATTATTAAAAGTAAAGGGGAATTAACAGATCATTCATTGAATAATACAGTTCACAGGTACCTGTACATTTATGTGACGTCACTTACCAGAAGACATATGAATTTAATAAGGAACACAATGGCGAAATACACTACATAAAGTGTTAGGTTTTTTAAATATTATTTAATTTTTAATTTTTAATTTATTATTTATTTATTTATTATTATTTTTTTATTATTCAGTGTCTAAAATAACGCTACAAAAGAATAACGAAATTGAATATTTGTTGCTAAAACCCATAATCAAGAATAATTAGTTTATCATGTAACCTGAACTATAATTTACTATATTATAATTGACTAAACAATTAATTATCGGTAGTATTTAATTATATTTTTACAAAATAACCAGTTTGACCATACATAATTATCTGAATATTTTCTAGATAATTATTTTTTTCTAAAATTCTCGTTGTTAATCATTTAAAATTTCGCTCCTTTCTGGAGAATTATTTCGCAGTATTTAATAAATGTTATAGAAAACTTTCAAAATACACACGTCAGAGTAAGACACCGCCGAGTTTATTGGCGGTAAAAATCAATACCTTCGTACAAATTTATTTTAATCCGAGATCTAATTGGCAAATGCTGTGGAAACCTGAACCAGTGTTCGCTAAACGCACGGAGTTCGATTCGGTAAAACGCATTCAAAGGCAGTGGAAACCGACCCGAAGTCCTTTTACAAGTTTGTTTGTTTCTGTTAAACCGATTGACTAATTTCAAGGGAAAATATTCTTCAAAATTTATATTTTCGTATTCCCCTAATAATGCGACTTATTTAAGTACAAACAAGCACATAATATTGAGTAGTTGAATAATAAGTCAAAATTAACTATGAATTAATAAAATGTAAAAACATATATTCTGATGGTTCCTTTGTATTTTCAACTATGCTACCAAAATTAAATAAAACTCTTTGATTGATTCATATAGTTTCATAAGCTAGTAAAATATAATATGCGTTTACTATAAACTGAAAAAAAAAATATTTAATAAATATTTATGTTAAATAATATATGCTAAGAACAGACCAAAATTACAACCATCAATAACATGATTTAATCCAAACATTTATTTGAACATTAAACACACAAATATGTTTAAATAAATTTATAACACATCTCAACTGTAAGAATAGTGCTAGATTCTAAATTATCACTCGGTTTCCCAAGTAAAAAAACAAAAACATAGCATTTAACAAAAGACATTTCATGTAAAATGCATCTGTGTCAATCTCAGTACGAAATATTTATTTACTCTTCTGAGCACTGTAAAGTATTGATTACAGGCTAACACCAACTTTTTTTTTAAATAATGTGCTCAGGTAAAGAATTATGTACGAAATAAAATCTACGCGATTAAGCATAAAATGTATGCGAATTATGTAATGGAAGCGTTTCTTTAAAGTAATATCACGCATACAGCCAATATTCGATAAATTAAAAAAAAATATATTCGATAAATTAACAAAAAAAAAAATAAATAAATAAAATAAATAAATAAATAAACTAGAGTTTGTTTATAACCTCAAACATCCGAATTTAAGATTATAAATATGTAAGAATTTTTAATCACTCGTATCACATTAACGTCGTTTGTTTATTTTTATATATTTATTTTTTTAATATCCGGTGAAGCACATACACGATTCTTTTAAAATGAAGACCATTATATATATATATATATATATATATATATATATATATATATATATATATATATATATATATATATATATATATATATATTGTCAGTTTTAAATGTGTATTTAGTATATAAAGAACAATTTTTAAAATGAGAATCCTAGACTGTTTCGAAAAATATTGTAAGACAATAAATTGCCAAATCCCGTAATTTACAGCTAAATATACGCAAAGAAAGAGAGAGGGCATTTTTAAAGTTTTCTCTCAAGTATTTTAAGTTAAAAATTATTTCATTAAAAATACGGAGATAAAAATCAAGGGGATCCCTTATTTTTATGTAAAATCATAATATAAATTGTATTTAAATAAGATTCCATATATATATATATATATATATATATATATATGTATATTTATATATATATATAAACGACTGCATTAACAGATTGTTTAATGTCTTTGGCCGAACATCAATTTATCTTTTATCACCCAGATTACTCCTTTAAGTATTCAAAACACTGTTGTTTGCTCTGATAATAAACTAGGAAATATATAATACAGTCTACTTTCTTATTTTAATGGAAAACTATAACAATATCTTCTTTCTTTTATTTAAAGAAAGGCTGGAATCGCAATCACTTTATCACCGCAAAAGAGATAACTAAATACAAAAATACATCATTATACATCAAGCTATCCAATGGAATATATGAATGCAATAAAAAAGTTGTATTAAGTGCTAACAATGGAAATTTGCAAAATAACGAGATTAAATGATAAATATGTATAAAAAGTTTGCATTAAGGAATAACACTATTTTTATTAAATTTTGTAGGAATAAACGAAAGCCATATTTTAAGTATATGAAAAGTTTTAAATCACAATCCACATTCAAATAATCATTACTTTTGTATATATTTTAATTTTATTTTAATTTTAAAATAAAATATATTTTCTAATTGATAGATTTTGAAGACAAACGGATTAGTCGATCATTAGCGCTTTGACATTATTGATAATTCTAATTAATTATGAACCTACATCGAGCGCACCATCAACCAAACGCTTAAAAACATATATTGAGACATTTTAAAATCTAAATAACGTTTTTTAAAGAATTATTAACTCTTTACTCTCCTCTATTTCTGACTATAATTTTTTTCACTAAATAATGTTTAATACAGTGACTTGTTATAAATGGTAATGAGTGATACTTTGAAGTACTGTTTTATAATTTTTATTTATAATATACTTTTTGACATGATATTTAAAAATAAGCCTTTTTTTATATGGAATTTTGTTATTTCTTATAGAAATATTTAGAAAAAAATTATTTAAAAAAATGAGATGAGATACATTTACATTATATATATATAAAAAAAAAAGAGTTTAATTCTTTATTAAATGATTGGAAATATTTTCAGTGACATTGCAAAATGGTACACTTTCAAGAAAGGATGTTCCATTTTTGAAACAAAATCACTTAAAATTTTGAGAAAACGATTTGCATCATTCGAAAGATTTTTTTTTTTTTTTTAAATTACTATTGTCTTCCTCTTATATCTTTCTTTACAGTGTTATTTCGGAGATATTTTCAAATGAGTAACATTATATTTTGAAAGTTTGCAGTATGTAAATGTCAACAGAACATACACACATGAAGTGAGATAAGTAAGACTCAGCCAAAGGCAGTGGAAACCAACCCAAAATCAGTTTACATGTTTTTTTGTTTTCTAAAAAACGATTAAATATCTTCAAAGAAGAATATTCTTCAAAGTTTACATTTTTATATTCCTTTAATAAAGTGATTTTTATTTAAGTACCATGAGCAGCTAAGCAGGTAACGCCGCCTAGTTAAATAAAATTAATTACTTATATTTAACTATTAAATAACTAAATATAAAAACATATTTTCAGAAGTTTCTTTTAATTTTTTCACTGTTCTTCTTAAAAATAAATGAAACTCTTTGATAAATTCATATATTTTTATAAGGTACTAAAACACGATATTCATTTAATATAAAATGTGGAATTTTTCATTAATTAATATTTGTATTAAAAAAAAATAATAATTTATGAGCTAAGGACTAACGAAAATTACAATCATTGATATTACGATATAATTGAAATATTTATTTTATCATTAAATACAAAAATATGTTTAAATAATTTGATCCTTGCGTAAATATTTTAAGATTTTGAACTATTAATCGTTTTGCCATATGAAATTAAATTTATAATACTTAATAAAAGAAATTTAATTTAAAATGTGTCTATGTTAATCTTAGTACGAAATTTTCCTCTATTCTTATGAACACTATAAAGTATTCATTACAGGCTTACATCAACTTTTTTTTTTAACAATATGGGCAAGTTAATAAATATGTACAAAATAAATTCTACTCAATTAAAGGACAAATACATGCGGTTTATGTATTGAAAGTGTTTCTTTAACGACATCTTTATACATAGAGCTAATGTATTCGATAAATTTAACAAATTGGAATTTGTTTATATTCCAAAGCATTTGAGAATAGGATTATCAAAAAATCTAATTTTTAATCTCTCGAATCACATTGTATTTTATACTTCCTTCAACTATCTGCGAAGCATATACGTGAATCTTTTTAAATTGAAAACAATATTCTTTTTTTTTTTTTTTTTTTTTTTTTCTTTTGGTTTTGCAAGCATATGTCTAGAAAAGAAGAAAAGAAAAATATTATTCTTCTGCTTTTTCTTTTTTTTCTTTAATGAGATTCGGTAATTTTTTGTAAAAAAAGTATTATAATATAATAAATCACTAAATCATATAATTTAAAACCAAACATATGCAACATGTATATATATACTAAGAGACATTAGTGTTATCTAAGAGAAAGTATCATTAAAATATTCTCGTAAGTATTTTCAGTTAAAGAACGTTTCAGTAAAAATATCGATATAAAAATCTAGGAACCCTTACTTTTATGTGAAATCTTAATATGATTGCATTTAAATAAGATTGCATTTCTTAAAGAAGAAAAATACGATTGCGCTAACAGATTATTTAATGCCTTTGGTCAAACATCAATTTATCTTTTATCGCATAGATTACTCTTTCAAGCATTCAAAACATTCTTGCTTGCTGATAATGAACTAGGAAATATAATAATACAGAATCCATTTTCTTATTTTAATGGAAAGCTATAATATTCTTTTATTATTATGTATCTAATGAATGGCTAGAATTGTAATCACTTGATCCCCGAAAAAGAGATAACTAAATATAAAACTACACTACTATACATCAACTATCCAGTGGAATTTATGGATGTAATAAAAGGTTATATTAGGTGCTAAAAAAGAAAATTTTGTGAAATAAAGAGGTTAAGTAAAAAAAAAATGTTTATAAAAAGCATATAATATTAAATAACACTGGTTTTATCCAAAATTTTGAAATAATGAAAATGATGTATTTTTAAAGTATGATAAATTCTAAATAATAATCATTAAAAAAATAATCGTTATAATGATTTTTTTTTTTTATTTATTTTCTTTTATAATTCAAATATATTTTGTCAATAAATTGGTTTTGAAAGTGCATGGAGCAATCGGTTTTTAGCGATTTATTTTTCTTTACTGATTCCGTTCAATAATAAATTTGCTTTCTTGTGTACTATCAGGCAAGAGCTTAAAAATAAACTTTGTGACACTTTGAAATGTAGGAAACAGTAAATAAATGATTATCAATCGTTTACTTGCCAATCATTTAAAATTGGAACATTATGTTTCACTAACGACTTTTTAGATAAATAATACTGAAATCATTGTGTTTAGCGATGTAGTTTAGCGATACTTTTTTTTTTAATAATATTTTTTTATACCTGACACTTTTTTGTCATGATTGTTTAAAGTTTGGCCTTTTTTTTATTGTTATTATTATTATAATTTTTATTTGCACACTTACAGAAGTGTTTATCAAAAGATAATTATTTTATATAATGAGACGTGATGCATTTTGCATATATAAAAACATTAATATCTGATCCTATAATACCAGTAAATAGAGTGATATTGTAAAAGTGTATGTATGTTCCTTTTTTGGAATATTGGTACTTCAGGGATCAATATTTTAAGAAAATGAATTACATCATTCAAAGAAACATTTATTTCTTGTTTCCCTCATACATTTCTTTACAGTGCAGTTATGCAGGTGTTTTCAAAAGAGATTAAATTTATATTTTGACAGTATATAGTTAGTAAACGATAACAGAAAATTGGACAGATACCCAGAAATGTATATTTATCTGTACTTTCACGAGGCAATGGAGAGGATGGAAAACAGTAAAAGGTTTACTTCTATGCATTGAGTTAATTTTTGATCTTAGATTCTTATGCTTCATACTAGTAATAAATTATGTTATCTACAAAATCTTGGCTTATAATTTACAAATTTGGGGGATAATTGCGAAATGTCAAAATGGTTTTTCAATATTGAAAAACATTGACGTATTTAGGAGCAAAAGTATATTTTACGAGAAACTGAGTATGTGTGTGTCAATGGTTACATACTGTGATCTTGATTTATAAAAGTGTTATAAGTGAAAAGCGGGTAAAATATTGATTTAAAGTTTAAATATTATATACTCATAGAATGCATGTCTATATTCCGTAAGTCGTATCTAAGTAAAATGAAAGATCTTATTATGAGCAGTTAGGATGCAAAATTTTAAATGATTTATTGTCAATGTTCTTGGAAAAATAATATCATGATTTGATATATAATTAAAAGATTTTTTTTTTTAATATATCGTGTGACTTTTTCCCCAGTGAGTTGAAAAAAGTATAAAAGGAAATAGAAAAAACTACAAATTACATATTGTTCACTGTCCACCGAAATCAGAAAAATTATTTCCTAAGGAATATCAAAGAAAGTTCGATTTTAACTCTGGCAAATCTAGATCAATACGTATGTGTAGCAAGAATGATAATGCAAATCTTTGTGCACTTTTAAAAGTAATAGTTCAATGATTACCCCCCTCCCTCCCCCCCCCCCAAAAAAAAAAAGTTAAATTAGAAAAATATTACTTTTTCAAAGCATTTAAAAAAAAATACTTTATGTTTTACAATTTTAGTTGTTCTATATGAATGCTACACACCATTTTGATGTTTTTTACTGTTCCAATTGTAGTCTAAAATGGTTAGGGTGAATCACAGTACCATTATTTTTAACAGTGTGTATATCAAACAATTACACACATGTTCCTGTACAACTTTTTGCAAACTAAGTAATAAAATATGAATATTGTCGTAGAACATCTTTAGAAACACGACAAATATTTTAGTCGTAGTTAGTAGGATAATCCATAGTAAACTACGTAATGATAAAATGACGCATTTGGAGTTCCGAAAAAAAAAAAAAAAAAAAAAAAAAAAAAACTTCTAAAGAAAAAAGAATGATCACAAAGTCTGGACACTCTATTAGACCATCGGCCCAAAAGCGCTGAATGGTCTAAAAAAAAAAAAAAGAAAGAAAATCGAAAACCCAAATCAGTTTTCACTGATAAAAATCGAGTTCACCATATTTATTTTCTTTCCTACCATTGACGCTCATCTGGTAACCAGATAGTTAACTCCCTAAGTGTCCAGTTGCTGGATTCAAATTTCAAATCCAAGTGAGAAAGTGAATGCCAGTAGTAGCTCAAGGCCGTAGGTTCCAGTCTATTAAACATTCACGTAGAAAAAAAAAAAAATAACTTCATGCAAACATAAATTAATGATTTAATTTAAAGCACATTTTTTGAGGGATATTTTCTTCTTTAAGTTCATAGATTTGAATGATTGGGTTAAAACTAATAAAATTCTTGAAAAACCATATAAGAAGTTGAAAACACAGTTCAAATATAGGAATGTTTTTAGCATTTTTCTTTTTTTTAATTATTACTTACAATTATTTTTCTTCAAGATATTATTCATCTAAAAGTATTAATATGTTTTAATATACAATTTTTTATTGCTCCCAACCCAGAAAATCCCAGAAAACTATTCATTAAAAAAAAAAAAATTGAAAGGACGCTAAAATATAATGGAAAAATAGGTAGAAATAATGATATATATATATATATACAGTCGGTAACAAAAGTGTCCAAACACTAGCAAAAATTCCAATGTAAAAAAAGTAAACTCCATACGGTTTTGTCAAATAAATCCTTGTCGAATCATGTTCATAGTCAGATTAAGAACAGGATTCGACAAGTATTTATTTAACAAAATCGTATGAAGTGTACTTTTTTTTACATAGGAATTTTTGCTAGTGTTCGGACACTTTTGTTACCGACTGTACGTATACATAGAGACATATATATATATATATATATATACATAGATACATAGTTTTATAACTTAATAGAAACACTTTAATTGAAAATCTCAATTGAAGGAATAAATGAGACTATTTCCTCAGACGTCTCATTGAATATAACAGTCCTATATTCTGCACTTAAAATTATACAAACTCATTCTTAGTAACTTAATTAATGTCAGCGGCTGGGAATTTCATTTATCTATAAAGCAATAATTGAGTTAATATTACCCATGCATGAAAACGACATAACAGACGTAAAAGCTGAATAATTTCTATAATAACACACATACACAAATGCCAATAACTACAACGGTTTTAAACCCTTCTATTTACAGCCTTCGTACAAGACTGCTCACAAATCAGAACTACGTTAGAACCTATTCAGAACCATGCCAAAATTAAGTCCGAATAACACAGGACTAACAATACGATCTTAATATTCCTTTCAAACACTGTAAAATAATTTTCATTTTTAGGCAACCAGATTTCAACAAATATATCTAAATCAAATTACTTATTAAATCACCCAAAGTTCGAGACTTTTCTTATAAACACGTAACTACTACATATCCTTCGTAGAGTGCTCTACTAACCAGAGTAAACTGTACGAACCCGACTCGACTACTTCGCGACTCTCGAATTGCGAACTTTCTAGGAAAACTCCATGCAGCCTCACAACCGGTTGACCCAAAATTCACAGAATAAATAATGTATATATATATATATATATATATATATATATATATATATATATTATTGATAATGTATTTAATTTAACGATACGTAGTTTTCACTAAAATACGCAGGAGCGTACGGGAGTTATATATATATACTAGCTGACCCGACAAACGTTGTTTTGTCATATAATTTATTTCTAGAGAATATTTTGCTAGAAAAAAACTAACTAACTTATTGTAAGTGTGTTAGGATGTGGTATATAAGTGGAAGATGTATGGAGCGCTGTGAACGGTGAAAGAATATAAAAATAACAAAACACCAATCATTTATTTTTCTAATTTATTAAAATTGATTCTTTAAAATTATGTACATATCGCTACTTATAACAATACTACTAAAAAACAATATCAATCCCTTAATGCAACAGAGTGTACAATATTTTTTGTTATCCCATCTTTCGCCAATACAAACAAACTGGATGGTTTGCTCACTCGAGAGCCACGTATAATTGTCCGTGTGAAAAACATGATGTGCTCAAATCTAAGCCACAGACAGACATCGTTTGGCCCTGAGATTGATTGATAGTCATTGCAAATGCCAATCTAATTGGAAATTGAGGGCGTTTAAATTGAATTGGCACATCTGTGGGTATAATAGGGATTCGCAGTAGTAAAATATTTTCACCTCGGAATTTGTCATTTAAAATGATGGCTTCGATAACATTTTTCATTAATTTTTTTTATGACTAATCGTGTGCCGTTGCACAACCGTGGTGAGTTCAAATTACGAAGCAAAATAACCGGAGATCCAACCTTCAGTTGTAAAATATGCGGTGGCATGCCTGGTAAATCCAATGAGTTTAAAAACTTTGTTGGATAATTTACAGCTTCGGTGGCATCGCAAACTGTATCATTAGATTTGCATGACACCAAGTCTCCTGGTAACAAATGTTGTATCTTGAGAATCAATTCGTTTACGTCCACAATTTGCTGCTAAAACTGCTCTTTCTGCCAGCCACTCATGATTTGTGTATCGTCTGTGTATATCGGGAAATATCTGGTCAATAAGAGCATCTTGAGAATCAATGATTGTGCAGAAATCGGTCGGTAATTTTATGCATCCAGTTTCATCTGTAGTAACTTTTCCATCGCCGATATCTAACAATTGTTTTGAGAATGTTTCATCGGATGGATCTTGAAGCTTTTGAACGCACAAATTTACTTTCAGTTGTACTTTTTCAACATTACGCCACAATGACGATGATTTTAAGCACGCGTTGATCTCATCAGCGTATGTTGAACGCGGAATAACGGGAAGTGCTTGTCTGAAATCACCTGAAAAGAGTAACAGAGTGCCGCCAAATAGTTTGTCGTTGTTTTTTATATCTTTCAATGTCCTGTTCGACGCCTCAATCGAATGTTTGTGTGCCATAGTGCATTCATCCCAGATACGAATTTTACACTATTTCAGCACTGTGGCCATGGACGATTGTTTTTTTATGTTGCACACTGCGTCTGGGTTATTTTGAATATTTAGTGGCAGTTTAATGAATGAGCTGTTCTGCCTCCATCTAATAAAGTTGCCGCAATGCCAGATGATGCAACAGCCAATGCGATGTCATTATTGGATCGTATTTCGGCGAGAATTAGCGAAATAAGGAATGTTTTGCCAGTTCCACCTGGTGCACCCACAAAAAAAAAAAAGAATCCACCTTGTCCTGCCAAAACTGCGAGCATGATGCGGTCGTAAATGGTTCTTTATTCTTCATTCATTAGTGGGACATTGCGAGCAACAATCGCTGCCATTTCTACAGTATTGTATTGTAGTTCACGATTCAATTCAGTGCTTATTAAATCAGATGCATTTCGATTTGTTGAATGCATACCGAAATGACTGAGTGGTAAGTTGGCAATGATAATGCAAAGATCTTCAATAGCAATCAATGCTTCATTGTACATAGCGTCACTGAATACTATCGTTAGATCGTTGCACCATGAACGATGTTGATGCAATATATCATCAGTCATTGAATCTTTGTGATTATTCCATAATGTCTCTGCTCGGGCCGGGAAACATGTAGTCAACACTATAGCGAGCGAATAGTAGACGAATTTGTTTTGCTGTACAGTTCAGTCCTACTTCAGCAAGCATACACTCCCACTGGTTGTCGTCTTCCAGCAAGCCGAGTGCAAGGCATGCATCTTTATACGTTGGATACTGTTGCCCATTCACTTTACGTAAATCTCGAAATGGCAAAGGGCCGATGACATTAACCAATAACAGTCGAAGATAAAAGCACTCAGTCTGCCTTGGATTGACTGTAAATACTCGTCCCAAGGTGTTTGATTTGAATAAACCGGGACATGCATCAATCGGCGTGCCTTGCTTGCGGGGCATCCATTTTTTTTGTTGGAGCCCATTAGAAATAGCATGGTACTTCTGAATAGAGTAATGTCCGTGCAAAAGCACCAAACGCATCCGCACGATTACACAATTCAAAAAATTCGGTGAGTGTAGTTTTTGGTGGATTTATAGCACGATCATTCGCTGTCTCGCTCGTGAAATATACGCGCTGGCCATTTTCAAGATGGACGGCTAAATGAAGAACTGCTGGAACCCGTTCATGAATTGGGAAACCAAAGATACGCCAAACAGCTTCATTGGAGCTGACGTACCGGCCAATTTGGTGAAGTGTTATTTCATCGTTGTTATTCACCGGAGGAGCATTCACATTGGTATTTTCAACTCGAAATACAGCCATATCCCTGCCTTTATTCACATACTTGCAAATGTATTTGATGCTCTTCACTGAACTGCAGAACTGAACATTAATATGATCATTGAATGTTTTGCTCAGCAGAGGCGAATATGGGGCCACCCAACGGTTATCAATGTCAATATCGATGTTGTTGACATAGACGACCGCCATAGATGATAAGATTGTCCGCCATTATCGGGATTTCTTCGACTCTATATTGGATATCCGACAACATTTGTGATCGTGAAATTTTTCGGAAAACTTTTAGTACATTTTCCATCTGCACAAATAATAATGGCCTAAAAATTCATTTTTCATTTTAACATAAAATAACTCCGTCGGATATTGACGAATTTTTTAAAAGAATATACCATTTTAACTAATTTTAACATTTTAACAATATTAACGTTGAAAAAATATTTTAAACACTTACGGTTAAAAATTAATTTTTCATTTCAACATTAAATAAATTCTGACATCGTGTTTACGATTCTAAAATATTAACTTTGAAAAAATATTTTAAACACTTCGAAAGATACGATTAAAAATTCATTTTTCATTTCAACATTAAATAAATTCTGACATCGTGTTTACGACAACTCACGCCATCTAGGTGGAAAAGTTGTTGAAAGAGTTGGTTAAGAATTAATTAAGAAAGAACTAATTAAGTTACAACTTTCATTTGTAAATCTAAACCATTCTCGAATCCACCTGAAGACACACAAAAAATTTCATTAAACTCAGTCCAGCCGTTTAGGAGGAGTTCAGTGACATACACACGCACAAAAGAAATATATATATAAAGATATATATATATATATATATATATATATATTTATATATATATATATAATAAAAACTATTAGTTACATTTTTATCAACAAATTCCGCTGTATTCCCTGTAGATTCTCACATTTCAAACATATCGACCTATGTAGGTAAAAACGTTGGTAAAAAATAAACTCAAATATCATTTTTATATTACTTAAACTTTCTTTTTCATATCATTTTAAAAACATTTGAATTTAATTGTTTGCTATACACCTACTTTAGACGGACCAGTTTGTGATTTGACGTCTGGATTTTATGTAGATGTAGTGTAGATCTGTTATTTTTTTCTCGTTTGTGTATTAGAATAAAACGTAATCTCACCATATTCTTGTGGATTTCTATTTATTTCCACTATCTTTAATATTACTTACGCTGTAAATTTTCACACTAAATCAAGCAAAAGTTTGCTGGTTGAATTTATTACATTTGCATATCAATCTAATACTTTTTTCAAAATATGTTTACACAGCAGTAGCCGATTCTGGATGATAATTGAACAAACTGAAAGTGGATAATTTTAATGGAATAATCCATGACTTATAAAACCCAGAGGATACTCATAAACTAGGTGAGGGTATATTACTTACCTTACAAACTTCGTCTAAACTTTTTATGCAATATATCAGTAAAAATAGATATATCAAACTTATGTATTTAATAATATTGAAGATATATTTCTAATGATATCGTTCGTTTGTTTTTATTATCAATCAAATTAGTACATATTTCGAATACTAATTTTTTTATAACTTTGGCGTGCCGCATGAAATTTTAGGTGTTAGCAAATATTGAAATTGAACACTTATTGATCATTACTTCTGTTAATCGTTCTAAAAAGAAAATTATTATACTATTACGAAATAAAATATTATTAGGTAAGCTTTATTATGAGAATTCTCAATGCACAGCGTCTGACGGTCATTTTGATGATTGACGTCTGTCACATTAAACATAAGGTATTTATCATTATTGTTATTTTTCTTTTGGTAAGTGAATTTTTACAATTTCTCTATAAGCTTACATATTTACATAAATTATAGTACATTTTTATATGTATTTATTTATTTATTTATTTTGTATCTAACTAATTTTTCAATTCTGAACTGCTGACTGCTGAGATTCGGAACCATTTCCTTTCGCATATAAGCTGTTCAGGATAAAAAAAATAATTCGTATTTTAAAAATACGAATCGGCAATATAAAAATCGTTGTGACTTTTGAACGAAATTTGATGACACAATTTTCCCTAGGATGTCAAAATACTGAAAATGCTTCCAAGGAATTTATGACAATTTAATCTGTTTTAAACTATTTAATGCTTATTCTATATGTGTAGTATATATATATATATATATATATATATATATATATATATATATATATATATATATCTCAAGAGATCATTCTATTCCAAATGTACTTGTGTGTTTTCAAGTGAATAATGTGAGCTACTGTATCCTTTAAAAACTATTAGAAAAATTACACAATTTAAGGGATTTAAAGTTAAAAATATGATTAAAAAAAACAAAAAAAAAATACTTTCTATGTGAGACCATAATTTATATGTTTTCTAAATATGTGGATAGATCTCTGTTACATTTGTGCTTGAAACTTTATCAATACTTAATTAAAACCATTAAAAATTCTGTCAAAGACATAATTTATTTTAGTTAAGAGGACGATCAATTTCAATTTGAAAATATTTTTATGTTTCTTTTTCCAGTTTTAACACTTTCTAACAAGGTTGAATAGCGTTTATGAATTTGGTTTGTCTGTCTGTCTATCCGTCTGTCTGTCTCTCCGTCCTCCCGTAAATATTTATGGAATTTCTTGAAACTGATACATGTCATTCAAATTCTGTATCGAAAGTTCCCTATTGAAAATGGAGGGAACTCTTTTACTGGTTTGTGTATAGAGGCAAAATAAAGTTTTCCAAAACATTGAGAGGCATTTCTATCAACTATATTTTAATACCGTTAAAATTTTACAAAATTCTCAATGAAAATGAAATATGTTATTCATGTCCACTATCGGTTCTTTCCTTTTGAAAATGGAATGAATACCATCACTGGTTTGATACAGGGGGTATCCGGAATTTTCGCCCCCAGCAATTCGCCCCCAGTATTTCGACCCTGGAAATTTCGACCCCGAGTGGTGTAAAATATAAATGTAATTCCAAATAAAAATATAAACATACATGCAGTATTTACCAAAATATTACCGTTTTTATTAACTTCGATTCTTCTTTCTGTGTTTGTGTGTCCAGTACAAACCTTGCAATCGATTTTTAACTAACTTTCCAACTAGTTAGACATTTGAAATTTTCTAGAAAAGTAAGAACACGGTGACAATGCATTTTTTAATACTTTTAATTAACTGTTTTGCCTTAGGGAGCATTTAAGTTTCAACAAAAAAATTATTTAACTAACTTCCCGATTAGCTAGACATTTGTAACTTTCAGAATAGTACAGAACACTGTGACAATGCATGTTCTAATACTTCTAGCCAGATGTTCCGGGTCCCTGCTGCCTTTGGTAGTGTTTATATAATTCAACAAAAAATTTATTTTACTAACTTCCCGACTAGCTCGCCATTTGAAACTTTTATAATAGCTCAAAAGGCGATAACAATGCATTTTTAAATATTTTTAGCCAATTGTTTCGGGTCCCCGCTGTCTTCGGTAGCATTTATATGAATCAACAGTCATATAAATTACCGACTAGCTAGAAATTTGAAAATTTTATAAAAGCTCATAAGACGATGACAATGCGCTTTTTAATAATTTTAGCCAATTTTTTCGAGCCCCCGTTGCCTTCCGTAGTGTTTATATGATTCAACAACCATGTTACTTCCCGACTAGCTACACATTTGAAACTTTCAGAATATCTCAGAACACGCTAAAAATGCATTTTTTATTACTTTTAGCCAAATATTTCGTGTGCCCACTGACTTCGGTAGCGTTTATATGATTCAACAGAAAATTTAAAAACAAGGTACATAAAAAGTTCGTTCTTTTTACCTTGTAATAATTTATTGTATAAAAATAGGGAGTTTATATAATATTGATATATGTTTTGATTTTGGTCATAACAAGGGTTCACAATCAGCATGGCGATAAAAATATGCGTGAATGAATACTCAATATATCCATTTAAGCTAAAAAACATGTTATTTCTCTTCTAACATCGTTCATAAATTCTGTTCGCTTTAAATTTACAATAAGCAAAATTAATGTGACCCTCAATCCCATCTGTTTAGGCCAAAATTGTCATGTGATGTCTTCGGACTACATTTAGGGGCGAGTCCTAGACAGTCGCCAATTGCCCATTACGCAGAACTAGTGCGACGTAAAAACCCAACCAACCAACTAACCAACTCTGCTCCTCAAAGGGTTTAAGAACCCCCAACTGAGAATCGAAACTGAGGTTGTTATGAAATGTAGTGCATTTTAAATGTAACTGTTAACTCTAATAGAGCACAGAAAGTTTTATTATGGGTTTACATTTATTATTATTCACTGTTTATTAGTAATAGAGCATGTAATTAATTAAATTGCATTATCAACAATATAAATAATGCTCGCTTACTAACAAGGAAACATTCAAAAATGGTCGTCTTGAAAAAATATTCAAAAAAATATATGTGATTCTACTCTTTATAAAACACTTGGAAAGGAAAAAAATATATATATCTGCTGAAATGAATTACAACGACCAAAAAAATTTATCAAAATTAAGCGTATTTGGCGATTTCACACTGTTAGGCGATTGATTTTAATTACTTGGCGGAGAAGCAAAACGCGGTTCTGTTCGTAAACGGTAATCTTGGTGCTAGAGAACTTATCGCTTAACTGCTTAATTTTGATAATATTTTGTGGTCGCTGTAATTCATTTCAGCCGATATTTTTTTCACTTTCTGGTGTTTTATGAAGAGTACAATCACATATATCTTTTTCAATATCTTTTGAGGCAGACACCTTTTGAATGTTTCCTTGCAAGTATGTTTTCGTTTGTTTCGCAATTCGTAAACAATTCGTCTTTTACCAATATCATTACACGCTTTATCTACGGGCTGAACATTCATAAATAAAATACATTCGTCGAGTAGAACATATTTCTGTTTTAAAGAATCGATTTCGAAACGCTAAAATGTCGACAACTTTCGCAACAATAAAATTACTGGCCCTATCTACGGGCTGAATATTTATTAAATATAGTGCATTCGTCGACAAGAACCTGCTTATGTCTTTGCATATTACTTTACACAAGCAAAAATGTCTTCAATTTTCATCTATGATGGTAGGTCATATTTAATGGCCAAAACCTTTGTATTCTTCGTCATTATGAATATAATTCTCCTAAATATCTCCAAAACGGAAAAGTATATAAAGTTCAAAAAATCTGGAGTGACTCCACTCGACTTTCCGAACGTTGAGTAACTAACAGTTTTGTAGATAAAATAAAGAAAGAGGAATTGCTAAACAAACAAAAGAGAGAAAACCATAATAGAGTGTTTTTTTCTCCATATATCACACGAGGTTTTATTTAACGCTACTGAACTTTGAGCCCTTAGATCATAATGATAAAAAATTTTTCGTTGTATCCCTGTAAAAATCTATAAATGCTAGATTCACCAAAATGCTTATAGTTAGTGCAAGAGTGATTTCTAATATTCATACAAATTTTCAGCTCAATTGAATAAGGCGTTTAGATGCTATCGCACTTTTAAAAATTTGGTCTCATAGACCATAATGATAAAGAATTTTTCTTTGTGTCCCTGTAAAAAAACTGTAAGTGCTAGATTCACCAAAATCTATACAGTTGGTGCAAATGCGACCTATAACATGTGTACAATTTTTTTGCTCAGATTAATAAGGCGTTTAGACGCTATCACACTTTTAAAAATTTGGCCCCATAGGCCTTAATGATAAAGAATTTTTCTTTGTGTCCCTGTAAAAAAACTATAAGTGCTAGATTCACCAAAATCTATAGGGTTCGTACTATGGTGACTTACAATATACGTACCAACTTTCAGCTTATTTGAACAAAGCGTTTAGACGCTAGCGTGTTCACTCACAGACATACACACATACATACACACATACACACACACATACATACATCATCGTAAAAATAGTGAAAACGGACTCAGGTGACCTCGAAACGTATAGAAACATCAAAATCTGATATTCGGATTTTTGACATGATTACAATACTTTCCTCACTATAGTGTTCGGAAAGTAAAAAGGAGGTGTACTACTAGATGTTATAAGAAACTCATATACCAATTTGCAATGCTCTACGTCGAACCTTTATTGAGATATATGAGATACATTACAGGCTCTATCAACGGGCTAAATATTCATTAAAAAAATGCATTCATTGACAAGAACCTGCTTATGTCTTAACGATTTTCAACGTTCTTCGTCTAACAGTTTTTGAAGTATGCGAGATACATATCTACACACACGCGTACTTTCATACAGACTTCACGAAAATTCGTGTAAAATCGTTGATATCTCTGAAACGGGAACGTGTATTAAAACCAAAGTTGCAAGTGTACAACTAGACATTATAACAGTTACACATATAAATTTACAACATTCTACGATCATTCATTTTTTGAGCTATGCAGAATACAAAATCAACTTTGCACATCGGGATTACTATACTATCTTATATTTAGTTTAAGGAAGTAAAAATCGTAGACTTATATTTTTAAGCACGAATTTCCGAGATCTAAAACTGACCTACTTAAGCAGGATGACTGTTACTTTTCTTCTAATAACCACATAATACATCAGAAAGGATATCTAAAATGGATTTATGTAACTATTTATCAATAATGATCAAATTGATTAATAAATAAAACAAAGTAAAATAATATTTCATAAATTAATAAAATTATTATGTGTTCACTAAAAATTTAATAAATTGTAAATGATATTACTGTACACTTAAACTTTCTTTTAATTAACAACGATAAAAATTCTTCGAACACTTTTTGCATTAGAAAATCTTATTTTAATTCATATGTTTTATATTTAAATTAAAAGGGAAAATAGTGTGAATTAAATAGAAATATATCAAAAATTACTACATGTGTATTTATATTTTTATTTGTCATTGCATATTTATTTTACACAACTCGGGAGCGAGACGCTGGAGGCGAAATTTCCAAAATCCGCTGCTCAGGGGTGAAATTTTCAGGTGTGATATTTTCGGGTGTGAAATTTCCAGGAGGGAAATTTCAGGGGGTGAAATGCTGGGGGCGACATTTCCGTAAACCGTATACAGGTACACCCGAAAGTATTCCTAAGCATTGTATTCTATGAGAGGTATTTCTACAAACCAAATTTGAAAAAAAACTTTGCACAAATCTTAATAAAATTAAAGTATATTATTCACACACACACACACACACACACACACTCACACACAAATGCTTTACATAGAATACAGTATGATGATCATTAGATTTACAGAGCCACACAAAAATATTCAGTTACATTAATTGGTATTTTTGGAAATTTGCTGGAATTGCATTTTCGCTAATATTAATCTTATTTAACCTTTTCTAAATGATTTTTACACTTACCAATAAGGTTAAAATGTGCTAATGACTTTGAGTTGTCTGTCTGTCCGTCTGTCCGCGATCTAACTCTCGAAAATGTTTATGAAATTTATTGAAACTGATATGTGTTAGATATATGTTATTCAAGTATACTATCGGAAGTTTCCTTATAAAAATGGAGTGAACACCTTCACTGGTCTATGTACAGGGACATTGGAAAGAATTCCAAAGCATTGTGTCTAGGAAAGGTATTTCTATAAACCATATTTTAATACCGTTACTTTACGCAAATCTTAATGAAATTGAAATATGATATTCAAGTACCCAATCTGATATTTCTTATTGAAAATGGAATAAATACCATCACTGGTTTGTATTAAAGATAGTGAAACAAAAATAGTACATGAAAAGAATCTTCAGTATTAGAATATCCTAAAATAATAATAATAATAATAATAATAATAATAATAATGATAATAATAATAATTATTATTATTATTTGCTGTTATTTATATCTTTAGTCATGTAATCAATCAGATAATACATTAGAAAGAATATAATGATTGTTTGGTATAAAGTATAAAACACGGGCTTAAGATGTAACTAATAGGTATTGATAAAAGCATATAAGTTTATAAGAAATAAAAAAGTCAATATAAATATAATGCATTCCATGTATCTAAAAAAATTATATATAATATTATATGTAAAATTAATAATATTATAATATTGTATTAAAAATTACATATATATAAATATATTGTTGCACACTACGTTGCCGTTAATTGGTTCAAAATAAACATTTGGTTAAAACCCTCATAACTTTGTATTTTAATCTACGTACCTGAAATTACACTATTTCAGTGGGCGATATTTTTTCAAAATTTCACGATTTTTTTTTTTTCAAATTAGCTATATGTATAAATACATATACAGCTAATAATAATTATTTTTCGAAAGAATATTTCTTTTATGCTTGCGAATGTGCAATGAAAAATTGCTTAGCAAATATGTTTATATTTCACAAGATGTTTAATAATTTTATAATCTAAATTCATTACATTGTGTCTAATGAGGCCAGAAATTTTTGTAAAAATGACTTTACTTTAGTTTTAATACTTCTCATGTTATAAAGAAGAAAACGAACGAAAATTTATCATTAAAAAACAAAAAAAAAAAGTATCCATAAATATACATCTACTATCGTATTGATACGTATTAGTTTTTTTTTTTTTTTTTGACTGAGGACTGTTAATTTTAATCAACGAATTTTAATAGTGCCAGTTTAGGACAGTTGGGCAGTTATCGAAATCGAATATTATCGAAAATATAATTGAATAATTTGAAAGTGATGCTATAGTTTGAAAAAACAAATCTAATAGTCTTCCGTACTAAACTAAATTCTGCTTTTGATAGAATTTCATCTTTTCTTTTTTTTGAAAGAAAAAGAAAAGAAAATTAATAATAATCAGTTTCGAAAAGGACAGTATGGAAAAAAAAGTAAAAATTTTGAATTAGGAAATAAAAAGCGCGAGTGCAAAATTAAATAAAAAATAAAATAAGATTTATAAGTGGAGAATATTTAATCCCGTGGACTCAGTTCAATGATACAATAAGAAAAAAGGATGAGATTAGTTTAATAAGATTATTATTATTATTATTATTATTATTAATCATTATTATTTTCAATTCATTAAAATTTGTCGTCACAGAACTTTACTAAGATTTATTTATTTATTTATATATTTTATTTATTATATATATATATATATATATATATATATATTACGGGTGGGCTAAAATATCATTAATTATAAAGTTCCTTTAACGTTTTAAATAAAAGAATGTCAAACTTTAAATTGTTATAATTAAAATGTATGTTTTCATTTACTTTTAACTAAAGAAAAAAGAACGACTTTATTTTATGTGTATTGAACATGGAACGATTTTGTTATCCAAAATCTTTGCTTACTGACATATTTTTTCTTATCAATGTTCCTTAAGATAATTTTTATTTTTTAAAATAAATAAATGCAATGTTTCCATCAGGAAAAAGTAAAAAAAAATCTTGACAAAAGTGTAAAAAAAAAAAAAAAAAAAAAAAAAAAAAACTCTTGCCCAACACGCACTGGTTTCTTTCAGGGCGGACACTTTTCTTAAAAGATTGATGAGTCTTGAAGACCGTTTTTCTACAAAGGATGTTAAATCAACTTGGGAAAAGAACATATACATTGTACAAATTGTATATATTTATATTTATATTAATATATATATATATATATATTTCTCACTTATTCACTCTATGTATGTATATATATTTATATATATGCAGACAATGCATGAGACATAAACATTTATGGGATAATATTAATCTAACTTTACTTAATGTTAATAATATTACATGAGATAAAGTTAAAAAGATTAGTCAATATTATTTTTTATAGTTATTTTTGTAACATAACTATTGCATGTATAACCAAAGTAAACAAAATAACAATATTTAATCATGCCATATAAGAATTACTTTACTGTTTGGCGACTTGCTATTTAATAAATTATTAACTGTTATCTATGAGTAATAAACTATTATCTGTGAGTTTTGTAGTCAAAGTACACAAAACTTGCGATTTTCTTACGTTCCATAGATTATGAAGACCAAAAATGCCTTTAAAAAATTATGTGTGTGTGTGTGCGGTGTGGGAGGCGTTGTGCCTGTTTTGGTAGGGATTTAGGTCTTATCGAACTTAAAATTTTATCTATCGAAACTTTGAAAATTTTGATTAGATATACAGATATGGGTAAACCTCTGCTCATGTATTCTGAGAAAAAAACGCTTCGAATGAAAAAAGAAAAAAAAAGTTATTTTTCCGTTTTAGACATGAGAAAACCACAAAATGATTATAGAATATTTTTTCAAAGTACATGGGAGGGTTGTAGTTATATAGAATACTTCTTGTTCGACCAGGTATCATGTGATAACGACTGCACGGAACTCAATGAAACTTGGCAAAGCTCTAAATCTGCACCAAACTTAAAATTGTATCCATCGAAAGTTTGAAAGTCTTAATTATACTTACAGGTGTGAGTGAAAAATGCCTCTGAACCAATTGAAAATTATCCATAGATATTTAGATACGTTAAAATGATTGCATTTGAGGAAAAGCTCGAATTTTATTTATCGATGTCTTGTTTTGATGAAAAATCTGCGTTTTCTTACGCAGATAACATCTTTACTTATTTTTGAAGTTAATTTTTAAAGTTATATTTACCTTATAAAGTTAGAATGAATTGTATATAAAACATATTTTATCTCAAGCAATGGCGATCAGATATCCAGTAAATATCTGTAAAGAAAATTATGTAAAACGAGGATTTATTGCACTTTACAGGTAAGAGTTTCCTTTTTTTATATTATATTATTCCGCACTTTTTAAGTATTCATTAAAAAAAATGGTTATAATTCCGATATTTAGTTTTTTAAATAAAAAAAAAATAGCAATTACGTTTATTTTCTGAACAAAGAAAGCAATATATTTTTTGTAATGATTTATGGGAATTATACTTATTAATGGATGATATGATTACAATGAATGAAAAAAAAAAGATCTGCAAAAGTGAAAATATGATGTTTTACACAAATTTTGCTTGCTTTCGCTTATATATATATATATATATATATATATATATATATATTCAAAACAAGATAACGCGATACATGAAAACCTTCTCCATGCAATCAGCGTACCCATTTTTGCTACACTTTCTTATACTTACTTTATAAAGCAAATGTCCGTAGGTCCGTCTATTGCAATAACAGATCTATGCGTTAAACATTACAGATTAGCTTCCACATTACACAAAAAAATTTTTGGTACTTTAGCTAATTTTAGTGTAATTTGAGAGTAAATTTATTGTTAATTTATTGCAAAAGAATTGTGCTCTTTTACATGACTTTGGTACAGCTTTAGTACAGTGTCCTGTTGCCGACATCTTAATTTTTGCATCATTTTGGCGATGAGATAAAATAGCTACCGTAGTTACGTAACAAAAAACATGGCGAGAAACTACCGAGCAACTTCAGTGCCTAATTCCGAATTTCATCAAGAGGGGCTAATTAAACGATTCCGAAATCTAATTAATTTCTCTATTTGACAACGCATTTAACCTAAACGTTTTTATTTTTAATCAAAATTCTTCGTTTAAAAAAAAAAAAAAATTACAAATGTAGAAGAAATTTTCATACCATACCATAATTTAATTTTTTGTAATTATCAAAGATATTCCCTCAAGATATATTATAATACTAATGCTTTTTAATATAATTAAATCCATTTGTATAGGAAAATACACACGAATGTCATTTGCTTTACAACTGATCATGTTAAATTATTGTTTAACAATACTTGTTTAATTTCTTAAAATAATTTTAAAATCATTTCCATTAATGTATTACTATATAAATTTAAAAAAAAATATTTGCAAAATATAATATTTTCATGTATTACATATACATAGATTTATACAACATTTTAACGGATTTATAATAATTGTACGATAAATATATAAAAGAAATACCAAGAAAATTAGCTGATGGCAACGTTGATGTGAACATTTTCGCCTTTAATACCTATGGGGATTCTTAAGATCCTCCAATCCACCATATGTCATATGAAGTTTTTTTCTCTCCTTTTTTTTTTTTTTTTTTTTTCACCTTGAATTACGTTTAAAACTTCAAAGAAGATTTTCGTCTGTAAGATAAGAGCTAAACATATGAGACAAATATCATTGGTAACAGATTATATAAAATATATTTTGCTAAAAAAAGAAAGAAAATATACTATGTTTCTTAGAAAAAAAATGTTTTTGATAGGAGTAAAGTACATATATATTTACTCAAATTTATTGTTTTTATGTAGAATAGTAAAATAATAATAATTATAATAGTTTATAAAATATATTTTTTTTATGATAAACTATTTATCTAATTAATATAATTATGTCTAGAAATTAATGTTATATATTTTATTAAAAAAAAAAGGATTTTTCATTCATTTTTTTTCAGCTTCTTTTCATAAATGGTTTGCATATATACTTATTTATTATATTAAAAAAGAGAGAAAATAATTTTTGAAGGAAATTTTTTTCAGAATTCTTACATAGTTGATCATAAAGCTTTTTTTTAAAGATTATTCGTATAATTTTTATTTAATCATTATTATTATTAATATTATTAATTTAAACTAGAATATTTTTTTATTTTAAATTCTTCGTATATTGTGCATAACAACAAATAAAGTTTGCGCAAGCACGCATATAGGTATGTGGCAATATAATGCAGCACATTCAAATTTAGATAATTTGTAGAATATATAAAAATAAATGCTTCGTGAATTCTTAGAAAACTTCATAAATGTAAAGAGCTTGTTTTAACTAATATACACTGATGGAAAAAAAAATCTAAACACCAAGAAAAAATTATTGTACAGTAATGAAATTTCAGCAATACATTTGTCTAGATAACATATTTAATTGATTAAAGTTTCAAGATCACAGGTAGAGCCATTGGCGAGAAGAGCCATTTGAAATGTGAAATGTTGGTACATTAGTAACCGATGTAACCGCCAGAATTTTGAACGCAAGCATGCAAACGTGCATGTATTGTGTCGTATTGGTGTCGGATATCAGTTTGTGGGATGGAGTTCCATGCCGGTTGCACTTGGGCGGCCAATGCAGGGACGGTTAATGCTGGTTGTGGATGACGCTGGAGTTGTCGTCCAATGATGTCCCATACGTGCTCGATTGGAGAAAGATCTGGTGATCTAGCAGGTCAAGGCAACATGTCGACACTCTGTAGAGCATGTTGGGTTACAACAGCGGTATGAGGGCGAGCGTTATCCTGTTGGAAAACACCCCCTTGAATGCTGTTCATGAATGGCAGCACAACAGGTTGTATCACTAGACTGACGTACAAATTTGCAGTCAGGGTGCGTGGGATAACCACGAGAGTGCTGCTGCTCTCATACGAAATTGCTCGCCAAACCATAACTCCAGGAGTAGGCCCTGTGTGTCTAGGCCGCAGACAGGTCGCTAGCAAGCGTTCACCTGGCCTCCTTCTAACCAACACACGGCTATCACTGCGACCAAGGCAGAACCGGCTTTCATCAGAAAACACAACAGATCTCCCCTCCGTCCTCCAATGAGCTCTAGCTTGACACCATTCACGTCGCAAACGGCAGTGGTTTGGAGTCAGTGGAATGCACGCTACAGGGCGTCTGGCTCGGAGCTGTCCTTGAAGTAACCGATTTGTAACAGTTCGTTGTGTCACTGTGGTGCCAACTGCAGCTCGAATTTTAGCTGCAGACGCAGTACGATTAGCCACAGCCTTACGCCGAACATGGCGGTCTTCCCTCTCAGTAGTGCCACGTGGCCGCCCGGAACCCGGTCTTCTTGAGGCAATACCTTCCCCTGACCACTGCTGCCAACACTCATGCACAGTGGATACATTCCTGCCAAGTCTTTCTGCAATATCGCGGAAAGAAAACCCACCTTCTCGTAGCCCTACTACAGGACCTCGTTCAAACTCAGTGAGCTGTTGATAATGGCTTCTTCGTCTTCTTAGAGGCATCCTTGACTAACATTAACCCACTACGTCAAACCTCAACTGTAAATAACGATCACGAACCTTACAGCGCTTATTTAAAGCAAACCTCATTTGCATGTTCATAGTGACGCTACTAGCGCCACACTTATGCGCGTAGCTCGAAATTTGAATCAACGTCATCTTTCAGATGTATAAACACGCCTACCAAATTTCGTTTATCTAGCACAGCTCCTTCCTGGTGTTGGGATTTTTTTTTCCATCAATGTATTTCAGCTAATGTTTCATCTCAAAGGTAAAAATTGAATCAGTAACAAAATAAGAAGGAATGACGTTTTAGACGAACCATAAAAATTAATACTTAAAATGCACTGTACTCTGAGAAATATATATATATATTGAATTCGGAACGAATAATTAGTCATTTTCTGAAAACCTGAACTAGAAATATAGATTCACGAGCTATGCGTATAAGGTAAGCAAATAATCTGGATAGAGGAAATAATCAAGAACTTCTAATCTACACTTTTATAGGTGGTGAAACAATAATATGAATGTTATGACTATTACGAATCCTTTCTATTCTGAGAAATTCTCACTTAATTTTCTAGAATGGGTCATAACCAAAATTATAGTTACTAAAACTCGCATCTTGAGTTCTTATTTATTTGCAGAGATTTTTTAAATAAATGTGACGATAATATATGTGACGATAATGACCACGATAACATAGGAATGTGATCTAGAATTCTAATAGGGGTATTTTGAACTCGATAAAAAAGGAAACTAGAATTTATAAGAATGAAATGGAACTATATTTACTAGAGACCCAGTTAAATTTCTAGGTATCAGTCACATTTTTTTTTTTTTTTTTTTTTTTAGTATAGCGATTACAATTGATTGTGAGGCTTATTTTAATGATTTTTATTTATTTATACATCCAAAGTCCCTATATTTATGGAGATCATGGATATTTCCGTGCATTTTCTGGCTATAATTGTGATAGTATAACCTTTTTTATCGATATAGTTTCAAATGATTAAACATCTTTTCCCTATCACAGTTGTTAAGAAGGTATGTTGTTTAAATAGATGCCAGTTATTTCACTTCACAAAGGTCGGAATTGGCGACAAACATTGCGATATGACAAAAAATTTGGCGGAAATGTGTTAGTTTTAGTATTTCCCACAATTTGATAGCTCTCATTTCAAGTTCGGGAATTTTCCAGAACTGCATTTAATTTCCATAATTCGCTAAGAAAAATATTAAACTATTCTCGAAGAACTATTCTCGAAGATTTCAATTTGAGTTCAGATTCTGATTACCTTTGAAAGACTGCGTCTTTAGCAGTTGTTCACTATTCCTTATTTAGTGACAGAAATATCTGATTTGTTGTTGAAAGTTTCTTTTCACGAAGTTTATACAAGTGAAGTTTTTAGTACAACCTAGGTTGCACTCATCGACCAAGTCGTTCAAAGTTTCTCTGACAATTGCATAAATACGCGCTAGAACCCCTTATAAAGGTCCCTACGCGTTCACACTACTCATATCTAAGATATCTACATTAGTCAATTTGCCTTCATGCACACTTGTAATGGATTTAATGCTGTATAGTTCATCTGTAGTATAAAAGGACTGTTTTGTGAGTAATAGTTTATAAAAACATATTTTTCATTATTGATTATAATCTGCCCATTTCTTTGTAAACTACTTTATACATGTTAAAAAAAAAAAAAAAAAAAAAAAAAAAAAGTCACAATATATTGTTATTCGCTTAACATTAAATTATGTTTAACGGTAATCAAATCTCTGTCGGAGATACTACGATCTCCCGACAGACAGTAGTTTCTGTCGGGATATCATATTGCAGAGAAGAGTTTTTTTTTAGTTTTTGACCTTATACATATATATTTTTACAGATATTTACAAAAGAAGGAAAGTCGCTTAAATTTCAACGAAGGAAGTGCAGAAATAGAAGTTATGAGAAACCTTCAAAGAATTTTAGGATAGACTACGTCCAACAATTCGTGCCGAAATGCGCAATCACAAACATACGCGCATACGTTTACATGTACTACATTAACTCGTAACCAAAATTCTTATGTAACTTCAGTGGCAAAATTATTGAAGTACACATCTGCATTTTTCATATATCTATATTTTTTTTAGTTTGATCATTAATTTTTATAGTCAGCTTGATTTTCATAAACAGCGTAAGACGAAGATCGTGAATTGACAAATATTTACTTCCAAAAGAAAAAAAAAAAGAAAAGAAAACAGTATTAGGTGCTCATCTTTTAAATAGGAATAACCACTAGCGATTCAATAATGTTGCTGCCGACTTTATATTGGGTATTCTTATCAAGACAAACTCAAGAAATGTGTAAAAAGTTTCAATAGTCTCAAACATAATTTTTTAACATTCCACCATAAATCTTTTATAAGCTATGCGAGATACAAAATTCGTTTCGTAAATCGATTTCACAGTCTTGTTTTATTGATTCATATCATATTTTGAAAGGTGTAAAAATCAAGGACATAAGTGTATTGTACGAGATATGTTGTGAAGTGGTGCAATTTATTAATAAAGTTTAAAATAGAGAAAGATCAACTATATATTCTTTACATAAAAGTCATATTTTAATTTAATAAATGTAAAAAAATCTGATGTGGGCACCACATGACTTCCTTATACACTTTTAGAAATATACATAATGTTGAAAAACATTGTCACTGAACCCGAAACAGTTGGCTAAAAATATTAAAAAAAAAAAAATGCATGCATACGTAAAAAAAAAAAAAAAAAAAAAAAATTGTGCCTTGGGGGGGGACTCATGTCAAAGTTGTGCATTGGGGGGACTCATGTCAAAGTTGTGCCTTGGGGGGTTGACTCATGTCAAAGTTGTGCCTTGAGGGGACTCTTGTCAAAGTTGTGCCTTGGGGGGAGACTCATGTCAAAGTTGTGCCTTGGGGAGGGGACTCATGTCAAAGTTGTGCCTTGGGGGGACTCATGTCAAAGTTGTGCCTGGGGGGGACTCATGTCAAAGTTGTGCCTTGGAGGGGACTCATGTCAAAGTTGTGCCTTGGGGGAACTCATGTCAAAGTTGTGCCTTGGGGGGACTCATGTCAAAGTTGGGCCTTGGGGGGGACTCATGTCAAAGTTGGGCCTGGGGGAGACTCATGTCAAAGTTGTGCCTTGAGGGGGACTCATGTCATAGTTGTGCCTTGGGGGGACTCATGTCAAAGTTGTGCCTTGGGGGGACTCATGTCAAAGTTGTGCCTTGGGGGGTGGACTCATGTCATAGTTGTGCCTTGGGGAAGTTTTAAATGTCTAGCTAGTCGGGAAGTTAGTTAAAAAACGATTGCAAGATTTGTACTGGTAACGCTGCCGAAGGCAGCAGGAACCCTACACAGTTGGCTAAAAGTATTAAAAAAAATGCATTTTCACCGTGTTCTGATCTAGTCTGCAAGTTTCAAATGTCTAGCTGGTCGGGAAGTTAGTTAAATAAATTTTTTTTGAATCGCATAAACGCTGCTGAAGGCAGCAGGTATCGAAAACAGTTGGCTAAAAATATTAAAAAAATGCATTGTCAACATGTTCTGAGCTTTTCTGAAAGTTTCAAATGTCTAGCTAGTCGGAAAGTCAGTTAAATTGCAAGATTTGTCTAAACCGTTTTTGAGTTATTACCGTTTTTTGATACATTATGGCCAAAACCTATGTATTTTTGTCATTATGAACCTAATTTTCCTAAATATTTCCAAAACGTAAAATCATACAAAGTCCAAAAAGGGAGGTGCACAACTAGATGTTATAACAAACCTATGTACCAATTCGCAACTTTCTACGTCCAACCGTTTTTGAGTTATGCGACATACCCCCCCCCCCCACACACACACACATACAGACGTCACGAAAAATCGTGTAAAATCCCTTATATCTCTAAAACGAGAGCTCGTGTTAAGACGACACTTGCAGGTGTGCAACTAGACATCAAGACAGTCACACGTATAAATTGGCAACATTCTGCGATCATTCGTTTTCGAGCAATGTGAAATACAAAATCCATTTCGCAAATCGGGATTACTATACTTCCTTATACTTTGTATAAGGAAGTAAAAATGCATGCATACGTAAAAAAAAGTAAATAAATAAATGAATAAAATTGTGCCTTGAGGGGACTCATTTTAAAATCCTTGGGGGGGGGACTCATGTCAAATTTGTGCCTTGGGGGGACTCATGTCAAAGTTGTGCCTTGGGGGGACTCATGTCAAAGTTGTGCCTTGGGGGGGGACTCATGTCAAAGTTGTACCTTGAGGGGGACTCATGTGCCTTGGGGGGGACTCATGTCAAAGTTGTGCCTTGGGGGGGGACTCATGTCAAAGTTGTGCCTTGGGGGGGACTTCGGATCCGAAACAATTGGATAAAAGTGTTAAAAAATGCATTTTCACCGTGTTTCTGAACTATTTCGGAAGTTTCAAATCTCTAACCAGTCGGGAAGTTAGTTAAATAGATTTTCTGTTGAATCATATAAACGCTGCTAAAGGCAGCAGTGACACGAAGCAATTGGCTAAAAATATTTAAAAAATGCATTGTCACCGTGTTCTGAGCTTTTCTGGAAGTTTTAAATGTCTAGCTAGTCGGGAAGTTAGTTAAAAATCGATTGCAAGATATGTACTGGTAACGCTGCCGAAGGCAGCAGGTATCGGAAACAGTTGGCCAAAAATATTAAAAAAACGCATTGTCAACGTGTTCTGAGCTTTTCTGAAAGTTTCAAATGTCTAGCTAGTCGGGAAGTCAGTTAAATTGCAAGATTTGTCCAAACCGTTTTTGAGTTATTACCGTTTTTTGATACATTATGGCCAAAACCAATGTATTTTTGGTCATTATGAACCTAATTTTCCAAAATATCTCCAAAATGGAAAATCATACAAAGTCCAAAAAGGAAGGTGCAGAACTATATGTTATAACAAACCTATGTACCAATTCGCAACTTTCTACGTTCAACCGTTTTTGAGTTATTACCGTTTTTTGATACATTATGGCCAAAACCTATGTATTTTTGTCATTATAAACCTAATTTTCCTAAATATCTCCATAACGGAAAATCATAGAAAGTCCAAAAAGGGAGGTGCACAACTAGATGTTATAACAAACCTATGTACCAATTCGCAACTTTCTACGTCCAACTGCTTTTGAGTTATGCGACATACACACACACACACACACAGACACACACACACACACATACAGACGTCACGAAAAATCGTGTAAAATCCCTTATATATCTATAACGAGAGCTCGTGTTAAGACGACACTTGCAGGTGTGCAACTGGATATCATGACAGTCACACGTATAAATTGTCAACATTCGGCGATCATTCGTTTTCGAGCAATGTGAAATACAAAATCCATTTCGCAAATCGGGATTACTATACTTCCTTATACTTTGTATAAGGAAGTAAAAATAATAAAATTGGTTTTAAAGAAATGTTTTAATATTTACTCGAGAAAATAATAATTATATTCTTACACTTTTTTTCCTCTTAGATGTAGTTTATAAAGATTAAATCCAATTACATGCATATATCTATATACAGGGTGAGTTTGACATAATCTGCCAAACGAAAGGAGGTGATAGAACAGCCCATGGGGCGCATAAAACACCACAGAATCCCTGTCCTATCTCTAACCGTTTCCGAGTTTTGGTAAATAGAAGAAAAATCTGCTTTTATTCCATCCCGTCTGAAAAACCCCACATTTGTGAACTTTCTGAAAGACGCTCAAAATCAGCACATATTTGGAAAGAGCAGAAAAATTCCTATCGGTTGACACCTATTACATCAGGATACCTTAATTTGACGGCGAGCTACAAGCGCTAAAACATTGGCGAAGTTTAAAATCGAGTTGTCACCAAATTCTTTAACCGGCAATTCTGCAAATACCGTTCAAGCTACAATCGGTCAAATTTACCAAAAACTTCTCCATTTCACAAGCTTTAGAATGAGCTCACAATAAACCATATCGATGTTCTAGTTCAGGAGAAATTTAACTTTTGTTTGAAATGCATTCATCACTGAATTCGACGTTCGTAGAGAAGGAGAATCACGGGGTGCCATGGTCGTTCCTGATTTCATGTCCGCCTTCTGCCCGCTGTTTTGTGAGCTGCAAAAAAGAAAGTTTTAAAGACAAACAAGAAAAGTAGCAGTTGTATTAAGTTTACAAACACAATGGAATCGAATCAAAACAAGCATGGCGTTTCTCACGTTTTTCACAAAGAAATATGAAAAAAAAAATGACGTATCTCACGTTTATGATTAAAGCACTAATGCATTCGAAAATATGTGTGAAATTTATTGCCGCTGTTGAAATTGGTCACCCCCACACCTGATACATGCACTTGTCCGCTTAAAAACGGAAACCACAGTAGCTCTTAGCGAAAGCTCTTCCCTCAGTTTTATTATTGCATCATAGAGCCGGCTGCTTAAATCTTGCAAACTGGCAACTTCTGTGCGGTAAACATTTTGCTTCACGAAACCCTAAACATAAAAGTCTAATGGAATGAGATCTGGCGATCTAGGTGGCCAAGGAATTGGTCCATTACGACCAATCCATCGGGGATAATGCTGAGTCAAGAAGTCCCGAACGGCATTGGAAGAATGTACAGGGGCCCCATCATGTTCTAAAATGATTTCCGCTCGTTGGAGTACAGGAGTGACATCAAGTAATCCTGTAAGATGATGTTCCAGAAACTCCAAATATGTATTCCTTGTCAGATGACCTTGGAACACATGTGGACCTATCAAGCGATCGCCAACCACTCAAAGCCAAACATTTAAGCTGAATCGTGTCTGGAACGATGCGTTTCGTGTTACAAATGGATTTTGTTGAGCGTAATGATGCCAGTTATGTAAATTTAACAAGCCATCCCGAGTGAAAAGGGACTCATCTGTCCACAATATCATTGTAAGGAAATGGTGTTCCTCGATATCTCGCTCTAAAAGCCAGCGGCAGAATGTTACCCGCTTTTGGAAATCTGAGTGGCGTAATTCTTGTACCGGTGTCAAGTGGTATGGATGATACTGGTTTTTTGCGCAAAATATTCATCACTTTACTTTGGGAGATGACACCTTATCTCGCAAGTATGCGTGAACTCATATTTGGATTTTCCTCCACTCGGTCGAGTACGGACTCCTCAACGGTGGCTTAGCGGTGACCATGGCCCCTTTGATACACCCTACCGAACGACCCACTCTCCCTAAGCCTTCGATGAATTGCGGTAAATATAGGCCGGTTGGGCGCACGACAATGTGGATAACGTAGACGGTGCTCTTCTTCGACTCTCCGAGAGTTACCATCGCAAAATCCATACACAAAATGCATATCCGCGTATTCTTCATTTGTAAAACTAGGCATATCTGTTTACACATTGAAAAGTATGACAATTTGATCCCTGTGATGACTTCAATTGAGAATAAAATTCAGAAGGATAAACAAAAAGGGATAAAATTTCAATATTAATTTACAAAAGTAGAAGAAAAAAAGTGCTACGGAATAAGAACCAACTTCGTTAATTCGTACCAATGTAGTAAAACATACTAACACACACCATCCTTTGAATCTTATTAAGATTCTTCTTAGCAGTGTCAAGCCTAGTCCTAGACCACCAGGCAATAGAACCATAAGTGATCATTGGAGAAATAATCATGGAGTAAATCCAGCGGATAACCATAGGACTAAGACCACATGACCTGCCAATAGGATTCCTACAGGCGCAAAAACCCTTTTAGCCCTAGAAATGCAATAATCAAGATGACTCTTCCAGTTGAGTTTCTCATCCAGATAGACACCAAGATACTTAACCTCACTTGCTGGTCGCTTTTACTTGTACTAATAATGATACTAAAAAAAAAAAAAAAAAAAAAAAAAAAAAAAAAAAACCTTCTTATTTAAAATTTATTACTACTAATTTTAATCATTTAAAAGCAAATTTTTTGGACTTGGATATAAATGTAGTAGATAATGAAATCATTACAACTATTTTTGATAAAAGAAATAATTTTGATTTTAATATGATTAAATTGATTCATTGGAGCTCTTACATAAGTAAACTTATCTACAGAAATAGCATTTTAAACTATCTTAATCGTAATAAAAGATTGATTTCTAATTATCATGAAAAATTAAGGACGTTCAAGATTTCTTTAATAGAGCTATTGAAAATGATTGTCCTATAGATTTTTTGCATGGTTATATTATAGAAAAATATTTTAAACATTTGAAATATAAATGATTTTTTTAATTTTCCTTTTTAACTATTCCTTATTTTTCGATTAAATTTAGCTATAATAACTTTATTTATTGTTTTAAATTCTTTAATTTAATATAGATGGCGTGCAATATATTTTCGATTGTTTCGCATTTTGATTAGTTGTCTCGCTGGAGATCTTATGAAATACTTGCTGCTGTTCGTGTAAATGTTTGATCAATTTTCTACCTAATCCATATAAGTTTTTTGTCTGTTCCATATTATTTTATTCATTTTGTTTTATCCATATTGAATTTAGCCATATAAGTGCTTTTTTATTAAACTGTCTGCCTACATTAAAAAAAAAAAAAAAAAAAAAAAACGGAAGCTTTTACAGCAAAATGTGCTGGCACCCATATTGCCAGCACATTCTGTTGTTAAATAAGGCAATTTACAGCGGAAACAACCGTAAAAAAGACTCTTTTACGGCTGTTTCTGCTGTAAATAACTTCTTTCTTACTTTCCTCCATCCATGCACCCATATTGACAGCATGTTATGCTGTAAATCTACCATTTTTGTTTACAGTGTAGGGGAGAGTTTGATCAATTAAAAGCATGCTTTAACCCCACAAGTATGTCTCACGTCATACGGGGTATTTTTTGGCAGTTTAAATAATTTATTTTACGTTTTTGCAGTAAGTTTTACTTATGAATTGTTTCACATTTATTGATTTTCTCGTAAGTTTTTCTTTAGTTATTTTTGTTACATATTTTCAACTTTTATATGACTGAAAACATATATTATAATTTCATATATAGATAGATATAGATATGTATGCATGTAATTTTCTTTCCTTCATTTTCTTTTTCTTTTTTTTATTTTAATAATTGCAAACGACGTTTGGCACTTTATTCATTTGTGATTTTAAAATTTTGTGCGGTTCCTATAAATAAATATTCTTATTACAATTATATCCCGTAGAAAATATACATAAAAACAATTTTGTATGTGTATGTGCTTTAAAGCTTACTGAGATATTGTGTATTATAGGTCTGCATGACATAGTAAACATTTCTTTTTCTAAAATAAGAATACATTTTAATGTTAAAGCCATACATGTGATATAACATAAGTAAAAACTCTCTAGGCACACAGCTTTTCAAATATAAAGACATTTGAATTGGAAATTCAATTTCAAATCATGATATATCGTGGGCCGTCAACAGCAAGTACCAGATAAATCGTAAAAATGTCGTGAGAGATTTGAGAAATCTCGATGCGTAGAAAGAGTTTGAATGTGATAAAATTTTTAAAGAAATTTTTGTTTCTGGAATGTAATCTCAGGTTCTTTTACTACTATTTTTCTCTAAAGATATATCAGGATGAACATATTGAGAAATATTTTTAGAGGATATTTAAATAAGACTTCTTTTATTTTACATATATGTGTATATCTTTTTTTTTTTCTTTTTGTCGAGTAACATTGATATTTTCTCTTTTATCAGTTTTCTTAGTATTTGTGTTTAATAAACATTAAACTCCTGTTGATCTTCTAGGTAAATAACATTTTCTGGTAATTTTCAGCATAAAACATAACACATTGGTTGGCAATGCTGAGAATTTGATGCTGGGACTTTTTGCTTTAGAATTAAAACACTATTGAAAAATTTCTAGCGCTGTAAATTTACTATAAAGCTGTAAACATTTTTTTTTTTTAATAGCCGTCATTTATTCGCTTCCAGGTTATAAAGTTGGGTCATCTGGCCCTGTAATCTGGAACTTTACTTTGAATCCATGTGTTCACATCACGTTTAAACAGTTATATTTTCTCGATCAGTTCCAAAGAAAATATATTTATTACTTAATATATATTTACTTCATAGATCTATGAAATAGTATTGTGGAAACCCAATTTTCACTAATTAAAATATTACTTATATATATATATATATATATATATATATATATATTGTTATTAATTAGAAAAGATGCTTGAAGACAGATTACCTTCGACTAGCCAAAAAATTAAATCAGGAAAAAAAAAAAAAGATTTTTTTTTTTCCAAGTCAACACGTTTAAAAATTAGATAAATTTTGCGCACGTGATTATTAAGTAATTATTTTCTTTGTTCTAGCACACGCAACTGCAAATATTATGCATACCTATCAATTAAAAAATTATTATGTTCTTTGGCATGATTACCGTATTGCCGACGTTCAATTGTATTTTTAAAAAGTAAATTATCATTAATTTTAATGGTTATTATTATTATTATTTCTTTAAGCATCATTGCCAATATGAGTTAACAAAATTGTAATATATATTTATGTTTTGGTCTTTTAAATAAATGACTATAACTAAACTTTAAGAATCGGATATTATCCATCTTTTATTATCCATCCTGTGGCAATACTGGCATTTAAAAATGGTTTATTCTTCAGATATCTTAAAAGTGCACTAAAAAATAAATAAATAAATAAATAAATAAATAAATAAATAAAAAAAAAAAATCATTTAGAAATTAAATTGTGGTTCTCGTAAAAATAATTCCATATAATCTTTATAAATTCTAGTTTCTTTTGCTAGCGATTTCTAAAAAACTCATATTAGAATTCTAAAGCTTTTTTATTTTTTATTTATTTATTTTTTTTCTCGTGATCATACTTATTTAAAAATCTCTGCAGATAAACGTGAAAACTAGAGGCGAGTATTAGTAATTTTTTTTTGTCTATCATTTTATTTTTCATAGTCATTTTCTTTTTATTGTCTGTCATAGAATTTTGAAATTTAAACTTAAAATTTTATGAATTCTACAGAACAAACAACTCAATCTAACAGACGCAGGTAGTAACTTATATACAACTATACCTAAATATGGGTTTAAAATCGGAAGATAATTTTCTTAAGACTTAAAAAAAAAAAAAAAAAAAAAAAAAAAAAAGAATACAATGGAAAATTAACATAGGAAATATTTTGCTTGTCCCCGCGGATAGTCAGTGACATCATCATTTCGCTTGCGCAAAGTAATAAATCATTTTTTTAATAAGTAGTCAATTTCCAGTTAACTGGAATGCATTATACTTTTTCTTAAAAATATGTCTTCAATTTAGAGGTGTTGCGTAAATTATACACACACACACACACAAAAAAAAAAAAAAAAAAAGAAAAAAAAAAAGAAAAATAGAACTTTCGCAAATAAAATTCTTTTTTAATTTGCATATATTTTCAACAGTATAAACTTTAGATCTACCACTCATTCACTCAAATTTCTACCATTCTAATGACTGTATTCCCTTAGAATAAAAAATCTGCAGTTAAGTCTATAGTGATGCGATGCTACATCTATAAAAATTACCATGTCTATGCGTTTATTTGAATCTTAAGAAATTGCTAGATTTAACAACTTTCTACTTTAGGTATTTTTTAATATAAAAGAGTATGCGTATAAAATGAAAAAATGAGTAAAAAATTAAAGTATTTTTAAATACCTTCTTGACATCGTAAAAAAATAACTTTGTATTTTGAAAATCTCGCTTATCATAGCTTTCGAATGATAGCATTTAAACTCTCTGCTCCCTTAATTAATATGTTAAATGTGTACCAAAAATTTCATGCTTGTCTATTACCCATTAGGTGTCAAAGCTCCCGCTGCGGGAACAATATTTAAGAATTTTTTTCTCTGCAAGTATTTAAAATAAATATTTTTTTTTTCTTACATTAAATATTGAAACGCCTAGCTTCGTTGTTAATTTTTTTCAAAAAGTTTGTAATGTAACTTATATTTTTTTTCATAATTATTCAACTAAAGATGCGTGTTTTTTTGTAAAGCATTAGCAAAGAAAAAAAAAATCAGCAAAAATAACTCATTCGAGTACAGGGGTTTTAAACGATAAATATGAAATAAAACAATTATTTTCTTAAATTATAACAAACAGGAATAAAGAAAACTAATTTAAAATGATTTTGCAGTTTTTCATCATCTTTTCTACCCCAGTTGGTGCCAGATATCCTATTTTGGAAATATACCATATCTTTTGACAATTTGTTTTAATTATTTACACTATATATGATTAGAAATGAACATTGCAACCCAAAATATACGAAAATTCATAAATTTTCAAGGTGATTCGTATAGCGGCGTTTAATGAGTTAATATTTGGATAGTAATCAAAATAAGAGGATTTTTAAAGAAAGAAAGGAAAAAAAGAAATAAAGTGAGTAAAAGTTTTTTTACTCACTTTTTTTTTTTTTTTCATCCACTCAGAAATGTTTGAAAAGAAATTCTGATGTAGTTTATGTCCTGCAAAACACGGTTGTCATTTTAATGAAATTTTAATCGTATTTAATGCCATATCTATATATTAATAGGCAAGCATAAAATTTGTAGTCCCTTTTTACTTCCTTATACAAAGTATAAGGAAGTATAGTAATCCCGATTTGCGAAATGGATTTTGTATTTCACATTGCTCGAAAATGAATGATCGCCGAATGTTGACAATTTATACGTGTGACTGTCATGATATCTAGTTGCACACCTGCAAGTGTCGTCTTAACACGAGCTCTCGTTATAGAGATATAAGGGATTTTACACGATTTTTCGTGACGTCTGTATGTATGTCTGTGTGTCTGTGTGTGTGTGTGTGTGTATGTCGCATAACTCAAAAGCGGTTGGACGTAGAATGTTGCGAATTGGTACATAGGTTTGTTATAACATCTAGTTGTGCACCTCCCTTTTTGGACTTTCTATGATTTTCCGTTATGGAGATATTTAGGAAAATTAGGTTCATAATGACAAAAATACATAGGTTTTGGCCATAATGTATCAAAAAACGGTAATAACTCAAAAACGGTTGAACGTAGAAAGTTGCGAATTGGTACATAGGTTTGTTATAACATATAGTTCTGCACCTTCCTTTTTGGACTTTGTATGATTTTCCATTTTGGAGATATTTTGGAAAATTAGGTTCATAATGACCAAAAATACATTGGTTTTGGCCATAATGTATCAAAAAACGGTAATAACTCAAAAACGGTTTGGACAAATCTTGCAATTTAACTGACTTCCCGACTAGCTAGACATTTGAAACTTTCAGAAAAGCTCAGAACACGTTGACAATGCGTTTTTTTAATATTTTTGGCCAACTGTTTCCGATACCTGCTGACTTCGGCAGCGTTACCAGTACATATCTTGCAATCGATTTTTAACTAACTTCCCGACTAGCTAGACATTTAAAACTTCCAGAAAAGCTCAGAACACGGTGACAATGCATTTTTTTAATATTTTTAGCCAATTGCTTCGTGTCACTGCTGCCTTTAGCAGCGTTTATATGATTCAACAGAAAATCTATTTAACTAACTTCCCGACTGGTTAGAGATTTGAAACTTCCGAAATAGTTCAGAAACACGGTGAAAATGCATTTTTTAACACTTTTATCCAATTGTTTCGGATCCGAAGTCCCCCCCAAGGCACAACTTTGGCATGAGTCCCCCCCCAAGGCACAACTTTGACATGAGTCCCCCCAAGGCACAACTTTGACATGAGTCCCTTCCCCAAGGCACAACTTTGACATGAGTCCCCCCAAGGCACAACTTTGACATGAGTCCCCCCCAAGGCACATGAGTCCCCCTCAAGGTACAACTTTGACATGAGTCCCCCCCCCAAGGCACAACTTTGACATGAGTCCCCCCAAGGCACAACTTTGACATGAGTCCCCCCAAGGCACAACTTTGACATGAGTCCCCCCCCAAGGATTTTAAAATGAGTCCCCTCAAGGCACAATTTTATTCATTTATTTATTTACTTTTTTTTACGTATGCATGCATTTTTACTTCCTTATACAAAGTATAAGGAAGTATAGTAATCCCGATTTGCGAAATGGATTTTGTATTTCACATTGCTCGAAAACGAATGATCGCTGAATGTTGCCAATTTATACGTGTGACTGTCTTGATGTCTAGTTGCACACCTGCAAGTGTCGTCTTAACACGAGCTCTCGTTATAGAGATATTAGGGATTTTACACGATTTTTTGTGACGTCTGTATGTGTGTCTGTGTGTCTGTGTGTGTGTGTGTGTGTATGTCGCATAACTCAAAAGCGGTTGGACGTAGAAAATTGCGAATTGGTACATAGGTTTGTTATAACATCTAGTTGTGCACCTCCCTTTTTGGACTTTCTATGATTTTCCGTTATGGAGATATTTAGGAAAATTAGGTTCATAATGACAAAAATACATAGGTTTTGGCCATAATGTATCAAAAAACGGTAATAACTCAAAAACGGTTGAACGTAGAAAGTTGCGAATTGGTACATAGGTTTGTTATAACATATAGTTCTGCACTTTCCTTTTTGGACTTTGTATGATTTTCCATTTTGGAGATATTTTGGAAAATTAGGTTCATAATGACCAAAAATACATTGGTTTTGGCCATAATGTATCAAAAAACGGTAATAACTCAAAAACGGTTTGGACAAATCTTGCAATTTAACTGACTTCCCGACTAGCTAGACATTTGAAACTTTCAGAAAAGCTCAGAACACGTTGACAATGCGTTTTTTTAATATTTTTGGCCAACTGTTTCCGATACCTGCTGACTTCGGCAGCGTTACCAGTACATATCTTGCAATCGATTTTTAACTAACTTCCCGACTAGCTAGACATTTAAAACTTCCAGAAAAGCTCAGAACACGGTGACAATGCATTTTTTAAATATTTTTAGCCAATTGCTTCGTGTCACTGCTGCCTTTAGCAGCGTTTATATGATTCAACAGAAAATCTATTTAACTAACTTCCCGACTGGTTAGAGATTTGAAACTTCCGAAATAGTTCAGAAACACGGTGAAAATGCATTTTTTAACACTTTTATCCAATTGTTTCGGATCCGAAGTCCCCCCCAAGGCACAACTTTGGCATGAGTCCCCCCCCAAGGCACAACTTTGACATGAGTCCCCCCAAGGCACAACTTTGACATGAGTCCCTTCCCCAAGGCACAACTTTGACATGAGTCCCCCCAAGGCACAACTTTGACATGAGTCCCCCCCAAGGCACATGAGTCCCCCTCAAGGTACAACTTTGACATGAGTCCCCCCCCCAAGGCACAACTTTGACATGAGTCCCCCCAAGGCACAACTTTGACATGAGTCCCCCAAGGCACAACTTTGACATGAGTCCCCCCCCAAGGATTTTAAAATGAGTCCCCTCAAGGCACAATTTTATTCATTTATTTATTTACTTTTTTTTACGTATGCATGCATTTTTACTTCCTTATACAAAGTATAAGGAAGTATAGTAATCCCGATTTGCGAAATGGATTTTGTATTTCACATTGCTCGAAAACGAATGATCGCTGAATGTTGCCAATTTATACGTGTGACTGTCTTGATGTCTAGTTGCACACCTGCAAGTGTCGTCTTAACACGAGCTCTCGTTTTAGAGATATAAGAGATTTTACACGATTTTTCGTGACGTCTGTATGTGTGTGTGTGTGTGTGTGTGTGGGTATGTCGCATAACTCAAAAACGGTTGGACGTAGAAAGTTGCGAATTGGTACATAGGTTTGTTATAACATCTAGTTGTGCACCTCCCTTTTTGGACTTTGTATGATTTTACGTTTTGGAAATATTTAGGAAAATTAGGTTCATAATAACAAAAATACATAGGTTTTGGCCATAATGTATCAAAAAACGGTAATAACTCAAAAACGGTTTAGACAAATCTTGCAATTTAACTGACTTTCCGACTAGCTAGACATTTGAAACTTTCAGAAAAGCTCAGAACATGTTGACAATGCATTTTTTAAATATTTTTAGCCAACTGTTTTCGATACCTGCTGCCTTCAGCAGCGTTTATGCGATTCAAAACAAATTTATTTAACTAACTTCCCGACCAGCTAGACATTTGAAACTTGCAGACTAGATCAGAACACGGTGAAAATGCATTTTTTTTAATACTTTTAGCCAACTGTGTAGGGTTCCTGCTGCCTTCGGCAGCGTTACCAGTACAAATCTTGCAATCGTTTTTTAACTAACTTCCCGACTAGCTAGACATTTAAAACTTCCCCAAGGCACAACTATGACATGAGTCCACCCCCCAAGGCACAACTTTGACATGAGTCCCCCCAAGGCACAACTTTGACATGAGTCCCCCCAAGGCACAACTATGACATGAGTCCCCCTCAAGGCACAACTTTGACATGAGTCTCCCCCAGGCCCAACTTTGACATGAGTCCCCCCCAAGGCCCAACTTTGACATGAGTCCCCCCAAGGTACAACTTTGACATGAGTTCCCCCAAGGCACAACTTTGACATGAGTCCCCTCCAAGGCACAACTTTGACATGAGTCCCCCCCAGGCACAACTTTGACATGAGTCCCCCCAAGGCACAACTTTGACATGAGTCCCCTCCCCAAGGCACAACTTTGACATGAGTCTCCCCCCAAGGCACAACTTTGACAAGAGTCCCCCCAAGGCACAACTTTGACATGAGTCAACCCCCCAAGGCACAACTTTGACATGAGTCCCCCCAATGCACAACTTTGACATGAGTCCCCCCCCCCAAGGCACAATTTTTTTTTTTTTTTTTTACGTATGCATGCATTTTTTTTTTTTTTAATATTTTTAGCCAACTGTTTCGGGTCCAGTGACAATGTTTTTTAACATTATGTATATTTCTAAAAGTGTATAAGGAAGTCATGTGGTGCCCACATCAGATTTTTAACATATTAATTATGAGAGTAGAGGGTTGAAAATGGTATCATTCGAAAGGTATGGTTAGCCGGAATGTGCGAATACAAATATTATTTTCTTACAATGTCAAGAAGGTATTTAAAATTACATTTATTTTTTATGCATTTTACCCCATTTTTCCCTTTTATACACGTATTCCTTTACATTAAAAAATACCTAAATGTAGAAAGTTGTTAAATCTGGCAATTTCATAAAGCTCAAATAAAACCATAGACACAGTAATTTGTATAATGTAGCATCACTATACGCAAGCGAAGTGATGACGTCACTGTCTGTCCATGGAGCCATGAAAAAGATTTTCTATGTTAATCGTCCATTGGATTTTTTGTAAAAAATTATTAAAAAATAACGGAAATTATCTGCCAGTTTTAATTCCGATATTTGGGTATAGTTATATATAAGTTACTGTCTGCATGTGTTTGATTGAGTTATTTTTTCTGTAAAATTGATAAAATTTTAATTTAAAATCACAAAACTCCAGAAAAAAAATGGCAAACTTCCAGTTTCGAATGTAAACATAAACATTTCATTTCAAAGGGTGATATTTAAACAATAAATATTCAACTAATATGCTAAATAAAAGGAAAATGGATTTGTTACTAACTGCTGCATGTATAAGTAGACGATACGGAAAAAATTCCGATTTCCGTTTTTTGCTAAATTTACATGTTTTGAGCTTTCTTTACGTTTAATTAACTGAAATTGGCTACTTATTTTTTAAAAAAAGTGTCTTTATTGCTAGCTTTTGTGGGTAGAAGAAGCAAGTAGAAGATACGTAAAAACTTTTGATTTCCGGTTTTCGATGAATTTACACGTTTTGAGATTTCCTTGCATTTTAATTAAGTGGAATTGACTACTTATTTTTATTTTTGAAAACGTGGATTTATTATTCTTTCCTCTGCATATATAAGTAGAAAATATAAGATTGAGAAAAGTTTTAGATTTTCGGTTTTCGATAAAGTTACACGTTTTGAAATTTCCCGAACTCAATTCGACGATTTTTGAAAAATATATCTTTTTTTTTTTTTTTCTGTTCAAACACTGTACTTTATGAACCAATCGAATTAATTTGACAGAATTTGATACTTGGTTGGGCCTTGGTTTGACATGGTACCTATTAGCTTCTGCGCTGTATCACACAACAAGGGGCGTTTTTACGTTGCGATTTTCTCTCATTTCAGGAAAGGCTAACATGTACCGAGAGAAATAGTTATATTAAGTAAAACTCTGCTGATTCAGTTAGAGTAAATATCAGCAAACAATTGCCGCAGCTGTGTTGCAATTGCTTTCCGTTTAGGACAAGGCAATAACTTTGCTTTGCCTCGCTTTGCAAAAAAAATGGTCGAGTTTCGACCACTGGGCGATACTAGTTTTTATTATTATTTCCTGTTCTTCATTATGAATGCTTAAATTTACTTATATAAATTTTTTCACATTATTGTTACTTTCTTTTTAATTTAGTTCTTTTATTTTCCTTTTTGACTAGTTTTTATTATTATTATTATTTTTTTTTTTTTATGTAATTTAAATACTTAATATAAATTAACCACAACATTTATTTGATACATCTTCTTTTGGAATCTTTTAACATTTAATTTCTCATCCATTTGTCTCACACTAGCTGCTTTTTTTAGCTTTTATTATTTTCGCTCCTTTGTAACACTAACCAACTTATTCCCTACACTTGTAGAAATTTGTGCAAAAATAATGCCAATATCAATTAATTTCTATCTGAAATGCGCTATTAATTTAACACTTCTTAAAAACAGCTTGGGACTCCGAATTCCCTATTTTATTGTTAGCCGAAGATTTCTAAGTGATTATATCTCCAGTTGTTCTACCTGTCTATTTGTCTGTCTGTCATTCCGTGTTCAAACTTCTGTATAGAATGCCTTAAAGCTGATATATATTTATCATGTTTAGTATATTAAGTTCTTTTATTAAAATGGTATTAATATAGTGTAACTTGTTTGATTTGTACATAGAACATAATTACCAAACATTTTGTTCGATGATAAACATTTTCCAATAATATTTTAATTAGATATTTAAGTATATGTCAATGTACGCAAAATTAGATGTTTCAGGAACACCACAAAGTAATAGGGAAAAAAAGGAAAAATCAATTTAGTAACATCTCAGAGATAATTCTAGCAAATACTGCACTCAATGTAATCATAAAGTAAAAATGAATCATGCTATTAAAATAGTCAATTATTAATTTATAGTATTAATTTATCAAAAGAGCAATATTTCACAGAGAAAAAGCTGTTATTTACAGAATATTACCAACCTTTGTGTGAATTAAATATTTTTTTTTTTATGAAAATTAAGTTTCATTTCTATTTTTTAAATTATTGAAAAATAAATAAATAAATAAATACTAATATGTTGACAGATACTTTAAATATATTAATAAGTTTTTTTTTTTTTTTTTTTTTTTTTTTTTTTTTCAAAAAATAATATTTGGTATTAACAGTGGTATTAATATGGCATTAAAATTGTATTAATAGTGTAAATTTCTGAATTGTACTTAGAAACTAATTACCAAACATTGCGTTCGATGATAAACATTTTCTGAGAATATTGTAATAGGATTATGTTAAACATAACAAAGTAAGTAAAATACATTTTCTTAAACACAATTCACACAACCCAAAAAACTTGTTTAAACCCATTTTTAAGGATAAAATGGAGACTGTTTAATGCAATCTCTTATTGATACCAGTTTTTTAGTAGTAGTACTGTACGATTTAAATTAAAATTTTAAAAATTGAAGATTGCTAAAAAAAAAAAATCTTTTAAATACCTTTTTAATATAAATAAAGCTAAAGTAAGTTTTATTGCTTCATAAATCAAATAAAATACATTTTAATGTACTTTGGTGTTTAGACAATTTATATGGCTACACAAAAACAAACCATTGGATGGATTTTCATTTTAAAGTAAAGCTATAAATATAGTTTTTTCCAGCTTTCTTCTGTTAGGAAGTGTTCTAGATCTATAAAACTGCATTTTTTTTTCATTTTTTTTTTTTTTTAACATTTAAAAATCTACCATTCTTTAATTCTAAGTTTAATTCTTTAAAAAATAAATTAGATAGTTAAGTATATGCCGATATATGCAACAATAGATGTTTCTGAAACACCATCCTGAATACTGGTGTTTCAGAAACACCAGTATTCAGGAACACCATTAATAAGTAATAGAAAGAAAAGGAAAAATCAATTTAGTAACATCCCAGAGAAAAGTCTAGCAAATACTGTATTTAATGTAAATATTAGTAAATATGAATATTACTATTAAAATAGCTCTTAATTTATCAAATGAGTAATATTTCACAGAGTAAAACCTGTTATTTACAGAACATTACCAACCTATATTATATATGATTGGGTTAATGTGATATACTATAACTTGCTACGTCGTATGATATATTTTATCATTTGATATGGTAAAAGCACCCCACAATTGCTGATTCATGTATACTATTTTATTAATATTTGTGTTAGTTAAATATTTTTCTAATGAAAATTAAGTTTCATTTCTATTTTTTAAATTATTAAAAAATATTTAAAAAAATTACTAATATACTTATCAGGGGGACCGGAAAATAATGTCGTTTTGAATTAAAATACTGACATCGGAAATTTATCCTGGATAAAATTTAAGATATTCTTAGGTAACTTATAAGATGGTTATTTGTAAAGTCCCATGTAAACACTGTTAAACAAAAATTTCTGTTCATTTTATTAATTCACAACGATATTATTTTCCGGTCCTCCTAATACATACATTTTAAATATATAATTAAGTTATTATTATTATTATTATTATTTTATTTTATAGTATTTTTTTTTTAATAATATTTTACTAATGAAAAAGCTTCTTTTTATAATTATTGATATGTCTTGAAAAATATAAATCTATAAAATGTTTTAAAGCTTTCACAAAAGCACGTAAAATAAAATTAAATTACATTACATTTTATTCGTTTTGTTATGTCAAAATAATTTAATTTATTCCTTATTGAATAGTGTTCTTTCGTCCTTATTGCAAACCATTTTTATTGACAAAAGAATTCGTAAAAATAATAATATTTAAATTCATGTTAATATTTCTATGTATGAAAAATAAACAGATCAAATATTGTAACTTAATATTCTTAAAAGCATGTTTTTCTGTAAAATAATGCAAAATCTTAGCATATATATATATATATATATATATATATATATATATATAAATGAAGGCTATTGCATCAAATTTATAATTTAATTAAATGTGCCTAAGTTTTGAAAATAAAACTATCAGAATTTTAGGATATTAAAACAGTTCTGTAATGTAATTTAAACTTTAGTAAATGCATTTACAATATTTTAATTCATACCCTGCAAAATGATGAGCCGCTGAATTCATATAATAGTATATAATATTTATAATATGAAAAAATATTTAATTTTAAAAATTGTTTGCTTTCAAAGCATGTTTCGAAAAATGAATTTCATGGCATGAGTGCTGATGTGATTAAATTTTATTCAAATATTATATATATATATATATATATATATATATATATATATATATATATAATCTAATCTTTTAGTCTATAGTCTATATAAAAGTCTATATAAAAGTCTATAAAAGTCTATAGTCTATATAAAACATAGTCCATATAAAAGTGTTACCTACCAGTCTACATGAAAATAAATCCGATGGTATTTTCTAACGATGCATATTTTACATTGCGGCATACTAGCGCAATCTACTACTCAATATAAACCAAAATTGAATCAGCGTAGTTTTTATTATATGTTTATTTTTAAGTGATTGTCTTTTATAACCACATATAAGTTTTTGTACAGTTATACTATACAAAATAAATTTAGATACAACCACAACGTAAATGATACATAAATAATAGAGTAACAGCGCCACATGTTGGACAATTGGAAAATGATATAGCTTTTTTCGGTTATTATATGCATTTGTTCTTACATAATTAGCGTTCACACGCATACGATAGCATGGATATTTTCTATAAAGTGGTCGATTCATCTTCATAACATCTCTTAACGAGTAAATTCATCAGAAACCAGACATATATATGTAGAATCTTGGCTGGGTGTCTAGGGGTGGGACAATGATGAATTGCGACTTAGAAGACTAAACATTTATTACGTAACACACATACAACACAAGATACACAAAGAAAATATGATAATAGAAGAATTTGCATAATTATCCAACAGCTGGTTTCGAGGCTTAGCACATAACAAACTTTCTTCATCAGTAAAACCGTAACAAAACAACATTTAAGCACCTACTCGTACTTATATACACAAAAACACCTACGCGTGCTATCAAATAGTGAAAATGAAGTAATGAGCCCTCCATGGCTCTACACACTTATTAAGAGCACAACAAGCTCTAATTAGGAGAAAATGAGCATGTCAGACTTCGCGCTGACGGCCTCAACCGATCTCCACTGCAGCCACATCTCAACTCTCTTCCGTTTCTCCTCTCGTTCAAAGATAAGCATCAGAGGCAGCGCCATCTGTTGGCTGTGCAAGGAACTTCCCACAACGCTCTGCCATTCTGATGTGCGGTGACCTCACCGTAAACCAGCCTGGGATACTAAAGGATAGCTGCAAAATACAAATAAAAGAAAAAAAAACAAAAAAGAGAAACAGACATTAAAAAAAAATATGTACATAAAAATTCACAGTTAACTTTTTCTTTAAAGTTTATCAGTCCATATTGATTTTAGTTTAGTTTGTGGACCATAATTTCATATGGTCTGCAGAAGTACTAGTATGTATAGGTCCTTCGTGATCACCTATCTTCTCGACTTCATATCTGTCTTTGGTCTTTACTCGCACAACTTTATAAGGACCTAAGAATTTTGGTCTTAGTTTCATGCCGGTTCCAAACTGAGTTCGCTGGATGGCAACTAGATCATTAATTTTATATACATGGACTTTCTTTCTCTTCTTGTTGTAACATCGGCGATTTTCTTCTTGAATCTTAAGAATGTTTTTTCTTGCTTCTTCACGAATGGTGTTAAGATTATCAAGCATGGAATTTATCCTTTCCTCTTCGAGGAGTTCAAGTATTCTCTTATTTTCTTTCTTTCTCATTGTTACTCCAGTGAGTAATTCGAACGGAGTTCTTTTGGTACTTCTTGATACGGTGGAATTAATAGTTCTCTGAACAGCCTCAACAAACTTGTACCACTTGTTAGGGTCATTTATACATAACTTGGATAATACAGGAATGATTGTTCGATGAAGTCTCTCAATTTGACCATTCCCTCTTGGGATTCCGGTTGTGATGGTGTCATGTTCGATTTCCTCGGATACACAATAGTCTGCAAACTCCTTAGATATGAACGCAGGTCCACGATCAGATATTATTCTTGCGGGGTTACCAAAAATAGCAGCTTGCTGTTTTAATTTTTGCAAGGCGTCTGCTGAAGAAGTTGATTTCACCGGGTATAGCCACGAAAATTTACTAAATCCATCGATGACAGTGAAAATGTGATTGTAGTTTTTGTTAGTGGTTGGTAATGGACCCACAAAATCGATGTGATACGTGGATAATGGTATATACCCTTTAGGGATAGGGTTCAAAAAACCTTCTCCTTTTCCCTGTTTCTTATTTACAAGTTTACATTCTACACAACTTTTTACAACATTATCTATGCATTTTTTCATATTAGGAAAGTAATATTTTCGTTTAACTAACTCTTCAGTTTTATTAACCGAAAAATGTCTTAAGGCATGACATTTCTTTACGACCTCAAATTGCATGATCTCTGGGACAATTAGTACATCCCTATAATTTAACACTTTATATAAAATATTATTTTTTAACACATATTCGTCATTTTGGTTCTGTTGTAAAAGAGATTTCATAGTGTTGATAAACTCATCATTTTCTTGAGCAGTAGCAATACGATGAGTAAGAGTATCAGTTGTTACAGTCATTACAGGGTGTCTGCTAAGCGCGTCAACATGCTGCATTTGTTTACCAGATCGATGTTCTACTTCGTAGTCGAATTCCTGTAGCAGGAAAGACCACCTGGCTACCTTAGGTGTCAATTCACGTTTATCTAAAGTTTTAGTGAACGCTTGACAGTCAGTATAAATTTTGAATTTACTACCTAACAAATAGTTCCTAAATTTTTTAAGGGCTTCTACTATCGCTAACACTTCTAACTCATAACTACAGTATTTTTCTTCTTGTACAGAGGTCTTTTTACTCATATAATGGATTGGATAGTACTGTCCATCGTCATCTTGTTGTAATAGGATTGCACCGAATCCTAATTTAGATGCATCTGTATGAACTTCTAACTTATAGCCTTGTTTAAAAAGGTGTAAGAGAGGCGCATTAGATAAAATGTCTTTCAGCTTTTGAAAAGCCAATTTCTGCTCTTGCTCGAATTTAAATGGAGTGGAAGCACGTAATAAGTCACTGAGTGGTCTTGCTATGTTGGCATATGAACGAATAAATTTTCTAAAGTAACCCGTTAAACCTAAAAAACTCTGCACTTCCCTAGCATTACGAGGTTCTGGGAAATTTTGGACTGCAAGAGTTTTTTCTACTGAGGGTTTAATCGTGCCATTCTCAATTATGTGACCTAAGAAATCGATCTTTCGTTTCAAAAACTGACATTTCTTTAAATTTAACTCTAGACCAAATTTTGATGCCGTTTCTAACACACGTTTTAATTTATCTAACCCTTCATTCTCATCTTTAGATGGAATAATTATATCATCTAAATAAATAATTACAGTACCCTCTTTTAACAGGTATTTAAACAAATAATTTACATATCTTTGAAATACTAAGGGACTATTACATAATCCATAGGGAACTTTTAGAAACTCATACTGGGCATTATCGGTCACAAAAGCTGTATATTTCCTACTTTTTTCCTCTACATCAACTTGTAAAAACGCATTCTTTAAATCTAGTGTCGAAAAAACTCTACCCTCTCCTAATCTATCAAATAAATCCTCAATATTTGGCAACGGGTATTTATCTTTAATAATTTTCTTATTTAAAGCACGATAATCACAGCATAACCTTATTCCTCCATCTTTTTTCCTACACACCACTATTGGCGAAGCATAATTTGACGTACTTTCTCTAATTATACCATCTTTTAACCACTGGTCAATTTGTCTGTCCACCTCTGATTTCTCTACAAATGATAATCTGCGAGAGCGTAAACATACTGGTATATCATCAGATAAAATAATGGACATTTTTAAATCAGTACTTTTTGTTTTAACTGGCTTATAACTTTTTATTAACTCGCTTAATCTCTCTTTTAACGACTTATCTAAAATGTGAGTGACATCGAATTTTGCTTCTTCTGAAAAATTGCACATATTTGAAAAAAAAGAATCTATTTCATTTTCCCTTCGATCAAATAAAGAAAAAGTACACTCACTTGCTCCATCGAAATCGCTTTCCCCCGAACTCAGAAAACTATCTTCCCCCCCTACTACGTCGCTGGAATTCGAAACATGTGTTTCCTCTTTATTTTGTTGTTTCAAAATATGAAAGATATTACCAGGCAGAATTACGTCGCATGTCAAATTGTTGCATAAAGCACCGATTATGTTTATTGAATCATGATTAGGTAAAGATATTTTAAATTCAGTCAGATTTGCATCTTTCTTTTCATTAAAGCAGCTAACTAGAGTGGTTGAAGAAATAACATTTTTAGTCTGTGGAATGCTATTTTTATTCACAATTAGTATCGAAGAACCTGAATCTTTTAACCCTTTAAGTGGAATATCATCCACTAAAATATCAACATATTCGAGCTCATTAACAATTAGGTTAATCGGACTTGTTTCGGATTGAACTACTGAATTCGTTGGAAGATTTTCACGGAATTCTTTTTTCTCTGGAATACGTTTAGGGCACACTCTAGCGAAATGAAATGTTTTCCCTTTTGCACCACAAATGTAACACATTCTTTCATGCTTTTCGTGAGTTTGATTAGATACCGAATTACGTACTATGGGATCTTTATTATTATAATGTGTCTTTCCAAAAGGAGTTTTGTTTACAAACCGCTTATTCTCTCGTTTCGCTTATTATTATTAGTTTCAATTAACGATTTCCCTCTAGAAGAGTAGAATAAATCACATTCCCGACCTAATTCGTTGGGTTTAAACCAATTTTGACCTTCTCGAACACTAATATGTTCCCTAGTTCTAAAATCCAACGTTTCATGTAATTTATCAGAAACTATAAGATCACACAATTGCTTAACGTCGTTAACCCCTCTCAATCTACAATAGTCATCAAAAGAAGCGCTTAGACGGGAAGCGAATTGGACATGAGATTCTGACGGATTGCGCAACGCATTTTTAAAATTACTTAAACATTCACGCGGCGTTGGTTGAAATTGTCTTAAAATTAATTCCTTAACTTTTTCATAATCGTTAATTTCTTCAGTGGTTACGTACGCAAGAACCTGATTACATTTATCTCCCAATAAATTAATCAATATTTCCGATTTGAATTTAGACGGTACATTTTTAGAAACGAATGCTTTTTCAAGGGACTGGAAAAATAAGTGCAAAGCTTCCGGTTTTTCAGGTACTGAAATGGTTAATGTTCGAATACTTCTAATTAAATTTTCTAATGATTGTGAAGTAGTTTCTGAATTTGATTGCTCAACGTTATTACTAGAATTATTTGCTGCAGCCTGTAACTTTAAATTCTGTAACTCTATTTCTTTTTCTAACTGGGATAATTTAATTCTTTCTATCTCAATTTTGGTTTGTTCTTCTACAGATTTCAACTTTTGTTCTTCTACTAACATTTTAATAACACCTCTAACAAATTCTAAATCATTTTTATAAATATCAGAACTCTCAATCAAAGTTTTGAATTCAAGTACCTTAGCTTCCGCCGGAACAGTTAGGCCTAATTCTTCAGCAATTGTTCTTAAATCGGCTTTTCTAATACCTTGTAACACGTTTTGGGCCATTATAACTCTAAATAATTACTTATACCAGAAAATATTTCAATATTTCTACCAAATTAATATCGTACTTAAATAGAAACAAAACAATATGAGAACATTTTTCTTAAAAATGATTCTATGCTTTTTTTTCTCAAATCAAAATTATCATGATTTTTAAATAAACACATTCAGAACAATTTATACCATTTAATAGAATATTTAGAACAACTTATATATTTCTCATTTATTACTATATACATATATTTCATATAATATCACCATTATCATTATTCTTTCTTTAATTATTGTTTTCACTTTCGTTTTCAAATAATATTGTTATAATATTGTTAAAATAATATTGAAAACAACAATAAGCAAAATACTAAAAGATTATTCAGAATATTTTTTCAATCATAATTCTTATCTCTATTCATTCTTCTCAAGTAATGTATTTATTTTATTTCATCACACAGTGAAACCAAAACAGTTCTCAAAAAAATATTTCACCATTAATTTCTAATTCAAAACTGTATTAAATTCCTTTTTCTCAATTTATGCATTAATCATTATTATTTATTATCAAATAGAATGATAAATATATAACAGTTACCTTTTATAACTTGTTGGTGTATCCATAATATCGCGGCAGAGTCCCCACTTGTAGAATCTTGGCTGGGTGTCTAGGGGTGGGGCAATGATGAGTTGCGACTTAGAAGACTAAACATTTATTACGTAACACACATACAACACAAGATACACAAAGAAAATATGATAATAGAAGAATTTGCATAATTATCCAACAGCTGGTTTCGAGGCTTAGCACATAACAAACTTTCTTCATCAGTATCACCGTAACAAAACAACATTTAAGCACCTACTCGTACTTATATACACAAAAACACCTACGCGTGCTATCAAATAGTGAAAATGAAGTAATGGAGCCCTCCATGGCTCTACACACTTATTAAGAGCACAACAAGCTCTAATTAGGAGAAAATGAGCATGTCAGACTTCGCGCTGACGGCCTCAACCGATCTCCACTGCAGGCAGATCTCAACTCTCTTCCGTTTCTCCTCTCGTTCAAAGATAAGCATCAGAGGCAGCGCAAGCATCAGAGGCTGTGCAAGGAACTTCCCACATATATATATATATATATATATATTTACGGTTCCATTACTTTATTTTATGTACACTTCTTGCCATTGAAACTTCTACACTAGTAAGGAATGAAAATAACAGAATTATCTATATGGGACCATATACAGTGCGTTGCATGAATATAAACGCACCTTTTTCAATAACCAGAAATATAATTTTTAAAATTTTAAAAGAAAGAATGCGACTTACAGTTATTGCATATGACTAACAACTGAATAAGGTACTTTGGGCAAGTATGTTTAGGCTCATGCAAGCTTACGTAATGAATGTTTAAGCATTTTCTTATTTTTCGCTGTTTTTCTTTTGTTGCACGAAATTAAACGCACTCTGTGTTTTGCGTTTAAAATTTAACAGAGCCGCCGGAATTAAATTAAAACACAAATAGTTGTGTTGCTAAAATTCTCTAAAATCAGTTTTAATGTTTGAGTGCAAAATTTACGGAGTTTGTACAGGATGGCAAGAGGAAAAACTTTGACAGAAGACGAGATGATAAAAATCGACTTTATGCGTGGTAAAGGCTTTAGCAATCGCGAAATAGGGCGCTGAATCGGAAGAAGTGAGAGTGTTATGAGAAATTATATAAAGAAAGGAGCAAATTATGGGAAAAAAGCGTATAAGAAGCGAACAGGAAAGCTCACCAGTTACGACAAATGTCGAATATGCAACACTGCAAAGAATAAGAATATTTTCTGAATATTTTCAATACAAGCTGTGTGTTCATCGGACAACCATATGGAGAACTCTCAAAGCTGCAACATTCATTAAATTTAAGAAAATGAAGGCGTAACCACCCCTCACTCAAAGGCACAAGGAAATGCGGTTGGAAAGGGCAAGAAAATGGATTCTAGATCGACTTAATTGGGCAAAAGTCATCTTCTTAGATGAAAAAAAGTTTAATCTCGATGGCTAGTACGGATTCATAGCTACTGGCACTATATGATAACCGAAGGAATGTACTGTTCAAAACGTCAATCTGGAGGTCGGTCTGTCATGGTGTGGGCAGCCATAGGTTTTAAAGGGACTTTCGAATTAGAGTTCGTGGAGAACAGTATGAACTCTGTAGATTATGTCCAGATGCTCACAAGGAACCTCGCCGTCAAGCAGTCAAAAAATCTGGAAGAAATTATATTTTTCAGCAAGATTGTGCATCTGTACATACAGTACATATCGTGAAAAAATGGTTCTGTGACAATAAAATTAAAGTTCTGGATTGGCCCTCAAAAAGCCGCGATTTAAATATAATGGACAACGTATGGGGTAATCTGGTTCACCGTGTTTACGCAAACGGAAGGCAGTTTAACACGAAATATGAACTAAAATCGGCAATTCTGTTAGCTTGGAAGACAATCAGCTTGGATGACCTCATGCCACTATATCAGTCAATGACAAGGCGTTTACTGTCTCTTCTAGAAGCCCATGGTGGCTTTACAAAGTATTAGATACAGTATTTCTTACTCAGTTATTTATTTTTTACATGTGCGTTTAAATTTATGCAACATGTATATTTGTCATAAATTTAATAAAATTATTTTCTAAAAAATCATATTGTTTATTCATTGTTTTGACTCGTAATTTCATTTCTTGAATAATACACATACAGTTCGCATCAAGTGTCACCTATTCATATTTTTTTATTTCTCTTCTATACCATTCTAATTCTTAAAGCTAAGGTGCGTTTATATTCATGCAACGCACTGTATTCTAGTGGGAAGAACAATTTATTAAACTTTCAGTAAATTTCGAAGAATATAAATTCAGAAATCTGTACATAAAGCAGTGCATCTGGCAGCAATAACAGAAGTTATCCGCCTACAAATTGAATTGTACTCAGTTGGGATAACCTGTATTTGTACAACACTCCATGCAGCTTAAACAAAATGTCATAGTTCATCAATCGTAAAAATTTGGAGTGGTTGCTTACCAGTCGCTTGGCAACGATTGCTTAAAAATTTTAAATTGATACGAAATTAGTACAATGCGCTGGACAGATCAACAGCCGAAGAGATCTTGTATCGAAGAACATCCTAAAAATACGGACAACATGTAACCGTTTATTTTCCAGCTTAAAAGTTGTGCAAAGGAGTACTCGATTATGAACAGAACAAAGGGCTATAGCCCATTCGAAATGTGATGTACGCTATTCAGTGTGTCTGAAATGCAAACAAGTGATCGAGAGGTGTAACCAACGCACCTCATAATGTCACCCTAGGTGATGGACCAGTATGATTGAGTCGAATGCCAGCTGGCAATGCTTATTCTTCACGGTGCAGACAAATACGGATGCGACCATCTTAATTTTGTAAATGGAATTGTGATTCGTCTAAAATATCAATGTGAGCCATACCGTGTTCAGGTTCACCATTGAACACATGTTAAATACGCTCCTCTTTTATATGCACCCTATACAGTAGCCAAAGATATAGTCGCCGCATACTGGCTCACTAACTAGAGTGATAATATTTGGTGCCACTAAATACCTGTCAGGAGCATGTCTTGTTCGAATAGCCGCTGTTACATTTCTAATCATTTAAGGCACATGGTTCTACCCTTTATTCGAAGCTTCCGTAAAGTAACATTTAGGCAGGACAATACACGATTGCATGTTGATTGTGTGGTCTGCTACCAGTTTATATACTTTAAAATATTTCCACTTTTAAAGATAAATGAAATCTTAAAACTTATAAGGTCTGAAGTATATATTTAAACAAGATAAACCTTTTATTTTTCAATCAATCAATAACTCACTCCCCTCATATATAAATAAATATATATATATATATATATATATATACAGAGAGAGAGGATAACTTGATATCCTGTCGACATTTTTTTTTTTTTTTTAATAGGATGTCTTCTTGATGTCAAAATGTCAGTAAACCAAAAAGCAACTTAAGGATGAAATTTTATGATTTTAATGAAACGGATATGGGAGGAATTTAAACATCTTCTGAATGCTTACAGACATCCCTAAAACATCCATATGATAACATATTCATGATCACTTTCTGACATCATGTGGATGGCAAAAATTGCCCTATTTACTGACACAAAATAATTTTTGAATGGGTGACGTCTGCATACTGAAACTGTTATTTTAAAATAATGTAATGAGTATCCGTTTATATGAGCAAAATTACAAATAAAAATTAAAATAAAAACACTAATCTTATTTATCATCATTTTCGATTTTCGAAATAAAAATGCGTGCGAAAAACTTCGGTTTTCAATCTTGAAAAGTAAATGAAGCCAAACGTAACACACCTATCTCATTTTCTCGCGCAAGACTGCAAATGCATTGATTGCGCATGCGTGTGCGATCGGAAAATACACCAGATTTTTGGAGGATAATTTCATCGGGTTGTCCAGTCAGAAATTTTATCGGCTTTACCGTGGAGTTTATTGATTAGACAATACGTTAACTTTGTCATTCAAGAATTCAGTTGGTAGCTCTCATATGATATGACAAATAAAGCATATGTATGATAATTACAGTATGTCCAAAAGTTAGCTGTGATTCTATGGGCACACACACACACACACACACACATATATATATATATATATACTGGATGGCCATTAAATGAGTATCTCCATTTACATCTGCCTGTAAATTGATTGAATAATCCGAATGAATATCCATTTATTCACTTATTATGTTAGAAGGGGGAAAAGTAAACAAGGAAAAATGATACTTCACAAAGTTACCGATAGAGGGCTATTTAAGTGTGAAATCTAACGTTTTTTAAAGGAATAAGTTAGACACCAAGTAATATATTTATAAAAACAAATAAATAAATAAAGTAATTAAATTCACTACACCGTCGTATGGCGTTTGTGATCAAGTTCAGGTTCCATAACAGGTCTTTTGAATTGTGCTACGCATTTCATTCGGTAAATTGAGGACTCAACTACGAATTTTAACGCATTCGAAGTGATATACGGCACATGATAAATTTTAAAGCGTAAATATTGCACGTATCTTCCCGATTTAAATATCCTCGAAACCAAAAATCATACGGTGTCATATCAGGGAATTAAAAAAATGCACGTGCAGTAGGATCAACTTTTATTGTTGATGATTTCTTTAACACCGAAGTGGTGACACCTCTTGAATCGCAGAGATACACTACTTTCCTCCATCTTTAACTTTTAACTGAAAACGATTCCTTAAATTATTCCACTATATTGAGAGTATTTTTTTTTAAATATATTTTAACATTAATTTTTGGCTTAATTAATGACCTGTTTTTATTATGTGAAACATATTTTACAATTTCGATAATTTTTTCGTGATAACCATAAATTAGAAACAACAATTACAAGTACTGTAATGGTTATTATTAAAGCATACAATTTGTTTTGCAAATTCTACATTTTTCAATATCATAGGAATATCTTAATCTTTATAAATACATAACAATGTAAAATATTTAATAAAAAAAAAAAATGGTGCAATTAAATAATAATAATAATAATAATAAAGTACTTAATCAAATAATACCCCAAAAGTAGCCAATAGTTTAATGAATAAAAAATTTTTCTTTTATTAAATAAATCATTATATCAATCAAATATTGTTAACGGAATTATATATATATATATATATATATATATATATATATATATATATATATATATATATACATATATATATATAAATTTATTTATTTATTTATTTACATACATAAAGATATTTGTTTAATAAAGTTAAATTTATTTATTTATTTATTTATTAATTTTTAGTTCAGTACTTTATTTTAATAGTACATGAATAACTATTAGTTACTGTCAGATATAATTGACTATTTTTATACGATTAGCTGCAGATATATTTAGCAAATATTCACATCGGGTCACTAAATTTTATGTCATTTTAACAACTTAAGAATTTGGAATGGTCTAAGTGCGTTTGGTTGTTGCTTTCTAAATGATATTACTCGAGGGTGAAATAGAATTTTCTGAGGGAGCATTCGAATTGCATTGAATAGTTTTCCTTTTGGTACATCATAGGATCTATTTGAAGTAATGGCAAAACACATTAAATATTTAAATTCCGATAAAAGTTTCCCCAGTATATCATACCTAATTGTAAATACTTTTTTGCATGATTTTCTGTAAATAACTTTTTATAATAATATATATATATTCCATAATTAAACATATTAAGCGTTATTTGTGTTATTACAGAAATTCAGAGAAATATGCATATAAACATAGTTTGTGAGAAAAATAAATAATGATTGATTGTTTTCCTAATTACGCTGTTTAACACCAAAGAGCAATAAATAAATTAATAAAAGAAGCAATTTTCTTTGGATATGATGTTACTTAATAGGAAAATGGTGATCGGAAGTAATAATTACCTAGGTAATATATTTACAAAATTTGGTTCTAAAGAATTTTAATGCAGTAGATGTTTCAGAATGAAAATTAATTCACAGTATTAAATTCTAAGACAAAAAAAAGTCAATATGTATTATTATACAGACCAAATATTGTATTTTTTTTTATCTCTCTATAATATAGATAAATTTTCTAATCTTATACAACTATTTTAAATATTACTATATAACTAATTTTAACCTACGAATAATAACTTAAATGTATACATATTCAATGTATGTCACCTTTAATTTACCGTTCATGGCTACAGTAACTAATTCTTTGATCGATTCCTGTTATCCTTTCAACGCAAGCGATAAGAATAATTCATATTTAAAAAGTACACTTAATACTGCTTTGTTAAATACACCCTTGTCGTGCCATGTTCTTAGTCAGTCTAAGAACATGATTCGATAAGGATTTTTATAACAAAACATTACAAAGTGTACTTTTTCTTACAAAGAAATTATTGCTAGCGCTCGAATTATTTTGCTGCTGATTGTAATTCGATTTACTTTCATCCTATATCGAAATATAACTCGAGTTCCATCTTGTCTGATTTCGAGTCAAGAACTAGGTTAAAAATTTGCTTTGCTGGTCATTTCTCAGGAACTAAAAACATGATGAAATCATGTCAATATTCAATAACTAGTTGTCAATGAATTCATGGTATTGCTCATGGCGAAAATTTCTACCTTGGATTTCGTTAATAATTTGAACTTAGCAAATGTAACATATAAATGTCAAAGATATTCCTTTTACTTGAATGTTTTTCATTGCTTGTAATCCCATGTAGATAGAAAAGGATTAGGGGCTTCTTTCTCGCACTGTTGCCCCCTCCATTTCGTTATTTATTTTATTTATATTAAGTATCTACTTGTCAAATTTTCTTTGAATGAATTGCTTTCAAAATATCCAATAAACTTTATTATTCTTAATTAGACAAGTTATCGCCTTTTATGCGGTTTCATGCCCGGGACTTTTTCCTTACATTTTAATTTAAATTGCAATGAGGTGTTGGTTTCTGCTTCGAACAAAGTCTTGGGAATGCTTAATGTTTTCAAGAACCAGGCCTTACTCTTGATTACTGGAGGTGTTAAAACTACTCCTGTACTAGCTATGCATTTACTTTGTGACCTACAACCATTGACTAACCTGATTTGGAGGAATGCAGCTATCCTTTACAATAGACTTATTAGAATCTCAAATATTTCCTTTTGGCGTGAATATTAATTTTATTAATTTTATTAATTAATTAATTGATTAATTATTATTTTTTTAGCGTTAATTTTCAGCTGACATCGAGAATTTCGCCAACGAACTTATTTTGGCTACTCTACGGCCAATCATATTCTTCGTTACATGTGTTGCAAATTGAATTGTCTTTTGCATCCTCTCAGGTGGCGCGACTAGTCGTCATTTTTCGACGCGCCGATGTACGATTACTGACAAGTTAAGAATGTGATCTGAAAGGATTCGGTCATGCTTGACCGTTTAAAATATAGCGCTTAAGAAATGTTTATTTATGTTTTTATTGTGGATCCGTGTTCTATATGTTTTGTGAAGTGAATAAATAAAATGCAAAAGAACAATTACTTTCATTTTTTATGGAAATGGATAATTACAAAATACGTGTGAGTTTATGGAACATTGAAAGATTTACGAACACATTGGTGACCCTAGGACGTGATTGTTTGCATTTATTTGGACGACATGCATTTTTTTGGATAATTATGGAGTAAAATGAATCCGCTGAGCATGCATCGGATATGGGAGGTAGGCTTTTTCCTTATTATTTCATTATTTTGATTCGAGTTTGGGGGTTAAAAGTTACGGTTTCGGTTTTAAAAGAAAAGCGTAGTTTTGTTATGAAATGGTTGCAGTCTGTGAGGACATCGAATTCATTTGGTTTATATATAATATTATTTATAATTTATAAATTTTGCTGATATATGAAATAAATGGTTTCAAATTTGAATAATTAAAAAATAGTTTGGGTTTTAAATATAAATGGTTTCATTCAACATTTAAATAATTGAAAATTACTTTCGTTTCATAAAATGTTGTTTAAATGGTGTTTCTTTTTGTTTCTTTGAAAAAGAAGTTGTTTTTTTTAATGGAATATTATTTAATTTTTTGTTTCTTGCAATGCTATTAAAATAGAGTTACTTCTGATTTAATACAAAATTATTTATTTAGTTTTGGTTTCATTAAATGCCATTTTAAATTGATTTACTTCTGTTTTAACAATATTTATTTTTTTGTTCTTAAATGATATTTAAAGATGATGTTTACATTTTTTGATATATAGATAATACATGTTTATTTTTATTTAATAAATATATGGATAGGGGTTATTATTAAGCAATTAGAAGGTTTCATAATTTTTATTTTTGTTCTCTTGTTATGATATTGGGTTTAAAATGGATCTAGAAAGATTGAAGGAAAAAAGAAGAGGTTTAAGAACCTCATTTACGAAATATTTGGGTAAAATAGAAACAATCCTGAACTCCGAAATTACGGAGGAGTACACGAAATTAATGAAAATTGAGGAGCTTCTTAGATTAAAGGCTCAACTCCTGGACAAACAGGCAGAACTCGTAAACATCGATTATGAAATACAAACAAAAATTAAAGTCAAAGATATAGCTGAAGATGTAGCAGGCTGCGAGGAATACAAGGAAAAAGGGATCGATGTAAAAACAAAATTAGAAAGGCTAGTGGATACTTTAAATGATAGGCCGTTGCCTGGTGTTATTCAGATCGCTAGATCAAGTGATCAAACAGGGATTGGTTCAGAGAACCTAACAGTTAGAACTGAAACCAGAAGTACAGTTAAACTTCCGAAATTACAAGTTGTAAATTTTCTTGGTGACTGTAGTTCATGGTTGGACTTCTGGAACTCTTTCGAGGTAGCGATACATAATAATAATTCTTTAAGCAAAATTGAGAAATTTTCGTATTTGAAATCTTTCTTAGGAGGTGTCGCCTTGAGCGCTGTATCTGGGTTTTCATTGACAGAATCTAATTACGATGCATCAATACAATTACTTAAGGAACGTTTTGGACGAAGTGACGTAATTATATCGTCCCACATGCATAAGTTACTATTAATAGAACCGGTGAAATCATGCGCGAATGTTACTGAATTAAGGAGAATGTACGACGCGATTGAGGTACAAATTCGTTCGTTACAATCATTAAATGTAGCAACAGGCACTTACAGTAATCTGTTATGCCCTGTAATATTACAAAAACTACCGGAAGAATTAAATTTAAGTTATAATAGACAGCGTAATTCAGATGAATTGTTTGATATTTCTAAATTAGTTGATTTTATACGTAAAGAATTAGAAATACGAGAAGCATCGATAATTTTAGCGAATCCCAGAAATAATAGCGCAAATGAAAATAATTTTCGGAACAAAATGACAGGCCACAATAAACCTTACTTAAATTCTAAAAGGAGCGAATATCATCCCCCTAAATCATCAGCTTCCGTTTTAGCGACTCAGGCGGAAAGAAATTTATCTGGTTATCATAATAAGTATTCTTATGATAATAGTAGGCCTAAATTTAATAACAAAAGAAATACGAGTTCGTTTTCTCAAAATACTGGAGTTCAGGGCTGTTTGTTTTGTTCCTCGGCACATATGAATCATGATTGTTCCTTAAATGTTTATGATAAGAAAAGGGCTCTAATGGCCAAGGGATTATGTTTTATATGTTTTTCAAACCATTTGAGTAAATTTTGTTCACGTAAAGATCATAAGTGCAAGTATTGCGCGTCTCCCTGGCATAACTCATTAATATGTAATACAGAAAGAAATGAATCCCGCTCAGTTGAGGATAAAAAACAAATACAGTCAGAAAGTTCTTTAAATTTGGTTTGTAATAAGAATAAAGAGCTTGAGGACACGCCGAATGATTCGGTGTTGTTGCAGACTGTAACGGCAAGTGTATTTAATGTTCAGGCCAAATGCCATTTATTGAGGTGTCTTATTGACAATGGAAGTTCTAGGACATTTGTATTGCGCGAAGTGTGCAATTTATTGGGATTAAAAACAATCGGAAAGGAAACCCTTTTAATTTATACTTTTGGCAATGAAAATACTGAAAGGAAAACTTATGATATTGTAGAAATAGTATTACATAATGTAAGAGAAACTAATAAGAAAATTAAATTAAGGGCTGTGGTTATTGATTCAATTACATTTGGGGAAATTAAAATTCCTTCACAATGGGTGCGTAATATCGCACTAGAAAAGGGCATTGAATTGGCAGATAAGGGTAATTTAAGTAAAATTCATGTACTTATTGGATCGGATTACATTGGGGAAATTCTCGGAGAAAGGAACGTGAGAATTTCTAAACGATTAATGGCAACAGATACCTTATTTGGATTTGTGATACAAGGAAAGGAAAGGGACCCTAAAGCACTTAAGAATTGTCAGAAAGTGCGCGTTAATCATTTACATGTTGTTAAGGAGGAATTGGACCATCAAAGGGTTAAAAATTTATGGGAATTAGAGGCAATTGGAATTAATCCGGACAAGGAACATTCTAAATCAGACGATGATATTTTAGAGTTATTTAGGCAAACCACTACTTATAGAAATAAAAGATATGAAACGCGATTGTTGTGGAAAAATAATGTTAAGGAATTGGACAGTAATTATGAGATAGCAAGACGACGCTTGTCTCATTTGAACACTGTTTTTAGTAGGAATCCGGACTTATATTTTAAATATAAGGAAATTATTGAGGAACATTTAAAGTTGGGCATCATAGAGGAAGTAGCGTCGGATTTAAATGAAAATACGGGTACAGGCTATTACATGCCGCATCATGCAGTAGTACGCGAACAAAAGAAAAGTTCTAAGGTTAGGATAGTTTTTGACGGTTCATGTAAGGGCAGGGATGAATTATCTCTTAACGATTGTTTAGAGAGCGGTCCTAATTTAAATCCAGATTTACTCAGGATAATTTTGAGGTTTAGGTTACACCCTGTAGCGTTTTGCGCAGACATTCAACGAGCTTTTCTAGAAGTAGGAATCGCGGACGAGGATAGGAATTTTTTGAAATTTTTATGGAATGATGGGGAGGGGCCCGATCTCCATTCCGATGCTGCTAAACGAATTAGGACATTACAATTCTGCAGAGTTCCCTTTGGGGTGAAATGTTCCCCATTTCTATTATCGGCAACAATCAGGCTTCATTTGAAAAAATTTGAGAATGACTACCCGGAAGCAACAGAAATATTAAGATCTCTATACGTCGATGATCTCATCTCTGGCACCGATGATGTGAACAAGGCATTACAATTATCTAAGGAAATGATGTGTATTTTAAATGAAGCTAGCATGAATCTCAGGGCTTGGATTTCCAACTCTTCTAAACTTAATCAGTTGTGGAAGACAGACAATTTCGAATGTCGAGAAGATCCGGAGGAATCCAATGTTGAACTAAAAATATTAGGAATTATTTGGGACAATACGAATGACGAATTACTGATTGACACTTCACAATTTAACAAATTACCGGAGGACAGAATTATAACAAAGCGATATATTTTGGCTGTTTGCGGAATGTTATTTGATCCATTGGGGATCATGAATCCATTTTTGATTCGCATAAAAATTATATTACAATCAGTATGGGAAAATGGTAAACAGTGGGACGAACCTGTTCCACATGAAACTGAAATGTTGTTTTTAGAATGGCTAAATGAAGCTAAAAATTTGAAGTTAACTGGAATTCCTAGGCTGTATTTTAATGAACTCTGCTGGAAATCAGTAGAGGTACACATATTTTCCGATGGTAGCCCAAAATGTTATGGTTCAGTGGCTTATTTTCGATTTACGAATTCTGAAGGATGCAAAACAAGTTTTATAATTTCTAAGTCTCGACTAGCCCCTTTGAAGAAGATTACATTACCGAGACTTGAATTACTTGGCACTTTAGTCTCAGCAAGATTGGGATCATATCTCAAATCTGTTTTTCCTATGCTCGACCCCAGAAATATTTTTTATTGGACTGACTCTCAGATTTGCCTTCATTGGATAAAAGGTTCAGTTAACAATTATAAGCAATTTGTGAAAAACCGAGTGATTGAAATCAAGTAAAAAACTGATCCTGAAAAATGGCACTTTTGCAAAGGCAAGGTCAATCCGGCGGATAAATTAACGAGAGGTGTGAAAGCAAATTCCTTAATGAATGATAAAGTATGGAGTCAAGGACCAGCTTGGTTGTCAGAATTAAGTATACCATATGACTCTCTAATGGAATTTTCCTGTGACATGGACAGCGTGGTTGAAGAAAGACATGGAGTTACAACACTTCAGGTTAACGTAGAAGTTCCAATGCCATTATTAAATCTGGAGAATTACAGTAGTTTGAATAGAGTTTTGAGAACAATCGCCTATGTTTTTAGATTTCTAAATAACATCAAATCTAGGTCTGAAAAACGTTCAGGAGCGCTGACAGCAAATGAAATATCTGCAGCAGAAAATTATTGGCTTCTATTTGTGCAGCAAAGTGAATTTAACAAAGAATATACTACATTAAAGGCAAAAAATTCAGTTTCTCCTGATTCTAAGTTATATAATTTGAATCCCATTTTGACAACAGAAGGTCTAATAGTATTAAAGGGAAGAATTCAAGGCTCTAATTTTTCTGATGAATCTAAGCATCCAATTATTTTGCCGAACAAGGCTCGATTTACTAATCTTTTGATCATGAAGGAACACGAAAATTTAGGTCATTCTGGTATATCTGACACACTCACTCAATAAGGAGAACGCTTTTGGATCATTAAGGGCAGGCAAGCTGTGAAATCCTGCTTGAACAAATGTTTTCTATGCAGAAGGTTTAAGGCCAAACAAGGACAGCAAATAACAGCTCCGCTACCCATAGCAAGAACTAGTGAGGCTCAACCCTTTGAAGTCGTCGGAATCGATTTTGCTGGACCCTTATTCACAAAAGACAACAACAAATCTTACATTGCATTATTCACTTGTGCAGTCACTCGAGCAGTGCACTTGGAAATAGTCTCTAGTCTCAGTTCTGAACATTTTTTACTTGCATTCAGACGTTTCATCTCCAGAAGAGGTATGTGCAAGGTTGTGAATTCCGATAACGCTTTGACTTTTAAAGGTAGTGAAAAGGAACTAAAGAAACTTTATATGAACATTAAGAACTTTGAAATTCAGAACTATTTTGGTAATAAGGGTATCAAATGGAATTATATAGTAGAAAGAGCCTCATGGTGGGGGGGGTTACTGGGAGCGAATGGTTCGTATGACAAATGTCATTTTGAGGAAAATTCTTGGTAGGGCATTAGTTACATTTGAAGAACTGCAAACTATACTTGCAGAAATTGAATCTATTATTAACTCTCGACCTTTAACTTATGTATACAATGACCCTGTAGAGCCATTCCCTCTCACCCCAGCCCACTTCTTAATAGGAAAAAGGTCAACTGCATTGCCACCACAAAGTGGCCGTTTAGTGATTGCAAGTCAATCTAGTTCTCAAAAACTTTTAATTAAACGATACTTGTATCGTGAGAGACTTCTTAACGAATTCTGGAAGCGCTGGAAATTTGAATATATTTTGCAGTTGAGAAATGCTAATGTTGTAAAACCTGTTAATCCAATTTCTAATTTTAATATAGGTGATATAGTCCTAATAGGTGATGACAAGGCCCCAAGACAAATTTGGAGGTTAGGAAAAATAATCGAGACACATGTAGGACGTGACAATAAGGTAAGATCTGTAACCTTAAAAACTTCATCAGGAATGTTAAAAAGACCCATTCAACTTCTTTGTAACTTGGAAGTCCAAGGGGACTTACCTTAATTAAACCAACTGTTCACCTGTAAGGTAATATTAATATTGTTTTCATTTTTCAATTGTATCCAGGTAACATTGATTTTTGTATTTGATATAATTTCTATTTTCAGTATTTTGTGGTTGTGAAATTTATTATTTATGTACTGTGATTTTTTTATTGGTTGTAATTTTTTGAATTGTATTTGATTTGGATTTGTTCAAATTTTTGTATTGAACTTAACTTACCTTTCGGGGCGGGAGGATGTTGCAAATTGAATTGTCTTTTGCATCCTCTCAGGTGGCGCGACTAGTCGTCATTTTTCGACGCGCCGATGTACGATTACTGACTAGTTAAGAATGTGATCTGAAAGGATTCGGTCATGCTTGACCGTTTAAAATATAGCGCTTAAGAAATGTTTATTTATGTTTTTATTGTGGATCCGTGTTCTATATGTTTTGTGAAGTGAATAAATAAAATGCAAAATAACAATTACTTTCATTTTTTATGGAAATGGATAATTACAAAATACGTGTGAGTTTATGGAACATTGAAAGATTTATGAACAACATGTATGAAGTGTTATAATTAATTTTACCAATGGTTTTTACATTAAATCGCTTATCATAGTTAGTTTATAACATAGCAGTATAAATTTCCTGTTTTGGAATGTTAGGGGTTTGTATGAATAATGACATCACTTGCTACGTTTTATTTGTATGTAACTTAATTTAATCATAGACAGTCCATCACGCCATTGGTTAAAAAGACACAAAGTCATTATTTTGTTTGTCGAATTGGAGATCAATATAAATGATTGCGTCTTAATAAATTGTGCAACATTTTTGATAGTAACTTGCATAATTGAATTAATCTTAAAAGTCATCCGACGCTTTTTTGCTTTGCCAATAGTTTGTAAGGAATCTATACATTTTTCATTCATCTGACATTTCAGACTGATTACACCTATTCCGAAAGGAATATCTTAAAGGAATATAACCTGTCCGAACATCTCCCGAGCAATTCTAAATAAAAGAAATCGTAAAAAATGAAGATGATTGATCACTTCTTATGTACATTGGTTCCTGAAATATTAGTTTATCATAAAACTTTTCAGTAAAATTTTGCATGTTTCCCTCTGTAACCAAGAATTAGCTTATCATTAATTTCCTTTCCACATCTCCTATTATATATACTACCGTTTACGTTTTGGTAATGTGGTAATATTATGTCTGTTAATGATTATGTAAATTTAAAGAAACTGATTTGAATGGATTTACAATAACTTTTTGAAAGTAAGAATGTTCTTCAAGTAAACTTTAATAAGCCTCTTAAATGAAAAAAAAAAAAAAAAAAAAAAAAAAAAAAAAAAAAGAAGATAAAATTCAAGTTCAACTTATCCAAGCAGTGAAGCTATTTTTTTCTGCCCAATTCTGCAAAAAATATGACATTTTTTTATTTTCATGTTAATGCAATATATATATATCCCTGTAGATAAACTAAAAATAAACAAATAAAGTATTGAATAAGATGATGCTATCTAATGAGCTCGAAGTCTTTGCTTTATTTTCAGGCCAGTTTCAAGAAAGAGAAATTTCCTTTCAAGAACTTTTTTGTTGCCACTATGTTATTCAATAATGTCTTTCTATCACAATGCATTGCTGTAAGATTTGGTAAAGATGTCTGTATGCAAATAATGGTAGCAAATCACAGAAATATCTCATTTCTGAAAGTGTCCCGAAAAAAGGGTGGAGACTACGAGCTATTTATCTATAAACTAAATTATTTAGTATTTTCTTTTCTCGCACAATTTATAATTTAAAATACTGTCCCAAACATAAGTTAATTTTTATTCAGATATCTATTTTTATCATGGAATTACACTTCATTCTACAATTTAAATTAATCTTAATATCCTAGGAAGAGATGTTATTATTAAAATATTCTTTAATAAAAAAAAATATTTCATAAACGTTATATCTTTATAATTTACTTTTTTTCACCATTGATAACAATTTTTTTTTTCTTCTGGCGACTGTAGAGCAATATATTCTGTCCTTTAAGACGTTACAATATTCACTTTTCCTAAGATTTACAAATTTGCAAATTTCTCAATATTTTATTTTCTGAACAAAAAATTAATTACAGATTTAAAAAAAAATACAACTATGTTTTAGAATTTAATTTTTGATAAAAATATTTTTATAAGGTTTTATTTTTGAAATCATTTGTGATTTGTTTATTTTAATTTGAGAACAAAGGGAACAAGGAAAACCGTTTTCACTAGAGTAATTCTGTCTGAAAAAAAAAAAAAAAAAAAAAAAAAAAATCAGTCTTCGTCCTAAAAAAATAATAAAAAGTGGGCGTGGCTATCTTGAAATTTGAAAATTACCTAAAATTGTCTATTTTAAATTATTTCTTAAATTATAAGGTGTCCGCCAATCGGCCCCCGTTTTTAAAGTTAAATTACTCTTAAAAAAAAGATAGGTAGAGGAATTAAACAAACGGCATGTTTATTTTGAAAGCAGTACAAATCTTTTGCATGAGAATCAAATTTCTTACAAGTATTGTCAAAAGGTGGCGCTGTTGGCATTTCACGTTGCCATTTATGTAAGAAATGTGATTTGTCTGTGAACCATATGTATCTATCTTTAACAATCATTTTTAATATGTTCTGTGCGAAAGTTTCTCTTTGTTGCACAGTTCGAGCTGAAAGTACGTGGTGACATTGTATCTTAAACGGAAACATGCGTAGATTATACATCAGGATTATATGGGTGCTGGATGACTCTTATCCGGATTCTGCTGCAATTCGTATAATAAATTTTCTAGAATATTTTTGCATAAGATTTTTACAGCTTTCAAAATAAACATGCCATTTGTTTCTTTCTTCTATCGGTCTTTTTTTAGAAGTAATTTAATTTTAAAACCGGGGCCCATTAGTAGACATGTTGTAGAAAGAACATATGGCTATGTCTTTGCAACATCATCACATTATTTCTTTATACAAGTGTATCTTCATGTTTATGTTCAGGAAACAGCAAATGATTATTTATAATTTTAATCTATCTCTACTTTTCAGAATTTCAATTTAATGAATATATATATAACACTACGAACAAAAACTATGAGGGTTGTAATAATGCTTTAATACATATTCATACTAAATAAATATTTTTAAAAGTATTGGAAGAAATATTGAAAATTTTCATATGGTAACTTTTTGCCTATGGAAAAAATGTAGAGAGTATGACTAAATTTACTAAACGGGGTAATTTAAAACTTCAGATTACTCCAGTTCTTTCCTTTTCGTTAATATATAAAGAACATGACTTAACCTGAATTACTAATAACGTAAAGCAATGATTTAAGTTATATCAAGATATAAAATGCAGCACTGATTATAATACGTTCTATTATTTTATGAAACATGAATTTATTATTATATTTAATAAATTTCCATAAAATCCAATCAAATCCTTATACTGTACGAAAAAACAAAAAAAAAAAAAAAAAAAGAAGAAGAAGGAAAGAAAGAAAGAAAAAGGTAATGTTAATTTGTTGTTTTCCTACGCTCCTTTATCATTTTTTGACATAAACTATTGACGTTAATAGATTTTTAATACAATAATTAAGGCCAGTATTTTGATTTTTAAAAAATCATATTTATTTAAGAGTATGATCACTGAAATATACATTTCTTTCTTTCTTTATTTTTTTAGCTATAGATGTTCAGCAACATTTCACTACATGAAGCCTGCTTTATATAATGAATAATAAGGCGGTATATATATGTATATATATATATATATAATAATTTAAAAAAAATACTGTAAAAAGATTGAACATCTAATACGTGTAAGAAATTTATTTCCTATTATAAAATTAATCCAGTTACGAAGATAATTTTCAAATTATTTACTTACATTTAATTGAACATTTAATTTTTCTACATTCGAATATATATATTTTTATTATTATTATTATGTTAATACGTCTTCTCAAAGTTTCTAATTTCTTCGAAACTAACATTTTCAAACATTATCCACTTTTTGCATTAGAGACATGTTAAGTTAGATTTGAGAATTGACGCATCGAAACTTTTCAAGTTACTCAAGCGTTTTCCAGAGGAAGGAACTATTTTATTGGTTGAAGGAATAACAACTCTTTCTAAGAGAACTTTATTAAAGAAGTTGTAGCGAAGTTGCTAAACAAATGTTCTTAGAATACTTTTGGGATAATTCTAGTTTAATTTGAAAAGTAATAGTGATAGACGTAGAGAATAATTCAAGTTTCACATTATACTTTTTTTTTTCATTTTACTGCAAAAAGTTTATTTAGTGACATATACCTTCAAAAATTTCAAAATTTAATTTAACATTTCCTAAATGAAAGAAATATATTAATTTATTTATACATTAAATAAATATTTAAATATTTGTATGTGGATTAATTTAAATTTTCCTTAATTCATTGATATATGTGATGATAAAATATATGTATATATATATAATAAATTGTTTACAATTCTTGAAAATGAAATACCAAATATCTTTGTGTAATAAAAGTAAATTTATTGGCATATTAAAATTAAAAAATAAAACATAATTTTATAAAAAAAAATATTATATGTGAACTAAATCAGCAAAAGAAATATTTAAAGACAGAATAAACTAATTAAACTAAACTCAATTTTTAAAATGATTGATAATTTTGCATTCTAATAGCATTTCTATCTATAATTGTTTTAGATATTGGCTCTGTGATAGAAATTTTAATTGTATATTGCAGACTTCCAATTTTTATCCCAGACAAGTCTGAATTATTGACACTTGAACTGTGAGTTGTTATATTAAATCGTAGATCAATATTATTCGATGCTTAGGGGGAAAAAAAAAGAGAGAGAGAGAGTTTTATTGAAAAAATTGAACAAGAATTGAAAAAAAACTGATTTTTTTGGGGTGTTTTATTAATATTTAAGGAACAATTTGCGGAGGATGCGATTATTGCGTTCAAGGGTAAAACCAAAATAAAACTTATCTATAAATATTCTAAATGTGGTGTATCTGGAGGCAAGGTTTCAAGCACAAGTCTGTTTTAATATAATCGCCATATGTTCTGTTATTTCTTCGCAATTTTACATTATAATTTATTCTGAAACAGATACAACGACTATCTATGATGTTCTTTTTTATATTAGATTTCGCTGTATGTAGAAGATAAAGTGTAATTCTAATAGTCTCGTTGCATTTTATATCCTTATACTTGTTCAAGTAATTATTCCACATTCTTTTCTCAAAAGATGCGAATATTGCGTTCAAGGATAAAACCTAAGAAAAAATTATCTAATAGTACTCTAAGTGTGGTATAGCTAGAAGCAAGGTTTCATTCACAAGTCTGATGTAATATAATCACCCTACGTTCTGTTATTTCTTCGCATTTTTCCATTATAATTTTTTCCTGAAACAGATACAACGACTATCTATGAGGTTCCTTTTTACTTCCATTACCCTACTACCGTAGGTAATGGAAGTATTGTATTCGGTCTGAAAATTCGATATCGGGTTTTCACCTGATTTACACGTTTTAAGGTCCCCTGAGTCCAAAAAAGTGGTTTTTGGCAATTGGTCAGTGTGTATGTATGTGTGTGTGTGTGTGTGTGTGTGTGTGTGTGTGTGTGTGTGTATGTATGTGGAGAATCTTCTGGCTATTATAGCTCAGAAACTAATAAAGTTAGAGCTACGAAACTTTAGAATTGAAATACGTCTGGTCTACAGATGAAATTTCCAAATTTTGGTGAAAATTGAAAAACCGGAAGTGGGACCGTAAGTCCGTATCTCAAAAACGGCTCTAACGATTTTCTTCAAACTTGCTATATAAACACTCTATTAGATGTCATTTCGAATGATATAGTTGGTTAGTTCAGGAAAATTGATAGGCGTCCTGTATAAATAGCTCAATTTCAGGCCTCGCAAAGGCGTTCCTTTAAAAACGGTTGTACGGATTTATTTCAAACTCGCCATTTTAACTCACTTTTGAATATGCTTTTGTATGTAATTATTGTTTTCCTGTCAATAATTGAGTTTAACCGGAAGTGGGACATCGGAAACCGGAAGTGGGACCGTAAGTCCGTATCTCAAAAACGGCTCTAACGATTTTCTTCAAATTTGCTATATAAACACTCTATTAGATGTCCTATCGAATGATATAGTTGGTTAGTTCAGGAAAATTGATAGGCGTCCTGTATAAATAGCTCAATTTCAGGTCTCCCAAGGGCGTTCCTTCAAAAACAGGTGTACGGATTTTTTACAAACTCGCCATATTAACTCACTTTTAAATATCCTTTTGTATGTAATTATTGTTTTCCGGTCAATAATTGATTTTTTGTAAAAGTTGATATCTCAAAAACGGCTCTAACGATTTTCTCTTTAGTTCACTTTTATGTTTTCTGATCGCATTATCTCTCAAAAATGTATATAATATGTGTAATAGTGGGTAATGGAAGTCGTGTGGTTGTTTCACACCAGATTTTTTTATTACACTTCGATGTACGTGGAAAATGTAATTCTAATAATATTGTTGCATTTTATGTACTTATGCGTGTTCAAGTAATGATCACAAGTTCTTTTCTCAAAAGCTAAGCTTCTTCAATTATGTCCATTCTAAATTTCATTTTTTTTTCTTCTATTTTTAAAGTTATGAAACTGTTGGACTGAGATTAATCAATGAGATGTCGAAAAATATTCTTTTAATATTTATTCTGCTGTTTTCTCTTGGTATCACAATAAGAAAGTTTTTTATCTTCTTTGTTAATATCGTCTGTTGCGTTCGAATATCGCCATATCATTTAAAGTACCATTACTTTGTCGTTTTTAATAATATTAGATGACGTGTTATGTATATGTTATGTTTGCCTTCGCATTTAAGGACGATAGCTTTAAATCTTTTGAAAGTTCTTTCTGAAATTTTATGGCTCCAAATTCGGTAAGTAAATCCTTTTAATGAGCTGAATGAGCTCCTGGTTTTTACGAAATAATCAGTACGTCCAAATGAAATCTAAAAAGTGTAAGTTTTTTAAAAAATCAATCTTTGTCTGATAAAAGATTCATTATATATAAATTCGTTTTACATAGATATAGTAATATATATATAGATCTATCATCCCCATGTTATCGAGCAAAAAATTTTGATGCCGAAAGAAAGTTCTAAAATTAGCCATTAGAGAGTATTGAAAAAAAGAATAAAAAAGAAAAATGAATTTGAAACTGTATATGGAGTTTTTCATTAACCTTTAGTAAATACATTATTCATAAATTTTATTTACTAAATTATCCGTGTGTATTCCTGTGTGTGATTTACTCGGGAAAAGGCAGCCATTAGAGTGTTTCTTCCCGAAAAAAAAAAAAAAAGTATCACTCTTTCCTTCTCGCTGATCAATCTATGTCTTATTACTATATCTATGGAGTTTTAGAAGATGTAGGATACTGATACTTACCCATGTAGTGTATACTTTTGCAAAAAAAAAAAAAAAAAAAAAAAAAAAAAAAAGAATCTTAATATAACCTGTGTATAATTATTTCACGAAAAAAGTATTTTGTTTAACAGACAGATCTTTTCTAAAGGATAAACAATTTTAAACAATGTTATTTTGAAAAATAATGAGCATTCATTCAAACTAATTTTTTTTAAAACTGTACATTTTTCCTAAATATTCAGTAATTTCGTAGAATTTTAGCAATTTCGGACATGGAAGCGTGTCTTGGTTAAAGCAGAATTATCCAAAAAAGTGTTGGTATATCATAATTAATCAAAATTTGTCTCTCAGCGTGATCTTGAAAGAAAAAATCAACAGACAAATTAGTCCACATTTGGACCTCTACTATTCTTATATAAAATAACTATACTTTGTAGTAATTAAATATTTATAAAATTCCAATTTCTTCTTCACTCCCATTTATCTATTTCTTTGATTTAAAACTGACAATTTTGACACTTTTCTGGTTTTCAAATTTATAAATTTCAAATAGTAAATTAGAAATCAAAATTTAGTCAAAATTATTTAAAATCACTGCATCGAATTACTATTTGTAACTATTTTTTTATTTTGCTTTAATTTTGAGTAAAGAGGAAATTTGGTTATGCAGGTGGAATAATTAGTTCTGTGGAATTTATTTTAAGTTGCTAATAAATCATCTCCTTTGCTACCAAAAAAAATACTTTCATCAGAACTGCTGTCATTGAAATTTATGAATCGCTTTCAAATTCATGAATTTTTTACTTTATTCACCGTATGGATTCTATCAGTGTGATAGGCTAAAATTCTACACGTGACCACTGTGGAAATATTTTGCTGTGAGGAAATATTTTACATAGTGGGTTTTTTTTTTGGAGAAACTGATATTGAAAAATGTCGGGAATGGAAAACAGTCGGGAGTTTATCATCGATTCAAAAAAAAAAAAAAAAGGAATATGGTTTATTTAACATCATCAGTACTGTTACCAGAAGTTGCTCCACATTTTGAAATACTGAAACTTTATGTGAGAGGAAGAGTGGGGGGGGGGGGGGGGGGGTATAAAGACTGTCGTAGGACGGTAAAAAAAAATTATAAACTTGAATTAATGAGGATTGGTGTATTATTGAAGTTATTCGTCTAGTGATAAAGTCTGTAGTTAATGTTTGGATGTTCCAGTAGAACAGTAAAAGATTCAATGGAAAAATAACGCCTCTCAACAGAATAAAGCCTAGTGATTATGTACAACGCTATAATACATTCTTCCACGAAATCATACAGACAGAGTTAAGCAAAAGTGTGCTACCCACAGCAGAAGGATTAAATAAAAAAAGACTTAATTCTTAACCTAACAGTAAACTTAATTCAATAAAATACATTTGTGTTTAAAAGAAAACTACTAGTATATTAAATAAATAAATAAATAAATATTCGCCAAGAAAACAGGAAAGTATGATAAAAATAACTAACTCAGATTCTTAAGCAATGTACAAAGATACTTATGAGCCCATTATTTTTATGTGAACATGTATATAACGTTTTAAAAGTAAATTAAGATTTATAATACATAGTACAAATTATAATTAATTATTATAAATATTTACATATATATTTATTTATTATATATTTATTTATATCAATAAAAAAAAATAAACAACTTTGTTAAATTATTTCATTAATTTTAATATAAAATGTATGATTTACTGTTAAGTCCTATTATTTTGAAAACAAAACGTTCTCTATTTGTTTGCTTCTGCTGTTTCACTTTGATTTATTTCTACTCTATGAGGGAGTCTTTTCTGCAGGTGTTGTAATTTCATTTTTAAGCTCCTTTGACTTTCTTTCTTTTTCTGTTCATTTTTTTCTTCTAGATTTAATTTTCATACACTGTACACATTTAGTGAGAGAAAGAATTGGTCACTACCGATTGTAGGTAATCCGAAGTACTCACATAGCGTTGAAAAGTTTCATTGTAAAATAATTTTGAGCAACCTTTTTATTTATACAAATGGTTTCACGGAATAATACAGCCATTAAATATTTTCTAGTTCTCCATGAAATAAAAAAAAACGCAAACGACATTGTAACTATTAGATTAGAATAAATTTATTTAATTAAACATATAAATGCAAATTATTAAAAATAAATTTCATTTCGTATATTTATTCTCTACGTTGATCATGGTGAAATTATTATGTGTCCGATATTTTATTTCAAGTTACATATATTAGTTCATTCGTAACTTTTAATATTTTTAAAATTTGTATAAATTTCAGATAATCGTAACTTTCAAAGTATCTGAGTACTAGGCTTCTTAAACTTAAATATGGTTTAGGTTTCATTTAAGCAAGTGGGTTTAATAAAAATAACTTGGAGTGTCATGCAAATTATGACGTATCATGGTCAGGGATTTCCGTGCGTGTCTTGATGACATTTTTATTAAATATGCATTGATTAGTCCTGCTGTGACTGTGTGACGATTTTAGACTGTGATAGTATCGTTGACTGTATTGAAGGCTATGTTCAACGTATGGTTGTAGCTTAAACTTATGGCTTTGGATGTCCGGATTTTTTAAAATGTCCGGCAGTCTATGCGCTGAAGATGTGATCCTCACACAGGAATTCTAGGAAAAAAATCGAACACTTGACGTTTCATAACATTTTTATTTTATTTATTTATTTATTTATTTATTTTTTGTCAAAAAAAAAAAATAAATAAATAAATAAAAAAACGCATATTTTCAAACTTTGTGATTTTCACTTTTATTGTGTTACGCGTATCTATTAATTTCTGACTTTACGCATCTGCTTCATTGCGGCAGTCCGAGTCGTTTACACTGAATATATATATATATATATATATATATATATATACCGCCTTTCTCTAGAATAAATAAGTGACCATTTTGAATATCCCTTAACTAGAAATATAGATTTCCGAGCTATGCACATAAGGCACGCATATAAACTGAATAGACGAACTTATCGAGAATTTCTAGCTTACACATTTCTAGATAGTGAAACAATATTCTTAATCATTTATATTGCGAGAAATTCTCGCTTGAGTTTCTAGAATTTGGTAATAAACCAAGATAATAGTTGCAGAAACCCGCCTCTTGTAATCTCATTTATTTGCAGAAATTTTTAAAAAAAACTTTGCCCTCGAGAATATAGGCAAACGCTCTATAATTTTAATAGGGTGTTCTAGAACTCACTTTCCAAGGGGACTAGAATTTTTAAGGATGGCATGAAACTATTTTTTCTAAAGCGACAATTTAGATTCCCGATGTCAGTTACAGAATTTGTTCTCAGTGTAGGTGTTTTCTGTCCTCTTTTAAATGTTTCGAAAAATGGTGATTGGGATTGTGTATATGGCAATGAAAAGTCAATAAAGAGTTACGTCTTTCTATTTAACTTAAAACAATGTTGAAACCTATACTTCTTTCATGCGACGTTAAATCTTTATAAAAAAAATTATTTACTAGAAGGATAAAATCATTTATTAAATTATTATCTCCATTACGTAAATTATTCATGTTTAGCAAAACATGAATATTTCATAATAGGGATTATTTGAGAATTTTATAATAATTTATGAAAAATACTAAACATTTATATTTTTTAAACATTTCTTTGAAAAGTATCAGTCAGAATTTAATAGTTATATATATATACACTGAGAAAAAAAATATACCGCCTTCCTCTAGAATGAATAAGTGGCCATTTTCTAAATCCTTTAACTAGAAATATAGATTTCCGAGCTATGCGCATAAGGCACGCCAATAAACTGAATAAACGAAATTATCGAGAATTTCTAGCATTTGTAGATCGTGAAACAATATTCTGAATACTCTAAATATTCTGAATCATTTGTATTGGTAATAAACCAAGATTATAGTTGCAGAAACCCGCCTCTTGTAGTCTCATTTATTTGCAGAGATTTTTAAATAACTTTGCGCTCGAGAATATAGGCAAACGGTCTAGAATTCTAATAGGGGCTTCTAGAACTCGCTTTTCAAGGAGACTAGAATTTATAAGGATGACATGGAACTATTTTTTCTAAAACTATAATTTAGATTCTAGATGTCAGTTACAGAATTTTTTCTCAGTGTATATATATATGGCTTAAATTATTGTGTATTAAAAAATATTTTTATTAAATATCTAGTAACATATTTGCAGGGAGACGTTTCAATAAGCTTCTATAATGAGCAAATACTTTATTCTAAAGCGGTTTTTAATAACTGTTCTTCTTATACGAAAAATTTCTTAGAAATGTTCATTAATTTAGTGTTATATCACAAGTAATTTTTTGCTTAACATTGCAACTGTTTGAAGATTTATTATCATTTTTCTCGGAAGTGCTCTAATCAAAATGTTGCAAATTTTTGAAAGAAATCTGCAAAGTTATCATAAATGAATAGTATCATGCATAAAACGTGAGATAAAATTCAATAACACCAGTTTCTATGAAAGGAAAAGACGTGACGTGATTTATCAATAAGAACATTAATTTCGATGTCATTTTAAAATTGCGAAATGTACTTTTTAAAATACTTAGCACTGAAAAATTGTTACATGCAAAATATCTATCACGCTTTGAATATGATCTAAGCTTTAAAATGTTTTATGAATGAAATGCTAAGTATAATTTATTGAAAGCGACATTTAAAAGAAGATAATATAGGCCGAATGTTTGAATAATTCTTCAGCACCCAGAGCCTTTATTTAAAACTATATTATGTATTATATTTTTCTGCATATATACAGGGTGATCAATTTAAAATAATACCCGTTGTTTTTTTGTTTTTTTATTACCCTTAAATATGACGGATATGGCAACTATTCTAACATTGACCTATAATTGTTTGAACCTTGTTTAAGTGCGGGAGACAATTTCCAACACTGTAGGACTGCTACAGCTATTTTTGTGAGGTAAAACAGAAATAGAGACGCACATTTTTTTTAAATCCTGTAATTATTTTATTTATGAAAAACTAAGGGGCTCTGTCCCCTGCTCGCTCCGCTCACCAAACCCCGAAGGAGGCTTTGACTCCTCCCCGAATCACTTTACTTATTAACACATGCAGAACACTGCCCGCCTATTCGCAGCTTTCTTCAACTGAAAAGGAATATTAATAGAGCATATTACAAGACAAAAGCAGAAAATTATTATGGAAATCCTCATATTCAATGTCAAATTAAAATATAATATATATATATATATATATTAATAAAAAGAAAATCATAATAGCTAGACCATTTCACTACAGCTTTTAAATCAAGTTATGCAGGTAAAAAATTGTCGGCTTATCAAAAACAGACATTTTAGTTGTATAAAGTTCTTGCATTAAGTTTGCTTTATCGGCACTTGAAGAAAAGGTGCTTATAATTTTTAGTTTTAAACCTTCATAGGTGGGGTTTTGACCCAAGGAATGAGAGGCAATAAGTTCATATCACATTTTAGGTTCAATATTTTAGCCAATTAAATCTATCAGAAATATCAATTTTACATACTTCAAAATATTGCTCAAGTTCCTCAAGAAAGTTAAGTACATTATTTGAGCCGGAAAAATAGACTCGAGCGCAGGCGGGGGAGGGGGGGGGGGTCGAACTCAATTGGGCGCCACTGTGAGGAATACGAGTGGGCCATATCTCAATTTTAATCTTAAAGATTAGATCTTAACTTAATCACTTAATTAGATAACAAGAAGAGCTCGAGACAAAGTTAAATATAAAATAACAAAGTTTATTTACCATTCAATATCAAGGCGGGTGTTGGGCTAACTCAGTTTTAACTCAAATGACCACAGAGAATAACTTCAACAAAGCATAAAATAAAAGGTAACTTTTCTCACCAATACTGACCTTGTCGACGGCTGCTCTCTGTCGACCACTAACTATTCTCACACAAGAATCGTCAGCTGGACTCCCTAGACGCGACAGATTATTATCTTACTTTATTCTACAACGCTACACATCTCTACCATCACTTAATATTCGCATAAGAACTATCATCGCCAACATTACTCTCCTACTATCCACTTCACACCAAAACAATCTCCATCTTATACAACTTTCTACAAACTTCCTTTCTCTTCATTTCAATCAATCTTAAAAATCGCTTCTCATTCATATAACTCTCAGAACCAAATTCTTTCGTTGCAGCACCATGCCGACATAAAACTAACTCGACCAAGACTTTCGCTGAGTCACTTGCGACGAAGTGATTTAACCGTCCCAACTTCATACTATGCTGGATTTGGCTTAGTTTCAAACGCACTGTGGAGACGTTCTGTAGTCTCAACCTCACACTATCTGGAATTTTAAATTTGGTCTGGAACATTTAAAGTATTCCTTCTAATGCATGTTTAACCCTTTATCTTCCGACGGTACTTTAAAGTTCAATTAGTTTCAAAAGCCTTTAAAGTCAAATTTATGGAAGAAATGTCAGATATTTTTATAGTAATAGAACGAATATACCTCACTTTAATCTCACTACAAGGCCCTAACTGCCAAAACAACCCACTTGTCCACAATACATCCTGAAGATGTCCATAGGATGTCCATAGACGTCCTTATCATCCATAAGACGTCATCAGGATGTCAGTTAGAGAATATGTGCTATAAGGGTAGGCAATACATGTGTAACTTTTTTTTCCCAGAGAGGACTTTATAGAATGCTCTCTCTGGTTTTGCTTAACATTTTTCAAGATCTTCTCATGTGTTGCAACTAATTCCCATAATACACCAAGATCTTGCTCCAGTATTACATAAACTATATGGAACATAAAAATAAATATTTACTTTAAACATTTTTAAGGACAAAAAACGTTTTTCGACATCTATGTACCAGTGCTACACTAAATTATAGCTTCACAAAATCCATATTAATTACTGTGATAAGGTCATATGCATAATTTGTATTGCATATATTTTTTAATAATTCTCTTAAGAAACTAAAAACATGTGTTTCATATGCAATTTTTAGTGGTTCCACAGTGCTATAGCATGCGTGCCAAGTTTCCGTTATTTTCTACGGAGACTTTACACCGGAAAATTTTGTAAATATTTTCAGTTTATTTAATTTTATGTATTCTTCGAAAGTATATGTGACAGATTACTTTATAAGAAATATTAGCGGATAAATCTGATTTAAAAATTACTAATGTTGGCAGGTATGCTATAGATAAAGAGTTAAGTGGAATTTTGCCCTTTCTCCCATGTTCAGAAAATCGTATCTTTCAAATAACTTACGAAATTTTAAATTAGAATGTTTTAAATCTATAGGGATCCTGTCAGTATAATAAGTAATATTTAAATCTGTTCCGTTCTCTCTGTGACCGTTAGGGCTTAAGAAATCGTGTACATACAGACTAACAAACTAGCTCATTAATACAATAAAAGATTAGCAGACTCACATATTGACAGAATGACTGACTAAAACATTGACGCACTACAGACGGATTCCACAACAATTTTATGATTTTTGTATTCTTTACGGCTCAAAACGTGTACAAAGGTCACATGAACGAGGTCGAATTTGTTCAACATCATCTGAGTTCTCCATACGTAGAGTACGATGGGAAGCTAAAAATGTATTGATGCAGATTTTAGAAAAAAAAAAAAAAAAAAAAAAAAGAGAAACATCAAGTATAATAAAAACAATAAGCTATACTAAAAAAAAAAAAAAAAAAAAAAAAAAAAAGTTTTATCTGTTTCCTATTAAAATTAAATCCATTTTTGAGTTAATTGTGTACTATGTTTTTAAATACCAAAAAGATTTTTGTCGACATTTTCGTTCAACAATATTAGACGATAAAGCATGATTTAATATATTGTTTAGCTCATGTAGCTACGTAAAAATTCCACAGATTTGTACTGCAATAATAAGAAAATCTCTGTTTGCTCTAATAACAACTAATATTTTAAATAAATGTAGTAATTTATTTGCAATCATAAAGTTTTCTATAATTTGGGTTTCGTGCAACAAACTCGACTATTTCTTCAATTATCTTTAAATAAGAAAGTAATTTTAAATTTGAAGCACATAAATGTATAGATTTACATTTATATATTCACAAATATTTTAACAAACATAAAGTTTATGTTACATGCATTTGAAACAATTTTAAAAATATTTTTTTCTAATGTTTGACCAGAGCCTCCTTAAGTAGATGCCTAGCGAGTCGCTCGAAAACTTGGCAATAGCACAAGAAGAACATAGCCAGTAGATGGCGCTTGATACCGAGTAGTAAAGTTCTGTTTATTTCCCGCGATTCAATTGAGTTCTTCATGGTTTACGTTTTATTAATTTAACAAATGTGGGAGTTTTTTTTTTTTTTTTTTTTTTTTTTTTTTATATATATATAATATGCATGGTGTATTGCGTCGTTCCATTTTGTAAATCGGAGTCGCCGTGAAAATATAAGTTTTCACGGTTTCATATTTCAAGACAAGGTATGTAAACTGCATAAGTATTTAATGCAAAATTACCAACCCTCCGGATTTTTTAATATCAATAATATTTTTCACAAAAAACATTATTTTTATTTATTATCGTAAATTCTGTGATTAAGACGAGGATAAATTTAAAAGAAATTATGATATAAAAATTCGAAGGGTTGACACCTCTGTTAGTAAGTTAGATTTAACAAATAAAATAGTTATGCTTATTACAAAATGAAATGAAATTTTTATTTATTGATGTAGGAATACAGAAAAATAACTTGTTCTTAGTTACTTTGAAGTAACTCTATATTGTAGTATTTTATAGTTTTATTCATAAATTACATTAGTAACTTATGAATAAAACTATAAAATACTCCAATATAGGAACAAGATTGATTTATATTTTTTTAATACCACTGCTTTTTAAAGACTTGTGTAAATGCGTATAAAAATTTGATTATTTCAGTTAAATCGATACAAAAGTGTTGGGAATATTGAAAAGAAAAAATAGAACATTTTTATTTCTACTTTTGTTCTTTTTAAAAATATTAAGTTTTAAGATTCATAACATTACTTTTATTAACCTTTTACCACACAAATGGAATATAGAATTAAAAATTCATGTAAAAATTAAATATCATGATTACTGATTTGAAAAATTATCAGGTATAACAGAAAGATGACTTGATTTTTTGAAATAGAAATTCTCCACATCCATACACTCACATATACACACACACACACATATACTGGCTAATTGCCAAAAACTACTTTTTTTGGACTCATGAGACCTTAAAAATATAAATCAGGGGAAAACTCGATATCGAATTTTTGGACCGAACACAATACTTTCATTACCTACGGTAGTAGGGTAATGGAAGTAAAAATATTTCAAGGATGTTATTAAATTATCCTTAAATTTGCCAATCTTTATCAATTTTTTCAAATTGAAACCTAATACGAGTTTTAAAATACAATTGTGAATTTTCTGCATTTGTTTGTTTTTAAGTTATTCTGATAATAAATATGCATATAAATCAATCACTAAAAACAGAAAAAAAAATGCTTTTTGTATTCAGAGAACCCCAAAACGTGACTTTATTCAAAAACCTGAGTTGAAAATAGAACTTCAAAAAAATACTTTGTTTACATTATAGGTTCGAAAAATTAATTTTCCTTCTTCAACAGTATTCGTCGACATAAAAAAAAGTGTAGCAAAGCACTTTCGTCAATTACATTCTACAGAAAAGAACGTTTAGCTTAATTTTGAATAGCCCTGTATGTTTTCAATAAACTATGTGCACATCAGATTGTGCATTTAAATTTAATCTTATATGAAAAACACCTAACACAAAATGAAATACACTTTCAGCATTTTCCAAGTATATCCGAGATAGACAAACCGACGCGCACAGACCAACCGCTAAAAACATTATTTTTCGTTTCAGGAGACCTCAAAACAAGTAAACATAACACAACTTTATTTCGAAACTGTCTATCAGTTTCGAAAGCATACACTCTCGGAACTGGTAAAGCTAATAAAATCTTGGAAAAAAAAAAAACTTCGTGCGAGAGAAAACTTATACTCAAGAAATCCTTAATTTTAAAAATTTAAATCTTAATGGTTATTTATTTATTTTTTGTGACGGACTAGACAACAAATTGTTTTCTTCTCCAATTTTTATTACTGAATGTTAACTTATGTCATTAATGTGCTGGTCTATTTTTCTTATAAATAATATAAAATTCTCGATTTAAGAAAAATAATTCACACCTAATAAGGTAAAAATGTAACGTAAAGGACATGACCAAGAAAAAGAAAAAAAAGACATGATTTTAATAATTTATCATTATAAATTATTCATTCTAAACTGAAACTCATTTAAAGTTCAGAGATTTTAATTTATATAAACAAAACTTTCATCTGATATCTAAATTTAAAAAAAAATTGAAATTTTTATTGAATAAATATATAAAAAATAATTTAATCGCGTGATAGACATACCATGTTTTTGCTTATTTAATTTTAAATTTCGTTTTTTAATTAATAATATATTTTTAAAAAAGGTGTTATTTATTAGATTCAATTAGTTGAAAAGCTAAAATAGGTCTTGTCCACTTCCGAAGAAAATTAAACCCTATAATTTTTTAAATATAAATATTTGAATATTTTTTTTTTTTTTTTTGAAAATATTTACGATAAAGCACTTTGAAATTAAAAGAAGAAAAAAATACAATTTTGGACTTTAAATTGAAATTAATAGCTAGATTTTTATATGAAAAATATAACTTATCTATGAAAGAGAAGAAAATTGTTGCTCTGCGTAGGTGCTGTCACCTAGCGTTAGTTTTGTTTTTTAAATGTTGCCTAATTTAACATTGGGATTCGCTGCGCGTGGAAGGCATCTACTTAAGGAGGCTCTGGTTTGACCCTAAACACTTTTTAACAAAATATCAGCTCTCTGGTATAACGTTAATACGTGCCGAATTCACGGGGATATCCTAGTATCTGTACTAGGATTTGTGTTTGGGGTCAAAAAAAAAAAAAAGAAAAGAAAAGAAAAGAAAACAGGAAAACAAAATTTACCCCTCTGTGAAGTCGTTCCTTCACATATATCAGTTTTAATTACAGGTTTAAATAAATGCAACAATTACTATATTTTCAATAAATTAAATGTCTACTAAAATATCTAACGAAATTCCAAATTATCTTTTATATTTAATCGCATTTTTTCTCTCTATAAATAAATATCTTAATTGTAATATTTTATCTGTTAATCTATTAAATAAATCTGCTGAGAACTAACACATATTCTTTAAAATTAATAATTTATTTCTGCTAGTCATCTGTATAAATGACGTCTCTCAGAATTATAATCTCTCCTAAATCATTTAATAAAATAAAATATAAAGAATATTATTTTCATCTAGTAACCGTTGTATAGATTAAGATTGCATTTCATTCTTTTAGATTACGTAAGTTTATTTATTAGAAACTAAATTAAGCAATAAATTTCCGTTGTAACATCATCAAAGGGATAATTTATAATTTTGGATGACAGGAAGTGCAATAATTCATAGCCTTCCCGTCTCTATTAGGCAGACGATTTTCTGGCGATAAAATTTGGTATATATGTTTGGCGTTAATTCTTTAACGGACTTTCTAAATTCAAAATATTTATATTAATTTTTTCGAGAGACAATGGATTCTGTTTGGTTGTAAAAATTGGCGCTATTTTGGAAAACTTGTCGTGATTCGGCAGTTTGATCCATTTTGCGAGATTGAGAACTTCACATTTCACTCTTAGATCGTTGTTAAGCGAATACGTACTCTTAAACACTCTCTCTAACCTCATGCCTTTGCATTCCCGAAACTCACGGACAAAATGTACTGTCACTTTAAAAAGATGTTGAATTGCTTTATGAAAATTTCCAAAATAAAAAATATATTATTATCTATTACTCAGTCTGTGTTACTTTCTCGGCCATCTAAATCTTTTATAGCAGAAAGGACCTGGACAGTGTATGCAACAACTTATACAAGAATACCGGAATTACTACTTGACTAGCGAGCTTCGCCCGATAGCGGGTCAGTATTTTCAAATGAATCACTATAATGACTGAATTCTCAAAATCTCTCAATCACTATAATTAATGAATCACTAACAGTAACTTTTAGTGTTAAGAAAAGAAAGTTTTAAAAAAATCATTTCTGATTGGGTAAAAAGTTGTTATCTACGGCAAAAATAGATTTTCTTGTTAGCCAAAAAAAATTTAAAACTCAATTTAATAAAAAATAATCTGGTGTGTCACTCACACGACTTTCTCTTACTTTTTATACTATAATAATGAAATTTAATACTATAAATACAGGTTGGAGATTAAGAGGTAAGATAACGATTAATGTTATGTAAACCTATGTTAAACAATTGATATTAGGCTTCTGAAGAGTTTTATATGATAATTAGTTCTGTGTGAGGGGAGCTACCGCCCCCCTCAACCCCCCGTTTCATTAATGCACCTACATTTATATAGAATTTAATTCGGTTATTAAAAAATATTTCTCTTTTTAAAAAATAATTTATTAAAATTATTTAAAAAAATTATCTTTTATGATAAGGCAAACGATTTCCATATTAGAGAAGTAGTTTAACACCAAATATCCAAAAAAAGTCCATTTTATTCTCAATATTTAAAAAAAAAAAAAGTTTTTTTTTCATTAAAAGTAAAAAAAAAATCGATAACTTTGTTTTAAATTATCGCACATCGATGGTTCAACCATTCGTTTTAAAGGTATTTTCGAGCTCTTTTGAAAGATACCCATCATGCAAATTTACTCCCCTCGAGGGGGGACTTCCCCCCAGGGGGGGAGGCGAGGCTCCTACATACACAAAAAAAAATTCCCAGTTAACTGTCTCTATTACAAAAAATATATATTTGTTTCATTTGGTTTAGTGCGGTGTATAGACGTTAAATTCTATTTTCCTGCAATTTCCCCCATAGACGTAATGTATTAGAATTCTCTTGATTGTCCCTGTACACGAACCATTTGCTTGATCTTAACGAAAAGCTTACTGTAGCATCCCTATATGATACACATTTAGAATACCAAGTTTGAACTTTCTGCCATAATTTGTTTTTGAGATATGCTGATAACAGACAGACACACACACAGACACACACACACACAGACACACACACACACGGACACACACACACACAGACACACACACACACAGACACACAGACCATTTGCTAAAAACATGATTTTCGTATTCAGGGGACCTCAAAACGTGTAAATATAACAAAATCTCGCGTTCGAAAATTTGAGCCAAAAACAATACTTTCTCTACCTTATGGGTAAGAGAAAGTAAATAATCTGGTGTGTCACTCACACGACTTTCTCTTACCCTGAAATTTAATACTATAAATACAGGTTGGAGATTAAGAGGTAAGATAACGAGTACTGTTATGTAAGCCTATGTTAAACAATTCATATTAAGCTTCTGAAGAGTTTTATATGATAATTAGTTCTGTGTGAGGGGGGCTACCGCCCCCCTCAACCCCCCGTTTCATTAATGCACCTACATTTATATAGAATTTAATTCGGTTATTAAAAAATATTTCTCTTTTTAAAAAATAATTTATTAAAATTATTATTTAAAAAAATTATCTTTTATGATAAGGCAGACGATTTCCATATTAGAGAAGTAGTTTAACACAAAATATCCAAAAAAGTCCATTTTATTCTCAATATTAAAAAAAAAAGTACGATTTTTTTTCTAAGTTTTTTTTTTTCGTTAAAAGTAAAAAAATCGATAACTTTGTTGTAAATTATCGCAGATCGATGGTTCAACCATTCGTTTTAAAGGTATTTTCGAGCTCTTTTGAAAGATACCCATCATGAAAATTTACTCCCCTCGAGGGGGGACTTCCCCCCCCAGGGGGGGAGGCGAGGCTCCTACATACACAAAAAAAATTTCCCAGTTAACTGTCTCCATTACAAAAATTATATATTTGTTTCATTTCGTTTAGTGCAGTCTATAGACGTTAAACTCTATTTTCCTGCAATTTCCCCCATAGACGTAATGTATTAGAATTCTCTTGATTCTCCCTGTACACGAACCATTTGCTTGATCTTAACGAAAAGCTTACTGTAGCATCCCTATATGATACACATTTAGAATACCAAGTTTGAACTTTCTGCCATAATTTGTTTTTGAGATATGCTGATAACAGACAGACACACACACAGACACACACACACACAGACACACACACAGACACACACACACACAGACACACACACAGACACACACACACACAGACACACAGACCATTTGCTAAAAACATGATTTTCGTATTCAGGGGACCTCAAAACGTGTAAATATAACAAAATCTCGCGTTCGAAAATTTGAGCCAAAAACAATACTTTCTCTACCTTATGGGTAAGAGAAAGTAAAAAAGATGTGATGAGTTTTCATAGCTGAAAAAAAGATTACTTTTCACTGTTAGTTATTTTTACTTATATACGTTTACTTTTTTTTTTTTTTAACCCAATGACTTATTTGCATACTGGGTTGAACTTAAAAATTGTAATTAAGCGACTGCCATATTAAAAATTTAGAAAAAATCCGATCACAGCGCAACCTTTCGAGCGATTGATCAATCTTATTCTGATAAAATCGAAACTTTTATTTAAATCTGATATTTTAGAAAGAAAAAAAAACAGACCGTATTGTCGTGAGTTTCGGAAGAAACCACGGAAAACTCCGAACGGTTAGGGCGATGAGAGTCCTAGCCCGTATTTACGTGTGTTTCGGAATAAACCACGGAAAACTCCGAAAGGTTAGGGCGATGAGCGCGACCTGGGATCGAACCCAGAACCTCCCACTATTGGATTAGAGAAGATTAGACATCAGTCTGTTGTTATCTACGGCAAAAATTGTTTTTCTTGTTAGCCAAATAAAAATTTAAAACTCAATTTAATTAATAAAAAAAAAGGATGTGATGAGTTTTAAAATCTGAAAAAAAGATTACTTTTCACTGTTAGTTATTTCTACTTATATATGTTTACTTTTTTTTTAACCCAATGACTTATTTGTGTACTGGGTTGAGCTTAAAAATTGTAATTAAGCGTCTGCCATATTAAAAATTTAGAAAAAATCCGATCACAGCGCCACCTTTTGAGCGATTGATCAATCTTATTCTGATAAAATCGAAACTTTTATTTAAATCTGATATTTTAGAAAGAAAAAAAAATAGCACGTATTTAAGTGAGTTTCGTAAGAAACCACGTAAAACTCCGAACGGTTCTTATTCTGATAAAATCGAAACTTTTATTTAAATCTGATATTTTAGAAAAAAAAAAACAGCCCGTATTTACGTGAGTTTCGGAAGAAACCACGGAAAACTCCGAACGGTTAGGGCGATGAGCGCGACCTGGTATCGAACCGGCAGCGCAGTCCCGTGCACTCTGCGCGCAGAAGTAAAGGGATATGCGCGCGGTGCACGCCTATCTCTTCTCCACCCTTTCAGGCCTTCTTAATTAACCTACGTATACCAATTTTGAACGATCGAACTCATTTGGCTGAGATGCAAAAGAAAACGTAATCAGGACACCTCAAAACGTGTAAATCTGGTGAAAACTTTCGATAATGTAAGAGAACTTTAAAATATCTTGCGAATGATGCATTAAAAATAATTTAATCATAATTAGAAATTGAAATACGCGTATTAAAATAAAATAATTTTGGAATTAAAATGTAAACCTTTTGTTTATTGACGAAAATCGATGAAATTTGAACTGCAAGTTTATTTTGTGGTGTTAAGATTGTATACCAAATGTCGTGTGCTAATTCTAAAAATTCAAGAAAATAGAAAATTGCAATTTTTTATCCCACTTAAAATACATCTGATTATCAACGGCAGGTGTTTTTTTTTTTTTTTTTTTTTTTTTCGTTTCCGAGCAAACATCTCTCTTCCTTGAAGTGGTTCCCATGATAACGAAGTAACGAAAAGTGGCAATAAACACGTAATACAATCTCATCGAAGGAAGGTCGCGTATTCAATTTCAATGGGTTTAATGGCTAAAATTAAAAAAATTATAACTCATTCAGTTTTTGATATTTTCTCTCAATCTTTTGCAAATTGAACTATGGAAGCGAGATCTATATACAAAAAAAAAAAAAAAAAAAAAAAAAAAAAAGTGATTTATTTCTAAACGCTTTTGAGTTAATTTTGATGATTTATTTTGATGATTAATTTTGATGATTAATTTTAATGATTTCTAAAATGTTTTGTGAAAAAATCGATGTTTCGCAAAATCTAAAAATATGGATCACTAATCCGTATTTTGTAAAAATGTTTATATGGTTCGAAAGAGGATTAAATGGCCTTTCTTTATATACCAGTTGTTAAGAAATGGAACAGTTACTCGGTCGTACAGGGCGTTTAAAAAAGCAGATAATATTTATTTAAACTCTCAATTATGAGATTTCTGAAAATAGTTGCATTAAGTACGTAATTAAGTAAGTTATAGAGTACGCTAAGCAAGGTATAGTAAGTAAGTTATAGAGTAAATTAAACATTAAGTAAGTTATAGATGTATTTTTATAATACCAATGTTAAAACATATTTTAGTAAAAAATCCAAATTTATATTAATATACTATTTCCTTATGTATTTTCTTAACCAAGTGTTATCCATAAATTAAAAAGAAAATAATCATTTTTAATATAATAATATAGGGAATTATAATCGTCCTTGAAAATATCTATATACTATTGTTTCTTTTTTTTTTTTTTTATTCGTCAAATGGATCTTGATTTATCTTTCCTTACGTGAAAAAAAAAAAAAAAAAAAAAAAGATTTTTTTTTTCTTGGTTTTGTTATCACAATTATATAAAAATGCATTATTATTATTATTATGATTATTATTATTACATTAAGAGGAGAAACTCAAAAACTTTTTTTTCTGTTCTATGACAATGCATTGCAGTATGTAAAACTGCTTAAAGTATTAAATTTGTAAAAATCCACGAAAATAAATATGCATGTAACAGAAAAGGAAACGCAGTTTATAATATATACTATGATAACGCACCCACATACAGTATACGTTAAGCTGAACAAATACTACTGCTACATTCTTATGCATTATTTATAAGAAAACCACATATTCAAAAAGTATACATCATTTTTTTTTTTTTTTTTTTTTTTTTTTTTTTAATATATATATATATATATAAAACTACGTTCTGCTTATGTAAAAACAAGTGGAGGCTACTTTCTATCTCGAAAGAATTTCTATATTCCTAAAATCCATGCATCAAAAATATTCATTAGAGTGAAAAGGCTTTGAAATGATGAATGGAGAAAAATTACTTTGAAAAGTGAATTTGATGGTTAGGGAAAAAATTCTATTTCTGAATTTAAGAATTTCAAGAATTTACAATTTCATATATTTTCCAAATCTTTATGCAGGGAAATAAAAATACTTATGAAATGCAAATACAGATGAAGTTTAGAAGAGTTCTAGCTTAAATAAAATACATTTTAATTTTAAGCATAAAATGCTAATGCAATTTGGCTTTATATGGAAATTTTTTAATGATTAATTGTATAAATTATTTGTAAAAATTATTAATTTAAAAAAATATATTGTATAAGTAATATTTTGTATTTGAAAACGAATTTCATTGTCCAAAACGATTTACACACACACACACACATATATATATATATATATTTGGCCAATAAATAATTTTATAATTCACGCAATTTTTGATACAATACTTCTTTATTATGCTTTAAGTTTAAAAATCATATCTTAAAAATCATATACCTGTGAAATTTGTCTAATATGTTAAGACTTTTTAAAATTTAAATTATTACCTTACGATTTACAGAAAGTATTATCTAATTAAAAAATTGTAAATAATCGTGTATAGAAATAAATCTAACATTTTAGTGGGAAAAGAAAATATATAAAATGAGTGACGTATTAAAATATTTTACACTAAATTGAGATTTCATAACTCAATTTAAACTCTAAAACATCTTTTAATTTTATTTACTTTGTATCAATATATCTGCACCTATAAGTAAATATTAATAATTTGACCTGAAATACTTTCTTTTCTGCAATATATTTCCAGAAAGAACAGTTAAAACTATTATATTCGGGTATGATTCGCGCTGTAATTTCTACATACACTTTGACTTTTTATTGTAATTTTGCGTGTAGTAAGCTGACCAACTGCGGTTTCGGTTCCTAACAAGTTTGACCTATTTATGTTTATATTTATATCACAGATTCCAAAATTATTTTTAGTTTTGCTTAACCAACTGTTTTTTTTATAAGCTTATCAGTAATATATGCAAGAGAAACCATTATTTTGTCAATGTAGAAATTTGTGTGCATATAGTATAATTTTGTGCTCACATTACAATCAAGTGCACAAAATGTATTTAGTATATTCCCTACTACTTTTTCATTGTTAGAAGCCTTACAGCTTCCATAGAAATTATTGACTTCTTATAATAATTTAATATGCTTAATAATATTTAATTGATCATAATAGTCATAATAGTAATATTAATATTAATAGTCGTAATAATAGTCATAAAAATAATTCTACTACTAATAATAATATTATTAATAACTAGCAGACTTTGCCCGCTGCGCTGCGTCAAAATTCCATATTATTATTAATAACCTATTAAAGTTTCCTTTGCGTTCCGTAGTGGTTCCACAGAGTCCGGGTCCACACTGCCTTCGGGAGCAACTTACCCGTTTCTTACTTCCCCTTCCCCAGCGGCTAAGTTAGAAGTTTTGAGAAATCTCGCCAAAGTACATAATGCGTACACCTATTCAACATCCACACACAAAAATTCATCATTCTAAGATAATGTAAGGCGAATAAAAACAGCATAAGGTGTTTTTACACGTGCTTATTGCCGCCCCCCCCCGACCCCAAGGGGGTAAGGGGGCGAGTTTCGTAAAATCCCGTTGCAATAATTGTCGGATACTGCCGTATCCGACGGCTCCCAGGAATCTAAAACAAAAATCAGTGATCCGGGTCAGTGGAGTTAATATCTCTCAAGTTGAGAGTACCAGAATCTTATAAAAACCTTAAATTAGTTAAGGGGAGCCTACATTTAAAAATGAGAAAATTAAGAAATTTTCGATCGACTTTCAGAATTAAAAAAAAAAAAAAAAAAAAATCTGGAGTGACTCCACTCGAATTTCCGAACATTGAGTAATTAATAGTTTTGTAGATAAAGTAAAGAACGAGGAGTTGTTAAATAAACAAAAGAGAGAGAACCATAATAGTGTGTTTCAGTATTTTTCTTTACATATTACACGATGTTTTATTTAACGCCACTGAACTTTGAGCCCATAGATCATAATGATAAAGAATTTTTCGTTGTGTCCCTGTAAAAACCTATAAATACTAGATTCACCAAAATGCTTATATTTAGTGCAACAGTGATTTATAATATTAATGTAAATTTTCAGCTCAATTGAATAAGGCGTTTTGTTGCTATCGCACTTTTAAAAATTTGGTCCCATAGGCCATAATGATAAAGAATATTTCTTTGAATCCCTGTAAAAAAAAAACTATAAGTGCTAGATTCACCAAAATCTATAGGGTTCGTACTATGGTGACTTACAATATAGGTACCAACTTTCAGCTTATTCGAACAAAGCGTTTAGACGCTTAGTGTGTTCACTCACAGACATACACACGTACTTACATAAATCATAGTAAAAATAGTGGAAACGGACTCAGGGGACCTCGAAACGTATAGAAACATCAAAATCTCAAATTCGGATTTTTGACATAATTGCAATACTTTCCTCACTATAGTGTTCGGAAAGTAAAAATAAATAGTATGTGTAATATTTAATAGTGTAGTATTTAATAGTATATTGTTAGATAGTATGACATTACTCTATTAACTAAAATTATTGCTTTGGTTTACTTTAAGATAGAAAATAATTTTTATTAGAGTTTTATTATTATTATTATTATTGTTATTCAAGAGTACTTTCTCACTGCGCGCAGGATATCTCAATTACAATTTCCTTTATCCTTATAATTTTTACATTAAATGAAGCAAAACATTCAATTTAAAAATTCGAACTAAAAAGTTTTATTCATTTTAATAGTATATAGATTAATATTTAAGATTGAAATACGAAATTAACATTAAATTAAATGTATTATATATCCACAATCATAATTTTTTTTGTTGAACAAAACTTCTTATTTTTAGTTCATTTTATTCATTATGTCAAAACATATGGTTGAGAAAAAGTTTAAGATCATATCTCAAATACTTTTTGAAATATCATGCGCACAATGAGAAAACCCCTTAATTTCTTTCTTTTTTTTTTTTTTTTTTTAGTAATTTTCAATAAAATAATTTTCGATTTTAAAGTAAACCAAAATAATATTTTCAATCAATAGAGAAATATCATACTAGTTAACATACAGACCCCCCCCCCCCCCTAAAAATAAATAAAAATAAATAAATAAATAAAAATGTTTACACATATATTTTTAAATTCTAAAAGTTGATCGAAAATTTCTTCATTTTCACATTTTTAAAAGTAGCCTGTCCCCTTGAAGCATAAACTACTAAATCTTCATCAAAATTCTATTAAACTCGCAGGTAAAAATTCGGAAACAAAATAAAACATGAAAAGGTCTTATACAACGTACTTCTAGAAAAAATCATAACTTATGGGGCTCTAATTTAGCACAAAGGGGGGGGGATCTTTTAAAAATAACCAAGTTTAAATTTTTCAGGAAGTATAAAACAATTTCCCCTGAATCACTGACAGTGATCATCAAGATTCCACCCATCTACCTGACAGTTAAATAGTGATTTTTAAAACTAAAATTCTACAACTCGGGAATACTTCACTCCAAAGTGGAAGCTTGTCTAATTCAGAAATTCTGCAGAAAAGCTGCAGTTGGCATATACAATTCGCAGTAGATCTTTTCAATTCTGTACTCAACATTTCAACTAACACCCTTCCTCTCTTTGTTCCAGTATCGTTATACTCTGATGGATCAAAGATGGTTCATTGAGTGCACCGTGCTTTCCGTGTCCTCTCGGGTGGGTCTTGTTTCGCCAATGATCCTCAAGAATGCAAAGGTACTAGATAGTGTTTCAGGCCGAAATATTTCCCATGTGTCAGACTCTCCTTTGAAGTAATGCTAACATAAATAATTACAAGATAAAAAGAACTTTTTATATACCATGTTTTTAAATTTTCTGTTGAATCATATAAACGCTACCGAAGGCAGCGGGAACCCGGAGCAATTGGATAAAAGTGTTAACAAAATTCATTGCTCTCGTGTTTTGAGCTATTATAAAGTTTCAAATGGCTATCTAGCCGGGAAGTTAGTTAAAATTGATTGCAAGCTTTGTACTGGTAACGCTGCCGAAGGCTGCAGGGTCCCGAAGCAATTGGTTAAAAATATTTAAAAATGCATTTTCACCGTATTCTGAACTATTCTGAAAGTTTCAAATGTCTAGCTAGTCGGGAAGTTAGTTAAATAAATTTTCTGTTGAATCATATAAACGCTTCCGAATACAGTACAGACCAGAAAGAATTGACTAAAAGTATAAAAAAAAAAATGTATTGTCACCGTGTTCTGAGCTGTCCTGAAAGTTTCAAATGTCTAGCTAGTCGGGAAGTTAGTGAAAAATCGATTGCAAGCTCTGTACTGGTAACGCTGCCGAAGGCAGCAGGATTCCAAAGCAATTGGTTAAAAATATTTAAAAATGCATTTTCACCGTGTGCTGAACTATTCTCAAAGTTTCAAATGTCTAGCTAGTCGGGAAGATAGTTAAATAAATTTTCTGTCGAATCATACAAACGCTGCCGAAGACAGTGGGGACCTGAAACAGTTGACTAAAAGTATCAAAAAAATGTATTGCCACTGTATTCTGAGCTATCCTGAAAGTCTCAAATGTCTAGCTAGTCGAGAAGTTAGTGAAAAATCGATTACAAGCTTTGTACTGGTAACGCTGCCGAAGGCAGCAGGAACCCGGAGCATTTGGTTAAAAATATTTAAAAAATGCATTTTCACCGTGTTCTGAACTATTCTGAAAGTTTCAAATTTCTAGCTAGTCGGGAAGATATTAAATAAATTTTCTGTTGAATCATATAAACGCTGTTGAAGGCAGTGGGGACCTGAAACAGTTGACTAAAAGTATTAAAAAATGTATTGTCACCGTGTTTTGAGCTATCCTGAAAGTTTCAAATGTCTAGCTAGTCGGAAAGTTAGGGAAAAATCGATTGCAATCATAGTACTGATAACGCTGCCGAAGGCAGCGCGAATCCGAAACAGTTGGCTAAAGGTGTTAAAAAAATGCATTTTAACCTTATTCTTAACTATTCTCAAAGTTTCAAATGTCTAGCTAGTCGGGAAGATAGTTAAATAAATTTTCTGTCGAATCATATAAACCTCAAGCAGTTGACTAAAAGTATTAAAAAAATGTATTGTCACCGTGTTCTGAGCTGTCCTGAAAGTTTCAAATATCTAGCTATTCGGAAAGTTAGTTAGAAATCGATTGCAAAATTTGTCCCGGACAAACACACAAACAAACAAACAAGAATCGAAGTTAATAAAAACATGGTAAAAAATGACTATCACCCATTTCCAATCTACAATGACAGACCTATTGTGAATACATCGTTATCAGTATAAACACTTTATTGTAATAAATATAAAACTACTTCTAACTTTAAACTTCAGGAAAATACTTCTATGGTCTATGTCTCAGCGCATCGGCTTATTGCAGCAATGAAAAGTGTGATGAGCTAGTGAAATAAGGTAGTAAGATGAGGTAGTTTTTTTCTGCCCACTTCTTTCATCAAAAAAACAATTTCTAAAATCTCCAGAAATAATGGTATGATTTTTCTGTGAGATGTATGCGTACTACAGAGGGAAAAAATCATTATTTCAATTTATCTCCAGCCGTTTCAGACCTTCTGATGCGTCAGGGGCTCTACGGAAAGTTCTCCTTGACACCCTTTCTTTGTATACTACCGCACGGTCCGTTATCATTTAGTTAACCCGCAAACTACATCAAATAACTAGATTTTTATCATTTTATAGCTTCTCTTTCTAAGAACTAAATTAACTAAAATCTTTGCGACCCTGATCAAATTACCGAATTTCACAAACTAAAAATTAATTATATTAAATTTTTCTAAGTCCGGTTGCAAAATTTTAAGTCCTCTCACCTGCCTTAGAGGCTTCATTCATCAAATCACGTGTACTCAAAAAATGTTTCTTTATTCACGATTTTTCCTCGTTCATCACACATTTTTGCACATAAAACTTACCTGCATAGGAGCATTCCTATGGAGCAACTTTAGCTGATCTAAACGAACTTTGCTCTTGTGGTTGATATAACTGAAAGTAGAAACAACTTAAAAGAAAAGAAAAATGCCGAGCTTCATATCGAGCTACAGTTTGTGCCCGTGCTTTCCCAGCGAGGGTCACAAATCACATAATGTCTTCCGAGTGTCGGGGGCTTATTCGGGGGAGGCCCGAAATAGCTCTAAACAACTGCATAACGGCGAGCTGTCTCTCTCTGATTGAAAAAAGAAAGAATATAAGGGCGTCCCATTCTCTGCAGAGTAAAAGCTTGCTGCAGTCAGAAATTTTAAATGTGTCTTGCATGGTGAGTGAAAAGGGTGTTTTAAATAGTAAAAAGGGGAGAGAACGCATCCGATATGTAATTTGATACCTTCAGAGTTTTCAAAGATATTTGCGCTACGAGCGAACAGGCTGTTGTAATTTCCAAAAAATGCAGAGGGTACCGCAGTCCCTACGGGACAGCAGTTTAATACAGTCAGATTTTTCAAGAATCGCAATGAACTGGTTTCTGATACAATTATGATCACTTTTTGCTGATATTTTCGTCGATCAAAGGTATGTAAATCTTTAAACAACAGGCTAAAGCTGTTTAATTTTTTTCATCTAGCAACAATTCAGAGGGTGATACACCTAGGGTGTATTGTGTCGCTGTTAGGGCTATGTTAATTGACAGGACGGGGGTTCTAGGATTATATGACGTGCCTCATTGGAATTTTTGAGAGTTTCTGATAAAAACTACGGGAACTTACATACATCTAGATTAAAGAGCGCAACCTATTTGAAAGCAGAACATCTCTTGCACTTGTCTGGATCAATATACGCAATTGTAAAAACTTTGAATTCTGACAATTTAAAACTTATTTCTTTAATTATTTTACAACTTTTATAGCCATGGCGTAATTGCCAAAATATATTTTAAAATGTATAAACAGACTACCACTAAAAATATACATCAAAATTTTGAGTTGATATATTTATTTTTCAAGTCAGATTTGCTTTGAAAATAATAATATGCACAATATAAGGAAAATTAAAATTAGCTAAAGTTACGTGAGTCTATTCGTTTGTGACAGTTAACACAGACAGTGGAAAAACTAATAGAAAAAATTTTACGGATAAAATTTAGAGTTTAAGCATCTATAAATTTAAAAATTTAAAAATACATGAAAAATCTAGTATGTTGTGGCCACCACATGACTTTCTTCTATATTTTCCTCTACAAGTTAACTCAGTAACACAAAATAATAATAATAATAATAACAATAATAATTACGATTTTTTTCTTTTTTTTTTTTCTTTTTTTTGTGAAAGGTAAAAAAAAAAAAAAATCTATAACATTGTTTTAAATTATCACAAATTTTTAGTTCAACCATTCGTTTTAAAGGTATTGATAAGACCTTTCGAAAGATACTCATCTTGAAAATTTACCCCCTCCCCCCCGGAGGTACTTCGCCCCAGGGGGGGGGGGAAGCGATACCCCACATGCACAATTTTTTTTCCTAATTAACTACTACTATTATCAATAATTCATATTCATTTTACAATCACAGGTTAAGAATAACTCTCATTATGTGCATTTATACGAAATTTTGTCCTATACTGCCATGTTAAAAATTTAGAAAAATTACCGCGCCACCTGTTGAGAGATTGATCCCCAAATCTAATCAGCACCAGTTTATGTCAAGGGCCAACTAAATACCAAATTTGGTTGAATTTCGGAAAAAAAAAAAAATACGATTTTTTTTTTTTTCGTTAAAAGTAAAAAAAAATCGATAACTTTGTTTTAAATTATCACAGCTTTATAGTTCAACCATTCGTTTTAAAGGTATTGACGAGACCTTTCGAAAGGTACCCATCTTGAAAATTTACTCCCCTCGAAGGGGGACTTCCCCCCAGGGGGGGGGGGGAGGGAGGGTGGCGACGCTCCTACACATACAAAAAAATTTTTCACAGTTGACTGTCTCTTTTTTAAATAATTCTTGTAAATTTCATAATGATTACTAAAAAACAATTCTCTTTATGCACATTTATACAAAATTTTGTCCTATATCACCATGTTAAAAATTTAGAAAAAGCGGGATGGCAACGCAACCTGTAAAACAATTTTTACCAAAAGTTGATAGGCACTAATTTATGTCCAGGTGCAACTACATACGAATTTGTATGAAATTCTGTGCAGTAGTTCCTGAGATACAGTTGCCACAATGTTTTCTCACACACACACAGACTGACAGACAGACAGACAGACAGGCATTTTCTAAAAATGGTCAAATCATGTTCTACAGCTCTCAAAACGTGTAAATCCATCAAAAACTCGAGGTCGAAAATTTTTACGATTCCAATACTTTCTTCTATTGATATAGAAGAAAGTAAAAATAATTTTAGTATCATTTCTATTAATGTAAAACAATAAAGTTGTTCTTAGAAATTATTCTAAAATAAAGTAAAAAAAAGTTCTAAAATAAAGTATTCTGTAATAAAGAAAACGAATTATTAGCTAATTCAAATATTATTTTAAATTTTTAATATAATAAAAGTATATTGAAAATATGTTCCAAGATTTAATCTACTATTTAGAAATATCTTATTAACTTTTAAAATAATAAAAGATGACGTTTTTTAAAATATTTTAATTGATATTAACAACCTCTTATTTACTTGAAAAAACCTGATTGACAATGTAAAAAAAATATGTTGCCAAAATCATCTTACCTTACCTCTTTTTTTTTTTTTTTTTTCTGTGAAAAAGGAGTACGGCTATATATATATATGTATATGTATGTATGTGTGCATAATGATCTTCATTTTATTTCACTCTTTACATTTTATTTATTTATTTATTTATTTTACTGTATGAACATTTTTTTAAAGTGATGCATTTTTCTAAAATAAAATAAAAATCTTATAATACATTAAAATCTTAAGTTGGTTAGAGGAACAAGAACAAATCCATAACATACATCAGTATAAATGTGTTTTTACTTTTCTAAAGAATGTATTTATCATATTTTATGGATAAAACTAAAGAATATATATGTATTCACTTATTTTCATTTAGATATCGCATTTCAAATTATTATTGGAGGAAATTACATTTGTTGTAATTATTTCAAACTTTTTTTAATACGAATTGTTTTTAGATTACTCTCTTTTTTTATTGTATAATAATTTTCCAGAATAAAATATAAAGAATTGAATAATAAATTATAAAGTAAATTAGAAACTGTCCTAATTATTTAAGTAAAGTTTAAACAAGGAAATACAATAAAATTATTATATGTACACCAAAATGCGTTCTTAACAAACTTAAAACATGCTTCTGTAGTTTATTGATATATAACAGATTAAAATTTCTTTATTTACAATTTACTTTTTGTATTAAAAAATACATGATATCTTACCTTATTTTTATAATAAATTGAAGCTTGTTTATCAATTTTGTTATGCTAAATATCTACATGTTTCATAATGATGCTTTTTCGAAAAGAGAATGTATTTTATAAGTTTTAATTTATTACAATATTTTACTAATAGTACGGACGTTGTATGTTTAAAATAATGTGTTTTTAATTAAATTATATTTTAATGAATATAAAAAAATATATATAAAATTTATGACAGAAAAACAAAAATAAAAGTTTTTTGTTTATTTCATAAACAATTAAACTTCAATACTTTTGTGAAATAATAATAATAATAATTGCTTCATTGCTTTTAATCGATTATGCATATTCTATCTTACGAATCATAATACTTGAGTATTTTTTAGATACTATGGCAACAATATTTTATTCTTTCTTTCTAATTTTATTTATTTATTTATTTATTTATTTATTATTATTATTTTAAGCAAAAGAAAATATAAATTTTAACTGATAATTTAGTTGAATTTAAAATAAAGTCTTGAAAATATAGAATGCTGATAAAATGGTATCTTATTTTAATTTAAAAATTCATCCAATCATTAAAAAAAAAAAAAAAAAAAAAAAAAAAAAAAAAAAAAAAATTGTTTATTTTTTGTTAAATATATTTACATTTTAATATTTAATTATTTTTATCTAAAGCCTAATAAACATTTTTCTGGTAATATTTAAATATAAATGTATTACATATCTAAATTCTATCTCTTAATAAGTGATGCAGCAGGAAACAATTATTTTAACAATAAAGAATCATCAATACTAATAAAAAGCTATTAAATAATTTATTTTTGTTTTTTCAGAATTGGTTGAAATAAAACTTTTTTTAAAATTATTATTATTATTATTATTTTTAAGTGACTGTTATTTTAAAGTTATTTAACATTTAAAATGCATTTTAAATTTAATATTGCGTCTTGTTTAAATAAAAAATTTGTTTATTGTTTAGCAATGCAAAATTTTTATAACCTTATCTTTCTTAACCTCATTATTTTCCAGCGTTTACATTGTTTACAACTAATATAACTCTTTATTATACCCATAAAATCCATTGGATAGTAGATGTATAGGACATTAGATAGTATTTATATATTTAGTTATCTCTTTCGTGGTGATAAAGTGATTACCTTCCTAACCATTCTTTAAATACAAAAAATAATTGCTATTATAGCTTTACCTTAAAATAAGAAAATGGATTCTATGTTATTTATTTCGTAATTTATTACGAAAAGTAAGAATGCTTTGAATGATAGAAGAAATAATCTGCAGGATGAAATATAAATTAATGTTCGGTCATAAGATTCTAAATAGTATTTCAATTCAATAACATTGTGTTAGAAGTGTAATTTTATTTTGATACAGTTTATATAACATGTTACTTTATAAACGATTGCGAATTTACACAAACATGGATATCTAAAATATATTTAGATTTTTTTATTATTATTATTTAGTTAAATATTTTAAAACACCAATTCATGTTAAGTGAAAAATAAATAAATAAAGTGTTTTATGTAAAATCTTATTAATATCTTCTACAGCTTTATTTAACTGGGCTATATGTATATTTCTTATTATAAAACGTTTTTTTTTTTTTTTTTTTTTTTTTTTTTTTTTTTTTTAGGATTTTGCTTAAAGGGTTTCCTAGCTAACTCGCTCGCTTTTGAAAAATATTTCTTCTTAGTCAATAATTACTTAGACTTTTAAGTGTGACTGAAAAAGAATGATGGATATTGCTATAATGAAGAAACAGATTTATATTGGAATATTCAGTAAAAAATGCATTTAAAGGAGTTCAACTCATGTGATTTGATAAATTTTATATATTAAGGAAAATTGAACACTATCTACCAATAAGCGTTCGGACACTTTCAAATTTAGACGTTTTTTCCAATATGTAGAAATATTCTTTATGAATCATCTTGAAATTTTGGGAATGTAAAGAGCATATTCCACCTTATAAATTTCAGCAAAAGTGTCTTCCTGGAGAGGAAAATGTGACAAGTAAAAAAGTAAAAATAAAAATAAAATATTGTGTATCATCATGTAAAAACTAATGTTTGAAATGCATAGCTTGCGATTAAATGTACTTTTAATTATCTGTATGCATTTTTAAGGTGTTACACTGTAAAAAATAGTTTCTTAAAAATGATCTTAAATTGTAAAATCAATATTAACATTTTTGAGTATATTGACATGCTCAAAAATGGGGTTGACCAATAAGAATCCCAATATCATCATGTTTGACATGTCAATATTCTCAAAAATGAGTACACGGGTTTTCAAACTTAAGTATATATTGTTTCGGAGTTATTTTGAGACAATTTAGCTCATTAAAAAAAAAAAAAAAAAAAAAAAAAAAAAAACATTTTTATCAGTGTACCACATATTCATGGAGATATAACGGTACATATATTCATCGAGATATAACGTTTATTTAAAAAATTGAAAATTGACAGGAATGGGTGAAACATGGCCGAACACAAAGTCAGGGAGGAAGCGGTCGGCCTAAAGAGAGGACAGAAAGTGAGAACTAGCCAGTCGTCAAAGCTGTACTCAAAGCTCCAATTCATCCTTATGATCGAGCCTACGTGCAACTTCTACTTCAATGACTTCAAAGAACCTTAATAGGCGGCTCAGCGAAATGGGGTTAAGCTCAGTCTCTGATCTCTCTTCCACTGAGGACGTTTGGAGCATCATCAAAAAGGTCCTAACACCAGCTCGGAATTTTGCCAATCTAAAGCATCAATTGAGCAGAATTTTGCAGGATACTTCACAAGAGCACATCTACCAACTCTATCAATTATTACCAAGCCGAATAACTGCATACATAAGGAACAGAAGTGGACCAACGCATTTTTGACTTGTTTACTTTGTGAGATCCTTTCTCTTGATTTAATCATTCAAATTTTCTGAAACTGTAATTAATTGTTTCTCTCCACATGTATATCACATCTACCAATTTTTGTCCCATTAGGATAAAGCTTTCTTGGTGCGACATTTTATAGTGTACAATAATACTATATACAGTCAGTATTTGGTAGACATACCTTTAGCTGCAATAACACTAGCACAGCGACGAGGCATAGATTCAATAAATGGTTTAATATTGTCAAGAGTAAATTTGTTCCATTTCTCGTGCAATTTTTGAAAAAAAAAAAAAAAAAAAAAAAAAAAAACAGTGGCATTTGAGTATTTATGCTCCCGCACACGTTTATTTTCGTGTAGATGAACCCAAGCATCACCGAAACGTTCTCTGAACGTTCAAAAATTGTTCTGCAAACACGTTCTAAGAACGTTCACTCTGAACGTGTTATAGACGTCTATCTGTCCACCTTGAAGACGCACAATAGTACGGTTCAGAGAACGTTCAATGAAGGTGTAACTATCACCATCGGTGTTATAGAAGCATTCTGAGAACGTTCTATGTATACGGTCTCAGAAAGTTCTAAACGTTTTTAGAACGTTTTCAAAACGTTATACACATTTTCAGAACGTACTATAAACGTTATAAAATAGTGTAGAAAGATAAGCACGCAAACTGATTCAGCAAATTTTTATATGATATTAATTTCACCTACCAAATTTAGTCTGTTTATAATTATTTATATTACAAAAACTGTATTATTGCCATTACGTTAACGGGATTAAATTGCAGGGAAACAGCGCCACCAGTTGGTCAATATAGGCACTCGAATTAAATCAGCGTAGTTTTACATAATATCTGTTTCACATATTAAGTTTGGTGCATTTGTGCATTGTAGAAGCTGAGATATAATCTCCCTATAAAAGGGGGAATTTGCAGCATAGATGCGACCCTTATCTGGTGATACATTCCAAACGCTAATGAGCACCAAAGCTGATATTTAGGTCAATACCTAATTAATTATTCCTGATATTTAGCAAATTAGCTTAAAGTCTAACTAAACATAAAGTTTGGTTAAATTCCGTCCATTGGTTTGTGAGATACAGAGTCCACAAAACTTTGATAACACACACAAAAAAAGATAGACAGACTGGCATATTCAAAGAATGGTCGAATTGTGTTCTGGTCATCTCAAGAGTATATAAACCTATAGAAAACCGGAGATCAAAAATTCCCAATTATCCAACACAATTTTCCTGGTACATACAAAATAAATAAATAAATAAATAAATAAAATAAATTACTTTTTCGTAACTTAGTTTATTAACATTTTAAGAACAAATAATAATGAATATCTGCAAAAGTAATTTGGAGTAATGTGTTTGACACAATTCAACAATATAAAACTTAAATAAAATTATAAATAATTATAATGATTATAACATAAAATTAAAGTTTAAAATTTTGTAATTTTTTACTATTACATTTCAATGATTATTCTATAGCGGCATGCCAACAAAATCTGAAACTGAAAATCAGGAAACAAAACTGAAAAAAAAAAAAGGGCTTTTTGTCATATTTGTTATAATCACACTGTGACAGAAACTGTTACGACGGTGATACACGTGAACGTTTTTCATAGAACTAGAATTGTACGTTTTATAGATAGTACAAAGAAAACCTTTTCAGAACGTTCTAAGTAATACTATTTGTGAACCTCTAATCGAACGTTCTCTTGACACGAAACACGGTGTTTGAACGACTGTAACCGTTATTAGATGTTCATAGAACGTTCCCGTGCTACTTGGGAAGCAAATGGTTTGTGTACAGGGACACTCAAAAGTATTCAAATACGTCTATGGTGGAAATTGCAGGTAAGTAGAGTTTAACAGCTATAGACTGCCCTAAACCAAATGAAACGAATATATAATTTTTGTAATAGAGATAGTCGACTGGGAAAAAAATTGTGTATGTAGGACCTCACCACCCCCTGGGGGGAAAGTACCCCATCGAGAGGAGTAAATTTCCATGATGGGTATCGTTCAAAAGAGCTCGCCAATACCTTTAAACGAATGGTGGAACTATAAATCTGTGAAAATTTAAAACAAAGTTATAGATTTTTTTTTTTTTTTTTTTTTTTTACTTTTAACGAAAAAAAACTTTGACAAAAAACCCTTTTTTTTTTTTTTTTTTTTTTTTTTTTTTTAAATATTGTGAGTAAAATGGACTTTTTTTGGACTCTAATATGGAAATTGTCTGCATAATCGTAAAAGATATTTTTTTAAATAATAATCTTAATAAATCATTTTTTTAAAAACAGAATTATTTTTTAATAACCGAATTAAATTCTATATAAATGTAGGTGCATTAATGAAACGGGGGGTTGAGGGGGGCGTTAGCCCCCCCTCACACAGAACCAGTTTATCGTATAAAACTCTTCTGAAGCCTAATTTGAATTGTTTAGCATTAGTTTACATGACAGTTCTCGTTATCTTACCTCTTAATCTGCAACCTGTATTTATAGAATTAAATTTCAGGGTAAGAGAAAGTCGTGTGAGTGGCACACCAGATTATTTTAATAATAATTTTAATAAATCGTTTTTACTGAGTGAATTTGTACAAGAAAATATAGAAGAAAGTCGTGTGGTGGCCACAACATACTAGTTATTTGTTGTTAGTGGATGTGCTTTATTTAATGAAGAGCTGGGATGGAGATATCTAAAGTATGAAGCGGCCATGACGTACAGCGTAGCAGGTTCACTCAGCTCCGTAAAATGTAGCATGAAGTCATTTTCCATTTAGAAAAATTACATTTCTTTATTACTCTTATAAGATATATATAATGCATTTTTGAACAAAAACGAATGAGTAGATTCGCAAACATTCATGATGAAGAATTTCAGTTTATTAATCAGAGAGACATCGAATGAAGAATGGAAGCCATTTTGATATACTTTTCTAAACCGAAAGCATTTCGACATTTTTGACTCAAAGATAAAAAAAATAACATCTTTACAGAAAGACAGACAGCAAGCTAATTAATTTTATTTCGCCAAATCTCCTTGGCATCCAAAATCAAGTTGGCTGAACACATTTTAAATTTTATATATGGTAAACCTAAATAATAATTAAAGGATTGGCTAAAAATTAAATTACGTCATAGGATGTGATTAAATTTTGTCAGGCATCCAGAATTAGACTAAAAGTGCAAAATCAATTGATAAAATTATTACAGATGGTTTTCAGCTATTATGATTCAACGGAATCTTTTAACGTTCGACAGGAGACAGGAAGCTACAATAAAAAAATCGTCTGCGGATTTAAAGCATAAAATGAATGGGTTTCTCTTTCTTTGATATTTTATTTAATTATTACTTGATGAGATTTAGAGCAGGAAAAAGAACAATAAATTATATGAAATTACAGATTAATGAAATAGAAATAAAAATAAAATATCATAAGCGAAATAAACAAAATTGTATTAAATTCTTTTAGGATAAGAAATATAATGTTTGCTTGTATTATAAATAAATAAATAAAATGTAATTTATATTATTATTATTATTATTTTATTTTAAAAAGGGATATGTGATGTTTTTCAACATCACACTTTACTATTAATATTTTACCATTTTTAGGAAAGCTGTTCGGGAATTGAAATAAATTCCTCATAGAGATATGGTAATTAATGTATGTTTTAAGATAAATATTCATCGCTTGTTTTTTATACATTAATGAAACGGGGGGTTGAGGGGGGTGGTAGCCCACCTCACACATAACTAATTATCATATAAAACTCTTCTTAAGCCTTATTTGAATTGTTTAACGTAGGTTTACATAACATTACTCGTTATCTTACCTCTTAATCTCGAACCTGTATTTATAGTATTAAATTTCAGGGTAAGAACAAGTAGTGTGCGTGACATACTAGATTATTTAATTATATAAAATATCTACTAATTAAATTAATACTAATTATTACTAATTATCTACTAATTAATTATCTACTATTAATTATCTACTATTAATTATCTACTAATTAAATTACGCATATAAATTTTATTAATGTATTTTTTTAACCTACAAGGACTATATACATAAAAATAATGAGAACAGTAATGATATTGTTAATAATAATAATAAATCGTCGTTATAATTGTGAGAAATAAAGTGTATAATTGTTGAGGGAAGACTGTAATAAGCAATTCATCAATGAAAAAGTACATATGGAAGTTATAAAATGCATGTGGTTTAACACAGAGTATAATTAACAACACAAAGACAGGGAAATACAGTATCATCTCATTATAATAGAATAATCACATATATTTGGTAATAAAGCTATATTAAGTCAGTAGATTTAATGAGATTTTTTATTTATATACAAGTAGATAATGCAACAAATGCAACTAATGCACAAATGTAAAAAATTCATTATACAATTTTTTATATATTTTTTTTCCGCTTTTTCACTTCTAGCACATTTATTTCCCTTAAGTATTTATTAATAATATTTTATATGAACAATGAAGTATTTAAACAGAAGCTTTTCAATAAATAGAATATCTTAAAGATACTAATTTTCAAGTAAATACATCCAGTTCAGAAACATTCGAAATGCCATATTGAATTTTCCTTAGCAAGTGCGATTACATTTAAATGAATTTAATCAAAATGGGAATTTTCCGCATAGGTGCATTTGGTTAGACAGTTAGTTTCTCCATGTACTTGCTTTGGTGATTTCAAGCGTGTATAAATATATAACTGCATTACATTACATAGAACATTGTAGATGTGATTTAGGAATAGGAAATTAATTTGATTGAATTCTAAATTTTGTAAGACAACTTATTTCTAAACATAATGTATTTCGTACATTAATGAAGGATGCTCATAAAATGCATCAAACGGAACAAATGGAATAAATCGTATTAAGTACAAAATTAACGCATTAATGTACAAATAAAAATCAATTCAGTTAATATGCGATTAATGCTTTTAGTTATTCCTGTGTTGTGTAGGTAATATTATTCTGCAGTAGAAAAATACTACTTTTATTTAATTACTAATTATTCTCTTTATCTGTGAGGTTTTAAGAAGTTTTCGTAAGAAGTTTTCAAAGTGGTAGTCGCGAAGTAGCCGAGTCGGGTTAGTTGTCTGTACTCTAATAAATGATTAGTTTTGAGTGAGTTTGTTCCAAATTTATTGTCTATAAATGAAAATTATTTCACCAGAATATAAAATGGATGTTAAAATGGTATTTCGGGTTCGTAGTCCATTCTGTTCGGATATGATTTGTTTCATATTCTGTTTTGTTTTGATATGATCTATAAGCAGTTCAGTACGAGGGTTGCAGATAGATTTCTGTTCACGATAGTTCTTAGAGTTAATGCATTGGAAGTACAATATTGCAGAGCATAGCCAATTTTGATTTCTGGGTAATATTAATTCAATTATTGTTTTATAGTTAAGTGAAAATGCCGGCCATTCATATTTTTCGACATTCATCGATTATTGTCTATAAGATACAGACCTTTTTAAATTTATGATAATAAAAATAGTCTAGAGAAGTAGTCCCATTTACCAACTCAATTAAAAGCTTCAATTAAAGTGATTATTTTAAGTTTTAAAACTAATTCTGTACTTCATTTATTGATAGCATTGCATGTATGGAAGGGTATGAGAAAGTTGGGTTAGACAAATCCTCAAAAATCTTTAATAGCAAGCATATTGATTATCCATGCTTTTAAAATTCAACTTTGTTATCTTATAAAAATAATTTAAATTATTATCGGAATGATTCTTTGTTAAAGCCGGTTCTTAAAAAAATTTACGCACACACACACACACACACACAAAAAAAAAAGAAATCTGTGACGGATGTTTTTTTAAGATAATATGATAGAAAATATCCAACTAAAATTCTTTAACTCATGTCCTATTTAAACATATCGAGTAAAAACTATTTTTTTTCAAAATCATTCTTCAGAATATATATATGGATATGTATATACGGTCGGTAACAAAAGTCTCCGAACACTAGAAAAAATTCCTATATAAAAAAGTACACTCAATACAGTTTTGTTAAATAAGTCCTTGTCGAATCCTGTTTTTGACTGACTAAGAACATGATTCGACAAGGATTTATTTAAGAAAACTGTATTAAGTGTACTTTTTTTTACGTAGGATTTTTCGCTAGTGTTCGGAGACTTTTGTTATCCACTGTATATACATACATACATATATATATATATATATATATATATATATAAATTCACCGATTTGAATTTCACTTTTTATAACACCAATGCAAGTCACTGAAATTTAAACTATTTTAGCATCACATAAGAATAATAATGATAAAAATAAAAAAAATCTAATTACTCGTATTTTGAGCAATGATTTATTTTTTCTGTCTTTTTGGTTTTTAATAGAGAATAATTGTATTTTTAATATTTTCCGTGATTGACTTACATTAAACCTATAAAAACTCAACAAAAGATTATTTGTTTGCGTTGTGTCAACAGTTTCATAATAAATAAATAAATAAATAAAGAGAGAGAGAGAGAGAGAGAGAGAGAGAGAGAGAGAGAGAGAATATACAGAAAAATAAAAATATAATAATTTCGAATCATAAAACGCAAACAAATGTAATCGATGATAATAATAATAATAATAATAACTCAATAATAGTAATAATAACAATAAATAGATATGGTAGAAAAATACCCCCCCTCCCCTTCTCTCCATAATATTATTTTTTTTCTTTTACATTATTAAAATGCAGATTATTTTTCTAAAAAAAAAAAAAAGATCCGTCGAAAATAAATAAATAAATAAATAAATAAATAAAACGGTTGCAAAATACATCAAACTGTATGTTTTGTTTAAATTAAAAGAATATACAAACTAAATCTATCGCAATTAATTGTAAGGATTTATCTAATTTAATCTACTCTATACTAAGTGACGACTTCGTAGAAAGGAAAAACTTTCCTGTAAATATATTTGGACACTTAAGAAAATACTGTATTGAGTTTTAGTTACAATCCAATTCTTTGTAAATTATATATTATGGACCATCTTAATATAAAGTAAATATTTGCAAGTTATTACATTTTAATTTGATATTTATGATACTTAAAGAAGAATAAAAATGAACTGTAATGATTAATTTTTTTAATATGTAACAAATAAATTTTAACATAAAACTCACGCTTTATTTGGGGTGAAGAAGGTATTAATTTGAAATACTAGTACATACCTTGAATATATTGTTTGCTAAGGTGTGTATGTATATACAAACTAAATATATTTAAAAAAGTTTGCCTTTAAATTTATTGCTTTTTATGATTATTTATTACGAACTCTAAGATGTTTGATTTCAATTTTGATCTCCTCTTATATCGACTAGATTTATGCTCTAAATTTTTAAAGATTTTTTAATCGTTAATAAATTAAATGGTTAAATTTAAATGTCTTATTTGTAAGTTATTTATTATTCCGGCAAAATTTAAAAATATTTCTCTTGCAGTAAAATTCGTTGTTTACATCTAATATAAAACTGAATGCTGAAATTTTTCATAATTGAATTTTTTCGAAAGATTTTTTAAGATTATTTTAAAAATTTTATTCCTTTCTTTCCTCCCTTTTTTTTTTCCTGTTGTTTTTTAGAAATAAGTATAAAAACTGATCACAAAAGATTATTTACTCCCTCTGTGAAAGAAAATTGAAGGTGACTGCCAACTAGCCCCTTATGACAACTATCCTAGGTCTTCCCTAATAAAACATAAAAATGAAACTGAAATTAGCTAAACAGTTCATATATATTTTTTGTGCTTAGCCTCTACAGCCAATGGAATCCTTGTACAACTCTAGTGGACAGTTTAGAAATTCAAGCTCTGAGGTTTGTGTGGTTGCAAACTCAATCTTAATTAATAAATTGGATAGCTAAATAGATAATTGAAAATCACAAGACTTGAATATAAATTATAAATAAGACTTTTATTTGAACATAAATCAGGGGGATAACTTGTCCGAACTCAATCAAATAATTACATAAATAAACAGTTTAGAGAAATATAGAACTTGTCTCATCAAGCAGAAAGAAGGGAAACTCGGTGAAAACTGAACTATGCTCGCTTAAGTGTTGACGGCAGGATTACTTGTCCAGCAATTCATTTCACGCAAATTTCACTTTATCTACACACCGTAATACTCGCCAAATTTGAAAACCCCACTATCGAATAACTTCGCACTAACATAAGGATCTACCCTCATCAACACCACGTCAACACAACATCAACACCACGCTCTCTACAGCAATACCATGATATTTATACTTAACTCAACCGCCTCCAATCACTTCCCCTAGCAAAAACTTCAAACACATCTTCATATCCACTTCATTCGCCACAAGCTACTTTCTCCGTCGCAGTTCTATGCAGAAGAAAAATCTTCCCGACTTTATCTGGAATTTCGCCGACCGTTTGCGTCGGCCTTCCTAATTTCCCATCTATTGCGTCATCGGGAGTCGCTGCATCCAGCTCAAATTTAAAACTGTGGTGACCTTCCATTGTCTCAATCTTACAAAGTCCACCTTACAAAGTCCAATCTTAACGGTTGTCACAAAAATCTGGAGAAATATTTAAACGTCTATGGCCTGTATAATTAAATAAAAATAATTAATACTGTCAGACAAAATCCAGTTTATTCTACTATCTTCAGAAAATAACCTTTAACGGTCATTATCTTCAGTGTTTTGGAGGGTTTTCTTAATGTTCTTCTTCATGCCCTGGATACGAGATAGATAAACATTCCAATAATTATATTCAAATTTTGCTACCAATCTACTGTCGTACACCAGCCAAGTAAAAATACCCCAAAATATCAAAATCCCAAAACCACCACCCAGAAATTTTTTTATGTCATCTTTTGTCATGAAAGCTACTGTTTTTCAGTGACAAATTGTAACGTTTTTTAAGATTAATGGTTACTGGCGAGGACTGACGGGAACATTATTTTATCTTTTTGGATGGAATGTATCAACAAATTGTTTCAGTTTCGGCAGACATTTATTGATGCATATGTCTGAACTCATTGTTTGTCTCAAGAGTTTTGTGATATCTATGAAGCCTATGTAAACCCCCTCCGTGTTGATATTTCTTAGGTTTTCTGGTCCATATTTACATAGGTTTTAGAGAAAATCAGGAAAAAATCTACAGACTAGTTAGACAACCGTGCCCTACTGTCAAATTCGGCACTTCTCTTCCAGAAGACATATCGAGTAAATAAGAATTTATTATCATTATTATTATATGTTTGAAAAGTACATTGTTATATAGTTATTATTTTCCTGTTTGTAATATTTAAAATTTTATATAAGTTTAAAAACCAATTTACCATTGTTTTAAATATAAAGTAAATTAAAAGATGAAATATAAAATGTTAGATAAATAAATATTTTTAAAAAGTTGAGATTGGTCAGCGTCGAACGTCTACAAAACTTTTAGACACTACCTAGTATTCCACTGAAAGTATGAGATTTATAAGAAATGACTATACTTAAATTATTACTAAAATTTTAAAATCCTTTATCAAGTGATTGTTTGGCTAGAGTGCTTTGTAACGGCTGCTTTAAAGCGGCTTCATTACGATTCAATCCAAATACTACTAACCAAGTAAACTCAATTAAATATACATATATATATATATATATATATATATCATTATCTTATCACATTTTTTTCTGAAGATAATGTCAATTTAAAAAAATTCCATTTGTAACGTTTCTTCAACTAGCCTAACTCTTCCACAAGTTATCTGCATTTTCTCCAAAATCACCAACAGCTAAAACTAGATTCGACTAGTAATGTTGCCTCAAACGTCCTTGTAACATCAGCGTGATTTCTAGTACTTGAGTGTGTGGGTCATTGAATGCGGCTATACTACCTTACAAATTTAGAGATTTAAAGGGCTGTTACCTTTATAGTATATTGTAATTATGTGCAAGCTCGTATCTAACTAAATTTTGTTATCTTGACCTCTCCAAGTTAGAAAGAATTAACATAATAAACGTAATGGAATGTTTCCTATAACTTAATGCTGCTTTAATATAATGGAATGTTTTCTAATACTACATACTACTTCATTCATTAAATTAGAAATATATATATATATATATATATGTATATATATATATATATATATATATATATATATATATAAATAATAGATATAGTAATAAAATTTAATCTTAAAATTTAGCAATTAATAGAACTAAATCATTAACAGCACACTAAAATATAGAACTGAATTTAACATAGAGGAAAGAATTACACAAAAAGTTGCGATATAGATTAAGAACCAATGAGTTACGATAGTAACATGGAAAACTTACACCGACCTGAATGATAATAAAAAAGGACCATTATACTTATGAGAGAGAAAAACATATAAAAAATCACAGAATTAATTGGATGTAAATGCTTAAAGTTAGAAGCATACTTTTCAAGGGGCGCATACTTCATAAAGCTGTGAAAACTGCAACGATTTCGTATATTTTATTATTAAATTATACAAAAATCTCAGTTGCCATTAAAACTAATAAATTGAAAGCTCTAACTTCACATATGCAGTTAAACACTCATAAATATTATATAGAGTAAAATTCGGCATTTCAAATAACAGAAATTATGTATTTATAGCAGAATTAAAAAATAAAAGTAATATAAAATAGGCTGCACATGATCTAAAACAAATATGAATTGTAACCCAGTTATGAGAAACCTTCTGAATTCGAAAACATATTTCTTTTCAGAAAGCTTTTCTCAAGAGTACTGCAGAATAACCTCAGTGCAGGAAGCGCAACGAAGCAGAGTACAAAAGATTAATATGTTTGTAAGAGAATTCAGTCTGGAATATCATTCACACATTATAAACATCTATTCGGGCAGAAACATAGAATTACTTTTATTTTGCTTGTTTTTGTTTTTGGATTTCTTTAAGATTTATTTAAAATTTCAATAATTCTAGCCCATTTTACACATACTATAAGTAAAAGAATATGACTTTTCACCTAGACAACGTCGTGAAATATTTATATATAAGTAATGTAAAAAGTAAAATGAATTTAATATAAACATACTGTAGCATAAAAGCCACTGTCCTCTAAAAACTAAGTCAATAAAAATAGTCATTTTAAAATAAATGTCAAATCCAGTCAAAATTTTTTAATTAGCCGTGAGTATTTATTCAAAAATATAAAATGACATAAGAGGACACATCCAGGTTCACATCCATGAAATAATTCGTTATAGAACGATGGTGGAGGAGAGAGAGAATTTTAATTGAGAAAAATTACATCTTTAAGAGACGGCGATTATTATCAAACTGTCCCGGAATCAAATCCCACAGCCAAATTGTTAACTGCCAGATAGAGATAATATCTTTATATTTTGAAGCCAAGGGCGCCAACACATCTTCTTTTGTGTTAATGTTATACCAATGAGAAATTTTAAAAAATAAATGACGGTTGAAATTATGGCAATCCTTTTTGGCATGAAATACATTCGCCAACGAATACCGTTGGAAAAGACAGGTGCAAGTAATTAAGAAATATTGCGAAAATTCTTGCGACATAATGACTACATAGTGGATCATTAATAGCTGCAGTTAAATAGATTATCTGTATATAAAATAAAATAAAATAATAAAAAGATATAACGGAAAGTTTCCAACGTACATTTACAGCTATAAATATAAATTAGATTTATTGGGAAACATAGTGAAATGGAAATAAAAATATAATTACTTTAAGGGATAATAAAATTAAATTGTGTTTAGATCCCTACATATATATATTGCATTAAGCTAAAAAGAGATCAATGTATTTAATACTGAATTTGTTCTCAAAATTAGAAAATGATAAGTATTTTAATTTTGAAAACATAATTTACTAAAATTGGAATACCGTTATTTCAATCTAGCAAAAAAAGGTCTTGAGATGTATCTGTCGCATAAATAAAACATTTTATATATTTTCGAAAAAATTAAAAAAAAATTGGCTTTTTGAAAAATATTCCTTCCTCTAAAATCCTCTCATTCAAGAGATAAACATAGGCGAGAAAGTCAACGAACTCCAGACTGTCGAGAAAATAAAAACAAATTTTCATCCATCCAAATATCGAGAGGGTAACAATAATAAGGAACCAACCTCTATATTAGTCAAGGCCACATGCTATTACCGAGAAATAAGACGCTCTTTTCTCCGCACATGATCATCGAGAACGGAAGAAAGTGAAAAATTCTATTCGCACACTCTTGGAAGATAAGCATCGAGGATATACGATGACATTCTTAAACTCCGCCGGTATGTTCTCGTGCAGGACGGCGGCATGGAAAAATTAGGTTAATTCACATCATCTTAGGAGTCATGGCAGCACTGTTCTTTAGATATATCTGTCGAATACGGCTGATTGCTCCAAAGTCGAAAAATAGAAAAGTTCTTTTAAAACACACTCTTGTCATATCAATAGTCAAAAAGTTTTCACACGTACTTGCCGCAGAAAAATGTATTTTATATATTTTCGAAAATAAGAAATTCGCTTGTTGAGAGAAAAAAAATCTATACATTCCTCTCCTCCACCGTAACGAATTCTATGGTCCATGAGCACCAAATTTATGTAGCATAAAAGCCACTGTCCTCTAAAAACTAAGTCAATAAAAATAGTCATTTTAAAATAAATGTCAAATCCAGTCAAAATTTTTTAATTAGCCGTGAGCATTTATTCAAAAATATAAAATGACATAAGAGGACACATCCAGGTTCACATCCATGAAATAATTCGTTATAGAACGATGGTGGAGGAGAGAGAGAATTTTAATTGAGAAAAATTACATCTTTAAGAGACGGCGATTATTATCAAACTGTCCCGGAATCAAATCCCACAGCCAAATTGTTAACTGCCAGATAGAGATAATATCTTTATATTTTGAAGCCAAGGGCGCCAACACATCTTCTTTTGTGTTAATGTTATACCAATGAGAAATTTTAAAAAATAAATGACGGTTGAAATTATGGCAATCCTTTTTGGCATGAAATACATTCGCCAACGAATACCGTTGGAAAAGACAGGTGCAAGTAATTAAGAAATATTGCGAAAATTCTTGCGACATAATGACTACATAATGGATCATTAATAGCTGCAGTTAAATAGATTATCTGTATATAAAATAAAATAAAATAATAAAAAGATATAACGGAAAGTTTCCAACGTACATTTACAGCTATAAATATAAATTAGATTTATTGGGAAACATAGTGAAATGGAAATAAAAATATAATTACTTTAAGGGATAATAAAATTAAATTGTGTTTAGATCCCTACATATATATATTGCATTAAGCTAAAAAGAGATCAATGTATTTAATACTGAATTTGTTCTCAAAATTAGAAAATGATAAGTATTTTAATTTTGAAAACATAATTTACAAAAATTGGAATAAGCTTGACCTAAATACAAAAGATTATAAAAGTTAATACTTTTTAATTGTGAATAAATAGATCTTTAATTATAATTGAATAAATTTGGTAAAATAAAAGGATATGTGAGGAACTCCCTCACACATACATTTATAGTAGAAAGAAAAGTCTTGATTAAGTAATTTTAAATTTTTACTTTCTCTTAACATTTGGAAAAGAAATAATTGGTTTTTAGGTCAAATTTTCGATTTATTTTTATTTATTTATTTTTTTTTGTTTACCCGTTTTAAGGGCACTTTAGTTCGAAAAATAGGATTTAACAGTTGGTCTGTGAGTGTATGTATTATGCGAATATACGTATAAAAAATTCTGACAGGAAGTCCAAATTCGGTATTCCAAATTTGTAACATATATTGATGCTACACTAAAAGTTCTGTTGTGATTAAGTAAATGGTTCAAGTACAGATACATCCAAGATATTTCAAATACATTACGTCTATTGCTGAAATTTCTAGTACGTACAATGTGACAGCTATGGGCTGCCTCAACCCGAGAATAGTCGCGTAATTTTTTATAACGCTGATAGTCGCGTGCCACTCTTTTTGCCGCCGCTTTTTAGTTTTGGGGGAAAGCCGAAAGAAAGCCAGTAGAGAAAGATCAAGTGCCTTTAATTCACGCAGTTTTCCCCGCAGAACTCTAACCTGTCTGAAAAGCCGGAAATGGGGAGAAAATGAATCAACGTTAGTGGTCGCATCGCGGTCAAATAGACCGATTTGAGAAGTAAAATGTTTTTACCTGCTCAAAAAATAGCAGGAATGATTTTAAAACATACTATGTTAGAGAACATCCACCTAAGGTCAGGTACACGGAGTTTCTCCCCTTTATTTTTAAGGGGTGATCTGCAGGAGGAATTTATAAGCGATGGGCGGCAAAAAGACTGATATGCGACTGCTAACCTAACGGATTAAACTTACTGGAATGAACATATTTTTCATCAGCATAAAAAAAATTCATGTTTTGTTTAGAGAGTAATATGGAAAGCATTCACGATTCGTTTATAGGACAACCAAAAGTATTTAGATATATTAGAGTTATACTTGTAAATTGCTAGAAATACATTTCATTTTGTATAAGATGTATAAGAATTAATTGGTATAAGAATCAATTTAAGTACGCAACTCCATTTTTATGTATCTATTTAGTGTGATAATTAATTTGTTTCTATAGACATTAGTAGTGTTTACAAAACTCATGAATCAAATGCATGCTTCGATTGATTAAATACTTCCATTAACGACTTTCTAGTTAACTGAAGTATTGTATTCGGTCAAAAATTTTGGCATCGAGTTTTCAGTTGACTTACAAGTTTTGAGGTTAAAAAAAAAAAAAAAAAAAAGAAAGAGTCAAATTTAAAGTAAAAAAAGTGTTTGCGGTAATTGGTCAGTGTGTATGTACGTGAATGGGGAATATAATGTTTATCATACATCCAAGATAAATAAAAATATAATAACGGGGCTTTAGAATTAAGACAGGTCTAGTGTATAGGTGATTTTGCCAATTTTTGGTCCAAATTGGAAACTGGGCGTAGAACTGTAAACTGTACCACAAACACGACTCTAACGACTTAAAAGTTACCATATAATTATCCTTTTAGATGTCATTTCTCTTGCATTAATTGGTTATTTCGAAATATTTATAGGCGTCTTGTATAAGCATGTTAATTTGAGGTCTCGCAAATGCATTTTTTTTAAAGGGGGTCTATGGTTATTCTCCAAATTCGTCATATAAACAGCCTTTTACATATATTTTCCTTTGTAATTGTTTGTTTCGGTAATGAGATGAATTTGTCGAATTTTGGTGCAAATCGACAGTAGATAGAAGAGTGGGCAACTCAATAGGGACTTTAATGGTTTTCTTCGAATTTGCTACATAAACCTTTTTTTAGATATTTTTTCGCATGTATTGCATAGTTATCACAAGAAAATTAACTTTCGTCTTGATTAGGTAGATTAAGTTTAAATCTGATTTTTCAAAACACGGCTCTACCGATCTTTTTACTTTCTCTAAACTATATATATGTTACGGTAAAAGTGAATAATCTGGGGATTATGCATAATTAACAATTATTATGCATAATCCCCGCTGAAGTTTGGTGATTGTGATTAATTACTCAATATTTATCACATTTACCGGTTACTTTATAAAATCCCCAACGCATAATGAAGAATGCGATAAATTCTGATTAATGAATATTCAAATAGAAGTATTCCGTATTTTTCTTTTGTTTTCATGTGCACAAAGCGTACAGACCGAAATAGGGGCTGCTGCAGTACAAAATTTTGCATATTTTTTCAGATTCATGCGGTTTGAGATAGGGGTATCCAGTGATGATTTTTTTTTCATGAACGCAAAGCGTACAGACGTTCGCAACACTGGCTTTTTCAGTAGAAAATTGTGCATGTATTTCAGATTCATGAATTTTGAGATAGGGTATCCAGTGTTTTTCTGTTTTTGTTTTTCATGCACGCAAAGTGTACACATGTTCGCAACACTGGCTGCTGCTGAACAAAATTGTGCATATGTTTCAGATTTATGCATTTTAAGATAGGGTTATCCAGTGATTTTTTCTTGTCTTCATGTACGCAAAGCGTACAGACGTTATCAACAATGGCTGCAGTAGTACAAAATTGTGCATGTTTTTGATATTCATGCATTTTTAGATAGGGTATTCAGTGATTTTTTTTTTTTTGTTTTCATATAAGCAAAGCGTACAGACGTGCGTGATACTGGCTGCTGCAGTACAAAAATTTACTTAAAATGCATGAAATTAAAAAATATGCACAATTTTGTATTGCATCAGCCAGTATTGCGTACGTCTGTACGCATTGCGTACATGAATATCAATAAAAAACATCACTGGATACCCCTATCTGAAAATACATGATTTTGAAAAATATGCACAATTTTGTACTGCAGCAGCCAGTATTGCGAACGTCTGCACGCTTTGCGTACATGAAAAAAAAAAAAAAAATCACTGGATACCCCGATCTAAAAGTGCATGAATCTGAAACATAGGCACAGTTTTGTACTGCTGCAGGCAGTATCGCGAACGCCTGTACACTTTGCGTACATGAAAAAAAAAACTCACTGGATACCCCTATCTCAAAATGAATGAATCTGATAAACATGCACAATTTTGTACTGCAGCAGACTGTATTGAGCAAGTCTGTATGCTTTGCGTACATGAAAAATTAATATTGGATACCCCTATTTTAAAAAGCATGAATCTGTAAAATATGCAAAATTTTGCAGTAGCCAGTATTACTAACATCTGTACGCTTTGCGTACATGAAAACAAAAAATAAATTTCTTAATACTGATATTTCAAAATTCATTAATCAGAATTTATCACATTCCCCATTACGCGTTGGGGATTTCATAAAATAACGAGTAAATGTGATAAATATTGAGTTTTTTTTTTTTTTTTTTTTTTTTGTAATGCAATTTTATTTAAAGAGATTTAGTTGGTCTATAAAATGTTAAATTGCTGCATTTTTACCTGGTTTTGGCGTTTAAATAACGAATTTTCCTTCAAAAATCCGTTAAAATGCTTCTCTAGCTAAACGAGTAGAAAGTCATTGCATTGAATGAAATTATTTGAAAAATATTAATAATAACCTGCCAATGTGATAAATTCTCAAAAATTATTTACTTATGAAACCAAACTTCATTGGTAGTTATTATTGATAACTACCAAGAACAATGTGATAAATTCACATAAATAAATCACTTTGACCGGCTTTTTCGGTTATTATTAATAATCGCCGGTTATTATTAATAATTACCAATTAATTGCATTGACAGTAACCTATACACTTATAACTTTTAAATGACAGTAATTCTCTTTTATTAAATAAATTATATCATATCGCTATATGGGGGAATATATATGTATGTAAGTCAACGTAGTATATTTTTTTTTCTCAAAATTTCAATATTTAATTAAACAATTGTGTCCTTATTTTAAGTTTTAAATGTCTACTTACACCATTTTAGCTGTCATTCATGGATATTGTCAATTTAGGCATCATTGGATTTCTTAAAACCCGAATAAACTACTACGTCAGAAACGCCAAAGAAAAATATTGGAAATGCATACAGCTGTTTCGGTAGACTAAAGCGTACCGTCTTCAGTGCAAAAAGCATTTTGAATCAGGAGAAGTGCTTGTATATATAGGTTAGGGGCCGGATTTAGTTCAACCAGTAGGATTACTGGAAAGGTGGGGAGAGTGGCCAATAGGAATTTAAGAAAGTTAGCTGTGTAAAAAGTGGAAAAATTAAAAAAAATTAAGAAAATGTGGATTAAATATAAAATTTCCAATAGTCAGACAAATATGGAATAGCGAAATCACAATTTACAAGGTTTTAAAAAATTTTATAAATATGAAAAGCTTCAAAGAAATCGAGTTCATAAATGGATTTAGGTCTGCGAATTATTTTAGCTGAATTAAATTTAAAATTATGATTTTCCTCCCAGCAATGTTTAGAAATAGCCGATTTATTGGTTTCTCGTTTGCGGACGTAATTTATATGTTCTTTTAGACGAAATTTATGACTGCGTTTAGTTTGGCCAATATGTTGGCTAAACTACGCTTTAGGCTACCGAAACAGCTGCATGCATTTCCAATATTTTTCTTTGGCGTTTCTGATGTAGTAGTTTATTCGGGTTTTAATATTCCAACGCCAAGTCTCCTGTTATTATTATTATTGGATTTCGTCAGGTTGAAAAGAAACACACGGCTATTCGTCAGGCGAACAAAGTAATCACGAATGCTGTAATCAAAGTGGCACTCAAAGTTCCCACTTTCATTACAGCTTTGTAATTTTTCGACCCAAAACAATTGTTGTGAGTTTATTGCATTTTATACTGTTTATTCAAAGTTTTGTACTTATTGCTTTAAAATGCCAGTTCTGTGGTACTTCCTCATTATTATCGGGTTGCTCTTGTGAAAATATTAATTACGGTTTTTTGTTTACTCTTCGATTCATTAAGTAATATTTAAGATTTGTAATACATCCTTATTAATTTGTCTTTTTTTTTACTATACAAGGTATATAATTTTAATTTTAGTAACCAATATCAGGCCTATTACAATTTTCTTATTTTAGATTTCTTTTGATTATTGCTTTAAAAATATTCGCACTTATAATTTAGCAGTTAAAGAATTATGATTATTGATGAGCTATTAAAACGTTTTAATGCATTTTTTCTATTTATTATTTATACTTTTCATTCAACTTGATTTCTACTGATTTATTGTATATCTTAATATATTTTTTTTATATATATTTCCAATTATTGACATCTTACTTGATAAAAAGTAATTGTTCTTAACTATGTATTATGTATGTACATATTGTTGAATCTCCTTAACGTAAAAAGCTATAACATAAATTTCTGAATTGCTAAATATTTTAAAAAATTAGAATATGCTATTGCAAGTGAATAAAACGTTTTATTCTACTATCTAAATAAATCAAAGGGAACATTTATTAATTTTTTTACAAGGGAAATATAGTAAGATAAATGTTAAAAATTTCAAAATTTTTATTTTTATTTTTTATTTTTTTCTAGATGAAATCTTGGAGATACAGATAACTAATACAAAACAAAACAGAGACACTCACTTAGAGTCAAAGAGAGAATGAACATATTTTAATATTTACGTGTTTTAAAGGACAAGATTTCACACTGATTCATATTTTTAGTTTTATTCTTGGATTTATAATCTACGCATTGCATTGTACCTTCGAAAACCAAAAATACGTTTTAGTAAAATGGTTAGAAATAGTAGAAAACATTACCTCTTTTCTTTATGCTCGAAATAATTTTTTGTTTAGTAATATTATTAGAAGTACGAGGTTGAACATACATAAATATAAATATTGCATGTTCCCATTCATATATTATATTTTATAGTTCTCAAAAAAAAAAAAATAAATAAATAAATAAATAAATAGTAAATATAAATATTGAATATACTTTTACATTCTTAAAAATATAGACATTTTATATTTTTTTGATACAATTAATTTTTATTAAAAATCTTTTAGAGATTTTTATAGCAATGCCTCTAAATAAAAATAAAAGGAAATTTCTGCTCAATTAATGTTATATTTAACAATTATAAAATTTACCAGCAATTCAGTATGTTATATTACCGTAAAAATAATATAATATAAATATAGTCTTATTTCAAAACACAAATATATTACTTCAACGATATTGTAACAACTTAACTTTTTAATCATTATATATATATATGTGTATGTTTGTTGTGTATTATTTTATTTCATTTTAAAATTTATTTATTTATTTATTTATATTCTAATTTTTCTATTTCTTTTTTTTTTTTTTTTTTGATTATAAATCTTAATTGTTTTTAGTTCTGTACTAAAATCTTTACCACTTATTTAGCGTAGTTAAAAAATAATTCTAATTGGTTATTGTGGTCTTCTGTGGTATTTAATCTTCGGTTATTCTTTATTTTACTAAGTTTAAAAAATAATATACTTACAGCCATACATGCATACATATATACAGGGTGATCAATTTAAAAGAGTACCGTTGTTTTTCTTATTACCCTTAAATATGACGGATGTGGCAAATATTCTAACATATAATTGTTTGAACCTTGTTTAAGTGTGGGAGACAATTTCCAACACTGTTGGACTGTTGCAACTTTATTTGTGAGGTAAAACAGAAATGGAGACGCTCTTTTTTTTTTTTTTTTTTTTTTTTTTTTGTTAATCCTGTAATAATTTTATTTATTATCATTTTTACATTATCATTTCGTAGGCTTTTCTAGAGAAGACCTGCAAAGATCGATGAATTAAAACAGATCATAACTGAAGAAATCTCGTCAATAACACCAACAATGCTGCAAATTGTGTCAGAAACCTGATTCGACGTGTTCACGTTTGCAATCAAAATAGTGGCGAACATTTTCAACATTTTCTGTGAGGAATGATAATGTAGAAAAAAAAATTATGTTTTTCAAAAATAAAGTTATTACAGGATTAAAAAAGAAAAAAAAAAAAAAAAAAGTGCGTCTCCATTTCTGTTTTATCTCACAAATAAAGTTGTAACAGTCCAACAGTGTTAGAAATTGTCTCACAAATTTCAACAAGGTTCAAACAATCATACTTCAATGTTAAAATAGTTGCCACGTTCGTCAGATTTAAGGGTTATAAGAAAAACCCACCAGTACTCTTTCAAACTGATCCCCCTATGTATACATATATATATATATATATATATATATATATATATATATATAGACTTTTTTCAATCTTTTAAGTGTGATCCGCATTGTATGAAGATTGACGTCAGTTTTGTCATACTCATTTTTTATATCATTATTTAGAAGTTTAGAATGATTTTAAAACATTTGATTCATTCTTACTTCTTTTCCCTTTATGTATATTATGTAGGAAACTGCATATTTTCAAAATTCATGCATCTAAAAATCGTACTTTGGTTCGTGACACACTTGGTAGTACGTTTGTTCATATTCATTGAAACATCTTTTCATATATTATTTTTAACAAGGATGAGGTGCCGCTCACCGCTTTAAGAGTGGTGTCGAGCGCATATATTATGTTTACTGAAAATTTACTATAACGCGGCAACAGGCGTGCAATGAAATTTAAAAGTAACCCACAATAGAAAAAATCATCTGGTGTGTCACGCGCATGTTGTTCTCTGACGCTGTATTTCAATACTTTGAAAAAAGATTACAAATGATTTCGTAAAATAAATAAAGTAATATAATACCGTTCAATCTACTATAAAACTAATCTAAAATAACTTTAGGAACAGTTTTTAAATCTCTGTGACGGAAGCCACAAAGTCCATGAATAACATTCCCCAATCAATGATTGGTCCTACAATTATTTAAAGCTATCAAAACTTTTATTAATTTACCTTCAAATTTGCCAATTGTGATCAAATTGATCAAGTGGAAACTTAATACGAGCTTTAAAATACAAATTCTAAATTTTCTGCTGTTATTTGTTTTTAGATTAGGTGTGATAACAGGCATACATACAGAACAATCGTTAAAAATTGAACTTCCGTATTCAGGACAAACGTTGTATATATATACATATATATATATGTGTGTGTGTGTGTGTGTGTGTGTAAAGAAGAGATATAATTTCAAAAAATGCTTTGTTTAGAGTATGGATATGAAAAAGAGATAGCGTTGACATAGTAAAATGTAGCAAAGCACTTCCACCAATTACTATATATAAAAAAAAAAAAAGACGTTTACTTTAGTTTTGGGAAGCCCAATATATCGTCTATAAACAATATTCACGTCATTCACGTCACATTGTGTACTTAAATTTGGTTTGATATGAAAGACGCATGACACAAAATTAAATAAACTAATAGAAATTTTCAAGTATTGCCCAAATATATCAAAATTCTTTGGGTAGCCCTGTAAAAGAATGATGAATGACTACCATACCACAAGGAACACAAAACATGCTTTTATGCAATTTAAAAAATATGTTCTTTCCATTTTGTTTAGGGCAGTCTGTAAATGATACATTGTGCTTAACAAAACGTCCCTCATAGACGGTATGTACAGTGTTAGACAAATTATTAGGGACAATTATTACTATTTTATTTTTACTTTTTTACTTTTGATATTTTTTTTATTTAAAATAATATTCTGAACAAAATAGTCTTGAACTTTACACGTACGAAGTACATTAAAAACTCATATTTTCCACTATAGATTTAGTTATGAGTGTAATTAAGGGATCATCCAGCAATTGAAAAAAAAAAAAAAAACATAAATATTTTGGAATATCCTGTATTATAAAATGCTAAAAATGACTTGTAACCTTAACACATAATTTCACTTTGTATATATAATATTAGCATGATTTTTTGTGGGAATCGCTCGATTATTTAGACACACACACACACACACACACACACACATATATATATATATATATATATATATATATTAAAATTATTAATTCTCTTGGTATGTTTTTTGCTTGAAAAAAAAAAAACCTCACATAAAACTTGACTATACATTAGAGAATCATTATTCTAAAACATAAAGTCCTAACGTGTAATTTTCGCTGAGATATGAGTATTTCTAATTGTTTATTTATTATTTATTTTTAACTGCGCATACCCGAAAAATATACTTATTTTGTCACACAGATAGAAAGCTAAGTAAAAAAACACAGCAAGATAGATTGAACAACATATCAAAAATTCATTTGAATCGAGAAAAAAAAACTATCTGCAAAAGAGTGAGCAAGATTTTAGATGTTTTTCGGTGTTGGAAATCCCTTCCATGGATGATCAAAATTTCATGGCATGTCTGCAGAAAACCTCTAGGGATGAGTCCCAGATGTCGCCAGTTACCCATTGCGCAGCACTAGGGTGACGTAAAACCCAACCAAACAACCATTCAGAGTTCAAGTTTCATGAAAGAATTTTGATATGCGACGCATTTAATTTGGAGATCCAATTATTTCACACATGTTTCAAGAGCTCTTTTTTTGTGTGAAAAATCCCTTATGAACTCACAAATCTGCGCAGAAACAAACATGCAACATTAGAACCGGAACACCAAAATAACAACAGTATTAATAATTAAATAAGTAAATAAAATAAAAGTTAATGTATCAATAAGACATGTTGCTGCTCTTTACCCCACTTTCCAGTGACCGATGAACATGCTCTAAGGTGTTTCGCGTCCATTACTCGATCAGTTTTGCAAAGAACATGTTTCTGGAAGAGAGTATTACGAATCTTTTCAAATTACTACTAAGACAGTCATGAGAGCTTTCAAGCCTTTATTTGAAAAAAAAAAAAAGTCAAGGTAATCCTAGCATAATTTTAATTATTTGATAAAATTTGTGAGTTCATAAAGGGTTTTTCACAAAAAAGAAATTTTACAACATGGGAGAAATTTGTAACATTCGATCTCCAAATTAAATGCGACCGCTTCTAAAAAAACACTTGTGAAATTTCAGCTCGGAAAAAATATCTCAAATATTTATTACTCTTTTGCCGATAATTTGGTTAGTTTTTATTCTATTCAAATGAACATTTGTTATATGTTGCCCAACATATCTAGCTTTCAACCTATGTAACAAAAAAAAAAAATTCTATCTTTCGCATTATTTACTGTAAATATTCATATTTCATGAAATATTACTCGTGTGAATTTTATGTTTCAGAATAATGATATAGACAAGTATATATATATATATATATACTTGTCTACATAACCGTGTGATTTTTACAAAAGAGAACATAAATATTGCAAACAGCATGTGAAATTACGAAGTTAAAAGTCATTTGTAGCAATTTATGACACACAGTAATCCAAAATATTTGTGTTATTTTTCAATTCGTGGTTGGTCCCATGATTGCACTCGTGCCTAAGTCTATAATACAAAATACGAGATTGTAAATGTTCTTTGCATGACTAAAGTGCAAGTTCATTTCATTTAGTGCTTTTTTTAGAAAATTGACAAAAAAATGTCAAAAAAAAAAAAGTCCTAATAGTTTGTCCAACACACCATATAAATTATTATTGCTATTCCTGTACATGAACCATTTGTTTGATCTCAACAAAAAGTTTAGTGTAGCATTACAATAGGATATAACACACTCAGACCAACCGCGAAAAACGTTATTTAAGTATGTAGGGGAACTAAAAACATGTAAATATAACAAAAACTCTATTTCAAAAATTTGACTCAAAACCATATATCCTCTGCCATATATATGGTTAAGAGAGCAACTAACAGTTTGCAATTATCAAATATATGAACATTTAAAATTTTCTAATTTTAATATATTTTTCCTATAAACTATAATATAGGAAAGTATCTAAAAAATATATTTTTGTAATGAAGTTTTCGTGAAGTTGAAAATACTACTTTACCATTATAAAAAGGAATCTTATGAATTAAAAACATACCATATTTTGGTACTATATTTAAATCGCATTTATAAATTCAGAGAATAGATATCCTTCTTTAGAAATATTTGTATGGCCATTCAATTCAATAAAAAAGAATAAAAGATTTTAAAACAGTTCAATAAATAATTCTATATCCGTCCTTTCATCTCAAGAAATATATATCATATTCAAAAATATTTTATCAAATTCTGAAATGGCTGTTTTGAAATAGAATATAGAAAGAAAAGAGATAATCTATAGTTGAAATCATATTTTGATATATATATATATATATATATATTCAATATGTAATAATACAGCAATAAATTTGGAGATAACATTGTTTATAAAATAATATAAGTTAGAAATACGTTTCTATATAACACCTTATAAAAGTAATCAAATTGTTAGTTTTTGTTTTTAAAACAAACAATGAATTTAAAATTTCACTTATAACTCGAATTATACAGGGTAATATAACGAATTGGTAAGTATTACTAATTGACGCCATCTAAGTGTTACACAAAACAAAAACAAATTAATGTAATAACAGCACTTTTTGTTTAATTGGGAGAATAATTAAATAGTTTTCAGATAGTTGACGTGTTGTATCGTTTTGTCTTATTTGTTTCATAGGCGGAGAAACAACATCCCAGTGTGAAAATAACTCAAGTGTGTCAAAAGGCAATGTACTTTGTGTTTTTTATTGACAGAAAATATATCATAACACTTTAAAAAAGTTTCCAACAACGTGAGTTTTCTCTGTCAATTGTGTCTTGAATAAGTACTGTGAAGTCAAAACTTACCTATTCATACATAATTATATTATGAGACAGTTTTAGATTACGAGATAACTACACTGTGTGTTTCAGGACATATTGCATAATTTTTGTAACAGTTGATTATTGTATTCCGAATTACAAAGTCGCACGGAAATTGATGAATTTATTTTTCTTAGAAAAACCCTCCCTCCCTTTTCCAATGTTGTCATAGGAGACTGGTGATGGACCAAAGCATTTGGTGTGTTACGCATTTTTTCTAAACTTAAACAGCTGATGCTAATGCTTAGAAGAGTCCTCATTTAGAGCATGCTAATTTTGAAATTTTCACAAAAACATATTTACCCTGTTATATTAGACGTCTTTGTGAACCATAAAATGCACATTGTTTTTTGACGCTTCTTTGAATTTTTAATCTATTGACATTTTTCATGAAATATATATTTTCACAATTTTCCATTTCGTTTGAATAGTTGACGACAATTATGTATATTGAATATATTTTAGGGCTGATTCTTTGCGATTTTGCTAAAAATAACTAAAAAATAATAAAATAATAAAACCAGAGGAAAAAAAAAACAGAATAACGTAAAATAAAACTTATTAATCTTATTTGCAAGCATACTGGGTGGTTTGGTTATAATTAATGTTATCTCGTTTACACTTATATACATCCTCTTTTTGTAATCGTAAGTCATTGAAATTGCTACATGTGTCATATAAGCCGCGGGAGAAATAAATCAGCAATAAAATTAAAGTTTCAAGTTTCAGCAGTTAGAGAGCACTTTGAATGCAATCTAAAAACAATTTATGCAAATGTGGAGTATTTGAATATTAGTAGTCAATGTCGTAATTTTCTTTTCAGCCTGTCTTAGAGGGGAATGGTTGATCTTAACTGACCAAGTTGTTTTATTAGATCGATAGTAATTTTCAAGTGAAAAAAAAATGTATGCACACACACACACACACACACACCCATATATATATATATATATATATATATATATATATATATATATATATATATATATAATTAAACGCTTAAGAAAGAGACTTTTGGAGACACAGGGTTTAATAAAGTTGATTATTAAATTAGAAGACACCATAATGGTGGATATGTTGCAACAAAAAGAACGGAATGTGATGGAAATATTCCTATCACCCGGTATGTGGAAATATTCGTATCACCCGTTGTCAAAAAAGCATTCGGATTGATTGATAGCAACTGTTTTGTCCAAATAAAGGGAAAAATAAACATTTATATTTTGAGGGGGATTCGTAACTTGGGCCTTGTGTTGGTACATTTACAATGGGTTACGGAAATGTGACACTGCTCTTGCGAAAGTTATTCGGTAATGGACGATATTTTAATCAAGTCGATGTTATTTCTTTCATATTTTCAGTTAAATTCTGTTTCTGTCATATTCTCCGTAGCATACACTTCTCTCCAGTACCTTGATATTTATTAATCTCCTTGTCAAATTGTGTTTTTGCAGTATTTATTTTGGCTTTTACGGGGACTTGACAAATTTGACTTGGCACCAGCGAAAGTATACGACACATAAGTTTTGAGACTACCTTTCCCAATCATGTGTATGGATGAACCAAAATAACAATGTAGTTTGCAATTCGGGTTCTCTGTTCACGCGTGAGACTAATAGAGCGCTCAGATCACCATTCGGCTGAAGGGAGTGTCCCTCTTAGTTGATGTTGCAAAATGTATATTTCGGAGCAACATTCTAATATTAAAATTCTGCTACAAATTAGAAAAACTACTGAAGCAACGTCACGGTTATTGCAACAAGCGTATGGAGACGAAGTTATGTGATAATCGAAAATTTTCAAATGGTACAGCTTATTTAAAAATGTGAGAGTCGCTGTTGCATATGATCCGCGAAGAGGGAGCCTAGTGACCGGTTGAACATAAGTAAACATACAACGGGTTAAAGAAGTTATTAGAATTAATCATGAACAGACAATTGATGCAGTGGCAAAACAGACTAGATTTCCGCATCGCCCCCAGCGATTTTTCGGGACAAATATTTCACTTGATTGTTGAAAGCACTGATTACATCGCTCGCAATTGGGCATCGCTTAGCTCTTTCATTATGTGTGAAATTACAAGAAAAAATGTGCACTGGATCACTGAATTCATGTGAAAGTCCAAAGACCGGATTCTGTGACATGTTCCATGCGAAAAGCCAATCTGTTCGGCCACTGCATGAACAATTTGCCCACGATCACTTCCAATCGGAATGTTCGAGCGGTCACTTATGTTCGAGTTATGTTCGGTTATTTCACTTATGTTCGAGCGGTCACTGGCTGCTTGCTTCGAAGATCATCTGTAACAGCGTTTTTCTAATTATTAAACAGGCTATAATGTTTGGAAATTTCGATTATCACATAGCTTTTTTTTTGCAACATGCTTGTTGCAACAACCGTTTCTCTAATTATTAAACAGGCTATAATGTTTGGAAATTTCGATTATCACATAGCTTTTTTTTTGCAACATGCTTGTTGCAACAACCGTTTCTTCAGCGGCGCTACAGAGTTGGAAAATTCTAAAACATGAACATTTGCGGCAAGGAGGAAATTTAGGGGGTAGGGATTTTCCACTGAAATTATGTATTACATTTCTTACATTTTTTTAATCTATTACAAATGATATTTATTAAACATTATAGAAATTTTTTTTGTTTGTTTTTAGGTGTTAAATTAATTCTTTTTCATTCTCCAAATCAAATTCACAGTCATACAATTAACGAACAGTGGTGTTGCTAGAAAACTGTGGGTGACTGGGTAAAAATGGGAGCCCTATTTAGATTCAGAAGGTCATTTTACATAAGAATCAGCAAAAATGATATCAGAGCTCGATTTTTTTTTTTTTTTTTTTTTTTTTTTGCGGCGCAGTGTATTTTTTAAAATACTAAATCTTCTATGGATACTATTCAAGAAAAGAGTTATATATATATATATGTGTGTGTGTGTGTGTTAAAGAACCTACGGAAAAGAATTTGGGGACGAATTTTGCAATATTTAAAAAAAAATACATTAAAAATACAAATGCAATAAGAATTATATTTCTCTGCAAATTTTTACATACATATACAGATTTTTATTTTATTTTTTGTAGGTTCTATTTAACATCTAAAAAATAGGTATTTTTCTTTTATATCTGTAGATCTTTTTTTTTCATTTTAAAGATCAGGAATTCATAATAATAATAATAATAATAATAATAATAATAATACAAACTGAGAAAATAGAATTCAAAAATTTCAAAACTCTAAAAGAATTATCAAAAACCATAAGAATTGTTGCCTGAATATATATTTTACAGATAAAACCTAATACAGTTCAATTTATAAATATCAAAATGGAAATAGAAGTTTTTATATGAAACCTTCAGTGGTATCAAATAAAAGGTGTAAAATACGACAAAATACCCTTATTCTTATAGTTTCTCCCTCTACATACATTTAGAGATATTTAAAGAAATATTTTAAAGAATAATTTTAATTTTAATTTACCCTAAACTAACTTTAATAAAGTATAAGGGAACGGTTTTTAATACGAAATAGTCGGGTAAAATGGAATACCGTTATATGTTATCTGTACGCAGCTACAACTTTTCAGAAACACGTCAGACGTTTTCACTGCACCTCAAATGGGAATGATAGTTCAGATTGTGCCAGTTTTTGTGTCATGCATCTTCTTTAGTTTATCAAGATTCAGACTTATTTGGAGGTAAATATTACCAATTCTGTAATCTACTGTGCGATTATAAGTTATGATTTCAAAACACTTTTATTTTAAAACTACTGTTGAGAATGACTTGATATTTTACCAGAAAAATTGTTAGGCAATGGAAATTTGTTAGACAAAGAAAAATAAAATAAAATAAAATAAAAAATAAAAGAAGTTCCAAAATGTACCGTTAATCATTCGCAAAATGTTTGTTTCATGAAGATCCTAATTTTCTCTTATCTCTATCACTTTTGCTGATATAAAGACATATTCTTGTCTTTTTACTAAAAAAGTTGTGGTAAACCCTTAAAGTTTAGCGTTTCCTGTTATTCTATTCTATTACTATCAACATTTTTGTATATAATGAATCTATTTAGGCATTTCTTTTTAGATTACATTGACAGCACCATCATAGCCACATTTTACAAATACTTTTTTTCCTTCACCAAACAAAACTCCATATCCTTACGTTTTTTCTGGTAAAATATCAAGTCATTTTCACCGTTAGTTTTAAAATTATAGCGTTTTGAAATCGCAACTTTAATTATAATCACCCTGTATTTACGAAGCAATAAAGGGAGCGAAAACCTAGCGCTATTCCTGATAGAGGAGTTGAGTTAGTTGTCTGCTTCCCAAGAATTTATATCGACCAACAAGTGGTTAATGTTGATTTATTCTCTAAGATGGCGATTCGGGTAATATGAAATACCACCAATTCCATATTTTTTGCAATTTTTCATAACTTGAAGGTTGATATACTTTTCACCACTGGTTATTTTCAATAATAATTTTAAAATAAAATATTTATATTGCAAGTATTCAGGATGTTCTTTAAAAGTAATTTTCTATTTCATATTGTTATTTAAGGGAATCAGTATTCCATATTTTTCTTCCTAACTATTTCATATGGACCACATTACCGAAAAAACCTTTTTTTCTTTTTTTAATCTTAACTATAAATTTTCCATCTTAACTGTATTTTTTGTAAGATAAAAAATTCATATCACATTAGTAACACTTGAAAGTACTTCAATCAACAACTATTCAAAATACTTCATTTTATTATCGTGAGTTCAAATTGAAATGGTATTCCAAATCCCTATACCTTTCGCTATATGTATATATATATACATAATTATTTCTATTGCAATTACCATCTGTCTCAGTATATTAACATAGTATAGTTATCATCATAATTTTTTTTCATTAATTTTCTTTAAAAAAAAAAGAGAGAGATTTTACTACAGTTTCAGTTTTTTACACTCTTTCATAAAGAATATTTCAAGTTAATTGTATTTTTTTTTTTTTTTTTAGTTTTTTTTTTTTTTTTTTTAGCGATCAGAAAGACTTTGTTAATGTGAAATTTGACATACATATAAACTAAAAATAACATTTTGGTAACGACAAATTTACAAACCAGACTTTATTTAGTGATTTACATTATTTAATTTTTATTATTATTTTTATTATTTATTTATTTATTTTATTAGTATCATTTACGTTTTCAAATATATATATATATATATATATATATATTATTTGTTGCATTACAGCGTAAGAAGCTTCTATAGATTATATATAGAAACAAATAACAACGGTTAGATGCATAACATTCAGCCAAATTAAAATGAATTCACTTATAATAAAACAGGAATCGACAAATCCCTGATTACCTATTCGATGATATCGTAATTATCCCTTACCTACAATTGGTATTATACACGTATATCTTAATTATCAGCTAATGATGCAATAAAACAATTCTAATGTTAATGAAAGCTAAGCATTAATGTTTTTTCGACACTTCTAAGAGAACTAGTCTTACGTATATAACTATAAAATAAGAAATAAGTTGAAGAAATCACATTAAATAGCTCTTTCCGTTTCTACACTTTATAGTGAAATATCATTAATAATTTAATTTAGAAATTAATTAGGTTTTATTTTGCGCATTTTATTTTGAAATAATTAACTCTATCAGTGACGTTTTTGTGGCATATACTTTTTAAGTCCAATAAATAGCTAGATAAATAATTAAAGAATCTTAAAAAAGACTATCTGGTTATTTCCAATCCTTATTTGAGAGCCAATAAAATTCTTACACGAATCACGATTCATATTTGCTTACAGCAGTGTGAGATAAATGAACATCAGTATCCCCCAAAATGAACCTCGATAAAAGAATTTAGTCTCTCCATCGTCGAGAATAATGCTTTTCCTGGGAGAATTTTATGTGCATGATCTGCTTTAAATAAAATATAACATAACGGACACAAGTCCCTAAACGCATTTTACAACACATTATTTGGGCACAATGCTGATAATATTATTTTTAACACAGAAACACGGCATGTGAGGGTCAGCAACTTTATTTTTAAAAATCCATATTTATTATTCACATGCTGATATATGTAAACAAAAACGAGCATGCAAATATTTTAAAATTGTTTTCGTGTTTATTTAATCTATATATTACTAGGCAAGCATGAAATTTGTGGTACACATATTTTAACATATTAATTATGGGAGTAGGGAGTTAAAAGTGGTATCATTCGAAAGGTGTGATTAGCCAGTTTTTCAGAATACAATTTTTGATTCTTACGATGTCAAGAAAATACTTAAAAATCTTTTTTTTTTTTTTTTTTTTTTTTTTTTTTTTTTTTTTACGCATTTTTCCATTTTATACACATATTCTTTTACATTAACGAAATATCTACAGTAGAAAGTTGTTAAACCTGGGAATTTCGTAAACCTGAATTAAAACCATAGAGAGATAATTTGTAAAGATGTAGCATCACTATACTCTCGACTATAGAAGTTTTTATTCTAAGAGAAGACAGCCATTAGAATGGTAGAAATTTGAGTAAATGAGTGGTACATCGAAAGTTTATACTGTTGAAAAGTATACGCAAATTAATAAAGAATATGATTTATGAAAGTTCTAATTTTTTTAAGATCTAATTTTTTTTTATTTAATTTATTATTATTATTATTATTTTATGATTGACGACAGCTCTAATTTGAAGACATATTTTTAAGCAAATACGTAATGCATTACAATTAACTGAAATTGATTATTACTTATTAAAAAATAAATAATGAAATAAAAGGATTTATTTCTATAAGGAAGCGAAGTGTTGGCGTCACTGACCATCTCCGGAACCAAGCAGAATATTTCCTACGTTAATCGTCTATTGGATTTCTCTCTCTCTCTCTCTCTTTTTTTACCTTAAGCGAAATTATCTCCAAATTTTAATCCTCATATTTGGGTATACTTATATATAAGTTATAGTCTACGTGTGTTACACTGAGTTATTGTTTCTTAAAATTCATAAAATTTTAATTTTAGATTTCAAAACTCTAAAATATAAAATGGTAGTCTTTCATTTTCGAAAAAAAAAAAAAAAATACTTCAAAGGAATGAGATTCATTTTAAAAGAACAGATTCTATGTATGTCGAACTTGGCGAATATATAAATAAATAAATAATAAAAGATTACCGAATTATCTGGTGAACATATTTAATTCGTTTAAAAAATCATGGTATATTAAGAGAATGTATTTATTAATGCATGCTAACAGAGCAATCAATAATATAAAACAATATTTCGTACAATATATATGTATTACGAAAATACACATATGGTATGTATGTTTTCGTATTACGTTTTTGATCGCCAAATACACGAAACGCCAAGGACGAATATATATCAAATGTATGCCCATTATGGTTCTAGAGTTTTGAAATTTCGCTTTCTAGTTTTCGCCGAATTTACATGTTTCGAGATTTACTTACGTTTCAGTTATCTGACATTAACTATTTATTTTTTAAAAAAGTGGATTTATTACTAGCTTCTGCATGTATAAAAAGGAAGTAGAAGGTATGGAAAAAAATTCGATTTCTGCATTTTCGATGAATATACACGTTTTGAGATTTCCTTGCATCTGAATAAATTGAAATTTACTACTTATTAAAAAAAAAAAAAAAAAAAAAATGGATTTATTATTCTATCTTCCGCATATATAAGAAGAAAGTATAAAATGCAGAAAAAAATTAGATTTTCAGTTTTCGGTGATGTTACACGTTTTAAGATTTCCTGGACTCAATTTGAACATTTTTAAAAACTATCAGGCGAATTGAGTTTGAACGATTTACTTTAGGACCTAATGGACTTAATTTAATTAACCTTGATATTTGGTTGGACCTTTCTTTGACTTGGTGCCGATTAGCTTTTGGACTATATCACCGAACAGGCGGTGCTTCCATGTTGCGATTTCTTCCCATTTCAGGAAAGTCTTAGCCTCTACAGTGTACCAGATTTAAAGAAATATATTAACTTAAATTTTGGTGATTCACTTTGAATGCATATCAACAAGCAATTGGCGAAAGTTTGTTGCAATTTAATTCCGTTTACGAAAAGGCAATTACTTTGCTTTGCAAAAAATGGTCGAGATTCGACCACTGGGCGATACTAGTAATTATAAATGTACACCGGAAGAAAGTTACTGAGATTCGTAGAGTATACAACCAGTAAGTTGTAAATAACGGAATAAATGGCAAATAAAATATAAAATGTGCGGTCTTCATAAAATTTACAGCTAAAGTTTGGCAGTAGGTTTGATTTTTACAGTGAATTATAACATTAGTATTAATAGAAACTTATCGTCTGCGCAAGTTTTATAATTCAGAAAATTTTAATTATATTTTAATCTTGGCATTATTAATTTAAATGTGATTCATTTTGAGATTAGAAACGCTGAAAATATAAACATTTTTTTTTTTTTTTTATCAACATGAATTAAATGTTTAATAAGTTTAAAAATATAATAAGACTTCTATTTTTTTTTAACTAATTGAATTAATTCAATTTGAATGGTAAACACGAATTAATTACAGTACATTCCTCTTTTGGTACTATTCACGCCTTTCAGTTGCTCGTAAGGAAATACAAACGCACAAAATTAATATATCTTAATATACTTTGTAATTTACTAAAATGATATTTAAAATATTAAATATAAGTATATATAAGATAAATTGGGGAAGACATACATAATAAAATTTTTTTTAGAAAATCAAACTATTAGAAAATATAAATCACCCAGTGAACCTTCTTGAAAGATAGTACGTACCATTATATAAAATAATATCACATTTAAAATTTCATACGTTATAACAGAAGTATTTATCAAACAAATTAATATATATTTAGATGTTTTTAAAAGACTGTGATATGCTCAATTAGTCTATATCGAGGAAATTTGGGTCTAATGTTAGGTAATGCATATGTGCAATACTTTGAACATAAAATGTTCATAAATTTAATTTCATATTTTATATACGTTATGTCGGCGATTCTTTTGAGCCGATTTATCCAATATTTTTTTACATTATAAATTCACCAGACAAACATACGCAATTTACTTATGGAAAAAAATAAATAAATGAAGAGCTTTCTTTTCTTAATATTTATGATATTTGTGGAAATATTTTCCTCCAAATCATAGTTTATGGAAAACATTTTGCTAATTTTCACCTCATCACCGTTATATTTTCACCTTTAGTCAAAAGCTACCCACTTTTAATACTTATATATCACACATGACGCGATTATGAGTTCCACGGAGATTTCATTAGAATCATAGAATGTTTTAGCTATTCGACTAGTATCTTTGACTTTACGTATCGTAAATGAATAAAACCTTTTTAATGCTAAATTTAAGCTCAATACAAATTTAATTGAATTACCGCATTACCTGAAATTAAGCAATGAACTACACGTTTCCCAATAAATTAAATTTTAAAGTAGTATATACTTATTTTGACAAAATGAAATTTACCGATTCCTAAGATCCAGTAGATAAATTATTCAAATAAATCATTTATAAAATAACTTGTGATTGTTGTATCTAGGGAAAAAAAAAGTTGAATTACCGTCTAGTTAAGCGCAATATCCATGTCAAAAATGGTGATACTAAACGTTCTTATATATATATATATTTCTGAAAGAGATAAATTTCTAATTAATGAAATATTTTCCATTATGAAAATATTTATTTTTATTTACAATCTAGATTTCTGGGATGTCAAACACATCAACAAAGTCTCGAATTTTCTTTTATATAACTCCAAGGCACACCAAATTTCGCTGAAAATTGGCTACAATTTATTTAAAAATACAACATCAAATTTTTTTTTTTAAACCTCAGCCCTTGCTTGAAATAGTTTTATTACTGCGTATCTCATTAGTTCCTTTTGCAAATATTCCTCCTTACTTATTATATTTGTACTTGAGATACTTAACGCGTCTCACCTGTCTGGCCCATCTCTAGACTATGGGCAAGCTGGGGACCATCTCTAGTCAATCTGAAATGTTTTTAAATTTAAATTTTCTGGTTCTTTTATTTTATTATATTTAATATTCGTTTTAAGTTTCTACTAGAATTGATGAAAGGAATTTAGAGGTTCTGAAACATGCTAATTTATTATCTTTCCTTTATTTCTTCTTGTTTAATGTTGTTTTTGCTTAATTTTAAGATAGGCACGATGTTTTGAAAAGACGGGCACCAAAATAGTTACTCATTTAAATTACAATAAATAATGTTACTTACAACATTAAAACCCTGCACACGATTCATGTACAACGAGTTTCACATTTGATTCAGTATTTGAAGTCACTGGAAAATAACAGGTGCTGCAAAATTACATGAATTTGCAGAATAATTGTATTCTGGGAGTTATATAGGTGTCTACAGGAAATCAGGAAATCTCTAAGAAAAATTTAGAACAATATTAAAATAATAATAATAAATCATTCCAAAATATTCGTGGTGAGGTAGCAAATTAATTTAGAATGGAAAATATATAAAAACATGCCACAATATTTTATAAACATACTGAAAACAAAATAAAGCTCTAATTAATAAAAAAAAAAAAAAAAAAAAAAAAAAAAAAAACCGAAAACCCCCTATTAATGGGATATATTGATATATTAGTATAATCAAATTTAATAAGACAAAAAATCGTAATAAAATTGTTTAAAATTTGTTAAAATCAAAAATATATAATCATAAATTGTTAGGTGTTATGAACATCTACAAGTGTTGTATATTTTTTGTATAAACAAATATATATTTGTTTGTATAAAGTAATACAAATAGTTATTTGGCATAACTATTATTAAAAACAATTCAAAATAATATTTACATAACATACGTCAAATAACTTATTCTAATGCAAAAAATAAAACTAAATAAATAACGCAAAAATAACAAGATGTTTTCATAAAAATATGAAATGTAAATAATGTAAGAAGAGCATAGAAAATTCCTGATTATAGAAAAATTAATTTTTTTTATAAATAACAAGAGAAATTGCGCGTAGACATTGCAATGGAAATAAAGTAATATCCCAGCGGGGCATTAGAAAACAGTATGTATATTTTTCAGATTTTATTAAATAAAATTTTCAGTAAAGCTATCACTTGTAAAAAAATAAACAACGGAAAATAAAAAGAAAAAGAAAGGAAGAAATATATACTGTCTATTTACACTTTTTAAATTCGTGTAGTAAAATATAAAGCACTTCGCCTTTTTACCACTTAAACACTTGTCCCTATAAGCAACTGTATAATATACATACTTGCTACACTTAACTATTTACTTAAAACTAGAAATTCTAATAAAAACTTTTTTTTTCTTTTTTTTTTTAAAGAAAGTAAATGTAGCTGTTTTTAAAACTTAAATTCTTTCAGTAAATAAGTACACTGTTTGTTTGAAAACTTTAGGATTTGTCCAAATACTTCTTTATTGTTATTTAAAGTGTAGAGATTTACTTTTGTTCCATTTCTTAATTAAACATACTTTAGAAATAATATAAGATACATCTAGATTGATTTAACATATGTAAAAAAATTTCTTTAATAAAAACTGAAATGTATGTATATATATAAAGCATGTGTTTACGTATCATAATTATAATACATATATAATTTTAAAAATTTACTAAAACTTTTCTTTCATAAAACATGAAACAAGGTAACAAAGGAACGCTTTTAAATATTAAATAAATAAGTAAATTCAACGTCTACAAATATTTTAAATAGCAATTGTTTTTAAACATTATAGATAAGATAGGCCGGAACTGGATGGGCGTAGGTGTACGATGGCCCTGTCGCGATATTTTTTAAACATTCCGTCAGATGTTATTGTAACTTCAGCGAAATATGTGTCTTGTCGTCTTCTTTCTTCCATATAAATATCATTGAAGGAGGACTGTCCATTAAAGTTAAGAGAGAATTCTATAAATTTTGATTAGTAAATTTTCTTGCTTATGAATAACTGTGTTTTATTTGTTTGAAGATTATATTTTTGATTTTTCTAATTAGCATATAGGAAGATAATTATTCAAAATTATTGCAATTCTTGTTTTTTAATTGAAATACTTTAGTTTTTTTTTTTTTTTTAAACACTTGTTGGCAAATTTCACATGGGTTACGTTAGCCGAGCAGGTCAAAATGACCTGTAACATCACCAAAGAGTTTTCATAAAAAGGTCTATTATTTTTTTTTCGTACTGGAAAAACAAAAATTGGGCTTATACATGCGATTGGAATTTATTCAACTCTAAAACTCGTGTAGCTTGTTTGAATTGAAGATTATTAGAGAGAGCCGTTTTAAAAATTATGTTGTAATGCTGATTACCGCCCCCTCCCCTCCATTAAATCAGTTGCCCTGTTGCACAAAAACATTAGTATTTTTACAGATTCAGATTATATGCTTCTGTAATATCACTGATGGATTTAACCCGGATTTCACACCAGAATCCACTATAATTATGACCCCAAATTACTCAGCGTTTCAACGAGACTTCTTTCAGGTCTATCCGATATAAATCAATTTTAAATAAAAACCTTTGAGAAAAATTGGTTTTTCTTGTATAGGCGATGTGAGGCTTTTATCTGATGGCAGAACCTTGGGAAAATTCAACGAAAGAGAAAACGGGATTCTGTACTTTTGACTGGCACATTAGTCATACATGCATTGAAGAGCAGATGACGGCAAAAACAGAAGAAAGAAAATTTACTACAAAAAAGACCCAATTTTTCTAAAAAAAGTTTTTTTTCTTTTTTTTTTTTTTTTTTTCTTGAAATAAAGAGTCAGGAAACCCAAACGACAACACATAAGTAAGAAAGATGCCGCGAGCGGAAATATGGAGGATCAAGACATTTTGAATCTTTACTGTCTTAAGTGATTTGAAAAGAGTAAACCGGGAGTACAAAGAACTCAATGGAAACGATGGGCCCCTTTGGAAACGATCGGCACATATATCATGTGTTGTTACTAGAGAACCGGTATTTTATGTCTGTTTTCATTGAAAATTGTATCAATAAAAGCGATTAATTCTATTTATAACTTTTGTTTTAAATATAAATCTTTTTTTTTTTTTTTTTTTTTTTTTTACATATTTGGGTTTTATTAAGGAATGTTGCTTGAATGAATTATTTTTCGTTAAATTATGTTTTCGTTCGCACGAGACAAAAAATCTATGACACAAATTTTGATACAAATTGATAATGATTAATTATTGATATAAATGATTTATTATGGATACAAATTTTGAAATTTGTTTAACTTTTACATTATCAGAACATTGAACTTTTACATTATCAAAACATGTGAGTGGAGTAACTTACTCTGATATCGAGGCAGGTGGCCCAAGTGACTCTGTGTCACTTTGAGCTTATAAAATAAAACTTATAGTTAATATTTTCGAGTTTCTTCATTGTGATTTTTTCTGAAGGTAAACTGATATTTTTAATGTAAAAAGAAATTTAAAATGATGAGTTGTAATTTAAAGATATAAAAAAAAAATCTGGTTAACTAGACTTCGTCTCTCCTGCAACATAAAAACTTAAAACAACAAACTTACAAAAATATCACAATATTTTCTCAGAAAAACCCAAATGATGCCTGGAGCATACACTGTTAAAAATTTCTGTAAAAATACAGAAAAAGTATTGAGAATCTCCGTAAATGTACATGAGTTCACTGTTAAAAGCAGTGAATCAAGAAACTCGGTTCACTGTCAAAAATTTCTGTAAAAGTACAGAAAAAGTATTGAGACTCTCCGCAAATTTACATGAGTTCTCTGTTAAAAGCATTGAACCAAGAAACTCAGTTCTTAATTTACAGATATTTCCCTTTCCAAAACAACGTTTTCCCTGTAGGGATTTTGACTGATACATTAAATAAAAAACTATGTAAATGCATAACCTTAAATTATTTTTATATTAAAGTAAATACCTATATATATATATATATAACTAGAAGTTTTGAAGGCAAAAATATACTGAATAGTTTGTTTCATTGCAGTGTACTATTACGTAAAAAGGTGAGAAAAAGGGAACGTTAGGGAAAATTAGATTGTTTCTGCGGAATGTTTATCTTCGTATCTACACATGAAAATATGTTGTTGTTGTCTGTATTGAAGAACTTAAAGCAATTCATGTTTTCATTTGGAATTCATAATTAGGTAAGCTAAATTTTATATAATCTTTTATCCTATTTTAATAATCAACAAAAACAATGACTGTTCATGTTAGTTATATTAGCGGTTATTTTTTTTATATTTAAATCCTGAAACTTATAAACAGAGTTATTCAATTTAAAGATACTTAGAATCTAGTATGTAGTATCTAGCTTCGTATTTCTGTTACATAATACTTTATGTATTTACTGCGGAGGGCAAAATTATAGAAATTATTTCTTATAATCTGACTTGCTTTTTCTTCTAGAGTTTAGAATAAAATTGCTTTAGCAGGAGATATACAAAATAAACATAGATATATTAATTTGTTAGAAAGCAGTTATTGTAAAGGATGAAAAAAGTGTGTGTGTGGAGGGAGGGGGGGGGGGTTAAACACAGTTTAGCACATCCATAAAAACAATTTAGCACATCCATAAAAACAGAGAAACATTATTACAAATTATATATGAGTATTTGATGTTACGCACTATTTTTTCGGGGGAGGGGAGTTGTACATCAACCCAGCAATGTTTTTTTTTTTTTTTTTTTTTGAGTGTTAACATTTAATATATAAATTAAGAAACAATGCAAGAAAAACGATAAAATTATTTTTTTTCCCACAGCGATAATACTGGAAGGGGGGAGAGGAGGAAGATTAGATTAAATTTTCAAACTAGTAGCACAATCTACTCACAAATTGATGTTTAAAGAATAAATGTATAGTTTATGAATCAAGCTGAGTAGAGAAATGTTTAATACTAAATTTTACACAGGTTACATTCTGTGAATAAATTCAAATCGAAGTTTAAAAAAGTTCAATTTAATTTGGAATTATTTTAAAGCATAAAAACAACTGGATTGTCGAATTACACTAGATAAATGTTTCCTAACCATACGTTGCCGAAACTACACCTACACGCTTTTACAGCGGGGTGGAGACGTTGATTAAAGTTTAACTGCAATTAAAAAAATACTTTTTTGTTAAAATAAGTCAAACTTACACTGTCCTATCAACACAAAATCCGAAAACTTTCCGACAAGATTTTGATATGAATTGTTTCTTAAACGTTTCTTTTCTTTTCTTTATTTTTTAAGAAGAGCATATGTCTAATGGCCAGAAAAGTTTATTAAATGAGCAATGTTTTTCTCCGAAAGGAATAAGGTTAAATTTGAATCAGAACCATAAAGACCAGAAATACTATCGCGAATTATATAGATCTTTGATGCTAAACATTTTTTAATGTGCGTGTGTGTGTGTGTGTGGGGGGGGGGTGATGGGAATGATTTGTATGGATACCAACACAATATTTTCAGTTTTGTTTTCTGAGATGTTTGAAAATCTGTTTGTGTGTACAATATTCATATATTTGTTGTAACAAATCAGAAACAACCAACATAGAAAAACTAATAAAAATCTTTCTTTACCCGCAGCGGAAATGAATGGGGAAGGAGTTAAATTACACTTTCAAACTTGTTAATTTTCTGTGTACAAATTGATATTCAAAGATTGAAAACATAACGTTAAGTTGTACGAAGAAATGTTTAAATGAATGCGAAATTTTATCAAGGTTACATTTTTCGTACCAATTCAAAACTACAATTCACTATACAACTTTCAAAAGTATAACTAATGCACATGTGTTTTTTTGTACTTTTGTGCCGTAACTACAGTTATGACAATATTTCGTCCACAAATTTATTTTGTAAGGCAGAGATAGCTAAAATGACAATTGGCTGTAATTTAAAACCACATTTTCGCTAAAATAGATATAATTGATACTGCCCTATCAAAACTGGGCCAGAAAATATACAATCAATTTTTTACATACACACACACACACAAAAAAAAAAAAAAAAAAAAAAAAAGCATAATTTTTTTTTCTTTGTGAGGTGTGTGTGTGTGTGGAAGGGGGGGGGGGGATTTTAAAGAACCAGAAAATTTTGTTCTGAGGATTAGACAGTTTAGACTGTTTTTAAAAAATGTCTGTCTCTGTGTGTGTGTATCACAAATTTTGTGGACTCTGTATCTCACGAACCAATGAACGAAATTTAACCAAACTTGGTGTTTAGTTGGACCCTGACATTAACTAGTGCTGATTAGATTTATGGAATAATGGCTCAACAGGTGGTGCTGTGATCGAATTTTTCTAAATTTTCAACATGACAATATAGGACAAAATTTCGTATAAATGTACATAATGAGAGTTATTTTAATCGTGTGATTGTAAAATTAATATGAATTATTGATAATAGTAGTAGTTAACTAGGGGAAAAAATTTGCATGGGGGGCATCGCTCCCCCCCTGAGGGTTAAGTACCCCCGGGGGGAATAAATTTTCAATATGGGTATCTTTCGAAAGATATCGTCAATACCTTTAAAACTAATGGTTTAACTATAGATCTGTGATAATTTAAAACAAAGTTATCCATTTTTTCCTTCTTCCATTTTTTCTTTTAACGAAAAAAAAAAACACTTGGAAATAAGTCATTTCTTTTGATTTGGGAAAAAACTGATATCTTTCGGCATTTAGTGATAATTATTCTATCAGATAAAAATCTTCTGCATTTATAATTGAAAAGAATTTGATAATTTAATAAGTAATTTTTATTGTATAAGTTTTGTGTAATATTATATAGAAGAAAGTCATGTGGTGGCCACATCCTACTAGTTTTTAGTTTAATATCGTCTGAAACTTCTATATGTTTTCTTATATATTCTTTTTACAGCCTCTTCCTGTCATTTGCAGGCATTTGCTGAAAGACTGAAAAATAATATAGATTACCTTAAATCAAATAGTAGGAATTGAGGAAGAAGTAAGTCATTTCCACATTATATAATTAATAGTTTAAATAATAAAAAATAAGTAAATTTAAAAATCGAAATAAAAAATAAAGATTTTATTGATGGGAGTTTTATCCGACAATTTTTTTAAATTATTTTTTAAGGGAGGGGAGGACGGTTTGCATTCTAAACCGTCCAATGTTATTAATTTTGCTTTCTGAAAATTTTGAAAATCTGCTTGCGTGTGTATATGTATGCATATAATATGCACAAGTTAAAAAACCACAATATAAGAAAAAGAAAACTATTGTTGCAGTTGCCGAGCAATGGTAATAGAGGGGTGGGTTGGGGGACAAATTAAATTTTCTGACAAGTTAATATTTTTCAGAATATAGTTTGATATTTAAGAATTCAAAGTACAGAGTGTATATTAAATTGAATGAGGAAATGTTTAAATCAATACGAAATTTTATCCAGGCTGTTATATGTTGCGGACTAATTTATATCACAAAATAACCGATCCGCATAAAACATTACTTTTAAGTACAAAATCCAACTGTATTTTTGAATTATCCTGGATGAATATACCATAATAATAAGCATGCCAAGACTGCGGTTACATGTTTATGTAGGGAGGCGGACGCAGACGATTGTGGAGCAACTGCAATTTAAAAATACAGTTTCACTGAAATATAGCTAATAGACAGTGTTGCCAGACTTGGGGACTTTTTTATTCAACTATCACCAATAATTTTGAGAAGGGGAATTGGACATACATAATAGTCGATTATTCTTCGAAGTGATTAAGCAACTGTTACAATAAAATTTTAGAGGTGAATGTTGAATAAAAAAGTCCCCAAATCTGGCAGCGCTGCTAATAGATTCTGCTTAATAATGCATTGTCAAAACACTTTCAGATAAGTTTTTGCATTGACAGAAATAATTTTTCTTAAACATGTTTTTTCTTTTCCTTCTTTGTAAGGGGGAGATTTTAATAACTGGACAGTTTTTAATTCGGAGTATTATAAAGTTAAGAGAGTGCTTGGAACTAAGGCCGAGTCGCCCAGTTTCTAACATTTGTTAAAAAAAGAAGAAAAAAAAAGGGGGGGAGGGGAACACAGGGGCAAACTTTAAAATTTCATATAGGAAGGGGGGGGGGTCTTTTAAAAGCTCGGGAATAAAGTCTTTTCAAAGTAGGCCTAAGACCTACAGCAGTTAATCGGCCTTATTCCCAAATCCAATCCAATTCATACTTGATTTTAATATAAAATACTTCAAAAATATTCCTGTTACACTGGCGTTCATAAAATGGTGCTTAAATATCGTATGATTTCATTATATAAGTGTATTTTCCTGTATTAATGATTTAAAATACCATGTATATCTACTTTTATTTTCGTTAGATGATTTTTCATTAGATTCTATTTAGATGGAGTATATAAGATACACTTTAAAATTCGCTTATGTATACTTAATTTTTTTTTAGTGCCATGGAATTACAATCCTTTCTTTTCATTATTTGCTTAACATGTCATAGGATGCAGATTTTGTTTTAAAAATTTATAGTTAAAGTATTTTCCTACAATAGTAATTTTTCATCATTTTTCTTTTTTCTAGTTATAATGGAAATTGATCCTGATATAAGAAAAGAAACAAGTTGTCTAAGAAATATGAAAATAGAAAATGCCGTAAAATACCCTCATCAAAGACATTTACAAATACCAAATATTTATCCTGTTAAAGAACTTTTCACCATTTATCTTTCATTAATCTCATTTAAAAAAAACAAGATACATTCAGTGTTATATGTTAGTAAAATAAAGTTTAATTTAAATCTAATTCAGTATGTTTTATTTTTTAATTATTTTTAATTGTATGTTTTCTTTGCAGCAAAGATTTTTTTTCTTCTTAGTGAGCTTTTTGCAATGATTCTAGTAAATTACCAGGAGGCTGCTTTCATGTGTAAAAGCGTAGAATTTGTTTCTTCTTTAGATCCTATTTTGTAGAAGAAAAATGTTTTAAAATTTGTTTTTGTAAAGAAAAAAAAAAGTCAAAATATTTTTAATTCAAAATAATCTAATGGTTTCTTTAACAAACAGTTATATATTTTAAAAATTTGAATTTATGGAGCTAGTGACGAAAACCAAAAAAAAACCCGATTTTCATCTGCATTGAACCCTAAATTAATATTTAAAAATATTAAAAGCTCTATATTTCTTTATATACTATTTAATACGTACGAACATTTTCTCTCCACTTGCCGTCTATTTAAAAATATTTATATCCCAGAAACTGAAGTAATTAAGGAAATTATTCTACACATTGCAATGAATTAATTATAAAAAATAAAATTATTTAGGTATCGAACCTTTAATATGTTCCTATACTTCTACGATTACGTATTAGAAATCTGATCTGAAATGAGAATTTTTTTTCCCAATAAAATAACTTTTAGAAACCAATTTTATTGAAAACAGAATATTGAAAAATGTTAAAAAATTGTTACAGTTTGAAATGAAATTTGCATCAAATTTGTTAGTCTTGATTTAAGTGACAAGTTATGCATTGCATTATTATGTTGCACAAATTTACTTTTTTAATAAACTACCAAAATTGTATCCATAGTTTTAGAGAGACCTTTATATGGAAATAAATTAGTAATTTTTTTTTTCTTCAGCTAATATAAAAATCAATGTGAGTATTTAAAAATTCAAATTCATTTACTACTCTACCTTTCCATAAATGACCGGACACTTTCGATTTCAGATGCGTTTTAAAATAACTCAAAAAGTACTATACAAATCATCTTGAAACATCAGGAGTGTAAAAAACATGTTGTACCTCATGTACTTCAGTTATTTATTTGTGCCAAAAGTGAAAAGAAGACAAGTAAAAAATTAAAGAAAAATACTCATTTTCTGTATAAATTTTTAAGTCTCTACCGCATGTAATCAGGGAGATATAAAGATTTCTTTAAAAAATATACTGAACTTTTTTTTTTTTGCTATAACATGCGAGGTATTAAATCCAGTGCAAAGCTATATTCGGGAAACCCAATATACAACATTAGACACAACATACTGCAATCAGAATGAAAAAAATATTAAATATATAATGAAATGTGAGCATTTGTACTAAATTTTTAACTGTGTATGACTAAGTTTTAGCTAAATTTCAATTGTATAATTTAGTAGCCAAATGCATTAAACTATTTATATAAAAACTCCAAACAAGTATTGTGTAAACTCAAAAAGTTCTACGCCAAAGAATGAACTGGTCTTCAGTTTCTCTCGAAGAAACGCTAATGTATAAGGAGTTTTACTCACATTTTTATTTTAATTCGATGAACGGTAATGCAATTTTATGTGATTGTAAATAAATATTGGGAAAGCCCTCTTAACAATTTCTTTGTTGGGGAACAGCTGAAATTCAGTTTATTCTATGACGTAGAACTTTTTGAGTTTACACGATTTTTGTTTGGGGTTTTTACATAAGTAGCTCAATAAATTTGACTGTTAAATTTTGAAAAGGAAATGTCACTGAACATTTACGCATGCGTAGTTAGAAATTTAGTAAAAATACTCATATTTCATTAGATATTTAATATTTTTTTCATTGTGATTACAGTATGCAGTGTTTATTATTGTATGTCGAGTTTCCTGAAAATAACTTTGCACTGTCTTTTCATACTTTGCGTGTTATAGCTAAAAAAAAAAAAAAAAAAAAAAATGAAATTTTTTTTGCAATTTTTTAAAGAAACCTTTATCTCCCTGATTATATGCGGTAGCAACATATAAACTTAGAGTTAATGAGAAAGAGTCCTATAATCACATGCTACTACCAGATCGTATTTCAAGCATTAATTATTACAGGGTGAAGCCAAATACTTTCATTTTACTTTAATTTTTTTTACCGGTCCTCCTTTCACATCTCTGAAGTTTCAAAATGATTTGTTTAACATTTTTTGAAATACTTTTAAAAATGTCTGAAATCGAAAGTGTACGGTCATTACGGAAAGGTAGTGTACCTAACAAATTTTTAGAACTTCTTCCTCCCCCCCCCCCCAATTTAGAAAGTTTACACCTTTTTAAGAGCATAATGCATTTTAAACGGTTAGTGTTTTAATTACATTCTTAATTGTTTTAAGTTAATATCTGATCAAAATGTAATATATATATACATATACTTGTTAAAATATTTTTTTTAAGTGTATTTACAAAGTGGATGTATGTTTTGAATGAAAGAAACTTAGGTTGTTAACACAGATCTACAAATATAATGTTGGCAAAATTTAATTTATTTTAGTTGATACCTATATTTTTAATGTGCTGAAGCCGAAAAGGAAGCCAATTTTCCTTTGTTACACATAGCCTTTGCCAATACAGGGTGTCTACCGACACAATTCCTTCTCTTTCGGTAGTTTCTAGTATGATTCCATGATTAATTGTAATCAGTCATGGAATCATACTATAAAAGTAACCGTATAATTATATTGGTGGAAGAGTCATGAAAAAAAAAAAAAAAAAAAAAAAAAATCAGCGCACCCTGTATTGGTAAAAATATGTGATAGAGTAAAATCTAGTTTCGGTTTCAGCCGAGCAAAAACCATCAATATCGGTCATAATTATCAAATCAATATTTTAGATTTAGACCTGTGTGACATTCACTATTGAGTCATATTCTACATATTGAGTCATATTCTACATAAATGAGGGAATTAAGTTTTTATTTTGGTATGGACTAAATATAACCGATCAATATTAAGCAAACATATGACATATTTTGCAATTATTTCTGATAATTTTATTAGAAGTACCATAATATAAATCAGCTTCTTTTTTAAATTTTTTATTAAAAGTTTAATGTATGCAAAATGTACCCCAACATTAATAAAAATTGTAGTTAAAAACCTGTTAAAGCGCATCATTACAAATCCTACCAAAGGTAATACAAGCTTAACCAACTTTATACCTCTGAATTTTAATGTAGTTTTGATAAAAAATATATAGCATGTCTATATATATACTAAAGTCTGGTCTTCTTGTCCCATCAATTTCCGAGGAGTTCTTATCTCAAAGTTTGAAGGTGGGAGGTGCGAAGTTCGATGTCAGGTTGAGATTTTCAGCCTACCCATTCGGAATTTTCCAAGGTTTTCTTTAAAAACTTTTGTAAATAAGGGATAGAACACCTTAGAATGACCTACACATAAGGCATTCTATACAGGCCTAGGACTCTGGAGTAACCAATGTGATTTTACAACCACAATAATATTATAATATTAATATATTCAGAAGCCTGTTCAAAACACTATAAACTGACGCGCATTTAAAATAAATCCCAAGGCTATGAATTTACAAGTGCAAAAACATACAACTTTAAGTTTCTTTTTCTTAAGTTGAATAATAATCTGTACTTATGTAACGTATTTACTAGATTATTACCTATATTCATGAAGATAAACTTACTGTTGGATGTTTTTATACTTGTAAATTGATAATAATGGAATTTATTTTAAGCATATGCCAATTTAGAGTGTCTTCGATACGCTTGTAAACATACTAATATTTAATCGGCGTTAGTTAAAGCCGATTGGATGTGCTAGGTTTTTAGACCTGTGAGGATAGCCGTAAGTGTAGGTCTTTCTAAAATGTCTTATCCCATATTTATACAAGTTTTGGAGAAATCCGCGGAAAATTTCGAATGGGTAGGTCGAAAATCGCAACCTGGGATCGAACTATGCACCTTCCGCCTTCAAACGTTGAGAGCAGAGCTTCTCAGCCAATGGTGGGGCCTTCAAATATTAGGTATTTTTACATGGATAAATTTACTGAGATTTTCATAATATTATATACGAAATTTACGGAGACTTGGATGTTCTTACGTATGTAATTTTACAGAGACTTGGATGCTCTTCCATATGTAATTTTACAGAGATTTGGATGATTTTACATATGTAACCTTACAGAGACGTGGTTATTTTTACAATGGTAAATTTACAGAGATTTATATGCTTTTTTTACATGCTCGAATTTACGGAGACTTGCATATTTTGCATATGTAGATTTACAGAGACTATGATGTTTCAAAGATTTAAATTTACAGAGACTTGAATATTTTGATCTATGTAAATTTACAGAGACTATGATTGATTTACAGAATAGTTTCTCTGCATTTTGACAGAATCTCTTTTTTTGAATTCTCTGTAAATTTACGTAAGACTTAATATAATTAATTACCAATAGATTCTCTGTAAATTTACAGAAAAATTTTTAACAGTGTATAATTTGATTGTAAAACATACACATTCTTTTTTAGTTATATTTGTAAATTCCTCCTCGTTTTTTTAATATATATATCCGTCATCTTATATTAATTAGTTATATTAATTAGTTTTATTTAATGACTAAAGTTTTCAATTAAATAGGGCAAATGGAACTATTGGTTAGTATGTGAAATATTTTGACATTTTTGTTTTCTACTTGAAGATTTTTTTTCATGCTCTTGAAAAAAAATGATTAAAAACGTCAAAAGATATTTTATGTAATGTTTCAGTATTATTTATGCTACAAATATTTAATTTAATTTTTAAGCTTCTGGCCACCGCGTCCGAATATATCCATTCACAGTTATTGTAGAATTTAAAATTAATTAATTAAATGTTTGCTTGCATTAAAGTGTGAAGATTGTATTTAATTTTTAAAATGTTTAGCTTTACACAAAGTTATGTGTTTAAGGGGAAAATAATATATCATTCAATTTAATTAATATAAAAAAGGGCAGTGAAAGCAACCTTATAAATCTGCTTTTTTTTTTTTTTTTTTTTTAAGCATTTAGATAGTTAAGCATTGAATAAACTTGTTCTTGCGTACTGCATTAAGGAATTTACAGACATATGTAATGAATATTTCTTTTATTTATTAATTTCGTAATTATATATGTTGCTCAAATATTTCAACCAAAAATATAATTTAAATATTAAAATAATATGTAATATACCGGTTTAAAATGATAGTTACATAATTTATTTCATGAATATTTTATTTATATCATTGGTTTATTTAAAAATAATGAATTTCTGTAAATTTTAACTTATATCTATAATATTGTTGATAATGGTTTAATAGCAAAATTTTACGATATTTATGAACTTGTTCATGATAAATTTCCATAATTCAATTAAATATTATTTAGCATGTGTTTCTTGTATAAAGTGGGTCACATTCATGTTATAGTAACTTTGCGGTCATGGAATATACAGCTTTTACTCAGTGTTTATCGGCAAATATTTCTTGCTGAATGTAAAATATTTGAAACAAAAAACTGCATCAAATGCATGTCTCCTGGCAGAATCTTAATTTTAGTTGCAGCCTCCCGAAAATTATAGCGAATTCAAGATCCGTTATTTAGGACACCCAAAAAACACATATTTTATTTCTCTGTTAGGCGCTTCAATGAATATATATATATATATTTAAGTGAGTCTCTCTTGAGTATTCTTTACTTTAAAAGCTTTCACAGAATGTTCACAGAGTTTTTGTAGTAGCACCTTACAAACCTATGATGGTTACAGGTCAGTCCCAAAGAAATATGGAAGAACGTATTCGTTGTTTTTACAGCACACGTATTTTATAATATACGTGTTCTGTTACATGGATAAATAAAAACTCCAAAACAGTAATGGGGTGCGCAGTAGGGTGGTTCGAAAAAAACTTTTTTTTAAATTTCAAATCGTTATAGTGCGGAAAAGTTGCCATTGGTATAGACATGAAAAAAGCACTAATTATTATTTTTTTATTAATTTGTCTTCCGGTCGCGCAATGCCATCGAAGTTAGCAAAAAATTGTGAAAAACCTTAATATTTCATAATTTTTTTAAGCACGCCAGATGGTTTAAATTGCGTTCCTATCCCATGAATTAACTACTAAAAGTATGTAAAATCAATATATATGCACTTGTTATACATTTGTTTCATATCTTCCGGTCGCGCAACATAGTACAAAATGAGTAAAATTAGTAGATTTTTCAAAATTTCAAAGTTTGACTGTTTAGTACATTTTAATCATACGACTTCTAGAAATGCTATAGTTTAATTCTATTACAATAATATATTTAAAATCCAAGTATTGTAGATAAACATGGCTATAAGATAAACGTGGCGTACGTGACGAATGCCAGCGATGCGCGCGCAGCGCAGCCAGTCACAGCCATTATCGTTTCCCGCTATTTCCTTTTGTCTGCTTATGCCGCTAGCTCGAATCAGTACTAGATTGTGTTGTACTTAAGTCCTTATTTTTCTGTGTACTTTTGCGTTCAATGTTTGTACTTGAATGCGACAGTTATTGATACAATGGATGTGCCAAAGAAAGTTGGTATAGGTACAAAACCTAGAAAAGATTTTAAGTTCCCTATTTTTGGTCACCCACGAGACTTGTTACACAACAAGCTTCCTACTCATGAAGATGTCCTTCGCTTCTGCTTTCAACAGAGATTCAACCTAGCTGTGACAATAAACAACAAGAGTATATCTTTTTTAAGAGAAGCCTCAACAGTGTCAAAGAAAATTATCGGTTTCTATGACAAAGCCTCGATCCCAACTGTTACGGAGTACAGGGTCATCCAGCTAATTAGTTCTTACTACGAATCATACAGTAACCTCAGAAAGTCGTTTCATCATGACAAAGATAAAACAGCATTCAAACTTAAAGTTGACAATTTGAAGAAGAAATAATGCTCTCTTTTTGATATCGCGGCGTGTAAATGTGTAATTGTTGCTAATGACTGTTCATGTAAGAAATCTTCAGATACATGTGTATGTCCTCTAAGTGTGAACTGCATTTGTGAAAGATAAAAAAATATTCCACCTTTTGAATTAAGGTTTACGTACTTGCACATTTACACGCCGCGACATCAAAAAGAGAGCATCCTTTCTCCTTGAAATTGTCAAGTTTAAATTTGAATGCTGGTTTATCTTTGTCACGATGAAACGACTTTTTGAGTTTACTGTAAGATTCGTAGTAAGAACTAATTAGCTAGATGACTCTGTACTCCGTAACACTTGGGATCGAGACTTTGTCATACAAACCGATAATTTTCTTTGCTACTGTTGAGGCTACTCTTGAAAAAGATACAGTCTTGTTGCTTATTGCCCCAGCTAGGTTGAATCTCTGTTGAAAGCAGCAGCGAAGGACATTTTCATGAGTAGGAAGCTTGTTGTGCAACAAGTCTCGTGAGCGACCAAAAATAGGGCACTCAAAATCTTTTCTATTTATTGTACCTATACCAACTTTCATTGGTACATCCATTGTATCAATAACTGCCGTATTCAAGTACAAACACTGAACACAAAAGTAGAATACGGACTTAAGCACAACACAATCTAGTACTGACTAGAACTAGCGGCATGAGCAGACTGAAGAAAATAGCGGGAAACGATAATGGCTGCGACTGGCAGCGCTGCGCGCGCATCGCTGGCATTCGTCACGTACACCACGTCTATCTTATAGCCATATTTATCTACAATGCTTGGATTTTAAATATATTATTGTAATAGAATTAAACTATAGCGTTTCTAGAAGTCGTATGATTAAAATGTACTAAACAATCAAACTTTGAAATTTTGAAAAAACTACTAATTTTACTCATTTTGTACTATGTTGCGCGACCGGAAGATATGAAACAAATGTATAACAAGTGCATATATATTGATTTTACATACTTTTAGTAGTTAATTCATGGGATAGGAACGCAGTTAAAACTATCTGGCGTCCTTAAAAAAATTATGAAAAATTAAGGTTTTTCACAATTTTTTGCTAACTTCGATGGCATTGCGCGACCGGAAGACAAATTAATAAAAAAATAATAATTAGTGCTTTTTTCATGTCTATACCAATGGCAACTTTTCCGCACTATAGCGATTTGAAATAAAAAAAAAAGTTTTTTTCGAACCACCCTAGTGCGCAGTACATGAAGTGCCTGACTATAAGACATATTATGAAATTACATCGGTCCTTATAACTATGTTTATAAACACCCTAATATTTGATGTAAGAAATAAAGAATTTTATCAAAAGTGGACAGAGTTTTCCAGATTTTTTTTTTTACTTACTATTCAGGATAAGAAATACAACAAGTAAATTACATTAAAATGAAATACAAAAATAACGAGTCCTTCCGGCTCATTCGGATGGGCATGTGTTTTTCTTTCTCCTTATCAAGTAGCCGCCGCCGTTTTGAAACAAAATGGTGGCTAAAAATTATTAATGGACTTAATAGATATATTGATGTAGGCTATGTATATGGGGAGATTTAAGCAAATCGGTTCATAATTATGTTTCTTTGCGAATTTAAAATTTCAAAGTGGCCGAAACATGGAAACAAGACGAAGGGCGATGTTGGCAAATACATACATCAAATACGTTTGTGAGATAGGTCTACTGTACTTACTTACTATTCGTTCAAATTCATTCAGAATCTCAAAAGTCATCGTGTTGAAAAATTAAGTATACACCACTTGGATCAAAATGGCGAAGCAAGTTGTTCAATTAACTAATCCGAAATATTTGTAAGATAAATCCACTGTCCAACTTTGGTTCGGATAAATTCAGTATTTCGAAAGTTATCGCGATAACAGTATCAAGTAAACGCAACTTGGAAACAAAATTGCAGAGTAAACATAGCGTGAAATCATAGTGCATTGAATCTTGCGCACAAAAATCGTTGATATTTGAAGATAAATCCATTTTGTACTTTGGTTTGAATTGATTGAGCATTTCAAAAGTCACCGTGATAACAAATTTTCAAGTGGCCGTCAGTTGGAAACTATATAATGGAGCAAGTTATCCAGCAAACTCATCCAAGATATATGAAGCATAAGTTTACTGTCCAACTTTGGATCAGATCAGTGCAGCAATTCAAAAGTTGTCATGACGAATTTTCAAGTAACAGTCTAAGAGGCTGCAACTTGGAAACAAAAAGGCAAAACAACATGCCCAGCGAAATCATACAAGTTGCAGTATGATAAGTCCATTAAATAACTTTAGTTCAAATTAAATCAGTATTTAAAAAATTTTCGTGATAAGAAATTTTCAAGTGGAACCGTTCAATTGGCCCGCCCTTGGAAAAAAAAAAGAGTGAAATGTCCAGTGAACTTATCTGACATATTTGAACGATAAAACCACTACCCAGTATTCTTTTACTAAAATTATCCTAATGACAAATTTTCAAGTGGAAATAAAATTGCAGAACAAGTTACAGGAAAACATATCCAAGATATTAGAACATAAGTTCCCTATCGAACTTCTGTTTGAATCAGTTTAGTATTTTAAGAGGTATCTTGATGGCACATTCTTAAGTGGCAGCATGATTTCAAGAGGCCGCAACTTAAAAACAAGATGTCGGAACTAGTTGCCTAGTGAACTCATCCAAGATAATTATATGATAAGATCACTGTTTAACTTTGGTTCTAATTGAATCAGAATTTAAAAATTTATCATGTTTATAAATTTTCAAGTGGTAAGCTACAAGTTGTCTCGCTTATGTTATAACATTCGCACTTTGTTCAAAATGGCGGTTAAAGTTCTTTAATAGACTTGGTTTTGACCTTTATATAGTCTATGCATGCATCGAAATTCAAACAAATCCAGCCTTTTTATAGTGTGAATTTTAAATTTTTCAGTCGCCTCTTCTTGAAAACCAAATGACGGAGCAATTTGGTTAACAAACCCATCAAAAATATTTATAAGAAAAATTCACTGTCCAAATTTGGTTCGATTTCGAGTATTATTTCAGAAGTTATCGTGATTTAAAATTTTCAAGTGGTAGCCTGATTTCAAGTGACCTCGATTAAATTTAGGTATCCGCCACTTTGTTAAAATTGGCGGATGAAGTTCATTATTTATCTTGGTTGAGAATCTTATGTGGTCTATATTTACATCCAAATTTAAGCAAATCCGGCCTTATATGCGCTTTTTATAATGGGGATTTGAAATTTTCAAGTGGTCGCCACTTAAAAAAAAAAGTCGGATCAACTTTGCAAACGACCTCATCCAAGATATTTATAAGATAAGTTCGCTGCCCAACTTTAGTTCGAATTGTAGTATTATTTAGGGAGTTATTATGATGACAAAAGTTTCATTATATATAGATATATACTGCATAACAAACAAAAATCTTATGTGGGCACCAAATGCCTTCCTTCTACACCTTTAGAAATATACATAATGTTAAAACACTTTGATATTTTCGTGTGTGGTAAGTTTTTCGTAAATACAAACAGGCATATTTTAATACCTAAATATTTCTAAAAGTTTCAACATTTTATGATGATTCGTTTTTGAGCTATGCGAGATATAAAATCCATTTCGTAAATTGGGATTACTGTACTCCCTTATACTTTGTATAAGGAAGTAAAAATACTTAAAAAGTGCTGTGTCACCGTATTCTGAGCTTTTCTGAAAGTTTCAAATGTCTAACTTGAGGGAAGTTAGTTAAAAATCGATTGCAATATTTGTACTGCTAACGCTGCCAAAAGATGCAGGGACACGAAACAGTTGGCTAAAAGTATATAAAAAAAGTATTTTCACGTGTTCTGAACTTTTCTGAAAGTTTCAAATGTCTAGTTAGTCAGGACGTTAGTTAAATAAATTTTCTTTGAATCATATAAACGCTGCCGGGGGCAGCAGGGACCCGAGAGAGTTGGCTAAAAATATTTAAAAAATGCATTACCACCGTGCTCTGAGCTTTTCTGAAAGTTTCAAATGTCTAGCTATTCGGAAAGTTAGTTAAATAAATTTTCTTTTGAATTTTACAAAGGCTGCCGAAGGCAGCAGCGACCCGAAACAAATGGTTAAAATATTTAAAAATTGGTTCTGTCTTCTGAGCTTTTATGGAAGTTTGAATTGTCTAGCTAGTCAGTAAGTTAGTTAAAAATGGATTTTAATTTTTGTACTGGTAACGCTGCCGAAGGCAGCAGGTACCTGAAAAAGTTAGTTAAATGTATTTTAAAAATGCATTTTCACCGTGTTCTGAACTATTCTGAAAGTTTCAAATATTTAGTTAGCCTTGAAGTTAGTAAAGTCAATTTTCTGTTGAATCATATAAACAGCAGAGACCCAAAACAATTAGCTAAAAATGTTAAACATATGCATTGTCATCATTTTCTGAGCTTTTCTGAAAGTTTCAAGTGTCTAGCTAGTCGGGAAGTTCGTTAAAAATCAATTGCAATATATGTAATGGTAACGCTGCCGAATGAACCAGGGTACCAAAAGAGTTGGCTAAAAGTATTTATAAAATGCATGTTCACCGTGTTCTGAACTAATTTGAAAGTTTCAAATGTTTCAAATGTTCCAGTCGGGAAGTTAGTTAAATAAATTTTCTGATGAATCATAGAAACGCTGCTGAAGGCAGCAGGTATCCGAAATTGTTGGCTAAAAGTATTAAAAAAAAATGCATTTTCACCGTGTTCTGAACTATTCTGAAAGTTTCAAATGTCTAGCTAGTTGGAAAGTTAGTCAAAAATAGATTGCAAGATTTGTCCAAACCGTTTTTGAGTTTCTACCGTTTTTTGATATATTATGGTCAAATCTTTGTAGTTTTGATCATTATGAACCGAATTTTCCTAAATATCTCCAAAACGGAAGGTTATGTAAAGTTCAAAAAGGGAGGGGCACAACTAAATGTAAAAACAAACCTATGTATCAATTTGAAACGTTCTACGTCCAGCCCTTTTTGAGTTATGCGAGATGCATACACACACATACAGACGTCGCGAAAAATCGTGTAAAGTTGCTGATATCTCTAAAACGAGAGCTTGTAATAGGGCAAAACTTACAGGTGTGCAACTAGACATCATGACAATCACACGTATAAATTTGCAACATTCTGCAATCATTTGTTTTCGAGCAATGTGAAATAAAATATCCATTTCGCAAATCGGGATTACTATGCAAGTAAAAACTGACGCATCAAGGAGGAATAATTCAATCTGGACAAAAATTGACATACATACAGGTTTCGGTGGAAAATGGAAAATTTTAAAGTTTGGCTGTCATCGAATGAGCATGCAACGCAGCAGCGCTTCTTAACTGCGCAAATGGCAGAATATTAAAAATTAGAAAATTTTATTCCAGGTCAAATATTCTTCGAGAATTTTATTCTGTCTACTCATAAAGACAGTAACTATGCCTCGCATACAGGTGCACAAAAAACATGTGCAAATATCAGCATTTGAGTTTGGTGTGTAGTTGGGCTCAAAGAAGCCGATTGGTCTAATCTGCGAATTTTTTGACAATTGGATAGGAGCGGTACCACTATTAAGTGATGTTGACAGGAATGGGTGAACCATGCTCGAACACAGTATCAGGGAGGAAGCGGTCGGCCTAAAGAGAGGGCAGAAAGTGAGAACCAGTGAATCGCAAATCAGTACTCAAAGATCCAATTCATAAATATCGCCGATCCTACATGCAACTGGTAATACAGTGACTTCAAAGACACTTAATAGGCGGCTCAGTGAAATGGGGTTGAGCTCAGTCCCCGGATCTCTCTTCTACTTAGGACGTTTGGAGCGTCATAAAAAGGGTGCTACAACCAGATCGGGATTTTGCCAATCAAACGCACTAATTGGAGAGATTTTTGCAGACAATATTTCACAGGCGTTTATCTGCCAACTCTGTCAAATAATACCAAGCTGACTAACTGCTTACTTAAGGGCCAGAAGTGGACACCCGCGTCATTGAATTGTTTACTTTGTAAGGCCCTTTTTCTTGATTAAATCTTTCAAATCTTCTGAAACTGTAATCAATCGTATTTCTCCACATTTGCAGCATATCTACCAATTTTTGTCCCCTTCGGATAACTCCTTCTTGGTGAGCCGTTTTTTTTCTTTCTTTTTTTTTTTTTAATTGTTATAGTGTGTGTATGTATATATATACAGATAGATGGATAAAGGAAGTGATTGCAAAAGGTCGATTTCTAAAGAAATCAATCTAATAAAGTAATAATAATAATAATAACTGACCTGTTATTAGAAAGTAAAATCATCTGTATATTAATATTTGTGTCAAAGAAATTTTAACAATTAAAATTATAAGCATCTGAAGAGAGCATACAAATTTTGAGTTTGCTATTTCAATAAAATAGATTATTTTTCGTCAGCACGACATCGTTATTTACTTCAATTAGATTAATTTGCAAATCAAAGTATGTTATTCTGAAATTCAAACGCGAAATTAATTGCTGTCTAATGATAACAAATTTTACTCTATAAAATTTATATATTTAGTCAATATTTTTTAAAAAACATTTTTAAAGTTTATTTTTATTTTAAGTCATTTTTTTCTGTAAGAGCAATGTGATTTTTAAAGAGTACAATGTAATTATAAAAAAAATAACAATGCTTATTTTTAACAAACTAATAAAATAACTAATTAGTTAATAAAAATAATAAATATTTATAATATTTACTTTTAATTATAATTATAATCTCATTTTACTATGTTTTTACAAACTTTTGCTTTAATCGTCATTCCAAAATTGTAAAATATTCGTATTACAAGCAACTAAATGTAATATTTTGAGATAAAGTTTGATTTTTTTTTTTTTTTTTTTTTTTATAGGCAAGTAGCTTTACTAAAAATATATGCCAAAAACGTTTTAAAAAATATTAAATATTATAATTTTGAAATATTTATCGTAGACACAGTGATTTTGTAACAGAAATTAATTTTATATTATATTCAGTTTTTGAAATATAAAATAGTTCTGAAATTAAAACGATAACGAATAATCGTGACACAATTCTGATTTCCAAAGGTATTTAAACAAAATTTATATATCAGTGCATATACCATTTCGACATAAGCCTAAGTAATTAAAAAAAGATAAAAAATGTCTTTTTACGTTTTTTTTTTTTTTTTTTTTTTTTTTTTTTTCCCTTAAAATACATCATCAATTTCATTTCAGCCATTACGTTGTCTATATTGTTAAAAAATGAAATATTTTTTTTTATTATGTGAAGTAATTAAAAAATAATAATGATTATGGTACTGTTGACAATTTAATTAAAGAAAAGAAAAAAAAAAAAAAAAAAAACTGAAATATGTCATGTAATGTTGTTTTATTGAAATAAATTAACATTGCGAAAATGTACTCTGAAATATATATATATTTCCCAATAACTCTGATAACTACTTTAAACTTCTAGACAGGAAGAGCAAACATACCACCGCTTATTTTGTTAATATTGACTTATTTTCTTTTTGCGTAATGTCATGATATATTGCGAAAATTAACCTGGACATTTCTCCAAGCCTCATAAATAAAATGTCAACAGAGTAAGAAGATATTTACTAAATTTTCGTGAAAGTTTATTTTGTTATAATTTTGATTATTTTGAAATATATTCAATCTGACGAAATTTGAAATGCATTGCAAATACAAAACTTTACCCTATTGGGAAATTTTGTTACAGTGATTTTTTAAAAATGACTTTATCCAAAAAAAAAAAAAAAAAAGTGAAATAAATAAATAAATAAACTTACATATATATTGTAACATACTATTATAAGTTACTATATTAATTTGGACTAAGTAGCTCTTATAGTTTTTTAGAGGAATTAAAAAAAAAAAAAAATCTTCATCATTGGAGCTTATGGGCTCAAAGTATTTAAAAGGTGATAGAGTGTAAGCGTCTCATTCGATTGAGCGGAAAATTTATATATACTAAGCGACAAAAAAAATAAAAAAAAGTAAAGCCACACTGCAGAAAAAATGACAGATTTTTTTTTTTTTTTTTTTTCTTGTGAAAACTTTAAAATTAATGGTTGAAACAGATAAAACTGTCATGTTTGCATAATACCAAAGGGAAGAAATGATGCCGATGTACATTTTCTATTTAATAATTCGCTTTATTACACTCTACGAAGTACTTTATAAAAATCTACATAAATATTTCTTTTTAAAAATAATGCAATATTTACACAATTTGCATTCTATTATGATTCATTATATGCACTAAACAAGTTATGTTTTAATATATGAAATAAAACTATTTATTTGTTAGATCTAAGCAATATTTTAATTAAAATAGGCGCTCTGCATTGGGTTAATTCCACCTTTATATGGAATTACTGCTTTATGCACAGTGGCATAGCATTATACCATTTTTTGATATAAATCTCAAAGATATCACTGTGCTAAATATCCTTAATAATTTTTTTCAGTTCTTCCAAAGTTGTAGGTTGCAAATTTCGAATCTTCCCCTGTCACCCCGCACCTTTGTGGAAATAAAAAATAAACGATTTCAAAATAAAAAATAAAGTTTAATCTGATGAATCTCCTAAAATTAAAAATTGTCTTACAGATGAAAATAATTGTTAATTCAAAAAAAAAAAAAAAAAAAAAAAAAAATCTCGCGTACCAGAAAAGTTTATGTGAACAAAAACAAAGTTTTAAAAACAAAAGTTTCCGTGTTGAAACGAACTTTAAAATCTGTATCCGATAAAAATAGATAATTAAATCTTCAGATTACTACCTTCCGAAATAATCAGAAATCACCGACTAGCGATATAAAATATGAACGTCCTGTTTCTCCTAAATTTTGTGATTATCTTACTGAAAACTGTAATGTACTTGTTAAAATCGGCCTGTCTCTGACAAATGTTGTGCAATTACAAAACTCTGTATCTTGTTCTCCAAGTTTTCATTCTGTCAAGAAACGATGTAAATCTCCTGGTATAAACTGTATCCCGTTTAAAATCCGTCATCGAGATATAAATTCTGATGAAGTTTCTCCCAGTCTTTGTTCTGATACCTCTGATAAAATCTCCGATTACAACATGTCTGACGATCCTGCTGTTTATTCAAAGTTTATATTTCCTGTAACTCTCAAACATTTAAGAACTACTCCAAATTACCAGTTCCTTGTCAAAAGTCCTCCTGATCCAGTGTTTGATGCACTTCTCCACTACGTCGTCATTGACTCACCGTTCAATCTTTGCCGACCACCTGAAATCTTCAAAGATCATTGAAAAGCTGAGTACTGGTTGTCATGCAGTATAGGACACATTTAGAATTTAAATTACTTTTCCGATTTTTATTTTTATTTATTTTTATTTATTTATTTTATTTTATTTTATTTTATTTTTTCTCTGTTCGTTTATTTTTTTTTTTCTCTGACTCTTATATATATATATATATATCTGTCCTGTCATTTTTTTTCTACTGTAATACTTTTGTGTCTATTTTATTGACAACGTATTGCTTTTAATTTTTTTCCTTAAAAAAAAAAAATATATACTTGGCATATTTCCAGATCTGGCTCGTCGGGTGCCTCACCGCCGATGGCCGAGTGTCAATCGGCTGATGTCACCCCACTTTTCCGAGAACGTTACATGACTTACGACTCAATGAGATGCAGATGACGTCATGACTCCACCAATGGCAGCTGACGGGTATGGAGAAATAAGATTTGCTTGCTTAAAATGGCAGCGGCGAAAAAAAGGTGGACCCTTTGTGAAACCCGGAAGATTGACCCGTGACACTGAGAGGAACAGGTGTAAGTTAGCGTCCTTGAGTTTAAAAACATTTATTCTGAGCATTTGAGATTAAAATTATGTTTTCTGAGCAAAAAACTCCCCTGTAAATAACCTTTCCTAAGTTCATTAAATGATATTCATCTTAAGGCTTCTGAGTCCAATGTAAAGCATAAGATTAATACCAATTTATAGATATAATTTATATAGATATAAATATATAGTTATTTCATAAAACTAATTTACAGTAAAACCATAATACATGATTATTCATTAGAAAAAAAATTCTATTTATATCGGGTGAGTGCAAAAGTTCTACCCGTTTTTGGATCAACAAATTTGCAATGTAATTGACGCCGCCCATGACATTGTAATGACGCAAATCGTCGGTTAGACAAACGTGTGGTTGCTTCACATATAAATGCATCTTGTCTCACAAAGTTAATCATCTAAAAAAGTATCAGAGGGGGTAACATGGAAAGCGAGAAGGAGCATATAAGACATTGTTTGTTATACGAGTTCGATAAAAAAGAGTTTGGCAGCCGCAGCATGTTACAATGTTTGTCAAGTTTATGGAGAGGATGCAATAGACGAAAGCACATGCCGACGATGATTTCCTAAATTTAGGGAAAGAGACAGAAGCTGCCAAGATCAGGCTAGGAATGGACGGCTATCACACGTTGGAGACGACGATATTGACCAAGGTATAAGGAGCAACCCAAACCCAACAGTGCAAGATTTAGCGGAGACCTTCAACGTAAACCGGAAAACAGTCGAGAGACGGCTGGTTAAGTTGAGTTTTACGAGAAAGTTGGATCGTTGGGTTCCACATAACCTGATATCTAATCAACGGTATGACCGAATCGCTGTCTGTGTTTCCTTGGTTTCCCGGTACAAATAGGACCTATTCTTGACACGAATTGTGACAGGAGATGAGAAGTGTGTTATGTACCATAACGTTAAGCGTTGTAAAACTGTGTGTCGCCTTTCGGATCCGCCTGCATCGACTTCGAAAGCTGAACTTCATCCTAAGAAGATGTTATTGAGTGTGTGGTGGGATATGCAGGGAATACTTTATTGGGAGGTCCTGCCACTCAACCAACCAACCAAACCTTTTGCTGTCTACAGTTAGACAGGCTGCATTCAAGTTTGGTAACAAAGCGGGCACCTCTCATCAATCGTCGTCAGAAACGCCAGACCATATGCTGGTGTCATCACTCGCTAAAAGTTACTTTGCTTTGGTTTGGAGGTTTTACCCCACCCTACCTATTCTCTTGACTTGGAACCGACTAACTATCACTTATTTCGTGCGTTCAACAATTACTTCAGTCAGAAAATAGTTGATGATCTTGATGCTGTGAAAACTGCCATCCAAGACTTTTTTGATCCGAAACTGCCGTAATTTTAGTTCCGTGATATTCACCTCCTATCAGAAAGATGGCAAGAGGTCATAGATAGCAATGGAGACTATGCACAATAATAGGTATTGTTCATTTTGCGTCTATTTGCTCTTCTTTATGGGTAAGAAAAACGGGTAGAACTTTTGTACTCACCCAATATATATAGTAGAAATTAAATATTGATGAAAATATTTGATTATCCGTTTCCTATATTAAAAACGAGACAGTATATGAGTTTATGTGTAAAATATCTTTTACTTCATTGTCAAACATTTATTAGACCATAAAGAAGAGATCGACATTTATATATATGTACATTCTAAAATCAATAAATACATATTTTAAATCCTTTGAAACTCTAAAGCATTCATGTTTTGATCTCTAGACTTGTATAAAGACAAAAGTAAAATCGCATGAATAATACATTGAAAGTTAATGTACCGGATGTAGGAAGTAATTTCGTAACGTGATACATAGCTAAATTTTAGTATCAAGGGATTTTCTATGGAGTTAAGCTTCTTGAAATACATGATGCGTGAAAAAATCTTTTGATAGCAAATAAAGAAAGAATTTGAAATAAAAAATAGTTTTATTTTAGTTAAAAAAAAAAAAAAAAAAACTGCTCAATTTAATATAATTTAGATTCCACTTATCGTGCATTGAGATCTAATAATGTGTAATAAAACATTTATTTTTAAATTACAAAAATGTTCAAAATGTTGTTTATTAACACATTAATAATCATTGTTAATATATTTATTGAAATGTAAAACAGATATTGTATATTTAAAAACGTTAAACTGAAATAATAGATTTAACAAATATAAAAGATGTTGATACACTTTAATTTGAATAAACTTTTATCTGTCACACCTTTAAAGAAATAAAGTGGCAGCATAAAAATAGTTAGTTTATTCAGGTTTTCTGCACTTAAACTTTATCCTAAGAAATCTATGCGTTAAATGCTACTGGAACAAAGACACTTTTATTTTTAAATAATATGATTTTTTAGAGAAACAAGCAAAGGCGGAAATTTACATTTCATTATGACATTATACTGCGGTAATTGCACGTGAAATTGTTAATATTATCATTTATCTTGATAAAATAAATTTTTCTCAACCAATTTGGAAGTTTTTAAACCATTACATTGCAAATCATACAGAGATTTTACTTATCGTTTAGAGACATAAATGTAAAATAGAGTTTTATTCAGTTAATGTAATTGAAAGGTTATAAGAATGTGTGTTCTTGTATTTCTCATTAATTTATTGATATATATATAAATATATATATACATATATATATCATGTGAGAAAATATTTTCAAATATAAACAATATTCTCCTGTAATATATTTTCAGCTTATCTCTTTACTCTTCACAATCGGGAGAAAAAAATGCCACAAATAAAGCCGTGTTGTTTTATTTACATATATTCTTTATTTATTTATATATATTGAATAGTTAATATCAAATAACCAGTCCTATTAATAAATACAAAACTCGGAATAAACACAATGAAATGCAAAGGATCGTAACAATTGTTTCGGTTCTAAAAAAAAAAAAAAAAAACACGACATTTCGTCAGGCGAATGAAGTAGGGACGAGTGCTGCAATCAAAGCGGCAGTGCACAAAACCGTTTAAAATGAAGAAGAAAAATAAATAAAGTTGAATGTAAATATAAATACTGGTGTGACCAGAGCTATAAATTGAAAGAAGAAAACAAATAAATAAATAAAATGAAAAATTGAAATAAAATCTAAAAGCGTAAAAAAACACCAAGATTAAACAAAAATCGCTCTTACTCAAAAAAAAGACTTTCGTTTAAGAATGCATAACATTGTAAAAAATCACCTTTTATTTATTTATTTTTTAATAATTTTTGATGCATGTAAATTTACATATAAGCTTATTTTATTATTGTGAACCGCGATACTCTTGCAGATATATTAATCCCTATTATTAAAGCCTGATCGAATTTTATTTACAGTCGACAGTAAAATTATTCCACCACTAGTAATAATTTCTATATAAAGAAGGTACACTTAATACTGTTTTGTTAAACAAATCCTTGTCGAATCATGTTCTTAGTCAGTTTAAGAACATGATTCGACAAGGATTTATTTAACAAAGAAGTATTAAGTGTAAGTTTTTTAATACAGGAATTATTGCTAGCGCTCGAATGCTAGCGCTTTCTAAATGATGAAAATGTTCAAAAAATAATACAATCTTCCTTAAACATAAATCATCAATTAAACGATTCTAACAGAGTTTCATATTGTACTTTGTAAAATCAAAACCTTTGAACCTCTACATAAAAAAAAAAAAAAAAAAAAAAAATCGACTGATAAAAGAGAATAAATTAAGAAATTCTTACAAATAAAAATAAAAAGTTATAGCCCTTATATATATATAAGGACTAGGAATTTAACTTATTCATCTTTTTATTTATTTCCTTTCTAAGATTTTTAATACGAATTCTTTACAAAAAAAAAAAAAAAAAAAAAAAAAACCTGATTTAAAATATACATTTTTTCTTAACTCTATTTTTTTCGAAAATAGATAATACATTATTCAAGTCGAAAAAAGTGTAAAAACGAAGGGAAGCAGATTTTAATTTGCTGCCTTTCTCCTAGAAATTCATGTGAAAAATACGATATTTATAAACTTTTATTCATATATTTTAGAAGAAATGGTTTAATAAAAAAAAATTGCAATACTCATTAAAATAATTATGAGTTTTTTCTTTTTAATTGTATATAATAAATAATCATGACTTTTATGACCATGCAATCTGAATCTATTATTCTCGAAAATTTAAGCATATAAAAGTAAAAATGGAGAAGAGAATAAATGTGCTTACATTTCAATTGACATTCCTAACAAAAAACAAAACAAAACAAAAAAACTTTAAATCCAAAATTTAAAAGAATGTTTGAGATTGTAAAAGAAATAAAAACTGAAATAACTGATTTAATACAGGTGCCATTCAAGTGAAATATAGTGCTTTCAGGATAATACACACACACACATATGTATATCCAGAGATTTATCAATGACTCAGGAATTATAACATCGAAATCGAGAAAGAGTTTTTCGGTATTAAATATTATTTGAAAGAACATATTGATCAAATAGAAAATACATAAAGTACGAAAAATATTATTGTAGAAAAGAGGCGTTTTCTATTGATAATAGTGATCAAAGGAGCATATGGAGGGAGAGATACAGTGGCAGATTTCCTGATGATATCTCTCTTTACCTATCTGCGTTTTAATAAACTAAGAAGAACTGGAAAGAAAATTATTATTATTATTTTTTAATTAATTGAATACAGCTGTCAAATGCAATTAAATAATGAGATTAAAGTGGTAAGTTGGATGTTTGAAAAAATAAATAAATAAAAGATAAGGGTTGAATGAACTATGTTCGTATGTAAACCAATAAAATATTGTGTCTACTGCGACAAAATTTTCTTTAGAATGCTTTTTAAATTTTATTAATTATAGAAATTATTTTTTTTTAATTATTAAACTTTAATGTATAACTTTGTACAAATTTAAAAGTAAAAAAATAAAAATAAAATAAGAAATAAGGATTTATGTTAAGCAAATACAAAACGCTAAGCGAAAATTAAAATTTTGAAGTCAGAGCTCGCTTAAATTAGTTAATGGATTTTTGAATGGTATCTATTAATATATTATTCGAGAATTTCCTGTCAAAATATTTAGATTAGATCGATCCATGGAACGTACTTTTCTCGAATGTTTAATTTTAAGTATTTTTATTAAATTAACAATATCATTGTTTGAACTATTTATACATTTATTGCCTTCATAAATAATTTTTACATTTTATTTTTCGAACTCTATAGTGAGGAAAGTATTGTAATCATATTAAAAACCCAAGTTTGATATTTTGGTGTTTCGACATGTTTTGAGGTCCCCTAAATTCATATTTACTGTTTTTACAATGATATTTGTGTGTATATATGTGCGTGAACACGATAACGTCTAAATGCTTTGTTCCAATGAGCTGAGAGTTGGTACGTATGTCATAGGTCAGCACAGCACAAACCCTCTTGATTTTAGTGAATGTAGAAATTATTTTTTTTTTTTTTTTTTTTTTTTTTTTTTTTTGTATAGGGACACAAAGAAAAATTATTTATCATTATGGTATATGGGTCCAAACTTTTTTAGTCTTATTGCGTCTAAATGCCTTACTCGACTGAGCTGAATATTGATGCACTTGTTATACGTCATCGTCGCACGAACTGTATAAATTTGGTAAATCTAGCATTTACAAATTTTCTACAAGAACACAGAGAAAAATTCTTTATCACTATAGTCTATATGGGCCCAAATTTTTTCAACTGCGATAGCGATTAAATTCCTTATATAATTGGGCTAAAAGTTTATACACGTACTATATATAGGTTGTTATTTGACAAGGACACAACGAAAAATTCTTTACCATTATGCCCTATCAGATCAAGTTATTTAAAGTGCGATATCTTCTAAAAGCCATATTTGATTGAGATGAATATTTATACACATTTCATAGGTCATAGTAACACGAATTGTGTAGATTTTGGTGAATCTAGCATCTATGATTTTTTAAGGACACAAAGTAATATCCTTTATCATTAGATAAAGAATATTTTAAAGTTAAAGTATGCGTCTAGATGCCATACTCGACTAAGCTGAAAATTTATACATATATTATAATTCACCGTGGAACTAATTGTATAGATTTTGGTGAATCTTTACAGATTTTTACAGGGATACAACGAAAAGTTCTATATGATTATGATTTATTGGTTCAATTTATTTGAAGTGCAATAGCGTAAAATGAAACAGTGGGGGAAAATACTCAAACATGTTATTAGATTTTTCACTTTTGTTTATTTAAAGACTTGTCTTAAATTTATTTATACAACTGTTATTTCCTTTATGTTCGGAAAGTCGAGTGGAGTCACTCCCGGTTTTTTATTATTATAATTAAAATAACTAAATGTTAATAAAGATCATACGTTAGTTATACTTTGCGATTATTTTAATTATTACTGTTAGAAATTCAAACAAAGAATGATTTTATTTCAATGTTAAAATAAACTCCTGCTGAAAAGTTTAGCAAGATTTGGAAACGATCAGTATTTTTCAATTAAAAAATTTATCTTTCGATGAAATGTTTTCAAACATTGGGTATTTAAAGAACTGGGTCTTACTCATGTTTCTCAGTGAAGATTGATTTAAGACAACATTTAGGGGGCCGGTAACAAATGGAGTAAAATCAATAATGTTTGTGATCACCCTGTATCGTTAAGCAAACGAAGTAAACTGTAACTTTAGGATATTTTAACACAGACTTAGTTTAATTTGTGGATGAATTTGTATGACGATAGCATATTAAATGACGGAGATATAAGCATTTATTTTAAAACTCAAAAAAAAAAAAAATCAATATGTTTTTTAGTTATAATATACAAAGTTTTTAACAAAAGTTATTCCCACTGTCAGGTAAATTGGAAAAGCACTTTTAAAACAATATACTGCAATCGGAACAGAAATATCTCATGAAATATGAGCATTTTTATGAAAAATGTTTTCACTGCGCATGTGAAAAAAAAATATATATTGCTTAGGCTGAAAGCTAGATATATTGGGCAACTTTTGTCAAAAGTGCATTTGAATAGAGTAAAAAAATTAAGCAAATTATTCGAAAAAGAACAAGCTAGATTTAAGATATTTTCCAAAATTTGAAATTTCTTAAGAGGTTTAACACATGTCGCGTAATTAATTTAAATATCCAATTATTTTAATTATTTAGCAAAGTTTTTTTTTAAATCCCTTATTATCTACAAAATATTAGTGAATAAACAAAAATATGCTAGAGTTACAAGCTTTAAGGGGGGTCTTTCACAAAAATGTACATTTGCAACTTCTATTATGATATGGTTTCTTGTCAGATCTACATTTATAGAAAAACTGTATTTCTTAAATGAATCGAATCACGCATGGCCACGTTCCTAAAATTTTATATAATTTTATTGAATAGCCACCATTATTTTAAAGCGATATTTTTTACATATTATTTTAATATACTATAGCATTAAAACGTTCAAGAAAAATTTCTCATTGATGAAAGAGATGGCAATATGATTAAAAGCGAGGAAGATCTTAAGAACGCTTTGATGCCTGAAGATAATGAAAGTTTTGAAATAAAATTTCATTTAATGTAGGTTTTTTCTCGTCCAAAGGACTGAACAATGCAACTCTGTATTATGATGAATATTTTCAATTCATACAAAAAATTGAAATCGTAAATTCATAAAAATAGTAGGAAACTTTAATTGATGATATTTGCGTAGCACCTAAAACTTTTAGGGTTTTAAACGTTTGCAGGAAAAATTTAAAATAAAAGTTTGCGAATTTCTAATACAAATTTATATATGATACCAGTCAAACAACGGAATTTATTTTTGCTCAGAAATTGGTAATTTAGATATTGGTTTGAAATTACAAATCCTTTAAATTTACTTGCAGAACATTATTTTTAAACTTTTCAATAACTTCTCTTTCTAATAAAACTTTCATTTCATCATGTTGATCACATGTTGTGGAAGTGAAATATTTACATTTTTCTGATGGTAATAAATTTTCATTTTCAATATATTAACATATCTTATCTTGGATGCAAACTTATATAGTTCAGTTTCCTTCGGGCAATAACTGAACCATAATGCAAAACCGCTACGATTGAAACAGAGTTGCAAAATTGCAAGTATTTTAAATATATATAACGAAATTACACGAAAAAGAATATATATATATATGAACTAAAAATAATGTATTACCTACTGGTTCTATATATATTTCTAAGAGATAAAAAGCTATATGCATTACACATAAATATTTCTTTTATAAAATTAATCAGCAATTGATTTTTCATTTTCCTTTCTGATATGGTGAGAGATATAATAATATTGCCATAGGATGTTTCTTATTTTTTGAAATAAAATAATATGGTTTAAAAATTCCTAATTAATATTTATCAATTCTGCTGAAAACATATTCTAAAACATTATAAAAAAAATATTTTAATACATTTAATTATATTAACCAACGAATTTAATACTTAGCATCTTTTAATATCCACTAGAACTTAAAACATAAAACACAAAGTCCAAAATTATTATTGTTTCATGATTTTCAATGAATGCTTTAGACGTAAGAGAAAAAATAAATTAGTGACATAAATAATTTAAAAACATAATCTATTCGCAATAAAATACTAATGAAATCTTATTTGTCGTCTCGTTACATTGAAATAAACCATAATTGCTCTTCAAACAAAATCGTACTTTATTTGACAATTGTATTTTTGATATTGAGCATGAAATTTAATACAAACACATTTCCCGAATTACGTAATAACTTCAGAAAAAGAAAAAAAAAATCATTCAATGCATCAAGTTTTTACAATTTAAGATTTTCTAAAAGTTACCTTAAATTTTTTTCAAAAAATTGATTTTTCAGAGTACAATTCAGAATTTTAGATCACTTTTAAATTCCAATTGTAAGGTTTCGGGTTATGAAAATTATTTTAGTGGGTTGGTGTTATATTTTATTAGAAATTAAATTATAAATATCTAAATAGTAATTGTAATAATGATAATAAAGCACAGATTAAAAATTTGAAACATGCATATTCTTAACAACATTTATATTTCTAAGCTTTAGTTCAAATTTCTAAAATTTTTGTCCATGTTTGCATTTATTGTTTATAAACTCTTTTTACTGTAAGTATCTAAAATATTTTTAGAAATGAAAACTATGCAAATCAAAAGTAAAATAACTTTTGACTTAATAGCAGAAATATATATTATGTCTGCTGTGTTTTCGTATATTAATAAAAAAAATTGTATACTTATTTGAAACATTGAAAATAATTTAAGAGCACGACGAATTTATAAAAAAACAGGTAGTTCCTTTTCCTCATATAGCTTCTTCAAAATGAAGTTTAAAAAAAAAAAAAAAAAACATGCTATTGTTTATTTATCTTTTTTTTTAAATTAAAAAAAAATAAACATTTTCATTTTTTTTTTAAACAAATGGCTTATTTTTATAATATATGATATTCTCATTTACATAAGTTCACTTAAAAACTAAGATTTCTCGTCTTTATAATACATTTAGCTAACATAAAAATAATACATAATAAGGAAAAATTGCAACTTTTTGTATGTTCAGCTTTCAAACTTCGAATAATAATTTTAGATTTAATAGTAATTCAAATATTAATTTTAGAATTAATAAAATTTAGTAAAAATAATGAAATGCAGCATTTTTAAATTATTTTTGCCTTTAATTCTTGAATGAATATATAAATGAAATATCTCTGACGTCATGATGATGTCTCTTGCAATAAATTACATTCCTGTGGAATATTTTTTTTTCTTTTCTTTTCTTTTCTTTTTTTTTTTTTTCTTTTTTCAAAAAAACTTAATTAATGTTTATATCGATCAAGTATATTTCATTCCGCAGGATAATTAACACAGATATTGTAAGTTCCTTGTAATAAATGAAGTTTCCTTTTATTACACGGGATAACAATGAGAAACATAAAACAGAGAAACATATTCGTAATACAAATAATTCAATTATTATGATAATTCTGTCTCTACATATCGTTAGAGAATACGTCGATTAAATAACGGAGGAGATATTATTAAGAGAATGAATTTGAATATAGATAAGATTTCTTCATATGATATGTTGGTTAACATTAAAGCAGCAGATGCAGATCATCCCAGTTTATGTGAGATTGTGTATGTATTACAATGCATTCAATTACTGTAAATGTTATCTATGCTGCATTATTTATTACTCATAAATCCTGTCTTTTCTAGTTATAAAACATTGATCAAAAAGCATAATTATTATCTTTTATCACAACGAAAATTAAATGTTTGCTTAGAAAATTAAATGTTACTCTACGCAAAATGAATAAATAAAGTAAATTTTGTACTTTTAGAAAGGTTGAAAGTTTAACCTTTTATCTAGCGCATTGTGAAACAGACAAAAAAAAAATGTATTTGAAACATATTGTTTTGGTTTTTTAAGAGTGTTTGTTATAGATATATGCAATAAATTTATTCATATCACCTTACAATAGTAATTAATTAGATTTTTGTGAGGGCGTATTTTAGTGTACTACTAGTACATAAAAGTCGAAAAAGGTATTTGGACATTAAAAGAAGTTTAGAAACGTATTTACTTTTTATTTTCCTTATACTGTTTCTAAAATTGATGAGAGATCATTCGAGTAATATAAGAATTAATGAAGATCTTGAAAAATGCCTAGCGAAAACAAAGAGAGCACTGTATAAGTTCCTTTCTGGAATAAAGACAAATACATTTATCTATATATACGACACATATAAATAAATACACACACACACACACACACACACACACACATATATATATATATATATATATAAACAAAATAATCAAAACCAGATGAAAATTTAATCCCAAAACACATGAGGGCCTTCATCAGGGGAGCTCCCTCATGTAGGGAAAGGAATATGAGAAGTTTCTGACGAAACGCTGGTATTAACCAAAATTTTATCTTATATATATATATATATATATATATATAATTATGTGTAGGGGTGTGCTTGTGTGTAAAAATATGTACATATGCAGGGTGTTCGATCAACGGTATCGAATCATCCGCAGCCAGGCTTGGAATACAAAAGAAATTTCAAACAACTGTTCCTATATGATACCTAATTTAGAGAATGGCGAAATATAGAACATCTGTTGTGTTGGTAGTGGGAAAAAAGGATTACGGTCACCACAATCTAAAACTCTATGTGTTCAAAAAATAATAGTATATATTATTGTAATAAATAATGCTGGAAAAGTACGAATTTTAATAGTTTAACGGAATTTAAGAATATTTTATGAATACAAGTTAAACAAAATTTATTTAAAATTAATTTTAACATCTTAAAGTTTTTTGGTCCTATTTTTAACACTATTATATTTAAAATTACTTAATTATAGGCATATATATATATTGAAATATACGTTGTTGAAGAAGCATTGAAGAAGATACATTAAAGTTTATGAATTAACAACTTAGAAAACAAACGAAACAATAAACTAACCCAACAAAATCTTAACAGAAAAACATAAACTGAATCGAAATTTATGAAAAAATAATTTGAGAATCTTAAGAAAGGAAGGAAGGAGGCAGGCGGCAAAACTTGTGACTTCCCTGTAAGGTTAAACTAGTTTCACGTCGGCAACACTCCCCCAGCCTGCCAAGACAAAAAACAACAACAAACTACATTGAAATTAAACCTCAAACACCAGTTACCATTTTGAAATTCAATCTCCACCAGCCTCGACAACTGACATCACTTCACTTCGGTATATATATATATATATATATATATATATATATATATATATATATATATATATATATATATATATTGTAGAAATGTAGGAATGTGGAAATTTTAATTTTACATACAAAAAGTATCATTAGTTGTGCGCAATTCTGCTCCTTGGTAATGTACATTATATATCTAAATAGAATGAAAAAAAAAACATCAATATATATAACTGAAGAGGAGCGAAAGAAAAAAATGGAGACAAAAATATCTAAATGGCAGGGGGAGTTGTGACCACCCCACTCCGGTTTAAACATGTTTTACGACCGGTCAACACTCCCGGATACCAGATACTGTGTCAAACCTCAGAATAAACTTACATGAAATTGGTAAAGCAAGGATTAAATTCCTAATAAACACATTTAAAAAAAATCTTTTACAGGAAAAACTAAATTATAATGTAAAATAACAGACAAGAAAAAGCATGAAGCCATATGCAACCCATTCAACTCAATTCAAACGTAGAAACATACAGTTAATGAAAGTTACAGTTAATGAAAGGAAGAAACTTCAAAATCGAATTGAGAAACGATTCAAAAAACGGGATTTAAAGTAAGATAATCTAATTGGTAAAATTGTTTAAGAATATTTAACAGAAAATAAAGAGGATAATTATTATCTATGGCAATTTGTATAAAATTAACTACAAAAGATTCACTGTCATTACTATAAGTAAAAATTCGACTGCATCGAATAAGTTAGTTAATTATAATATTTTTGAATATATTTTTATGCAAACAAGAAGACCAAGGAGAAATTCGATTAATTTCAAATTTAAAAGCATCACGTTTATCATAGAATTTTATTACGATTCTTTCATTATTAATACAAATATTAAGGTCTAAAAAATCAACACTATTATCTTTGCTAGGTGCGGTTTCAATTAAAATTAGGTTATTGGGGTAAAAATTAAATTCAGATTAAATTCATTATGTTCATATCTAATTAGAATATCATCAACATATCTTATATACAAAATTTCATTTAATACATGTGTACCAAATTCATAATGATGCAAATAGATATCTGCAAGGGCAGAGGAACATCCTCCCCCTATAAGGATACCGTTGATCTGTTGGTAATAACCAATCCCATTATATAAAATATTTTCGTTTAAAACGATAGTCAAAAGGGCTTTAAATTTTGGAAATATCATGAATTCTTGTAAATCATATTGTTCAAAGTAATTTAGCATAACCTGAAATAAAATATGAATGTCTATAGTATTAAATAAATCAGCAAAATCAAAACTTACACCTTTTTAACTGTGCTATTTGAAATTAATTTAACTACATTATAACTATTTTTAACAAAAAAACAGCCGTCGATCCTTAATTTGTCAATTGGTTTATTTAAAATTTTTAACAGTTTGTCGTTAGCGAAGGATATGCATTACATGCTATGGTGACTGGACGAAATTGGATAGGGTTTTTATGTAATTTGGGAAGGAGAGCTAAGTATGGAAATTTAAAATTCTTGATTGTAAGACCTGTTTTTTTTATATAAAGCAGATATTCGATTTTTAATTTCCCGTTCACTTACATTTAAAGGTTTATATAAATTGATGTCATTATAAGACTGAATTAATAAATCGTAATAGTATTTTTTACAAGTGAAAGCATAATTAGATGCAACTTTATCTAAATAGGAAATTACATAATTATTTTGTAGATCAGTAAATTGAGAATCAGAATTGTATATCAGAATTGAGTTGAATGGGTTGCATATGGCTTCATGATTTTTCTTGTCTGTTGTTTTATATTATGATTTGGTTTTTCTTGTAATTTTTTTTTAAATGTGTTTATTAGGAATTTAACCCTTACTTTGCCAATTTCATGTAAGTTTGTTCTGAGTTTTGACATAGTATCTGGTATCCGGGAGTGTTGACAAGTCGTAAAACATGTTTAACCGGAGTGAGGTGGTCAAAACTCCCCCCTGCCATTTCGATACTTTTGTCTCCATTTTTTTCTTTCGCTTCTCTTCAGTTACATATATTGATTTTTTTTTTCATTCTATATATATATATATATATATCTTTCTTTTTGAGTATACTTCTTTAACTTTTTCCAGGAAACTTCATGAGTCATTTGTTGTAAACGAATGTTTTAATATTTTCTCCGGCAGTAGCATTAATTAAAGTATTAAAAAAATAGCTATAAATAATAATATCATACTTTTAGAGGAAATTTTTTTTTTTTTAATAATTACTGAAAGTTTAAAATAATATAAGAGCTTTCTTTAGGTAAAATAAATGAAAAAAAAAAAAAGATATTTTTGCATTATGTTTTAGAATAACACATAAATCTTTTCTACATCTAAAATCCTTAATGAGTAGACGCTTAATTATTTAAATGTTAACCGTCTTTCACAAATGATTTAATCTGTTTAGTACTTTTATTTGTTCCCACTTCACTGCATAAATACTACTGAAATTCTCAGACATAAACATTTAATGTTTGTTGTGAGTTATTGTACAACACATAATAATTAATCTTAGAGCTTTGTTTCATATAACATTTAGAATGAAACATAATATGCTGAGACTCACTTAATTTCTGAGTTTTATGAAATTAAGTTGAATAGTTAGAGATAACTTTTCTTGCTGCTTGTATTAAATAATTAACCGAATGTAAGCATACGTGTATGTCTATGATATTTATTAATAAAGTATAGCAAAGCATATAAAACATTTATAATTATCTAGTATAAAACCATTCTTATGTATAATTACTTGCTAATAATTATTTTTATAGATATAGAAAGTTTGTGTTTAATCAATAATTTATTGAAACGATACATAGAGTGCAATGCAAAATAATAACACTAATAATAATCATAAATAAAAAACTGTATAGTACAAAATATTTTCTGTCATTATGCGAAAGAAATGACGCCAACATACTTTCCAATATCTTAATTAATACTCCGTAGTATTATTAGTCCCACTCATTTTTTCACACCTGTAAATTTCTAAAAAAATATTCTCCAAATGGAATTACGATTAAATAAGAAGGAAAATAATTTAAAAAGACACTGGTGAGGAAAGAAGACGGGACTAACAATACTACGGAATATTAATTAGTATGTTGGCAAGTATGCGTTTATTATATCTTATTTATTTAATTAATTTATTTTTATATAATTGTAGTAATTTACATATTGTTTTAAAACCGTTTTCGTGTGTTACAAATTTGGATGAAAGTTTTAATTTCTCGAACAAAACAAAATAATTAACGGTTGTAAACTTATTTAGCGCATTCAAAAATATTCGTTAAAATAAAAACCTTTATTTAAAAATTAATATGTAGTATTGTTTAAAGAACTATTTAAACATTTAAAAAATATTAACATTGGTATGTATAAAATATTTCACCTTAAAAAAAAAAAAAAAAAAAAAAAAACTCTGATAACCAATAAATTAATAATAATAAATTAAAAAATAAAAAATGTCAATTTCATAAGATAAAACTCATAAGTATCTAAGCATCATGTTAAAATTTTACCTCTTGAGAATAACAAGTGTAACATGTATTTGTTTCTTTTTCTTTTCTTTTTTTTTTTTTTTTTTTTTTTTTTTTTTTTTTAACATAAGTGAATAACTGAATTCCAAATTCCTATTTATATAATTTTTGTTTGTCTGCAAAATTGCTAATATACATTTTAAATTAAAATTTACTGTAAACATGAAGAAATAAAGTTATAAACCAATAAAATAAGCAGAGTGTTTTTTTTTAATTTGAATGCAAAAATTATATATAAAAATTATATATGATGTATAAAATACACTTTTTAATGGAAATAAATAAATAAAATAATTTCTGATTATGATTTCTATTTATTTTAAATTAAATCTCTTTCTAAGATGTAAAAAACTAAAGTAAATAATAATAATAATAATAATAATAATAATAATAATAACGGGTTCTAACAAAGGAATATATGGAATAAAGAATTACGACATGAAAATTTAAATGTAACATATAAAACGGAATAAGATAAAAATATATAATTATTTTTCACATGTTCTAAAACAATTATGTCATAATTAAATTCGAATAGAAATTAATTGAGACTGCTTAGAATTTTCGTAGTCAAGAATAAAATTCAATTTATCGCTTATGCATGTAATGTACAACAAACATTGCATATACGCTCCTGTGTGTGTGAAAAGGCGTGTTTGTACAATAATTATAAGTAAAATTTAGGTAAGTCAAAATATGATTTTATTTTATTTTTTATATATTTATTTTTTAATAACGTAAACTTCTTGTAAAATATTTTCCCAAAGTTTCAAGGCTGTCGGAGTAAAATTCTGAGAAAGTTATGAAGTAGAAAATTTTTTCATTAGGCTAGACCAGCCGGGAGATATTCGGCTATACTCAGGCACCAGGGAATGTTAGAATACGTTTCAGGCAGAATGCCCTGAACATTGAAGCTGCAGCAAAAACTCGGTTTTATGAAGTTGGAATTAACGATTATATGTAATCTAACGCATAATGTACTTTATTCCTACTTAAAACTTCAATCGCTTTTTTTTTTTTTTTTTAAATACCATTTTTGAAGTCGGAAGACATGATTTTTAAAAATAAAGCACCAGTATGACTGAAATTTTGTGCACTTATTCTAGGGATTAGGCCTTTTTTTTTTTTTCAACTAATTTTACAGTTCCGTAACATGATCTCAATTGTATTTAACTATGACAAAAATAAAACTTAACTTTCCATTCAGTAACAAGCTGTATTTATCTTTTAACATTTATAATGTATTATTTTTTTAATAAAGCTACCAGGTCTTAATCTAGCATCACAAAGAAAAAAAACTTCTACATAGTCTCATGAAACCAGATCCCACCGGCAGAATTTTCTGAATTTTTCAATGATGGTTTTGTACAATTTTGTTTAAGACTTTTTATGTTCTCAGATTTTGAATAAAAATATTTATATTATTATTATTATTATTTACATTTGAAAAACATGTAACTCCTTAATAGATTATTGTTAAATATGATTGTTTAAATATTACTCATTTTCAAAATTTCGAATAAAATAATTTATTTATTATATATATATATATATATATATATATATATATATATAATAAATAAATATATATATATATATATATATATATAATAAATAAATTATTTTATTTATATATATATATATATATATATATATATATATATATATATATATATATATATATATATATATATATATATGTGTGTGTGTGTGTGTGTTATTTTTTTATTATTATACCATTGAATTGAATTTAACTTCTTAACAGAGTACTTTTAAATAAAATTATAAAACTTTTAAGTGTAATTGCATCTTTATGCTTAATAGCTTCAATGTTTCGATTTCTATTTAAATTTATATCAAAGAAATTAAATACTTATTCAAATAATTTTTATAGCTTATTATCTGGTCGATATGATTTTTAATATCTCAATTGGGTTTAAACATTGCTTCTTATGATACAACATTATGATAAAAAAAAATCTTTCATAGAAAATATATTAAACTCTTAGTTTATTTATTTTTATTTTTTTTCCCCAACTAATTTTACAGTTCCGTAACATGGTCTCAATTGTAACGAAAATTGTACAGTTTTGTATTCAACTTTGACAAAAATAAAATTTCTTTTTTTTTTCTTCTTATTGTATTTATTATTTCACTTTCCATCCAATAACGAACTTTATTTATCTATTTATTATTATTATTATTATTATTATTATTATTTTCAGATAAAGCTGCCAGATCTTAATGTAGCAACACAAGGAAAAAATCTTCTACGTGGTCTCTTGAAACCAGATCCCATAGCTGAATTTCCCGAATTTTTTAATGATGGTTTTATACAATATTATTTAAGTGTTAGTTTTTTATATTCTCAGATTTTAAATAAAAATATTATTATTATTATTATTATTATTATTTACATTTTAAACACATGCAACGTCTTAACAGATTATTGTTAAATATAACTTTGTATGTACTATTCATTTCCAAAATTTTGAATAAAATAATTTATTTCTTATATATATATATATATATATATATATATAATATTATTCTTTATTATTATACGATTGAATTGAATTTAACTTCTTAACAAAGTACTTTTAAATAAAATTATAAGACTTTTAAGTGTAACTGCATTTTAGGCTTCAATGCTTCAATGTTTCGACTTCTATTTAAATTTATATCGAAGAAATTACATACTTATTCAAATAATTTTTCTTGCTTATTGTTTGGGGGATATAATTTTTAATTTCTCATTTGAGGTTAAACATTGCTTCTTATGATACAAAATTAGGAGAGAAAAAATCTTTCATAGAAAATATCCTAAACTCTACTTTTTTTTTTTTTTTTTTTTTTTTTTTTTTTTTTGCTAAGTATTTTTGTGTTTAAAGTTTACTGTTATGCAAAATTATTTCACAATGAAATTAGTTCATTTTCTAGTTTATCATAACCCAATAAACGAAATTTTAAACCTAGACTTTATTTATTTAACATATTTGTTAATCATTTTTTTTTTCTTTCCTTATCTCGAATTCTTAAATTATGAAAATTGCACACACACGCTCCCACATATACATATAATTGAAATTAAAATAAGTAATATCTCAAATTTTGTCATGAAATATTTGATTAAGGATAATATTGCACATGTGATAGAAATCGATATAATTAGTAACAATATTAAAAAGAATAAAACATTATTAAAAATAATCAATTGTCAAAATGGTATAGTCGAAAATATTTAATAAATCACCCAAATTATTTTCATAAAGAATTTTCATGCATATGCATCTCCTGACGATTCCACGAAATGTTTGTGTTAAACATCACTAAATTTAAAATATCTATCCTGTATATTGACTAAATTTATTACATTAAAATTAACACTAACGCGTGTCATTAGGAATACTGGTGGAATTTTTCTGCTCAATGGATACATAACTATGAGCACCATGCTCACCAAACTGTACAATAGTTTTATGCGCGTGACAATCGGTACTCCAAGATTGAGGGAACTTCTTATTCAATATCGACCTCTAAATTATAATTGTAACGGTTGTATAATCAGTTTTAAGATAGTTTCGAAATGTTTAACAATCGTTAAAATTAAAATTTACTGAAGGAAAATTTCCTTCAATCTGGCGACACTGGCTACCACACCAAAGCGTTGATTGTTTCATAGGGCAAGAATTTTTTGACGTAAATAGATGAATACACTTTATTTTTTAAATTGTTCTAAGGCAACGATTTTTCTACTTTTCAAAATTATAACATGTTTTAAAAGTTTTCTTTAAACTGGTTTATGTATGAAATTTGCGATACAGTTAAATTTCATTATTAGAAACGTAATATATATCCATAGTAATTTAAATTTAGGATTAATTAAGATTTTGCAGAAATGTAGTCGGTTACTTTACAAAAATAAATTCTATTCTATTGGAATTTTACAGTATTCCATGAATTTAAAAAAAAAAAATCATTTTTTTAACAAATTTGTAAAAACGAAACCTTTTGTTATGAAGCAAACAGATTATCAAAGCATTAAACATTTAAATCATTTTAAAAGTAAGTAACCATATATTGCTATCAGACATTATTTTATAATTTTGAATCATCTAAAAAAAAATTAAATTCATACTTCCTCAATACCATTTGTTGTATATGCTACAGTTAAAGTATGGAATCCGATACTTCATTAAAAAAAAAAAAAAAAAAAAAAAAAAAAACTGAAGAATTCATGGAATATCTAAATTAAACAGTTAAAGTACGTAACATTAACCCATTACACGGTTTTAACTAGTCATTTTAAAGAATAATGAGGACCTAACTTTAAATGTATAAAAGGCGGCTTGCAATTCGTATTCCAGTTTCTTATACTGGCAGGGAAAGCGTCGGTAATAGGTCTGTTTTATATGTCGTCACGATAAAAATAATGAGGGCTTTTTATGATTAAGAACAAGGGATGACTGATTTAAATATCAGTGGTCTAGGCTTCAGTTTAATTTATGTAGAAAAAATTAATTTATATTGAATAAATTCCGAATATTGATGCAACGGGGCATGACAACCGTTACAAAAGTCACAAGTAATGCATTTTTATGTGTTACTTCTGTAATATTTGTTTTAAGAACAAATTAAAAAAATAAAATTAAGGTATTTCATAAACTTTACATTATAAACATATATTTTCAGTTTTATTCTAAAACGTTTAAACAGTGTATTTATAAAGCAACATATTTCTTTCATCCATTTACATATTTTTCCATTATTATTATTATTTTTATTTATTTATTTATTATATTATTATTACAAATGTTGTCGCTGTTGTAAGCTTTTTTTACATTTTCGGTTTTTAATACAAGTTTTTTTTATTATTTTTAGAGTATTTTTATACTTTTCACCAGCATAATTATTTAGGGTTATCATGTTAAATTTTTATACTGGCTTGCGAAAGTTAGTTTATACACTTAACTGGTAATATGTATATTCACACACACACACACACACACACACATACATATATATGTGTGTGTGTGTGTGTGTGTGTGTGTGTGTGTTTACGAAATTCATATGGATGACATGAATTTTTTGGATAATTACGTTTTGATTAAATAAAATAATAATAAGGAACTTTGTTCCTAAAATTTTACAATGTAATTACTTTTTTTTTAATTTTTTTAAAATCAAAAACACATACGTGCGAATGTCGAATTAGGTTTCACCTGATATGTATGCTATCTTAAATAAATAGCAGTGACAGCAGAAGAAAATGGGAATTTTCTATTTCTTCTCCACTTTCATTAGAAAATTTCTTCTAGGAAATGAGGTTATCAAGAAACAGCTTAAACTCTGATATAAACTATTTTTCAAATAAAGAGAAGATTCGCTGGCTTTGGAGTTATCTTAAATGAGATTTTCATTTAAATTTGTCACTTCTGTACTATTGAATTTATTTCAAAAGAAGTCATATTGAGATTAGCTATAGATTTCTTGGTATTGCATACTTATATAAAATGTATCATCTTTAAGACAAAAATAAATGCGTCATGAATATATATATATATATATATATATATATATATATATATAATTTTAAAATAGAAATAATATGCCTAAGGCTAAAATTATACAATAGTAATTTTAATTTATTTTGTGTGGTTTGGAATACATAATTACGTTATATGTACATAATTTATCTTCATAATTTATCTTCATTATTTTATAATAAATGCTCAGTGTTATATGCAGTAATAATATATGATTATGCATGTAAATTTCATCTGCATTATCGCCATTCCCGTCTTAATACACCGTGTAAGCTTTAACAGGATATAACCTGTCATAAACGTTGGCATTTATAAAAGATTTTTTTTCCAATTATATATGCTTTTTATTTTAAATTTGAGGGAAAAAATAATAAATTTATTTCCTTTACTTTTCTTTGAAGGTTGGAGAAGAATATATATAGTTTGAATATACATGTTATATATATATATATATGTCTCAAATATAGATTTAACATACTTATCGGTTTTAAACTCAAAGACATGTGCCATAAAGTTACTTAAGTATTGCCTATTAAGTAACTGATTTTTCGCTACGTTTTAAACTGGAATAAATTTAACTTAGTGTAAAACACCTGACACTTTATTACTTTTTTTTCTAGATTTTTATGATTTCCATACATCAATCTTTTTAGTATAAAATCAAGAACAAAATTTTTCTGAATATTTTGTTAAAGATTAATCGGTATAGGAACACACTTATTCCATTTTGTATATGGTAAAAATTAAAACTGTTTTTTATATTTGATTAATTAAAATGTGGCTGAATGTTTAAATATATTTTATATTATTATTTGAGGCAGTGAATCGTTAACGTTGTATCCCATGAACACAATGATATCAAAGAAACTCTGATTAAACTTAATATTTTTGAGGGTAATGCTTTTTCCGACTGATCTGTGTTATGACAGAGAGTATGAAAATGCCTGGACATCTTTAATATATTTTGTAAGAACAATAACAACAACATTAAAAAAAAAAAAAAAGTTAAAATTTGATCACATCACTTAAAAATACAAAAACAGTTGAGTCAGCCATTTTGTGAAGAATAAGAAATTGTGACAGCTTTTTCCGAACCATTCTCAGGAGTGACCGTCCAAAAGATTATTACACTCTATTGTTCTAGAATTATTTATATGGACTACAAATAATAATAATAATAATAATAATAATAATACATTGTCTGAAAGAATGAAAGGTCCGAGTGTTTGAAATTCTTCAGCATTTTTTTTTTCTTTAAAAATTAAACTCATACAATAAATAAAAAAAAACCTCACAAAAAATCATAACACAAATAATTAAAGTGATTCCTATTCAGTCTTGAATTATGCTTTTAAACTATTTCTGAGTCTTTGTTATACAATAATCACTATCCTCTATAATTACATTCTTACTATAATATTGTTAGATTTTGTTATAAATATATATATATATATATATATATATATATATATATATATATATATATATATATATATATATATATATATATATATATATATATAAATTTTAATTACAAATTATTACCTGTATTAAATTATTTTCTTGGCTAAATTATACTCTAGATATCGATTTTTATGCATAATGTTTTTATTTTATTTCAGATATATATAAGTGTTCATTAGTTGGAAACTGATACCTAATTTTAAAAATATAATTATAAATTTATGAATACTGAGGCTATCTAAATCTATTTGTCTCTTATTTAATAATAATAATAATAAAACATTTCTGGAGTTGTTATAAGAATTGCAGAAATTAATTGTGGATTAATGTTAAGGTAAGTTAAAATGTATAAATATATATATTAAATAATAAAGTCAAATAATATAACTGCATTTATCAAACTATTACTGTAGTAAAAAAATATTTAAAAAAAAAAAAAAAAAAAAAAGAAAATTTACTTTTTTTCCCCCTTTTCTTTTGAAAAATTCCTAACTGATATTATAGATTCTTGTAGCATTTAATCATTTGTTATTCCTTTCTCTACTGCATTAAAAAAAAAAAAAAAAAAAAAACTACCATTTTTAATATAGTATGTATCTATAATTTTTCTGAATTGAATTAATATATTTAATTATGAAATAAATATTATTTTAATTTTAACTTTAATTTTTATAGAAAGCGTGAGAAGATTCATTTTTTATAATATTTAACAGCATATATGATTAGTACTTAGAATGTATATTAAGCTTAAATACTAATATATATATATATATATATATATCTACATGTTATATTCTTGGACATAAAAAAATTAATTTATAAATAACTGATAGGGAAACTAATTTAAAATGGTTTGATAAAACTATGTCATAAAATATATTATTTATCATTATGTTAGTATAATGAACTTCAATATTATATTGATTATTATAGCATTGTTTTTAACCGCACGCCAATTAGTATAAGCAGAAAATCATTACTCATTTACACATGTAGAATTAATGATGTATAGAGCAGTGTCACGTTACTTTGACACAAGCTGTTAAAAATGAATAATTAAATTACACTTTGTGAACACAGTTACTCATTTATTTCAGCCTCAAAGCTAACTAAAAAAATAATACAAAATATTATATAATTTCTCTGGTCGTAAGTTTGGAGAATGTAATATTTCTCTTCCTATAATTTTAATTACGAAGGACAACACAAAAGTAAATTTTAAGCAACAAATTTAAAGTATTATGAAGATTTTTTTTAAAGAAGTATTATGTTTTATCCTATTAATTACATTCTCTTACCCATATATATCGTAGAGAAAGTATTATTTTTGAGACAAATTTTAAAAATTGAGTTTTTTCTTTTATTAACATTTTGATGTCCATTAAATCCATAAATCCTGTTTTTAGCGGTTGGTCTGTGTGTCTGATTCTTATTAGCATATTTCAAGAATAAATAATAGCAGAAGTCTAAACTTGTAATTCTAAATATGTATCATACAGGAATGCTACACTAAACTTTTCGTTCAGATCAAACAAATGGTCCGCATACAGTGAGATCCAAGAGAATTAAAACACATTATGCTTATGGGGAAATTCCTGGCAAGTGAAATGTAGCATTTATAAATTGATATAAACAAAACGATACGAACAAAATTTATCATATTAATAAAAGCATGTTTTGTGCAGATATTTGTAAGGAAACCATTCAACATTTATTTGCAGGGTTACCGAAAGTATTTGGATATATTACGGCTATATTTGAAAACTGCTAGAATTGCAATTTTTTTTTTCCAGTAAGACAAAATTGAAATACACAATATTGTTTATAATGCAGGTTGATTAAGGACATTATACAGTGATACCCGAAATTAAGCTAAACGTTCTTTTCTATTGAACGTAATTTATGGAAGTCCTTTGCCACATTTTACTTTGTTGTCGAACACTGTGCAGGAAGCAAAATTAGTTTTCATACGCATACTCCAAACAGAGTATTTTTTAAAGAAAAAATATTTGCGCATTTTGGCAACGTCTATTTTAAATTAGTTAAAAACAAGATGGTGCAGAATGATGAATTAAATGTTTAAGAAATATTTATATGCATTACTTTCATAGTAAGTGTAATAATTTAAATTCAAAAAATAATATTTTCTTATAATATGTATTTTGGATCAAAAAATAATGTTTCCCCCCTTTTTTAGCTTTAATTTTTTTTTTTACTTGAAATTTTTAATATTATCATGGAGATATTATCAATAAAGCACGTAATTATCATATAATTAATATACAATAAGATGATTAATAACTTTAAAAGGTTTTTTATAAGGATAGTTAAATTATTTTTTTAAGTACATCACCATAAATATTACAGCTAATAGTAACTCTTATATTTAATAATAAATGTATCAAGTAAACAAACAAACAAATGATAATAATGAAAACTTTTCATCGATATAAATAAAAGAAATGAAACGTAATGAGATTTTTCTCAAGAGTTTTAATCTGATTATTCTAGTTTAGATTATTATCAACTTTTACATAGATTAAATCACCAAACTTAATTATTATAATTAGTGTACCAAAAATAAACATATACACATGTAAAATATTATTCTGTGATGTAAAAGTAACTGATAATTTTATGAAAAGCTGTACTATACATACAAAACTTAACGTTCAATAATTTTCATCATAAATTTGAATTTGGAAAGAATAAGGGATTAAAAAGAAATCAGCGTTTTTACTTTTTTCGATATTATACGAAATGAGTTTTGTGGATGTAAATAATTAGAAATATATACTTATAAGTTTTTCGATTACATTTTCTATATACTAAGTGTTCCACAATAAAGTTAATTATAAGATGCCATAGAGAAGTACCAAGTTATTACCAACCTAAAACAGCTTCATGCCATTATTCATTAATATTTGTCATCTAAAACCGCAGATAATTATTGTAAAAAATTCTATTAACAAATTCTGGTATCAAGGTTATGGACAATCCGTAATAACTTGCCACCGATATGTTAGTATGAAATATTTTTAAAATACCTTTTAAAAATGACAGTAAAAACGTACAAACGAACAAAATACTTCAAAAGTATTCCATTTTATACACAAACGTTAAAAACGATTTTTATTAAATACAAGTTTGAGTTTCTTCTAAGTATGACAAAACAAGAATATGCCTGCAAACAAATATAATTTAATTTTAAACACTCCTGATAATTAAAATTTTATGGAAAGTTATATGATTCACTTAGATATTGTATTTCTTTTAATGGTGATTATGAGGTACATACCTTGAAGTGCATAAAATTATTGCAAGAAACATTTTTTTTTTTTTTTTTTTTTTTTTTTTTTTTAATTTGGTGACACAAAAGTCGTTTTAAATTTTTTTGTATAAACTTAAATTGTTCAACTGTGTATGACAATATTTCAAGATTTCAAGAAAACAAATAGTATTCAAAATTTAAAAATATGTCGATAGGTGTTTGATGAAAATGAGTGAAAATGCTGCGCAGAATGCAAATTTGCGTAAAGTGCAATTAAAACTTTAAAAAAAGTATTAAACGATTACATTTGTTATGTCAAATTTACAGTGCTTTTTTATGTCTAACAATCATTAGAAAACAGTATAATTATACGTAACAAAATACAGTTCTACATAACACAAGTACAGTGTGGCCATAATTAAACTTGGCCTTTTCAGAGCACTCTATAGCTGTAACTAAAATACGGATTGAGTCGAAAATTTTCATACTGACGTTTAAAACAATTTGCTCAAAGTTTGTGAAAAAAAAAAAAAAAAAAAAAAGGATAAAGTTTTACAAATATCTTCTCTGAGGGGACATGCGTTAAAATACAAACAAGCTACAAATTTTATTACAAACAACTTTGTTTATTCTAGAATCAATTGTTATTTGTTACAAATTACAGACTGTTTATCAATGTAGATCATATTGTTCAATGCGGGCCCCATCATTAAGTTGTAAAAACTGCAGTCGATGAACAGTTTTTTCAGCAGCTGGTCGCCAGTGATTATCCGCACATGCAACTCCTTCAAGTCAGCCAAAGTTACAACATTTCTTTTAAAAAACAAACTCTTTAACAGGCCTTATAACTGAAATTCCCACAGATTAAGATCGGAGAAACGGACTGGTAAAGGAGTGGAAAATAAAGAGTAACCACTCTCTCATCTGTAAAATTTTGCAATAAAAACGTTTACAAAATGTAAGAATAGCAGTTTTGAATATTGTATGGTTTGAAAACGTTGAAATAGATCACAGTTGTTTATTACTTAATGTTTTAAACATTCTGACTCTATTGTTTGCCTGTACTTTAATAAACTTCCCGTTAGAGCATAAATTTTTAAAATTTTATTTTTTATTTTATTTTTTGTCGAACCTTTAAGCGCATCGTTTGAAATGTTTGTATAAGAATTTTGAAATCAGTCCACATTTTAGTTACCGCTACACAGAACTATGAATAGGCCAAGCTTAATTATGGTTAACCTGTACTATTTATGTCCGACATACGTCTTAAATTACATTAGAGCCTATTTTTATATGATTAAAATGGAAAATAATTTATTTATATTCGTAAACAATTCCTAAATGACGTATTTTGAAATTTTGAATTAGACTGGCAACTTCTAAATGTATACTTTCATATATATTCATATACATATATATATATACTATAATATTAGTATATATATTTATATTTATATACTTATACTTGTATACCTATGTACTTATATATTAATTTATTATATATATATATATATTTTAATGACTATTTAGGTTTTTTCTAATTGGTTTTCAGATTTTAATTTCATACATAAAAAAATTCATTAATAAAACTGTATTTTTTTTCTAATATAATTTAATGAAAGGAAACATCGTGCCTTTAAAAAGTAAAGTTTTATATTAAATACTCTATTAATTTACGTATACCAAACTAGATAATGAAAAGAGAAATATTAACTGCTTAGAGCTAAAAAGGTTTATCAAAACAACCTCTTTTTTAAAACATGAAAGGATTATGTCTCTGCATAATTAAGTCAGACGAGTAAAACAATGAAAGTTTATTATGTTCATTTAATTAAAGCAAAAGAAAAAAATCTGATTTTTGAAGAGACTTTGTAAGCTCACATAAGTCAACACTTTTAGAATAGACATTACAAAAAAAAAAAAAAAAAAAACTTTAATTTGTGTTTTTTAAGATAAGTTTTGGTAAAAAATACGAGTATATAGCTACAATGATAAATCATATTTATTTTTCTTTTTAAAAAATTAATTGAATTAATCAGATGACAACTCGCTAATTTAGAATAACCGCATTAAAAACTCTTAACAAATGTTTTTCTCCAAGGCATTATTCTACATGAGTTTATTAAAAAAATAATGTATTCTTAATTATAAAGCTCGGAACGAATTTAATGAAAACATAGCTCTAAGCGTGTATATGCAATGGAAAAAGTGTATCCTCTCTTTGATTCTAAATTTTACATTCGAGTCGTGTTTTAATTTTCCTGTATTTGTCATAATTTTCTGCTCATTTGCCGTGATGGCTCGCTTGTAAAAAAATTACGTCTAATGATTGATAGAAAAGTTTGAATATTTTATAGTGTATCTGTTACCGCTAAAGTGCAGAAATCAGTTAATCCGCAGAATAGCTAGGTAATCTGCACATTACCTAGTGTCATCGTTAAAGTCAGGAAAAATGTTTCATTACTCAAATTACCTAGGTAATCTGCACATTACCTAGTGTCATCGTTAAAGTCAGGAAAAATGTTTCATTACTCAAATTACCTAGGTAATCTGCACATTACCTACTAGACACTCGTTAAAGTGAAAATAAGATCTTTGGTGGAACAACAACAACGCTTGCAGTCACGAGGTTTTAATATTTTTCCATATAGATTGAGTTCAATTATAACAATAGGTAAATACTTAGTTCCATAATATTTAACTAATTAAGACCTTTCATTTAAAGTTAACTAATTTCTTTTTTCTATGAAAGTTGGGGACTTTGTTTATTTTTGGGAATTCAAACGTGCAAATTTATCACATATGATATTTTGGCCGGCTGATTCTAAATCCGTAATATTTCTTATCTCCCACATAGGTTGGGGTCAATGTAAAAATTGTTAAATTTACATAGGTTAGTTTTTTTTATTTCTTTTAACCCGCATTTTTATAATTCTCAACTGAAAGTTCCAGTATTTAACAAATATTTCAATTGTTTCACAACTAACCTTTAGATTTTGTAATTAATGTAGCACACTCTAAAAAACGAATATGCTAGAGTACATCACAACGTGCGGGTAAAAAAAATCGCCAGTACTTTGTGCTTAAATTCCATGTGTGTTGTAAAGAAATACGTGCTTGAATATTCAAAGAGGGTGTTGTAATTTTACAGCACGCTGTGTTTTTTTTTTTTTTTTTTTTTTTTTGTTTTTTTTTGTTTTTCTTTTCTTTCTTTCTTTACTTATTTTAATTTATATGTGTTTTAATTTTTATGTGTTTTAAAGTTTCATTTGTTTTATTTGTTTTATTTTTTTATTTATTTCATCTCTTTTATTCTGTTGATATAAGTTTGAAAATGTTATACTCTTTTAGTATGAAATATAATAGCTTTAATAGCTTTCAATAAATTCTATTTTATAAATGAGTGTTTGAATTGTAATACAGTAATGATTTCTTTTCAAAATAAAAATATTTTACCATTTAAATATATATATATATATATATATATATATATATATATATATATATATATATATCTGTGTGTATGTGTGTGTTATTAACAAATTATACTTCTATTACTATTTTTTTTTTTTAATTGTGCATCAATTTTTAATTCGCTAAAGAAATATTAAATTCGACAAATCAGAAGCATTATTTAAGAATTACTTTAAATAACTAAAATGTTTTAATATTTTTTTAGAATGCATGAAAATTAAAATGACAGTTTTCCAATACTTTATTAAACTATATTTTGCAGCATATATATATCTGTACAAGTTTAGCAAATATAATAATTTTACAATTACATAATAATAATAATAATAATAATAATAACACATCGTGATATAAAACCGTGATATATTAAACATATAAAAGAAACGTTAAATTGAAATAAACGAAAAAAAAAAAAAAAAAGAACACTGTAATGAAATGCGAAACAATGTGCACAAATTCCATATTAAGTATTTATTAACTCTTTCGTTCCCATTACGCCCGAAGCCGCCCGAAAGCTCTCAATCCCATTCCGGACCGAAAACGCCTGAGACGGTTCTTTCCCCCTTTTCTCTCTTTTATCTTCGCGAAGGTCATTTTTCCTCGGATAGTTGTCAGGGCAGATGACAAGTGGGCGGATTAACGTGACAAGAGGGGATAAGGGAGAGGGGTTTTCTTGTCCTAAAGATTTTGGAGTGAGAGATAAAATTTCTAATCACATTTCGTTCGCTGAAATGATACTGCATGCTTTTATTCCTTTTTAATTATTATGGCTTTTCGACGTAGAAAAATATTAACACAGGACGAAATTAATGCGATTTTATTTGCATCTTCATCTGAAGATGAAATTAACGAATCAAACGATGATAGCAGTGATAATGATGAAAACTCAGAAGAAATGGAATCGTCTATATTATTTCCAAACGCCGAAATTGTTTCTGATTCTGATTCGGATCTAGATGAATGTAATGGTGATTTTGATATTTCATTTACGTGGACTTCTGACATAAAAGACTTTAATAATCAGGAGCAATTTTCCGGATCTCCAGGCCCAGTCCATAATTTGAATCCAGGAGCAGAAGCTCTAGATTATTTTAATTTATTATTTTCGGATGATATATGTAACGAACTGATAGTTATAGCAATAAATATGCTGAATTTTGTGAAAACAAATCCCAAAAAGATAAAAATTGGAGTCCAATCAACGACATTACAGAAATCAGAGCATTTTTCTGCGTAATTATGATTATGAGAATTGTAAAGATGTCCCGATTGATAGATTATTGGAGCACAAATCAGATACTTGGGCATGAAATTATAAAAAAACTCATGACTAGAAATCGATTTTTTAAACTGCTCCAGTATTTTCATATATCTGACAGATCAGAAGAATTGAGTAAAAATTCTCCAGATTTCAGTTATATGCAAAAAGTCGAACCCTTATTTTCTTCACTCAGGGAGAATTTCCAGAAATATTTTAATCCTTACAAAGAACTTTCTGTAGATGAAACGTTATTAAAATATAAAGGTCGCTTAGGCATTATTCAATATATGCCTCTGAAGCCAGCTAAAAGAGGAATTAAACTGTGGATGTTGTGCACGTCATTCTTAGAATATGTCTATAACTTCGAAGTATATTGCGGTAAAAACGATAAAATTGCAAGATCGACCAACGGATTAGGACATGATGTTGTTATGCATATTGTAAAACCTTTGAAAAATTCTTATCATGAAATTTATTTTGATAGATTTTTCACAAGTGCAACTTTATTACCAAACCTGATGAAAAAAAATATATATATATATGGATGTGGTACTCTGATGCCAACAAGGAGAAATCTCCCACCTACATTAAAAACAATCAAATTGACAGAACAAGGGTCATCAACAGTGTTTCAATGCAACGAACTTCAAAATTTACTTTGCACAGTATGGTGCGATAAGAAGCAAATTTGTATGTTATCTACGAACAATCAGCCGGAAGTACATAAAGTAAATAGGAGAAAAGGAGATAAATTAAATCTAATAAATTGCCCTCTCTCTTTTGTGAATTATAATAAATATATGGGAGGTGTGGATTTAGCGGATCAAAAAAGAAAATACTACTCAATCGCTAGAAAATCTCTAAAGTGGTGGTATTATTTATTTTGGTTTTTGTTAGACACGACAGTTACAAACGCATTTATAATAATGACTGCTACAAATTTTCCTCTGCCTAAATATCCTACAACTTTAAAAGAATTCAAATTGCAATTGATTGAACAATTGACAACAAATGTGACATATAGAAAACGGTCAGCTACAATAGTTGAGACATTTATTTCGCATGAGCATAAGAGGAGGAAAATTAACGGCAGAAAAAGAATTTGCATTTCATGCAAAAAAAACAACCGCAAAACTAATAGTGGTCGCTCAATAGAAAGTACATGGGAATGCGAAGAATGTTCCGTATGTTTGTGTGTATCATGTTTTCAATCATAATTTCGTGACCACATTTTATTATTTTCATTATTATTTATTATTTGTCTGTTCATTTGTTTGTTTTAAATTATAATTTCGTAAATACTTATCGCATTTTTGCTCTTAATATTTCACTGTGAAGGATAATTCCATGAATATTTTTACTATTATTACTACTATTACTAAATACTTGTCTTTTCATTTCATATTTTGTAAATACTTATTTGATTTTTTTTTTCTGTACATTTCAAGTCCTTAAGGAAAATTCCATGAGTATTTATATAATTATTGTTATTATTATCACTATTATTAAATATTTGTCTTTTTATTTCATGTTTTATATCATAATTTTGTAAATACTTATTCCATTTACTTATTTTTTTATATTTTTCTGTGCAAGTTTTGAATCATAATGTCGTGAATTATTATTTTTATTTTAATTTTTGTCTGTAAACTTCCTGTTTTGAATAATAATTTCGTAAAAACTTAACTGTTATATATATATATACATATTTCTTTGTGCATTTCAGGCGATGAATCATGATTTTGTAAATTTTTATAGAACTTTAATTTTTTATATTTCTCTTAGATACGATTTTGGGAATGAAGAATAAAAACAATTAAAAATAAATGTTTCAGTAAAATGTTTTTGCAAATTCTTATCTACTATCTAAAAATAATTTAAAATTTCTAATTCTTTTATGAATAAGAACTTTATATACTAACACATAACATGCATAAATCACAATATATTTCTTTCATTTTTAGGTGTATTTGCAAGAAAATATTAAAAGTAGGAGAAAAAAAAAATATGACAAGAATCATTTTGGGCCGAAATAATAGCATATGTCTTCATCAGGTATAAAAGTAATAAAAATGCGTTTGATGCTGAGGTAGCTTTTATTTTTCTCTGCTGAAGAGTTGTGCTATTTTTCTTCGACTTAAAACAACTGTAGGGGGGTTTTATTTTTTATTTATAATGTTTGTTAAATTTGTAAATTTATTTTTAATTTATTTATTTATTTTAATTTAAAATTTTTATTATTATTATTAATTATTGGTCTTTCGCCGCGTGTTAATTAAAAATAAAAACAGTCAAAATTATTATAAATTATATTTTCGATTGCATTTCTGAAACTCACTTAATGTTGAAAAAAGGGGACAGTTAAAAATAATTACACTGATAATGAGAGAGTGATTCTTACACTTAAAAAAAATAATAATAATAATAATAAACACTTTTTATTAATTGTTGAATATTATTTCATGAATTCTTTACACTTACAATAATAAATAAGTCTTTAAAAAAAAATACCTTTAGAAAAAAAAATTGTTCTGGGCCAAAAAAAGCACATGACCCTTCATCAGGTATAAATGTTGATAGAGGTACGGCTTTCATGTTGCCCTAGTGCCTAGCTTTTTCATCTGGTGAAGAGTTGTGCTTTTATTTCGACCCGAAAAAATTGTTGAAATTTATTTTATTTATTTATTTTTATTTATGGTGTTTGCTTACATTTTTTTCAATCATACTTATTTGATATTTTGAACAATTGTCATACAGCTCATATTAATTAATAAATAAATACAATCAAAATCTTTATAAAATTATGATTTCAATTGCACTTAACAAACTTGCATAATTCTGAAAAATAAAATAAAATAAATAAATAAATAAAGGATCGTTAAAAATAATTAGATAATAACTTAAGGAAAAGGGCTTCTCACGCGATACTTTATTTATTTATTTATTTTTTCAAAATTATTTTCTTCACTGCAGTTCACTATATCTTGAAGTTTTTATGGTAAAAAAAAAAAAAAAAAGTGTTTGCAAGGAAATACATACCATAAGATTGAAAAAAAAAAAAAATGTGTTTGCAAGGAAATACATACCATAAGATGAAAAAAAAAAAAACTTACTAACACCATTTGTTTTGATCCGAGAAACAGTATATTGCTTCATTAGGTAGAAACTAGATATAAGTGTTGCTTTGATACTGCGCTTGTACCTAGGATTTTTGTCTGATGAAGGGTTGTGCTATTACTTCGAATTGAAACAACTCATTATCCAACACTACTGTCTTCATTCGAAAATACAAAATCAAATGAATTTCCCAAATGTTATATTTCATCATCATAACTGTGATAAAGTGCCATAACGTGAGGAAGATTTAAATGCAACTATGAGTACTCAGAATAGTAACAGAAATGCTGCTCGCGCTGAGTATGACTTACCAACGAGTTCCAATTTAAGAAATATGTATTTAAATATATTTCACCAGTTCTTCCTTTCTAAATTTATGTACTTTGAGGCAACAGCTACACGAAGAAGCTTTGTTTCCCAATATATAGTGGAAAAGTAGCTGTAAAGGAAAGGAGGCGTTTGGTATGGTATACCCAGTGTGATGAATCTTTGATTAATGTAAAGCCTTTAATTTAATATCCGCATATAGAAAAAAATCCACGCTGATTTTTTTTTTTTTGGTATTAATTTATTCCATTTTATTGAGTTTTCTCTTACTTCTTTAAAGAATAATGATTTGAACTGTGCAGCGGTACCACAAACTCTCATTTAATGTTATTTTGTACGCTTTTTTATAAATATGCAAAGATTCAAGAAAATCGATTTCATATAAATATTTAGGTCTGCAGTTTATTTATCTGAATCAATGTCAAAATTATGACTACTTTTCCATCAATACTTAGCAGTGACCAATTTCTTGGTTTCTTGTTTTTGAATAAGACATATGTGGTATTTTAGAGGTTACATGAATTTGCATTTTCTTTCATCAATATATGATATTCCACGTACAAAAAGGAGACTATATACACCACGGGAAACGTAGTACCAATTTTATGCCTCAGTATATCCCAATTTCCGATTGTCTAATATCTAAAGAATCACAGAATTATATTGGCTGTTTATCAGGTACAATTTTTAAATATAACAAAATGCTTCTTTTTTTTCTAATAAAATCTAAAATGATGTTCTAAATATGTTCATGTATTCTTTTCCACATTTATGTGTCTAAAATTTAATGGTATTATAAAAATTTAAATTGTATCGAATAGATTAAAACGAAAATAAAATTATGTAAATTATTTAAATATATGTATATATATATATATATATATATATATATATGTCAGCTTTCCAGTGAATCTGGTCGTAATTTTTGATTCGCTGTGGCGAAACTATACCATTCAACAAAACGCTACAAAAAATGACACACTTATTAATCAGGACAAAAATCTATCTAACATTTTGTTTTTCTTTTCATTCAACCGAATATATGGTACAAAAGATAATAAATAAAACCCCCATTTAAACATAAATTTATTAAAGAACGTTGATGAGTATATATAATTCATCATATATTGATGAATCACAAGAAGTAAATACTGAAATAATGAACATATACGTTATTTTCTTATCTTTACATAAAATGAATTTTATCCATAATACAATCAGTTTGAAAAAAAAAAAAAAAAAAAAAAAAAAAAAAACTTAAATTTACTTATACCAGTGTCAGATTTGATGCCATAATACATGTATATAATTATAGATGCTAATGAAGCATGATTTTTTATTCGCATGTAATCCAAAATATATGACAAAACTAAAATAAACATGTAAACAACACTTTAAAATATTTATTTATTTTATTTATTTATGTATGTTTTTATTTGTTTACTGTGGTATATTCCAGTCAAATTATAGTTTTAGGTCATAATTCAAAGTAGCAAGCCGAGATCGATAGTGAGTTACTTGCGGATGTTTCAAGAGATATCACAAAAATAAATCCCACAAAATCCTGAGACGGGTTTCGTCATTTTGAAAAGGAAATCTGCCATATTGAATATTTTTTCAGCATGTAGGCTAATAGACCTATACGGTTTAATTCTTTATTAAAATGCATACACAAATTATGCGTTTTATTTGTTTAATAAACAGTTTTTCGACCTTCATATCCAATTTTTAGCGGTTGATCTCTTTGTATGCATGTTTTCAGCATAACTTAAAAACGAATAACTACAGGTGTTGGTGTTGGTGTTTGTGAATAAGGCCGATTGTCTGCTCTAGGGTCCTAGGCCTGTGGGGAGATGCCTCCTGCGGAGGTCTTTCTAAGGGGTCCTCCTCCGTATTTACTCAAGGTTTGGAGAAAAAACATGAAAAACTCCGAACGGGTAGATCGAAGGGCGCGATCCGGGATCGAATCTGGCACCTCACGTCTAACAGATTTGAGCGCAGAATCGCTTGGCCGCTCGAATAACTATAGCAAATTCAAATTTGGTAATTTAAATTCGTATTAGATTGCTAATTGAAAAAATCAATTGAGATTGGTAAAATTGAAGGTAAACTAATAACAGACTTGATTTTTTTTTTCTTTTTAAATAAATATATGCTCTATAATTGAACGACAGCTTGTTGGTGGCGGTACCAGCCCCCTCCTCACACTGGAAGTTATGGGAAATAAAGCTGTTCCTAAACCTATTTAAGATTTTTTTAAAGCGGATTGAACTTTACTATCTTACATTTTTGCTCTTACAACTTAATATGCAATCTATCTTTATAATGTTGAAATGCAGGATAAAATAAAAGTCGTGTAAGTGACGCACCAGACTTTTTTTTTTTTTTTTTTTTTTTTTTTTTTGTCAGTTCTGGTATATTTAATATATTTCACAATTTTCGATTTATATTTAACAACTTTCGCACTTTCGAATATTGTGCGGTTAAAATATTACAAAAGAATACCTTTGCTTTGAGAATGAAAGATTAGCAAAACTACAGTTTAATTTCAAAACATTTCTTACACTTTTTACTTATTTACATTCGCCATTATACATTCAAAATACTGTATTTTTATAAGAATTCTAATAAAATAAATGAACATTCTAAAGCTAATATTTCTCCGGCACAAGTTACTTTAGAAGGCCAAAATAAAACTGGATAACAGCTATTTATTAATAATGCCGAGACCCATCTCAGTATTTTCAGAGATTGTTATCTGAGACAACACAAGTCTTCCATTAACAAACCCATTCATTCCTGGTTTGCTATTTTGTATATTGGGATTTGGCATATTTTTAGCCTAATTTTACTGTATTATTTTTCGTTTAAGTTATTACTTTGAATTTATATTGTTATAAATTGTTATAAATTGGAATTTTTTTATATAAAATTATTCTTTTTATTATACAAAATTTTTCTTTCTCAATTAAAAAAACAGCAGCAATTAATTGTTTAACAGCCAAAAGTTACATTAATTCAAAAGAAATTCAGGAACAATTGAAAGGGAGATGCTTTGCTAAATGACAAAATAGAGCTTCTATAAGACGAAAAAATAATTACCAACTGAGAAAATATAGATATTGTGTAGATGATTAACGTTTAGTTAATAAAATACAAGAAACACCTAAAACGTGCACAAGTCCTTCTTCAGGAACATGTCCAAAGGTAAACTGGCAGAAGACGAAAAGTAACTGATAATCAGGAACATGTCAGTTATCCGTAGTGATGACCAACGGACAGGGCTTAGAAAACATAAAGAAAGTCGAAAATAGGCGCAAGTCAGAAACATGCTTAAGCTGTTGAAGATGATTAAGCTGTTGAAGATGAGAAGAATCTGAAAAACGCAGACAATCCAAGTTTCGTGCAGAGGCTCAACAATCTAAGAGCCTAAAAGATAATACGTAACGGAAGAGAAACATATTTTTGGACATAAGCTAGTTCTAGGATAATTTGTGACTTTGACGTTCAGTTATATGTTGGTTTCTACTCTAAAGTAAAGTCTAAAAAAAATATGTTTATGCCCCTTCAAGAAAAAATAAAATAATTGTTTATACAGAATTGTTTACACAGATCTTTCAACACATTTTATCGACTTCCTGTGAAACATTCGAAATACATTTATTCAAAACTTTCAGTGCCTGGAAGCATTATTTTATTATAATTTAGTTTTAATTCCACCTCACACTTTTTTATTATTATTATTACTTATTTATTTTTTTATTAATTGAAAATTTTTAAATGCACTGATTTAACTTGAACAGTGCCGGTTAGACTTACTAGTATTATATAAATTTATATATTATCACGTTTTTTTTTTCAACTGAGCTTTATTTAAGATATTCATAAAATACCTAATTGTGTTTTGCAAAATATATCCTTATTTATATTTTAATACCGTTTTATGGAATATTTTTAATCGATTTAGAAAACAAATATTTGATCTAAATATCTTACTGAATGTAGAAATTTTACATGGCAAAATGTAATGCAATTCTCAAAAGCATTTTTTCTTTCGAAAGATTGTAGATAAAAATGCTTAAGGGAAATTATTTCTTTAAAAACAGTTTTTCTATTAGAACCAACTTGTTTGCATGTTCAGAGCATTCAAAATATTTGAAGTACTTTTAAGTGAAATATATATATGTATAATATATATATATATATATATACGTGTGTGTGTAGAAAGTTAAAACATAAACAACAAAAAAGAAAATTTCGAAAACATTGCTTTTATTATTTTAATTTTCTCTATCCCTAATACATCCTTAATTATGCTTTGAATTATCTTTCAATATAAAATAAATAATATAATATTTATATTTATATAGGATTTTTTATGCTTAATCAACATTAATAAATAAATAAATAAATAAATAAACAGATTGATTAATTAACTTGAATTATAATTTATATAAGTGCAAGGGTTTGTTTTCGAAGTCAGTATTCAAGAGATAGCATAATTTTATTGTTTTTGTGCTTTAAAACAGAATTTATTTACCCCCCCCCCCAACTGCAATTTAATTTGACTGAACAAGAGCATTGTCGGAAAGAAAACGGACACGGTTGGTAATCTCACCACACCGGCTCATAATTATATGATTCGTTCAGCGGTTTACAATAATACCATTCGTTAAGAAATCAACCTTCTCTAGGTAATCTATTAAATGATTAACAGTATCCCCAAGCATTGACACTATAACAGACTTATCTACAGATTTCTGCACACCATATTTCTTGAAAGCAGGTTAGTCTCTAATTTTTCATTCATTGCCCTTTCTGGTCTTTCGATAACATTTATATATCAATGATTCATTCAAGTTACCAACAGAATAGCATAAATCTACTTTATTTTTTATAAAATTTCACATCTGTTTTGGCAGGTCTTACCATGAAGAATTTTGAAAACGGATCAGTATTAATCAAAACAGCATGCCTACATTTTTAACATGTGCAGTTTTCATACATAAATTTCAAACTTTATTCATAAAAAATACCAGTTAAATTTCATATTACATGGCCTTTTTACAGTCTGATAAATTATAGACCTCCAGTTACTTCGCTTCATTTATTTTCTACAATTTCATCATTCGTAAGTGATTATCTTTCACTTTTTGAATGGTCTGTGTGGAGGAAATGACATTTAAAAATTCAATTCCCTTCTCGCAATAATATTGCATAACATACTTTTATTTCCAAAAACAGCTGTCGTTTCAACGTGAATTTTTGAGTAGTTTTACATTCAAAATAAAATAATCAGACCAATAAACTTTGTTCATTTTAGACTTCGGTTTACGTAAATCTATGACTGCCAAATTAGACAAACTAATAAACATACATGTAATTTTGAATGGATCAATTCATAGGCATAAAATATTTTATACAGATATATTATCTATTTATTAGTAAAATAGAAAACATATTATTCCACAATATTTGGAGGGAAATACTTATATTCATTCAAATATCATTATTAAATATATAACACTTGAATTTAAAGAGTTATATCAAGAAATAAATAGTCATTAAAAACTATTTTTTATTCTTCATAGAAAATTGTTTAATATTGTTTATTAAAAAAATAACGTATTTGATATTTCATTTAAATGATCTAGTGTGACATTCCCACGAATTCCTCTTAACATAGTATTTCAATAAGACAGATTACAGATTAAAGGTTAAGTACTTTACATAAACCATTATGTACATAAACCATTATGTACATAAGTACTGTACATAACAAGTACTGTATATAAACCTACATTAAAAACAGTTAAAACTAGGTTTAGGAAAAGTTTTATTTGACGAATATATGTGTCATCTAGTTCCAAAACTGGCCAACTTCTTAAATTTGGAAAATGCGTTTTATCAGGTGTTTTTTCACTTCTTAGTAAATGTTTTCACATCTGAAAACAATAAATCATGAAAAGGTCGATCCACCCCTGCGTTATTTGCCTTTGAAAATCATGATATGCTGCAAATCCTAAAGCTGGTGAGTTTCCAAACCGGTCATCTCCATTTCTGTGAAATCGCTATTCTGCTCTACCCAACTAAAGCTGCACAATTCTTATTAGGTTACTGTTATCGTGCATTTTCTGTCCTACGACTGAAGTTTCTGGGTGCACACAAATTTTCTATTTTCCTGTTTTCTTTGATAATGGAGAAGTTTGTTGAAGAATTATCTTCTAACCAATCGAGGAAGAAGAAAAGTGACCCTACCAGGTGACGTGGAAAAAGCCAAAGCCCGATAGTAATGTGGATTCACTATGTAATAACATAATATTAATGATAACAAAATAGCATCTTAGTTAGCATATTATGATTAATCAAAAGTTATTAATTTAATAACATATCTATCATGATTCAGCAAGTTATAGCGATGTGTTTATGTAAAATGTTTTACAAAATTCGAATGATTTTCCACTGTATTAAAGAATAGCTCATAATTACTGAATTTTCGACCGTTTTTGATGCATTTCCAAAATTTTCTAAATTTATTTTTTGTTATGGATTTCAGCAGTTTTTCAGATTGATTTATGTTTATTAATTTTATTTTACTTTACCTTTTTTTAAATCTTTTTTTTTAATTAAATAACAGAAATTTGTTTTTTACAAAGAAAATTTATTGAACGAAACATTTTGTGTATTTGCTACCCTAAACATATAATATTCCCATTAAATTTAACTAAAATTAAATTCTAATTTTTTACAAAACTGGACAACTTCAAAATAAGTTGCAAAGGTTGCAAAATCCAAAATAAAAATTTGAATGATCCCCTCTCATCACGTGCCTCTGCCACCATTTTTTAGGTTTTTCAAATATACTGCCCTAACGAATATAACGATTACAACGAGCTTTTCTTACAATCTTATTCTAGCTAAGGGGGGCAAAAAATCAGTTTTTTCTTGAAATCTTACTTTATGGAGATGGTCGGTTTTTGGAGACGGCAAACAGGACAAATATATTTGACCGACGACTTTTATACAGAATTCAAGTGTGCTATTAAATTTCTAAACTTATTTCAAATTATTCAGGTAGCTTTCGTCCGCACCACAATTTGAAACCTATCAAACTTCATAAACTTTTTCAAGTAGGAAACTCATATGAAATTAAAAAATACAGTCGAACTTCGTTAATCTGAACACTGTTAACGTGAATTACTTTTAACATGAATTATTTCCACAATCCTCGTGAAAATGAGCCTTAGTTTAGTTGTATGAAGATTAGTTACTGATAGTATGAACTACAGATTATATGAAAAAAAATTTTATCCCCTTTTTGACATTCACGTTAACGAGAATCGACTGTACAACATTTATATTTATCAATTATTAGTTTCTTTGTTATACTAATAACACATATAATCGGTAACAAAAGTGTCCGAACACTAGCAAACAGTCCTATGTAAAAAAAGTACACTTCATACGGTTTTGTTAAATAAATCCTTGTCGAATCCGGTTAAGAACATGATTCGATAAGGATTTATTTAACAAAACCGTATGAAGTGTAATTTTTTTACGCAGGAATTTTTGCTAGTGTTCGGACGCTTTTGTTACCGACTGTACACAAAAATTAGCCATTCAAAACTTGACTTTATTATTCAGATACTCTCAAAATGCGTAGTTATACAAAAACGAGAACTAAAAATTTAACTTAAAAAATCTTTATTTACCGTATGGATATGAGAAATTAATGTCATAAATAAGCAGTTTTACTGGACATGGTAAAATATTGTAAACCCCATCCATCAATTAAATTAAAAAATAAATAAATAAAAAGGTTCTTTTTTCCTAATTACACTGCTTGGCAAAATTGCCCCCAATACCATTTTTGCAAATTCTTATGTAAAATGACCTTCTGAATCTGAACAGGGCGCCCATTTTGCCTTATCACCCACACTGTTTTAGGTATTGCTTCCTATTTTATTACTTTTTGGTCATTTTATGGCTATAAATTTGGTTTTTAGGGGAAGGAGTGAAGAATTATTTTAACTGTAAAATTTCATCTGAAAGGCTGCAGAGTTGAAAAATTGTAAAACATCAACTTTTGTGGCAAGGGAAAAGTTTAGAGGGGGATTTGCCACTGAAATTATGTATTGCATTTCTTATATTTTTATAATCTAGTTATTAATGTTATTTATTAAACTTTTTTTTAAAGTGTTAAATTAATTATTTTTCATTCTCCAAATAAAATTCAAGGTCATAAAATCACCGAACAGTGATAAAAATTGGGGGATGGGGTGGTGTCCCGAGAAAACGGTAAGTGACTGGACAAAAAGTCAGTCATGGCATATATTCTCCGATCAGACTATACCTCATCCCCGACTGTAGCAGTCGTTAATTTGATCACGTGACGTCACATTCAGACTTTTGATTTCACGACTGTCGATGTTTAAGGATGGTCGCTAGAATCAGATCGGAGAATAGATGCCCATATTCGGATTCAGGAGGTAATTTTACATAAGAATCAGCAAGAATAGTACCAGGGATCGATTTTTTTTTTTCAGCGCATTGTTATTGGTAGCACTGAGTGCATTCTACAAATACCTTGCGTGCCACATAGTGCACATAAATATAGTCCTATATTAATAACATACAGTACAACAAGAAGTAAACTTCCAGCAATTTTTTAAGTGTGGACTCACCATATACTAGTTATTTTGGGTAGCTCTGTAAACAAATTTGTAATCATATTTCTTACAATATTATATACAAATCACGCTTTTTTGCACATAAAAATTATTTGTCCGTTTCCAAGCAGCGTTTAGTGTTTCCAAGCAGTGTTAGAATGTACCAACCAAATTTTTCGCCAGTAGATGTGATGGGTTTGAATTTTCTTGGATGTCTCTGTACACGAACCGATTACTTGATTTCAATCAAAAGTTTTGTGCAGCATCCGTATTTGATAGAAATTTAGAATACTGAGTTTGTACTTAATGCTACTACTTGTGCTTGAGATATGCTGATAAAACGCAAGTACAGACGAAATGATAATTTTCGAATTGAGGGGACCTCAAAACTGATAAGTATAATACAAATTCTATTTGCACAATTTTACTCAAATTCAATACTTTCTCTACCATATAAATCGATAAGAGAAAAAAAAATTTTTAATAAACAAGTTTACGTTATAAGCATTCAAACAGTTTCCATATAATACGGAAACACACATTCACAGCCAAAGTCTAGAATACACTCTGTTGCAATCAACAATTAGTAACAGCGCAATTAAAAAAAAAAAAAAAAAAAGACCGTTATGTGCCAAAATATGCTAAATAAAAACTATATTGTCCAGTATCGTTGAAATAATTTTAATTATGCTTTACTACGCTCTTTTACAATTACATAAAGCAAATGTAATTTTATAACTCGCTTGAATTACAAGTGTCAATTAATTTTAGTGATATGATTGATTTTAAAAGCGCTTTACTATTACAATATTAATTGTTATATAAAAAATATATTAAACGTATCTTCTAAATTTAATTTTTCAAACGGAAAGAAAAAGTAAAATGTGTAAATTAAAAAATTAAAAAATATTTTTTTTTTCGCTGTTTTTAATGTATTACTCCCGTACAAAAAAAAATAATGATTCCTAAAAAAAAATATTTCTATATAGAACATTTATTTAAAATATATTTTAATAAACATTTTAATAAATGTATTATCGTTAGAAAAATATTTTTAAATTAATATAATTTAAATTGATTAATACAATTTGATTAATATAACATAACTTCATTTTGTGTTATTAATATTATGCATGAATTAAATTTACTTCATATTCGAACTTTTTCAAAATGTTCAAAAATTTCATTTAATAGTGCATTTAAAAGAAAAGTTTAAACGAAATCTAATAAAAAAAATAGATGTTTTTATTTAAGTTTATATCATTTTTTAAATCGTCGTATTTTCAATGTACATATTCATACTTTTATAAAATATTAATTTCTTGAGGAAGATAAATTAATTAATTATCAACATTAATTAAATAAAATAGAAACATATCCTTCTGGCTCTTCGGAAGGGTAGGTTGATTTCTTTTTTGTTTTGAAGTTAGCTGACACAACAAAATAGCAGCTGCAAATTATTAATGTACTTCGTAGAAATATTTATGTGGGCTATGAACATATGGAGTTTTAAGCAAATCAGTTTATAAATACTTTTTATGTGAATTTGAAATTGTCAAGCGACCAACACTTGGATGCAAGATGACAGACCATGTTAACAAACAAATACATCGAATGCATTTGTGAGATAAGTCTGATATACAAATTTACTTCGAATTATTTCACAATTTCAAAGTTATCGTGTTGAAAAATTAAGTGACCTTTGATAAAAATCGTGGAGTAAGTTAAGATAACTGCCCAACTTTGGTTCGAATAAATTCAGTATTTCAAAAGTTATCGCGATAACAAATTCGCAAGTGGTAGTGTTCACGTGGCTTCAAATTGGAAACAAAATTTAGAAGAAATTTGCCCACCGAAATTATAGATATTTGAATGATAATTCTACTTTTGAACGAATTCAGTATTTCAAAAAACATCGTGATAAGAATTTTTTAGGTGACATCGGGATTTCAAGTGGTCACCACTTGGAAACAAAAAAGTTAAGTGAGTTGCCCAGCGAACTTACCTAAGATATTTGAATAATACATCCCCTACCCAAATTTGATATTAATGGATTCAGTATTACAAAATTTATTATAATGACAAATTTTCAAGTGACCGCCACTTTGAAATAAAATGGCGGAGCGAGTTCACATGGGAGCTTATCCAAGATATTTGAACTGCAATTTCGGTATCCAACTTTGGTTCTAATCAAGTTAGTATATTAAAAGTTATCGTGATGTCACATTTTTAAATGGCTGCCTGATTTCTAGTTTCTGCAACTTGGAAACAAAATGTCGGAACAAGTTGTCCAGTGAACTCATCAAAGATATTTAAATGATAAGTTCACTGTCCAACTTTTGTTCAAATTGAATCAGAATTTAAAATGTTATCATGATTATAAATTTTCAAGTGATAGCCTGATTTCAAGTTGCACCTCTTAGTTTATAACATCCGCAATTTGTTAAAAATTGTGGATAACATAATAATATTGGTTAAGATCAGTTAGTAGTCTATTTATACATCAAAATTCAAACAAATCTATCTTGAGTACGCTTTTTAGAATGTGAAGTGGAATTTTTGAAGTGGCCTCCACTTGAAAACAAAATGATGGAGCGACTTGGTTGACAAACTCATTCAAGATTTTTATATTATAGATTCGCTGTCCAAATTTGGTTCGATTTGAAATACTATTACGGTAAACTTGGTTGAAACACTTATATATGGTCTACGTATACATAAAGAAAAAAAAAAAAAAACTCAGATTACACATTTACGATGTAAATTTGAAGTATTCAAGTGATTTCTACTTGAAAACAAAATGGTGGAACAACTTTGTTAACAAAAGCATCTAAGACATTTATAAAATAAGTTCACTATTCAAATTTGATTCGATTTGCAGTATTATTTCGGAAGTTATCGCAATTTTAAATGTTCAAGTGGTAGCCTAAATTCAAGTGGTCCGTTCAGTTTAAGATATCCGCCACTTTGTTAAAAATATCGAATAAAGTTTATTAATAAACTTGTTTTAGACCCTTATATTAGTCTATATTTACCTCGAAATTCAAGCAAATATGGCCTTAAATACGCTTTTTACAATGTGGATTTAAAATATTCAAGTGGTCACCACTTGAAAACAAAAGGGTGGAGCAACTTGGTTAAACATCTCGTCTAAGATATTTTATATAAGTTCGCTATCCAAATTTGGTTTGATTTGGAGTATTATTTCGGGAGTTATCGTGATGACAAAATGACGAAATTTTTATTATATATGTAGATAGATTGATAAACGAAATGATTGAAATAGGTCGATATTTAAAGAAATCAACCTAGTATGTAAAAAAAAAGGTTACTTATATATATATATATATATATATATATATATACTAGTTTCAAGCATATACATAATAAATACTGATACAGATATTTATAGCATTAACTTTTAAACCATTATAAGGAGCCGCTGAGGAAATTTTACTTTTGCGGAAAAAAAAAAAAATCAATTTCATTATAATTACACGATATATGTATATTTTTAATTATTTTTAAGTATATAATCATTATAAATTTTTAATACATAAAAAATATGACAGTATTAATATATATATATATATATATATATTACTCTGTACTTATATTACATTGTTCATCTGATTTCAAAACATCACATTTTTTTCTTCTTTCGATATGATTAATGACCTTTTCATGATAAAAAAGTTTGTGAAAATCTTTAAAAGGAATTATATTTATATATTTTATTTATATATTATTCTATTTTAAAATAGGTTTCACAGTTAAAAGAAAGTACGTACCGTTGTATTTAATATTTTCTCTTAAACATATATCTTACAGATTTCCAATATATGTAGTATTAAAATCTATCAGTTGTTTAAATGTTTTATTTTTATAGAACTGAAAATGATTTTACTTCTTTCATTAAGATTTTTTAAAGCATATTTAATAGACATTCCAAGTATATTAATACCACACTGTTTAAGATTTTTTTTTTTTTTTTTTTTTTTTTTTTTTTTTGCAGTCTTTTATAGCTGATTAAAATAATTAAAACTCCTCCCCCCCAATATTGTTTATTATGTTTTGAACATATGTTTTATGAAGTTTTTATACAATTACTATACAAGTAACCGCATAAATATGGAACTGATTTCAACACTTAAAATATTTTGTTTTATTGCACAAATAATTATTGTATCAGAAAGGTCTTATAATTACTAACTATTCTTTCCGGATTATATCAAAAGTCATATTTTGTTTATTGTATTGAAATATATACATACATACATATATATATATATATACATATGTATATATATATACATATGTATATATATGCATACATACATATGTATATATATATACATACATATATATTTATACATACATATACCCCCCCCCCCTTTTGAAAAGCAAAATGGATAAATTTTAGGTGGGGGTGGGGGGTTATAATCAAGATTCTTTAAAAAAAATTATCAAAAAAATGAAGAAAAGGGTGGGGAGGTTATATTCGATGGAGGGGTAACTTTCTGAATTTTACGGTACTTACTTAAAAGGAAATATTAAATGCTATCATTTCTTACATTAAAGGTAAAAAAAAAAAAAAAAAAAAAAAAAAAAAAATGCGTAATGAGTCTATTGAGAACGTGCATAAAAGTTTTGTTTATATGCGGTGCTCAAACAAACTCGACACAATAGTAAATTTAATCAGTATCACAAAATAATTACAAATTAATATTTCATAGATTATCATACATTATGCATAGTATTCACTTCCACCAAAGAATGTTAGAATGAAAATTTATTCAAAAATAAAAATTTTATGAAAAGTAATGCAATTTTCTGAGTATTGTACTGGAGTATTAAATTATATAACTATTAAATAAACAATCTCAAGCATGTATTTAATCTTGATATGCCTTCAGGCTTTGCTTTCGATAAAACTTTCCTATAATTAGTAAATATTACTCTTCCCTTGTTTTTTCTTCTTGACTGTCATTTAAAGTCACTTTAATATCTTCAATCATCATTGCCTTAAGCTCAGTTTTAATTTTTCTTAAAAGTATTACACCGAGGATAATTAAAATAGATCTATCAATATTGGGTGAGAAAATATTTAAGGCAGTTAAATTTTGTGAGTAATTTTTATGATTATGAAATAAGTTAAAATAATTAAGCTTTTTTATTCTAAGTCAATATGTCGAGTTTATAAAATGTCTTATTTAATATAAATAATATATCTTTCTTATACAAAAATAAAGTTTTTTTAAATATCTCATTTTATGTTATGATTTATCAAGTAAAATGTGAAAAAAATATATAATTTTATATTTTACCAATTCATAATACAAAAATAAATAAATAAATAAATAAATAAACAAATAAATATATATAAATAAATGAATAAATAAAAATGAAAATGAATGAATAAAATGGCTCTAGATATAAAACTACAAATATCTGTAAACTATTACAATTTAAACCTGGCTATGCATAAATTCTTTTAACATTTTTCTGAGTTCATGAACATTTTTTTCTCAATTATACTTCTTAAAACGATAGTAACGATTTGTAATAAAAGAATACACGCGGAAATACAGATATAGCAGAAAAAAAAAATATTTCGAAAATTAAAATATTCTATTAAAATGATGGAAATAAGTTCATATGTTCAAACTGAAATCTAGTTTTGTTTATTATTTTAGGTGATTGAAATAGAAATTTTAAACTTTATCCAAAGCAATACTTTATTTTATTTTATTTTATTTATTTATTTTTATTTATTTTTATTTCATGATATTTATCATATAGTGTAATAAAAATTTCATAATATTTATCACAGTGATATAGCTATATTTTCGGTCCTTACGTAGAATGATAGATAAGCCGAAAATAAAGATTTCAATGCAACAATATTTTCGACATTTTCTCGATCGTAAAACTGTATTAATAAAGCGAATAAACATTCAAAACTATAATAATAACGTGATTTTAGATTCAAAATATCTAGCAAACCCACAAGAGATGCATTAATAGAATATATATATATATATATATATATATATATATTCTTTTTTTAAATTCCAACCTATCCAACCTATAGGTAGAACAAAAGACAACCTAAAACATATTTTCTTTAACCATTTGTTATATCAAGGGTTATCGCAAATAAAACACAAACTGCATCAAATGTCCAAATCATTTTTATAAAAAATATATATGTACACACACACATATATATATATGTATGTATGTATATATATATATATATATATATATATATATATATATATAAATTTTTTAAAGCATATTTCAACTTCAGGAAGAATTTGAGTTTTCCGAAGCGATTCCAAACTGAATAGTATTGTAAGGTCAGAAATGTCTACTACAGAGGCTGTTCCCACATTTTTTAGACGATTTTGATGGAGTGTACTGAAACAATTTCACTCATATTTCATGTTTTATTTGTTCAGTTTGATAGCCCTTGTTCTTAACTATCATTCTACATCGTAATTTCTATGATAATAATGCTTTTTACAATATCGGAAGAGGTATATTTTTCTACTCCTCTTGAACGGCTTTCCAAAGTCTACAAAGCTTTGTAGGTCGGTGTTTGGATAATGCTGATTTTAAGAGTCGAAAAACACAAAAATCCAACACTGATACATCAGGAGATTTAGCAGGAATATCAGTGAAGGGTATGGTTTTAATTCCCGTTTTTTGTTCCATTTTTTTTTTTTTTTTTTTTTTTTTTTCTAGAAAAGCAATTGCGGATTGTGATGTGCGGCTGCTTGTTTTGTCTTGATACAGTTCAACGGATTGATAGCATTGTGGATAAAGATCTGGATTTTCATTTTTTAAAATTGGAACTAAAATGTGTTCTTGAGAGTATTTAGAGCTGATTTTGACATTTTTGTCACCTTTTTTTGCTTTTATATTGCTCTTGTATGAAAAACCAGTGACAATCATAAATCCTTTAGAAAAACTTTCTTTTGATTCTCTGAACCATGTAGCAAAAAAAATTTTCTCCACTTTTGTGATAATAAATTGATCTTTTTTTATTACAGCCACTTAAATAGACCCAAGATTCATCTATTGTTGCGACATTTTTCCATTTTTCTCCTGATAAATGCTTTTCATAACGATTTCACTAAAAACTGTCTTTGGAAAAAGCGGAAACGTATCCTTCCATCCACTGCCTTTTTAAAAGCGCATCTTTGCATCTAAACAAAAATTCTGAATATCAGAAGATAAATAAAACTTCCAAAAATATAACTGTTTTGAAAATAAAATTCTCCATGCAAACGATTTTTTCTTACTGCGAAATAAAATCGTCTAAAAAATGTGCGAACAGCCTGTGTACAAGATTTAGTTTCTAAAGAAGCAAATAAGACATCGGGAAAAAAAATAAAACAGTAACACTTTAGTATAATATAAATTTTGATAATAATGATATTTATGATCATTGTTTTCGTAGAAGATTACTTATTACATAGATCTACTGAACATTTAATCCCATGAACATATATCGGTGTCAAATGAAATCATTAATATTTTGGATCAGCTCCAGTAACTATTCAAATTAATTGCTTCATTCTGATCAAATCACTGCTGTAAAGTAGGTTTTCACAACATCTGAACTATATAAACTATAAAACCATGTTTCTGCTGATTCCTGTTCACGTAATCAAACATTTTTACAGTCACATTTTTACAGCAGTTATATTACTACCGTAATTGTAACTGCTAAATTCTAATAAAATTACAAATTTTCTTGAAATAATCTTCCTCCTCCAAGCTTTTACATTGTTCAATGAATAACATTGTAGAGAGATAATCACTTGGAAATAAAAATAATTCTTCTAACTCTTTAGACAAAATTTTATGTGTATATATATTACCAAGTTTCTCAATCCTTCATTTTATTGAAATTTTATACTTGGTATTAAGTGTTTTCCTTTTGCTATTTAATAATAATAATAATAATAATAATAATAATAATAATAATAAATACACTTAATGTAGAAGAATATTTTTTTTTATTAATTTATTATTATTATTATTATTATTATTATTATTATTATTATTATTATTATTATTTAATAGCATTTCATTAATTTCTATCTCTCTCTCTCTCTCTCTCTCTTTTTTTTTTTTTTTATCATTATTTTAAGACATTCTGAAACATTCATTTTGTAACAGTTTTATTTGTTATTCTTGGTGATAACTCCATTTTAAAATCACAAAATTAATATTAGCCTCTAATACACTTTTTCCTTAATGAGAATTTGTTAAAAAAATAAATAATAATAATAATAATAATAATTTCATGTTATGAAATAAATACCTGCATGAAAAGTTAAGGTTATTACATTACTAAAGATAACAATAGGCAATCTAAATGCAATATCACAATGTTTATGTTTCAGTAAAATACCTTACTTAAAATCCTAATGTAATTTTGAGATGAATTCATGCGGATGCTCACTAAGATCTGTTTTTTATTTTACTTTTTCTTGAGTGAGTGTGTTTAAAGTTAAAATAAATAATATATATATATATATATATATATTTAACGAGAGAAGTGCATTTAAGTAACTATTCTTTAATTATAATTATTTTTAAAACATGCTCTGCTGTCATTATTATAAATGTGATAATGAATTAATTTACAAATTATGATTAAATTATTCATATTTTTATAAATAATTTACACCAGTAACAGTTGAGTTTCATAAGAATTCTTCTACTTAATTAAATTAATGGGTTTTAAAATTTGTATAACAAATACGATAAGAAGAAATATTATAAACGAAATTGATTCTTTAAATATACATATATTTTTTTCTCTTTTATAATGCCCCTTTTTTTTTAATACAGATAATATATGATAGAATTTATACCATACAATTCCTTGTTTTGTTCGACTTAATTCTCTGTAATTTAATATTTATTAGCTCTGAATCTTGTTAAATTTAAATGCTAAGAATAAATTACAAAACAATTTGTTGTAAAATTCAGAATGTCTTGAAAAAGAAATAGAATCTTATATATTTCTATCTCACATTTTTCGATTTTAAGTTTAATGTTAAAAATTACATTCTAAAAGTCCTTTAAAAGTGTGTCATATATTTTCTAATTTTACAAATTTCACCTGAAAACAATATTTTTCTTTCATAAAACAGCAGTATTTTAATATTTTTTTTTTTAATAATCACAACTATGATAAGTATATTTCAAAAACTGAATTGAATTGCGCGAAGGAATCCGTGACATTTTAAAAGTACAACGGTAAATAAGTTTTTAATTTTAATTCAAAATATGTCAACGTAAGTTTCAGTATCTATATATGAATTATGGTGTCACCATTTAAACTAATTATATTATTTGAATATCATAATATAATTAACTAATTTCATTCTCATGTGTCTTTAATATATGTCAAATTTCCCTTTTGTTGCACATTGCGCACGACACTCAACCATTTAAAACATTTAACCACAGGACCAGAAATGCACAGCTATTACATTCATGACTTAATACAGCCGCATATGTTGTTATTCAATTGATAACTCATAGATAGCAATTTTTGAAAGGACAATGGTGAATGCACACGATAAATACATCACAACACCGCTTTCACTAAATTTATACTATCTTATGGTCAATTCCATGTCTATATTTGACACTAATCGAGTATATCTGTGATTATTTGAAATGAAATGCTCAGCAATGAAGAAATATGATTAGATAAGAGATGCTTTTACAGCCACAGGGAAATGAGATTACGTAAGACACCATCTGTTTCCTCATTGTTTACCAGCATCACATAGTTTTTCAAGAATTTTTATTATCGCGGCTCAAGAAGGTTTTAGAAACTCTTCTTAAACATAGTTTTACAGAAACATATGATATGTTTGTTTAATAATGAAATTAAATACTTATATGGGCATACTTTACAAATATGTAACATTTTATTCTGTTTAGATAAATATTTTATTGCTATGCACATTTATATGACAGATAGCAGTGCACATAACACAAACTAATTTTCATATATTTCTTTCATAAAAATAATATTGATCTTAATAATTGGTTTATTATACTATATATATATATATATATATATATATATATCTATATATATATATCTATATATCTATATATATATATATATATGTATATATATATATGTATATATATATAAAAGAGTTTTAAATGTTTAAAATCTAAACCTAAGCTAACTCTTTTAATTCTAAGTTTAATAACTTAGTTTTTTCATTAATTATTTCATATGGATTTTGATATTATCCTTATTAATTTAGATGACATAACTTTATTGCTGGAATTACATTATAGCTATATTTCAAACATTTAGAGAGAAATATACACTAAAATTTTATTTAATCATTCATATTATTACGCATATTATTAGTTCTCAATTAATTAATAGTTCACAAGCTCAAGTGTATTACATTTTTACATTTTTTGAACTTACATAAATCAATAAAAAAGTGCTATTAAAAGTATGATGTTATTAGATATCTAACTTTTTTTAAGAATTGTTAAACTTAGTCTTCGTTCAACAAAGTATTATTTTTTATTTCAGTTTAAAACTTCTACAAGAGTATGTATTTTATTTGATATCAAAACTACGTGACGTAGAAAATAAATCCTTTCATGTAAAATTGTAATGGCCTTTCTCCGATGTCATTTAAAATCTTTTGTTCTTTAAGATTTTGTTATACGATAAATGTTGTAATAAATTTCAAATAAAGAACAGAAAAATTATTTTATTAATATAAGCATTATTTATGAAATTCGAGAAAATCATTAATTTTTAATAAAGTATGATTACTATAGCTAAGCAGTTACTTTTTTATTTATGTTTATGAAACAATACTTTAAAAGCTGTTGCAATTAAAAAGTAATAACTCTTTTAGGGTTGAACAGTAGTTGAATGAATATTAGGTTGATTTCTTTAGAAATCGACCTATTGCAATCACTTCGTTTATCTCTCTCTCTCTCTCTCTCTCTCTCTCTCTATATATATATATATATATATATATATATATATATATATATATATATATATATATATATATATATATAATGAAAATTTTGTCATTACGATAACTCCCGAAAGAATACTCCAAATTGAACCAAAGTTGGACAGCGAATTAATCTTATAAATATCTTGGATGAGTTCGTTAACCAAGATGCTCCAACGTTTTCTTTTCAAGTGGCAGCCACTTGAAAATTTCAAACCGACATTGTAAAAAGCATATTTAAAGCAAGATTTGCTTGAATTTTGATGTAAATACAGGCCACATAAGGGTCTCAATGAAGTTTGTTAATGAAGTTTATCCGCCATTTTTAATAAAGTGGCAGATATTTTAAGTTAAGCGGGACCATTTGAAAACAGGCTACCACTAGAAATTTTAAAATCACTATAACTTCCGAAATAATTCTCCAAATCGAACCAAATTTAGACAGTGTCTTAACTTATCATATATATCTTAGATGAGTTTATTAACCAAGTTGCTCCGCCATTTTGTTTTCAAGTGGAGACCACTTGAAAATTTCAAATTCAAATTGTGAAAAGTGTATTCCGAATTTGTTTGAAATTTGATGTAAATATAGACTACATAAGTGTCTCAATGATGTTTATTAATGAAACTTATCCGTCACTTTTAATAAAGTGGTAGATATCTTAAGTTAAGCGGGGTCACATGAAATCACGCTACCACTTGAAAATTTAAAATCACAATAACTTCTGAAATAATATTCCAAATCGAACCAAATTTGGACAGTGTCTTAACTTATCTTATAAATAACTTAGATGAATTTGTTAACCAAGTTGCTCCGACATTTTGTTTTCAAGTGGAGACAACATAAAAATTTCAAATTTAAATTGTAAAAAGCGTATTCGGAAATTGTTTGAATTTTCATGTAAATACAGACCACATAAGGATCTCAATGAAGTTTATTAATAAACTATATCCGCCATTTTTAATAAAGTGGCAGATACCTTAAGTTAAACGGGCCACTTGAAATCAGGCTACCACTTGAAAAATTAAAATCGTGATAACTTCTGAAATAATACTCCAAATCGAACCAAATTTGGACAGTGATATTATTATATAATTACCTTGAATGTTTTCACTGGGCAACTTGTTCCGACATCTTGTTTCTAAGTTCCAGCCACTTGAAAATATGACATCACGATAACTTTTAAAACACTAAACTGATTCCAATAAAAGTTGGATAGTGAACTTATGTTTCAAATATCTAGGATAAGATCACTTGGAGACTTGATGTGCAATTTTATTTCCAAGTGGCGGCCACTTGAAAATTTGTCATTATGGTAACTTAGTAATACAGAATCAATTCGCATCAAATTTGGGTAGTGGAATTATCATTCAAATATCTCAGATAAGTTCGCTGGGCATCTCACTTCACTTTTTTTTACAAGTGGTGCCACCTGAAAATTTCTTATGACGATAATTTTTGAAATACTAATTTAATTTAAACTAGAACTAGACAAAGAACTTATCGTACAAATATACTGGATGATTTCGCTGGGCAAGTTGTTTTGCCATTTTGTTTCCAAATCGCAGGCACTTATACTGGCACTTGAAAATTTGCCGTAATGATAATTTTTGAAACACGGCACTGATTTGAACCACATTTGGACAGTGAACCTATGCCTCAAATATCTTGGATGCGTTTGCTGGGCAACTTGTTCCACTGTATTGTTTCCAAGTGACGGCCACTTGAAAATTTGTTATCATGGTAACATTTGAAATACTTAATTAATTCAAATCAAAGTTGTAAAATGGATTTATCATTCAAACAACAAAAATCTAGAAAATTCACGTAACTCGTAAACCAATCACGTTATTGCGTCCATCTTTGGTATATCGATAATAAGTATTTTCCCGCCAAAACTCGCCAAATTTGACGCCATAGGGAAAAATCGCCAAATTTGGCGCCAAATCCATTACCTGCGTTACTGGATGTTTTTAATGCATTTTTAAGGGAAAATTAAGCTATTTTAATGCTAAAACAAACTAGAAATGCAGAAAACTAACATTTTATCAACTTACTAAGCCTATTTGATATAATTTCTACAAAAAAAAATATTTTTAAATTTGCAACGATATCTTAGATGAGCAACTTGCTCTGCCATTTTGATCGAAGTGGCAGCCACTTAATTTTTCAACACAATGAGTTTTGAGATTTTGAATTAATTCGAACTATATGTGTACAGTAGACTTATCTCACAAATACATTTCATATATTTGTGAACTTAACCGACTATTTTGTTTCCAAGAGCCGGCCACTTCAAAATTTTAAATTCATATAAAATGTATTTATGAACCGATTTGCTAAAACTCCATATGTGCATAGCCTACATCAATATTTCTACCAAGTGCATTAATAATTTGAAGCCGCCATTTTGAAACAAAATGACGGCTACTTGATAAGGAAAAAGAAATCAACCTACCCTTCCGAATGAGCCGGAAGTTCTTGTTGTATAAATTGCAATGTTGTAAAGCTATAGACATGGGTTTTATTGTCATTCTTATAAGAGATTAGAGAGATTTCATTAAAATGTCTTAATTTGGTATTTATAAGTTAAACGTTGTTACATAAGACAGTAGACATGTATATTGACAAATACACTCATTTAGAACTGCTAAGAAACAAAGACATTTTTTAAGATAATTAATTACTAGCAATTTTTGAAGAAATAAAATGAGCACATATGGAACAAAAGTATAGAGTTATATTTAAGAATACATTTTAATTATTTTATTTTGATGAGTTTATATTAGTATTCGAAGATTATTACTAAAAAAAGTAATTTTCATTTCGTGTTTAGAACTTTATACCTTACATTATTACACCTTATCCCTTGCATACTGACTAATGATGACACGATTAAATATGATCTTTTAAATTTTAAATAATAGTTTGAGTTAAAATATCTTTTATTTTTTTTTATCCTTTTAGCCACTGGAGTAATAATAGGAACAACAACAACATGATAATAATAATTGAAATAGAAATATGAATAAAGCTTAACAATTTCATCTTCATTTTATGATAGGTCGTGCCGTTAAATAAATATTTCAAGTATAAAACTTCGTTTAAAGAAAAAAAAAATCAAATAACCACGATGAAAAAAAAGAAAAAAAAAAAAAAAAAAACTGTGTATGCTGTAATTTCTTCCCTTTGATTGGAAAATATCTGATGGGAAATGAGGCCATCACGAAACAGCTTAAACTGGGATATAAACTATTTTTCAC